>JALJVW010000206.1:60264399-61679616 GCA_024865655.1 Emberiza elegans
CAGTGCTTCGCAGCCCCAGAACGCTTCGACTCCACCTTCAATAGGACATGGAAGCCTCACCTCAGTATCCAGCCTGCCAAACCCACTTCTACCTCAGACTTCATCAAATAGTGTGATCTTCCCCAATCCACTGGTTAGCATCGCCGCAACTGCTAACGCGCTCGATCCTTTGTCTGCCCTTATGAAGCACCGCAAAGGAAAGCCACCAAATGTGTCAGTGTTTGAACCCAAGTCAAGCTCTGAGGATCCCTTTTTTAAACATAAATGCCGATTTTGTGCCAAGGTCTTTGGAAGTGACAGTGCTTTACAGATTCACCTCCGCTCGCATACTGGCGAAAGACCTTTTAAGTGTAACATATGTGGAAACCGCTTTTCCACAAAGGGCAACCTGAAAGTTCATTTTCAGAGGCATAAAGAGAAATACCCTCATATTCAGATGAACCCTTATCCTGTTCCAGAATACCTCGATAATGTGCCCACCTGCTCTGGAATCCCATATGGGATGTCCCTGCCCCCCGAGAAGCCGGTCACAACGTGGTTAGACAGTAAACCTGTTTTACCAACCGTCCCAACTTCCATCGGGCTCCAGCTGCCCCCCACTATTCCTGGTGTGAACAGTTACGGAGACTCTCCAAGTATCACTCCTATGAGCAGGTCACCCCAGAGGCCTTCTCCCGCTTCCAGTGAATGCACTTCTCTATCCCCGAGCCTCAACACTTCTGAGTCGGGTGTTCCAGCATCTGCTGAATCCCCGCAGCCTGTTCAGAGTGGCTCATCTCTGACCAAGGCAGAACCTGTCGCTCTGCCTCCCACAAGCACACGGCTCGGGGACCTTTCTGCAGGTGGGCAAGTTTCTGCAGCTGCCACGTCTTCAATTCCTATGGTGGTTACAGACAGCAGTGCTGCAACAAGCCTCCCAAACCCTGTGCTTCCAGCAGTGTCTGACCAGTTTAAGGCAAAGTTTCCATTTGGTGGTCTGCTAGACTCTATGCAAACATCAGAAACCTCAAAACTACAACAGCTAGTGGAGAACATTGATAAAAAGATGACAGATCCGAATCAATGTGTCATTTGTCACCGTGTGCTTAGTTGTCAGAGCGCTCTCAAGATGCATTACAGAACACATACAGGAGAAAGACCATTTAAATGCAAAATTTGTGGACGTGCCTTTACTACAAAAGGCAATCTAAAAACACATTTTGGAGTTCATCGAGCAAAGCCACCACTTAGAGTACAGCACTCGTGTCCCATTTGTCAGAAGAAATTTACAAACGCGGTTGTTCTTCAGCAGCACATTCGTATGCATATGGGTGGGCAAATTCCGAACACGCCACTACCAGAGGGCTTCCAGGATGCCATGGACTCAGAGCTTTCCTATGATGAGAAGAATGTTGACACACTAAGCAACTTCGATGATGACATTGATGAAAATTCTATGGAAGAGGACCCAGAACTAAAGGATGCAGCAAGTGATTCATCCAAACCCCTTATCTCTTACTCTGGGTCATGTCCTTCTTCACCTCCTTCTGTCATCTCCAGTATTGCTGCTTTGGAGAATCAAATGAAAATGATTGATTCTGTCATGAACTGTCAGCAGCTGACCAGTTTAAAATCCATAGAAAATGGATCAGGGGAAAGTGACCATTTGAGCAATGACTCCTCATCAGCTGTTGGTGATCTTGAAAGCCAGAGTGCAGGCAGCCCTGCAATGTCAGAGTCTTCTTCCTCCATGCAAGCTTTGTCTCCTGTGAATAGCAATAGTGAAAGTTTCAGATCAAAGTCCCCTGGTCTCAGTAACCAGGAAGAACCACAAGAAATACAATTAAAGACAGAAAAACCAGACAGTCCACCCCCCACAACTGAAAATGGAGGTGCATTAGACCTGACATCCACCAACCCGGGAAGACCGGTCATCAAAGAGGAGGCTCCTTTTAGTCTGCTGTTCCTGAACAGAGAACGTGGTAAGTTTAAAAGTACTGTTTGTAATATCTGTGGCAAGCCTTTTGCTTGTAAGAGTGCATTGGAAATTCACTACCGCAGCCATACTAAAGAACGTCCATTTATTTGTACAGTCTGCAGTCGTGGGTGTTCCACTATGGGTAATTTAAAACAGCACTTACTGACGCACAAATTAAAAGAGCTGCCTTCTCAGTTATTTGAACCCAACTTTACTCTAGGTCCCAGCCAAAGTACTCCTAGCCTGGTCACCAGTACAGCACCTACCATGATCAAAATGGAAGTGAATGGTCACAGCAAGCCGATCTCTTTGGGTGAGGTTCCCTCGCTTCCAGCTGGAATCCAGGTTCCTGCTGCACCACAGACAGTGATGAGTCCGGGGATCACCCCTATGCTGGCACCCCCCCCTCGCCGGACTCCCAAGCAGCACAACTGTCAGTCGTGCGGGAAGACCTTCTCCTCAGCAAGTGCACTGCAGATACACGAGCGCACCCATACTGGTGAAAAACCGTTTGGTTGCACAATCTGTGGTAGAGCTTTTACCACAAAGGGGAATCTTAAGGTAAGAGGCCACATGAAACTGTAAAGGCTTGGGGAGGGGGGGGTTAAAGAGCACTGCTCTTGAATTCAGCAAGTTTTAGTGCTAAGTGTTTATCCCAAAGACAGGAGAGAAGGGAGCTTCAAGGAAATGCTTGCTGTACAGAGGTGGTCGTTATGCTTTCACTGTGTAGAAGATAAGGACTGGAAAGTGGCTGTGCAATGATTGCAATGGTTCCAACTGTACATGCAGGCATGTTGTAGTTCTGACTGATGTGATGGCAAACCCAGTCATCTGGTGGACATGTTCTGAGAGTTCTTATGGACCATCAATGCAAAATAACCTTGCTATAAACCAGGAACACAGGGCTTGCTCAGCTCCTTGGGTACCCCCTCAATTTTTATTTTCTATTCCACTTTGCAGCCGTTGCAGAGCAGAAAGCTGTTTCTCACAGATTTACAATGGGTTACTACAGGACTGGTCGCTCCTATTCCTGCTGTTTGGTTAACCATCAGGATTCAGCCTGGGGAAGACATTTCAAATCAAATGCCCTTTTTAAAAATACTAAATTTAGCAAATTAATCAGTGCTTCTGTGATGAGATAAAACATGAAAAGAGCCAGGATGAAAAAAGGAAAAGGGAAAAAACACCCATTTCCTAGTATGATTAATGCCCTTGGTAATCTTCAGCATGTGAGGACTTCCAGCTTGCATGCGAAATTGTCTAACCCAAGAGAGTATGTACCCTTAAATCTTGCAGCGCTGTTTGTTTTCACTGAGAAGAAGCAAATGCACATTGGAAAACTACCATGGATCTGGGTTTTCTTTGTGTGGGCTGACTGGAACTTAGAACTGTGTCCTTACTGAAATTATTTTTTTTCAATGTGAATTAAAGGGCATTTTTTTAAAAAAAAGCAAGTGCTACGCTACGTAACAGCATTTCAGGCTAGACACCTCACCAGAATGTGCTAACTTGGGGGTGCTTCTCTTCCCTGTTCACTCTGCAGGTTCACATGGGGACTCACATGTGGAATAACGCCCCTGCACGCCGTGGCCGACGCCTCTCCGTGGAAAACCCCATGGCTTTGCTCGGTGGTGATGCTCTCAAGTTCTCTGAGATGTTCCAGAAGGATTTGGCAGCTCGGGCCATGAATGTTGACCCCAATTTTTGGAACCAATATGCTGCAGCTATCACTAACGGACTTGCTATGAAGAACAATGAGATTTCTGTCATACAGAACGGAGGCATTCCTCAGCTCCCAGTAAGTCTAGGTGGAGGCGCCATCCCGCCTCTAAGTAACCTTACCGGTGGCATGGACAAAGCTCGCACGGGCAGCAGCCCTCCCATTGTCAGTCTGGACAAAGCA
Organism: Emberiza elegans; assembly: GCA_024865655.1. Lineage (NCBI taxonomy): Eukaryota > Metazoa > Chordata > Aves > Passeriformes > Fringillidae > Emberiza > Emberiza elegans. Next base: position 60,268,260 of record JALJVW010000206.1, read on the forward strand.
AGTTCTGAGACGGGAGCCAGTCGTCCATTCACCAGATTTATTGAGGATAATAAAGAGATTGGCATAAATTAAAAGCATTCATTCTGAATAACTGTTGGACCTCTACTCGACACAACACTTGTCCTGTTCCATGTACAGCTTTTGAAGCTAAGCATTAGTTTCCTGACCTATATGCATAGGTTCCCTTTAAAATTTTACCCATAGCAGAAATACATAACTTTTTGTGGCTGCTGAAAAGTTGTCTTGCAAGATCTGCATGGTACTTCTTTCAACAGTTTGACTGTTACTGAGAACTTTGAAATCTTTTAATTTAACAGAAAACAAACAAACAAAACAGTTATGGGATAACTTCATTAGAAACAGAAGGAGGCTAGTCTACATTCACTTTGCTTCTTACAAAACTTACTATCACCTGAGAAAGGGGGGCTTCATTACGGCATTCTGTCACACTTATTTGCTGGTTTTGTTCAAATTAGTTAGCAACTTGGACTATGTTTTTAGGAATCTTAATCTTAAATAAGTGATTTAGTACCCCAATGCTGTGTATAATTACAGTATTCTTGTCTGTAGTATTTATAATGTTAAGATTATGCGGGTAACAGACAATATACTAGCCCCAAACTTAAATGAAGCTTTTGTACTGCAAAATACATCTGGCTATGTGATTTTTCTTTTTTCTTTTTCCTTTTGTTTTTTTTTCCTTTTAAGCAAGTTTTGTTTTACTATGAATAAGTGGTTTCTTTTAATGCAGGCAAAATTGTGAAGTTTTATTGGGAAAGATAGCATGCTTTTCATGTGCAAGTACCTGTCAGTAACAAACCTTTTTTTATTTAAATATTTGTAGCTGCTATGTGGACAGTTGTTCTATTAAATGAAAAAAAAATGTAGTGTGGATTTTAGCTCAATGGTTGGAAAACAAGTTACAGACAAACCTTAGCACCATAAATTATTCACAACATTATAAACAGTTGTGAGTAAATACTCCATGTTATCAAAGCTGCACAATAAAAAGGCAATGTTTGTATAATGTGGTTGCAAACTCTTAATTTATACTATTGCACTTTTAGTATTTTGTGTTAGGGAGGTTTGTCTATAATTTGAAACTGAACAAAGATGTCAACTATTTTATAAATAGTACTTTGACTTAAGGAGTAAGGAGGAGGACCCTGTTGCAGTTTCTTGTTTTGTTTTAAGCTCAAACAATGAGAGATCTCTATCAATTAAGCAGAAAATTGCAGAGAACTGTCAGATCCTTAGGAAACATGGGGACTACTGTTTCTTAAACGGAAATGATTAATTTAACTTTTCTACGATGCCCACTTAAAAGTGTGACCATCCCTGACAGAATTCTGATACATTTATCTTAGGAGTGTGATATTAATACAAGTCTAGGATAGAGGAAGGAGAATATTATGTAGGTTTAATTTTCCTGTAATCTCTTCTGTCTCTTTCACACATAACCATAAGAAAGATGCTGACTGCCTAATAATAGTGGGAACAAAAGAAGAACTTTTGGGCAGTGTGAGCAGTAATAACAAAAATGCTCTGTATTTATTTCCAACTGTCTGATTATCTTTTCAGATTGCTCCAAAGCACAATGTACTCAGATTAATCAAATATAATTTTACATTGATTACATTGCTGGAATTACGCTGAGTAAACAAAGGAATTGGTTCCACTCATAAGTTAAGCAGGGAATGCTGAGGAGACTGGGGCTTAATCAAAACTTGAACAGAAAATGTTTTGTGTACTACCTCATTTTTGTGCGTTACAAGCATGGTGGAGTTGACACCCTGAACTTCTGTCCAGCAGAATTGCATGAGGGACATTATGGGTAGCTGGGTAACAGCGCAAGGAGTTTCATGCCCCTGAAGAACAAATCAGACAGTGAGGTCTTCTCAGTTATGACTGAAAAATAGGACAATCTTTCTTATAAAACAGAAACCATTACTGTAAGAGGATGGACTATTTCTGCCGTCATGTAATGGAGTGAAAAGAGGTTCAAAGACTTATTAGCTGTTTGTTTCTATTAGAAATAAGCAATGAACTCTACAGCTCCATTTTCTACAATGATGAGATAGAGATATATAGATAAAAATATATATCTATATCTGAGCAAAATTATATATCTGTAACACCTCTACAATATAACATAATTTTTTGCCACAGTGTGTGTGTGGTTGGGGGTGTTTCCAAGCATTAAAGAAAAAGAAAACTGAGGTGGCTTAATGTTGCTGTATTGCAGCAATTGAATGTTTTTATTTATCTGTGTAATTTTTGGTGTGACTTTTTTTTTGTTAGTATTTGGTACCATGTAGTGTTATCTCTATTCCGTAAAGGATGTGTATAATTAAAAAAAAAAAAGAAAAAAATAAAAAAGAAGGAAAAATAGAGAAGAAAAAAATGAAAAAGGAAAAAGAGAAAAAATATGTATAGTGTTGTATATAAGATGGTTGATGATGGTACAGTAAGACTGACCCCATTTTGTATTCAGGGTTAGGCCATTCCTCTCTGCATGGTGAAGAGAGACACTATTTTTTTACTGTGATACCATGTAGGGCTAGGAGCCTCCCTGAAACAGCTGGGAATTGTTACCTAGATCCAATATTTTTTATTATTAAATCTTGTTGGCTTGACACATCTACTGATTGAAATGGATGTCTTAGTCTAGGTTACTATTTTTGTCATATGGAATTGAATAAAATGCAGGATGTAATATTATTTCTGAATTGCGTTCCTTGATTACTCTAATAACAGAACAAGATATGAGACTAAGGTCACTTGTGGTAGATTGGTGTCAATGACTTCTAATCACTACATCTGAAAATCAGAGTAAGGTCGACACCATATATTCAAATGTTTTTCAGTGCAACAGGATAGAATTATTAAAATTTAAAAATTAAATTAAAATATTAACAGTGAAAAGGGATAGAATTATTAAAATATTTTTTCCCATGAAAATAAATTTTAAGAGCCTTTATCCCAAGGAAGTAGAACTAAAAAAGACACCAAAAAGATGATTTTGGAGGGGGGAAAACAAATTTTGGAATGACTGCTGTTTCAAACTGACTGCTTTCTGAACATTTATCCTGTACTGTCTAATGGAAAAGCCTCCTTTTCAGGTTGTTTAAACATCTGCCTAATATTCATGATACATCGCATGGTAAAATTTGTGAACAAATTGATCAGGAGTAGTTCAAATTCTAAAATACAAAAAGGAAAAAAATTGACAGCTCGCATCCATTCATTCCAAATGACATAACCTATACGTTTAAACCCATGGCTTTGTTTTGTCTTTTTTTCCAATATCCTCAATTATCAAAGCATGTCTAACTTTAACCAAATTATTTTTTCACATTGATTTAAATAAAAGTATTTACATTCTTAAGGTTAGGCATGTGGTTACGTATCTCCTGCAAAAAAGCTGTATGTTTGAGTAAACCCCAAGCTGTTATATTCCGATGGTGAATGCCTGCTGCATTTAAAACCAACAAAAGATAAATAAAAGAGAAAAATCTGTATTAATCATTTTTCAGTGGCCTTGTTATGCAGATACTGTGTTTTATAAGACGAACCCAAAGAAGGTATAAGTATCCTCAGGTGACTCAACAACAATGATTTATTTGTGCTTTTCTTCCTCTATGCACATCCCTGAGTCTTGCTGAGAGAAAACATGATATGCAAAAGAGAAGAAAAGCAAAGGACAGCTGATAGCTATGGTTCTGTTCAAAACACAAGAGGAAAATTACCTGCTTCCCCTCCTCCCCCCCCCAAAAAAGGATGAAAGCAGAATGGTATCTATTTTTAAATATGTATGGGTTATTTTTTTTATCATATGAAGACATTAAATAATAAAATATGCTACACAGATTAAAATGGCCAAAGTCTGTTGAATTACAGATGTTTAAAAGCATAGCCATGTAGGAACTCTATATATGATCAGAATAACTGCCTGTTTTGATTTTTAAAAGAGAGTGTTCCAGAAAGGTTTTCAAAATTTTCACTTCCATTTTTCCAATGAGTTATTAGACAGCATTTATTAAATTATTGAAATAACTTAATTTTTACCCAATTCTTTTTTTTTCATTTTGTATCTATTAGCTGTCAATATATTACCTGTTCCTTTACTTGTTTTTTCCTTTCTCTTTTGGCACAAGCTTTGTTTTTCTAAAGCTGCATTTGTGCTGTTTTTCTGTTGCCTTTGATTTACTTCTCTGCATGTACTCTGTCCTTTGGAAGATACCGTGGTTTATTTTTTCCCTTTTTCTCTAATTCTGCAGAGGTCAAAAGAGCCGCCTGTTTTTTACGTCTATGTGTAACACTAGCATAATGAGTGATGAAGTCTTCAGTGATGTGATCAGGTATGTGCATAGCTCACAGGATTTGCTGGCAAACATGCCATTCACACTCCCTCCTGCAGATGAAGGCATGAAGCTTGTTAGTGCTGCTGGTAGAGGGCAGCCACAGACGAGCAGGAGGATGGAAGTCCTGATCCTGACTTCACTCTGCCTGCTTTTACAGCACTGAAGCTCCACAGCCTTTAGTGAAAATACTCCAGGTTTATTCTGGTGCAAGAGGGATTGCTTGCAGGTTCAGATGTCTTGTTTTTCTTTATGCATCTTCAAAACAATGGCTAGCTGTACAGTACTTTATGTCTAAGCAAAAGCATTCTGGACTTTATTTTTAAAAAGAAGGGAAAGAGAACACATATATTTTAGTACATTTCACAGGATTATCCCAGTTTTAAAGGAGGTCCTGAAAGCTGAATCTAAAAAATATATGGCTGTGCCCCTTAATGTATAACTTGACGCCATCATACGACCATCCACATAAATGAGTAAAAGAAACTGTAATTTTTATGCATATAAGTAAAAGAATGGGAGACTCTTGCTACAGTTCTGCTACACAAGGTATGCACTCACAGGTAAATGCCTTCCCTTTGCAGATATGAAAGGTACCAGCAGACTTATGAAAAGAAAAATACTTTTTTGTGCATGTCACAGGACCAATGCATAGTACCTTATTTTTTCAAAGGGAGAATGTCTCAATCGATTGACAAAGTGACAAATACGAAAGCCAACAGCTTTGGGCTGTGCCACTGACATTTTTAAGAATGTGGGCAAGTTCTTTATTAGACTAATATTTTGCTTAAGAACAACATACTTCTGGGGCCTCTGAGAATCAGGAACTCAGGCCTCTGGGAATCCCTTTGCAGCATCAGCTAGCACCTTGTAGTATCGGGATGAATTTCCCCATCAGTAAGACGGGGTAACACTTTCTTACCTACCTCACAGGGGTGTTGTGAGGAATAGTTTTATGTTTGTATAGTGTTTCAAAAATGGAAAATGCTTGGTATTATCACTGAGTTTAGAGACTTTACAGTACATGTACTATTATTTATTATTTGTACTCCAGTAGAACCTATGAGCTCCAGTCAGGACTGAGAGGCCTTATCCTAAATGTTGTACACTCACCTAGTTGGGACTGATACAAAATTTTACTCAATAACGTTTTGCAGTGGAGATATTTCATTATCAAATGCCTATTTGATTACCACAGGGTTTAATTCAATTGTTTAGGTATTTAAATTGATTATCAGTTTTAGGCTATGGCAGAGAATTATCTGGTATCACATTTTGTTTTGAGCTCATATTGATTTTCAGAAAAAGTGCACCAATTTTCTATGGATACTCTACAATCAAAAATTCTACTGCACTTTTTGCTATTAAAGATAAACATTAAAATACATGTGTGTGTATACATTATTATACACCAATATATAATATATATACCTTAAAACATGTATGTTTTAAATTTCTTTAGCTACTTAGATTAATTTCAAACTGTATGTGGCGTATTTTGCTCAAGAATTGCCCATTTCAGGTGCAACTTAAACATCGTTAAATGGTGTTGGCTCTCAACAAAAGACATATTGTTGCTATCATATTTATGAAGGCTTGTAAGGAAAGTGTCTAAGTCTCAAATGTATTAAAAAAACCTTCAGTAAGTCATAGAAGTCTACTTAGATTATGTTGAAATAAACTACTACATCAGAATAAGATCACTGTATATAAGTATGTTAAAATGAATAAATAATTCCAAAGGTACTGCTTGCTATCATTTGGATGTTGAACAGAAAGTAATTTGTTTCCCAGACTGGCAAACTATAGATAATATGTTTTTACAGGTATCTGATTTACAAGATTGTGTTAAGCAGCCTCTTAGCATCTGGTCATGTGCTAAATATATTGGCTCAATGAATTCTCTTGATAGTCTTGGCTTTTTTATTTGATTTTAAGGAAAGTTTTTGGTTCAGTTTTGATTGAATTGTCATCAGTGATGTTAGTCTCACTGATTTCACTCAGGCACATCATAGACTAAACATATGAGCAAGAGTGGGTGAATCTAGTCTAAAGAATGTCTCTTTCTATTCCTTCTGGATATTACTGACATCTCTCCATCTCCCCATTCCATGCTGGTCACCAGCAAACACACCATAGGTTGTCTTCCTTGTGTATTTATTAGCACTCGTGGCTCAGCCAATTTTGTTGGACACTTGGCAGGTGTTCTGCTACAATGCACACTTCATATAGGACCCATAGATACACTAACATAAATATCATATTTAAGACAGCCTGCTAGTGGAGAAAGTGAACACCTCTGCTGGAAGTTGCCTTACACAACAGGTGTAAGGCATAAATAAATAAAATGGGAACACCTCTGCTGGAAGTTGCCTTACACCTGTTGTGTAAGGCAAATAAAATGGGCACATAAAAGGATGTGGTCATCAGGAGGTTTTGGTCACTTTATACTCTCAATAACGTGCTTGATATAGGAGTATTGGTTTGGACTTTGCTTTTTTAAACAATTGTTGCAAGAGCAGTCATGAAAAGATACCTTAAAAAGGTGAATATACATTTTCTGGTAGGAGTTTTGCAGGCAGAATTTGATTGGGACCTTCCTTTTTTCTGCCCATTTTCTATTAAATGACTCTTCCCATAATAATCTTCTAGATAACTTCACAGTCAGAATTTAGTCCTTCACCTAGGTTTTAGTGCTACTATCCCATTCCAAACAGGCTTACTAAAACCAGAGGGCTTTATACTAAGACATTAGCTAATGCATCTAATGGGTAATAGAATCTATTTCCCTGTGCACTTTTGAAATTTTCTAAAAAGAAAATTCAGTTAAATCTTCGAAGAATTTTTAATGTATCTTGTGTCATTGAATGTGATATCTATTCCAATATTTGGCAACAGTGTGGGCCATTCTGAAGTACTTTCCTTTAGACTGGGTTGCCCAGCTCTCCCCACCGTTTGCCCTAAGTAATGCAATGACATGTGCCAACCACTATTAGTCATTAAGTGGAATTTTTTTCAATGTGTTATCATTGAAAGTAAGTTATTACAAAATAGCTGCAATTCCAGCCTCACAGAAGGCAGAGTAAACAAGCCTGGTAGTCTCTGCGGCCTAATCCCTATTCTCCAAGCCCTACCATCTTTATGAAGTAGTTGGCCACTGTTTCCTCTGTGATAATGTGTCCTCTGATTCTTTTCAGCGAAGTAGTGCTTTATTCATTTCTTTGTCTTTCTCATTGTCTTTCTGTACATGACCATGTTCTTCACATGTTTTTTTTTAAGGTAGTGTTGTATTTGCCCAGTACATACATATGTCCTTGCATTATGTTGAGATTAATTTCTTTTTTGATTTTGGGGCCAGGCCATATTGTCCCCACTTGTATCTCCACCTAATTACAATTAATTGGTTTTGCTGGGACTATGAGTAGAAGATACTGCATAAAGAAGCAAAATTCAGCACTCTGAAACTTTGAAGAATTTTTAAATATTTGTCCAGCTGGGATTACTACACACCCACATGTTGAACACTCGAGTTTATCAACTTGGGCCTGTTATACATATAACTAGTTCCACCCTCAGTTTCTTTATGTCTGGAAACTCTTTCAGGCTGACCCTGATTTTACATACTTTTTAAAAATAGCAATATGTCACTTTTCCCAAAAACCTGTATTAAAACCCCATTCATTTAGTGGCTGATGTTTTCTATGCAACAAGAAAATTGCAACAAAAGGTAATCAAATTTTGCTATTATTTCAATGGAACAACTCACATATAATGCTGAGATGGAAGTAAAGCTCAGATAAAGGTTCAGTAAAGGCTACAATAAGTAGCCTTTACTTCACAAGTATCTTTATAAGTAGCTTTACCTGTATATCCCTACTGCTAAATTGAAGAAAAAGAGATCACAGACCACATGATTAGCAACCAACATGGAGATCATGGCAGTGTTGAGCACAAAAACAGGCACAGCATCAGAATGAAATACAATAGAAAAACACAAGAATTTAAGATACTGGCTTTTAAAAATATGCATCATAAGGAAACATAACCACACATCTATGCAATTAACAATCATGAGCTTTATTTTTTTACAAGGATTGACTTACCTGAAGTCAAGAGCATCTGAAGGAAGCCAAGCAGCATGTGCCTGGATTCAGCTTCTTATTAGACTCAGGAAACACTTTTTCAAGTTCAGTTGTTAAGGCTGTGGAGCTCCTGAAACCAGAAATGTTCTCTAGTCCGTGTAAGCGTGTATGAATGTTGCAAGCAGATTTTCAGCTTACACCTACTCCACAGTCTTTGAAGAAAACGGAATATATTATTACTTCTAAAGCTTACCATAGGGCTCCAAAAGAGGAATGAAAATGACCCCTAGCACATCCTAATAAGTGAAGCTATAAAAGGTCTCATCTTTCTTCTGGGCACAGATATTCTAATTTCTGCAGAATCACTCCTGATTTGCACTGGTACAGGCAAAATCAAAAGTCTGTAGTGACTGTGTCATCCCTTTTTCATCAGAGCAAGACACCCTTCTCTCTTCTTAAACCAAAATTTTTCAGTGCACTTTTTGTGGTATAAATCACAGTACATTCTGTAACAAGCATGGGATAATCAAAGTACATCAATACTTCAGTATGTCTCAGACCTGTTCCTGTCCTAGACGCCACCTGTCCTAGCAGAAGTTGCATCCATATAATTTCAAACTCTTTCACTCTCTTGGAAGAGGACAGTAACATCCAAAGGGAATATTGAAAATGGCCCTTGTCCCCTGGATCCCTCTTGGATATTGAATGGGAGGGTATCTGCCAGCCTGTGTCAAAGCTTCCTGTGAATGTGTTGCAGTCTGGTAGGGCAATTCCTGCCTGCCCTGGTCCTGGTCAGCTCAAGGAGATCCTTAAAGTCAATGAGGACAAACATTTCTTTCCTGAGAAGCAAAATGTGCTTTTAGGTGGAGTCATCTATTCTGCTTTTATTTAGCTGTACTTTTGAAGTAACTGGAATGGCCTCTATCAAACCACTCTGTTCAGCATCTTTCTCTCTTGCCATGAGGGATTTGACTCATGGTATGTGATTTCATAGCTCACATCTCATGCTCCTGGGAAGCTGGGCTTCTTCCACCAGCTCTAATGTGCAAAAAGTGAATCACTCCTTGTAGGTTTTCGGATTCAGTGAAGCTGCCAGAGCAGCTTTTAGCACCTGTTTATTCATTTTTTTATCTAGGCATATTATCTAGCCCACTCGTATTCCAGCATAAGAATGTTATTCATGGTTATTCAGGAATAATATTTCCTGAATACTTGTGTAGACAAAGTAGTCCCTTAAGTAATGAGTTCAATTAGGCTAAGATACACTATGCAGCAATTCAATAACAAAAGTCCTGGGAGGTAGAGGGAGGAGAGGCTTGCCAATTGCTCACACACAGTATGCTGGATGACAACTAAAGACTCCATGCTGTGGCATATTTGGCACATGCTGGCCTTCAGTTATGCCTAGCAACTTCCAAGGTTTGAGCAGTTCTTTACTAAGGTTTTAATCAAGGAAAAAAGTAGCATGGTGTGCAAATTAGTAAGACAACAGGCTCCATTTGAAATCTCTTTGGGGATGTTCATTCTTACAGAATACCAGCATCCAAGAAAATCAATTTATCTTCCATTTTTTCCTAAAAAAATGTCAATAGATATTTTAATCTAGCAATTCACTATCCTGAGCACAGAGTACTGGATTCAGAACTGTAACTTTAAAAAAACACTCTCAAAACTTGAAATGCACAAAATTTGACAGATTTGAATTAAGAATTACAATGGATTCAGTATTTGGTCGTCATTTCTCATTTCCATTGTTAAAACATTTAAATATTTATTCTAAGAAGATCAGTTAGCTGCATTTTAAATGGGCTAAACATTCTACCATGTACTTGAAAAAACATACCTTCACTATATATTCTTTTGAGAAAATAATACATTGCAAAACTGCCTAATCTTCCTTGGCTCTGCTTGTAGTCTAGTGAGACTACCCTTCCCAGTTTCCATTTCAAGTTCCTTTTGAGCAGCCTGCCCTGTAAAATGTGGCTCATTTTTAGAGAAAATTCCTGCAAGATTTAAAACCTACTTCAAGTCATTATAATGACTATTCAAAAGAAAAACACACCCAGAACCTAGCAACACTATATGAAAATAATATGGAATTAAAGGATTCTTATGCCAATACCTCTGACTCTCCTGCTTTTCAGGCTCCTGGTTTTGTGACAGCAATGAGATTCTGCCTGCCAGACAATTAAACATTCTTCTCCAGTTTCTGAGGAGGTGACTGCCAGTCAAACCTCTTGACTGCTGCTGGGGTTAAGTCTTCAGAGGCTTGAGATATTGATAGAGATTTCTTAGCATTGATTTTTATGGAGAATGCTAAAATGTAAAGTTTCACTCAAATACTTCAAACGAATAACATTATTACAGTAGTCAAGCCACAGAAGCAAAGAAAAACTTTGGGTAATTAAATAAGAGCCAAAAGCAGATTTCAGCTGCTGAAGTCATGCCACAGCTTTAGAATCTGTGCTGATAGGACATTCATGGTCTACAAAGGTTAGAACTTGCCCGCTGAGTTAGGATCTTTGAGCCATAGTATACCTGATTGCTCATTGACCCAGTAAAAGTAAAACCCTACCAGGGTATTGTAAATCAGAAAAAAAGCCCCTGTTTCTCCACTGCATAACAGAGATTTGACTGTTCTCCTGAGCACTTAAAGTTGATGTAGTATAGTTTTCGTGATTAGAGCATTACAGTAGAGCTGAAACTCTGCCAGGGATTTCAATACGGATTTTTTGTGCTTTGTTTTTAACTCATCTATATGCCAGTTCATTAACTTGAGGTAAGCTTTTCTCAGCTTGTATTTGACTTCTACTATTATTATTCTTATAATTGGCCCCTGTCCATGCTATTTTGTGCACTGGCAAGTTGTACTGTTCTGTTCACAGGATGTATTACTCAATAACTAGTTGTAATGTAACTGAAAGCATTCAGATGAATCACAAATACGCATCACATTGCTGCTTTTATTTGTTAGGATGTCAGATGTACTCCTTTAAATTCTTACCTTTGGCTGAAAGGGGTAGATTTGTCTCCATTTTTCTCTTTCCATGTACACCTATAAGAAGGGCACAGCCATTAAAATGACCATGTACTTGGTAGCTGATTCTCTGTTCTAAAACCAAGCTCTCACTACCTTGTGCCTGAAGGTATTTCTCCTAGAGTGGTATAACTAAATTATATAGTCCTCCATCAGTTATTTTGTGGTTTATATGTAGGAACTGGAACAACAGTTTTTTTCTTCTCAGAATGATTCAGAGATTTTAGTCACTTATTAAAACATTGCTACCAAAATGACAAGGAAGGAAGAAAGGAAGTGGCGGAAGGAAGTGGCGGAAGGAAGTGGAGGAAGGAAGGAAGGAAGGAAGGAAGGAAGGAAGGAAGGAAGGAAGGAAGGAAGGAAGGAAGGAAGGAAGGAAGGAAGGAAGGAAGGAAGGAAGGAAGGAAGGAAGGAAGGAAGGAAGGAAGGAAGGAAGGAAGGAAGGAAGGAAGGAAGGAAGGAAGGAAGGAAGGAAGGAAGGAAGGAAGGAAGGAAGGAAGGAAGGAAGGAAGGAAGGAAGGAAGGAAGGAAGGAAGGAAGGAAGGAAGGAAGGAAGGAAGGAAGGAAGGAAGGAAGGAAGGAAGGAAGGAAGGAAGGAAGGAAGGAAGGAAGGAAGGAGAAGAGCGACAGAGCTAACTGAACTGTTGTGTGTTTAGGAAAAAAACTCTTTGTATGTAATGTCTTCAAAGAATACAAGACAAAGGTAATACACAGTGCATATATATTTTGTGCAGACTGCAGGTTTTTCATTAACTGCTTGATTTTGCATACATGTTTTCAGACAAACCTTGTCTACAATTTATTCCTTGTCTTCAGTATTTCACACATTTTTTATTATCAGCCCTGGTTTTGCCTCAACATCAAACTTTAAAGCTCTAATTGCTCCACCAACTGCTATAAATGTCCTATTTCAAGTTACAGTAGTACAGTAACAAATTCCACAGGCCCATTCTGAATATAGAAAATGTATCTCAGCTAAATAAAGCTCTTATCTAGGATCACCACCAGCACTTCAGGACTCATTGCCTGTGTTCTGATAGCATAAAATTGGCCTTTCAGCCCTACTGGAGGCTCAACTGTTGCTGTTTATGGATGTGTTGTAATTTGGCTTTATTTTCTTTGAAAAAGCTGGGTGGACTTACTGAAGAAAATTCTTGAAACACTGTTGAACAGATTCAGGGAGAGGATGGACAGACCACTGGAGTCCAGCAGAGCCATTGCAGATCTGCTCAGTTTGTATCTTTCAGAGACCAAAAGGCTGAATGAAAGGCTTGGAAGCAGACAGCCATGCCTGAGGGGTGATGGAAAAAATATCATAGGGGTGTAGGAAACTCAGCAGACTTTTCTGCTTCTCAATTAGCGAACTGGGATGATGGTCACACCTGAAATGCTGCTGTAGGCAGGGAATTGAATGTAACACACATGATTTTGCCCTATAGCAAGTAAGGGCAAAATACCCTTAGCTCCTCTAAGGGTATTTTTCTACTTAAAATTTGTCATTTAAATAAAAGCTTTTATTCGAATAAAAATTAGCTTTCCTGAGCTGGGATAGGGAAGAGGAGGAAGCAGGTCTGCACCAAAGCTGTAGTTGAAACAGAGCCTCATGACTTTGTATGTTCAACCTGGCAGCTTCCTTAGGCCACCACAAGCTCTAATAAATGTTCTCTCCCCTCATCCATTCAGCCAGTGTACAAACACAGCCAGAACCTTCTTCTAAACTGTTTTGAGTTTCTGCAGTTCCAAGTGTCTGCACATGCAGGGTGAGAAGATGACGGGGAAGGCTTGCATCTATCCTGGAGAGCAGGGTGGTAGAGGACATCTGAGGTAGGGAAGCAAATGGTAAGGAATGTCTATCCCCATTAGCTGGCATGGCCTGTGCTTGGACAGGAGATGAAGGCATTTCTTCCAACACACAGCTCATTGCAGTTAACTGCCTCCAGACTGATTTCTGACTTTCTGAAATTGTTTGAAACTAATCAGGAACTATCACTGATGGGGAGCAAGGCTTTCCACTCCTATAGATCTTCTCCCCACGCAGAATGGACTTCAACTGAGCTCATAGTTGCATTTGCTTTTATATGGCAGCAAACACAATTTAAAATAGTGATCACATACATAGCTGAAAAGGGGGGAGCAGGATGTTGGGAGAAGCTCATATATGTCACCTCTAAGTCTCTCTGGGTCTGGATTAGTTTCTTTGGAGGCATGATTCACATTGCTGTTACTCCCTGCTGGATGAAGTAGTGGGAATTTTAAAAAGTTTGCAATTGGATTAAATGAAAATATTCATTCTGGACAGAAGGAATGGATTTATTTATGGGCATTGGTCAACCCTATTCTTGCACATGTGCAATCATATTTTGTACCTGTATTCAAATCACAATGATAGATTTTTAAAAATGCATTTAAAGAAAGAGCAAATAACTGTTTAAGTACCCCATTTCTGAAGCACCTGTATTCTCTACAATGATGGCCTGTGTTTTCCTATGCCACTAACATCTGAATTCACCTGTCTGGGTTTTGCTTTCTTCTGTAAGCCTTGCTTATGCCACTTTCAGGATCTGCCTATCTAATGCTACCAAGCTCCTGAATATGTGCACATTTTCAACTCTCCTCCCCCACGCTTTTTTCCCCCTTTAGCTACTTCCACGGCTTGTGAGCCATTATAACTCCACTTCTGCTGGTTTAATTAAATTTACCTATGGAAAACAAAGACATGAGATCTGGCAGTCAAGGATCTCAGGGACACAATGTGGTCTGTTACTGAATAAAGTGACGCTTGAGAGGTGCTATTCTTTATGCATCATCATGATCATCAGATAAGGAAGAATCATATGACACATTGCAAGAATGCTTTGAGGAAAGTGAAATTCTAATCCTTTCCCAACATAATCATAATGATGTAAATGTATCTCTTTATGTGGTGTAAAATTATTTTTTCCTTCCTGTTAACAGCTGTACAATTTCTGTTCTGCACACATTTTTCTTCAAAACTACCTGGTCCCCTTTGAGTATATTGTTGTTCTTTCCCACATCTCTTCCTTAAACTCATTCATTTTTTATTTATTTTATTTGCCATCCTGACCCTTGGTAAGGTTAAAATGATTATTCAGCAGTTGTGCACTGTTGAATTACCTGTCTTTTGTTCCATGGTCTATTTTGTTGTTAGTGTATTCCATAGATGCCTTTGACTCAATTATCGCTGATATTGTTTATCTCTGGGCTACTCAAGATGAATTCCCAAACTGTATAAAGATGACATTGGTCTATTCTATTCTTAAAAGACTAATTCTTTTGACAGAAATCCAGGAAACTTCAATCTGTGAATGAATAAGGTAAAAAAGACAGAGCAATGATGTGATACTTTTTATCACACTGACATTGTAACTTGAATCTATTATAACTTCTCTTAGGAATCTGATATCCTAGTCCAATAAAAAGTATGGCAGCCTTTATTTTATGCAACAAAAATCTAGCTTGTTCATGTACACTGCTGGACCTTAGCTGTCAGAATGTGGTCAAAGGAGTGCAAAAGGCTGTGCTCTGTTCTCAGAAGTAACTTACGTGCTTAGAAACATAAGGAGTCCCAGAGATGTCCCACGATATGAGGAAATTTTACTGATTTACTATCTTGGTAGAGGAGGGGGTAAACTATTGTGCTGCTGAGTTCTCACGGGAAGGCAGGAGTGCTGAAATAGGTGTCTCACAAAGTCACTGGACTTTTGCAGCTCTTGAACGGCAGTAAAGCCTAAGTTTTGCTTTAGAGGCACAGTGAAAGGCCTCGACATACATTTGGACATGTGTGCTTGGATCCAAAATGCCAAGAGCAGCACCCATCAGGACCTCAGGGGAGGTGATCACCCATAAGTACCACCTGCTTACAGCACTGAATGCACTCTAATAATTTAACACTATAAAGCTAAAGCACATGAAAATTAGGTAAAAGAAGGATTTTTCCATTTAGCCTCCAGTCTCATTGAGGATTTAATACCATAATTTTAATGCTAATGCGAATGTTAATAGTTTAAGCCCACCTCTCACTTTTCTCCTGCTTTTCTGGCATTCCATTCCTCAGCGTCCCCTTAGATAGGATTCTTGCCTATTCTATGTTTACCTGCCGCATCTCTCCCTAATCCCTGTCTGCCAACTCACATCCCCCTAAGCTCTGATATTATATTCAAACTTCACACCTGCTTTTATTCTGGAATATTTTATTCCCTTCACTTCACTCACACTAGTCCAGGAGAAGTCAGTTCCTTAGACCAAGATCCATTCCAGTTGCAGAGCTTCCCACTGGATCTTCTGAGTGAACTAGTTTGCCTTTAGCCTGATTAGGTGGCTCAGATAGGACTTGGATACATGGCATGAAGGAGATTATTCAAAAAGGAGGATTAGACAGATAATAGCTAAATTGGCAGGGAAGCTAATCCTATGCATGTGCAAGAGGGACAACTAGCTGTCAAGGGACTTTTCCCTCCCTCATCTGTGTGGCTGCTGGGATAGGATAGGTGGAGATGTGGAAGCAAGGCAAGGTGGGTGTGTGGAAACAAATGGAGTTTAGGTGTAGCTCCAACACTTCTGAGTCCCACTGTTGGCCTTCACAGCACTCCTAAATGGGAATGAGCCTAACCATTGAAAGAAGGATACAGACCCTGGACTAAGAGCCATCAGACAACTTTCAGGATTGAAAAAATAGATTGGTATGTAACACAGATATGTGTCCATATGACCTTACAAGATACTTTATGTCTGTACAGCTGCTCATCTGTCTGAAACAATTTTACTGGGCTACTATAAAATAGCTATTTCCAAAGCATGTGCAAAACCAGCCAGGGGTGTTCTTTCTCTTCTCTTCTCTTCTCTTCTCTTCTCTTCTCTTCTCTTCTCTTCTCTTCTCTTCTCTTCTCTTCTCTTCTCTTCTCTTCTCTTCTCTTCTCTTCTCTTCTCTTCTCTTCTCTTCTCTTCTCTTCTCTTCTCTTCTCTTCTCTTCTCTTCTCTTCTCTTCTCTTCTCTTCTCCTCGGCAGCAGTAGATATGATAATGATATCATTAACATAGAAAAATTTCATGTTTGGTCATAGATACCTCAATCACTGACTTTCAGTTGGGCTAGAACACTGAGACTTGTGTTTGCCAAAAGGATAATAGTCTTCCCTTTTCTTTTTGTTTTGTTTTGTTTTGTTTTGTTTTTAAGACTTTTCACCTCTCTGTCTTTGACCACAGCCTCTATTTATTTAGTGTGACTTCTTTACCAGTTGTTCTGGCAGGGTACTGATCAGTGCAGATTTTATTTCTCTAATACTCCTCATTTGTAGTTTTAGGAATTAACATGATTTGGTTCTCATAATTCAATATTGACCCGAGCCCTCTTTTTCTCATGTTATTTTTTTCCCTTCAAAGGATGAAGTGTCTTTTGTTTTGCAATATTCTCTGCATTATTCAATCCTACCTACCTTCAAATATTCTTAAACTACCACACAAAATCATATTTGTTAATTTTTTTTTATCTTTAGCTATTAACTAACTTGCAAGTGCAGAGGTCTCAGGTATCAGCTGTGGTATTTTCTTTTTATTGGCAATTCTTTTTGCTTTTCATGTAGCTGACCATTTTACATAAGCAAAGAAGAGCTAAAACCCCTGAGATTTCACTCTGAATTTTTAGTTTATTCTAGCTGAAATAATATGTGCAGTTTTAATTTACACACTTCCATATGAGAAGATTTCAGAGATCCTGAAAAATTAATGTTTTAATAATTTCTTTATTTTTTTATTATTATTCATTTCAGGGCAATTGATCTAATTCAGAGTATTTTAACATTTCATCTGGCTTGAAATGAAGTTTCTCTTTCCAAATTCATTCCCCACAGATCAAAACTTCACCTTTAACTTGCAAGGCCTTGCACAGTCTACATGCAGACTTGGTGAGATAACCAGTTGCACTGGGAATGCAATAATGAAGTGAGATATGTTTATGCACTGTTTACAGCACTAAATGGTGCTATTTGCAGTTAAACCAGGGTTTTGAATTTTTAATACCTGGAAGAAGGACCAAAACCAAGATCTTCAGAGAGAGACAGAGATTCATGATCCAGACACATGTTCATAAGTTGGTATTGAACTGCCTCAGCCAAAAGATGCATGACTAAAGTCCACTATAGTAACAACATTACTTTCCATGCATTTGAGCTTAAAGATATAATTGCATCAAAAAGTATAATTGAGCTCACTTACAAGAGAGCCAGCAAGGAGTAGGACCCTAAATTAAGCTAAGCTGTCATCTCAGAATTCTGGGCTGCTTGGTTTACGCTATGGAAAATGGCTCAGTATCTCTCTTTCCACTTACTTGTGGCCTTACTTTTGTGTTGTCTTCAAGGGAAGTCAACAACTTGATAAATCATCAGAACTTTTCCTACATCACCTTTTCTTGTGTCCTAATCAGGTTGAATTCTCTTTAAATTGTGACAGAACTGCAAACTGGAGTGAGATCCTTGCACAGAGATAGTTTTTAAAATGTAAACATGATGGTTTCAAATTTAAAATATGTGCCAAATGAAGCACATTAGGTTGCACTCCTTATGAGTCTCATTTTCTTCTTTGCCATTTTTTCTAAATTACAAGTTCTTTGCTCAATCAAGAAATAAATACATCTAATTATTGTGATGTGGAGAAAAGAACTTCCATTTTTGAAGTTTTCCTGACTGACAATAAAACAGCAGTTCTGCTCAGAGAAAATAGCCAAAAGCATTGTAATTATTCTGCTATTGCATTTTCTATGTGCTTGGTTTTGAACTGTAATTATTTACTTCGTTTTTAGACTTGCCTGTATTTACCCATGGTCGGACTTTTCTGGTTTTGTTTGACTCACATTACATCTAAACATTACTGAAAATATAAACACAACTGTGCTTCAATTACTATTTTCCTTTTTCCCTAATCAGGCCTTTTTCTTCCTCATTTTTGTGGCTATTATTGGCTCCTCTTTACCTACTCTAGACTGTTTCAGTATTTCCTCTTTGTCTCCATGCAGCCCTGTCTCACTCTTTTTTTGCTGTGTCCACTTCCACATAACTGTGGGCTGCCAAACAGTCTTCCTTCACTTCCTCCTACTTTTGTCTTAGAGCCACTGAGCTGGCAAAATCACAGGAGCCCACCCACTGACTGCAGAGAGAAGCAGGTCAGCTCTCTCCACTCTCCATGCTTTGATCCTGTATGAGAAGAAAGAAGGGAAAAAAGCTCCAATGAGTTCCTTCTTTGTGTGTCTTCTGTGTCCCAGGTCCTCTGTCTGCCTCAGTTTTGCAGCCTCCTTGAAGTATAGCTTTGTTTGGGTCATTGAGAGAGGAAAAATACTGTTTTTAATGTATTCACACATTTCAGTGAGACCATTAGTCTTGGGGTGGGATGTTTCGGGATTTTTCCCTACTGTTTCTAAACCAGTATTTAAGTAATACAGTATGAGGGAAGTTAGAGACTTTATTACTAATCAGAAAGCTTAAGGCATTCCTATCACATGCAAAAACATGAAACTTGCAGTTCTTCTATCAAAAGCCAGAGATGCATCTATGCTGGTGCTGAACAAGTTCAGCCCAAGGGAGGAAAAGATTAATCAATAAATTGTTCAAAACTGGCTGAACTCCACAGGGTACAGGATTGATATTAAAAATATTTTCTGATCTCCATACTCACTGTACAGGAGATAAAGCAAGAAGGAAGAGCAGTTATGAAAGATAATAAAGCTTTGAGGGGAAAAATGAATGAACTAATACACTTAATCTACACATGAAGTGTTGGGGTAGTTGGTATGCCTGAAAATGCTTAGGGCATAGCTGAGGGCTTAGACCCAGAAGGATTTTTTACAAGCTGGCTGAAAGAGTTATTGAAACAAGCCAATTTAGCTGCCCCAGTTGTGCTGCATCTGTCAGGAGCCTTCTTGCTAAATAAACTTCTCCCTTCCTGTGTACTGTGCTGGTGGGTTGTGTTATTGTTTTTGTAATAAAGAGGCTCCGTAAAACATCAAGAATTGCTTCTAATCTGAATTACCAAAGTTCTACTCTGGGAACATATATCCAGATTACACTATGTTACTTTTGAAGAGGAGACAGATGTTCATGGCTGTGAAACAGATCTTTCAATATATTGGTTTTCTCCTTGTGCAGCTCACTGCTCAGCCAGACTTTGGGTACAAGGCAAGAGACAGATGGACAGATTTTAACTCCTGATGAAGCAAGTATGTTTACACAGGATCACGGAAAGTGAGATTTCTGTATTTTCAGGAATGCAGAAATTAATAAATAAAAAAAATCCTCTTAGAAAACTTCATGATGGAGCAGCAAAATGGAATTAAAACATCCTATAATACAGTGATTATATTTCTTTATGTGATACCTTTATTTAATTCCTAAAGTAAGGTTCAGAGGAAGAATGCATACCATCATTCAAGGATGAAAAGAAAGAAAATATAAATTCTCTGGAAGTCGCTTTTCATATAATCAAGTCATGGCTGAATTTTAGTTACCTAAGACAGACTTCAGCAAGCAAATTAAGAAGCAGGACCTCTTGAACCACATATTCTAATAATAATTGCTGTGTGCAGCCTTTTTTTTTCTTTTTTTCTTTTTTTTTAAATTGGATATGCTTATGTGCACATGGTAGTGACTACAGGCTTAACTACACAATTGACTACAGGCTTTTTACACATGGATATGATATTTATGTTAGGGATATGGAAACCTTCTGAGGTACCTGCCAAAGGAACTAGCACAGGGACAAGGCCAGTTATCTTGACTCTATTCTTTTTATTTCATAGAGTGTCTCCTCAATCTTACTGCACTACTACCACTATTAAACTGCAGTTTAGTAATGAGAAGTAACTGACTGCTAGGATTTATGCTATAATGATATTATGATAATTGTATCATGTCGCCTCTTATTCATCTGCCTCATAAACAGGCCTAATCTCATCCCATGTGGAATTATTTCCTGGCATCTGATCACTTGCCTGTAAGTCCTTCAAGTTTATTGTATTTTTGCCCTGTTTTGTAAGTGCTGACAGACAGTAAGCAGGATCAAAACTGAAGGGCAGCTATTAATTTGTAGGATCATATGATAAACGCCTTCTAGAAAGTATATTCTATTCCATCTCTTAATACTTCCTAAAACACTGTGGTTTTGTTTGTGGTGGTTTTATGTTCATTTTTAACTTATGGCTGCATATTGAGCAAATGGCTTCATTTGAGCCCCACACAAGGATGTCAAGGTCTTTTTCCTGAATGCTTACAGTTAATTTAGAAAAGCCCAAAATTCCCACTGAAGTCAATGGGGAAAATTGACAAAAACTGCTGAGGAAGGTTCAGAGGCTGTCAGGATGTTACAATCTAAAAATCTTCTGTACAATTTGGAAAAATCAAAAAAAAGAAGGCAGATTTTTTTTTTCTGAGATACAAACTTATTAAAATGATAGTGCTAATAACTTTCTTTTGTTAAAACTGGATGTATGTGACGTAGATATCCATTTCTTGTAAGAGGGATGATGTAATTAGAGAATTAAGCATTATAAATAGGTCACAAAATTGTTTCCTCATTCCATAGACCAGAATGATGTAGGAAAAAACTTCCACAGCTGGATGTTTCAGCATTTTTCTGGAGGCACATGGAGCCATTGGTGTTTAGCATAACTGAGAATCACACTTTATTTTGGTGATTTTGCATGGAATCAGGATCCATTTTAGTTATTTATCTTTTGAGTTGATTAACTTTTTGTTTTGCCCTGGGTCTAATGGTAATGCTGCTGAGGGTAATGACTCTTTCACACAAACCAAGGAAAAGTGACAGAGGGCAGCCCAGAAGTAGGAGCAGGACCATGAATTGGGCTGTTCCCATTGCTTGTCTCCTTCTCCAGAAAACCACACATGGAAGATGTACAGCAGCACAGGACATATTTCATATTTTAAATCTAGAAGTACAGAGTGTAAACAGCTATATGTCATCTCAGCTTCAGTGGTGGGAAACAGGTACTAATTGGCTGATGTTTGGCACCTCTGTGGTCCTGGCTTAACTAGATGAACAAAAGCATCTAAAATAGGGGACTTTACAATCCTGCCCTGAGTTAATAAATAACCAACAGTGTGTGAAGAGCTCTAGATATATGCATGTCCTTGGCATTGCTGACCACACAGGCAACTGAAACTCCTTTAAGATGTTAGTAATATTTCAGTAGCTCATCCAGTTCTTATGGGAACTCTCTTTAGCCTTTTAATAGAAAGCATACTGCTCTCTATCAAACTCTATTTTTATTCTTGTGTCCTGGTGTTTGGTCCCTACATTTCAGTGCATTTCTCAAGAACTATTTCTTTCTGTAATGCTTTTCCATGGCAATATAAATCTATTCAAAGTGGTAAGTGGAATCTGCATGAACCTAAATTTTTGTGAAATTAATATTATCTATACAGTTAAAATATTAACTGGATTTTTGCAGTTTTTGTTGTGCAGGTACAAACTGAAGATGTTTGTTGGAAATAATTTGGTATTGCAAAAAAGTCCTATTCTTTCTTTAGCTACCTTAGAAGTAATTTATGCAGATTGCTTAAATAACAACTACTTATATGCATTATATGCTAAAACAGATCTTTTCTTTAAAGTCCATTAGGGAATTAGAGAAAACCATTTCAGTTACCGATTCTGTTCTATGAGTTGAATGATTTGATGGTTTTCTTCTTGCAAGCTTATATGTTCATAGATAACCATTCATCTCTAGTGTGGGTACTTTTCCTGTCAAAATGTTTCTTTTGCAATGGGAATTTACTTAGAGAAAAATGGGGAATTCCATGTCCAGCTATCATAGGTCAGGAAACACTTAAAGAAAAGAAAACATTTCTGTGAGGCTTTTAGTTTCTTATATTGACACAGCTAGATTGGGAGAAATCCTTTAAAATCTTATTAAGGGTAAGAAAAAAACTCCATATGTCAACTTTTCAGACCAAAGAAATTCCATCAATAATTAAAACATATATGAACCAACAGTAGCTCAGTGACAAAACTGCAGCTGCATCATCCAGCTGGGTTCCAAATGATCAGGAGACTAGTGAGAAAGATTTTGTCTAGTTCCTGTGGTTGTCTCTTGAGTAAGAGTCTCACTCTTAGTAGTCTGTCCATTCCCTTAGACACAGTAGTGCTGTCTAAACTAAGAAGAACAAGTAGCATCAATAAATGTTAAATAATGGATTGAAGTCATGATAACTGTTTTTTGAGTGCTGGCACCTAAAGAAACCAGATGGAAAATTCTGATCTGGCTGTGGTCAGTCCAAGAGATAGTGAACATGCTTGTTTTGATTCATATTTCTGGCCAAGATGACAAGAGCTGGCATTTTACAGGGACATAAGAGGCTTGATCCTGTCTCCTGTACGTATGTGTTAGTGCCACCCAAGATTGCCTCAGGTATCCCACCTGATGCCCTTGGCCCACCACTGCAGCAAGGTTAAGACCTCTTCTAGTCCTATATCACATTTGCTGGGCCCATGCAGAGGTCTTAGGCACCACTTCTCTGGTTTTAGGAAAGTGAACTGTACGCAAGGTGATGGCTGGAGCATCTCTTTCCTCATCCAGTGCTACATATAGATAAACTATGTGCAGGTTTTGGTATGTGTGCATTTTGCAGCGTGTTTTATGCAAAGGACTGAAGGTGAGATGTAGCTGAGGAAAGTGCTGGGTGACAATAAGTTAAACCACCACAGCTAGTTTTGCAGTGAAGTATTCAGAGCTTCTTTTGCTGCTTAGAAAGGCAAAAGTGGTGGGGGTTTTCATGGGATTTTTAAAATTGTTTTAAAGAACTTTTGGATAGCAACAGCTTAAACCATTACACAATAACAATGCTGCTACAGACAAACATTGTTTTAAACAAGGGGTCAAGGTATTAATTTTTAATTAGGGAAGACAAAGGTTAACAATTTACAATACTCCTACCTGTTCTTCATTTGGCTAGGCCCTTAGTTAAATATAAATCTAGGGAAAAAACAATATCCCCTCACACAAAGACCATACTATTTTATATTATCTACATTCAGGAGGAAATAGAGGGCTAGACTGAAACATGGATTCAGTACAAACAAATATTAGCTTTATTTAAAGAGACAATGTTCTCCAATGGCTAGACTCAATCCTATTGACTGCTTCCTGTGTTTCAGTCAAAACTCTCATGTCTCCCATGAATCTCAAGCTTTAATTTCTAGTCAAGGTATTAATTAAGCCAGATTGACTTCAAATTTCTATTGAATACAAATTTCATCTGCCCCATGTAATGGCTTTGAAAGGACTGGTCCCGTGATCCTCTATCTTCATCAGTTCTTTGGACCTATGACCTGTTCAGAAAAGTGTAAAAAATTCAGAAGGCACCAGTGGATGCTTGTGTAATGGTGTTGATTGGTGTCCAATTTGTCAGGACTCGGCTTCCTGACAGCTCCTCCAGCACAGGTGCGTCTATGCTGCTGATGGTCAGGCTGGTCAAGTCATTGCTGCTTGGCATCTTTAAACTCCTAATTCTGGGTATTCTTTTTTGTTTCCTCCAACAATCTTGCTCTGTATCTAAATGTTTGCTATCCGTTTATCTGATTTTTGGCCAGGACTTCAATGGTTCCCTGCTGACAATTTCCAAGGCTTCAGAGATGCCAAGGGGGTCATTAGCACATAAACATTTGCTGTGAGAGGGAGTTTTTTTTGCCAAAGATAGTAAAATTGGGAAGGAACTAAAGCTGCCCCAAAGAAGTCAAGGGAAGCAGCACTTCATCTGTAAATGAAATCAAGCTCTTTTGGGAACAAGGACTTTTCTTCTGTGTTCAGATTGATGGTTCAGCTGTCTGGTGCCTGAGCAATCCCCTGGAAACTGGAGCTGAAGTAGGAGGGATGGGCCTCTGGAAGAAGAAAGATGGGAACCTAATAACCCTTCAGCAAGATGTTGAAGGAAGTACAAGGGCATACCTGCATACATACATACATATTTTACATACTGATTAGGGTGCAGTCATTTATATATGTTGAGGTTTACACACCTCATTTGCCCATTGCATGCTGCCAAATGTCAGGTGATGGTGGCACATAAATGCTCTGGTAAAGTGAATTTGATATCCTTCTTTTTCCTCTTTCTCTCTTACCTGATAAATCTGTGTTAAATGTACACAGATGCTTGTGGCTAATCCATGAACTATGTGCTAGGGAAGAAAAGGATCAGACTGATTTCTAAGTGACTGGGATGTCACACAACTGAGTACCAGATCAGTGCTCAAGTCAACTCCCCCGGGTGAAAGACAAAACTTTTTATCCACCCATGTAGAACCCAGTGACATACTGGGAAAGGAAGTGAATTTGGAGAAAATTCTCTGCCGGTTAACTATATTCTGTTATAGACGAAGCACAAAACTAAAGATCATGGACATCTGAACATGTCTGATACCCCTCAAATCAGCCTTCTAATTGCACTAGAGATCCTACTCACTGCCAGAAACATAAACATCACAGAGGACATGAGAGAGGATGAGATAAAAACATCTATGATGGACTGCTTTGCAGGCACATTGAACAATGGCCTCATTCAGTACGTGTCGATGTAACCTCAAGCACAAACTAATGAGCAATTAAGTGATATGATCTAGGGGAAAGTTAGTTGGCAAATAATTTTTAAAAAAACTTTTTTCAGAAAACAGCATACTAAAATATTTACCTTTATGGATTACCATTGCTGCTGTTTCCTTTCTGTGTAAATAAGGATGATAGGAAACCTAGAAAACAGCATCACCTATTAAAAGATATTTCCAGTGCTTACAGCTGGAATTTCCCATGCAAGATCACTATACTGAAATGGAGGATGGCCCAAATCAAACTTTCCACTCACCTCCAAGAGACATATCAAATAAGTCTTTTGGACTCTTGTGTTATTTTTTGGCAAAGATTGTATAGAATTATCTATGGATAATTCTGTTATCTATAGGGTATAACTACATAAGCAAAAATATTTTGATTCTATAATTATATAGAACACAGAATAATAAATAAAAATAATTGGTGCCTAAGAAATTATGAGAATATTATGGAATTCTTTTAGCTAGTCTCTAGTGAGGGATGGTCTCACTCTGTGGTGTGAAGATACTACTATCAGTTGTGCACAATTTTCCTGAACTTTTAATCAAAGATTTACACCATGGAGAATTGTGAGGAGGTGGGATTTTTTTGTTTTCCCACTGCAAAAATATTTCTGTTGCTTCTAAAAATGAGTTTAAGGAAAACATATCACTTTGCACATATTAACTGTGAGTAGGATTCTTTCACTAAGATGTCCTTGTGCTCTCATGGCTGGGAACAGAGATTTGTGGCTTGATGTGGCATTGCAACATTTTCTTTCAGGGGTGTTTCTTTTGTCATTATTGTGCATTAACTGCCCAGATAAGGCCCGATTACATGTCTTTAGAAAATGTCTGTCTTCATATGCTCTTCACAGGGATGTCAGGCTGGCTGCTGCCTTTGTGAAAGGGCATGTTTACAGTGAATGTGCTCTAGTTTTTTTTACAGCTGTTCTGCCTGGGTCCTTTGGTACCAAAAATGAGATCCGGCACATCCCCTCTTGCCCTTTCACGCCCTTCTCATGTACTAAGGAAAAAAATGCCTGAGTGGAATAAAAGGGAGAACGAACAAGTCCTAGACTAGAATGGTAAAGATGAAATAGGGTAAGGATCTGAAAGGTTGGACTGTCAGGCCTTGGGGAAGACTGACTGAGAGAGTAGGGAGAGTCTGGCATTCAGACTGAGGGCAGAAAGGATGCCTGAGACTCAGTAACGAATTCAGAGGCAGGAAAGAGGAGGGCATTCCTCTCACATAACCTGGGAGACTAAAACTAGCATGTTAGAGGTGAAGGTTAACATGGGAAGAAGAGGTGTGGAGAGTCTAATAGAGTTGCCTGACATTAGCTAAGCCAAGAGTTTTAAGAAAAAATAGTCTGTGTTCAGTGTAACTAAATGGCCTCATAAAGTGTATAGAGCTGCATTGAGACTGTGGGAATTTGGAGGTCAAACGATGATGCCATTTTTGTCTTTCTTTATTAGACTAATAGAGAAAGGCTGAGATTTTGGTTGATTTGTTTGGTTTTTCCTTTGTGCAACTTTGAAAGGGAATTAATCCTTTTTTTTTCTCTTACAAGCATAAAAAGAATTCTGTTCTCAAAGTGCAAGCATTTATTAGGACTCAGTGAAAGCAAGAGCCTGAAAAGCCTAGGAACACTTAACAGTGCTCGCCTTGGAGCATGTGTTACAGCCTGCATGATACTAACCACCTAGAGGACTGGTGTACCACAGCACACGCAGCGATACCCTGCAGCGTGGTCGCTTCTGATATTTATACAGCCTAGAAAACACAGAGACTCAAGGGAGAAATAATCTCACAATAGAAATACTTTCTGGTAGAATAAGGAGCAATGGCCTGAAACTAAGAGAGGAAACATTTAGACTTGCTATTAGAAAAATGTCCTTAATGGTGAGAGCAATTGGGCAGAAGAACAGATTACAATGAGAAGAGATCAAGGAACTGCTGCTATTTTAGATTACATTAGGCTGAGAATAATACCAAAAGCCAGCAATACCCGTGGAAGTTCACTTTAAATGTTTCATACTTATAAAAGATAAAATTATTAAATAACAATATATAGTTCTCGTGGATTCTTTTTATTCTGATTGTTTTTCAAAGCAGTGGATACAATACATAACGATTGCAACCAAAGAAAATGGATTCGGAGAAAACCATAGGAAACTGAAAAAATGCCTGATGGGATTTTGAAATTTCTTCACCAGAATGAAGATACATACACTCATAGTATTTCTTGGTTACCACTTCTGGAAAACTTAGAACAATGCTGAGTACCATGAACTGAACTACCTTTGAGAGCTAAGCCATTTAGTAAGAGAAGGGACGTATTCAGCTCTAGCCAAATCACAGGCAACCTCACTTTTCCATTAGGGTGAAGCTTTGCAGCTCTGAAACCTGAGTGATCTGTCATGATGGATGCCTGGAGAAGAGGTCATATGCGGGGGAAAAAAAGACTACATGTGTTGTAGCACCCAAGAATGTGTTCAACAACTTTGCCATTTGAAGAAGGTAGACCTCAAAAACCTTTGCAATGCTAATAGGTTTTCTTCGTTTGTGTGCAGTTTATTGCCTCTTGTAAATGCCTTTGTGTTGAGTCAGAATCTCAGTCATGCACTAACTCTAAATTATGACAGTAGTAATAATAAAAAAACTACATAGTTATTACAGTTTTGGCTTAGTACATGATCTAAGAGAACCAATTACATTATTTGAAAAAAAGAGAGGCAAGCATAATAACCAGTGCAAGATGTTGCAGAAATAAAATAATAATCTCATAATGTTGTTTTGTTTCTGATTTTTAATAGCAGGCAACATCTGGAATAAGTAAATGTTATCTAGTTTCATGAAGAATTGGAAAGGCTACATACCAAACCCTTTTATAATTGAAAATAATGAATGCCTGTGGAAATATTTTTGTGTCATGACAGAAAGGAAATTTTTATTCTTCTTAGCTACTCATTTGCACTGTTGATATTAGAATTGAAACCATCCTAGCGCAAAGTCTCTGAACCAGAATCAAATAATCACTGACTGAGATAGTGAGATACCTGACTGAATGTAACACCTAATAATGGTATTGAGATGCTTCGAACGCGCAGCAGATATTATGGCTCAAAGAGGACGTTCATAAAAATATGAATCTATATATCCTTTTGCAAAGTATTTGTCTCTTTAGGTAGTAACTTAAATCAATTCATATTCTCTACAAGAATTATGAGGGGAAAGTAACTACAGAGGCTAATAAGCTGCAAAGGTACTTCTTGAGCTCAGAATGTATTTTTCAAGACTAATGTTTCACTGCAGATGTGATCATCCATAGTGTCTCATCTTTTTGTTACATGAAATATACGATGGCACAGGTACTTCAACTGTTTGTCACACCAAGCACAGGAGACTTTTATTGAACATTCACTATCCACTGATTACCTGCCATACATTCTGTGGCCTGAGCTGACTTATTTGTTTTTATAGTTTAAAAATATACTTAGGACACACATTTTAAAAAAGATTTCGTCATTGTTAAGACTTTATGCTTAACTATGCAAACACAAGTGATATAAAAAACCCAGTGAGGATTTCAGCATCACCACACAAAAATAAACCTATTTGTGTCATGTAGTCTTGGAAGATTGATTGATAAAGAGGCAAAATTAGCTTATTCTTATCTAGGCTGTCCATATTTTTATTTTCAAGAGTAGGGGGTTTTTCAATGCCATTTAAAAGATCTGCTCCATTACACTGTGGCGTTGCAATAAAAACTCAGTGTGGGACAGAGGAACAGCTGTGCTATCTCAGAAGCATCTTAGCGAACCTAAAATTGCCTCACACAATTTTTTTCCCTTTGTCAGAAAGCTGGATAATGTGGCTGAAGTTAGTTTGAGTTTTCTTTTGTTTTTTTAAAGCTCTTAGAAAAATACATCACCTCTTTCCTTTTATCTGTGGGATAAACTTTTCAAAATATGTATTTACGTATCCAATTTTCCATCAAAACAGTTTTATCTGTATGTTTTTGATAAACATAGCTTAGAACCACAAACCATCGTATTTTCCATGATCCAGAAGAGGACTAAGGTAGTTTTTCCATTTGCACGGGCAGAACTCTGCTAACAAGGAGCCAAACCTTTCTTTCAGCTTCTCCCTTCTTGCTTTTTCTTTGTAGCTAGGAATGTGTATGCAACTCTGGTCTGTGAAAGAAGTAAAATACTTTGGTTTGTGGCCTTGCAAATAAAGCATATGGAGAAAATGGTCAATCAGCACCTTGTCTTTTGATTCCTTCTTCATAAAGAAGCACCTTTACCCTTCAAAGACAACATCACAAATGTAGGTAAAAGATGGGTGAGAGTTCTCTTTGGCTCATTTACTGGAGCCAAATGCAGTTCTCAGAAGAGGCTGGTAAGGACCATATTTTCAAAGTAAATAGGTCCACAGAATGTGCCAAAGCACAGGGCAGGTTTTGGGGATAGATAAAAGGGCACAGACTAGGTAATATCTGCCTTAACTCTTGAATGTGAGTGACAGCAGTAGTTGAATTACTGGCAATGGTCCATCAGTTACATGCACTGAATCCTATTGGCTCTGCTTAACCTACAGAATTTGAGGGGTGTCTTGGCTACACATCTGAGAAGGGTGGAAGGGTGTAACCTTGTGCTCGACAGAGTTGTGTACAGCATAAAATTGAATTATGATAACATAAACCATAAGAACAAACGGTTCTAGCAAAATACTGAGTGTCTTCAGGATGGCAGGACTGCAACTGCAACAAGATGGGTACAGTCCACAGTGGTTTGTGAATGTTACATGGACTTCATCTAGAACAAGATATTTTTTAAATCTTTCCTCATATAATGGATATGTAGTTTTGAACAAGTTCATTCACAGGGAAAATTTAAGAGTAATATAAGCAAATGTCTACTTATGTTATTATATTACTATATTATTAATATTATAATTTAAAATTCAAGAATAATATAAGCAAATGTCTGTACACTGAAACTCTAAAAATAATAATAGTACAAAATTCAGCACTGTAAAGCTCTTTCTTGCTTCCTGGGACCCAGACACTGAAGAAAAACTGATTGTTAGATCTGTGCAGAACATGATGAGACTGGTGCTTTGGTGCTACATCTCCTTGCTGAACTGTGTTAAAAAGAGCAAGGGGGTTATTTTGGTCTTTTAGAGCAATTATTATTTTTGTCATGTGGTTTTATAGAATCAAGATTAACACTTACAGAGAATATATGTGTGTGAAAATATGGTTCATTATTACCATCATAACAAAAGTGTTTCTGAAATATGTAGTTGAAAAACCCCCTTTTTTGATTATTTGTGGTATTTTTGCATTACTTTGGAAAAACCAACTCTTAGAAAAATAAAAACCTAGTTTACAAAAGAAGGTGTTTGCACATCATGGAAGAAATCTGCTTTGAACATTCTCAACATTTTGTTGGTGAAAAGGAGAAGCCATACTCTTTGAGCAAATTAAATGCAGGAGGTGGTGGTTGCTCAGAGCAGCCTAAATTTGCAAGAACAATAATCTTTGTCTTTAGTTTCTTAAATCCTTGAGGAAGACCTCAGCACTGTCCTGAAAAAGACAAGAATGCAACATGATTGGGTTCTTTCTACATTTTTTATTTATTTAATACAAAATCATCAGTTTATGGGAACCTGTTGTTGAGAGATGGTATGGCACAAGTGAAAGGCTAGAATCCTCAGGTTCTTTCTCCCTTCTTAAGAGGGTGCAGCCCTGCAGGATTTGAATCTGTGGATGGGGTCCCATTTGCCCGGAATGCACAGCACACTTGCTCCAGAGCATGGTTTCTAGACTCCATGTCTTTTGGTCAAACAGTAGTGTAGCATTTCTAATCTTGTGGCTGACTGGACAGGACAAATCATTTGAGTTTATCTCAGCCTTAAATATTTGTTGAAAGAAGGAACTATGGATAATTTTCCCTGTTTGCTACTTCTTCAATGCAGTACAAAATGGGCATTACCTATGCCAATGTGCTCCATGAATCTGAGGCAGGAAAGAAATGAAAATACCATAATCATCCTTTTGGAAATGGAGGAAGATTTAGACAGAATAATTACTGAAGCTGGAATTTAGCCAGAATGCTGAGTCTGAACACATTTTTTGTTCCAAATACTACTGTGGATCCTTTCCTGACTGCATGTGGCCAGAATCTGATTTTTTGCATGTGTTATAGCAAGCTGACATCTCCTTTCATCCTCATCCCAAATTAAGAATGACATATTACATCCAAATCATAGACCTGCATTATCAACAGCTCATAGAACAGTCTTCAACATAATCAGTGTAAGTAATTTACCAGATAAAAGAATGTTAATAGCAAGTACAGTATAATTTATGTGGACACAAATTGTACCTATCTTTCAGAAGAAGAAAGGCACTGCTGCGTACAAAGAGTGGATCAAGAGCAAGGTCAAGTGTAAGCACTTCTGTTTAACATGCACAGCCTGAAAACAGCAGGAAGAGCTTTCAAAGACAGAGGGAAATTATACCAAATAAAGTTATTATAAATAATTGCTGTTTTTATGCTCCTAGTGGGTTTGATATGAGAGGCAGTTATAAATGGAAGACATATTGTTTAGAAGGCATTTGATGAAGACCTCATTTCATCAAAAGGGTTGAAAGTTTACAACTTGTAATACTAGAGGGAAATGGTCATTTTAGTTAGCTAAGTTTCTTAGCTAGTGTGTAGATATATATGAACACTGGAACAGGAGATTTTGTTCATAGTTCTTGCATCTCAGTTATATGTGTCTTAAAAGCAAACACAGGTGAACCTTTGCCTTTGGATTTATGGACCATCTTTTCTTTCTTTAATTACCTGTGCCTAAAATGTACTAGGAATGGACTAGACTGTGAAAATTAAGTATTTTCTTGATGTGTACCAAGGTTTGGGATTTGTTAGCTGCACAAAAGATCCCATTTTGCCTATATTTTTTTTCTTTCCTCTTTATACCTCTGTTTAATAGGATTAAAGGAAAACACTCAGAACTGTCATGCTGTATCTTCATAGTATCTAATAACAAAGATTCCACTTCTCAGGGAACCTGCTCTTTGCATCATGAGGGGTTTCCCAAATCTACTCCTTCAGCAAAGGAAGAAACCTCAGGCTCTTCCCTCTTGTGGTAGAACATGGACTTTCTGAAGCACATGAGAAAAAGCCACTTTACTAACTGGCTTTCAGAAGGTTGCTTAGGTGAGACACAGTTTGTAATTGATGCAATATGAGGAATGGTTATTAAGAGTTGAAATTACACTCTGTATGGCATGGAGATCACCCCAAAAATGTGTTGGTTACCATTCTGAAAACCTTCATGCTTCAGAGATCAGCTATGCAATCTGGTGGATGGGAGCAGATTTCTGTCTAATGAAGCTCTATATTTTTCAGCAAGGTAATTAACCTGGAATAAGCTGGCAGACACTTTCTGGACAAGATACTAGACTAGGACTGAGGTAAAAGTGGATTTTTCACTGGATTTTCCACAGCCTTTTTTATTTAATTACTGTTCAGTTCTGGTCCTATGTTTTCATGCTGTGAAAAATAAATAAAAATTCCATTTCCATCCCCAAATTTAATTGGGAAAAGTAGGGAATAAATGAGGCCAGACATGCCACACTGATAGTACCTTGTCAGCACATATCACCACATTTGCTTCTAGGTATCTGCTAATTTTCTCCCCATTTTCTTCACCTTCCTGAGTCAGCCCTGTGTCCAAAGGCCTGTGTCTCAGGTTTGTGCTTTGGGAGCTTTGCACAGCTGACAACATAATGCATCTGGTTAATTCTCCTAAGTCTATCCAGATTTTTAGTCATGCTCTGACCAACAGTGAGGGCAAAGTGATTTTAACTGGTAGGGGAACAATGAGAGATGTCAGCACTCAGCAGCATTTCTGATCCAGAAACAATGCTAGTGATACAGGGACACTTTAGCTGATGCCTTTTTCTTGAATTATATGCCATGGAGGGTAACAAAGGCAGACTTTCCAAACTTCACAGACAGAAGAGGTATCTCAGTCACGGTCTATGTCCATATGTCTATGGATATACACACATATATACACACACATCTATACTGAACAAAGGTAACTGAATGAAAGTCAGATAACCACAAAGTTCCCTTGTACTTAGATCATGTTTTCCACTGCCCTCAGTTGTGTTCTTGCCTGAGCTCACTGCCAAAAACCTTTCATGCTGTACCCACTGCAAGGAAGCAAAGAAGAAAGCAGAAAGCCTCCTTGCTATAAAGACACAAGAAGGTGACTGAGAAGAAATTGAATTTCAAATACTCACATGCACCCCATTCACCTCACAATGATTCTATGGCTCTGTGAAGCCTAAGGTTACAGGCCCATTCTAAAATCCACCTTTTATCTACCACTCTACCCACATTGTTCAAATTTCAGAAAGGGCACAAGGATACATTTCTCCTCTCTGTCAGTGATGTTTCCATCTCAGCAAAGTCTTCAAATAAGAATCCTGTAATGAAATCCATTCTTTCTTCTTAGAGACCATGTTGCACATTATTAGTACAAAGGGATATGCAGTGTAAAACATTAATTTCTATTTTCCAGAAGAAACATCTTTGATCTTAAAATAAAGTTACATTTAGTTTCTTGAAAATGTCATACAATATTTGCAGGGTACCCTCTCTCTTTTTTTTTTTTTTAATACTGATCAACTTGCCTCTTTCCAGAAAGCAAACTGGATGCAACTTGAGATGACATATGCATCCTAGAAGATCAATATTTAATAGTAATGTGTATAGTAATCCATAAATTTCATAGAGAAAAAGGAATAGGCTTATGATCTTGGCAGGACAGTATGATGCAGTCCTAATACCAAGTGAATCTGTGAGCAAATAATTTTATTCTGTATTGCCATACTGCACCAGAGGTCTGTTAAATTATTTTCAAGCACCTCTCTCATTGCTTTCAAACTGATCACTCAGATCTTTCCTTGTTTTAGATGAAAAAAAATAAAGCCACAAAAACCCCCCAATAGTATAGGGAAAAAAGAGCATATAATCCCTCCCAAAAAGTCTATTTTCGGCAACAAGAGAAAATATCCTCTCTTGTGACATTGATAGAATTCACGGAAGAGAGTATGGCTTTTCTTCTTTTTTAAACAGGAAATGGATGGGAGAAGAAAAATTCCCTAGGATTCCCACTTTTCTGAAGAGCTTCTTTCTTGACTCTTACCCTACTTTCCTCTTGCCAACAGCCTTCTAACTCAAAGGTGCAATACACATCTCTCTCCCTCTTTCGTTTCTTTTTAGCCTTCAAAAATGAATTCAATAAATTTCTCTGAAGTCTCTACAAGACATGGACTCTTTTAGATTCCTTTCACAGAAAATTTAATTAGGGGTCAGAAAAATCTTTCTTTCTATCAGAAGACTGAAAAATGACAAGCCTGACTGTCCTAGCATCCTTACAGTTATCCCTACTATCTGCAAAAGAATTTCATGCTGTTCGTTCCCTTAGCTGTTAGTTTCAATCGGGTTTTGTCTGTTGGGTTGTTGCTCCTATAATTTTTGTTATATAATTATTTTCACTAACATCATGGGTTATGACTCCACACCTCTGTAATCAAAGAAATTAAATCCTGGCAACTTCAATCTAAATGTATTTCAGACCTTAGGCATTGTTTTTAAACAATGGACTAACAATGTATATAGTCACAGTCACTTTTTGTGGATAGTCTATTTACTCTGCTATATGAAGTATATATTTATTTTCAGTTTAAAACCTCTTCACAACAATATTATCTACTTTCAAAACCTATTGTGTTTGGCTACCAGTTCCTCCAGATTTAGATAAGTTAGAATCAGATAAGGATATTGGAAGTTGCAGGTAACTAACATTTGTAGAGTGATTGGTCTTTATCCTAGTACTTTGGAGACAAAATTGATTTTCTTTATCCTGTATTATTGAGGGCAACCCTGGTTTCAGTTTGCTTTGTGGAAGGAAGCTGACCCTTCTTAGTTCTGAAAAGAAGCAATGAGGGTTTTTTTTTTTCTATTTCTGGGAAATTCCCCAATGAATGGGAGAAAATGTTTGCAAATTATAGAAGTAGACAAAACCCACTGGAATTATTTGATGATTATAATGGGAAGCAATCTCTCAGTGACAAATAATGAGTTGAATGGGAACAGATTGCTGCTCAGGGCAGTACTGGGGAAGAAGGTAGAGGAAGGACATGGTGAGGCCACACCTCAAATCCTATGTCCAGTTCTGGGCCTCTCACTGCAAGAAGGAGGTTGAAGTGCTGGAGTGTGTCCAGAGAAGAGCAATGGAGCTGGTAAAGGGTCTGGAGCACGTCCTATAAGGAGTGGCTAATGGAGCTGGGGGTGCTAAGCCTGGAGAAGAGACTCAGGGGAGACCTTCTCACTCTCTACAACTGCCTGGAAGGAGGTTGTAGTGAAGTGGCGCTTGCATTCTTCTGCCATGTCTCAGATAAAAGGACAAGAGGAAACAGCCCTCAGTTCTGCCAGAAGAAGTTCAGATTAGATAACAGAAAAAAAAGTTTTCACTGAAAGTGTGATTAGGTTCTGGAATAATTTGCCCAGGGAGGTGGTGGAGTCACTGTCTCTCTCAAAAGCTGTCTGGATGTAGCACCTGGGGATATGAATTAGGGGTGACTATGGTGGTGTTGGGCTGACAGTCAGACTAGATGATCTTGAAGGTCTCTTCCAACCCTGACAACGCCATGATTCTGTGAAAATAATGTTTCCTATACGGATAAAACATACAAGAAAAATCTGTAAGGTTCAATTTGCTGCTTGGAGTGAAATCAGTATACAAAGAGAAGATGTTTAGGATTTAGCAGAAAACAGATCTGACTGGCTAAAATACCTGAGGAAAAATAGGTTTCAGTAGCTGGTGAGGCAAATAAAATTTCTTTTTTTACTACTAGCCTGAGCTAATGGGTCTGGATGGGACAGACATAAGGAGATATCAGAGAAATAGGAGATTTCAAGTAATTTCAGACTTTTGAAGGATACGCTTTACAAGACACTTTACAAGACACTAAGTATTTTTTCACTTAGCATCCAGGAACTTTTTCTGCATCTACTTCTGTATAGCTCCCAGAACAAAGACTCCTAACCCCCTGTGAAGCTTTTAGTCACTATTGTATCAGAAACTGCAAAAGGAAATCAGATCCAAGCAAGTCTGATACTAGCAATCACAACTGGATACTTGAGTTTACACTTGGGCCTTGTTTGTCATTCCATGACCTTTTCAGAAGCTCTGAAACAACACAAAATTTGTAATTAATCCATGGGTATATTTTCTTTCAGTTTCAAGAACTAGTTAAAACAGCTGTATTTATTTATTTGAAATATCAACAGCATGGAATTTGAAGAAATAAACATACTGAGAATACTCAAAAAGGAAAAAAGGGTCCTTTGAAAGTACTGGTGCACTTTGCTGTAATTTCACACAGCAGATCATGGAAATATTTTATCAGATATTCTCTCATTTTAAAAGAAGATCAGAAGTTGGTAATTCAGCTCAAGAGTTTTGAGTCCATAGGGCTTTTTATTCTCCAATTAGAAATCTAGCACTGAACTTACATACAATAAGAGCATTAGAAAGAATAACTCAGAAGCTAACTAGAAAATCAAAGGCATGGGATTTTGAAATGTATATTACAGCAATGTTTAAGTTAGAGTTTAACTTAACTGAAGAGATACTGAGCAAAATTACTAGATGGTTGTCAGTGAAGGGTCATTGTGAAAATGCAGTAAAATAATGAACAAAGTATTATTGTTTATTCACAATCAACACTTAACATATTAAGTGAAAGCATGACTGATATTTACATCAGAAGTCACCAAAGTTTATCTGTTTTTAAACCAATTTTATTTCTAGGATTTGCACTTTTTCTGCCTCAAGTGTTGCCAAGCAAATTGGAGAAAATGCCCTATCAGCCAGGCTTGTTACTATCTAGAAGACATATCTCTAGTAAAATCCAAAATAAAGCAGATACCTTATTTTTCTTATGTAATTGGAGAAGATATTGCTGGCATTTTATTCTGAATGTCTGACTTGTTGGAATACAGGTGAGGGTGACACAAGACTGAAGCCAATGCTGAGGGATGCATAGTTTGGTAAGAATAGACTACAAAAGGAGGAATAGAGATTTGGCAGTCCATAAATCCTGCAGGGCCACAGAGAGTTGGCATTTACGTAAGAAAATACCTTGAAAAAAGGTGGGAAAGAAATGTAACAGCTGGGAGTGCAATTAATTGACAAACATTGAATGTTGTGAATATTCAAAATAATATGTGTAGAAATAGAATTTTCTTCTAGCTAAGTAAACAAAAATATTTTTAATATGTGAGTAGCATTTTGTTTTCAGATTTTTTATAGTATAGTAATATTTTAAATTATTATTTTTACTTCTTTTTTCTGTTTTTAAACTCATTTATTTTGGCATATAAGTGAATTGCATGAGGCTTCATTGTCTGAAGAGGCTCTATTTAGTATTTGTTTTGCTCCCTTTCTCTGACAGTGTAAGAATTTATTTGGTGTAGCATTCCTTGCTGCCCTTAGCTCTTCCCATAAACAAAACCATACTCTTTCTGTGTTGGCATGCTTAGGTCTTGCTAGTGATTTTTTTTTAAGCCACCAGGTGTTTTGGACCAATTTACACTTTGATGAAAATTTGAGGACAGATACCAGGCTAGTTCACCACTGATGAAAGAAGTTACACAATCTAAAGAGAAATACATGGAGGTTTGAAGGATAAGGTGACAAAATATCTGGTATATAAGTAATGTAAATTTTGTGCCTGTAACATTACATGAGGCTTACTGAAGTTTTTTCTTTTGTTTTACATCCAGTGATTTTTGTATCATTTCCACAGATTTACTCCAGTATAAATGATTTTATAATTTGGCGTTGAGAAGGATAGCAAAGAATGAATTAGCTTCAAACTGCCTTTCATTTCCGCTGTTACCCTAGCCCAGACTGGATACATAATCAGGATTAGAATGGAGGGAGCAGTTAACCTTGAGCATTACAGCAGAAGTAGAATGGCAAGAGAAGTATAAATTATTATTAAATGCCCTCTGGGGATATCAGGAAGAACTCGTTACAGATAGATTCTGCACCTGTAGCAGATACATGCAACAAATGCAAAACAGTTTCTATGCCAGCTCATTCCTAGTCAAACCAAGAGTTCACAAGATCCATAAATCATAGGTTCTGGATCTCTGCCACTTATTAGAAATGCAAAAGTTATGCAAAAAAGAAGCACAGAAAGGATGATACAGAAAGTTTATTTCAGAGTGGTGCTATATTTACTTATTATCACAAATGTATGATATCATGATATTTAAGTGACAAATGTTACTTAGCCAAGTATTGAAATAAATATGATAATATTTATATTGAAATTAATTCCTAAAATGAAAAGCTTTTTTTTCATAAAGAAAAATAACATCTGCCTGAAACACCTGCATACCGAAATCTGGATCAAAAGCAAGTTTATTCTATGACCTTTCAGTATTGCTAAATAGGAAAGGAAATATATTTTCAAAATGCAGGGACATTTTCTAAAGGCAACTTGAAAAGTTATCACATATCATATGCCAAATTGTCAATTCTGCATGGTGAAAACTTTTATATAAATGTTTAGAATTTTCTTTAAAAAACAAAAGACAGGATCACATCATAATCTAGAGGCAAAACTGAATGATAATACATTCCAAAAAATCAAAGATGCTGCACTTAAGAGCTTCTACCATTTTATGAAAATAGTGATGCAAAAAGGCAATTAGAGTGATCAAAAAGGTGAAATCATGATAGATTTCCAGTAACTGTCTTAAGCTTTAAACATATATTTGAAGTAATCAAAACAGCACATATTTAAAATTATTTTGTCACTCTCTTGGTCATTGGCATACTAAAAAACTATTTTTTCTCTTCTTAGAAGGCTTTCTGGTCAAACTCTTCTCTGTACACAGGCAATAGAGAAGTATTTCTTTCTTGAAACCTTAAAGTAATCATAAATAAAATAATCTTTATGGACTACATGAGACTCAGTAAGAAATGAAGACTCTAAAGGTACTTATGATTCCTAATGATTGTCTCATGCTGGGGCCTTTACAAGTCTGACAATAATAAACCTTTCCTTACACATCCTCAATCACTTATTTGTCTATGCATATGGAATTTAAAACACATGCACATAATTGACTAATATTAGAGACTAGTTACAGGCCAAGCAACCTGCTAAATATCCAGAAATATATCCGAATGACCAGAACCAAAGAAGATTAATCTTAGGCCACTAACTTGTGAATGAAGTGCTTTCTGTTCAGTTCAAAAATTGCTCTGCCATGGGCTAGAATCAATCAATAAACTGGAAGCAATAGCTTAAATTCTTTTGGCCTCAGTGATCTGCAGTAACTTACATAGCCATGTGAGAATTCTGAATATATAGTTATTAATATTAATGTTTAACATTTTAAAGCTGTGAAATGTGCAGAATTGCAGTAACAACAGCCAAGAAAGCACCTAGGACTGGCATAATTGTTACCCTGAAAGTTTTCCAGGCTGTGTTTGCTTATTCCAGGATGTACATCATGGCAGAGCAGGCAGGAGACAGGCCACACACACCCCATAAACTGCCATAAACATAAAACACATTAAAATAAAACACATAAAAAGTGAATGCAACAGCAAGATATCCTTGAGCAGAGTCACCCAGCCACACCCTGGGCACTATTACTAACTGTGCAGCCAGCACCTACAAGAGGGAAGTGACCCTTCTCTTCTGTCTGGTACTTGTAGGACCTTATCTGGGTCACCATGTCCAGTTTTGGTCTTCTCATTACAGAAGCTCATTGGCATTCTGAAGTGAGTCTATGAAGACGTGACTAGGATGGCCAGGCGGCTGGAGAACATGATGTATAAGGAGGGGTTGAAAGCACAGCTTAGAGTAGAAAAAGTTAAGAAACTTTGTGGCTGAATAAGACCACTTAATGGCACAATACCAAGAAGATGGCGGCCAGACTTTTCTCAGAGATGGATGGTTTTGGCTGATCCTGTGTTTCCCAAGCTGGAACACGGGAAGTTTTGAGTACTTATTAGCAATTTGTTTATCACAAGATAAAGACTGTGACAGGTAGCCCAGAGAAGTTATGGAAATAATGTGCTGTCCTTGGAGGTGTTCAATACTCCACTGCACATGGCCATAAACAACCTGATATTAAATGTAAGGTCTTGGTCTAGGTGATGACTAGACATGTCTTTCAATATAAATTACAGTCCTGTGATTCTACTGGTAAACTGATTCTGATTCTAATACTAAGAACATTATAAGGATTAAGAGAGTTAAAAAGCTAAATAAATATCTTTTCCCTTTCTGGCATTTCCACGTGTGACCCTTTGAATACCAGCAAAGTCCTGTCACATGCCCAGCATATTTTTCCCTTCTATTCCTATAGAAGCCTTGTGCTTTCTGTGTAACTGTTGTTCCCATGTCCTGGTTCAGCTTCAAGAGTTCTGTATCTGTCAGTGAGTTCAGAATCCAGACAGTACACTTAAAGTCAAAATTCTGCTCAGAAATTTGCACTTGGAAAGCACTGCCGGTGCTCCATAACCTTCACTCCAGCAGATAGGAGCATCCTTCATTGTAAGCTGTGTGTTGTGGTGCCTCCACAAGGGCCATCTTCTTTTGGGTGAAGGTACAGCTCGGGGAACAGCAACACTTCAGTCCGAAGTGCCTGGGTCATAAAAACAAACTTCAGTTAGCAACAGGCACTGAGGAAAAAAAGAAAATAACTTTCTTTCTCCTGCTGTGGAAAGTCTTCTGTATTTGTAATGGTGTTTGGCCTTTTGCTTTCCCACAGCATCTGGTTTCAGAGGAATACCAACAGATAACATTCTACAGGAGGTCTATGAACACGTATATCTTCCAAACCAGCTTTTGCTGGTGGTGACTTGTATATCAACCCTATGAGGTAACACTGACTGGTTCATTATGCGTGACATACAGAATGTCCACTTCCACGTGGCAATACTTGTCCCTATTTAACGGCAGGACACCATCACTGGCAGGCGTGGAACCTCAGCTGAACAACTAAGGAATCACAAAACATCTCGGGTTGGAAGGGACCACAGGGTCCAACCTCCCTGTCCAAGCAGGGCCGGCCAGGGCACAGCACTGCGTCCAGACGGGGCTCCAGTATCTCCATCACGGGAGACTCCACAGCCTTTCTGAGCAAGCGCAGAGGAAAGAAGTTCTTCCTCGTGCTCAGGTGGAACTTCCTGTGCACCAGCTCCTGTCCTACAGTCTGACAGCAGGGAGCAAAGCATGGCTCCCGCCCACCGTTCCCGCACTGCGGCCCCCTGAGGGCTCAGCGCTTCCTGAGGGCCCCGCGCGCCATCCGCCCCGTGTTTACGTCGGGCCCCCGCCCCTCCGTACGTCACCGTCGTGGCAGTGACGTCAGGAGGGCCCGGGCGGCGCCCGGCTGGGCGGCGGGGGGGCGCCCCCAAGATGGCGGACCAGATCCCGCTGCGCCCGGTGCCGCGCAGCGCCCAGCGCAGGGCGGCCTATTACAGCAGCGCCGCCGTGGCGCAGCGGCACAGCAGGTACGGTCGGGGCCAGCGCGGCGGCCGCTGCCCCCATCCTTCCCCTCTCCTTCCCCTGTTCCCAGTCGCGGGCGGGGCGGCGTGCGCCCCTCACCCAGTCCCGCTACCCTGCGGGGCTCCGGGACCGCCCGCTCGTTCCGCGGGGAGGGCAGGAAGGGGCGGTGGCCCTGCCGTGGATGGCGGAGGAGGGTGTTGGCAGTCGTTGGCTCCCGCAGGCCTCTGCGGCCGTGGCCGCCTCTCCCGGGCCGCTGTTCCCATGTCCCGGCGGTGGGGCCGGGGCCGGGCCGGGCTGCGGTGGCGGCGGGAGGATGCTCAGGGCGCCCTCGGCCCGGCTGCTCCCGCCGCCAGCCCCGCGCCCGCGGGTGCGGCCTTCGCTCGCCCGGCCCTGTGCAACTCGGGTCCCTTGCCAGGAGTTCACTGAGGAGAGGGCTGCTCGCGGCGGGGGCTTGTTTGGGCGTCCTGAGTAAATATGTTGCGAGCTAGTTGTTGAGGCTAGCACGGACACTATAGTGTGCCAATTAAAATAGTTTCAAATTTCTTCAAAGATACTTGCTTAAGCTTAAACTATTGGGCTTAAGCTATTGGGTTTAAGCAATTTGGAGAAGACGGTTTAAAGATCTGCCATCAAATTTTTTCCCTGCAAAAATTAAACGTTGCTTTGCTTCCTATTATTTTGAATAATTTCTAGGTATGCTGTTGTTGTGTGCATGGAAAAACTCTGCTCCATAATTTTGGTTTCTCCATTGGATAGCACTCTTACCGTGGATTATGTGATTGTACTTACTAATTACAGGTTTCTTTCCTCTTTTGGTTCTTGTAGAGCATTGTCTGTGGGTAGAAGGACTGGAGGGAGCAGTTGTAGGATCTGAAGTAAATGGACTTGCTAAGAACGAAGTAGTTGGTGCTCTTTTTCTAGTTCAAATACAGTGATAAATCTGTTTCATAAAGAAAAAAATGCAATAAATCTGTTTCATAATGAATTAAATGTATTTACTTCTTTGTCTGGATACAATAACCAACAAAAAGGTAGTTTAAAACTGTGCAAAATAGGTTAGGCTTACATTATGTTGTCTTGATTCTTAAACTAGATAAAGGATTTTTTTATGAACATTCACAAGTTTGTAGGACAGTCTGCCGTAGTATTAGCCTTCCCCATCTCACTAATACTGGAATGTCTGACAACTTGTTGTAAGTTTGTCCTCTGTCTTGAGGTAGGGCAGTGTCATCATCATTAACCCTATTCCTTAGAGAATTGAATCAAAGAATGCTCTCACTGAAATTTGCTTGTAGGTGTTGGGCTTGGGAATAAAGGAGGATTTGGTAGGCAAAAATTTAGTCCAGACTATCAAAGGTACTGGGAGTTCTGTTCTAGGTTAACCAGGAGTGTTCTGGTGATGCTGTAGATGGGATGGCTTGAGTCCATAAGTCACATGGTTACACAGGTTAATTGAAGGTGTGTGTGCAGGTGTCATTGTGGTTCTTTAGACAAACTGTTTAATTGTGGCTTTATAAGCAGATTTGACAAACTGTAGGAACTAGCAAGGAACTACCAACTCATTACAGATTTGCTTCTTGCCCTCTGTCTTTGATCAGCATTGCCCTCCAAAGATTGTGGATTATATTCCTTCCAGTTTCGATGACATCTTTCAGAGTTAGGGTCTTTTATAATCTGTGTATTTAACATATTGATCCTCCATAAAAGTGATTATCTATGTTTTTAGTTACTTTTTTGCAGCTTCTTGTAGATATATAAAAGCCTTAAAAATTTACAGGCTCATATATTGTGTTTCTTCATTTTTGATCACTTGATTAGTGAATTGCTTATCTGAGCTCTGAGAATCAGAATACTTACACCAGCCTCTTCACTCACTTTATTGGTTTTATTTTTCTTAATGTGAGTTGAGTAAGTTGATCATTCCCCTTCAAGAATACATTACCTTGGATTTGTGAGACCACCTCTGGAAGGTGTCCTATGGACTTGCAATAAAAACATGGGAGTGCTTGTGTGGAGTCTACCACAGCTGTCTTGTGTAGAGTCAAAGGGGAAATACAGCAGTGCAAATAGTGGAATTACAACTTGTAAGTCTTGTGGCTCTAAGCTTGTAATTGAACCACAGCTTCTATCTCTTTATGAATTATTCATCCTACTTTTCTAATCTTTATCTTCAGCACAGACTCTGAAGAAGCCTTGCATTCCTGTGGAAACTGCAGCAAAGGTCCTGATGTCAGATACTTATGAGAGTGTTGAAGTGAAGTCACTGAGGTCTCTAATATGCAGAAACCTATCATGTGCATGTATGCTTGAGGATTTTGCCTAAATGTGTGTAATACATATCTTTGAAGACGTCTAGAAACAAACACCTATTAAAACATACTGGAGTTGGCATGTTGAGTTTAATCCAGTGCTGTTGTTTCTGGACCTTCAAGACTTTTTGACTTGGTGCGATTTATTTTTCAGTGAAGAATTTACAGTATCTTACATCCTTAACTTTAGTGTGGTAGTGTTTTTAACTCCAGTTAATTGTCCTGCTGCTGTGCAAGATCAGTTAATACAACTCATCAGTTGCTAACCTTTATTGGCCTTGCAGCTAATTTGTAGGATGACTTCTTTTTCTTGAGCTAAGCAGTCTGTGGGAGTCTTTGCCAGTGTTGCTGTAGCTCACTTTGCAGTGAGGACAAAGAGTGTCATACTCAGTGTTTGTCACACTCACTGTTTGTCTATAGT
The DNA here is from genome assembly GCA_024865655.1 of Emberiza elegans. NCBI lineage: Eukaryota > Metazoa > Chordata > Aves > Passeriformes > Fringillidae > Emberiza > Emberiza elegans. The sequence continues at coordinate 60,312,711 of JALJVW010000206.1, forward strand.
GCACGTTGTGCTTTTGAGATTTATTTAGACAGACTGATAGTGCATATTTTAAAGCTGGAATATGTTTTCCCATACATACCTAAAGAAACTTCAACAATATGCACACTTCTGTATAAAATTGTAGCCAGCTTAGAATCATTAAATGTCCTGCAATGTACTTTATATATAAAAAAACATGAGATTATGTATTTTTATATATTCATACTGTATATGTTAAGGCCTGTTAAAAATATATTAAAAATACATATTAAATATTACCTATGATTCAATGAACACATGCATCCTGTTCTGCTTTTATTTCTGATGTTTAAGCACAACTTATTACTTTTGCAGTAGAAATTCAGTTTTTACATTTTCTCTCATCTTTCCCTACCTCAGATGGACAGAGAACTGCTCATGTGTTGCCGTTAACAGGGAAATCTATCTTGGAGGAAAAAGATGTTCACCTTAAAATGAATTTGAAAAATCCTTGCTATTGTTTAGTATATTCAATTTGCATAGTTGTAGAGAGGCTTGGGGGAAAAACTGATTGGTTCAGCACTTGTTTCAGCGCCTTGTCCTTCAGCTTGAAGGTTGTCTACAGGAAAATAATTGCTCCTTTTTGTTTACATGGTGAGGGAGAGAGAGGACCAGAAAACATTCAGGTTCACGTTAAATGTGCAGTGAGGCTTATTCTCATCTGTTTGACTTGTGTTTGTCATCGTCAACCACACAGTAATCAACTGCTGACCACAGGAAGAAAGTTGACCGTGCTGTCATGTGAGGTCAGTGGCAGGAAAACAAGAAGCCTGGTGGAATTTTGAAGCTGATAAGGAACTAAACAGTAGTCAACTATCATTTATCCATAAACAAAATACCTGGTTTATTCAGGTGTTCTATGCTTGCTGCTGTCTGTGCATGATTATATTTGGCCTAATAGGGCTGAGGTAAGAGGTGTTGGGACTCCAGGGCTGGTACCAGAAAACCATATCTTTCCAGCTCTCCTTTATGTGACATGAATTCACTTGCACTCCAGGTATTCATAAAGGTGTCATGAAAGATACCCAGTGACTGGAAGGAAATACCTTGTGTCTTCATTCATGGTGTGGGCCACAGTAGTCTATTTATGAATGGCACAACTGGATATATTAAGTGGTTGTTGCAGGGCAAGTTGTGGAACAGATCAACTGCTGTTGCTTGTCTCTGCAGTTTGCCACTGATGGAGCAATTCTGTTTTGAGGCAACTGACTATACTGTTATTTTGGAATTCTTTTATGTCATTAGCGAATAAGAAACTTGCACAAGAAGGAAAAATGAACCAAGTAATAGGATAATGTGTCTTTTGTGCAGGTAAATATTGAATACTTGTTGCTTAACAATTTGTGAACTGTAGCTTATTTAATGTGAAGTATGCATAATAGCAAAAAATGAACTCTGTTCCAGATAAATGGGAATGGAAGTCTGCAGAACTTGGAAGTTCAATGCAAATGTGCATGGTTCCCTGATACTTACAAATCTCAAACCAGTTTTTATAGTACACAAAAAATAAGTTTATTTAATGTTGTAATACTGTTCTAGTGCTTTTGATTTGAATGAAAGCTGTTCCCAGCAATCTTGTAGTCCTTATGGTTGTGATTTCTCAGAGTGTTTGGCTAGGTTCCACATTGAACCACCAAAAAAGAGATAAAAATGTCAATAGATAATAGTCAAAGCATCTACTGTAATGCTGTGGGATTTTTCATTTCTGACATAGTCTAATGTGAGCTTTGTTCAAATATCTTTACTTTCCTGCTGCCTTTCAGTTGTTTGTTAGAATTGTGTCCTAATTCTAAATGACGTGATTTTCGCAGTCTAGATGTTATTCTTTGTATTCTAGTGGGTTTTGATATTTCAAGTGTAATAACTAAGAATAATGTCTCCAAATAACAAAAAATATTATTTGGTAAGACCATGTAACAATCGGAGCTTTTAGGACCTAACATCTCCTGTAGGATGCTGTTCACAGAAAGTTCATGACTTATATTGCTATAAGTACAGGTCTGGAAATCCTTTCAAAATGTCCATAATTGTTCAAACCCCCCAAATATTAATACATATTAGTGGAGTTTACCCATTGAATGGGCTATATGCAGTGATATTTGGCCCTTTTTATGGTTTTGTGAAATGCTGCTAGTTTCTATGAATCTCCTTCCCTGGGTATTTCTGAATGTTTAGAACAAAAGTTCTTACAGTATCTGGGCAGAGTTATACAGGTTTCAATTTCATCTTCTCCCCAACACACCTGTTAATTGAATGGCTCTACATATTTCATCCTGAAAATGAGCTTGAAAATGATGGATGAGGCTGAATGACTGACAATATTAGCATTAGTTTGAATTTTAATATAGTTTCTGTGATAAAAAATTCCAAAGATGGAACTGAATTTACTTTTGAACATCTGTGTTTTAAAACTGCTTTTGCAAAGTGACAGTAACTTCTTCCAACATCTGTTGTTTGACCAGAAGCAATAACTTGTTAAATTCAGAAACATAAACTATAAATATCTATGGGGTTGTTTTGGTTGTTTTGGTTTTTGGGGTGTTTGTTTGTTTGTTTGTTTTTATTTGTTTGGTTTTGGTTTTTGGGGTGGGGGTTTTTTTTGGTTTTATTTTATTTTATTTTATTTTATTTTTAGAAGTAACAGTGTTAATGCTATTCATTCTGCTACTCTGGACATTATCACAGAAACTCCTGGAAGATAAGCAGCTATGGCAGTGTGTGTGAGTGGGTACTCCTCATTAATTCTCCATATGTGTACTGGCACGCCTGCACTTACTTGTGGGTTTACTCCTAACGTCATCCTGGTTCCTGTGGTGCTTCCTTTACTCTGTGACAAGCAAACAGAAATGGCAGTAAAATGAATGCACCATTACAGATGAGTCTTTTGTCTCTGTAGGACAGAAATCTTTGCTGGAGGTAGCAACTCAAAGTGAGATGTATCAGTAGTTACTGTGATGCCAAAAGCTGCAAATGTTGCAGGTTGCTGTGATACTTGCTAGAAATGTCATGAACCTTGAACGACTAAATATGTTATTCCTGGGAAGTGTTTCAGGCTACAGGTGCTGATATGTATTGGTAGATGTTGTAGTGTATTGGGAATGAGAATGCATTAAATTACACAGCTGTATGGTTTGCTGATGTATTTGAATATATATATTCATTACAATACACCTCTGTCTCTTGTTTCAGCATGAGGAGGAAAGGTTCAAATGCTGTATAAAGAAATCTCTCTAGAATAGTCCTTAGGAGAGTTGTCTGTACTTTCATGCCATTCTTGCAAAGTGGATCAATCATGTATGTCCTTTGTTCTTTTCCAGAAGAACTCTCACCCCTCCCTCTTTTATAGACTTGACCTGAAATTCAAAGTGTCTCTTTTTCATTAAAAAAATTTTTGACATTGATGTCACTGTCTTGCAGGACATACTGCCCTTTGTTTATTAGCCTTTCCTGGATTGTGGTTTTGGGCAGGGATTAATCCCTGTTATTTGGAACTATGTCACTGAGTGACTTTTAGGCTTAGTCTTAGATCCCATCTCTGAATTCTGATTCTTGCAACAAGGTTGTTTGTGTGGCAGCTTAGTACTTGGGATGCTGTATTTGTGTAACAGTGGTTGAGTTGGGTCTGTTTTCAAGATCTCAAGTTATCGAGAAACTAGTTCTCTAGTTTTTAGAAAAAGGAGTAGTTAATGTATTCCCATTCCTGGACTTTTTTGGGTTTCTTTTTTTGGTTTTTTTTTGGTTGGTTGGTTGGTTTTTTTGGTGTGTGTTTGTTTGTTTTTTTTTTTCTCTGCTAAAGACTGTATTTATAGGTTAATCCTGGTGGTTGGGACTGACACCTTATTTAGGATAGGTGCAGATTCAGAAACTTCTGCCTGAACAAAGGTCCAAGGAGTTTGATGTATAAGTCTTGAAAAATAGTCATGCTGTATGTGAATATTTTCAGACTTTTTATGCAGTGTGTGTTGTCATTGTTAGGTTCTGAGGCTTTTACTTTTCAGAGCAAATTTTAATGATTTAATGATGCAGGTAACCAGATGACATGCATATGAAGTTGTTCACATTAGCAACTGTGAAATAATTTTACAAACAATAAGACTTTCATTGGCACCATACCTGAGAAGCAGTTTGTTGTATTTTATCTGCAGATGCAAATCTAGATGACATACAAACCTTAGGTGATTTTAGTAAAAAAAAGATTTTTAATTGCAGTTCTTTAATTTGACATTATGTAAACTGTGCATTTGGAAAATGTTGTCTTTATGTTTTTCTGTTCACTAGTAATTGTCTTTCATACCAAGATAGGTTTACAGAAAGTCATAATTTTTGCACAGTTATTCTTACAGTAACTGTCCTGATCTGAAGTGTTTCAGTCATTGGGCAGACAAGAAGTTTGAGAACTTCAAATAACTATTGCAGGTGTTACTATTGTTTGCATAAGCAAAAGTGACTGCATGTTTAAGCTATTATTTTTGCATGCCTTCCTGGTTTGTACCTATAGTATCTAAATACAGTGATTTGTATTGCTTGGGTAGGCATTTGGGTTGCTAAGAAGAGGGAGAGAAAACAATTAATTGGGCTACAATGTCAATAACAATACCCAGTGACAGTGATAAAATGGCCCTGTTGTTCTGATCAATGACATACCCTACTAATTAAAAAAGGGTTCTGCTGAATGTAGATGATGTTTCCTGAGGTCCTACTGTGTACTTAGGTATTTCTGGTATCTGTTTGTTAAATACAGAGACTCACTCATCTTGTCATGGGTTGAAAAAGATCTTGTGGTAAGGTATGCATAGCGCTTTGTAAGGTGAGCAAGGCGTAATAAGGATGGGTGCCTTTTATCATGGAGGCTCTATTACATGTCTTCTCAATTTGCTTCTTCCATATGTTGTTCTAGTAAGAAAGTGTGAGGTAGGAGAAAGAGAAGGCAAATAGCATTCAGAATATTTGATTTTTCTGTGGTGGAACCTGTTGTTTTAGTATCTGTTTTAAGCAATTTTTTAAAAGCTACTGATGAAAGGGAGCTGCTGTGGTAGTAAGTTTCTATTATGCTTGTAGACCTTTATCTGAACAGATGTAAGGGATCTTCCCTTAGTTCTGCAAGGCTGAAGATAATCAGCTTTTTGTTTGTTTGAGGCTTTTTGTTTGTTTAGTTTGGTTTTTTGTTTGGTTGGTTTTGTGGTGGGGTTTTTTTTTGTTGTTTCTTGGTTGGTTGGTTGTTGTTGTTTATTTTTTTTGTAGTAGTAGCTCAACAATGCTGCCTTGTGGTTTTCCGTATTATCTCTCTGTATCATTTGGGGCAGGGAGGCAATGATTTATTTGGTCTTATTGCAGAGTTTGGTCTTATTCATCCGGTGGCACAGTAGTAAACTTGCCTGCCTGCAGTAGAAGTACTTTTTCCTTATATTTTATTGTTCAGTGGATAAACAGGCACTATGGCAAGAATACTTTACTGTTTTTAAAAGATCCTGGATGTAAATGTTCTGCTCTACAAATAACCAGCATCCTTAGAAGCTGTTAGTATTAACTGTGGTTACTCCATAGAAATTTGTAATAGCAGTATTTTGTGTGAGTGTCTGATTTTTTTTTTCAGGTCAGGACCTGTGTTCAGAGACTTCTCAAGAAACACTGATTGGGGTGTTATACTTGCATTAGAGGCCCAGCTGAAGCCGAATACGAACATAGAGCAGCAAGTTCTAATAAATTTTAAAAACTTTAGAAATACCTTTTCTGTGTTTTTTGGGAAGAGGTCCAAGAAAATTCTTTAAATGTTGTGCATTTAGCTGTAGAAGATTTTTCCATTTTCAACTTCTCCTGTAATCTAGGAACAGCGTGACTGCTTTGTAGTTTAACAGAATTTACTGCTGTGTGAAGCACAGAGGTGTTTGAAATTAGAGAAAAAATGTAATTTTTAATTCTTAGAAATGCAGGGTAATATTTGAGCAAAATAATTATTGGTAACTTGATTTTTCTTGGGTAACTTTCTAGCAAAGCAATTTGTTTTATGGATACACTGGTTATTTGTTTAAGAAGAAAGGTTACTTGAAACTACATTGTTTAGTTATAAACATGGTTATGAATGAATGTGCCTTGCTAAATAAAATCTATGTAGCTGCAGTTTCCTGGGAATTTTTTCTTCATTAGAGGATGTGATCTGGACAGTTTTGTCAGTGATACAGGTAGTCTACAGCAGTTGTGATTTGGTGGTTCATCCTTTAAGAAACAATTTTTGCTCTTCATATGGAAATGCCTGTCACTTTCTTCATTTTTTTCTACTGATGCTTCTCTACAATTTGGCAGATTCCTCCTTTATCCTTGGACTGGGAAACTGTTCACATATGTTGGAGGTAGAGCAGGATAGGGTATGAGTGAGACAGATTGTGCAGGTTACTCTGTCCTGTGCCCATGATGGGAAGCAGAGGGAGTCCTGTGGCAGACACTCAGCCCAATCACCAACTCTCAGCAGGATGGAACATGGTCACAGCATTGGGTGGCAGTAGCTCAGCTTGTCTTTCTCAGCTTTTTTACTCAAGACTTTCTGCTGCAGCCTCTCTTCCATGCTACTCTGCACCCCACAGCCATCTCCTAGGTCCAATTCATGCATAGACTCATGACCATGCATTCCTTTTTCCTCCCTCACTAGGTTTGAGAAATACTGCTTTAAAACATCACCTTTGTTTTTCTTCTTGTGAATGATCATCTATAGCAAAACTGATAGGTGATGAGGAGCAAATATTTATGCAGGATCTGACACAGTGCTTATATTCCTACCTGGGTCTTTTGATCAAGCAGATAAAACAACCCTCTTCATAAATACTGCTTCTACATTTCTTGAGTTAGTAAAACCAGAAAAGCATGCAGTCACAATTGCCCTGTGTCTTGCACCTTCCTGCTGCACCCTTGGATATTGCTCCTTTAGAGTAATGAAAAGCTGGCAGAAAACACAGAAATTATTATGGACCTGAATAGGTAGCCAAGTTAGATTTAAATAACTTAAAATGTCTTCCATTACCTGTTATGGTGCCTGTGAAACTCTGCATCTGCATCTACTCTGGCAAACAGCCATCAAAGTGGAATGATGTAGGTACATGTGACTTGAGGCATGATTTTCACAGCAGATATTTATATCAAAATTTCACTTAGAATTATTTATTGTAAGTGACTTTCTTTCAGTTAAATCTCTTCAATGAGATTCCTAATAGTAGTCACATTTTGTGGAAAGTTGTTTAATATTAATGTTCCTTTTTTTCTTAGGAAGCCATATTTTGTCAAGATAGTTTTTTTCATACCTCATTTAGTAGCAGTCGTGCTGAGAGTTTTGATGTCTCCACTCTGGCTTCTTTATTCATGTTGCTTTCAGGGCTTCCCTGTTTTAATACACTTTTCTAGGATTATACTTAATTGATTTGTCACTCAAGGAAAATCAGCACTTCAAGCAATTAAGTGCAGCAAAATACTAGGTAACAAAGACACAAAGATTTTGGTTCTCATCTTAGTTATGAAAAATCCATTATTCATTATCTTACTGTTTTTAAATACTGAAGTACAATTTTCCAACACAATAGCAAAATTGCTTTTGAAACAGAATAAATTGCTTGCCAGTTCACAGGCTGTATTTTGAAGTCAGGCTTACCAAACACAATGATGCTTATGCTCATTATCTTCACTACTTGGTGAAGCTCCATATTTGAAAGTGCAAACGTAGATACCAATTGTAGGGAAAAAAAACAAACCTTGTCTTTAATATAATGGTAAATAAATCTTAAAGAAATTAGGATTAGAAGATCAATGTATTCCGCAAATATTACCACATTTACAAAATAGATTTTAACATTAAGCATATCTGTGAATGTTTCTCCATCAAATCTCCCATGATTCTCTTGCATTAATATGTTTCTTCATGAAAGATTTTACCCTGTTTACTGTGTTACTGTTGTTTATAAAAGATACTCTTTTCCAAATCAGACACTTGTTAACTTTGTAGGGAAGTAAAAGGGATGTGTTACTTTGTGATATCTTGTACCCTCAATTTCAGCTGTCAGACTGTGATCTCACTAGGTAGTGTTAAAAATACATCATTAATTAGATGTCCAAGAGCAAAATACAATGCAATATAAGGGTCTCCATTAAAACCATGCTAATGTAATTTACAAATTTAACTAGAAAAGATTGTAAAAGCATTGGACAGGAATATGTTTAAACACAGGCCTGTCTTATTGGAAGTCTAAGAATAAAGTAATATCTTGAGATTTTACTACACAGTGGTTTTATTACCTAGTTTTGATCTAGTCTGAGAGAAATCAGTGTAATTTGGTATAGTATGGATCTTAACCTGTAATAACTGCTGTGTTTTGTGAAGAGAATTTTTTATAGTGTTTTTTCTTAATGTCCATTAATAATAATAAGAGAAAATGTATTTCTAGATTGTCATATTAAACTAAACAACAGATACAGCTTTTTGCAAACATCATTGTGAAGACCAAGTTTTCTCATGTTTGTTTTAAACTTTTTTTTAAAGTACATGCTCTTAGCAATAATTTGGAAAGCATTTTCCATGCCATATTCTCACATAACTTTCTGGAAACTCCTAACTTTTAGTATTAGCACAGGTTTTTTTAGTGTGGAACTTTGGTTGTGTTTTCTGCAGTATGGGAGTGCTTTTACACCATCTGAAACATTGATGAAGATTTCTTGTCACAAAGCCTAATGTACTAAAGGCTCCAATACTCAGTTGACTTGCAATGGGGTACGGGAGATGTTTGTTTATTATTACTCCTAGTTATGCAATATTTTCTAATGTGGTCTGAACACATCCCTTAATGGTGTTCCATGCCAAGTGATTCCAAGGCAGTGCAGAAATCAGGGCATCACCTGCCTAAGAAAAGAGGGAGTGTCTAACTCAAGACTTGTTACACAATAGTGGGTTTAGGGCTTTTTGTTCCCTTTCCCTATTAGAGTTTACTTCTTAACTGTGTTGATGCCAATTTATCATATAGCCAGTGTAAAGTATGTGGTGTACCTTTCCAATAGAAATCTAATATGCAGTCTATTCCTTCCCTCCGTCCCTTTCCTGGCATCCAAAACAGTAACTGCTTTAATGTATATTCTTGTATACAATAAGGCTCAACATAGAAAATCTACGGGGAATGGAAATGGTTTCAGGTTTTTGTATTAAATATATAGTGAGGTGAAAAATACAAGCCTTTTCATGCTTACCCCTTGTGTCTGTAATATTGCTTTTTTAAAAAAAATACAGTATTTGACTGAATACTGTTCAGGGTGTTGCTCTGTCAGCAGAACTCCCTCCTGCTCAAGCATGGCTACCTACAGCTGCTTGCTCAGGATCATGTCCAGACAGGTTTTAAATGTCTCAAAGGATGGAGATGCCACAATTTCAGTGGACAGCTCATGCAAGTCCTCAGTCATCCTCAAGTTAAAAGTGTTTCCTGATGTTGAGGTGGCACCTTCTGTGTTTCAGTTTGAGCCCATTGCCTCTAGTTCTGTGACTGGGCACCACTGAAAACAGCTTGGCTCATTCATCTTTGCAACCTCCCTTCAGGTTCATAGACATTAATAAGATCCTGCTTGTGCCTTGTCTTCTCCAGGCTGAGCAGTCCCACCTCTCATTCTTTCCTTGTGGGAGAGATGCTTCAGTCCCTTCATCATCCTCATGGCCCTTCATTGGACTCTATTCAGCATGGCCATGTCTCTCTTGCACTGGACAACCTGCTCCAGGTGTGGCCACCCCAGTGCTGAGTTGAGGGGAAGAATCTCCTCCCTTGATGTCCTGGCAGCACTTTGTCTGATGCAGCCCAGGATACCAGTACCTGTCTTTGCAGTAAGGGCACAGCGCTGCTGTCCTCCAGGATCCCCAAATTCTTTGCTACCAGGCTCCTTCCCTGGAGTAGCACGTAGCATGTAGTGATGAGTGAGGTTGTTCAGGTGAAGAACTTTGTAATTCTTCTTGCTGAGCTTCCTGAGGTTCTGATCAACCTGTTTCTCCAGCCACTCAATTTTGCACTGGATAGTGGCATGTTCATCTTGCCTGTTGTCATTCCTTCCAGTTTTGTGTCATCTGCAAACTTGCTGAGGGTGTATTTTTCCCCATCTTCCACATGATCAATGAAGATGTTAAACAAGACTAAGCCAGTATGGATCTGTGGGGTACACTGACCTAGTACACTGACCTCCAGCTACACATTGTGCCACTGACCAGCCTCTGGACCTGGCCATTACAACAGAATTCAATCCATCTCACTGTTTGCTCATCCAGCTGCAGCAGCAGCTTACCTACAAGAATTTTATAGGAGACAGTGTCTAAGACCTTACTGAAGTCGAAGCAGACACTATCCTCTGCTCTTCCCTCATCTACCAGGTCAGCTATTCAATCTTAGTTTATCAGGTTGGTCAAGTAGGACTTCCCTTTGGTGAAGCCATGCTGACTACTCCTCATAATTTTCTTGTCCTTTTTTGGAAAAGATTTCCGAAGATGAGCCACTCTTCCAGGAATTGTGATGAAACTCAATGCTAAGGGCAGGTTCCCTGGGTCCTCCTTCTTGAAAAGGAGTGGCATTTGCTTTCCTCCAATCTTTAGTCACTTACCCAATTGCCATGATTTATCCAAGATTATTGGAAGTGACTTTGCAATGACATCTCACAGGTTCCTCAGCACTTGGGGGTGCATCCCATCAGGGCCCAAAAGCTTTTTTATATTTTCACATGCAAATAAATATAATGGAATACTACTAATATATAATACATAATTTATTACATATTATAATTATTATATATGTAATATTACACTATATAAAAGAAATATATATATATATATATATATGTATATTAGTATGTGTTTTGCTTAAGTGTTTCCTCACTCATCTTCCTTGCTTTAGGCTTTTCTCCTGTTCTCTGAGACCTGGGACTCCTGAAAGTCAGTGTTGCTAATCAAGACTGAAGCAAAGGCATCCAGTACCTCAGCCTTTTCCACGTCCTGTGTAACTATATCCACTGTGTTATTCAATGAGACCCCATTTTCTCTAGTCTTCCTTATCTCACCTATGTACTTAAACTTCTTGTCTCTGACTTCCCTGGCTGGATTCAATTACATTTGGCTATAGCTGTCCTAGCTTTGTCCTTGGAAGCTTGGACAATGTTTTTGTATTTCCCCAGGTTACCTGTCTTTTTTCTACTCTCTGTGCACTTCTGTTTTGTGCCTGGGTTTGAACAGCTCCTTGTTTGTCCAGTCAGAGCCATCCCATTGGGTGGGAATCTCTTGAATTTGGAGTAGGTGATCCTTGAGTACTAGCCAGCATTTTTGGGTCCCTCTTCTCCCCAAGACCTTATCCCATGGGACTCTTTCAAGCACTTGTTGAAAAGGCTGAATCTATTCTGAATTCCAGGGTTATGAGCTGCGTGCTACCTTCCCCCCTGCTCTCAGGGCCTTGAACTTCACCATCTTAGGGTCACTGCAGTCAAGGCTGTGTTGACCTTCCCATCCCCAGTGAGTCCCTCCTTGCTTGGTGAGTATGAGGTTCAGCAGAGCATCTTGTCTCATGGGCTTCCTCCAGAGTAATTAGAGGAGGAAGCTGTTGTCAAAGTGCTGCAGGTCCCTCCAGGATTGCCTATGTCCTTTTGTGTTGTTCCTCTAGCAGATACCAGGGTGGTAGAGGTTCACCATGAAGACCAGGGCTTGAGACTGTGAAGCTGCACTTCTCTGGCTGTAAAGGGCCTCACCTGCATGCATTTCCTGTTCAGGTGGTCTCTAACAGACACCTACTAAAATGTTGCCTTTACCTGTTCTCTCTTTGTTCTTAATCCAGAAGCTCTCAGTTGCCTCCTCATCCATCCCTAGGCAGAGCACCATGCACTCCATCTGCTCAGTCACATACAGGGAATGAATTTCTAGTTTTGTTAATTACTATTTTTAAATGGTTTGGGATTAGCTTGCTGGGAAGAAAATGAGACAGTCCTGGGATTCACCTTGTAAGAGATGACTTTAAATACAGCTTCATAAAAATTAAACTTCCTAATTCTGAGTAACAGTGCATCTTCTTTCAATCATCCTCCCTAAGGTATAAAAGTATGGAAGGAGTAAGTTAGTCAATTTACATGCACTTAGAGGAATTTTCTTACTGAGTATTCCAGTGTTATGTCTTAGCTTAAAAAGCATTCCACATGTGTAAAATTGAGATAATGGATAATAGTTTCTGGGGAGGAAAGGACCATTGTTAGTCCAATGTTTCCATGGGTCTGATGCCTTAAGTTTTACCTGTCATATGTTCCAGATTCTGTGCCACATTATTATATAACTCTGAATTTCATATAAAGTGTTAGCAAGTTCTCTTCACAGTTAGACAAAAGAATCCTTTTCCAGCCCAAGAACCAAGGATAACATTGCAGCTTCAGGCCCAAAAAGTGTAAACAGCAGCTAATTGAGGAGCATGGGAGGATGGGACTTCATAACCTGAAGCTGTAACTAGGCAATTAACCCCAATATGTAAATGGACCAAAACTTATAAAAGTGTGAAAACATGTGACCTGTCATCAATATTGGGTGTAGCCTTGGCCAGGCTCTTGTACTGCCCAAGGTGCATCCTTTGAAGGCCTTTTTAATAAATACCTACTTTATTCCTTTAACACTGTCTAGCTTCTGTTCTAGGTAGCCTCTCAAGGTATCAGGTCCTACAGGCAAATCTTCTTGATTTACTGAATATTTTTGTGTAGAATTATAAGAGTAACTATAATGTTTTCATAATTAAAGCCAAGATACTGATGAGTGGTGTAGAAAGTGAGGCTCAAAGGCCTGCACACAGAAGAAAATATATCAGGAAAGCAGGTTGAAAAAGCACAATGGAAAGAAAAAGTCTGTACTTCCATGAAAACTCAGTCCCTTGTGTCTGCTATAAACTTTGCAAAGTAACTTCTACCTAACAAAATCGTACAAAGAATCCTTTGAGAAGTAGGAAGTTGCAACTTTGCATGCACAGATTATATAAAAATTAAGAATTTCCCTAGAATTATTTATACTATGATTGACAATGGTTGCAGGCCTTCTGCTGTATTACACAATTTTAACTAAAATCAGAATATCTTGTTAATGTGTGAACAAAAATGCATGAGATACTTAGATGAAAATATCTCCCTAATGAAATTCCATAGGGCAAAAATTAACTTGTTAGTTTAGGAAATTTCCAGTAATAAAAAATGATGTACTGGCTATTTATGTAGTGCTTTTATCTCATTTTGCCAGGTACCAAGCGGAAGATGAGTCCTCTCATTTGGATGAAATGCCACTAATGATGTCAGAAGAAGGCTTTGAAAATGATGAGAGTGATTACCATACTTTACCAAGAGCCAGAATTTCTCAGAGAAGAAGAGGCTTAGAATGGTTTATCTGTGGCGGCTGGAAGTTCCTTTGCACTAGGTTTGTCACACACTAGTACTTCTAATTAAAATTTAAAAAAAAATTAAATAAATACTAACTTTGTATTGTGTGTTATGTGCAGAGTACAGAACACAGAATAATTTGCTTGTCGTGAATATTTTATTTATTTTATTTATTTGCCTGCACTTTCCTTACTAGGACACTGCCAGCTGTTAAAAGCAGTTCTGAAGAGCTGATGCTGTTTTTTGTGCTTCTCCGGTCTGCCTTGCTGACTTGCAAGAGGGATCATGAGCTAAACTTGTATTAATCTGAGGTCCATAATTTAGCATGTAATCCTGGTTCTCACTTCACGCAAAACTACATTAGGGTAGAGGGGTTAAATTTTTTACTTTTGCAGATATTAGTGTGTTAAGTTTACAATATATATAAATTTATTGATGCTGCTGTAAGGAAAAAGAAAATTCATCAACTAATGATTAGTCAACCGTTCAACTTTAATGGTTAAAATATAAATTTAACTGGTGGTCTTGGAGTGAATCATAACTGGAATTAGCTCTTGTGATTTGGTCCTTACTTAAAAACTTTCTGTGCCAAACTCTGCTCTATGCAAATACCTTGGAATAGTGATTTTCTAATTAACTTTTAGCAAAACTTCTAAGTAGTGAAACTGCTGTTAAGATCTTCCTTTCTCTGTAATTTGTAACGATAAAATCTGACAATCAGTAAAGTGAAGTGAGTGAAGCCGTTTGAGTGAATTTAAGTGGCAGATGCTTTCTTTGGCAGATGTTTTTAGAACAGATTTAGATAGAAGTCTTCACAGCTGATTTTCATGGTGCATTAAGAGGCCTGTTGTTTTACCTAAACAAATCTGTGTTTGTACACCTTCAGTTTTTTGAAATAACTGTTAGAAAGCTTTAAAAAACATTATCTGTGTTGATTTCTGTTTTATATAATGATTTAACAAAACCTCATGGTATATTAATTTTATTACAGGTTAAGTGTTTGGAAGGTAGAAGGAAGGAAGGAAGGTAGAAAAGTTTACAGAAGTAGTGTTTGTATATGTTAATGGGTTTTGGAAGCAGTGTTTCTGGTACAGACCTACCTTTTAGCTGTTAAAAAACATAAGTATTTAAAGAAGTTGTTAATCTTTTGGACATGTCTTAAAGTTTAGATACCTTTCGAACAATATACTTTTATGTGAGTTCAGCTCTGTAAGTATTAGTGATTATTAATTACTGTGTTTGATGAAGTTTGATGAAGACAGGCGGATCAGTAAAGGCTGCACCCCAACATGGAATTTATAGTGTTTGGATAGAGACAAGCAATTGCAAGGTGAGTTTATATCGGAATTAATTAAAAATAGTAAGAGAATGTCACAAGAAATGGTCATTAGTGCTGAAGATTGCAAAATTTCATGCTCCTGCTTGCTTTTTAAAATGGAGAGGTACATCTTAGCTTTCAAGCCTAGAAGCTTTCAAACCTGTTCTTTAAATTACTTGAGTCATATTTATGATGGATTTTTGAGAAGGAAAAGAGAAAGGAAATTGCACTATGGATTCTTTTTCCAGATTTTTTTTTTGCTATGCTATATACGTACTTTGCTGCTAGTATAGGGGCGTGAAAAGGAAAGTCTTCACTGAAAAAGAGGCTTTAGGGGAGTATGACTTCTGCTTTGCTGATTTCCTCAACTAAATTTGGACACAGTAAAGAGTCCATTTGGTCTTGCATTTATACCTGCAGGCATTTTAATCACATTAGTGTTCTCTAAAATAGAACATCATAGCAGATAATTTTCCTTTTTCATGGAAAAAATAATGAAAAAAAAGAGCATCAGATTCTAGCAGAAGCTTGAAATTTCAGTTGGATATTAGGAGACAGAGGATATGCCTATAGGAAAACTGCAGATGCCTGCTTAGATGAAGTAGGGAAAAAGATGTGGAAGGGAGGTGAATCCTATGGTATCTTATCTACTGGTCCAGTTAGGCTGGATAGAAACCTCCTCTTGGGTGAGAATTTCTGAGTGTATAAATAGCTGTCATCATAGTAGGGAGATTTCATCTGGGCTGAGAGCATTGTTAAGGCTTTGTAATTGATAAAAATCAGGGATGTGCAGTTGGTGTAAGTTACTCTTTCTGATGGTTTCTCATTATAATAGCACTTTACAAATTTTTACTGGGGCCCACAAAATAGTTGTGTTTTTGAAATGCCAATTTGCAGGTGATAGTTACCTAGAATCATACAAAAAATCATGCAGGAAACTTGGAGGCTACTGCATTGTCACACCTGCAGTATTTACTTACTCTGTGTAGTAGAATTAGTTACAGTGTTTTTATGTGGTGTGAAGTATTGGTTTGAGATACAATTGTGTGTTGATGCCTTCACACTTGAAATGGAGAGGATCATGTTAGAAAATTTTTGTGTGTGTTAGTGTATTCATGTTAAAGGAACAACTGAAACTTCTTTTTTCCAGAAGACAAACAGGGTTCTTTTAATTGTAATGTAAGATTAAAGCAGTCTGAGACCTGTTCAGTTAAACAGAACTTAAATTTTCACCCTATTTTTATGGAAATCAGTACCTCATACCTGTATCTGGGTGAGGGTGAAATCTCAGCTTCAACATCTAGAATTTCTTTTAGTGCTTTAAATGAAATTGTAAATTTTTCAAAGCTGTGACAGAAAGATGAACACAATAAAAGACTAGGCATTATTTTGGAGCCAAATTCAGGGGGCCCCTGATTTCTTTTGGATTCTCAGTGAGTCTTGTGTTTGTGTTCAAAATCAATTTACATGTTGCAAACAAACAAAACCCCCCATACTTAGTAGGGGCTTTGGTCTGTCTTGCATTGTTAGGATTAATCTCATTTTTGTGAGACGAAGTTTTCCATCTTTTACTTTGCAGCTTTTGAATTTAATATTCTGTAGATTTTTGTTGCTACATCACAAACTGTTACTCTTTAGTCTAAAAAGTTTCACCTGCTTTGCAGAAGCAAATATGGAAGGTTTGACAAAGTTCTGTGTACTTGAAAAATGATTTTGTAAAAATCTTTCATACAGCTTTTAACTTCAGTTTAGACAATAGACTTGTTGATCAGATCTGAATGGTGTGAACTTTATTTGCAAATCTTCGGCTCTTTAAAGAGTTTTTCCATTTGCAAGAAAAACATAATAATTAAATCAAATGTTGCCTTTGATTTTGAACAAACTGAAGGCTTAATTCAACCAATATAACTTTTAACTTCAGAAACTGCTTATTTCTTGCTTTCATAGCACAGTTAAAAGAAAAACTTTGTGATATAGCAGCTGTTTTGTGGTTGTAATCATTTCCCCTTTAACTTACAAATTCTCTTCAAGCTTGTGAAATTATAATGCACATAGATCAATACTCTGGAGTTCTTTGGGCTGGATTGATTTCTTTCTCATGAGATTTACATTCCACTTGTTATCAAAAAACACTTTGTCCCTATGAAAATGGTGCCATTGAATGGCATTTCCATATGAAGTGAAGGGGATATCAAATGCTCGGATTAATTTGGGCTCTAAGATGGCCTGTACGCTTTCAATTAATCTGCAACGCATTTGTTATGCAGAAGCATGGGAAAATGCTGATCTTTTGAGAATGACATGACCACTGTGTTGCTTTTGGCCTGATTACTGAAGCTACCTGTTGAGTACAATAATTACAGTATGTTTTCTTTGCAGAACTAGTTTCTGCTACTTAAAACCTAATAAGGAAAAGCTGACCCTTGCAGACAATACAAAGCTTTTATATTATCTTTCCATTCTGATGAAAATGCTGTTTTGTGAAAGATACTGGCAGTTAAGCTTGTAGGATAAAAGTAATGAAAAGAGAGGGGAAAAAAAGCCTTTATTATTAGAGCTGCAGAGTCAGTTGAGACTTTTACTTTAGCTTTTGACTTGTAGAGATATGCTCTATTTATGAAAAAGTTAAGGGTTCTTATTTAACAATTACTTCAGGTTTTGGTTTGTTGGTAGTGAGTTTTTTTGGTTGGTGGGTTTTTGTTGCTGTTTTTGGTTTAAATATGGTATTGGTTACTAATATGAAGACTGGTTATTGTTCCTCCACATTAAAATAATACGTTAGAAAGCAGGTTAGTAAAACGCTATTTTATAGATATGCCTTGAAGTTCTTTTATAAATTTGGTTATTTTTCATACAGACATACAGTCTGTTATGTTGATACAGACAACACAGCTTGCAACTATCTTAAGGAAAAGACTTTCTGTGCATGTGTTGAATTTTCTAGGCAAGGCCATTTGAAATACAGACTTAAATCTGTAAACAAAGATGCACTTTATATTTTTTTATTACTGAATCCATGGCATTATATGTGGTTTTACATAAAAGTTCAGAAAAATCTGAAGTGTGTATCAATCATGCTGCATGTTATGTTATGTTTCTAGGCTATTTGAAGCTCCGAGAATGCTACCCTCATTTATCATACAAATTTACTGGGTACAGAAAGCCCTTGAAAGGGTCTATACCCTTGCTCAAAAAACTGTTCTATATTGGAGAATGTTAATTCAAGACCAGATTAGAAATGTGTTGGATGGTGATAATCTGAGGTACCAAAATTTTGGGTAGACTTCATAGGTGTTAAATTTTTTAATTAATATAAATTGATTAGGATTTCTGGAGCCAGCATGTCCACCTTGTATTCTTTCTGTGATAAAGCAGTAATTGCTGCTGAGACTGTAAATAGCAGAATCTAACTGATTTCTATTTCTATCGTAGTAAAGGTCATCTGAACCATGACAATATTGATTTAGGCATAACCTGTAATATTTTCATTGTCTGTGACTTCTCACATCTGAAAACTTGACTATTAGCTCTGTGTTAGTCAAGCCTTTTATCAAAGATATTGCAGTTGTTTCCCAGTCAGACATGACTCTTGTGTTTGTACTTTTTGGCATTTGCTAAACTTGTGGTCATGATGGTGTCTGTTGATGTGTAGCAAAATAAGTAGTTTCAAGGAGGGGAGACTCTGTGGCAAGGAAAGCAGTGTAATTATGTTGCTTTAGGTGAATGTTTAATTTTAGCAGTAGAGAAGTCCTTAGTGTCTGAGGAAATGATTCTACAAAAGAGACTGTGCCTATTCAACTATTCCATCTGTTTGCAGTTCAAATTCAAAAACTGACTGAACAATGCTGGATTTCAAAGATTGTCAGGGAATTTCTGTCTACAGGACTGTAGGCAGATCTGTCATGCTAGCTCACTTTCTTCAGGAAAAAGTTATTTTCCTTGAAACTTTTTTTCCTACAGATCTGTCCTCACACTTCTCACTATATAACTAATCTGTGTCTTCTGTCTCCACATCCCTGCCCTGGAAACTAACAAGTTTAAAGCTTTAATGCCATGAGCAGTTTTATCAAGTTGGCACTGAGTGGAATCATTCTGCCTTCTGCTGCAAACATATCACTTGTGTTGTTTCAACTATTTTAACAGTATTTTAGATTTTAAAGGTTGGAGATGGATAAAACTGAAAATAATCCCCTTTTATTCTGCATTAGTTTACAGCTGGATTGATTTGCAGGCCTAGTTTTCCCATGCAGTTGCATGAGTATTTGTGCCAGCACAACAGAAGGAGCAAGAATCTGTTGTAGTGTGTTTGTTTGGTTTAGCCCATTCTCCCCCATTGTGTTGTGATGGATCTGCCCATGTTGCTTCCTTTTCCCTTCAGTTGTCAGTTTCTGTGGTTGCCATGGTTACATATGTAACAAGTTGTTCTCCTCCTCCTTCTGTTGCCATATATAAACTGTGTCTCCACCCTTTACCCCTCCCCGGGACCTAGTCAGTCACTCTCCGCTCCCCCCTTTTTGCTAGAAGTTTCTCTCCCTGGAGAGCAACGATTGGCTGTGGGACCGGGGTCCCTCCTCCACTATGTATCTGTTGGTCACTCCCTTGTGTCATTGATTGTTGAACCCTCCCTTTACCTCTCATGATTGGACCCCTTGTCAACCCTTCCCCAGACACTCCCCTCCTTTATAACCTCTTGTCTCCTGCAGTTCTTGGTCACTCCCTGGTTGGCCCCCATTAGGTTGAATAAACCTGACATGCCCCCAGAGAGTGTCCGCTCTTTTCCCTGTCGTTCCTCGCAGCTTGGAACTTAGCTCAGATGGCTTCGTCCGACGAACACAGCCCAAGGCCACCGACGCCGAGGGGTGTTCGTAGGTGCAGACCTGGGGCCTTGCCACCGGGTCTGACACCCCATTGCTGCAGCAGGTTGCTGGCCGCTGCTAGCTGGGGTTTTGGCCTCTGACCGCTGCAGTTTGGTCCACACCTTTGTCATGGGGGGAGGGAGGTACTGGACATTTGGGCAGCAGCAAGATCTGTTCACAGCCATTAAACTGATTGTGGAATCATGAAAAGGAAAAGACTGCTGTTTATTTTGCTTTAAAGACAAGTTTAAGTAGTAATATTTCTTGTTTGTATGTTACTAAATAACAGGGTTGAATTAACACTGTTACAATTTTTGTGATAGAATTATTCTTTGTCACTATTTTAAAGTGACTGGGAGAAGCTGATGAAAGGACATTTAATTTTTGTAGCAAAAATAAAATGCATGTTTATGTCTATCCTGTAGTGAGAGTTTTGGGGAGAAAAATCTTAAGAATCCAGGAGAAAATCTTAAGAGTCCAGCATTTAAAATTGAAGTATTTTAAAGGTCAGCTTGTATTGATGTAGTGGTATTTCCATAACAAAGTTATTGCTGCTATGAATAACTTTGCCATTGGCATAACCTTTAATTTTCCTTAAAAAGAACCAACAACTTTGAATTCCATTCTTTGGCAAAATTAATTTGTAATAAGCATGGGATTATGTAGACTACACACAAGAACACTTTAATAGGCATTGTGGCAGTGTAAGCTAACTATCAGCCTTCCTTCCCTGCAATATTGTTGTGTTTCATGATTCTGTAATTGTGAATAAATAGACTAGGAAAAGACCTTAAGAGGTTTCCAGCTGATTCCTTGCCTGTACAGAATGAATTATATCTCACTGATGTCTGATCTAGCCACATCTTAGAGATCTGTAGAAATTCCATTCTCCTTGAGTGTCTCCTCCACCCCTCTCATTAAAAGAGTTTACTCAATATCTGTCCATGTTGTGTCCACCCTGCTTATTGATTTGCTACAGTTGAAGGTCTGTTCCTAGTTAATGATGGTGGACCTAGAGAATAATGGTCCCTTTCCTCTTTGCAGCTGGTTCTTACATACTTGAAACCATATTAGGTCCACACTCAGCCTTCTGTGAACAGCTCTGCTTCTTTGGTGTATCTAGTAGTCAGCCTGCACTGCTTTCTAGACCTGTAATTGTTTTCTTGCTCTTGTGTGTGGTCTCTGTTTTCCCAGTAGGCCTGTTTGTTGAAATTTGGTATTCAGAATGATCCTGTAGGCCAACTGAGATCATGCTAGCACTAACTGAGAGAAAGGAATACATTCATGACTTGCTACAAGCATTCTTGTCCACACTGAACAAATTTGCACATGTATAGCATTCTCATGCAGTAACTGAGCTGCCACCTGCTTTTGGAGCATTTCCTGGTTCTGTATTTGTGTAGTTGGTTATTTCTCTGTAAACTGTGTTGCACTTGTACCTGTTCAACTGCATTCTGTTCTTCCAGATAGTTTTTTAATTTTTCTAATCTATCAAGACAGCCTTGAACTCTGATCTGCTCTTTGCATCTACCCCTCTCTCTTCTAGTTTTTTTGTGGTCTGAGAAATGAAATATTCAACAGTCAATTACCCAGTAAGTTCTAAGTAAAGCTTTAGAGACCTTCACTGAAATTACTTTGGTTTTACGTAAGCTACTCTGCAATTATGATTTTTCCAACTGCATCAGCTCTAAGAATATGTTCCTTTACTTTTCTTATGCTAAATGTCTTGAGAGTTAAATTTTATTAGAGACATAGAATCATAGAATGATATCGGTTGGAAGGAAACTTTAAAGATCATCTAATCCAGCCTGCCTGGCATGGGCACGGGCATCTCTCACTTGATGAGGGTGCTCAAAGCCCCAGGAGTCCATAGAGGACATGCATTCAAGCAGTAGTGCAATTGCTTCTTAGGGTGAAATTAGTTCAATTTTAGAGATTGTTCTTGACATGTCATTGTTGGTTGTGACTTCTGTTTTCTTACAGGTGTGTACAAATACATATGAATAGGTTGACTATAAGAATGAATCCAGTAAACAGTGCTGAGATGATTGGATTTTAAATTTCTCTTTTGTTCTCAGCCAAATTCTTCCTGTTGGTGTGAATAAAATTTGTAAGAATTTCCTAACATTTGTTTTCTTTTTGCTGCATCAAAAATATTGCCAGTATATTCAAAAACCTCACTAGAAATTGTTTCTCATGTCACCTTCATTAGCTGATGTAACTGAAATCTGCTGTTATCAGCTCAGTCAACTGCAGTAGGTGAAGAGCATGGAAGGCCTGTCTGCTCAGTGTTCCTGATTCACTTGCCTAAAACAGACTCTCAACATGACTGAGGCACCTCCTCACTGTGTTAACAAATTAATACAGATAAATTCTCCTTTAATGTATGGGATTGTAAATCAAGAATATGCAGTGTACAGCAAACCCACTTTTCTTTGCAAAAGGTCTCTGGATAGTCTTTCTGCCTCTGTAGATAGTACTAGCCAGTACTTAAGCTGATTACATTATGTGAGTTGAGTCACTTCCATGTTTGTTCCTTATTTTACAACTGTTAGTAAATACTCTGTTGAGCCTCAGAGGCATCATTCCATTTGCCAGCTTTTGTTCCTCCTTGTTGTTACCCCTTCCTACCATTCCTGTATCCTTGTCCAAAATGCAGTTGCTTAAACATTGCTGTGAGCTTTTCTCTGTCTCACTGCTCATGGTTTATACTTCTTCAGTAGATTTGTAAACTGGTTAGGCAAGGATGTTGTTCCTTTCTTCTATGAAGTGAAGTTCCTCCATTGCAGATCATTGTGCAATCTGCATTTATGTAGTGGGCTTCTTTTGAATGGTTTTCTGGTTTTGTTTGTTAGGTTTGATTTGGTTTGTTGTTTTTTTTTTTTTTTTAATATTTGACAGTATGGCATTAGCAGTGGTATGGAGGAAACTGAAGATTTGCAAATTATGTGGTAATTGTATCCGAAGCTGCTGAAATCTTTTGAACTGTATGAAACAGAAGCCTTATTTCCTGTTCAATCATTAGCATAATCTGAATGTTAGTAACCCAAGATAAAGAGTTTAGCCAAAGGACTAAAAGGCATGATGCAGAATCTTATTAACTAGAATTTTTTGAACCTGTCTTAGGGTATGGTGTAGTGAAACTTCTCATTAGTGTATTAGGACTTTCTGCAAAGAATGTGTAAGTGTTTACATATGTGTATGTCTGGGTGAGTTCAGTACTCTGAATTGCCCTAAATATTAGAAGCTAACATCATGCTTGCTTATATAGATGTGACAAACATTTTTTTAACCTGTTTTTCTTAGGTATTTGCCTTCAGGAGCTCCAGGTTTGGAAATTGTGATCTTGTATAGTACATTTTTAGCTTTGAAATAAACAATTGTCTCTCTTTTCAGTTGTTCTGATTGGCTCATAAACATTTGTCGAAGAAAGAAAGACCTGAAGGCTCGCACAGTGTGGCTTGGGTGTCCTGAAAAGTGTGAAGAAAAATACCCCAAAAATGCCATAAAAAATCAAAAGTACAACATCTTTACCTTTATACCTGGGGTAAGGCCACTAAACATTTTCTGGTGTTGTGGTGACTGTATGTTCTGTAATGTTTTTTGACTATTCCACAAGAAGATAATCTTATTTGCCCAGGTTCTTCTTTTTCTTTCTGTATTTGTCTCAATGATTTCAATGAAAGTTAACAGTTGAGAGCAAGGTTGCATTTTTGTTAAATTGTTTGGTTTTTGAAGGGATATGTACTCAATTGCTGTTTGAGTGGTTGGAATTCAGTGAAGCTTTTGAAATTTGAGATGAGTTTCTTTGCACTTTTCTATTCAGCATTAGAAATTTGTAATCCTTTTTAAAAAAGAAACAGTTCCGCATGCAAAGCATTGACTTCAATTGAGAAGTAAATAGCTGAAAATTTCAATTTAGTCCCATGGATCTTTTCTCATACTCCTTGCCATTGGAAGTATAATAAATAATGAATTCCAAAATGGACAGCTCTTAAAGGACAAAAACAACTAACATCTTCAATTTGTATCACAAGTAGGGCTAATTTAATGCTTTTAAGAGTTGCATGTGTTATTGTAGTATTTTTGCAGGTATTTTTGGCTTTGAGTGCAGTTCTTCAGTGAATATTTTCATTGTGGAATGAAATTTTTTTTTGTCACTTTTTTCTACGAAGCCATAAAGCCATATTGTGCCTTAATGTCAGTTTTTTGCTTGTACTATACACCATATATATGAAGATAAAAGAGACATTACAGTTTTGTCTAGTTCATAGTTTTTTAAAAAATATGTTGTTATAATGAAATTTAGCAACAGAGAAACAATTTTTGAAACTTAAGCAGTTACACCTAAAAATGTATCCTAGTGTGATATGATAATTTTGGTATTACACTTTTAGTCATATTTTTACAAGTACCATCCACGAGTCCTGTGTCCCATAGCAAAAATTGAATGTCTTGTACTTTTGAATACATTGAATGCTTTGTCTTAAATTTTTTATTTAAGTGATCATGCTGATTTATGAGAGTATTGATTCTGTTCTTCTGGCCTCTTTAGTCCAAAGACTGGCAGGTGTTTGGTAATGCATTTCCTTATTAAAACAACAAAAAAAATATTAGTGGCCTTGTAATTAAGACTGATCTCCTGTCAGGATGATAAAATGTCACTTATCACATGTGGATAAAATATTCTCATCATTATTGGACAAAGTAAATGTTTTCTTCCATAGTTTAAATGTTTAAATTATTAAATACACTGAAATTGGTTAAGCCACATATGCTTTCCTAAAGGTCACAAAATTCATTAAGCATATAGTAAGCCATTGATTACTGCAACTCGAAATCTGCAGTGTGGATTACAAATCATGAACCAGATTCACATTCCTTATAGGGATCAGACATAGCTTGCAGTTCCCTATTGTGAGAGAAAACATTTCTTCTTTTCTGATCTTTTAATAATCTTGGTTTTATCCAATAGGTAAAGTCAGATTTTTAATGTGGTGTTAGTATTTGAAAACTCAAGTTACTTCAAAATGAAGTGAGATCCTAAATGTAAAGCCCAATAGTTGGTGAAAATGAAATGTTTTCAGATTTTTATTTTAGATGTAAAGTAAGACTTTTCATTTATTAAAATACTGTGTAGCTGTCTTTTTTATGCTGCTTTAATGAAAGTAATTTGTAGGGAACATCACTGTATTGGTTCCAAACCCATAAATAAAACAAAACAATAAATATTGACTCCAATAGTCTTCTCTGGTTGAAATTTTCATCATGTGAAATTTTGTGTTCTCTTCTATGGTTTTTTTAAACATTGAGGGTGGCAATGGGTAATATTCAATGATTTCATATCCAAATACAAACTTAAAATAATGTTTAGATTAACAGAATTTTATTTGCTGGCTAAAAGAGCTATAACATTTCCAAAATATCACCTAATTTCTAAACATTACATAAAATACTTGCTGCTTCTCCCTTATACCAGTCTGTTCAATTTCTATTTACAATTTCATACACATCTTGATACAGCTGCTTAAGAATTTTGCATGAGTTTCCATAAAACATACCTTCTGTGATGGGTGGGTTTTGAAGATCCTCTCCTGAACTTCAAGGAAGTAGTTTCATTAGTTTTATGTAGTTGGAGACTTTTCAATTTGCTTAACTGGACTGAAATGCTTAGCTTGGTATTGAATGAAGTGTCAGTGGTCTGCCAGGATTCAAAAGATTTGTAGGAAGGTGTTTTTTAACTTCCACCTTCTCCTACAAGATCTGCACCTCCTAAAGTACTGTCAGGACTTTTCTTTGACTGAGTGCATCAAGTTTTTGTAAATAGTTAAACATACTAGCAGAAATGAGTGTATGAACATCGTCAGGATCAATATAAGGCACAGGTTCATACTTTCATTTTGAAAGAAGGCTCTGACCTTTCTGACAACTTTTGATTTCACTTTTTTATCTTTACAGTTTTACTGGTAAGTCATGAAATAGCATTCTGTGCTTATGCTTGGAGTCTGTTTAGGTAGTCTCCAGCTGAACTGGCAGCTTTGAGGTACCAGTACTGCATTGTGCCTGCCAGAATAACACTTTGAACTTTCCTGAATATTTTTTCCTAGCACCTAGGTTTTTACATAGTTAAGTAATAATGTTGGACTGGTAAGAGCAAAATATATGAGTCAAATAAATTTTTATGCATAATTCATTTTAATATTAACTGAATTTTAAGATTAGAAGATGGAGACAATCTCTGAATGTGGCTTTTTGGTCTGTTTTGAAAGTTCAATCTTTTAGATAATTGGTTATTTGTTTTCTTAAGTTTTCCAAGCTCAGTAGCTGCTTCTCTTAATGCTGCTGTAGGTGCCATATTACCCTGGCTTACTTAGGAAATATGTGAAGACTTTGAACATTCAAAATTCTGTAAAATGAATAACATTCTTAGCATTGTAATTACAGCCAAAGCAATCTTGAGAACATGTGCTTGCTGAAGTGGTGCTTTTAATTACCAAAGGAATCTCTGCATCTGACATTGCTTTGGAGTATGAGACAATGTATTCTGTGATAAGTCTACTGTGGTTTCACTCAAAAGTTGGATAATTAGCTCTGAGTTTAAACCAAATATTTGATTTAGTAGTAAGTATATCTTAATATCTGTATTTAAATCTTTCCACAATGATCTTGATACATAGTCCGATTTTCAAAATACCCAAAATATAGTAAATTGCTTTTTTAGAGTGAAAAGAGGCAATACTATCAATGGATTTTTCTCAACAAAAGTGGCAGTATAATATAAAAATAGTAGGGTAGTAATAAAATAATGTAGTAGTGTGTGATGATATATATTGTGCTATATAAGTACTGCAATAATGCCATCTATAACAGTGTGACATCTAATGCTTTTATATCTCCTATAATGAAAAAGTATACTTTATGTATATTATGAATGGAAATTTTAAGACATTTATCTGCTTTCTTTTTCATTTTAGGTTTTATATGAACAGTTCAAGTTTTTCTTGAATCTCTATTTTCTCATCGTGTCCTGCTCACAGTTTGTACCAGCACTGAAAATAGGTTACCTGTACACATACTGGGCTCCTCTGGTAAACAGAAAAATATTATTAACTAGATATTTGGGGGTTTTAATGCCAATGAAAGGCTCATGTCTATGTACATTGCATAAACCTGCAACTGGTAAACTACAGTGGTCAAAGAACATAACAGAAGTAAAATGGTTATTTGAAAGCTGTTCTTTGACAGCCTTCCATTCCACTTGCCTGCTATGCCTCTGTCTCACAGGTGGGGTCATTTTTGTTAACCAGCTAGTGTCAGTGTGTAATGCTCCATTCTGCCTGCTGACTTGAGAGCTTAACAAAACCAGCCAGCAAAAAAATCTCCATCTACTAAAGAAACTTACAGGGTAACATAGGTAATTTGTGTGTTTAATATCTTTCCATTTATTGTTATTTGGTGACTATTCTGTGTTTTCAGACAAGGTCAGAATTGTAAGCATAATTTTTTTGCATTCCTTCTATATTAGTTTTGATCACAACCTTTTCTCACAAAAACTGAGATCAAATATTTTAAGCCATGGATAAGTCAGGAGGAAATTGTGCCTTGAAAATAAGTTATTAATTAAACATGCTTCTCCTAATTGATCATCCTGCCAGTTGCACTGGCTTTCTTTTGGTATGTCTTTTTATTACTGAGTTCTCTGCAGTATTTTCTTGGGAAACTGTTCAAACCACTTGCTTCTGACTCAGGTTTCCTATGGTTTGCAAACTGAATTCTCTTTGGAGGAGACCCTTTTGGTAGTCTGCCAGCTGTATTGCCATGATTTGGAATTATTTTCTTATTTATAACCAGATCATTACTTTTTCTTTCATCTTCTTCCCAGTCCCCTCACACTAGGTTTAAAGGCAGGAAGAGCTAATGCCTTATGTTTTAAACTTTTTTAAAAAAATGATATTTTTCAGTAGCATTTATTCCCAGTAGTATTCAAGAGGAACTGTGACATGCTGACTGCTTGAGCAAAGGTCTTTCTTAACGAGTCAATAGAGTAAATATTCTGGATTGATTTCATTGTTTTAATTGCTGTAACATGTCCTTTTTACTATGGATAAATGGAGACACCATCCTGGATGTTCTTCCCACATCTCCTCCCAGAATTTTGCTTCTTCTGCAACAAAAAACCACTTTCAAGACAGAAAGCTTGTTCAACAGTGGGATCCATTTAAAATGGATATTTGCAAGTCTTTGTCACTGACACAGTAAGAAAAGACAG
This sequence comes from Emberiza elegans, assembly GCA_024865655.1. NCBI lineage: Eukaryota > Metazoa > Chordata > Aves > Passeriformes > Fringillidae > Emberiza > Emberiza elegans. The sequence goes on from JALJVW010000206.1 coordinate 60,340,558, forward strand.
AATTCAGCCTTGTCTGGAAGTTGCTCTGTTCACCATGATGTGCTGTGTGCAGCACTATACATTAGTGGAATAGTAAGGAAAAGAAACCAGTAAACCCTTAGCATCTCAGCTCATTTCTATCCTGCTCAAAGAAGGGAGAAAATACTGTATTTTGTGAGCACCAGTGATCTGTTTTGTATAAATATGTTTGTCTTATTCAAAGATGTTTTGAATTATGCTTCCCAGTTTTCACATATAGCTTGAAAATACTAGTACATAGTATGTTTTTTCCTAAACTCACGTGTTTCTACTTTAATAGCTTTTCTACTAATAATCAACCTCCAGGTAAAAGGCAGCAATTGAATGTTTAGCAAAGCTAAGCATCTATGAGGAAAATAGAAAACATTTAAATCTGATCCATTGGTCTGCTTTTGCTGCTTAACAGATAAGTGTAGGTTTTTTTGAAGGGCATGTAACTACTGATAAATCTTCAGTAATAATCAGAGGAATAGCTACGACTTGTATTTTCTCTCAAAATTTTAAAGGCAATTGTTTGCCCTGATACATAAATCCAAATGACTTGGAGCTGACTATTACTAGAACTGTTTTGGGGTTTTTTGATGATGTATGTGGATTTTGTGAGTTGTTTTGTTTAGGATTTTTTTGCCTTTGGTTTATTTCAACAGATTTTTACAACACAGGTACATTTATATCAAGCTCCAAAGTTCTTAAAACAAGACTGTTTTGCTAATTTATTTTAAATTGCTTTAGGGAATGGACTTCTCATTTCCACTCCAGCATGCAAAAGATTTTAAAGCATACAGGTTTGATTGTAGGCAGTACATGAAAGATATTTACCTGCTTACAGTTAAAGAAAAATGACAGGCTCCCTTGTTAAACTGGCTTCACAATTTTAGCTCTCCTTTGGAAGAATATCAGCTCCCTTTGAGCAAATGAATAAACAGACAAGTGTCTTTATTAAATTGTTACTCATAGTCATGGTCAGCTGTACTTAGCTGCTCAGCAAGAGGCTGCTAAAAGAAATTCTTGCAAGTAGTACCTTGCATTCTGTGTTTTGATTACAGTCTAGTAGCAATGTGTGTGCAAATGAGAAATATGTTTGAAGGTGCTTCAGGAGTGCCCTTTTTTATGCAGTTTAAATATCTATATTGCCAAAGCACATGAAAATACTGCTGTAAGAAAGGGAGAAAATCTGATTTTTTTTCATTCAGTTGTGCCCTAGGGAGTAAAAAGAGAATGCTTTTTGCATAGGACATTTTTTGTTCGATGTAGTTACACTATAATTGTAAGCAATGTAAACTTGAACAAATAAGTAGTGCTTAACTATAAGGTCACAGCTGGATAAGCCTTGGAACTTTGGTCTGGAATTCCAAAACATTACTAAAATCTGTAGGAGGATTTTAGTCAACACTTCTAGGAATACTCTAGGAAACCTTCACTCTTTTCATATTTCTGGGACATTAGGGGAAGTTGGCAAACTGAGGACTTGTGCAAGAGAACGCTAATGACATAGTTTTCTTTTATAAAGCAGTGGTGGCTGTCTGAAGCTAGATAGATAATGTAGAATCATATTTGTTGGTGGATTTGTTAATATTTGAACTTTGTATCCATCTTATTCACAATAATGAAAGGTCCTTTTACTGGTAAAAATTTTCTTTATCTTTCATTGATGGCAAAAAACTCAAGTGCTGAGTCTATGCCAGAAGATCTGATCTGAGGAGGTTTAGAGAGGTAGAGAGAAGACTTATATGCTTATCCCTGAATTTTTGTGGTTTTTAGCTTACCACCCTTTCTAGCCAGAGACCATCACAGCTGAGTGAAGCACTCTCTGCACTTCCAGTAGAAGCTGCAGTAGCATTGTCTGTGAAAGGAACAGCCAAAGCATTTAGACACTTAGTTTTTCAGAACTAATCCCCTTTTCCTTTGTCCATATTGTGATGGGTTGCTAAATAGCTGCATTTAAGATGCAAAATTATAGAACTAGCCATCCATTTATCTTTTACTGTGTATTTGGAAAAAGGCAATTTTTCAGCATTAGAATTTGAGGTTTTTAAAATGGTTTTTGTAAAGCTAAAGTTTGTGGATGATAAGGAAATAAGCTTATTGAAACTATAAAGGCTGTCTTTAAGTAATCCAAAGCATCTTCCTTTTTTGCATTTCGAAATGCTATCTAAATTATGTGTATTTGGACAGGTAGGTACTCTGATTATATTTGTACAATGTGCAAGTATGATTTTGTTTTTCCTCGATTAAACCAAGATACTATTTAAACTTATTGAATAAAAGACTCAAATCCAAATTAAAAAAAATAAATGTTCTAAACACATGTTCTTACTCTGTGTAGTGTTGCTATTTGTCTATTTCTATTCTAGCAGTGAGAATTCTGAACTGCATAATTGTATCTTTAACAGGGATTTGTTTTGACGGTCACAGTGGTACGGGAAGCTGTTGATGAATTTCGACGTTACAAGAGAGACAAAGAAATGAACTCACAGTTGTATAGCAAGCTGACAGTACGAGGTTAGCAACACCATTTTATAAATCCTTAAAATATTTCATCTTTTTCTTATATATACATTTGCAGGTTTTCAGTTCAAAGAAATAACTAATAGTTTCAAGCTGTAATGCTCAGTATGAAACTTATATTCAACTAAATAAAGCAAGTGATTTTCCTTAGGCAAATATGATTGTTAAATTTGGTCTGTTTTATAGGAATTTTAATAAATATTTGGTTGTCAAAGAAAGGTGTATGTATATAATTGTATATGTTTTTGAAGAATTCTACTGTTTAGTACCCTGACTTCAAAGTGCAGTTTACCTCTGAAATTGATGCTGAACAGTAAACCAACAACATTGTCAACTATGTATCAAGCATATATAGGAAATAAGGGAGTAGTAAATAATGAAACTAATTAAAATTCCCTGGAGGTTTTCAAATTTGGTGGGTATGTTTGTGCCTAAGAAAAGTAAGGCGTATTTTGAGTCAGCTTCAATATTAAAAATATTAATTTGAATTTTTGCACATAATTTGAAATCTGTTTGATTATGCAATATGGAACAGCCAGTTTTCTTTAATGAATGGAGAAAGCAGTTACGACTTTTTTTGGACTCAACACCTTTAACAGGTTTTCATGAAGACTTTTAAAGAAGTGAAGCACTTCAGATGTGAAGCGACAATTATATTTTGTAGGATATTGTAAATTTTAGACATGAGCGGAAGAGAGACTTGTGCATTGCTCTTCACTTTTATGTGCTTAGCTCTTCTTACTGTTAGATTCGGAACAGAGTGCCACATAGAAAGGTGCCAAAAATATTATCAAATCCAAATAATAACTTTACATTATGACCTCACTATTACCATCAAAAGGTTTTTTTTCTTTGTTAATGATTTTCCTTGGCATACAAATTCTAAAAGGGGGAAGTTAAGGGAATTTGAGGTTGCACCTCAGGCAGTTAGAGTATTTGACAGACATTGTGCCAAATGGAAACTCTTTTTACTTCTTCCTAACACACATTTCAGTGCACTCTTTAGTGTACCTTGGTGAATATTTTCTGAAAGTCAGTGGGAAGAGTAACATCACCAGGTCTTGGAATCTTGATTAGGAACTAAATTCTTGGATTAGCACTGCATAATATTCTCTCCAGAAAATAAATGGTTTAAAAGCTTGTAATGTAACACAGATATGGTCTGTGTGTTCCCCTTTTTTTTGAACAATTGGAAGGTAAACAAACAGTCAGCAGTCTTGTTAGTGATGGCATAACCTAGCAGCTGAGAGGCATTCATGTTTCTTCCTTGCCATGTGTATTCTTGCATTGTTTTCTGGAGTTTCCATCCTGGAGAGAACAACTGTAGGGAATAGTCTCATGTTCTTTCTTTCCTTGTCAGTCTGAGATAGTGTTATCAACGTTTAGAAGTACAGCTGTTGAAATTTGGCATATGGGACAATTGGCATAGCTATAATTTGTTTAACACAAGGGTTTCACTGCTGGCATCCAGATCTTTTTTACAGTCATTAATACAGACTGTTAGGAAATGGACTCTTAATGGCTTTTATTTCAAAGTTGTAATTTAAACTGCTAGTTGGCCTATTCATTTTTTAGATCTGTTATGGTAGGCCACTGAACACTCACCTTGAGACAGATAGTACAATCCTACCCTATTCAGCAGCAGTGTTAGTAATCTGAAATTCTTAAATCAGGAAACATATGTACATTTTGTAGTTACCTTTGTGATTTACATGTTAAGACTGACATTTGCTCTTTTAAGACCAAAGTGCTTTTAAGACCAAAGTACCTTTTGTGCTTCTCTTTTTCAAACGTATGTTTAGAGTTAATAGATATTAAAGCAGCATTTAAGTAGAAGTTTTGGAATTGAAATTTTGTCTTTCCCTGTTCATGCAATATTTTGTGAGGGTGTATGTATTTGAAAAACCCTTCAGTTTGTGGCTTCTTCTAGAAATAAGGAAGTTGTCAATGAAAATTGGATTTCATCACCTTAGAGATTTAAAAGTAGCATACAGTAGTGTATACAGTACCTACCTTTACAGTAGGTAAAGCCCAGCAATTATATCAGGAACTGACACATAAAGAGAAGGGACTTATCAAAAAGAAGCTTTAAAAATGCCCCTTTTTAAAAAAAAAGATATCAGTTTTTAACCTACAAGAGCACTTGTCATTTTGACTTTCAGACTTTGGTGTCAGTGCCATCATGAATTCATACTTGAATTTTGTTCTTTTTTGTGTGTTCTTTTGAAGAGTGGTCTTCTACAGAAGTAAAGATTCAAAAACTCTGCTTACAATGAACTCTGAATCCCATGTTGACAACTATGTGCGATCATTGAATTAACAATCTTTTGAGTAATATCTAACTTCAAGAGTGAAATCGTTACTGCAGTCGCCACTCAGAATTGTACTACATATTGCCACAAGTCCATATATAAAATCATAAGTAGTGATAAATTTTACTTTTTTCCTAATATAGGGTTCTTCCTAGTGAGGTATTCTGAAAAGGAGAGATATAATTTTGATACAAAAAATGGCACTTCCTCCCATCATAATATTAGTCCAAAATTTTTTACATGTTTAAAAATATGTAGGCTTATCTTATTTATCTGTGTAAATTAATAAAATCAAGTAGTATGCTTCCTTAGACTATTTTTTAAAATAACTTGCAATATAATTGCCTAATTTTTTCATATCGACAGTATTCTTCAAGTGGAAAAATTTAGTTAGGCCTGCTGTACTAAAGTACAGGCTAATGGTTTGGAGAAAGAAGGCTTTGTTTCTTGTGAATAAGCAAACTTGATACTGATTTAATTAAAAGCCTGAAAACCGATGCCACTCTTAAGAGTCACTTTTTCAGAGTGGAACTGCACTTTATATACTGCTCTAGCATTTTTTTTCCTAATGATTTTACTACTTGTGCTAGTTTTACAGTCTTCAATTTGAAATTTTTTTTTTCCATTTTAAAGTGAGAGAAACTGACATAGAGATGTTAAGCAGGTTGCCCATGCTCAAACTAGACATTAGAAAAACTTAAAATTAACAAGGCTCAGTGTTCCGTTTTGGTTGATAAAAATGAAAATTTAATTAAAATAATGTCTACTTAGTTGTTTTCCAAATTATATGTTTACTAAAGGAAAATAAACATATTTGTTCCAATAGAAGTTATTGGGATCTGAATTGTGATTAATTACTTCAATAAAAATAGTGTGGATTGGCTGATTTGTAAGCTTTTTTTTTTTTGATACAGTGCTGCAGAAGATTAAAATTGGAAAGTCTGTGACTATCTATCAGGCTTAACTTTTGGTTGGAGTCTTCCTTAGTCTTGGGGAATCCTAAACATGGAAAACATGTGAAGGCTGTCTTATGACTTGCAGGTTGCTAGTGTAACGACTACCAACTTTTGAGGATAAGAGTAGTCACACTGGTAACTGTTGAAGACTTAGAATTTCTTTCTAGTAATTCAAAATCTTGAATGTGTGTTTATTGTAATCAGCTTTTTAAAACAATAATGAGCTGTTCAGAGCAGGAAATCAAGGGGGAATGGGGCATCTCCTTTAAATGTTACTTATTTGTAGTTGTACAGGTATTGTCCAGATTAACATCCATAGGCTAATTCTGATTCATGAGATATCCAGTGATATGCAGTTCCCTCTTTGACATGTAACATGGAAAAGCTCACTATGTTGAATGGTCACCCCTTGTCACCCCTTGTTAAATTTGCAGTGTGTAACTTTGCACTTTGCAAGTTGGTGAACCTAAAGTTGGCTACCATAAAGTTTGAATTGTTTCTATTTTTTGAACCCTTCATGGCAAGTGATGAAACATGCAAATCAGTAAATGCATTGAAGTTTTTAAGTGACCAAGTCAATTAATTGTACCTGTCTCATGTCTGTCATGTGATTCTTTTCCTTTGCTTACTTGATGCTTGATTATTGTATTGAATATATTACATTGTTCAGTGTATGAACAATTCTGCTGTCCTAATCTTATTGCTATGTTTGCTGCAAAATCTGCTTTGCTGCATATGAAAGTCTGCAGATCCTTAACAGACAGCTTTAAATCAGCATTCAAGTTTAAGTTGGAAGGAAAAATTTCTGTTTCAGAGCAGTTCACCTGCATATCCTTTTCTAGAGTAGAAAATGGCAATAGGAAAAAATCTAAACCTGGGCATGCAGGTTTGGGAGGTCTTCTGTTTTTCTTACCTGAAGGACAATTATACTTTTGACACAGGCTTATATACAGTATACTGTAGTGTATAGGCTTTACCTATACACCACTGTATACTATATTCTCTTGTGCACTTAGGTATGCCCAGTTAAGTGCCTATAAAAGACTGCTATTCTGAAGCAGAATCACCTCAAGTTTATAAACAGGCTATTATCTATTTCATTAGCCTGTTAAAAGCCAATTGAATAATAAAATTGTAAAGAAATTTTAACTCTTCTTTTCTCCCTTTCCATTCTTGAAGTTGGCAGTTCTGAACCTTTCCTAGTGAGGTTTGTCTCTGCAGTGTTACTGAAGTTTCCAATAAAAAAAAAAGATCAAGAAGAAAATAACTTACTATAATAGTCACAATTACTAGTAGCAGAAGAGGCCTGCATCTGTCACTTTATCTCATAATGTTTAACATGTTGCAGAACTCTCACTTTGCAACCTACAAAGGAAAAGAAAAATTGAATGTCAGGAGAGAAAAGTTCAATGAAATAATTCCATACAGGATTCAAGTGTGAAAGCTTAGGTCTTGGCTATATCCTTAAAAGCTATTAAAGAATGTAATGGTGTTGAAAACATACATTTAAAATTGTGTGATTAAGAAAATATTAATAACCAGTAATTATTATACAAGAGAAAAAAGTATTCTTTTGGAGACCCAAAGTGATTTAAATTTTTTTTTTGTTAAAATTTTAGCTCTTCAAGAACAGGCTGTCCCTCTGCTTTGAAAAGCCAGTTCATTGAGAAACCACACTGTATCTGAATCTAGAGGTACAACATTAGGTTGTTATTGCTTGTAACACTTCAGACCTACTGATGATTTTATTCCTGGTATTCAGATCATTTGCAACAGACAAGTTTTGAAAAAATTACATAAATTTTGTCTGATTTGGGAATCAGTACTATCAACAGAAACAGAATTTGAAATTTTAATGTAAGAAAGAATTTTAAATAGAGCCAGAAGAGAGGCAAAACCAAGGGGACTGTTATTCCACTTTTTTGCAGCATTGAGGAGATTGGATAAGGAAGAATTTTACCCAAGAGTAGACAGGACACATAAGAGAGAAGCTAGAAAGCTTTTTTGTAGAGTTTTACAATTGGTGGTTAAAGACTGACCTTGCTTCACTATAAGATGGAGTTTGAAAGAACAACCTACAGACAACACTTGCTCTGAAAGATCAGCATCCTCATCTTGGACTCACTGGAACTTTTCCTCTGCTGCCTGCCTGCTGTGTTCTCCTCCAACTTCCTGTTATGTGTACTCTAATTATGCTGACAGGTCAGGCTAATAGATATCAGGAAGAGCTTTCAAAGGTCTGCACTGCCATCAGTCAAAAGAGTTTTGTATTTATGGGTTAGAGACAAGCACAATTACTAACTCCACAAACAGTACTTCAGACTGTATTAAAGATACCACAGGTAAGGTGTAATAGCAACTTTAAAAGAATTTGAAAATGCTGTTTTCAGAAGTGTCTGTTCTTTCAAGAGTGGCAATCAGGTGATAGAGACATTTTTTAATAAAAAGAAGCATAGTTTATACCCACATTTTGTTTACTTCATTTCCTATTTTTTTGTGTGAAGTACTTGTTAGCACATATGAGATATTTATTAGTTTTTCAAATCATTGCAGTTAATTTAAACTGGCTTTATCTCGGGAGTATAATGACTTACTACAGACAAATTTCAGTGTTCCTGTTCTGCATAATTTTATACATTGCTTTAGGCGAAAGCCTTTGCCTTGGTGGACTATAAAGTCTGGATGCGCAGCCACTTCTGACAGCTTTGGACTTTTTATTGGTAATTACACAGATGGTGAAGTGTGTTTTGCTATGGAGATGTTTTTAGAGAAAAAATAGTTTACAAAAATCATTTATGCAGTGAATAACATTCAGTGTCTTTTTTTTTCCTAAATGCATCTTCACTAAGATGTAGTATTGCATTATTTTAATGTTCTCTGAAATGGTATCTAATGAGTCTCATTTTTGCTAGCCTAAAAGAAAGCTTTATGTTGACTTTCCAGAATTTTAAGTCACTTTTTTAATTACTGCCACATTTTATAATTTAGTATTTAATGTAATATATCCTGTCATTCAAATTTATTGTAGAATTGTCCTGTATGTATGAAAGGCCTTTTCCTTCTGTGCGAGGATGTACAGGATGATCCAACAAGACATGTTAGTGTCTTATAAAGAAAGCATTCTCTGTTATACTAAGCCACCTAGAAAACAGTCTGATGAGGAAGCTTTTCAATTCATTAAGTGAAATTCCTGGAGCTGCTACATGAAGTACAAACACAGGTGCAATGTTCATTCTTCTTGGCGTACTTGGCACCAAAAATCTTTGCTTTATATCTGCCCTACATCATGTTGCACATGAACATTCTACCTTCTCTCGGTCTTTCAGGCTTAGTGTCTTTTGGTCTTTACTGTAGGTGCAGTTATGGCCTGACTGTGGAAAATCTGATTGCTTAAGCTGATAAAATTGCCAGTAGTTACATTTGGTTAGTACCTCTGAATAGTTTTACTCATACACGACTGTATAGGTAGTATAGATCTGAGACTTGACATAGCTCATACTAGATTTTTTGTGGCTGTTACTGCTATAATCAAGTGATTGATAAATTGATGAAAATGTTTAGCAGAAGAATAGAAAACAATATAGATAATGCTATTCTTTTGATAAAATCAGCAAATTTAGAAAGCAAAGTAATGTTACAATGTTTCCTCTGGTATATACTATTTACTTCTGGTCAAAACTTCCAAATTTTTAGGAGAATTCACAGGCTTGTGCAGGTAAGCAGGTGAAATATGTTGATTTTACGTCAGACTGTTCTTTTTAGTGGTTGAGCTTTAGTATTAGTTACTTCAAATTAAAAAAAAAAAAAGATTTTGAAGCACTGACACTAATTTAATATCCATAGGTATCTCGAAATTCTTGTAGAGAATTGCTGATGTTCTTGTTGCAGCTTTTTATACTTCCTGCAGTCTTCTCTTACTTCCTCTCACCTCACAAATTTATCTATTGAAGACAGCATTTGTCTTATATTTGAGAGCAGAGGACAGAAAGTGCTTATGGCAAGTCAAAAATTGAACTTGTGTAAAAGGTCGCTATCAGTAGCAAAGTCTAGCTCTCAGAAGTAACTTTGCAGACAGGCCAAACAAAAATTGTGATTTTTCCTGACATTACACATTTTTGAAGTGCTATTTTAATGGAAGATGTATTAAATATTAGCCGTATGTTGCAGGAATACATCTATTATTGACTGAATTAGACAGAAAGCAGCTGCTGCTTTTGCATGAAATTTTAAAGAGCAAGTACTCAAAATAATTACTCATAATGTGAATCTTACTTCCTTTTACTAAATGTAAATATAAGTATAAGGAATTATGATCTTTCTTTTCTGAGAGTTGTAATGAGAAGGATCTCATGGATTTGCATCCTACCCTAGTTTTCTTTGCTATATTTAATATAAATGAGATGTGACTGTGCATTGACAAATCTGCTACTCATAGTATTTTTGATTAAACTTCAAACTTTTTGCTGCTCATTCTGTGCTTTTGTGTGTCTTCTGTTCTATTTCATTCCACTTGTCATTTAGAACTCTAATACCTCGCCATGTTTTGACATGCTGCTTGGAATCTTGGTAGTATTTCTGTTGAGGGAAGATCATACTTACAGGGGCACAGGGGGCTATTCAATTATGTGTGTATGTTTATATCCTCAGGGGATTTTGGGTTTTGGTTTGTTTTTAACTCAGGGAAGCCACTTTATTTTGGAGTTGTAGACCTGGGACTAGAACTCCTGAATTCTAATAATTCAATATCAATACTCAGTATATATTCAATATATATTCAGTATTCTAGATAAATAATAACATATTTTGGGCAATAGCTTAACCCCTCTGTCTCAGTTTTCTAGTCCATCAAATAAAAATGTTAAAACTTAAGAGTCTTACAAATAATAATACCCTACAGAATGTATGGAAATCAAATGGGAAAATGTATTGTATATATTTTTGAGTGAGTTGTTCACAGCAGTTACTGAATGGGCAGCTTTAGGGAATAAAAAACTTCTGTTTCAACTTTTGTTATTTTACTTTTCTAGAATTAAATCTTTAGGCATTTCTTTGACTTCAGAGAGTTTTACGTCTTTTCTGCCATAATTGCCAACATTATCAGACAGTGCCAATTACATCAGGAACTTTAGTGGTCAAGCAAAGTTACCTGTTGGTAACTGTGCTGTGAATAACAACTCATATGTGCAAGACTGCTCCATGACTATAAACCTAACAATTCTTGTCAGACACAGAAGTGCTGCCTAGTAGATGTGAAAAATTCCTTTTTCCAATTTTACAACTCTATTACAGATACTACAGATCAGACTTGAGCATCTGCCATATGTTTTTTTCCTCTAATACTTCTATAATAGCTAACTGGTTACAAAAGTGGAATTTTTTAAACCACTGGGTTATTTATTCAAACAGATGAAATGTATTTATCAATATATTCAGCAGAGATCTGTTTTGTATCAATTGTAACATTTTCACTTAATAGTAGCATCTATAAATAACACTTGCATTCTGGGATTTATATTCTTGTTAGTCTTTATTAATGTTGATTACATTTCTTTTTTTTTTTTAAGGTAAAGTGCAAGTTAAGAGTTCAGACATACAAGTTGGAGACCTCATCATAGTGGAAAAGGTTGATACTTTTAAAATATATTTTAGAGACTAAAGATTATTAACATGCTAATTATCTTCTGAAGAAAAGTGTATCAAGGTACTTACCTGTTAAGTCCTAACTAGCTAGTATTTTAGTTCAAGTCCTATTTTAGAATCTTCAAGGAAGTCTATTATAGAATTAATTATATTTTAATTGAGTTTATATATTTATATTTTATGAATAGTTATATGATAAATCAATCTTGTGAAGGGAATACAACTACAGGATTAAAATCCCTGAAATGTGGTGTGCTGAATGTTTTAAGATGTCTCCTTACTGATACATCCCTTCTGATGGTTGAATCAGTGTTTCTCTGTCTGAAACTTTCAAGGATCATCTTTATTTATACATGTGTGTGTGTGTGTGTGTGTATATATTTGTGTAGTTTTAATATAATATGTATCTAACTATATATAATTAAATAATAAGAAAGTTTATATGTTTTTTAATGGACAGAAAGCTTTCCAGTTTGTTTGCAGATGGTGAGTGAAAGCTGTGAATTCTTCTTTGCTCTAATTACAACATTATAAATGTTATAATAAAGATTGTTGCTTATGTCAGTTGCCTTTCTGGGCTACTAAGAAATTATTGTGATCTTAGAAGTCAGCTTAAATTTGTTGTCAGAGATAACTATTTTTGCTTAAAATTATTCTGGAAAAGTCACTCACTTTCTGGGTGCCTGCAACTAATTCCCATCATGCTTTGTATCAGAGAGCTGATTAATGGAGATACTGGAAGGAGGCACCTCAAATTGAAGCTTCTATCTTGAAGCACTTCTGCTTGCTTTGGAAAACTTCTGTTTCCTTCCTTTCTATTTCTTATAGTTCAAAGAAAAAAACAACACATCCAGGTCACACTTGGCTTGCTGCTCTCAGCTTAAAATAGATATATTTTCATGTAGTTTTCACCATTTCTTGATTTTTTTTCCTGTTCTTTTTTGTCTGCTCTGTGTACCTTACATCTTTTTGGGCCCTTCTGAGCAGCAAGTACTAGGCTGTACAAGAAAGGCACTGGTATGTCTGGTCTTTACATCTGTTTTGCTTTATACCTTGTTACTTTAGAGTGCAGGTGGAATTGGCTTGCATGTGCTTGCTTCTGCCTGTTCCAGAACTTCTAGGAGACTGAGATATTTGCTTTGATTTTTATTAGGGAAGTTTTTGGCCCTTCTTGAACCCTAAACCTGGAATTAATTATTATAGAGTGCAGGGAAGACTCTGATGGCTACTTAGGTATTCTGCCTTTCCTGAAATTCACTGTGATCCATCTGTCACTAGAATTTGGAAAACTGGAGTTACTTTGGGGATCATTCTGTCATGCATGAAGTTGCTATTTTAGCAGTATTTGCAGTAGCTTAGATCTCATATGTTGTGACTACCTGAAGTTTCTAATGAAAAAAGTCATGTTTAAGGATTTAGAGAAATAATGATTAATGGGCTTTTTGATGAAGATTTGGGTCAGGTATTGTAGTAAGATGCATATAATGGTTTGAATGTAGTATTTCAGCTTCAAGCTCCCTACTGTCCCAGCAGAGCTGTATTTTTTCCTTTTGACCTAGCTGGGGGTGCTTTCAGGCTAATGAAATTAAATGTTTTCTGGTTTTGTTGAGGAATGTATTTTGTTGGAGCAAGCAGTTTTCAATTTCAGAGTATGACTCTTAAGCCAAAGAACCAGTCAGGAGTGAAATGTTCAATTGCTCACTCTAATGGCAGAGAAACAAGTTAACATTGTATTTGACTGGTAGATGCATCAACAGCATCTGCAGTGAAATTAATGACTCATTTGAGCTGAAGATCCATATGTTAACTAGTGACTGCATCACACATACTAACAACTCTACGTGAAAGGCTCTTCTAGATTTAAACTTTTAATATCCTGTGATCGTCTTTTTTTAATAGTCCTAATTAATTTCAAAGTATTTCTTAAGTGACTGTAATATGCTTAAAATAGTTTAGTTTTAAGTAATAAATCTATTGTTCCAATTGAAAATTTCATATAGCACTATTACTAGGCAGGATGAAGCCTGAACAGATGAAAACATTGCCTAATTTTAAAAGCTCAAAGACATTCATATCTGCTAGCTGAACAATGCCTTGAGCAGTCATGCTACTTATGGATGTTCTCCTTGGCTTGTGTTAAGATATATATTTTTAGTTTCCAGTGGAAGCACAGATGTGCATAGTGTTCCTAAATAAGACAATTAAAAGGATGAGTTGTTGAGTTCAGATATGTTATTTAGACTCTGTATCTTATTGACTGTTTGGAATACATTTTGGAGATGTGAGGAGGTCATAAAACTTAACAACATGTTTAGTTAATTGTTGTAGTTAACATATTCCATAAGTCCAATTGCATATTAGATAAGTCCCATGTTGTTATAGCTATTATATTTCATAAGTCCTGTACCTCTCATTGTTGTCTTGTGGGCGGCAGATCTTCACAGCACAGGATCAAGATCTTCCTTAGTCAGAGCTCCTTCAAGGTTCTGCCTGCCTAAGTAGCCCACTCCCCTTTTATCCTAGTTACCTTGACAAACCACAGCTGCAGCCCAATGAAGGACATCGCAGCTGCAGCCCATCAAGGATAACTAGGACTAGTCAGGGTAAAGATATTCAAGTACAGGTATAATATATATATATTTAAAGCCTCGTCCATTTATAACACATATATTCAAGTCCTCCTACAGTTAATAATAATAATTACAGATTTATGGGACAACATTTAACAATAGCAATACATAATAGTGATTTAAAGCATGAGAAGAGTAATGCTTTTTCTTCAAACCTTGAGAGCTTTTCTTGGAGCTGTAAAGGTACACAATTTTGACCTTAATCTTGTCTGCAAAGTGAAATTAATCCAGTATTTACAAGGATTGCAGCTAATGCTAACATGTAGTATTTCACACCATGCAGATCCAGGAAGACAAGTGGGAAGTGTCTGTTCTATTTATAACTCAGAAGCAAGTGGGAGTATTTTAGTTAATGATAGAAGTACATGGTCCATTGCATGCATGGAGAAGGAAGGACAGCAAATGCAGAATTCCAGGGGTCTGTAGCTATGCACAATTGAGGGGAATTGGAAGACTGACTAGGGAACAGGAAAAGTTTATGTAAATAACAATTTCTTGATTATAACATGAGAAAAACATAAAGGAAATTTGAAAGCTATGAGAAGAGTGTTTTTTAAGTGAATATTGTAGTCCGTGTTGCAGGAAAGTATCGATGTTTTCATGGGCTTCTTGTTTACCAGTCTGGCTGGTATTCCTGGATAGCACAGTTACTTATGGGAACCCTGGAGCTGGGGAAGCACTTGCCTTGTATTGACCATTGGCTGACTGTAGTTAGATATCTAGGTCTGAATCTAGAAGTCTGTAAACACTGAGATAAATGGAGCCTTCCTTCTCTGGATCTCTAATTCTTCCCAGATTTAAGAAAAACAATGTATTCAAGTAATTTTCATGACTTATATATTCAAATTTCAGTATATGTTAATAAGCATTTCTGGTATAATCTCCACAGTAATTGAGATTATGTAGGTTTTTCATGGGTTTCTGAATGCTTGAAGTTGTATCTGTTGTCATTTTAACTTGTTCTGCTTTGATAAATATGACATGAGAGGGCTAACATGATTGACATGCTGTTGCTGATTGACTGTGACAATATACAACAGAATTTAATTTTCTCCATAATGAGATGTTAAAGATTTTTGTAGCATACTTGCCATCTGTTTCTATGTAGTCACACTTTTATAGTGACTAGGTATGTATCTGCAGGGCTATCTTTGCTCTCCAGAGTCAGCAATAATAGTGACAATGTTTTTGGTACCTAGTACTCCTGTAGTGTCTTTCTGCCCACTTCCAAATTATGAAAAATCTGATAATGAAACAAGATGTCAATTTAAAATACTTTAAAGACAAATCAGTCTCTAGCCTTCCCTACATGGTAGGATACATTCAGAAACATTTATGCAGAAAAGGTTTCATTATTTTACAGGAAAGAAAAATGAGCGAGAGAGAACACAAAAGAAGGCAAAATCAATATCTATTTTTTGTATTAAAGTGAGAAAATATTCACATGACTAATTTGATCACAGTCTATAACTTTCTTATTGGGGGGAAGAGGGGGAGGAGTTGCTGATCACCCTCTGGTGATCAGTGTCAGGACGCAAGGAAATGGAATGACAATGGTATACAGTGACAGTACAAGGAGTAATGGCTTTAAATTGAAAAAGGGTAGATACAGATTAGATAGTAGCCAGAAATTCTTCACTGTGATGGTGGTGAGACACTGAAACCGATTGCTCAGAGAAGCTGTGTATTCCCTGTCCCTAGAAGTTTTAAAGGTCAGGCTGAATGGGGCTTTGAGCAACCTGGTCTAGTGAAAGATGTTCCTGCCCGTAGCAGAGGGTTGGAACAAGATGATATTTAAGGTCCCGTCCAACCCAAACCATTCTGTGATTCTATGAATGAAGCTGTGTTAGGGAAAGTTCTGGGAAAAGGCTTGTCACTGAGAGGCTGGACAGTCACTGGAACAGGATTCCCAGAGAAGTGATCATGGCACCAAACCTGTTTGAATACGAGGACTGTCTGGATGTTGCTCTTAGTCAAATGACTTAGTCATAGATAGTCCATAAAGCAGCAGGGATTTGGAGTCTCTGATCCTTATGGGTCCCTTCCAACTTCAGATATGCTGTGATTCTGCCCAGTTTTGTCAGGCATAAGTATCTGAATCTTGGATACTCTGTGTCAGGCTAATTTTTCATTCAGTCAATGTGAACTGAAATGTGTCCTCAGTGGAAATTGGTAGTGACTTGTAGGTACTTCCTTTGTCTTTCTAGAACTTCTATTTAATTCAGTATCAGATCATTTGACAGTTATTTTTGCAAAATTTTGGATGTTGGTGAAGTGTTTTAGTTTGTTACAAGTAACTGGAAGTTTGTAGGCATGAAGTCAGTAACCTGAAACTCATGTAATGGATTTATGTCAGAGCTGGCAGGGGAGCTGCAAAAATGTATAGCTAATCTATATTAAGACTGGATATCTGTTTAATTGTTATTGTCATTTAAGGACAGAATTATTTATTTTTGAAGTTGCCTTTTCCTTTTTCTCTTTTTTCTTTCTAAGAGGTGCAAAATAATATAGTTTAAGTTTAATATTTTTTCTGCATTTTTTTCCAAATTTGAATGAGATATTTCTACTTGAATCTGGACTCATGATGGATAATAAATTTCACTGCAACCTTAATTATTAGCTCTTATAAGGCAAGATTCAAAGAAATATTGTACTAGTTACAGATGAACAGCATCTTAAAAGTATACTAGCAATATACAAGTTATACTGTTGGCATACAAGCAAGTGAACTTTATTTGTAAAAGCATAGAGTTATAATGGGAAATGCTGCAAATCAGGAAATATTGATGGATGAAAATGCATGCAGAGGGTTTTTTGCTACCTATGTAGAATTTTCAGGTAAACTAAAACATGCATCTATGTTTTAGTGTTTCCCAATTTTCTCATTTTTCAAGCTTCAACTTTGCTTATGATAGTAGCCCTCTCTGTAGCCCTTTATGGCCCCTCTTTACTAAACTTTCCATAGAGAATACAGTTACAATTGCTTCCAGTCCCATTTATAAACAGTTGTTGCTGAGAGTATGTTACAGGGAGTGGTGAGAAGTACTGGTGTCCCAGAGATTCAGAGAGTTTGCATCATGATATTTTGGAAGCTAAGCCCATATAACACATAGTCTGGCAGTTGACTCTGGCTGATCTCTTCAGATCACACTATTCCAAATGGCACTGTTGTGGTGGTATGCTGATTTTGGAAAGGTTTCTTTGGATTGATAGAAAACCTTTTTTTTTCCTTTCCAGTCCTGTGTCTTGCAAATTGTGATATGTTGGTTATTTTTGCTTTCTCTAGTGTTTCATTCCTAAACCCTGTGCTGGCCATGTGTAACTGGTGCTGGTAGATGCCTTGGGAACAAGTGGAAAGGGAGCTGAGGATTTGGGTAGTCATGTAGCAGATACCATGTGTGGTGGGAGGCTGGTATTGTTCATCTTGTTTAACCTGTGAAAGCTTAGAAGGCCTTTCTGTGAGGAACAAATAATTGAAAACTTGATACAGACAATTCTGTGCTGCAAAGGGAAATGACAGAACAGGTACATCTGACTGTGCATATGATTCTGTGTCTTAGTGAGGAAGAAATTCTGTTCATTTTATATATGTGGCATAGGAAAATGCTGTTCCCTAATTTGCTATTTCCCCTGTGTGTGTTTGTGTGTATTGGAAGAGAAAAGAATGCTCGGTATGCATAACATTTGCAACTTGAGTGCCAAGACAGATATTTTAAATTTACCTTCTTTTTTTTTTTTCATTATGTGTGCTAACTGAAGTCAGAGTTTTGCTCGGTGAAACTATGTTTTAAAATATTTTGATTACATATTTATATACTTGAAGTACTGTTTTCAGTCAAGAAAATGTTAATCTGTTCTTCAGGTATTTATGATTCACTCATAAAGAACATCTGAAAGGATTAGCTGTTGTTTGCTTATGGTATAATTTTTCGAAAATATTGATTTCTGAATTGCAAATGCTGAATGTAAAGTACTGTGAGAAATCCTATTTTAATTGAGTTTCAATCCAAGTGTGACCTTTTGGTGATAGATCTTACTGGACTTCTGATTGGAATCACTTTTTTCATACTTACAAAAAATATACCTTCTTTCTTCTTCTCTCAGAATCAACGAATCCCATCTGACATGGTGTTTCTGAGAACCTCAGAAAAAACAGGTATGTTTTCACAATTCACATTGGTTACATGATAATGTAACCACAATTCTTATTGATTACATGGTTGGTGGTTTTGGTAGAATTTTAGATTGTACATTGTGGCCAATTTGAAATGGCTAAATAGATTGATGGAGCTCTTCATCAGATTAATGGGAGAGAGTCCCTACAAACACATTGTGCTTGGACGGTAAACCAGGAGTAATCTTACTGTGAACATGAGACTTCTGTATATGTTTCTCTACATGAGTGGATTTATGAACTGTTTTAACAAAAGGTTTAAATATTAAAAATGCTAAAAATATTTAGCAAATAGATTTACAAGACTGCATTTGATTAGTATGATTTGACATTATTTTCACATTTCGACATGATTTGCAACTGATCATTGTCTTGCAACAAACATACCTTTAAATGTCATCTGATTGTGTTTCTGTTATTAAATTTGCAAGAACTCAAATCTGAACCTCCTAATATGTGTTTAAAATAACTATTTTGGAAAAATTTATTACAATGATCTGAACTCCTGAAATAACTTTTTGGGGTTCTTTTACTTTGAAATAATACTGCCTTTTTAGTCAGTCAAAAAAAAAAAGCCAAAAAACCAGGAATTTTCTTGCACGAGAGAAAGAAAAGTGCTGCTTGTTAGCTCCATTTCTCTTCACATGGTGATAGGGGAGTACTCTTAATCTTTCAGAAACAAATATTTCCTTTACAGGAACCCTATAAATTATAGCTGTTTTGTAAACTTTAGAAATTACTACTGGATGCCCCTGTGTATAACTCAAATGAGTTTTCCTCCTTTATATTACCATTTCTCTTCAGATCCTGAAGAACTGTCTGGTATTTGTCAGACAGCACTAAATTTCACAAAGCTAATAGCAGTGATATTGGTAAGCCCCATATTAGTGGCACATAGTATTTCACTGTGGCACTGGAGTTCTATCATATATTTCAGGTAAAAGCCTAAATTTGTAGAGATCATTTGAAAGAGAAGACAAAAATAATTCTGATAGCCTACGGAACTCCAGGAGAGCTATATATTTGCTAAAAGAATAAATTTCTGTATAGTTACTGTGTCTTGCTAATGCTGATTACATGCAGTGGGCATCTGTAACTGGCCTGGAGTGACAAAGTCTTCTAGTGGTCTTATATAAGCTCCATTTTTGTTAACCATCCTCTAGTTCAGGATACAGGGATTTTGTTTTTATTCCCTCTCAGAACCCCAATCTATTAAAAAGCCCAATTTTCTGTTTACAAACAACAGGTCAACTAGTTTTATTGATGCTGCACTTCTTTAAAAACAAAATAGAAGGCAAAACCACACAAAAATAATTTCCTAAACTTCAAGCATATGGCAGTAATTGTTTTTTGACTAAAGAGTGAATACTTACATCTGTAATTGTTTCTTCCTGATGTTGCAGTTTTGACTGACTTATGCTTTAATTTATAGTTGAAACTTGTAAGTACTTTGTGAAATAGTTTTTGCACGGTTTTATGTTCTGTATGTAATTTTATCTTCTGTGTAATAAAGCAGTTTAGCTATAGCTTCTTACTATAAATCTCTAAAGAGTAATGAACTCTTTAGAGAGTTTGAACTAATCTCAAAATCCAAACCTCCCTGTAAGCTTCTTTTGCGGCAAAAAATATTTACATTACATATTAATGCAGTCTGCAGCACTGCAATATCCTACATCATCACTCAAAAAGAAGCAATTTGAGTTACTAATAGGCAGCTTACAAAGTTCATCCAGAAACTCACAGCCCCCCCCAGCCATTGCATGTTTACAGTTTTCTAGGATATTTTTAACTGTGTATAGCAGAAGCTGCATTCTGGGATATCAAGCTTATTTTGATAAAACTGATTTCTTCTTAGGTGTATATTTTCCTTTCTTTATCAAATGCATTGTCTTTTAGGTAGAATGATCTCTTCAAAGATCTGATATAATAACTTGATGTCAGTTGTGTGCCTGTATCTAATTTCTAAGTTTCCTATGTTTATTAATCAGACTTTATGGAAGTTTTAGTCTAAAGGCTCATATTGGTGGCGCTTTCTTTTGTATTCATGTAACATTCTGTAACATGCATATTCCTCTCCTTCATGGATGGAGGCAGCTAGATGGCTGTTTGTATTTTCATTCAGGATTACTTCCCAGGGGGATGGAGCAGGTGGAAATCATTCCTCAAATGTGAATTCTTTGCTGCTGTCTGTCTCCCTGCATAACAGAGGTTTCAAAAAGATTTTCATCGACTTCCAAAATAAAGAAAAATAATTTTAAAAAATTAGGCATAAAAAGCTTATGGAGCAATATGTTGGAGTTGTATGTATTTGAAAAGGTAGGAGGGGACTATCTATGACTGAATCTTGATTTTACTCATTATATATGGCAGAAGTGACAATCAATTTGGATGATTTCTCCCATTTATCAACCTTCTACCAAATAAAAGGAAATGTTCATGCAGAGCTGGCTGGAAAAGATGGTTTAAAGGTTATTTTTATTTTCTGTATAAGCAGGCAGCATGCCAAAATCAACTGACTACCTTAGAGTAAAGCTGTTATGCAAATGTAGGCAAGATCTCTGTTACACCAACACAAAACTCCTTTGCTGAAATTAAACTAGATCTTAAGTGGCCCTTAACAAAACTTTCAGGGTCATCTTTAATTCGTTTGGCATGTTCTCTGCATTCCATTTGTCTATATGCCATCTCAATCAAAAATCATAGGCTAGACAGGGCATTCCAGATATCATCATATGATTTTATACTTGTCCCCAGAAACTGCCAACTGAAGCGTGTGTTAATAACTTCATTATGGGAGTATCAAAGATACTGTGTGTGTAAAACACAAGAAAAATTTCAAAGATAAACTCTTTCCTTCTCTGAGTTACAATCCTTGCACTCCACATTGGCTGTGCCTTGGTGCAGTAACTGACTTCTGATCCAGCTCTGGTATTCCTATGGTAACACATGCTCTGAGCATGGGTCTGGTCCTGCCTGAAAATTCTGGTGCATGTGACTGTAAGACTCGGTGTTTCTGGAATATTTGTACTCTTTCTACTTTCAAATGTGAAATTTTGAGAGGAATACAAACTTTATAGGGTGACTATAAAGTGTCAAAAAAGAATGAATTAAGCTTATTTTTTTTCCAGACAAACTTTTTATTTACATGCCTCTAATAATTTCAGATTCTTATTATTCATGGTGAAAAGCTAGCAAATGCAGTGGCAAATTCTGAGCTAAGCAAATGTTGATTTTAGCTATCAATTTTTGCTAGGTCCTGGAACAGATAACTGTTGGAGTTACCAGCTTGGCTTTTGTTTTGTTCATATGGCTCTTTCATCCTCTCTTGTTTCACAAAAACTCAGAGAAATTCCTTGTTTTGAGTTCATTGTGTTGCCATACTAGGTTGAAATCAGACACAAGTCAAAAGTTGCTGGTAGAAAAATGGCATGTCAGAATAGCATTGTACATGGAATTACAGCTAAAGGAACTAATTGCCTACATCTGCAGCTGGAATAGCCAAGGGGTAAAAAGTTTTGTCTTGTGATATGCTCCATAGACACTAGGACTGCAAAAGATTGTTTCTGTATTACTGCTAACTACGTAGGCCTGTGAAAGACTAAGTGACAGACACAGTGCTGGAAGGATACTGACTTTCTTTAGTTGCTTTTTACAGGGATAAGTGTTGCTTAATCTTAGTCAAACCCTTCTGATTGTTCCCGAGCTCCTCTTTGTCACAGATAGTGCTTTGTGATGGTGTGAAAAGTAGAGCTGGATTTTCTCTTTAGCCTTTTCTGGTGAAACTGAACTTCCAAAGGGTGAACAGGAAGTGGTTTTCCTGGTCTGCTTTAGTTTTCCTGACCATGGTCTTCTTTCCTAGCGCAAGTCTTCTGCATAGAGTTAATTTTTTGGTAGACATTTGATTTCATATACAGTAACAGCCACTACTTCTGGGAAAGTAGTATTGGTTTTTTTTGAGAGAGAACTGCATTAAAATATTTCTCTTTTAACAAACTTGTAAAAGTTCATAAAAAAGATGTATATGTAGATGTCTGGTAAAATAAAGTCACACACAAATTTATTTTAATATCTCTGCTGCTTTAGATTTCTCAACAGCTACTAAGTTGACAAAATAGGTTTTTGTTTTGGGGTTTTTTTTTTAATTGTAGAGGTGGTACTCTGGAGACAGCAACTCCCAGTGGCTGATCAGTTCCACTGCTGCCAAGCATAGTCTCATGCAAACATTTTTATCAGAAACCAGTTTTGGTACGCTTTGTCCTTAAATCCAGTACATAATAACTTAGTGGTGTGGACATTGCAAAACACTGTCTTCCACTACAGCTGTGCAAGCAAGCAGTAGGGAAATGTAAAATAATTTTAAAAGTCTTACAATCCTTTGTGAAGAACATTTAACTCTTTCCAAGGTAATGCAAGTTGCACAGGTACTTCATGCAGTATTTTTTAGCCACTGTTACATTGTTCTGGTGCTTGCTCTTCAGCCCATTTCTCCAGACTCTCAAGTCCCCCTCTGCATTTCCCATTGCAGAGATCACTGTTTTGAATTCCACTTATGAAATTATTTAAAAATGGTATATTTACTCAGACATAAAATACTAGTTGCAAACATCTTTATAATTTTTAGAATTGTAGCAAAAAGAGTCATCTCTCTTGCATTAAAATTTGTAGTTAAGAGTTTTCAGGATTCTTTACTTGTAATTACTTTAACAACAATGGTATAAGGAAAATGTGGGAATAAAACAGGAAAATAATTTTTATTTTGAGGCTTTGTAGCAATTAATTTCTGTAGCAATATAACTCTCAGATGTGATTTTTATTTTAAATGCTAACCATTTAACTGGCATAAACTCTGCAATGCAAGTACAGGCTTAAATAATCATTCATGCAAGTAGATTTTCTGTTGGAAGGAACTGTGAGTTAACCAGTAAAGATGTACACCAGAGTCTGCCATCATAAACAAAGTCTGCTCATTAAAGAGTTCTTAAGCATTTCTATACAAAAAGAGAGCATTATGCCCCCAAATACATTTTACTTGTTTAGAATATCTAGTTTTGTAGGTCTTAAAAAGCAAATATTAGTAGAATATTTATGTCAAAGAATGAAACTCCAAACTCACTGCAAGGAAGAATATAATAAAGGTGATGTTAGTACTGTCTATTTATTCCAAACAGTTAGGAGTAAGTGTTCTACAAATAACTTGATTGTCTGGGCTCCAGCCTGGTCTGGAACTTCAGATATTTGAAAATCAAACCAGAGGAGAAAATGTCAGTTTGGAATTCTGTTGTGCAGCTGATGTCACTTTTTATTTCTTCATAAAACCAGCTACTGCAGAATAATAAGGCTGAAGGAGTTGCATTTGCCACACATTCTGGAATTTTCTATTATGTTTAGAAAACAAGTGTTGTAAAACCTACCTGTCTGGAAACTAAAATGCTTTGAAAATCTATTGCTACAGAGAATGATAAATGACTGGAGTTAAGTTTTGCACATACGGCCAGATAAAAGTTTACCTTCAGGGCATGAGTAGCTGCCAACAATCTGTCCAAACTACTTTAATCTGTTTCTCTATTTCAGTTCCTATTCCGTTTTTAGCATTTGATTTAACTCAGGCTTGAAATGTTTTGGTATCTGCTTTAAGCCACTGAGTACTGGTGATTTGATGTGATCAGCTACTTGTTTAAAATGTAGTCAGATAGTATGAATGTTATGTGGTTGAAGGAGGTGGTCTTGACAGACATTAGGCTCCAAATAATATTCTACTCTCCTATTAGAACTCTAAAATTACATAGTAAAATATTATTAGAAGACATGATCAGATAAACAATTCGCTATTGTTTTATTTTCTCTGCATACTTGTCTGACTAGTATAATCTATGTGTTTCATTAGATGTGCAGCAAAATAAGCGTTAGCAAAAAAAATTCTATTTTTTTTTTATGTATTTAAAAAAAAAGACTAGTAAGAGTTGAGAAAATTGATGTGTAAGGAGTCTGTATATTGTGTTAGGTATAAATGAGCCTCTTCCTATTTACCAGTGAGAATGCATTTTCCCAGAAATTTGAGGGAATTTGGTGGCTTGGCTTGAGTAGCAGTCTGAATGTCCCAAAATCCCAAGCAATTCCCCCTTTTTGGGAAACAACGTAGAGAAACTGAAGGTGAAATCATCAAAGCAGATCTCAGAGGCAGGGCAAGTCAAGCAAAAAAATATGTGTATATTAAGACCTGATAGACTTGTTGATATGTTGTCAAAGGCTTTGAAAATAGAAAAACTAAAATTACTCTTGCAAAAGTAGGGTTCAAGAATTCCTTGTGTGGAAGTTTATAACATGTTGTGTGTAAAGTATCTGTAAGGTCCAGTGTTACATCTTCATAGCTGGGTCTCTTGTTTCTTCCCAGTTACCAAACAGTAAAGGAAAATTTGCTTTTCCCTGCTAAACTTTAACTAAAAATTTATCCTCTTGTTTTTCACATGCCCATTGTACCCTGATGGCTTTGTCAACTCTTTTGACTTGTACTTTTCTGTGTTTAAGCTTTATGAGATATCTAGGCTTTTATTACTACTCCCCCTAATTTAGTTAGACTGTCATTAAAGTTGATTATTATTGCTGCTGAAATCTCGGAAGCAAAACATGTTCTCAGTGGATGCTGATATATTTGGCCATATGCTTTTCTCAACCTCCTCTGTGAGCTCTGCTTTCATCAAAAGAGGAAATGCTCCTTAAGTCTTCTACAAGCACTCTTCTTTGAGATGTATATGTACGTTTTCGTGTTACTGGTCTTTAGAAATTCATAAGTGCATTGGGAACATTGATGGGGACAGTGAGTTCTGCTGTGCTACCAGAGCTCTCAAATCATGGAGCTTTTAGTTGGTATTTATATTTTATCTGAAAAGTGAGAATTTTTTCAGTGTTCTAAGCGTTGTCTGTGGCAGACTTTTTGATTTAGTCATTACTCTGAAGATGTGAATAATGCACACCATCTTTTATCTGTATCACTGGATTTCTGCAAAAAGAGATTGCTAGTATGCATCAGACGAATAATGGAGGAAAGCAGTGCGTCCAATCCTCTTAAATGGAAAAATTAATGGTTTTGAGTATCCTTCTGTATATCCCCAAATAATATAAATCAAAAAGCCAGAATTTGAGAATGTGAATATGAATGTAGACTTAATAAACTTGGAACATTGTTTGTTATATCTGAAAATTCCATAATGTTTTAATAGAGATAAAAATTCCTGAAACGTACTGAATCAATACCGCAATTCAAAAAGGATGCAATGTGATCAAGCTTGGATTAAAAAACATCCGACTTCTTGTCAATAAGGAACTGTGATGGGTTTAGAGGTATCATATTGACTGTGTATTAATACATGGTATCCTATAAGACCATCAGCTGATTGTTTAGAATGTAAATGAAACTGTTCGTGGATCCAGTGACTGATGGCTTAAATTCCAATTAATCAATTGCTTCATCGGTTTCTTAATTCAGATCAAATATCTCAAGTACACACAATTCTTCTCTGGTCTTAAGAGAAATTAATGCTTTTAAACTAATTCAATCAGTCTTCCGTAAATGTGCATCCTCTGGAATGGTGATGTAGCTTAAACGTTTAGGATGTTTCAGGTGTCTTGCGGTTTTGTTCCTCCTTAGAAGCCATCATAATTGAAAGCTGTTGATTAGACTAGTAAATGAAACTCTGTACTCCAATATGTCATCTTGGTGCTGCTATTCACCTTGTCATCAGTTTAAAATTTTCATGTACATAGTCACTTAAGTAATATAAATGATTTAAAAATTGAGTTGTTTGTAAATGATCTGCTGTTAAGTGTGCAAAGTTAAAGTCTGTTTTGCTGAGTACATTCTAGTAACCTATTTCTTTCAGTGTTTTTCATTTAAAGCAGGGAGGCTGGTAATATTGCCAGAAAATATAAAGCTGTTTATGGCACTGCAGTTCCACATGCCCTGTTTCCCCCTGACCCATCAATTAATTCATCAACACTTGACACAAGCTCTTCACTCTGACACTTATACCAGTTGATCTTAATTTGATTGCCGTTAAAACCTTCCTTTCCTGACAACTGTTGTCAATTATACAAAATAAAATCAAGTATTCATAAGTAGGCTGTAATAGGATATAGGCAGACAGATTTAATAATTCAGTTTTGCTGAGGCTTGAAAGGCATTAGTTGTAGCTGTTGTTCTCATTTGTAAAAAATTCATTGGATACAGCTCTGGAGAGAGAGGGCAGACATAATTTTATTTATTTAGATTTGACAGAGAAGAACCCAGATATGTAGTGATGGTTTAGTATTATCTCTGTTTAAGAATAACTGACAGGAATTATTGTCAGTTACATATTATAGAAAGAAATGTAATATACTTTTATGATTTATTTTTTTTTACTAATTAAAGTACACACATTATAGGGTTGCTTTTTGACAATATCTTAATGGAGTGTGGAATTCAACCCTGCATTTATGCAGAAAAAAACAATACCTTTTCAAGACTGGGGTGCCTTGCTTTTATTATGCTTGTAAAATATGCATATTCCTGTACATCTGCTATATACAACTAAATTATAGTTGCTTCCCTCTGATGCATCTTCCTTACAGTATAACATTAAAATGTGTGCTATGGCATATTTGAATTATACCTATAAGTTTACTTTAGTGCTTTTTGGCAAGTCGACTTTTTAAGCTTGCTGATAATTGGGAAAAAAATTGCAAGCAGAAATCTATTAACTTTAATGTTTTTTGAGAGAACATTAAATACAGTTTTTAGAATTTCTGTGTTGATTAACTTCTTATACACTGTTCTTTACTGTCTACACTGATGTTTGTAACAAATACCATAGGTGGGTTGACTGGTAAGGCTCTGTGAATTTTCATGTACTTGTGAAATCTATAAATAGAAATATTTTTAAAAATAATTTCACTTGTAAAATGCTGATTAAATAGATGTAGTCAAAGACAAGATCTGCTCTAAGTTATTGCTCAGAGCAAGAGCAGAAATAGTGAAGGATAGAAGTGTGCAACTCCTTTTATGATGTGTCATTTACTTTGTTGCTTTTTAATGCTAGTCAGAATAAGTTACTCCTTAGCAGTGTTTTTTTTCCTGAATTGAGAATCCTCTTGTGTCTCATCTCATGACTTAGAATTGCTTTCTCAGACCCTTCCTGCAGGCCAAGAGTCGGGAAATGAAAATTAAGTTTGGATACTGGACAAGTTGGATAGTTTAGTTAGGTCAAGAAAGCTATCTTAATTTTTCATATTGCAGTTTGTCTAGAAACATGGCCAGTCTAGTATTAGCAAGTATTAGCATATTTTATCTTTAGGTATTAGCATATTTTCCAACCTTCTCTTTGTAAAAGCAAAGCCAGTAGACTTCATGATCAAGAAGGAAGTAGGAAGGAAGCTCTGTCTTTTCATCATGCCACTCTACCTAAACTTTTTGCTTCCCATTTTCAGAGTCTGATTTGCTCATAATTTCCATCAGTTGGTGAGTTCATTTTAATGTATTTGGATTCAATTATGCAGTCTAGGATTATTCAAGAGTATTACTGCCTAACAAAGAAGATTAGGTCATACTTTCATAGCTGGTAGGATATTCTGTGTCTGTCTGGCTATTTAAGGGCACTATTAGGCTACTAAGAAAAGTATACAACAGAACAGTCTTTGCCTAAAGCCATGTCTGAAATTAAAATGACTATGATATGCAAGAATGGATGTAATTTAACACAGGAGATGCTACAAATAGCACACACTTTTGATTCTGCAGCAAACAAAATCAACTTCTCTAGGGCAGTTGAGATTTTCTTTCCCCACGTATTTCAAATATTAAATCTCAATGTTATTAGGATAACATGATTTTTTTTCATTACAGCTTTCCATTAAAATCAAGGGATGCAGTTCTACAAAGAATAAATTATTTTCATTTTGTGAAGTAATTGCTTTTATTCTGTCAATTTTGGGTTTCTTGTGTTAAGTACAAGTTCTGTAAAAACTACTTGTTTAACAGGCTGAATATTAAGCTAATTGTTTTGAGGAGAAATTATCCATCTTTCTGCTTAACAGAGAGAACAACATTTTCACATCAAATAAAATAGGAACAAATAATTTAATTAATACCCAGCAAATTTTCTTTTCTGACTGACTTTCTTAATAAACCCTGGAAGCTAGAATTCATTTAAGAAAATATGTAACATCCCAAGTAATAGCTTGTTTTCAGAAGCTTAATTTAAAAACTGTATGTAATATTCTGAAGTATGTATATAAAAATAAAATTGAAGTGTTTGATATTATCAAAAGTTCATATACATTTACTATAATTTCAGGAATTTAAAGACATCCACATATAAAGGAATACATAAACTATGATTAGCAAGTTTGGTAGTATAAAAAAACTAGATTAGGGTATCTGGTGATGATGCATAGTATTAATTGAGAGAAAGGTTATGATATAAATGTACTTTACTTGATTAAGGAGTTTCCCTTTCTGGTTTGGGGAAGAATTTTTTTCTTTTTTTTTTCTCTCCTGCACCTTTTTTTATGGTGAAAATATTCCCAGCTTTTTCAAAGGATGACCTGTATTTAGTTTGAAAATTTTTGTTCAGGGCTGTTCTCTTCAGGATTCCTAGGGGCAGGTAGGTGACTGCTTCATGTGCACATGTACACGATTCTCAAAAGCATTTGACGTGTACACATCCTTCAGGTAGTATCTGATTGAAGCCTTAAGTCCAGCACACACCAAGTAGAATTCTTCCTGCTTACTCTGTATTAACAATGCAGAGTTTGTTTGACAGATCTAAGCCAGGCATATCATGGCTCTCGATTAGTGCCATCATAGATAAGCTCTTTTATCTCTATTTCAAAACACCATAAAAGCTACTGAAGTAAGCATTACTTTTCTTCAATATTCTACTAACACACAAAATACCTTTAAAAATATATTTTTATCCGTGATGTCTCAAAAAACATAAATAAGAAGTCTGTTAATAATTATCAATGTATCCTTATAATGTAAAGCTACATAGTTATTTCAAGTTCTTAAAAATATTTAATTCTTTGTACTGAGGTGCGTTTTTTCCTTGGAAAAATAACTTTAGGATAAATTCTGGACAGAACTCAAATAATTGAGCTCTTGCTAAACCGCCAAACAGAACTGTGAAACCAAAATAGAATTGTTGTCCCAGGACTTTCCTAAGCATTCAACTTTCAAAGTTTTAACTGAAATGGTTTCAAAAATCGATTTAGTTGCTGCTTGGACAGCACTTTGCATGCATTTGCTCTACGTTATTTCTGCCTGTCTTCAACTGATTAGGCTAAACGAATATTACATACTTGTAAATTAGTTTAAATGTGCTTATGAAGTTTGCACCACTTTTGATAAATGATTAATCTGTATGGGTCCAGTGTAATTTCCTTGAATCAACCTTAAATTCTAATTCAGATAATTACAAAATTTTCACTTGAATGACGGAAATAAGTCAGATGTTCACAATGTACAACTTTGTCTACTAATTTTGAAGAACTGTATAGTTGTGGGAAATGAGCATCTGAGTGCTACACTGTATAAGGTAGAAGTTTTAATTTTGTGCATTCTTCTTTATATGTAGCCTTATGAAAATTTCTCATGTTCAGTGTGTAATTAATTTTTTCTTTCTTTAGTATTTTCTTTTTGCAAACAGCTAGTTTTGATTGGTAAATACTTAAAATACTTAATGGCATTTCCTTAAATGCCTCATTTTTAAAAGCAGCACAGACTTTTAAAAAAATCATTCTTGTGTGCTGTAAAATAATTGTCAGGTTCAAGAGTTATTTCTGTATTCAGAAGGAATAGCAACTCCTGTCATGTATAGATGATTTGGTGATTTTTTTTTTTTCTGGCACGTCATATTCAGGTTAGAAATGTAAGAGACTTTTCACACTGTCCTAAAACATTCTTCTGAAGTACATAACACAGTTTTTACAACTTTTTTGTATGAGCTTTTTGGTTTTAATCTTGTTATTGAGGGAGGAGGGTGCGATGCTTCCAAGCATTTTAAAATGGAAAAATAAAAATACTATTTTTTTCAAAAGACTTTGATTTTAATAAGTTTTATGTTCTGCTGACTCAAATACCTCTCAAAGGTAAAGTACATGTGACTTCCACACAATACAGACTGGAGAATATTTAGTTTTACAGAAATTCAAGGTTTTTGGTAGGGGTGAAGAGTTCTTTTTTTTATACTTTCCAATTACATATTTAATCTTCCATGTTTATAGCTTAGTTAAACCGGGTTAACTTAGAGAATAGTTAAAATTACTTAGTCAAATCTACTGCAATATTTGAGGTGGAGGAGAGGATTGTATTGTTTCAGTTTAGCTTTTGTGAACACTATTGAAAGCTGACTTGGCAGAAAACAGTCCCTTTTTCTGGATAAAAGGGAAACAGGCTATGAGATAAGTTATTGATGAAATTAACTGCTGAAGTGAAGAGGAAATGCAGCTGGCCAATACATGTCATAGTGTGAGCTCACATTAAATGAATATATGTGCAGTCAACCATTCACAGCAGCCACACTGGTCTTGAACTGCATTGATCTATAGTATAATTCTAAATGAAATTGATGCAGGAGAGCAGCCATTGACAGCAAGGGTAAAGAGAACCATGAAATGTCTTGTACAGGAAAAGTATGATGGAGAGTAGGCTCATCAATGCCTTGGACAGAAAATGCAGTGATATTGTGCTGTTTCTAGGTGTTCCTAAGTACATCACACTTAATTATATTGCAATGGATGTTGCTGACTCTTCAAAAAGTGCTTTATAGTATTTTATTCTTAAAAGAAAATTCTTAAAGTATTCTATTAAGAATTTAAAACCAGCTTTTCAAGAACTTCGGACACAGCTTTGCAGCTTGCATCTCTGAGCTTTGGGTGAAATTCAGCTGTGATAATGTTTTCCGAGAGGTGTCTATATTAACATATAAAGATTTGTTTATTTACAATGCGCTTAATATAAATAGAGCTGTTACATGAAAGCTTGTAACATTGTTTGAAGTCTGTTGTGCAAAAACACTGCCTTTTAGTCAGGTACAATTTCAGGTGGCTTTCCTCTCAAGCATGTCTATTCAGGCAACCACTCATGAAACTGCTTAATTTGCAGACTTGGATGGATAAAACATTGGGTTCTATTAGGCTTTACTTACACCAGGGTCCACTTGTCCTATAAAATAATCTCTCAATTTATGTTCACTGGTAGGTGCCCTTTCTTGGCATACTGCCTTGACACATTCTAGCAGACTCTCTTCTTGTCTATAATAAGACTCAAATCTGGACAAACTCCTTTGCAGTATTTCCTTCCACTTAATTGCTACCACATCACTTCTAGGGGTAAAACTACTTCGTTAGTTTTTATTGGATTGGTTGAAATACAGACAGAATAAGTGTGTGTTTATACAAATGTCTGTTTGTTAAAATTTATGAAAAATTTGTAAAATCTATTCTTTGCACACACATGGCACCCAGTAACAATAATGTATACGTTTGTTTAGCTGTAGTATAAAGGAAATTGTAATTACTACTTTAGAAATATTTATGGCTTCTCTA
Source organism: Emberiza elegans (assembly GCA_024865655.1). Classification (NCBI taxonomy): domain Eukaryota; kingdom Metazoa; phylum Chordata; class Aves; order Passeriformes; family Fringillidae; genus Emberiza; species Emberiza elegans. Next base: position 60,372,377 of record JALJVW010000206.1, read on the forward strand.
GTGTAGCAGTTGTGAAGAGTGTTGCTAAAGTTTTACCACCTTTTTAAAAGGCTTTAAGCTTAATGGATTGGCAGTTAATTTTGTATTTTTAATAGATTTGCAGTGTTTGTGTGTGGTCTTTTTTGAATCATACATTAGTAATATATGTAATAGTCCAGACTTGATGATATCCATCAAACTAGGTATGGGGGTAAGGGTAGGCTCTGCAGTGGTCTCAGTTTTCTGTTTCTTCAGTTCTGGTCTTCGATCTGTACAACACACTGATTCTCTTCAGTGTATATCAGTGTGTATCTTGAGTTTCCCTCATATCTTAAGTATTTTCTATGTGTTGGCAGGTTTCTTAAATCTTGGACCACTGATAGTTGCAGGTGATTCAAAAATACTTCTTTTAAGTATAATACATTCAGATCCACATTGTTTTGAATGCTGTCCATATTAAGGACTTATTTAATTTTTTTATCAGAGAAGCCAGGAAACAACAAGCAATGAAAGTTTGTGATGTCATACCAGCATGGAGAAAAAAATCACAGTATTCTGTAGTGTTGGAATTGTACAAGTGACAGAATTGCATAAAGAAATGAAATTAAATCTTTTTCAACTCAAGTTGAAGTTGTATCTCTTGATGATATTTGAAAACCTGTTTAGAAACTTTGAAGAAATCTGTAAAATAGAAGTTACCACAATTCATAAACAGACATATTGCTAGTTTTATTAGAAAAAATGGTGCCATTGTGTGATAGCTAAAGCATTTCTTGAAGAGAGGACACAGACACTCCAAAATACAAATCCTTTTATATGTCGCACATTTATTTTTAAATGGTTGTAAATGGTGGTTTTTTCACTCTTCTACATGTTTTTAACCCAAACTGCATTTTTAAAATTGAAATAATAGTTTGATGTCTCTTTGTAACTTCAAGGTTCGTGTTTTATTCGAACTGACCAGCTGGATGGGGAAACAGACTGGAAACTGAAGGTTGCTGTCAGTTGCACACAAAGATTGCCAGCTTTGGGGGTAAGCATTCTGTTTGCTTTTAAGTTATCTTCTGTGTGTGCATTTATATCTGTTATCCAAAAGATTGTTAGTTACTGTAAGTGTTGAAAAATACCTGTTACCAGAACCTTAGATTTTACAACAAATAAGACACAAATATTCCTAGTTTTGCATTGAGAAGGAACTGAGTCAGAACTAGATTTTTATCTTTCAGCCTAATAGTTCTCATTGTTGTCCACACAGAGATTCACACTCTTCAGAAGCAAATCACAGTTACCATGTCTAACTGAGTACCGTCTAACTGAGTGTTAGACTGCAAGTACAAATTATTCTTGTCTCAGGAACCATTGCTTTAATCACTTACTTGTGAGCTTGGGAAACAGTAGTCTGCTCCTGGAAGGTGAAGTGCTTTTTGTTGTCACCATTCTTTCTGATCCAGCTAGGTGCAATGTGCCAGTTCTTGCAAGCAGTGCTCTCTAAGAGTGGCCTGAATGTGGGTATTTTTTGAGTGCATACATGTGCTGTGAAATAAACAGGGCAGGAGACTTTTTCTCCTTTTAATGCCTTTATTAAAAAATGATCAGCTCAGGATAGGGGTGGTTCGACGGGTCTGCAGCTTCCGTCGACTCTCCCAGGTGGCTCGCAAGAGGAGGATGAGTCACAGCTTTGTCCCCTGGGGGCAGAGTTGCAATCCCCCCCTCGCAGGAGCTGTGGGCGTGCCCGATCTTACTCGGCTGCTCTCCGGGGGTCGGGGGTCCCGGCTTTGGATGACTCTTGCACTCAGGGCGAGGGGCTCCTAAGGTTTTCAGCGTCTCTGCAGGTTCAGTAGCTTGTTCCTCACACGTGGACATCACTCTAATTTCTCAATTTCATTTTGGCTCGTCGTTTTGGGGTTCTTTTCGGCACGTCTGAGGTCGCCCCTTCTCAAAGCACTCTGGTCAATGTGCAGTTTAATTTGCATGTCCCCCGCCTCACAAGTTTCGTCTTTCCCTTACTGTCCCTGCCCCGGGCAGTTCTCTCACACCTTTAGCGTTAATACAAAAGGCTTCATTAGCGAGAACGACTGGTAATTTACATAACACAGATAACACTTTAGTAGCAAAAGTGGTTAAATTAGCTATTTGTAACTTGTTTCTCCACACTAAAAATTATCAGTTTTTCTGTTCATAACATGCTGTGTCACGAGTAGATCTAAAATCATGAAAAGGAACACCGGTGTGTGTGTATGTATATATACAAATCCAAAATAGACACATACCTACAAAAGCAAATGTAAAATTGTATAAAAGTCTCCTTTACAAGAAGCTGAAATGTTTCCCTTGTACTGGGAAAGTTTTCTGTTATACTAGTGAGTTGGCTTGGTATTAGGAGACCTCCTTTGAAAACATACTCAAGTTACAAGCTCGTGGAAATTTACCTCTACAGAATTTCTGGTGTTTTTACACTAAATTTAAGTGTTTTATTAAAGGCAAATACACTTTGAGAAGACTGTTTATATTTCATCTCAATAGCAAAAGTGTTAGATTATCTGCTGGATTTTAGCAGGACTTCTGCAGTTACACTTCCAGGAATAGAGTTGCTGCCATAGTCATACTAGCAAAAAGGAGAGGTTTTCTCCTGTGTTCATATTCTCTGACTACTGGCTTCACAAGTGACAGAAGGAAGAAGTAGTTACATTTCAAATGCACTTTAGAGGATTTGAGAACAAGGTTTGGAACCAAAGGTTGGTCATGTCAGACAGAGATGCCAAGTCAGGCTTCAAGTCATGAGTTCTGGTGCCAGAACAGACTTTAACTAATATTCTGTAACCCGCAGTTGAATTTAGTGTTTGTAATAATGCTTCTCCTGTCGTTTTTAACATTTAATCAAGGCCTTCTCTTGTTTTCTCATTAAAAGAAAATTATATCCAAATTTGGGACACATGTATTGTGTTTGACTAAAATACAGCCAACTTTCTATCTTGCTTTTTTTTTTAATTTAGTTTAATAGTACTTCTCCAACAGTTACTCCTGCATTCAACTTAGGTGTTATGTTTGTCTTTTTTTTTTTTTTTGGAAACATCCCTGACTGCAGTTGCAAATACTCTGTACTCTGCAAAGCACTGCCTCAGAGATTTATTCGTTGATTATAATTTTCATATTCTGAGCTTAGAAGTCTTGGTCTACTGAGGCTGATGAAATCTGGAATAAGTTACAATGCAGAGGCTTCTCTGCATTATTCTTTGGAATAGAAAAAAACCTTTTGCATTAACTTTTCTTTTTCCCCTAAAAAAATTCAAACACATGTTTGAAGTTTTCCCCTTCTTGTTAGGAAGAAAGTATGGAATTGCCTTTCTAGCTTTCATGTTAGGAGGAACATGAATTTTTTGTATTGTAATTTTTATATTATGTTCTTTGTTAAAAAAATCAATAGACTTGATAAATAAATCATTAGGCATCTATGGAGATAATGCAAAATTATGGTTAAATCTGTGCAGTATGATTTGGAGAAGTAAATTATTGTACTTTTTTAGACTAGTAAATCAGAAGTGATTGAAGTTGGGACGTCTGCATTTGAATGGTGGGACATGCAGCCTCATCTTCCGGCAGATGTGAAAGTTTGCTTCAGGTGGTGCTTGTTTTGGGTGTGAAGGGGAGGGAAGGCAAGATATTGCCAAGAAATTATTTGTGCATCTTGGAAACAATATAGAGGGGTCAACTGTACAATATAGTAACCATTTCTTCCTTAGTTGTTTCCACTTAGGGCTATTAACCTCCATCTAACATTTCTGGGCTTCTTGTAAGATCTTTATACTCTCCCTCTTTAGCTGTAGGTGACCTGAATCATATTGTAAGTGTGGTTAATCAAGAGCTGCTTCCACTTAACACATCTTTCCTGGCTACCAGCAGCATATGAAAGCCACAAGCAGTTTATGTGCCTCTGCCGTTTCTCACACCACTCAGTTATTGATGCTTAACAGGTGCTAGACAAGGCTTTGTCTGCATAAGCTGACATTTCATCCTGAAGTGACTGACACTGGGTGTAATACTTCCTGCCAACTAATCTGAAACACTTCCAAATTATTCTACTATGGGGTTTGGACAAACCCCTTACACTGGTGGTTCTTCATTGAGCTCATTTTAAATGGCTGCTCCCAGCAAGACTAAGACTGTTTGCAGTGGTCATGTCATATATCTGCTTTGCTCCTAAGCCCCATCTGTCTGTGACTTACTTTGGTGGCATGGTAGCCTAATGAACCCAAATGTAGATGGTTTTTAAAGGATTCTCATATACGTCACAAAAAATGATGCTCGGTGCCCATCACAGAATATTATTTCCATTCCTGTAGAAAAGCACATTATTAATTAGATTTCTGCGAAGATGTTTTTACCTTTACTCAAATTACAGTGATATGCAGGACTGTCAGTCACATAAAGAAACTGTGGATAGACGACTTCGGAGATTGGTATGGAGGTCTAAGCAAGCTATGAACATCAAACTAAAAAAAACAGCATTATGAAATTACTTTACTGTCAGCTTATTTTTGGGCTTTATAATATAGTGATAAGCTATATTTGTATGTGGGCCCTACAGGAAGTCAAAATGCCATGTCCAGAATTATTTTGTTATAGTTACACAGTGGGTTCTGTTATAAATGATCAAATCGGAAGCCAAATTTATAAGGAAATTTAGCGATGATTTATTAAATTGTCAGCAAAACAGAATTTCGAGAAAAACCACCACAGGCAAGGCAGCGTCAACCCTGGGATCGACACTGGTTGAACCTAGATCTGACTGCCAAAATGTCAGTCTCCCCTTCGGTTCACCCCGACTGCTTCATGCAGTGAGCTTATATACAGTTTATTCTGCCTGAGGCAGAGATGACTGAATGTTCCTTTATGTCCCTTCACATGCAGAACTGGGGCCATACATGTGCAGGGATAGACAAAAGTGGTTCCAGGTCTCTAGATGTTGTCAGAAAACTTCTGAGAAGTTCTCATTCACATGTAACAGGGTGGTGCCGGTGCTAAGTGTAGTAGATGCAATCTTTGAGGTGCGAGATCACTCCTACCTTCCAGGGAAGTTGTTGATCATTGCTCAGGAAGGTTCCATTCATACGTTAACAAACTTGATATTATCTGAATGTTCTCCGGGAACTAATTGAATAAAAATAAGCCTCTGCTCCTGGCTGGGGTGGTCAAAAGACATAGCTTGGATTTTACAATATTTTATACATAAACAGCATTGATTATCTCTAATATATACTACAGTTCCCTTCCTGTACAGAATGCCAGGCAATCATGCCGTGACCCATCCAGCTGCCGTGTCCAGCAGTACAGCCGGTGGGTGCCTGCAGCCCAGGGCTCACGGCGTGCCCCTGCAGGCTCCCGGCCCTCCCGGCTCACTGTGGCAGCTCAGCATGGCAGCACAGCCCTCGGCCCCAGGGTGAAATTCCTATGGCCGTGTGATGAGCTGGCACCCAGCGACTTCTCCCAGGCAGAGCCCGTGCCAGCCAGGGCAGCAGGGTTCAGTCCCGGTCGCTTTGCCCTCTCTGTGCCTGGGCTGACGTTTCGGGCTGTTACTGGATGAATCACATTATTCCAGCCAGCCTCTGCCCACGGTGGCTTCCAGAGACTCCTTGCACATCCCTGCTGCAGTGGCTTCTCCACATGTTTGTGATGTACTTCAAACCTGAGACTTAGAGTTCATGCTTCCATATTGAAATATATTTTTAATAATTAAAAAATACAATTTATGCAAGTTGAACATAAAATAGACTATGAATAGTTAGCTGTAGTGTTGGATAGAATAAACTCTCCATATTTATCACTCATTTTGATTTCTTTAGTTGCAAAAACATAGTCATTAAGGTTGGAAAAGACCTCTAAGACTGTTGAATCCAGTGAACAGCTCCACTGTGTTCACCACTAAACTGCATTCCCAAGTGCCACATCCACGTGCCTTTTGAACACTTCCAGGGATGGTGATTCCACCACTTCCCTGGACAACCTGTTCCAATGCCTGACCACCCTTTCTGAGAAGAAATTTTGTCTAAGATCTAATCTGAATCTTCCCTGGAGTAACTTGGGGCCATTTCCTCTGCTCCTGTCACTTGTTACCTGGGAGAAGAATCCGACCTCCACCTTGCTACAACCTCCTTTCGGGTAGGAGAGTGAGTATCTTGTGTTGGCATGAGCTGTCAGCCGTGTCACCAGAGCAGCACTGTAATCCTACCTGCTGTGGCACCCAGAACAAACAAACCTGCAGACCTTTGGAGCTTTTCTTAAAGAACAGATGATACCACCAAGATGATTGGTACAGATTTTGTTGTCTTTCTAAAGCACTTAATGTGATCAGAGAATTAAAATTTCAGCAAGTCCCTTAATGATGGCTGAGCAGCAAATATGGTAACACCTGGATTAGGTTTCTTGCAGTTTCATAGTTGTAGGTGGGACAGTTCTGGCAATACACAAGTTCTGAGGCATTTTTCTTTAGCTTGTGTGATCAGCTATATTTATTAACAGCAGTGAGGTCACTGTAATTTTCAATAAATGGTGACTTGCTGATTTATATCAGAAGATCCATACAGCAGTAAACAATACCATTTACATTTAATTAGTTTTATTGAACCAAAGGCAATTTTATTTGCAATGAACTACATGTTATGATTAAGAATGTATTTTAATGATCTTTAAGTAAGGTGAACAAATGTTGCCCTTGACCTAATAGAGGAGATTTTTCTATGTTATTGATAACGGTGGCGATTTTTAAATTGTGAAATGCAAAACAGTGCATTTTCATTATTATACCATCACAAAGTCATTTTCTGACTTGCAGTGTAGAAGAATGAAATGCATTCTTCTCAATTATTATTTTTAAGTATGAGATAATTAAATGCATATCAATTTTTAAGAAAAACTCATCTACTCTTATATAAGAATATTTTTTTACTTGAGATTCAAGACTTTCATATAGTTTTTGTAATCTAGAACTGTTACAATCCCCACCCAAATGTGTTTTTTTGTCTTGAGTAAGAAAATAAATGAGATCATTTGACCTTATTACATCCAAAAAGTGATGTAATTTTAGATGTAGAATACTGTTTCTATTGAAGGTATCAGTAAAACTATTTGGCTTCAGTGAATCAGCAGTTCAATGTATTTGTATGAAAATAAGTCTTTACTGAAGCAGAGTTTCACAAATCCCCCATTAGTTAAATCATTAATAAAAAGTAGTTGCCTTTTCTAAAAATAATATAATCAAATCCTTTGTTTAAGGTAATTTCCCTTCTCCCTGCTTTTGTATAAGGGAAAGCAATGACATAACTGAATAGGGTAATTTTTTTTCTTGCCTAGTGAGCAGAAATTATATTTACATGTACTGTTGCTTGTAAATCATGATGTCTCCTTGTTAAAGTCACCCTCACAATTTCTTTCAAGACATTGAGAGGAGAAATGCAGGGCTTTCATACTGGAAAAGCAGCACTTGGTGAAAAAATATCTTTATATTACAGTAACCTTTCCTAGCTGTTGAATGGAGTTCATAGGAAATTTGTCTTCTGCAACTGTATCATTTCAAATTTTTCTTTCTTTACCTCGTATTATAAAACTACCATATTTTATTGGCATGAGAATGGTGTCCAGTTGGAGTACAGAACACTTGGCTGCAGCAAATAAGAATCTTTAACTCTTTTCTTTACCCTAATTATGAAAAAAATACTTCAGAAATCTACTGAGCTCAAGTAATATGCTTTTATGTCTTTCTGCTAGTCATGAAATAAATGCCGATGGGATAACACCCTAGATTTCACCCAGAGCATAGGTTTTTTTAATTTTACAAAAAAAACCCATCCACTTCTGGAATACTATGCCAGTTCTAGCTTGTAGCATTTCAGAGTAATGCCATTAACGTGCAGATCTCAGTTTTTCACAAAGGTAAGTAAGTTTGTTTCACAGTTGAAATTCAAAAAAGAAAAAAAAGGAAACCACAAATTTAGGTGTTAAATCAGAAATAAAAAAGGGGAACTAAAACATAAAAAGACACCAAAGGAATGTAGATAGGTAGACAGAATTTTTTACATTTGAGATGAAACAAAGGAGAAGATCAGAGTAGAAAAAAATAGATTAAAACCAAGGAAAATATATTACTGTACAAATGCCAATTCACCTAAAAAAGGTGTATATTTCTACTTTCTTTTATTTTAATTTTGCTTCCCACTAAGGCATTCTTTGAAAAGAGAGAAGTTGATGCATTTCACTAGCAGTTTTTATTGTGTATATGAGCGTGTGTGTGGTATTAGTTTTCTTCTGTTATCCACTACTGAGAGACTATTTTTCTTTGCATAATAAAGCACATAATAGCTTAGATTAGCTAAATTGTAGGTGATAACAGATTGGAGAGAAGTGAATGATGAAGATATAGGACACCACATGTGTATTAGTTTCATATGAATTATTTCTTGTGAATTCATTGAAAGTAGGTTGGAAGAGGCACAAGGGTGCCATGAATGAACTTTGTGTGATAGACTTCAATAAATGTCTACTGGTTTGAGATAAAAATGTGTTTTGAGATTCAGTGTTCAGATTTCATTAATGTTTTAAAAAGCATATGAAATATAAAGTTTTTTGGAAGCTATGAGAGATTTCTTGTCTGCAGAATATAAACACAATTTATTATTTATAGAGCTACACATTTTTAAACTAAAGTCAAACATATTTCATAAATGTACTCTAGATTTTAAGAAAGCATTCATTTTGATAATGAAAAGCAAAAATATAGTGATATTCATCATCTAGCCATTGTATCAGAGATAATAAAGGATATAAATATGCTGTGCTTTAAGACATTAAAGCTATATATATATATATACACAGATAGACAATTGCACTTTTAGTTAAATTTTTTACTGTTCAAACTGTGAACATTCTTACATTGAAAATGATGGGGAAAAATAATGGCCTACTTTTAAAAGTAGCATTTGTGCCAAGGTGTGGTTTATATGTCCATGAAAGAGACTGTAAAATTAATTCTGCTTTGAAAAGCAGCACATTCTAGCTAGCATGAACAGGGTATTGTACCCATGTAATTTGGTCCCCAGAGATGGTGTTTGATTAGCCTTTTCAAGATCCATCTGGTAGTAAGGGATGGAGATAACCCAAATAATTAGGTGCTACATAGAGTGGGAAGGTGTACAACCTTCTGTTTGATCAGAGATTGGAATTCTTAGATTGACTGGGAGTTGGTATCAAGCATCTGCTCCTCTCCAGAGTAGAAATTGGACTGTTGTGTATTCATGCATAAATGCTTGACTCCTTTTGAAATCCCTTTGCTCCTGTTGGTTCTTATCACCTAAAAAGCACCAAAAATTTGCTTTTGTGATTGAGAAATTCCTTTCTCTCACAGTTTTAGTCTGTAGTATTTTTGCTGTGGAAGGTGGATGTTTTAGAACGATTATTTGATGAAATAATTGTTTCAGAATTTTCAGGTGAACCTCCCTGGACCTCTAGGAACAGCTCTTAAGATCTAACAATCATCAGATTTATTAGGGTTTTTTTTCTTTTGTTTATAGTATATTGCCATCTGTTTATAGAGGCGGCTACCTCTATAAACTATGTCTTCAGTGTTTCCTATTCTTCTTAGTTTTAGGGTAGGAACATTTGTAGATTGTTTGCTGTCATGAGTAGTGGTACCACATATATTAGACCAAATTTTATCAGACTAGTTTTGATGTATCCCTAAGTTTAAAGATTTTAGTAATCCTGTTGATATAGTCAGGCTTTCCTGAAGCTGGTAGGGTTTTCTTGTGGGGTTTTCACTGGGGTGCTGGAGCATTTAAGAGAATTCAAATCCATTTCGTTGTTGCCTTTTGTACTCAGTTGGCTTTGTCCTTGCTGGAAAAGTATTTTTTTTCCTGTTTCATTAAAAACCCAACCAACAAACAAATCAACCCTCCTCCCTCCCCAGCTTTATTTTGAAAAGGTCAAATATCTGGAAAATATCGCAAGATTACACTATTATTAATTAAAATGGGGCTGTTAAAAGAAATTAGATAAAATTATCTAACTCATAAATGTAAAACAGTTTAGTTTATGAACTATCAACACATTAGGGATATCAACTTGAAAGTGATTCCTCTGTAGCAAGATGTACTGGAAAAAAAACCCATGTTTCTTAGTTGGGTAAAAGTTGTGTGAGCTTAGTTTGGGGTGGTTGGTGAGGGTCATAAACTGAGTTCTTTACCTAGTTTTCAAAATAAATGATTATATTTAAGTAATAGTAAATATATTATTCTGTTTTACAGGATCTCTTTTCAATCAATGCTTATGTTTATGCTCAGAAGCCACAGCTGGATATCCACAGTTTTGAGGGTACTTTCACACGGGTATGTGGTCCATGTAAATAAATGTTCTACTTTCCTTAATACCTCAGTCCTACATGTAGTGTCAACATTGTACCAGATCTTTCCTTGACTTTACAGAGGTATTTTTCCTATGTTCCTGCCATGGTGATACTTCATATAAAAAAATATACTGTTAAACATGTATGGCAGAAAACTAATGCATAACCAGTATCTGAAAAAATCTGAAATGGAGAGTTGAATATTTGTTGATTGACATCACTTTAATCTTTTTATGTGAAACTATTTGTGAACAGTATACTGTTTCCAGGCGTCTGATGTATTGTTCATATATGTCAAAAACTGACAAGTTGAATAATAGCAGTAGCCTGAGACAATGCATCTGCTAGTTTACGTGCAATACAAGTGTGCCTTGTTTAACAGCATTTCTGCTGTACTTCTAAAGTTCAGTTTTCTCAAAATGTAAAAAAAGCTAAAAGCTACTTACAGGGCTTTGTATTGAATGTCTTCTCCACAGATAATTATATTCAAAACTAATTATGAAAACAACAATGCAATAATATCTATGTCTTGTTTCTGTTGTTTTCAAAAGTTGGCCTGCTAAAGTTGACCTTTTAAAGCAGTGTCCTAATAGGTAGTAATTTTTTTTTTTAATAGATTTACGGTTTTGTATCAGTATGTTAGCAGATATAGTGATTGGTCTGGTTTTTTCAGCCGAACTCAGTTGTGTTAGACTCATTCCTCTTGATGGTTTGTTTCTAAAATAATTTGAGAGAATTAACTGCTGGGGAGGTAAAGAGAAGGGTTTTTTCCCCGTAACTCAAATTGGTAGTAGATTTTGTTTTATAATTGGAATTCCAGTTCACAATTGTAAATACACTGATGAATGAGTTATTGCAGTTGCTAGCTCTTGAAGACCAATTTATACCAGTTCCATAGTCCATGCTGCCTACAAAGTAAATGTCATTTGTTCACACCTTCTAAAGCAGTAATCAACAGGGTTTGCTTAAATCTTGTATTGACCAATTGTCCAAATGAAACTTCTATTAACAGCTGTAAATTCATATTATTCCTCTCAGTGGCTAAGTGTGTACTTTCCTACATATATATTGAACTCTTTGGAATCTTTTTAACAATTCTGGTATAAGTAATTGAGACATTGGTAAATCATCACATTAATTTGTGTGGTGGGTTCTGTTTGTACACGTCATAAGAGGTATATGATTCAAATATCCCAGTGTGTGCAAATAATTGTGGTGTGTTTATGGTTTCAGGATTGCATATATGTTTTTTTGAGTGCTTCAGTAGCAAGGAGAGTTTAAACTGAACTTCTGTGTTCAGTTTAAAGCATCTGAGGGCATTGCCCTCAAATTTGGTTCACAGTGAATCACACTAGAGATTTTTCAAAGGTTGGGTTTTGTTAGTGGTGTACCTTCTGCATTGTGAAATGCTGTTTTAGGACACTTGTTTACTGATTTATCTTTCTGCTTTTGCTGTGAGCCCTTACTTCTTACAATAAATCAGTTCTTGCATCTAATTTCTATGTTATGTTAAAGCAAAAAAAATTAGTGTGCTTAGTGATGCTAATGCATACATTTTTTCTACTTAAGCATTGATGTTCAAAGAATTCTTGCAAGGGTAGGTTGACAGGGTAATAGCACATTGATTTTTCTTTTTCTTTTTTCCCCCCATTATGGAGACAGAGTACTAACAATGTAAAAGACAAACTTAGAGAATTTCAAAAAGTATGTGTCCATAAAACAAACCAGAAACTTGGGAGCACAGTGGTGGAGTTTTTATGAGAGAGCAAGGTCTAAGTACAAATCTATCCACAAAAAACCTGGGAGCTGACAGAAGATATATTTTGCAGAACACCTGCATAATCATGTCAAGAGACATAAAAGCTTTGCTGTACTCTAGTGATATCTGCTAGCTTCACATGAAGCTGTTTTCCATCGTTCTCCACAGATTTTGGTGTGGTTTTCCATTGTTCACCATAGATTTTGGATATGCAGTCAGTGCATGAAAGTGAGTGTGTGTCCTTGCATGATCATGTCTGGCCCTTGAATAATGGCATAAATTAATTCCTCCCCTCCTTTCACATTTCCTAGACAGACTATTAAAAAACAATAGATGAGCTGAATTAGTGTTTTGTGGAAGTTTATGAGATAGTTTTATTTGTTTCGGGGGCATCATCCATGTCTTGGCTGGGCTTATCTTTAAATAGTGGTGTACAGAACAAGGATGTAAACAGATATAACTACTAGAGTTTCTCTTCTGTCTGATGCTCCTCTGTAGGCTTGAAAAATGAGGGAGCAATTTTATTAATGCTGAAATTCTGTAAAAAGACAATAAAAGGTAACCATACTTCTTAACCTGACTTTTACCAGTTAGAGCCTAAGGAGTATTCTAGAGCATTACATCAGTGTGTATTGGCATAGCCAGTATTATTTAACCTTTGCTTACTTCTGTATAGGATCATGGAGAGTCTCTCTTGCTTTTAACCTTGGCTATTTTTTGTTTAAATCTGGAGGTTACTTTCACTATTCCCTTAAGAATATTTTCCTTTTATTGCTTCTATATTGCAGCTCTGTTCTGTCCCCATAGTCTCTTCATTTACTTTGGAAATATATCTTAATTTTTTTTACGTTCTAATAGCAATCTTAGAAAACAAATGCCATTGAGTTTGGTTCAACTGCTTCAATAAGCTTTTTCTTTTCATATGGTACAGAACTATATTGTATAATATATATAATTTGTTACAATATAGCATCTTGTTTGATGCTTAAAATAAACCTACCCTGATGTAAAACCTGGCGCATGTGGCTTTATTAATTTATGAGTAGAATCTCTGCCCTGATGCTAATTATACAGATGTTTTCTTGGATATGCCTTGCATTTTAGTAGAGAGAATATTAAGTCACTTTTTTCATTCATGATTGTTAAAGAATTACCTGTTTTAAAGCAATGGTTGTGTTCATTTCAATCTGGCTTATTTTTATGTTGCCACTGAAGAGAATGGCCTCATGTTTTGGAAATCCTTTTGACTCCCCTTCCTTTATGCCAGCAGTTAATAACTATACAGACAACTTGACTAGGGAGCTAATGTGTATGGAACCTAATCTGACCCTGTCCAAAACACATGTCAGTAAAAGGAACATAGCCAGAAAAATTAACTGTGGAGTTGGGTTGGAGAAGGAATCTCTGTCAGTGATTCAAGTAAATTAATGTGTATTCCACTTTCCTACAAAAGTTGATGGGGGTTGTTGTACTGTATCCTGTCATGCAGGAACAGAGATAGAAAAGGTCAAATAGAAGTGATACACTGGTTCACTCAAGGATTAAGGATTACATCTCAAGGACCTCGCTTGTTATTTACAAAAATTTCTAATAACTTATAGCTTTGAAATTTTTTTAATGACTCCTTGAAATTTGTCATAATCTTTGGTCAGCTGTATGAATTCATGAAAGGATTTTATGAAATTAATAATGAAAGGACTGAAAATGGGTTGTGTTCAATTTTTATTTCACTGATCATCTTTCCTTTCTCACTGCACATGCATGAGCTGCAGACTAATTTCTGAAAAGAAACTACAGACAATTTAAACCTCTATGATCAATGCTGCTCACAGATTAAAAAACTGAGCCTGAATATGAAGCTTGAATATAATACTGAACTCCACTATTCTGGTAATGAACTTAATCCAGAACTCAAAGACCAAGAAATATACAGCTGCCAAATGAAATTCAACCCAGCAGACCTTAAGTGGAAACTTTGTCAGCTGGACAAAGAAGCCCTTGTATGTCAAATTTCTGCTATGAGAGCAAGTGATGGATTTCATTTAACCTGAAACCCGAAATTGTTCTGTTAGTGTCAGAAAATTTGCAGAAATATCTCCTTAACACAGGTCTGGTCTCACTCAGGAATTGCAGTTCTTGTCCTTCTCTGCTTCGTCTACACCTACTGTCTCTGTAGAAGTACGAATAAAAATAGTGTGGAACAGTTAAACTCATAACCCTTAACTGCACCTTGTATTTTTCATTTGAGTAACTTAGGACAAAAGAAAAATAAGGGTAAGTCATCATCTGATTGAGCGTGGAAGGTGTGATATTTTGGAAATGGAATGAACTGTATGTAGAAACCTGAAAATGTTAGGTGAGGGCATAATATGAGCAAATATGAGGGCAAATACATGAAAGTATCATAATGAAATAAGCAGAAGATAAGGGATTGGCAGACCCTTCTGTGGATGAGCACGATTGGAAAGAGAGAGAGAGCTGATTAGATGTTTTCCTATTTTGAATGACCTAAAAGAAGGTATTTCACTAAATCTTGTAGCAGTGTTAGACATTCAACAAGTGACTTTTTCCTAACCCTGTTGTCAGCTCTCCACAATCATTGCAGGGCTTTTGATTTCTTCTTGTAATATGGAAGAGTTTCACAATTCAGTCTTACAATCTGCTAACTGAAGAATAAGGGAAAACAAAGGATTTACCTGGCTTAGTATCCTGTTCTTGACAATAGCCAGAAGCAGAGTGCTGGGAAGCAGAATACAACTAGAGTAAGGACACAGTAGTTCCTCCTCAAATGAGCCACCTGTTTCTTAACACAAGATGTGGGAAATTTCCTGAGTTAGAGCTGTTTTCTCTAAGTAACTTGCAATGAATTTTCCTTCTCTAAACTTACCTAGTTCACCCTTGAACATGTGTAACCTTTTAATATTGAAATTGGAGGAAGTTACACAGGCTAAGTATATGTTTAAGAATGATTGCCTGTTTTGATTTTGTTGACTTTATTTATGACTTCTTTCTTCTTTGGTAAAAATAAGCAGTATCTATCCTCCCTTTTTAGGTGCTTGTTTCATAAATGTCTGTCATATTCCCCATTAGAAGTCAGGTTTATTTAGTCATATCTAGTACGGAAGCTATGTTGACCTCCCTTATTGCTCTGTTTGAGCATTTTCCAATTATTTTTACTTTCTACTTGGAATAAACCCAAGAAATAATCCCAGAACCCAAATAATTTGGGAACAATTGTAAATCAAACCAGGAATCTAAGCATTAAGATGTAGGAGTATAGCAAATAATTCTTGCAGTACTAATTCCTGACGTAAGAATCAAAAAATAATTTCCTTTTTCTTAATTTAAGGCTAATCTTATATAACGCTAATGATTTTTCACAGAATATTCTGAATTTTAAGGGACTTGCAACAATCATCAAGTCCAAATTTTAGCGAGTGGCTCATAATGGGGATTGAAGTGATAACCTTGGCATAATTAGCACCATGCTCTAACCAACTGAGCTAATCCCAAGATCGTCATAATAATATAGGTCTTGATTCAAAATTGGTGGTTTTCTTCTTAGGGCTAATTCCATATCATCCCTCTCTTCCCCTCTGTTTTTGACAGAATGGTTCTCCATGCCTTTTAAATAGCAATTTTTCCTCACTTAGGAGAGTAAGAACTATAGTTTCCTTGCTATATTGGGATCTCTTGATCTATGCTCGAAAAGTTATGTGTTTAATTGGAGATTTTTCTTTTTTTAGAAACAGAAATTTCTGTGCAGCTCATCCTGTGCTTGGTGGTTGTTTCAAAATAGAGATTAAAAATAGGTGTAGGTTTTGATTATTGACAATATGTAGAATTTATTGCATACATTGATAAATAAGTCATTTCCCCTTTCTTGCAAAATGTTTAGCGACAATCTGTAATTTGGTCAAATACACTTGATTATCCTACCTCCTAAAGTTTCCTTTAGTTGTAAACAGCACATTTCACAGCTGCTAATGAGCAACAAATCTGTACATGCTCCAAATTGATTATGAGAGATTGTCTGTTTGCAATCTGCAGATCATTATTGCTTGGGAGGAGAAAGGGGAGGAAAAAAAGGGGATGTTTAAAGTAATCATAGAAGCAGTTTTCTGTTGGAAGTATTTTCCCAAGGAGTATATATTTTGTAAGCATGTGGTAAGATAATGCAAGGCTAAGTTGCAAAATTTTTCCCTGAAGATTATATGATGTTGATCAGGTGCAAAATGATGATCACCATAGCTTACTGTAAGAATTATGCATGATTTAAATACATACAGGGTGTTAATTTTTGGGAGTTAGTGTTCATAACTCACCTTAACTGCATGCTGTAACATACTGTTCTGCAGTTTGATACATCTGAGGAAAATATGTTATTTTTAAAATACTTTTGATTAGTTCTTTTAGAATGATTTGATAGAAGTAATATGAACTTCAAACATTATTTCACTTTTTAGACAGTGTTTTGTATCTGTGTATGTGCAATGAAAGCTATAATACAGTAATTGATACAAGGATGCAGACACCCTGTGTCATTTATTCAGATGGTATGACATGGTTCTTAACTTCTTGTGATGGTGATTCACTTATTAGCCGTTCTTATTTTTAACAGGAAGATAGTGATCCTGCAGTTCATGAAAGCCTAAGCATAGAAAATACATTATGGGCAAGCACTGTTGTTGCTTCGGGTAAGTGCTGCAATACAAAGCTGCTAATGTATCTAAATAATTCCAAGGAAATGCATCCTTATTTTTCAAAAGCCATTAATATTTCTCATTGTAAAATACTTTTATCTTCCATGCTATTAAACTGTTGCTTTTCTGCCTTCCGATTGGTTTTATAATGCTCCTCTAAATATTTTCATACATTTCTAATCCTCCTTAATAGCTTTTGGGTTTTTTTGACTTAAGTTTTGATCTTTCAGTATTACAGTCCCTTGTAGCCCACTGACATCACTGACTTTTTTGATTTAATTAAAACTTTAAGTTGTAAGGTGCTCTGTTTAGTCACAGTGGAGGCTTTTCCCTGCTGAAAAGCAAGGGTGGTTTTGCAATTTTTAGGACTTTTTCTTCTGTGTATACTCTCTGACTACTATCATCTGTTAGGCAAAGTCTTAATCAGAAAGAGTAGGTAAGTTTCGAAGTTAGGTAATTTTAAAATATTGGTATCTAAATATTATTACTGTTTCATGTATGCCCCAGATATTATAAATGAGTACACATTAATACCTAGATGCTCTATTCAGACTTTAAGCCATTGTAACTTTTTGTTTTTTTAGAGCAGAAATTTATTTTCTTTCATTTTTGTGCTATGTAAGAAAAGTCAAAAGGGTGGTGGTTATTCTTCTGCATGACAACTGAGAATAAGGAATTGAGAGAGCATGATTTCTGAAGAAAACTAGGATTTAAGATGGGGAATTGGAACAACTGGGAACAGCCAAGAAATGGGAAGAAAGCAAAGAATCTCCAGCTAAATTGTAAAGTTAGTCCCTACTATGAAGACTTCTTACATCAGTGAAGGGCCTGCTGGAAGGATGTGAGGAAGAGATGAATTCTGACGAGGCAGAAAAGAAGCCTGTGACTGAGCACTCCTTTTCCAAGTGCTGAAAAGATTGTCATGGTCTTTGATTCTTAGTGTTGTTTGATTTGATTGTGCTGGAAAATTATTCTCTATAAAACTTTGGTCAAATGGATGATGCCTAAAGTTGTCCTCAGGTTTTTAACTTAGGTAGCCGAGATCTTTAACTTTGTATAAAAAAATGCTTCTCATGAATTATAAATTTCAATACTGTATAAACTTGGTTTGAGTTTCCTTTTCCTCAAATCTATGTGTGGAAGAAAACTACAAACAGAGTATGCATTTGCAAACTCTTTAATTCTGAATCAGTATATTTGAATTTTAATTGAAAGCTTTTCATGTTTTCATTTTCATGGTAGATGATTTTGTTTTGAAGTGTAGCTATTGACTGATTTCTCTTGATCTGCTGTCTAAATTTGGCATCTATATTAATAGAAACAGTTCTCCCTAAAATTTATACTTTAGGAAATGTTTGAGTTTTTTACTTCTGAGGGGTCTTGTGAAAGTTTAATTATTTATGAAGGACTTTAGATCATTATTAATGATGGCAGTGGAAAAACAGGAAAAGATAATTCTTTTGTTGGGACATAGTTTTTAGTAGTGGAATAAGTCTTTAAAGTAGACTAAGGGCAAACTCACTGAACAATACAAAGTAAAAGATATTGAATGGCTCTTCAAGACTGCAACGCCTTCTGAAGGGAAAAATAATGTGATCAAGAAATTTAAAATTATGCCATGGTGTGCATACAGAAGTTACCTTGAATTTAGCTACCAGACAAAAATAATTTCTTTCAGTAACTGATTTTGTGAAATTAATTATATCTAACCTCTGGCACATCATTAATTTCACTTACCTCATTTCATGTATTAAATGCAATTTAATACCACGGTAATGTGCTTCTCTCATGTAAGTACTCATTGTCCTGTAGGGCAAAAATCTAGATCTTAAGAATTACTCAGGAACTGTGTGGATGTAATTTTAGCATTTGATAGGATTAGTCCTTCAGCAAAACCTAGGAAATTATTTCCTTCAGTCTGTTGCTTATCTAAGACGACATTTACAAGATCTTAGAGGTACACTGTGTATATAGTCATGAGGAAGGCCATAAGGTAAAACATCTAGCAAATTGTTAAAATTAAGATGTTCTAGATCTGGTTGATAACTGATGCATCATTCAGTTGTTTCCATCTCACTTCCAAGTTGAATGTACATGACTAAGTTAGAACATTTGATGCTGAGCTAATTAAATTTGCCTTTTTTTTTTTTAAAGTAGATTTAATAATTGAATTTCCAAGATTTGTGACAACTGAAAATCTTAATAAAAATGCTAGTCACTGTCTGACTGCTTTATAAACATATATAAGCTGACTTGCTTAAATTTGCTGTGGGAGGATATCAAAGGTGGACTCTGCCTACACAAGTTTTCAGGTGCCTCTGCATTCTGCATTCTCTCCCCTAGTATAATCAGCCCTTAATTATATCTGAAAAATCTAGTGGAAGAATATGCTTGTGCACAGCTTCTATACATAAGTGACACTAGGATTCCATGAAAATAGAAGAATAAACAGCCTGTAGTATGTGAGAATGTACAGTTTTTCTACTCTGTATACAGCTACCTCACCCACACTTGTATCTGATTTCAGTGTCCTCACTGTCTGGGTTCACAGTTCTGATACACACAGGTGTTTTTCACTGAAAAAGTCTATGACATCTGTGTGCAAACCTAATAATTCTATTACTCTTCCACTTTGATTCAAGAAAGGGGATTTGAGGCCTGAGTCCAGGTAGTGGAGGGTAGAGTTCTGCCCTGCAATGTTTCCTATACATCTCTTCATTTACCCTAAGACTCTTCAGTATGACAGTCTTTAATACTGTCTACCTTGAAATGCTGCTCCCTCCAGTGCTCTCTAAGCAGCCTGGACAGCATCTGTTACTAAGCCAAGCAAATGTGTGACCCATTGGGACCCTGTTAGACCCTTTCCAACCCCTTGTAGGTTGTTACAAAGTGTACTGGGTCAACCTAGCACTATTATCTTGACATATTACTGACTGATGGTGTCAGTCTCAGGACCAGAGAGAGCTACATCACTTACACCCAGGAAAGGAATATATACCTGAATTGCAGATAGAAAGCCTTGTTTAATTTTTAAAACAGTTTTGTATAGGACATACAGGAAAAATTTTGGGTGAGGGGGGTTCCCTCCCAGTGATTAATAGATGCTGAATTTCCTGATAGAATTCTTTGATATATTACAAAAAACACATTGCATCAGGTAAGATAGCCCACTATCTCCAGTGTAGATGCCATTGCTATTTGTCAAGGTGATACAGAGGGTCAAGGTTAGGCTGGGAAGAGTGTTTGGGGAATTATGTGGGGAATACCTCAGAAAACTTGAGCTCTGGTTGCTGATGCCATGACAGTTCTAGAAGAGAGAGACCACAAATCAATTATTTCACAGATCAGTAGCAGTAAATTTAAGTGTATCACAGTTTCAAGAAATCTTATCAACTGCATCTTGAATGCAGATTACCAAAGCTCATGAGTATATCAGAATACTACAATAATGGATTCTACAGAGAAGAAAAGCACATATTGCTAGAACAGTAGAAGTGACAAGAAAAGTATTTGCTATAATTTAGGACTTTTTTGTTTTCTTCATGAATTTTGGGAACCAAAAAATTGATTCAACAAAGTTGTGTAATTCCAAACAACTCAAGAATAAACTATTCCATGTCATTTTTTATATCAAAATGTAATGTTCAGAAGAGTGAGTTTACTCAAATTTGTACATTTGGAAGGTGTTTACTTTCCCCAGATTTAGTTTGTCTCTTTACCCCTTAAAATAAAAATAAATAAATAAATAAATAAATAAGCTAAATGGGACGAGGGAAGGGAAATCCATTTTACTGCTCCTAATATATACCCACTTTCAAAACTGACAGTTTAGATATCTAAATGGAGATTCCTAATGATATCCAATCTGCAGGGCTTTTTGGCCCTTGCTGTAAAGCTCTGACAGAGATCTGGTGACTGTCTGTATGATGCTTATCCTAACCCCAAAAAGGACAAAGATTAATGTGCCTGGATCACACTGGAAGCCTCTGGCAGGGATGGAAATCAAAAGCCTTTTTCTCAAGTCCAAAGCATTCAGTCATCCTTTAGTTATTCTTTAATAAGTGAGATAGGAAGAAAATATTCTGACTTTTCCGCTTACAAGCAGTATTCTAGCAGGTTTTTAAAAGTAACAGTAAGGCACAGAGTCTCTGTCATTCTTAGTATCTGTATTATCACTGTGGAATTAATAACAGTGCCTGAAGGAAAGGAAATTTTGGTTAGTGAAAACTTGCAAAACTACTGTCCCTAGAGAAACACTTCTAAATATAAGCAAGTAACTTAAACCACTGAGTTTTCTGAAAACATCTTAGTTTATCTTCAATTAAATTACTTATCTTTCAGATGATTTGTGCTTGTGGCATCAATGACTATGGTGTTTGTGCTTATTGAAAGCTTCAGTAGGTTTCATTTCAGAAAAGGAGAGAGGACAGTTAGCAGTTAAATTTTAAAAAGCCTCAAAAAGTCCACTGCAGTATGGACTTTAGCTTTTTGTTCTCCACTTGTGGTAATGATCATTGTGGTTCAAATGCTGAACAAGATAATGCAGCTTTCTGAGAAACCTGCTGAGATACCTATTAAGAGAAGTTTGGTATTAATGAAATTGCATCATCATTTTGGCAGATGTCAGTCTTGTGAAGTCACTTTAAATAAAATCAGAACAATTTATATAAATGCACAGCTGTCAAAAGCAGTATTTTCTGCCAACTCCTACCTATGACTTTAATTAATTTGAGCACACTCTAGTTTTTATATGGTTCAAACAGAAGATGTAAGCTTGGGAGGTACCAAAATTGGTATGATCACACACAGGATTCAGAGTATGCCTGGCTATCACAAGTCTGCTTTTCTTTTTTTCTAGGCCCACATTTGTTCTAGTGGTATCTCCTAACTTCTCTCCCCATCATTAAGCACTCCACCCATACCTATCAGTGATTGCTCAGTGTAGGAGAGCCAGTTTGCAGAGGCCCTGTACGTAAAAATTTGTGAGTCGGTGCTTTTGTAAGCTGAGGCTTGCAGTACAGATGTGCTTCCAGAAATCCCAGATTGGATTCAGTTCCTGTTATTGGGCACCAGAGCTGTCCCTGCTGCAACCACTGTGGTACAACAATGAAACTACAGATAGAGTTCCCTACACCAATGTACTTCAGATTTAAGGAACACTTAGTTATCACTGATACTGTGCTGATGTCAGAAAGTTTAAAATCTAAGATCAATGACTTGTTATAAGCAGCAGCTTAGTCAGATCTAACCAAAATTATGCTCTAAGTTCAGTCGTCAGAATGGAATTTATCTGACTTTCACGTTTGAAACCAACTTTTCAAGGAACAAAATATGAGACAAGTAGAACAGTTTGTTTTTCTGAGCTGCAGCAGCCAGGCAAAGCTTTGTAGAAATGTGCCATGTGGAATGTAGAGTCCTCCCAACTTCTACTGAACTAAATACCTGTGAAGGCAGAGGTTGCTGGAGTGTGCAGGAGGAGATTCCTTACAGTGCATTGTCCAATACGTTCTGACTATTGGACAGAGGTCAGCTCAGGATCACTCCAAAATAAAGTGCCCCAAAGGGATATGTGGCCATTGGTTGGAGACAGTAGAAAGGGTTCAGAAATTATGGATTAGTGACTATTGGTGGAATTTTGGGGTGGGCACTGATCTGTGGGCATGAGCAATGGTACTATGCATCACTTGTTTCACTTGGTTCTTTGTTTTCTTTTGGGGGGAGGTGAGGTTTGGTGTTTGGTTGGTTGGTGTTGGTTTTTGTTTTTGTTTTTTGGTTTTTTCCTCCTTATTACAATATTTATAATTATTAATATTATCACAAGTATTACTACTGTTGTTATGTTTACTTTGTTTCAATCATGAAGCCATTCTTATCTCAATCTATGAGTTATGATGAGATTTTTTTGGATGGGGGGATTGGTTGGTTGGTTGGTTTTGTTTTCTTTTTAGTTTTTTTTCCCTTATTCTCATCACCATCCTGTCATTGGTGCTCTGCGGAGGAAGTGAGTGAACAGCTGCATAAAACTTAGTTGCCTGGGGTTAAACCAGGATACATTCTTATTTTTGAGTAAATGCAGACATCTTTAATGCAAGCAATTTTCACTATAATCTTTTTTGTCTTTGGGAGTTTCTTCATTTTTTTACAACCTGTTACACTACAAGAGTAGTGGTAACAGATCTTATATGGGGTTCTAATTGCAAAGACAAATTAAGTTAGTGTCAGACAAACATGTAATACTTCTACTTTTTTAAAAGTTTTCTGAGCAGGAAATTTTTGAATAGTTATGTTTATTATTTCTTTATATCATAGTGACCACCAGAAAAGTCATGTTATTGGCTGTACTGCCAAAATAAAGTGACATTTCAGGTCACTTTATGAAGTAATAGAAGTAAGGGGAGATTTTTATGCTAGAAAGTGTTATGTGACATATTAATAAAAGAATTTTTTTTTAATATAAAAATTTATTTAGTGATGCTGAAGCCAAATTTTCCTATACCATGCTGTAAAAATTGACTAAAAATAATTTAAAAATTAGAATGTTTATAAGCTAATGAAGAGAATATTTCTGTATAACATTCTATCAAAGTAATTAATTGGCTGAACCAGATTTTACTTCATTATAGATGGCAAAGGTAGCAGGCAATTGATGGGTGATGTGTCCAGCACCACTTTACTCATTTTTTATTCACTGTGCAGTTATTTATGCTGTCCTAACTTCTGAAAACAGTTGGAGAAAATTTTAAGTTCAAATACTAATTTCTAACCAGTTCCACTGGAAGTATTGTTTCCAGAAAAGAAGGAAAGCATGTTATCATCTTTACCAATGTTTATTGCAGAAGTTAAAATAATACTTCATTTTAGATTCTGAAAATCAGCACTCACAGTGTTATGCAGAACTGTTGGGTCTTTTTCATACAATTGATTTATTTAAGGAGCTAAATTAGTGCAAGTTTTAATTTGGGAATAGTTTCTCTCATTTATTTGACACCTCTGGGTTTTTGTTTGTTTTTCAGGAACTGTTATTGGTGTTGTTATTTACACAGGCAAGGAAACACGGAGTGTAATGAACACATCCAATCCAAAAAATAAGGTAAGTTAGTCTTACTCTGGAATTGCCAGATTCTGTTCTCAGAAAATTTAAAAAGAGATGTACCTAAACCCAAAAATCTTAAAGTTTTTCCTGTGGTATGTTTCATGTGTGCTGCTGCCTTGAATTTTGATGCAGTCTGCCACAGTCTCCTTTTGAAAGTAAAATTATTTTTCCTTTAACTAGGAGTCTTACAGGTGGTAATGTGAGCATTTGTCTTTGAAGTATCAGTGTTCATCTTCAGACCTTTATAATTCTGTCTCACAGCTAAATATTAATTTTCACTTCTCCCAGATTATTTTACTGTACAGTATTTGGCTAAAGGTAGACAGTAGTTTTAAGGAGTGTTTATAACAGAATACTAAAGTTTATTCAGGTTACCAGTGGTGGTAGAACAAGATAACTGATGTTCCAGTCACTACCCAGAGCAGTCTTTCAGGGATTTTTACAAGCAATTAAAACATTTTCAAGAGATTTTTCTGTCAAGAAGATACCAGAAGTTTTAGTGCTTCCCTCTGTACAAGATTCTTTCAGTTCTAAACAAAGCAAATAGCTCTTCACTTAATAAGTAATGTTTCTAATGCAAGTTGGGGAGCACTCTAAATTTTAAAGAAATAGAACTTCAGCTGTGGACTGTACCTTACAACCTAGACCTGTGATTAGTAAGAAGATAATTATATTAAGAAAGGAAAAAATTCTTGCAAGAGGTTTAGAAAAAAAATCATCAGTGACAGGTTGCCATTTTCACGCCATTCATAATAAGTTGCTCTGAGTAGGAACATCAAGAGTGAAATGATAATACAAATTGTTTGAAGCAGTTATTGCAGTCCCCTGGGTGTATTGATTTGTGTTTCTAATAAAGAGATGCTTTTAAATGTCTCATTGACAGAGACAGGTGATATGCACCATTATGAGGGTTAAGATGGCCTTTATTATTTTAATCTTTGTAACATGCATTTTAAAATAATAGAGTAGAATGGAACCAGAATGTTTGTGATGTATGGTTATTTTCTCTTCTACCTGATAGGAAGATGAGCCCTTTAGTAACAGAATCTTTCTCTCAAGAATTCTGAACAACTTCTCACTAATAAATAATTTGCACAGGTGTTTAAAATGAAATTATTTAATGTACCAAACAGATAGGGAAGTATGCATAAGTGTAGCATGCATTACCTAAATTCAACACATTCTGGGGTTGTATTAGGCTTTTAGTAAATGTTAATTTTTTTGTAAGTGACTATTTCAACAATAGTATTGGCATGGAGATTTTGTCTCTGTGAACTGAACAAACATGTTTAAAGACGTAACCAACATGTAACATGGACAGTAAGGATGAATTTGGGACCTGAAAACAGGAAAACACTTGCAGCTCTGACAGCTGAGTAAGTGATAAAATGGAGTACTGCACTATAAAAAATAGTTGTCATCATTTTTAAGATGCAGTTTTAGCTGTACCTTTATTTGCAGTCTGCATCTTACTGTCTCTTTATCTTCTGCCGTGGGATGAGATTGGTTCACATACTTCTGTATGATGAGACACTTGCTATCTGTAGGTGATATTTTGTGCTAGCTAGCCATGCAGAAGGTAGACAAACAGTACTCAGTTCCTTCCTCCTCTGTGTATTCAGGGAACTTCCTGTGTTTTCTCAAACTTGAAAATAATGGTTACATGTTAGCTAGGGTATGTAGCATTAGAACCCAAAAGGTGTAGCATTAGAACCCAAAAGGAGGGCAAAGGGAGTCTAAAATAACCTTTGAGAGTAGAAAATGTATTAAAGATTTGAACATTTAAAAAAGAAATTAGCATACAACTTGCTGAAACAAAATTAAAATTAAATTGCTCAGTTTTGCTATTGTTGCAAACTTGAGAGGAAATAAGTCTGCAGCCTTTTCTGCTTTAGGAAAGGATTGTTTGAAATACTGTTTGAAACCAGTTTTAAATGGCATATTGTCTCTTTCTGCTGCTCTTTGAAGAAAATAAAAATAACATTTTAGAGATTTTCCTGTACAATGTGTTGATACACTCTTATTGGGAACATAGTTCAGTAATGCTGGTGTCTTCTTTCTCTGGGAGAAAGCAAACACTGTGATTCCCAAATTACATTGTCAACCTGAAACTCATATGTCCAGAAAAAAGCAAGAAATTCATCGGCCTGACTCTTCTATCAGTACTGTCTTCATTGAAATACAGATAAGTGCTACAGTTGTATTTTTTGCTGGAGAATAATGTTACTGCTGTACTTCATATTAAAAATTTGTTTTTTCTAATGGTAGATTTTTAATTTGCCTTCTTAACATTGAATGCTTTTTGAATGAACCAATATTAAAATTTAAATATGCAGACCTGCTCTATAAATGCTCAGCAAAAGACTAAAACTGAAATAAGTTTAGGAAAACTTGCATAGGAAAAATTGTGAAATTTATGTACCTGTTCAAGCATGAGATTTATCTGTATTTTAAACTTAGAAGGATTTATTGTGTTTGCTGAAGTATTTAGTCATTCAAGCCACAATTTTCTTAACTTAAAGTCAACGCTTACTTGTTTTATTACAATTGTAAAAATTGTTTCATTGCCTAAGAATGCAAACACAGTCTGAAAAACACAAAGAGAGTGTAGAATTTTCTTAATGGATCAATTCAATATGTTTTTAATTCCAACAATATAAAGAAAAATTATTTCTGGCAAGGTTTAATTTCAGTCTAAAATTATATATGTTCTGTGCTTCAGATAAATGTGGAAGTGGTAACATCAACATTATAGTGCAATGATTCTCTGCATTTTACCTCATTGGCAGTCACATCAGCTTACTCAGGAATGCAGTTCCAGTCTTTAAAGGAAAAAAAAATCAGATTGAATTGTGCTCCTCACAATGCTGTAATCAGTAATCAATCCTATTTGGATAGATATTCTTAAACCTTGTCTTTCTGGATGAAGTTGGACTTGTCAATGCTAAAGGTCACTTATAGGTGTTAATTAACCAAGAGGGAAATTAACAAACTAAGGTTATTTATTTATTTTGTCTGGCATTTTGCAGTGTTCTCATTCTTCTTTAAAGTGTAGAACAGTTTTTTGTTATCTAAATTCAGAGCTGCTTTTGCAGCTTTAGTCTTCATAGAAAGCGAGACTGTTGGTGCAACCCTTCTTCAAACCCTTCTTGTTTCCATCAATGGAAACAGATTTTGGGGGTGAAGTTAAAAAACCACAGTATCCTTGGCAGGAGATGGAAATAAATTCAACGTAATGTATTTTGTGTACTAAGATTGAAACATTAAAATTTCTTGGACTTTGCAATATATATGCACCCAGAAAGTACACAGTAATGCATCAAAATTAGTAGAAA
The DNA here is from genome assembly GCA_024865655.1 of Emberiza elegans. NCBI lineage: Eukaryota > Metazoa > Chordata > Aves > Passeriformes > Fringillidae > Emberiza > Emberiza elegans. Next base: position 60,399,636 of record JALJVW010000206.1, read on the forward strand.
TTATCTTAAATGGAACTGCTGAGAAACCAGCAACCTCTCTAAAGGAGCTACAGCATGTAATCTCCCTAGTGTGCTTCAGATTAGTATAAAAATAGTTTCAATGTTGCTAATCCTTACAAGCAGCGTTCAAAACACTTTTTCTCCCCCCTTATTTCGTGGAATTCTACATCTGCTGTTAAATTTTAACATCAGCAGTAAAACTTTATAGTAACCATTCAATATTCATCAAAATAGTAATATTGCTTTTACCCTAATTCTTAACTAGCCTGAAAGCTAACTACTCTTGTGGTTCCGCTTTTGTGGCTCGTTTGCTGTTTTGATTTGGTTTTTTTTTTAACATGTGAAAATCTCAAAAGGGTGGTTGGTTTTTTTTCTTTTTGTGTGTATATGTTGTCCTTGATTATTTGAAAATGGCCTTGGTATTCTGGTAAACTGAGGCAAAATCACTTTGTTGCTCTCTCTCTCAGTTTCTCATTCTTTCTCTCCTCCCAAAAAAACTCTTTCTGTTTTTTTGTGACCAAATTTATTTCTCTGTGTTTAAAAGGCTTTTATCTGTGCTCATTCTCCATTTTTTATGAGGATGATTTTTGAAAAATATTTGCTAAAAAAAGGGATACCCCTCCCTCCAATTCTTTATTTGGAGTGAAATGGACTGGCTTCATGTGGCAGATTCATGTTGTCCCAGAAACTGATGTCCCAGAAACTTCAGCATAGCTATTTCAATATTCAAAATATATGCTTCTTCTGCCTTGACACGTTTTTTTGAACAGCAATAAATTAGGTTGTCCAACATCTTGTTAGTGGCATTAGTAAGCCATTCTTGTCTCTTCTACCCCAAAAGCTGACATTTCTAAGTCCAATTTGCATTTCTGTTCTGGGCTTCATAAGGGCATTGACTTTATCCTGCTGCTACGTTGTTGAGCAAGAGACCAGTAATTTACTTGCATATTTTTTTTACCAAATTGATAATTTCATGTTCATAGTCTGTTTGAGAAAAATGGCTTTCTCTGGCTGTATGTCTGAAGGGTCAGGGTTAGAGTAGAACAGTGAAAACTGTTACTTGGCTCTTCATGGCAACTGTTAGGGAGTTACAAGAAAAATGTTTATGCAGCACTTTTTAATGGAGTATAGTCTGCTGTAGTTAATCCTCCTAAAAACTTCTCTTTGGATAAAACTGAGAAAGCTGTCACCTACAGGTAATATGTAGGTGACAGGTGCTTAGCTTGTCTCCTGACACAGAGCTTCTCTCCAAGGAAGGGCTTAACTACCAGCTTCCCATGAAGTATGAGGATCCTTTTCTTGGTGTACAGGAGAATTTGTGGGATCAGGCCACAGGGAAATACATATCATGTAGTGTTGTTGATGCTTTTCTCTCCATATGCTGTCATCTCTGAGCAAAGGAAGGAGAGTAGCACCTTGAAAAGCCTAGTGTCTCTCAGCAAGAGTGATGGAACAGGGTTGAGTAAGGAGGAAGACAAAAGATACTTTTCTTGAAAAGTTTGGAATGAAAGGGCTAAATGACAGAGAAGGCACCTTTGTTGTTCCAGAATTAGAATGTAGGAATGTTGATGCTTGGAAGCAGTCAGCAGTGTTTTGGCAAACCAAAGACAAAATTTGTGTGTCCTTTACTCTGAGACAGAGAGAACGTCTACCTGCTATAATTATCTTTAACACCATTAACTGAAATAGCAAGAGTGTGAAGTGGGAATTTCAATCCTTAGATGACTGGTATGGAAAAAGCATAATTCCACATAAAGGAGCTGAGGTTTTCAATTTTCTTTGATATATAGAAAATGGGAAGAATGCTAGATTTATACCATGATTTTAAGACAATAAGAAAACAATAAGACTGGAAGCCTTGATTGACTTCCCTGAATATATATGTAGACAGAAATCACTTAATGCAGTCTGTTGAGCTGGGGTGTTTTGTACACTCCAGTTTTGTACACTGTATTTTATTTACAGCTTGCTGCTTCTTTCCAGAGACTTGGTGGGGCACTTTTTATCCCCATTAGCAATGCTTTTCAAGTAGTGGTGTATATATTTTTATTCTCTTCTTCTTTACATGGTTCTCCTCAAAAGAAATAAAATGCTAATACTAAAAATGGGAAACTGAGGCACAAGAGATAAAGGAGATTGGGTGGGGGGAAAGCAGAAGAGGCACGAAAGAAACAGGAACTGAGAGTGGTCAGTTAAGGTGTTCAACTTCATTTCTCATCCAACCCAGTTGAATGTTTTACAGTACTCTTAGGTTTCAAAATCCACTAATTTTGGGTTTGTGTACACAAAATATATATGGGTTCGTATGTATGTGGTGCCTGTAGCCTTAAAGTTGACCCTCATGTATTTTCTTTGGCATCTTAAAATAATTAGATCATCACTTGCTTATCTACTTTGCTGTTGTATCCCCAAGCTAGAGAAGTTGTTCCATGATGTGGCCTGCTATCAATTCACAAGTTAAAGTTATAGAATAACCTATGCCCTAATTTCTTATTTGTTCTGAAACCAACAACTAAACTTATCATGCAATTGCTATACCTAGGCAGGTAATAGGTCTTTTCTTTGGTACACTGTGTTGCTATGTGGTGCCTGAGGCACTCAGAATGCTGCTCAAGGACCAGGCTGAAGAGCTTGGCTGTGGTGTATTATGGTACTGCTCCTTGGGACATGGATGTTGAATCACTGTCCTTTTACAGTTAGTGCCACTTTCTGTTTACAATCCTACTACAAGGCAAAGGCAACAAAATCATTGCTATAGAACAATATACAGAACAAGTGAGGGAATGGCCCTTCAGTAGTGGGAGAGAATTCTCACAGTACTCTGGGTATACTCCTGAGTTTACTGTGTATTTTAGAGTTCATGCCAAACTCTAGCACTGATTTTGCAAAGCCATATAATTTATTCACAGCTGTAAAATTCCTACAGTGTTAAATTTGTTCCCTATTGCAAAGTTGTAGAAGGATAAAAATTGATAGGTGCCAGAATTTTAATGGCAAGCCACAAACCATGTCTAACTTGGAGTCCTAAATTCTGGTGATTCTCATCAAGAATGTTACTTGATGTTCTGTGGTATCTCTCTTCCCATTTTGGAGACTCCCATGAAAAAGTTGCTTGGGTTTTGTTATCTTAGTATTTTTAGAACATATGTAGGTTAGAATTTGTCTCAGTAGTTCAATGTCATTTCACACTGGTGTTTAAGGAAGGATAAGTGGTGGAGTACACAATTTCTGAAGTACTCTATAAATCTATTAAAATAGATTAACAAAATAGTCAGAACAATTGTTTAAAAGGATCAAGTTATGGAATAGCAACAGCATGCTATTTAGCTTATTCACCAGAAATTACATGTATTTTACCTGGGGCAATCTAAGCTGAAATTAATGATTTATTCTAAAATAAAGAAATCATTTGAAATGTTGCCATTCTACAGGAGACAGTGCAAAAGGGAGATTCCCTGCACATTTGGCTTGTGTGAAATATCCCAGTAAGCTCTCAAAGAGGCAGACCCTGATGGCTATTTCCTCTCAGCTGCTGCCTCCACTGCTGCTAATCAGATGAGGGAGTTTGCTTTTACCTTTGCATTGCTCCTTATGGCTTTGTTGCCATTCAGAATTTAATCGTGCCTTTGGCAAAATGCAGCTGCTGGGAGATGAGGGTAGGGGCAAAGGGCACAGCCTCTCAGAGGGTACTTGGAACATCATCCCATGGCTTAGGACTGCACCATTTTCAGAAGGCTCTGCCTGCAAGGCCTTGCTGGCTGTGAGCAAGCCAAAGTGGCGGCAACTAAAATACTGATGTTGTGGAAGGATGCTGCTGTGCATTTTCCTACATTAGGGTTCTGTTCTGTGCACTTGGTGTTTGTTAATAAGAACAACTGTACCACAGTCAGCACTTTTTTGTTGTTGTTGTTGTTTTATTTATTGTGTGTATTTTATAGGAAATCTGAAACCTTATTTTTGGAATTATTTTTTCCTTAGTTAAGATGCATGCAAACACATTTCTTTGATATATAGTTCCAAAAACTTGATGTGGCAACTGTGTAGAAAGTCAGGTGTGGCTAAGGTCCTTATGAACTCTAGTTGTTATTAGGAAAAGCCTATATAATGTCTTTTGCATAATTTTCATTATTTCTGCAATTATTTTCATATTTTAAGCTTAATTTTGTCTAATATGAAAAGGAACTCTATAAGAAATGATAGAGATATTAGTTTTAATGATGGGTAAGTTGAAAGTATATTGATTATTATTTTTTACAATTATTATGAAAGAAGGATGTCCCAAATGTCAGAAACTAGTATGTTTAAGACCTGCAGAGCATTCTTAGAATAGATGCTCATCTAATTTTCAAAACTTCTATTTGGATGCTTATAAGCATTAATTATTATTTACTGTTATTATTGGATTGCCTTTTCTTTGTGTAGAGCAAGTATAAAAAAGAACTTTTGAGGTTTTTATGTGACTCAGTAATTCATGCAACTGAAGTCTCATGTATTTCTCTAATTAGTGGAGGCTCAGAAGCCATCATGATTCACATGACCTGAAATCTTAGTTTACAGTGGTGGGTATCTAGAGGGAAAGTTCTCTCCATATCAGAACGTAGTATTTGTTTTGGTGTAGGCTGAACATAGTGATCATAACTAAGATAATTTACTGAGTTGTGTTTGACACTTGAAGTAACAACCTTGTCATAATCTTAACAAATACAGTATTTGCCCTTCTTTTTTACCTCAGTTCAGAGAGCAAGCCAGTGAATACATTGAGCATTAAAATCAGCATTCCAGCTTGTACCAGATGAAAATAATGTGGTTTAGATTGTGGATTAGTTTGTAAAGAGTGGATTGCTCCTCATATTCCTAAAGCTCATTTCCTTCCCATCATATCTTTTGGAATGTATCCCAAAACACTGTTTATGCAAAACAGCATTCAGTTTAATTTCTTTTATAATTTGGAGACATTGTGGAATCTTTTCTTAATCTCATAGTCTCCAAGGAATCCACTCAAATGTTTTCTTTTGTAAAAGCAAAGACGGATGACTTCTGACTCAGCTGAAGAAAGAAAATAAGATTCTTACTGATGCCTACTGGGTTTGAGGGATAGGCTTTTTTTGGTTGTTTTTTGTTTGTTTGTTTTGCCTATCACATAGAGCTCTTTTTCTAGTCTAAGTTTGACAGTGGTTGGACAGTTGTTTATTTTGAAAGAACTGTTGAAAAACTTTTTGCTTCAGTTAGTTGTGATTCCCTACTATATGTATGGTCTCTGGAAGAGATTCAGCCAGCACCAGTGCTTGTATTCAATATATCTTTCTTCTGACTACCTTCCCCCTTGCCTTGTTCTGCTTCTCCACCCTATTACCCTATTACCCTATCCTGCTTCCCTCCTTCCTTCCCTTCCTCCCTCCTTCCCTTCCTCTTTGCACATCTTACACATGCTCGTTTTTCTCTGACAAGGTACTACATTTGTGAAGAAGAAAGTTTAAGTCTCTGATCAGATGAAATTATCAAATAATAATCTGTCACAATTTTTTTACCTTGAAAAATGCTGTCCTTTTTAGTGTGCACTCATATTGTGGTGATAAAAGATGATGATCCTGGTTCACCTCTTCAGCTCTTACCTGCATCTTTCCATGGGTCCCTTCCTCCTTAGCCTATCCAGCCCTGTCACTTTCCTTTTAAAGCTACTTTTATCACAACTCATGTATCTTTCATCTGCTCTGCTATCAAGTTGTTGGCTTCAACTTGTGAATGCATTGTTGATTTTTTAACAGTTTTATGCACAGAAGAAGTTGCCCCATAAGCAGCTGAGTAGCCATTTCATTGACCTTATCTATACGTATTTTTGAAATTCCCAAAGGTTCTCTGGCTGTATGTCCACCTCTTATTCTCACTTTTGGGGTTTTGTTTCAGCTATTACTGTATCATTGCTTTCTTCTTTGTGCTCTAATCAATTCATCTTTCCTTGGCTTGTTGAGGTAGTTCATGCAGTTCCTGGTGCAGCACTGTGCTTCGTCTAAGGGGATCTCACTCTTGATTTGCAGCTAAAAAAATCAAAGCAAATTTATGTGTATTTATAAATTGGAGGTTGTGGGAATTAATTTTTGCAAATGAGATACACCTAATTTTGTTTGAGCTGTGAAACAGTACATTTGAGGGCACAGCAGAAGTGTGGACGGGCATCCATTAAAGTGTTGTATTCCACTTTGTTGTATTCAGTCAGTATCTTATTCTTACACTGAAGAAGAAGTGTGTTTATGTATCCCCTCCTTTGGGACACAGGTTTGAATTGTTTAGCAGATACATTAGCTGATGTTCCTACTAGTTTTGTAATGACTCTCCCCATTGTGAGGCTAAGATATGCTCTGTATGCACTGTTTTATTTTTAAATGTATTTAAGTCTGTAAACACTAGGTGAGCTTTTAATGCCTTGCATAACATTTTATATTCTATTTTGACCTTCCAGTTTTCTTTGAGAACCTGAATAATTTATTTCTAAGTACCGAAGTGTTTTATAGTTGTAGTGCACAACAGTTTCCTTGTGGAAGGTCTGCTAGCTTCCAATGACCCTTAGCTACCATCTGGTACAAATTCAAAGTGCTTCTGTCATCTGCTGCTAATTGCTGTCACCTGCATATTGCAGTCACTGAGCAACTTGGAGTGCAGTAAAGCAGGAGGCATACTGCTTTGTATAGCTGCAATCTATCCATAGTACCCATTATTTCTTTATTAATATTAATTTAATAATAAAAGAAGTACATGCTTCATGAAATGGGATGAATTAATATAAATGACATTTCATGTTTATTTTAGTAACTTTCAGGGTTTAATCTGACATTCAAAAATGTGTGTAGATTTGTATTATAAATATATTTATTATTTCGGTATTCTTCAGCCTGTTTATTCTGCTGAGATTGTTCAAACTGAATCTTACAGAAGAGTTCTTTAATCTTTTTTGTAAGCTGATAAGCTTTAGTCAGGGCACTAGCCTACCGCACCATATTATATTAATGTATTTTACTTGTAATTTAGAGAACAAGAAGAATATCCTGATCTGAAGGCTAAACTGTCCCCTGTGGCACTTGCACAGCTGATAATCGTGAACTAGAAAGATGTGTATATCAAATAGTTTACAAAATGAAGCCAGCTGTGTTTCCCTACATACTGTGGCTTCCTGACATGCATCATTAAACCTTATTAGCTACTTCCTTTTACAAAGATTCTTGTAGTCTTGAACATTGCATATTAACATTTTCTGCCCCTCCAACTGGAAATTATTTGCTTTATTGTAGAGTGTCAACTTGCTCTAGTTTCTGATATGCGTTCTAATTGGTACTTTGGAGTATAATCATACTGAAATACCACTCAATGCATTTCTTTATTTGGAAAATTAATACAGACCTTTTCACTTCATGTGTCAATCTGTGCAACTTTTCACACAATTCCCAACTGTTGGGATTGCTTGCAAACCATTAAGTATGAAGTGGTTCATAAAATGTCTTGAAGAATATAAACACAAAAAGGAGGAGTTGACTTTTATGGTAAGATTTTTTTGTTGTGGTTCTTGCTTGCTTAATAGAAATAAAGCTATTTCAGCTGATAAATTTAATGATGTAAAAATCCTCAAAAATGCAGTGATATTATAAAGTAAATTTTTGTTATTCATATGAGGCTTTGTTTAATAAAACCACTATCCTGCACACATGCACACGCACACACCACTTGATTGCTGCATTCTGATAATGAAATTCAGCTCTTAAACCTTAGGAAAGCAGAATTTTTGAAATATTAATCTCCCTGTGGGTAAAAACAGGGAGATTTGTAAAAACAAATTTGGAATTAAGTACAAAAATCATAATATGTGTTATGTATATGCATTTGTACATATTTACAGCTCTTTTTTATGTCTGACCAGAAAGACTATTAAATACTTCTGATCTTTATGGACAACATTTTGGAAAATATTATTCCAGAACCTTATTTGTTTGTATGATCCCAAGAATAATTTCAAAGAAATGTGTTCTGTTAATTGTCTTGAAACATATTTTGTGTTTATGTTAGGACAGGAGACACTAGTAACACAGACATTATATAGAGTATGAGTAACATGTAACTGTATAAAGAAAAAAATTAAGAACCATCCTAAAAACCTTTTTGTTCATATTCCTCATCTAAAAAGGTTTGCTATTTGTTTCAGAAGGACAGTCTTATTTGTAAACACATCATTGCATTAAAATTGAGCTAGAAGTTTTAGAACCCAGGTCATAATTTCTTCTACTTATTTGAGTCTGAAAATTGATGTTTTTACATAATATTAGTAAGAAGTTGCACATCAAATCTTGTCTAGAAGTCTTCACTGAGAAAATCTGTTTTTTATGTGCTGTAAATGGTTATGGACATTTGCTCTGAATTTATTTTGGGTATTTCTACTCAGACTTGAAGAAGGGTCACCCCTTTCTTGGGCATTTTCCCATATATTCTGACATTTAATTAATCTTTTAGGAGACTACTGCTGACTTCCCACTGTATGGAGCAGCTTTCAAGCTCCTGTTTAATTTTGAAGTAAAAATGAAACCAAGTTTTTCTTTCATTATGTATCTCAGGCTTTTTGAAACATTTCTTCTCAGTTTGCAGGCTAACAGGATTTTATACTCAGGAATAGCTGGGGACAGAGACAAAAGTTCAATGCAGTCAAAATGCTCTTTCTCAGTTCCTTTCTCACATGTTTTTCCATTTATTCTTGAATACTATGATATGCAAATATACATTCATATTCCTTATTAATAGGATTCAGATTTAAATGCTTCAAAACAAACTTTGAGATGCTTCGTGTTGTGTGGCTGTTTATTTTTTTAATCTGATTTCCTGTGCAAGAATACCTGGATGGTTTTGTTTGTATCTGGACCTGTGCTGAGACAGGTTTAATGATGGACATGGAGTATACACAGCAGAGGAGGAGGGAGGTTGTAGAAATGCTCCACCAATTAATGAATCACTGTATACTGCCAATTTTAATTCTTCATTCAAGAATTTTTATTTATTCTTTTGCATTTATCGGCTAATCCATCTTCTGAAAGTTTCCTCAGTCACTTTAATAAATCTGTATGTTGTATCTACTGTATTACTGTAATGTATTACTTCATTTGCATTTCCATGAAGAAAGGTTGCAACTCTGATTTCCATCTACTTTGTGGCATAAGCACCAACTTAATATATCAGTGTTTCTTGTTGAAGTTTTTTTCCTACTTTCACTAACTTTTAAAATAACAAGTTGTAATAAAATGTATGTAATTTACCTAGAAAGAAATTTTAAAAATGCACTTCTGAATTTAATCTCTAGTAAGATGGAAGGAAAACATATCCTTTCAATTGTTTTTAAGCTTACTTTCAGTTTGAGATAAAATGAAACAATGAAATTTTAAAATAAGCTTAGACTTTCTGGGTTCTTGCCTTCATTTATTTAATTATATTCTTAATGGAAAAATTGACATGTGTTTTGATAACTTAGCTCTGACCTCTCTTATCCCAGCCCTGTGTGAGATTAAACTCATTACAAAATGTAATAATCTCTGCTAATAGCTTAATCTAGACAGTGTATGAGGAGATGAGGTACTAACACCTTCTTTTGAATGTGGAGTAAAGAAATGTTGGATTTCTGTAGGCATCCATTTTCCGGTGTTCAATTTCAAAGATGTCTTTGAAAAAGCTGTAAGGTTCTCATACCATTTATGAAATATTACACATACTGTGTCATATGTAAAACCCACAAATGCAATCCCTACTGTGAAAATACTACATTTGTGCAGTTTTCTATTTGAAAAAGGTATTTAGACCAGTCAGCCACAGGTCTGAAGTGTAGGTATATTACTATTCCCAACATTTATGCAAATGAAAGAGCTAGCTGTTGTTGCCAATTTGTTAGGTCCGTTTTGTAATTCTTTTTTCTTGAAGGAGCGGTACCTGTTCCTGAGCTATTTATTTTTTTACATGTGTCTCAAATTCTTGCATTTATTTATTTATTTATTTATATGCAAATTTCACAAAATAAAAGTTTTGGAACCAGTTTTCTCTGTGCTAATTTTGCAGTCATTTTGGTACAGCTAGTTGTCTTAATCTGTGAGAGAGTAAATCATGTTTTTTAAGCTATTCAGATTTGAAAAAATGCCATCTCCATTGAGTGTGTTTTAATAATAGTGTGTAATGTGTAAAGCTGCTTATTCTGTACTCTGACCCTTGAAAGACCTGATTACATGACAGCATCCATAGAAAAGTCTTGAAGCTGATGATGGCTGAGCTTAAAGAAGGTATAACAAGCACATGTGAAAGGTACATATGAAAAATGAATCTGAAGATAATGTTGCAGTGTAAAATCAAGCACCTTTAAATCCTCCTCTTTCCCCACCCCTGAGAATTAAATGTCTTAGCAATATTGGTCAGATATAAAGAGGATTGCAAGTGCTTAGAAACTCTAAATGTCTTCTGTGCTGTGTACCTAAATTTTTTTAATTGAAAAAAACCCCGATAAATTAGTTTCACTGTGTGAATGTTTTTGGTTGAAATTTCTAGTATGACTAGTTATCTTATATTACTGAAGCAATTATTCTAAATTGATGGGTGGTCTTGAGAAAATGTTTTCAACTGGTAGCTTTTAATAGGAGGAGAGAATGTACTACCTCGCAGTCCCTGTATGGATACCGGAGTTCAACAGGCTGTTAACCTTTTCGATTTCTTAACGTGCTCTGTACACGTTTTAATCATTTGTGTTTGTGACAAATACGTAGCGAAGTCGGAGGATATCCTGGCGCACAGCACCTGGCTGCTGCTGCCTGAAGGTGCCGGACTGTGTGGCTGCATGAAATGTGTACGAAGAGTAGTGTTTCGCTGCGGAGGAAGCAGAACAGTGTGAGCGCTCACTCTGAGGTGTCAAAGCCGAGTCCTTCGCTCCGAGCTGTTCTCGCCCAGCGCGGGCTGGGGCCGAGGCTCCGTGCGGCACAAGCGGGCGCGGGCGCCCTCTGCTGACCAAAGCGCGCATGGCAGCGCTTCCCGCCCCAGCCTCCCCTTCCGCCTTCGGGCAAACCGGTGCCAAAGCCAAATATCCGCGGCTTGGCTTCCCTGCTCTACGTAAAGACTTGTTCTAAGAAAAAACAGCGGATTGGAGAATATTTAGGGACAGTACTGTAGTTTACCAAGCCGCAAGAGTGTTAATGAAAGCCAGATCGCGTTCAGTTTCTCTCATTGGGATCATTTGAAACAGTATTTTTTACTACAAAAGGAGTAAATCGTTGGCATTCAAGTGAACCAGGATACAACTGAAAAAGAAGACACACTTAGGAAGGTTATGAAATCTGTGACTAGCATTTGACAAAACGAGGGCCTTACTTCAAACAACTGAGCCCTACCGAAGTGCAGTTGTGGAAATAGCTCACTTACAGTTTTTATTGCAGTAGACAAGTAGAGAGAGCTAAGCACCTCTAAAATCCTGGAGAGGATTCTCAAGCTTCAATTTGAGTATCCAGACTCAGATGATGTTGAGTCTGGAAAAGGCAACAATATAAAATGGACAAATAAATGAGGCAATGAGGCAGTGAGAGAAAGAACGGTGTGAGTCCTTTTTTTTTTCTTTTAGAATTATAGATATTTCTATTTACTAAAGGGAATTCTGCTTCCAAAGTGATTTGTTTATTTCCAAACATATAAATATTAATTTATTAATAGAGTGTTAAAGTAAAGCCAGGCAAGTCAGAAGGGTAATTTCAAAACATAATAATAGTATTCTGCTTTTAAGAGCAGTTAAATCTCTGGTTTTAAATATGCATCAAAATTTCTGCTGTTTTCAATGTGTGTGCATTGGAGACAGGCTAATTTATGTAAGAATACAAAGAAGTAATTTGTTTATTTGAGGATACAATTAACATTAAATATCTAAAATTATTTGTTGCAATCAGTGTAGAAATTACATAATTCAGTTCCATAAAACTGCAGTATTAACATGATACCAAATATTTCAGTTTGCTCAAAGGTTCGGTTGCATGAAGGATGTATATTTTTTTGCCAAAGGTAGGACAGAAAATTTTACTGGAATCAAATGAACTATTTTCTGGTAATTACTTCTGCATAAGTCAAATGAAGTGGACTAAATAAATAAAGTTTATTTCATTTTTATGAGCTTAAATAGACCAGTCCTCCCCCTGCATTATTGCTCAATTCTAAAATTAATAAAACGTGTTTTATTAGTGGTTTTTAGTGCTTCAGAAAATGTTTTCAAGGTCTCTCAAGGTTTTCAAGGTTGCTCTTCCAGCTAAACCAGTGATTAGGCTATGTTTGAAAATTGATATCAGAAAAAGCAGGGATAGGTGACTTTTTTTACTAAATGGTCACTTTATGTATTTTTCTGTTTTCTTTGCTTTTCCCACCTTTGAATCTACTGATTAAAAGAATGAGAAAGATCTTGATTAAACAGAGTACCATACTGTATGCAAGATTTGGTAGGCTTGACATTAACCAGGTCAGGTTTGTAGAGAAACAAATTTGTGCAGACTATTGCATGAGTAGAGGGAATTAAGGCAAGATGCTTCCTAAACCTGAATTCACTTGCTTTGATTCATAGTTATGTTATCTTAATGTGGTTACTGGGATTGCTAAGCAGCCAAGACTTTGAATCATAGGAGACTTGAGAAAGAAGAAGCATTTACAAATTCCAAAGTTGCTCTTTGTGGTTTTAGTGTCAAAGATTAAGGTAGATAGATAAGGATGTGTCACTTTATTTAGCCTGTAAACACAGATTAGTAATCTGTTATTTCCAGGGACTATGGGGAGGGTTTAACAGATTATTGAGGAAAGTCTTGGAGGTTTGGATAAATGCAGCTGACTGTACAGTAAAATATATATTTTTTTTAATAAATGATGGAATGCTACTAATAATTTTTGTTAGGCAAACCTTGTTTTTGTCACCCTGAAGCTGAAAGATGTATTATTTGAATTTCAGTCTTTTTAAGTATTTACTGTTACATACCTTTTACATCTAAGTGTAGGCTACAATTAATGGCAACATAATGTAATATACTATACTATATTATATTAAGTATATTAAGCCTTATTCAAGGCTTAATAATTTAATTTCAGAGCATGTATTAAGAATAGGATAGAAAATTTTTATGTTTACAGTGCAAATTGAAACCCAAGTCCCTCTCAAACATGCATACCATGAAATTTCATTGTAGTCAATGTGTTTGGCAGTGCAGAACCAGGCTGATTACTGAAATAAAATTACCTTTGGGGAGGAATTTGGTTGCAGGGGGAAGTCTGTCCTAAGACTGTGCCTTAATACTTCAATAGTATTAAAGTAGGGCATTTAAAGGCTATTCGTGAGCAATTATTTCTAATGCACTTTAAACTGTAATTGAATAAAAGATGTCTGCATTAGACTATTTTGAGAAATCTTTGCCATTTTATAACATTTAATTATCGAATTTTGCATTTCAGTATTCTAGCATTTTAAAAGTTCTCATTTTCAAAGTAATATACATTTTATTTTATTTTTATACATTGTATTTATTTTACTTTTAAAAGAATTGTTCTATTGCTACAATAATAGCTTCAGGAGATAACCTTTCCTAAGAGTTAAGCATCTAGGGCAGGAACAGCAATATTGTTGTTCAGATTGTATTTCAGTAACTAGAAAAGTTCTTGTTGTTTTCAGCTTTTTAATTAAATTAAGATTTTTCTCATAATGAATTATACCTTGTGGCCCAAAATGCAAAGTGTAGGCTTTGAATCATTGCCTCGTTCAAATATGAAGTATTTTAAAAACTTGTCAGCTTTTTTACCATGCAAGTAGACAATTGATGGTATAAGCCATTACTTTATTAAGAAGCATTACCTATTTAAAACTCTGTGCATAAATTAAGGAGGAGCTAAATGGATTTGTGGCTGTTGCCATTAGTAGCATTTTAAATTATACAGGCAATTATTGTGTTCATTTTCATTATCGTAGAGCAGCCCCTTTGCAAAACTATTGTGGTTTTCTTAGACATTATGTACAAATTTTCCCTTGGAGATTAAAATTTCCAGTGGTGTGTTTAATTTTGTTAAGTTGTTTCAAATAGAACAAATATTATGACAAGTAGAAGAAAATTTGTTTTACTAATATGGAAAATAGCAATAAACATGGAAAATTACTGCAATTCTTAATTCATCTATTTCTAATATTTTCATAGTTATTCTAGTTACTATTTTCCAAAGAAAATAAATAGCTTTTGTAAGATGGCATATTTTCCAAATGCTTTGGTAAAATCACAGTCTAGTTAAAATGAAGTCTATCCACTTTTCCAATATTCAGATGAATTTTAGAGAATATTAGTGAATTTCTACATGAAATTTATCTGGATAGTTCAACAGTGTTTCATTAGTTGACTGCAGAAATTGTTGAAATGGAAAGGCACAAAATTAAACTAATTAAGTATCTTGTAGTAAATTGGAGTAACGAGTGTTTAAGAAATGGAGAATGCATTTCTATTAAAACTTACTTTCTTTGTTTGCCTTCTTAAGTAGAATTTTGCGATTGCCTTCACTTACCATAGTAAAGAAAAACATTGACATTTACTATGGCCAATGGTATGATCTATATTAAAAAGAATGGCATTATTAGTGGCAAATCAAGTGTTCTTGAGCAAAAGATTTATAGTGTGAGAAGTCTTTCAGCATCGACTTTTTTATTGTCATAATACCTCTCCAAACACTTTTTTTTTTGGGTCCAAAACTTAAATTCACATCTGTCTTCATCAATTAGAAAGGTATTAATGCTTTGAGTTAGCTACATATCAGTGTGCAGTGGAGTAAATTTAATGTTTCTGTCCTAAAAGTGGCATTCTTTCCAAAGAAGTTCTTTATTCATTTATGTTCTGGGGTGGGGTTTTTATGGGGGATGGAGAGGCGGGAGATAGGCTTTCACTACTATGATGCAGGGGAAAAAAAAGTGTGAGGTAGTAGTTATGCATATTGCAAGACAGTGATTCTTTATTTTATTACAAAAAAAGACCAACTCTAGAAGGCCAGATTAAATCATTCCTTTCACTTTTTAATGGGATTTGGATGAATAGAGTAAAATATGCACTTTGCATTCATTGATAGCATCTTTAGGTTGAGGTAATTGAGTCTTTTTTCCCTGACTGAATGAATAATGACTTCATCTGATCCTCAGCGAGGCCTGAAACTTAGGCTGCCTTTGTCAACGCAAAAAGATCTGGGCTTTGAAACATGCTCTACTTCCCTGGCTTCATTTTTCTTCATTTTAATCCAAAAACCTATTTTTCTCAATAATTCAAGCATAAACTATGTAGTAGTTGAAGCAGCGGAAATTGCAAGATATTTGTCCTCGTTGTGCTGCTTTTTAAATGCAGCTGATAAATCAGCCGCTGTGGTCTTCAGCTGCCTGCTTCTCTAGGGAAGGGACAGCCCATGTGTAAGTAAGATTGCTGGAATTTTTAAGAACTATATTTAAAGTGCTTCTTTTGCAGACTGTTATCTAAGGAAGTGTTATGTTTTACTGCTCTTACTGACAAGACTTTGAGATAAAAGGGGCATCTGTGATGGGGCCTAGGAAACTCTTCCTGACACGATTTTCCCACATATTTTACTGACTACTAGACCATCCCAAAAAGCGGAATAAAAATACCTTGGCTTACATCATATATTATTGAAATGATGAGAGTCTTAGTTACATAGCTTAAATATATTTCTTTCATGAGAAACAGTGGATGAAGGATAGCTTCTCCTAATGTTTTACTTAAAATGTTTCTAAATCAAAAACCTTTTTATTCATGTGAAGTTGAAGCCCTGTTTCATGATACAGGTTTGAAAATGGATATTCCACTTGATTGTTGTTTTTATTATTATATTGGATAAATGAAAGCTTTATACAATTAAAAATCGTTTCTGTGGCATTGGTTCAGATTTACAGAGTGGGATGAGAGCATAGTGACGAGTTGCAGTGCACTTGTCGCATGAATAAGAAGTCACAGGCTCCATCCCATATGCCTGTTGGTTCTTGAATCTAACAGGTATTTGATCTTCTAGCAGTCAATGTCAATATGTGCCAGTATTTTTGCTGCAAGCATGACAGAAGAAAATTGTCCCTGTTCATTTGTTCATCTGTAATTATCTTTTCTCCTTGCCCATCAGTGTTCCTGTCCTAGAACAAGGAATAGAGAAGGGATGTGTCAGACTTGAAGGTATTCAAAAGACTTGGCTGGGACAGTTCACAATGGTTCTAGGAATTGTTATTGCCACAAAACCAGGGAACATCTTTTGTGTGCAAGCGTAGGAATAACAATCAATGCAATTATCAAAGTTCAGTTAATAGTTGCAAGTGCATGGTTTTTTAACAGGTAGGAATAACCAAATCAAATAATCGCTAATTGTTTGCATTGCAGAAGCATAAATTAAGAAAAACTCCTGACTAACTTGATTTCTTTTTCTTCCTCCAGGTTGGCTTGCTGGACCTGGAGCTGAACCAACTCACCAAAGCCCTGTTTTTGGCTTTAGTTGCACTATCAGTTGTTATGGTCACTTTGCAAGGATTTGTAGGCCCGTGGTATCGCAATCTTTTCCGGTTCCTCCTCCTGTTTTCCTATATCATTCCAATCAGGTATGTAGAAGAATGAAAGCAAAATACAGTTGCCTTATTTTACTGTATGTGGCTTTCTTGAAATTTATACTTGCTTCTCGTTGCAAAGGAAATTGATCTTATCAGGAAGCTGAAGGAGAAGGTGCCAACAAATCTGCTGATTCTTGAAGGATCACTGTACAGAAAACAATACTGTTGTATTTTTTTTTGTATAATGTTCATCTTGCTGGAGTAATCAGGATATCTAATCCTTTGCTGGCATAAATGTATTAATAAGGATACAAGGCATATGAGAAGGTGGTTTCAGGAAACATGCAGATGAATGAACTGCTAGATGCGTTATGGAATTTTATTTTTAATGCCTTAAATACTAAAAATGTTCCATTTCTCTGGTTAAAATATAGACATTTTATCCCAATAATGATTAATTTAAATTGGATGGCTGAATAATGTAAGTGCTCTTTTACAATGAGAGGAGTTTTAAAGTGTAACCAAGTAGAGACTTGCCCTGAATTAATTAATTCATTAAGCATGAGTACTGTATATTCAAATTGCAGATAAACTGGAACACGAAATAATATCCATGTGTGTAATCAAGTCTTCTATGGACACAGAAGTGAGAACACTGCCTCGGAACTGAATTATTTTCTTTGCATGGGTATTGCCTTTGCAAAATGGAAATAGTGTTTCCTATTAAAATACCCAGTGTTTAGATTAAGGTAATTGTTAATTTTAGATCCTCTTTAGAACTGTTCAGTTTGAGATACATCATTCAGTAAGCCCAGCGATCAGCTAGAGTTAGCACCATCTAAACTGTAGCTAGATTTAAGACCTGTCCCCTCAGGCATGCACACAATATTTAAGTTCATGTAGTAAAGAAAAGAAAAATAACAGGAGGATTTCATTAGGCCTTTTAATCTAAGCTTACATTACTTACATGCTACTGTGATCACATTTTTAAAGCACATGTCTGTGTGAAGGAAATTGTATCATATTTGACCAATGGGATGCTCGGGAAGCCTCTGTCTTAACATTTTATAACTTAGGAATTTATTTTTAGAGTATTTTTGTGTTGCAAGAGAAACTGATTCTGTGGGAAGTTGAACGAGAAGGTTCTGGCAAATCTGCTGGAACCACAATTTTGGGATATCTTTCTAAACACCGTCACTGTCATAACTCCTTTACAGCTTGAATGATGATGTTCAATCATATTGCCATCACCCTCCCCCCCTGCCCTCATACACACACAGTTACTGAGTATTAAGCAATTTATCCATATGAAGAGGCATAAAGGCCTCCATTCAAATGGTTAACTCTACGTTTTACTCAGACATGTACTTTAAAACTTCCGGGGAAGTGGAAAAAAGGGGATCACTTCTAACTAAAGGATAACTTTTAACCATTTTAATGTCTTTGTTACTGGATGCAAAGGGATTAAGGCCATATAGGTGTTGTAAGTAAATTTTATTCTATATTGAAAGTTCAACATATGCCATTAAAAAAACATTTTCACTGAGCAGCTCATTTTCAATGTAAGAGTTCTATAGTGGACTTGTGGAATAGCTTTTCACCAAAAATAACTTCTAGTATGCATCTAATCCAATTTACAATTGTTTGTGAGAGATTATATAAAAACTAAAAGTATTAGAGAATAAGGTTGGTTTAGTTCATCAGACAGGAATTCATCACAGAATGCTTTCCTCCCTAGAGATTTATCTGTTTCTCTACCAAATTTTCTTCAACCCGAATCTTCATAAATAAAGGGTTGCTTCCCACACTGTCAGCAAGATCAACAACTCAATCATGCTGGTGTTTGGATTTGACTACACTTCCCTTCCTCTCTTCTGTAGGTTAAGCATGGGAATGACTTAATTTTTAGGCTGTATTTTGAGTATAAACTCTCAAAGATGAAAATTACAAAGCAAATTACATCGAAGCACCAGGTGTTGTATCCTCCCATTACTTTTAAAATAGCTATAGGGGGAAATAATGAACTTAAAGATGTGAATGAAATGTCAGAGATGAGGATTCACTGGTAGAGGCAAAGCATATCTGGACTCAGGCACACATGAAATGTGTTGCTTGATAGTTTTGGAGAATTCAGGAAGTTTCTAATTGTGGAGATTTTTTGCAGTTTGGCTTTTGCTTTGCAGAGCAAAGAAAATTCCAGGTATGCAATAAAATAGTTTTTCATGTTTGGCTAGACATGTTTGGTGACGGTCATCAGGAAGATGGTGATACAGTTAGTAGAGTTTAACTGATCTCTGTGCAGCTTCTCCTATCATTAATACGAAGAGGAACTTTTCATATGCTTCAGAAAGAAGCTGGTTCCTTGTGTTTCAGCTGCATCCTAAATACTCATCTTAATTAGTGTTGCTTCACTTTGTGCAGGGTATTACTGTGGGGTATATAAGACTTTAGAAGTATAAACATAAAACAACTGTAAAAAAACCGCAACAGCACAGCAAAATAAAAACCACCCCAATAAGGAACACTTAACCCACCCCTCACCTTCAAAAAATCAGCCTCCAACATTACATATATTCTGTGGTGTACAAGGAATCAAGAAAAATGGAGAAAAAGTAGTAATAAACAGATGTCTAAAGCTCAGTCTATCTCTAAACTGTTTTTAAGTTAGAATCATTATGCACAAAATGTTTTGAACAGCCCCACACCCCCAGAAACTTTTGGCCCTTGAAAGCGTTTATGTCGTTGATATTTTCTTTTTCCATATGCAGAAACCATAACCCATGGAGCCTCCATAGGCAATCTGCTGCCCTAAAAAGTCAAGCTATTTTAATTTCTTAAGATTTATCAGGGAAAGAGGATATAAAGCAAGTCCTTGACAGACTGTTCAAAACAAAGTAAATCTCACTATGATTTTCTTCATCCATTATCTAATTATCTAAGTTTTTCCATGTTCCTTAGCATTTTTAGGCATTTTTCTGACTGGCTCTAGCCAACTAGAATGTATCACTTAGTGCAGTTGTCACATAGCAAGCTAGCAGGGAGCACGAATCCTCAAGTATGTCCATGCTGCTGCTCTTTGTGATACCTGTGTGAAAGTTTTTAAGTCTGTGATGTCACCTTTACTTTTTTAATAAGGTGCTTTTGTTGAACAACTTGTGTATTTTGGATTGTCTGTTTTCTGAGTTACATGGGTCAGAGGGCAGTAACAGTCATGCTAATGAAAAGCCAGCAGCCTGGGTAGGGGAAGATTTTTGAATTTTAAGTGCAAGAGAATAGAAGAGTTTTTAATCAGTATGGAGTGCAAGATACCTGCTACTACTGAGATGAAAATTCCGATGTTTTTGTGTATGGGTGTAGAAAAGATGTTAAAGCTGTTAGAGAGCCTTGTCACAAAATGACTCTCTTCTTTTCCCTGGCCTTCAGTACTAATATGTCTTCATCAGCTCACTTGAGCTATCATAGCAAATGGTTCAGAAAGCCCAAGCCAAAGAAAAGACTTAGTGGTGGCACTGCCCCACAAACTGGATCCCTTCCCTTGCCAGTGGACTCTGTTAATTCATTGTCTAGTCTTCCTCACCACTTTGAAAGACAAAATGAGTTGCACTTTGTGTTGAGGTCTTCTGTATGTTTGGGTTTTGTTTAAAAAAATAAATAAGTAACTAAATAATGTAGCCAGGAAAGTTTTTCAAGATAATTAGCCAAACAGTGTTTGTTGAAATTGCTGCTTCACGTACAGATGTGTGAGTCTTGTAGCTGTATGTGCTTCTGCTTAGCTATTAAGAACTGTAGAGGATTTACCATAAAATTATAAGATATTGACTGGGGATCTGTTAAAAATGTGTATCACCCAAGCTCTATATTTAGTAGCAGTTTACAGCTGGATTGACAGGGGCTTAATCAGCCATCATTTTGGAAGGATCCTTTAGTTTTAATGTGAACAATAGCTGAAATGTCTCTTGTCCTTTCCTTTGTACACCCCAAGGCTCCTTGTCACTGAGCTGTTCTGCCAAAAGAAGCTGTCCCAAATGACTGAAAGGAACTGCCTTGCACTTAAGTAGTAAAGTTTTGGGACACTACATGGTTGCCGGATGGGCTTTTTTCAGGATCTTTAGGAGAAGCACTTAAATCCTTCAGATCATGTCAGTCTATTCTCAGGGGCAGTGAGGAAAATACTAGGAGGTCTAATGTCTGAAATTTATTAATATTGCCTCTCAAATCCCAGATCATACAGATATGAATTTCTGTGTTTTCTTGAGATCCAAGCAACTCACACCTCTGCAGGCTGTCTAATAGCCACAAGCAACTATGCTGCTTTCAATCATGCTGTAGTTTCTGCTGTATTGGAGATTATCTGTATAATCTATAGATGTGAGAGTATCAGCATATGAAGTGTCACACAGAGAGACAGAATATATATTAGATATATGATGCAAAGGTTTCAGTGTGAAAGAGCTAAAGAGCTGCTAAAGAAGTGGCTTAAGCAAGTGGTTTAATACACATTTAGTATATTGTGCTTTACCATATAATGATATATAATGCAATCTCTATAGAGAATGAAAAATGTTATGTGATTGTTCATGACATTTTACCAATTAATTTTGCAGCAGAAGTTAAGGTGTGTCTCTCTTGCTAGGTCTGTCTTACACTGTTCAGTGTGGTGCTGTACTACTGCCTGAGCTAGCTTTTTGCTTCTCTTAAAATGTCTGATATTCTTGCTACACAGAAAAAACACAGAGTCAAAAAGTTATTTAGATTAGAAGAGACTTAAAAGATTATCAAATCCAACTATTAACTCAGCACTGCCAAGTCCACCACTAAAACATTTCCCTAAGTGCTAGTCAGATCTGCAGGTCTTTTAAAATACCTCCAGTGATCTAGATTCTACCACTTCTCTAGGCAGCTAGTTCTAATGTTTGGCAACAGTTCTGGTGAGGAAATTTTTCCTAATACCCAATCTAGCGTTCCCGTGGTGTGACTTGATGCTATTTCCTTTTGAGACTGACCCCCACCTGGCTACACCCTCTTTAAGGCAGTTGTAGAGTGATAAGGTCACCCCTGAGCCTCCTTTTCTCCAGGCTAAGCACCCCCAGCTCCCTCAGCTGCTCCTCATTGGACTTGTGCTCCAGACCCTTCCCCAGCTCTGTTGCCCTTCTCTGGACATGCTCCAGCACCTCAATGTGCTGCATTCTTGTAGTGAGAGGCTCCAAACTGAGCACAGGATTCAAGGTGTGGCCTGAGCAGTGCTGAGTACAGTGGGACAATCACTGCCCTGGTCCTGCTGGCCACACTACTGATGATACAGGCCAGGGCCATTGGCCTTCTTGGCCACCTGGGCACTGCTGGCTCGTGTTCAACAACTGCCAACCAGCACCCCCAGGTCCTTTTCTTCTGGGCAGCTTTCCAGCCAGTCTGTCCCTAGCCTGTGGAGCTGCCTGGGGTTGTTGTGACCCAAGGGCAGGACCTGGCAGCTGGCCTTGCTGACCCTCATAAAATGGTCTCTGCCCATTGACACAGCCTATCCAAACCCCTCTGTAGGTCCTTCCTTCCTTCCCTCTAGTGGATCAACACTCCCACCCAGCCTGATGTCCTCCGCAAACTTACTCAGGAGGAGCTGGATCCCCTTGTCCTGATAATTTTTTACAGGTCATTTTTTACTGATCATTATTGCAGATGTTTATAAACAGGACTGACCACAATACTGAGCACAATAAGTCTAAAAAAGAAGTAATTTTTTAAACTGATCTATTATAGTAAATCTTCCTCCTTTCAAATCTTACAACGTTGCCTATTTGCTTCTGGGTTATTTTTCTGGTTTACAGCAAGTAATACCGAATCTGTGTAGAATATAGCAAAAAAACCCCCATGTTTTAAATATTATTTGTATTGGACCTCCAATATCAATATTGTTACATTGGTATAAGAGGCCTAGTGAAGGATGGCATCTGAGCTGGTAAATGTGATAATAACAAAGAAACATTTTTCATAGGAAGTGATTACTGTCGCACTGATCTGCACATGCTACATCTCTTACACGAAGGTGCTTGTTTGACATGTGGGGGTTTTTTTTTGCGTTCTTCTGTGTTTTAAGCCTGTAAGAAATTCACAGATAATTTTTTTCATTAATTATTCCCTAGATTTCCTAAGTTCTGTCTATGTTAAAACATGTAATTATCTGTATCTGGGTTGTGTTTGGCCCTGGAAAACTGCATGTACCACAGCTGCTCTAGCAATACAGAGTTGATACGCATTTTTTTGCCATAAATATTTATCGTGTGTATGGGGTTGAGTTCTCTTTTAAAGTTGTGTTCACTTCCAGGGTTTCATGCAAAATGCTATGTGTACCTTCCTTAATTTTCTTTTATATTCTCACATAATATACAAAATTTAGAAAAATTAGTGCAAGAGAAGTAGTGAGACCATTTATGGAGCAAACAGGAACACAGTTCTGAGGCTCTTCTTGGGAGTGCCAAACAGATAGCAAAAAAAACTAAAAAAAAAAAAAATATATATAGTGGGCAAAACACATAGGAATATTATATTCCATTTTCCTTGTCAAATAAAATATGAGAGATGGGGAAATTAAAGGATGACCTATAGGTTGATTTTTATTTGCTTAGATCTTTATGTGATATTGTGCTTAAATGAAGTAACTTCTGTTTTGTTCTATTTTATCTGTTTAATGTCAGTTAATACCAGTTACTAGGCTCCAAAAAATCAGTTGCTGTGAGGATTTAACTTTCCAGGCATGTTGAATTGAAAATATTTTTGGTTGTTTCTTGACCAATATTTTAAAAACTATTCCATTTTTTTTCTACATTTTGAATAACGCATGTATCAGTGTATAGTTTAAGGCTGTTTCAAGGAAGTAGGGATATATTAAGAAGGTTAGAGGATGTAGCCATAGGAGATTTGGTACAGTTTTGGATAATAATGGGACCTAAATATCACCTTCATCAGTATCATTTTCACAGAGAAGGAATTCTTGAAAATAAGACTACATCTCAATTGCTTCATTTATTTTTAAAAGTAGATACCACTTTGGGTACTCATATTGTATCTGGAGTTCTGGCAGTGCTCTGGTGTTTTGGTTACAAAATTCTTACGTACACAGAACTGGTCAGAAAGTTAGAAAAAAAACCTACCATCTAATTTTTAATAAAAATCATACTTGAATTTTATTTGACACAATATTGCTTTGTTCACAAAATTGTCCTTGCTAATTTCCTTAGGTCTTGATTGCTTTTCACTGAGTCATGAATGGTATAATGTTACTGGGGTTTCTAAATGTATTTGTCAAACTTTCTCAGTGAAGGCCCTTGCTTATTGTCAAATTTGTCCTTTACACAAAAAACCCCACATCAGACACTTTTAGAGGGTGTCATTACATCATTACAATTTGTAAAAAAAAAAAAAAGAAATTTTTAAGTCCTGTAAATAGGAATGTTTAATCTAAAACACTGGTGTTGTTTTTGAGGGAATAAGAGCAGAACTATTCACTTTTAACATGTAGTTAAAACAGTGTGGATTCCAAAATGTTGTCCTTCCGAAGCGGAATTGAAGAGAAACCCTGCCTCTTAATGGAATAAATCCCTAAGCTGGATAAAAATTGCCTTAGGATTGCCTGCTCAAGGGTAACTAGTGCCAAGGTGGAGAGACAAGAAAGGTATTACTGTGCTTGCTAAATATGCTTATTCTCTGCAGCAGCCTTCAAATTCCTATATTAACATACTCTGCCTAGATACTGCATGTTAATTGGTTTGCTAAAAATTAGTGTTACTAATGCAACAGTTGCTAATGCTACGTTGGATGCTTTTCTGTGTGTTTTCATGAATAACTGATGTGTTTGAAGTTTGTTAATTTGGATTAAATTGAGAAGGATTTGAAAACTGGTGAATTTAAAATGTTTTGTTTATATAATGACATTTTCTAAAGTCTGCAAAAAATTTATGAGAAATGATAGCTAATATTATCAGGCGCTGAACGTAGCTTTATTTTGAGTAAGCTTAGTGTCTCCTTGTTTTATTACGTAAAAATTCTTGGACTTTTCAGTGAAGTATTTTTATCCATTCCTGTGAAGCTCTGTTGGAGAGGTTTCTAGTTTCAAAAGCAAATTCACTATTAGTAGGCCATCAGCATTTTTAGTATTGCATCAGTTTCCATAATGTGCTAAGCAATAGCTACAATTATTTCAAAGCTATTTCCTCTAAGACAAAAAGCATTAAGTGAAGGAAGTCAGAAAAGGATACATTGTAAAAATTTTAGAATTAATGCTAAAAAATTAATCTATGGCACTCATTTCTATTCCCATTTAATTCTTTATTCATCTTAAAAATTCAAGCATGTACCCAATATCTTTCTGTGTGCCAGAAAGCTGTCTTGGACTGTCCTAGTCATTGGGGAGACATTATTTCTCTATAGACCAGCAGTGCCGGCTATTAGGTCCATCAGCATAAAGGGGGTACATTGTATTCTGCTTAGTAGTGCATGCTGGAAAGCTAGAGTAATTCCTAAAATGCCATATTTCTTTGAAATATGGATTTCTCCTCACTGCTCAGCAAGAGAAGTTGGAGTCTTGTTTTCTTTTCTCTTTTTTCCTTACCTTTAAATTATATTCAAGTATATTATAGTTAACTGCATAGAGTGTTTAGAACATCAAAACTAGGTGATACACATGCTTATAAAAGGTGCAATAAAGATGCCTGCTGCACTTCAGCTTTGAGAGACTTTTCTGATTTTATCTTACTGAAGCACAGTTTTTCATATCTGAGCAGCTGCAGATCTCCATTGGTAGAGCAGCCATGTGGTCATCTCTCTGTGTCTGCCATGTACCTGAGACTGAAGTGCTTAAATAGAGTGTCCATCTCAGAATTTCTGTATTGGTAGATAGCCTAAATGCCTTTTTGAAGTGGGGTGGTGAGCAGCTTTTATCATTCAGTTGATCCACTTGCTCGTGGCTAGAGCAAATGTCCATCTGTTTTTAAATTAACTAAGGGTGCTCATGTATCTCTTGTCAAGTTAGACAGCATCCTTTGTACTTGACTGGCTAACTAGCAGGTTTTCATCCCCAAGAGGAGTAAAACTTCTGCTGTTCCTTTGGTCTCAGTGCGAGATGTGTTGCTTTGGTCTTTATATTTGCTCTGAAAGTTAACAGACAACCATAATAAGAATGCAGTTTGCACAGTATTGGCTCTGGATTGAGTAAGATAGGGCAGAACTGTAGTTAACCAGTGTGAGGCAAGTTACTTCCAGTATTTTTCTCGCTATACTGTAGCATTTTCAATAAAAAGAATCTGTAGAGTCCTCCTTCTGTTGTCTGTCTTTTTGTTATATGTATTTGCATGTCTGAAGACAGATGAAATTAGGGAAAATATTGCAGGACTAATTGGGGTATATCACCACAGAGAAAGATAATTTTCAGATGATGATGATTTTGGTGGGAAAATAAGATGTCGTTAAATCATAAAATACCATCCTAAATGGTAAATCTTGTGTCTAAAATGTATGTTTCTTTTCTGCTGCAACATATCTTGTCTTCTGCTGTACAAATTCAGGAGGTAGGGGATGTAGAATAAACTTTTCTTCAGTGTGTGTCGAAATTTCAGATGCTCTCACAATTCAAATTAAATGCATCTCTTATTTATGGGATAGTGCAGATTGTGACTCACTGTTCCCACTCCACTGTTACCTCAGGTAATCCACAATCTGTTGCTGTGATTCCAGGAGGACAGATGAAAATTCCTGGTAGCTGCTCTTTTTGTTATGCAATTAAGTCAGGATGATGTCAGGACTGTTAAAAAATGTCTGAAGTGCATTAGCAGTGTTTTGACCTTGATAGGTACCTTTTAACAGTTCTGAGTTACATTGCTGTAAACCTATTGCTTAACTTGGGACTCTTGTGCTAGCAACTTAGCTACAAATAGTTTGCATAATCACAGAATATGCTGAATTGGAAGGGACTCATAATGATCATCGAGTCCAACTCCTGGCCCTGCACAGGACCATCTTCAAGAGTCACACTGTGTGCCTGAGAGCACTGTCCAAACACACCTTGAACTCTGTCAGGCTTGGAGCTGTGACAGCTTCCCTGGGGAGCCTGTGCCAGTGCCTAACCATCCTTCAGGTGAAGAGTCTTTTTCTAACATTCAATATATTTCTAATATTCTAATATCCCCTTACACAAATCAGGCCATTCCCTCAGATCCTGTCACTGGTCATCACAGATAAGAGATCAGTGTTTGCCCCTCCTCTTCCCCTTAGGAGCAAGTTATAGAATATGATGAGGTCTCCCCTCAGTCTCCCCTTCCCCAGGCTGAACAGACCAAGTGACCTCAGTAGTTCATGTAGCTACTGTCCTACCTGTCTTTTCAGTATTTCTGTTAGAGCAGAATCAAGAGAAATCAACATATGCCTTTTTCTTAGTCACTGCTCCTCTGACATGGCAGCAGAAACATGGTGAATGGCCAGAGGAAGGTAGCATTTTAGTGGTTTAGAACAAGGTGGATAGAGTTTTGTGTTGGAACATTTTATTATTGGGAAGATTAATGTGATTAAATGAGTGAAGACTTTTTTATTGTAACATAGGAATACAAAGTGCATCTTAGTTCTTATATGATGAAGACGTGGAAATATTAAAAAATGAATGCACAGAGTGAACTGGAAAAACATACTTTTGATTTTGGACTTCTATGTCTAATCAGTAAAACTTACTCCAAATTGCATATTTTCTGTTAGTGAGCAACCCAAAGATTACTTCATGCCAACGTGTTATCACAAGGGTGCATTTTGTTGCTTTGCACTTTTCTCCTTTTACAATGGACCCTCTCTAGCTACAATTTGGGAAGGACAAAAATATCATTGATTTTTTTGGGAAAGAGCAATTGACAAATACAGTTCTACTATCCTAAAGAAATAATGTTGTTGGTTGTTTTTTAAAAACCAAAAAAAAAAAATCACCAGTGACTTGAAAAGGTACAAAATTATTTGAAATTTCACATCATAAAGAGCATAAAGAGAACCTAGATGGTGTTTGCAGTTTTTTTAGTAGATAAAAACTGACTTGAATCTTTTCTTGATGAATCTGTTCTTGCTATGCGTTACCCCTCTGTATAAGAGTAGTAATGTAATTATGTCAAGAGTGTTCACAAAGTGTTGGAATCTGTGTCATGCAGAATGCATAAATAGTATTTGTTGGTATAGCTGTAACTTCTAAAAGTCTGGAATGAAGCATGTGATATGTACTCTACAAACACATTAAAAAAGCATTCTTCCAAAATTTTGCTGCACATAGGTTTAAGATCTTTCTTTTTTCAGATATATGAAAAAGAGCTTCTTGTGTTATTTTTGTGGTTATCATTTTCACTTTGCCTTGTATTCACACTGATTGTGGTTTAAATTTCCTTTGCAGTTTACGTGTCAACTTGGACATGGGTAAGGCAGCCTATGGGTGGATGATTATGAAAGATGACAATATTCCTGGAACAGTTGTTCGAACTAGCACCATACCAGAAGAGTTGGGACGATTAGTTTATTTACTAACGGATAAAACAGGTATATCAGGTTACCATTCTGAAATCTGATAACTTTTATAAAATTTCTGAATGTAATTCTATGAATATGCTAATGTAAGAGTAGATTTAGACTACTGATTTTTGTTTCTCAGTAAAATTTTACACATTTGTTTTAGGACTTTTACAAGTACCAATAGGCTTGAGTAGGCCAGTAATTAGATGTTAAAGTCAGTATTTGGTAGTACTCAGATTTATTCCAGTGGGAACAGCTCTTCTATAGCAAGAGGATACTGTACAACATGAGTAAGAGTACCATCTGTCTTCCTCTGAAAAGACTCTGGAATAGCACTCAGGATGCTGGCTTATTTTGCACTTCGTTGCTACTGCAATATTGTATGATAATAAGTAAGAATGGCTTTTGAGAGAGCAAGTAATTCCCAAAACAAGTCATGAGATCAGCCTCCGAAATTATATCCGTTGTCCCAGTGAAGTTACTTGCTCTTTATGTTGCCAAGACCAGTTCTAGAGCTGCTGAATGATTTCAGCTTCATAACTGCAACCTGTTACTGTACCTCATCTGGTGTACTGGAACCTCCAACCTTTACCGAGATCAGAAAGTAAGTACTGAGAGTGTGAAGGAGTAATAACTTGTGTTACACTTCCTTGTTTCTTTCTGAGATTGAATAAATAATTTCTGGTAGATATACATGGTTTTTTTTAAAGAAGCCTTACTTCTGAACAGAGAAGGTTGTTTCTCGAAGAACTTCAAGAATTCTTTTACTGGTTTTAAGTAAAATATAGTTCAAATCATGAAAAGCTGCTGGAGGAGACAGGGGTTGGCCTCTGTTATACTTCTCCAAAAGCATAATACAGAGTTTATATCTCCTTCTGTTTTAAATAGTTCTCTATTCCCTCCCATGCTAACACTTCCATTACTGCATATTTGAAATTAAGTGTAAATATAATAAATCGTCACTTTTTCAAAACACGCTTTCCTTTTCTTTTCTAAAGGCACATATGGTATCCTATATACATCTGAATGTTGTTCTTCTATTTCATAAAAGGAAAGTATATTGCTAATTATAGTGTGGCAATTTTTCAGACCAAGTGAATGATTGTTAAACAAGACTTATTTCAGTTACCTAATGATTTGTATACAATTTGAAACTGTTTATTGATTTTAATTGCACCCTTCATCATGATAATTTATGTAACTTTGTGTGCTGTCACGTTGAAGATTTGAAGTATGTAATTTACAGCATGTTTGGAAAAAGTATGTTCAAAAATAATTTATTTTCAAAACAATGCAGTAAAGTTAAATTACAAAGTAAATTCCAAAGTTAATAACAAAACACTACTTTCTAAGCAAAACCAATGTAGACTTTTAAACTTTGCTGGTAGAGATTCCAGATTGTTGGTGTTCAACCTCAAAGGCTTTTCAGAGGACTGAGGTCTGCTGAGCTCTGGTGGAAGGTCTGAATCTGTATAATAATGATGTAAAGATGAAAGTGAAGGCCATATCCAGGGCAGTAGTTTCAAAGTGTTTTGGAAAGAAGCAGTCAGCAGTCTCACCCTATGCATTTTTACCTGAGTGTCAGCTGAAAGCTCATGGAAGTAAAAATAAGCCAGGAGTCCTGGAGACGTCACCAGCTTCACACCACTGACTGTGCCTTGCAGAGATGGGAAACACTGCTCTGTTTTAATAATCTTAAGTGCCCCACAAATTTTAAACTGTTCTTCATTCTGGACAAACACATCAACAATGTACTTTTTACCCAAGTGCATTGGTAGCTGCTTCCAGTTTCCTTTCATGAATACATTTGTGCTCATTATGCATTTATGATAAATGTGAGACATACTGTTAGGTAATGAACAAAGTCTGTACTCTTAATCCATGATTGACATTGCATGACTATACAGTTTATAAGAGCTGATCTCAGCACTTTCTCATTTGAATTTTCATTTCTAGTCATATAAACCAGTTGATTCTGTTGCCCACTTAAGGCCTGGCTGTCAGAGGATAAAGAAGGGAGTCAGTTTTGTAGCCATCTGCCCAAGTGGGTGCTACCAAAAAAGCAACACTAAAAGGCTGATTTAGTGAAATGTAAACAGGCGAAGTTTTTCTCAATACTGAAAAGGAAAGGGAATCCAGAGAACTGTCTGCAAAAGTCTTATATTGTGGCCCAGGCTTCACTGGAAATGATTGAGAATTAGTTGTTGAGTCTAAGGAGCATTGCATTACTAACATAATTGTAAGGTAGTCCTTTGTATGATTGTAAATTGGGTTTGTGCTTCATCAATAAGCTTTTTGACAAGAAGCGTCCATCACAGTGGCTCTCTCATTTGCCACAGTATAATAGAAAATGAAGTATCCCAATAATTGCATTATAGTTTCCTTATTGTGGGACAAGAAAGCAATGTGGTATAATTAGGTTTGATTGGAGTGCATGTTTCCGGTAAGATCTGAAATTAATGATGTTGCTATAGTGACACATCTGCGGCCACCAGTGCGTGAAACATAAAGTAATTCATTCGACGAGAGAAGACATCTGTTAACTGCAAGGATGCAGAGCATATTGACACTGACCAGAAATACTAGACGTTATGTGATAAATGAACAAATGATGCTGAAACAGGAGGACAGATAATTTGTACTTAATCTGCTGGGAGAACTTTAATCTTCTCACTGGTTGCATTTGACAATGCCATTGTTTAAAGAACAATGCTGCAGAGAACTCATAAATTTTAAAACTTAAGTCAGGGTGCAGCCTATTAAAGCAATACATTAATTCCTTTGTTAGGGGGTTTTTATCTTCTTGTAGAACAAAGCCATTACTAAAAGCACCCAGTAAAACAACGGGTTTTTTAGGACTCATTATAATTAGAGCATCCATTACCCATAATGCCTTGTTGTTTGGACTTGAATCACATAAAAGTTTGACAGAAAGGCATCATCCATTATGATGATGAGTAGCAGTTTGCATGAGCATGGTTTCTCATGCTCTCCAGGGTACAAAAAATTCTAATGGTGAAAAAAAAAAGATATTCGCCAATATTTAATGAGAGTTTTTGTTTCTTTGGATGCGGTTTAGAAATCCACCTGCTATTCATAACTACCAATGTGTTCAGCTAAAACAAATGTGTAGTCTTCCAAGTGTAGTTATTTACTAATGAATGTACTTGTATTTGAGTTCTGTAATTAACATTTTAGTGGGTATTTGGACCAAATGAGATACTTAACAGATATAATCATTGAACAGATGCATAGAGCAATGGGATTCTTGAATTTTTTGGAATATCCGAGTATTAGAGGTTGGTATATATGGACTTTTGTTAAATGTGCCTAATGTAATGTAATATTAGAACATTACTATTAGTGAATTTCAGTAATTGTTTATGAAAATAATCTTTTTAGTTACACTTTGAGTCTTTGAGTCTTTACCTCTTCAGTGTAAGCAACTAGAGAGAAAGAGTAATTTTTAAAAGTTGATGGGATAATATCTCCTTCTTTACTTAGATGGATCTATATTTATGATCTGCCTCTTAAGATTTTAGTACCACTAGGTTTGCAGGGTGAGTAGAGCAGACTAGAAATGAAATGTTTTGATGGAGATGTCCTACTGGAAGATTCCAGACTAAGGAATCCTTATTTTTTGTCTTCTGTTGGACTCCTATTCACTGAAAATACCCAGCGAGCATGATGTTGCTCTTACACTTCTGAATACACAGGTATTGTGCTTGTGGGAGGCAGAAGGCACAGAGGGAATAGGTACTGCTCTTCACAACTGTGTGTCATGGTTTAGGAGTGGGACTCCCTAACTCAGTGCCCCCAAGTTACCTGTTACCTCTACTGTGACCTTCTGCCCAGGAAAGATTAGGCTTAGCTCAGCTCTCTTGGTCTTTGTCCTTATTCTTAATGGGTTGTACTGGGACTTAATTGGTTTGAGGTTTTGTGTAGGTTGTGTTTATGGCATACTCACAAATGGACCAGCTGAATGAGCTATGTATGCTTACCATGAGTTTTTTCCATCTTCTTCTTCTTATATTATATACCAGATTTTATTTTTTCCAAGGTTCATAGAAAAAAATGTGTATCTTCAGATTGTTGTCAACAGTCTAATTATTAGACTGATTAGGCCTGATCTCCCTTAAAGTTTCCATAGAAATGTTCACATTTACACTGACTTTATATCTGTTTAAGCAAATAGCTCAAACAACGTGCTCAAATTATATGAAAAGTTGCTCATCTTCTAATTTCTCACAAAGTTACTAATTTTTCTGCTGTACAAATTTGCTTGCTTTTTCTTGTTTTGGACATTTTAAATTGCTGGTATTGGTCCAAATTGCCAGCTAGTAACACAGGATCAGAATGATCTGCATCTGCTTCTCAAAAAACAGCAACAAAAAATCTCTGCTGCTCTGTTGTGAATCACATCTGTTGCCACCCAAGGAATGATGCCTTCAGGACTTTTTCCTTAGAAATTAATTTCCTCTTTGCCTGCTTTACTCTGTGTTTAATGATACAATTGTAGGAAAGAAGGGGGAAAAAAAAGCTCTTGGCTTCAATAAAGAACACACTAAATTTTTCTCCAGCAATTCTACACTAACTTTTTTGTCAGGCTATTTTCCTTGTGTGGTACCTGCATTCCAGAGCTAAGTTCAAGAATGTATAACAGTAGTAGTAGACGGTATGTTGACTAATGTGCTTTCTGGAAGCTTTTCTAAAGTAAGCTGTTTTTTAAATCTAACAACTCTTCGTATTAGCAAAGTCCTGAAAGTGTGGAATTGATAACTAAGTCTTTTAAAATATTATTAAAAATAGAAAGTTCCTTCACTGTTCTATAGTACTTACCACCTTGAGCAGACTGAAAAACCTCAGTTTTGTATTGTTTTCATGTTCAAAAAGTGGGCTATATTAGAAAATCTGCCTCTAGATATTTGAAGAGTTTTCATCTGGGGGCATAAAATACAAGATGTTGTTATGTCATACAGTATTAGTCATCAACTAAAACTAATTAGTCTTCAACTAAAATTTAAGACAGAAGCGCTGCGAAAATTATAACATGACTGGTTGGCACCATGTAATGTATGGAACAAGTTGTTGGGAATGTTTCTGTACCATTTTGGCATTTCATTAATTAGAAGGCTTTAGAAGTGAATTCTTAATTTGCACACGTGATGAAACTTTATTTCCATGTGAATGGCCGAAAAAGGTGTATTTTGTTAAGGTGGGGTTTTTTTCAGAATTTTGAGAGTATTTTCATAACTTCAGCTACCCCTGTTTGTCTAAGAACACATCAGGTTTATTGTGGCTGTTCTTGAAAGTCTAACTCTAGTCTTGAGAAGCATGAGCAAACTGGAATTGTTGCTTCTTTTCTTTATTTTTGTTTTTGGTTATTTGTCATAGATATTTCCTACTAACATAGCTGATAAAAAGGATTGTATTAGAGATGTATAAGTTGCAAGTATCGAATCAGGATTTCCAGCATGTTTATTCCTGTGTCTTTGTTGATTATTTTTCCTCACCTGTTTTTTCCTAAACCTTCTTCCATGCCTCCTGTTGATTGCAAGACAGGAAAATCCATACTTTTCTGTGCAGAAGCTTTTCTTCTCTGCTTGCTGAGAAAGAGGGGGTGGAACATGGAAATTTTCCAGCCATCTGCCTTTCCCTCACCAAGTATGATATGGAGTTGGACTGATTTAGTGGTGTCAGAAGAAATAATCTTTCCATACAATAATCATAGGGCTAATTCTGTTTTCTGCTCAGTTTTCCCAAGCAGCAATTACAGAAATAGTGGGAAGTGGGTTTGACAGTTGCCTGCTGTCTCACCTTTTGACTAGCATTTAGTTTCACAACTCGTAGAGAGAGATTTTTTAGTTCAAAGGCTTGGCGAAGTCAAGGACAGTGGAAATGGAGATTTTAGTTTCTCATATTTATTGGTGAAAATTTTCATGTTTCTCATGTGCAAACTGGGGATTTAATTTTTCTAGTGTTGAATTAAAGTACAAGATGTAATGAATTTTAATAAAAGATCTCAATAAAAGCACAGCTTCTAAAAGTAGAAAAATTGGATTTATGTGATTACTGTAAAACAAAATTTCATTTTCCCATGTATGAAAGTAACCAAAAATTTCCAATTTGCTAATTATAGAGATATGGAACTTTGTCTTCCTGGGCTGTTTTCCAGCTTTGGGAATGTTCAGCTTCTCATGTAAATTTTTAATAATATTATGCATATTTTGTAGAGAATTTATGCATTTCACATAAACATTATTTTAATTCTTTTTTAAAATTCAAATAATATAATTATAAAAAGAGAAGTCCTCAGCAACATGTAAGGAAAAGCAAATGGGAAATGTAGTTTTTAATGGTAAAGGGAGAATTTGGAAAAAAATCTTGCACTGGTAAAATGGAAAGAGTTTGATAGTGCAGTGTGGTGGTACAACAATGGAGATGAAGTGTCACTGTACAGGTATCACCAGGAAGTGGGAGTGGTAGACATTTCAAATGCAACTGGAAAAGACATGAGACTTTTACAGCCCTAATGAATCTTTGAAGATCTCTGATAGTTCTAGCCCTGGTAAGAGCATAAACTGTATGCTGACTGGCCAGACAGTGTTGTTTTGCAGATAACTATAGCATACCTCATCCTTTTAGTCTTTTCTTCTCCTGTTGCTTAGCATGTAGCTTGGCATACAACATGTAGTTTGGCATACTAGGATAAAGATGTGAAATAAAAATAGTTAAGATAAATAAAATAATTATGAAATATTTTATTCTGCAGTATTTATTTCCAGAGAATTTTCTTATACTCCATTTTAAAAATACTGTAGAAGCTTCAAGAATGTCTACTCTGGTACCATGTTTGGTTTATTTTTTTATGATCAGACTTATGCATTTAATGACACAAAACTGGCTGGTTAAATATAGAAATAGCTTTATACTATTTTTGTACTTGCTCTGCCTGAGTAGCCGTAGGGAAAATTTTTAGGAAGAGCCATAATCAAAATAATCTTTTGTGAGCTGACTATGGAAAGCTAGGCAGTAGTGACCCCTTTCTGCCTCACATACCCCATCAGGCAAGGCTGACACCCTCACCCCTCAATTAGAGGTTTTCCAATCCAGAGGACGTGACTGGTTGGCAGAGGTGGATGCAGTGTCAGTCTGGCTGACACTCTGTAGTTTCTTGCAAATGTGAAGTGAGCACAGAAAACACTGGTTTTGTTCATTCTGCCTTATTCTACTTGGAGGCTGAATCTGTCAAATTTGGAAGTGATGTTAGGTCTTAATGACTTAATCTAGATAACACTGACACTGAATGTGCCCAATTGCCAGAATGTCTGCCTTGGTACATGAAGTGTGGAAAATTTGTAAAATTTGTATGATTTTTGGGGTTTCCTGTAGGGTTCTTTTATTTTAGATTTTCTGATACATGGTGCAAACTCTTGCACTGGCTTTTGAGAGTCAGCTCCATCTACATACTTCAAATTCAATTTTTTGTATAGAAAGAAAGGTTTTGTCTCTTCAAGTTTGTGTATTTAGTTATTGGCAAAATCAGCTTGCAGGTGGAACCAGTGATTTCTTCCAGAATGACTAACCATGATCTTTCTCCACAAATGTTCCTTTAATTACGTAAATTGATGCTAACTCGTGATTCATTCCTGCCTTCCAAAGGAAAGATTTTTTTGAGGGGAGGGGAGGTGTCTGTGGCCATCTCATAGTATTTTTCACTGTTTTGTGATATACTTCTCCTTTATTACAGGAACACTTACACAGAATGAGATGATATTTAAGCGCCTCCACCTAGGTACTGTTTCCTATGGAACAGACACAATGGATGAAATACAGAGTCATATTATAAACTCTTATTCACAGGTATTTCATAAATAATTTACATTTCATAAGGGGGGGTTTAACAGCATTGAAGCATTGTTAATAATTATGTCTAGAATTTGAGATGCAATGAAAGTTGTTATGTGTAGGTGTCTCTTAAGAAATATGATGGGAAAAATATTAGTACATAGTTCTCTCCTGATTCCAAAGTTCCTCATAATGCCCCCTAAAGATATTTACTTTTCTGTTCTTCACTAGCAGAAATCTGTGTTAACCTGTCCATGCAGTACAGTCTTTCTCCTGCCAAATCATCTAAGAGTAAGCTATTCATTACTGTGACTACAAATTATAAGGAAGTGTCCAGAACAACATGAATAGTAATTATGTCTTTGAAGATATTCATCAAGAATATACATTGAAAAGCCACATTAATTGGTATAACCAAATGGTATAACAGTAGTTGTCAAAATAAAACTTACACAAGTATATTTAAAAATTCTTTTTTTAAAAATTAAGATGATTTCAAACAGCATAGAACTGGGAGGGAGAAAAGGTGAGAAAATGGAAAACTCCATATTGCTTGAGATCAAATTGTTCCTGTGATGTATGAGAGTGCTTGGTCTGGAAAGTGTACAAGAGGATTGTGACTCCCTGTCTCTGTGTGGGTCAGCTGTGGGGTTCTGCAAGCATTACTTACATTTCCCATGTATGTAAACTGTTCGGGTGCTTGCTGCAAACCTTCCTAAACACCTGATCCTACTCTGAGATTAGGATGAACTTTGTGCTTTATTTTATTTCTATTCTTTGAAACAAAAAATAGGAAAATTTACAGAAGAGACAACAAATGAAAAGTTAAGTAGTATTTCCATGGTGTTTACAGTATCATAATAAAAATTTATATAAGTTTTTCACCTGTAGTTAACATGAATACACAAACATGACTTCCTGACCCAGTGTACTGGTTTATGGCAAATTTGGGAGGAAACCTCTGAATGGGGTCTCTCTAGAAAGCAAATTCAAACAGCCCCTCCCGCACCACTGGTTCAGGAAAGATTTCCTTGGAGAAAAGTGGAAAAAACTGTTTATTTAACAAGCCAAGTATTCACAAGTATAAAAAAAATGAATAATACTAAACAATAAAACCTCTTGCTGTTCTGAGGAGATGGCAAGTTCAGAAAGTCCTTTTGTAGTTCCAAGAGTCCTCTGTGGGTGTTTTCTTGGCTCACTCAGTGTCTCTCAGTCCCTCTGGTGCTGGAAAATGCCACGTTCCAGGCACTGGTGGGCCACAGGCATGAGGACCCAGAATTTTTCTGGGTTTTTAGTCCAAAGCAGTTCCCAGAAAAAGAAAAGCCACGGTCTAGAGAACTTCTTTGCCTCAGCTAGCTAAAAACTAACTAAAAGCAAACGAGAGCTCTGTCCTGCTGTCTGTGTTGCAGACAACATGATCTGTGAGAAGGATAAAGGGGAGCAAGTGCAGTTTCTGATAACAAATTGAGCTTCTTCTCCCTCCCTTCATTCTCAGAACCAGTCTTAAAGGTGCAGAACTTAATATCCAGCATAAACAGAACAGATATCTAGGGATACAAGCATCATAAAGTCACATTAGGACACCCAGTTAAGTTTTTAGACTGACCTCCTTGTCTGTGTCCTCATTTTCTCTTGTAGAACTGAAGGATCAACAATTGATTGGAGTATCTAGCTGTGTTGTGTTGTAAACTATTGCTCCCTTGTTATTTGCTTAAAATAAGAATAACCGTTTAATTTAACTCCACACTGGACCCAGTTAATACTTTGTAGCTTTTGAGAGGAGAGATAGGAGGTAACACAGTGATGAAGTGTGTACATTTTATGTTCACAACTTAAATTCTTAATTATTTTCTGTCTATACAATTCAACAAATCCCCTTCTTGAATTCTTTTCCTTGGATAAATCTATTTCAGCTTAATTTTTGTAGGTATATCCATGGATAGTAAGTGAGATACAATAATCATGACTTGGAAATGGGAAATGAAGCTCTTTCACCTAAAGGTCAGCTGTCCAGATTTGGTCCAGAATGTGTTAACTGAAATTAACTGCTACTCACTAAGTTTACAAAAATCACCCAAACCTGGCTTTCTTATAATGTGCCACTTGGGTATTCACCGTAACAGCTATAGCAATAAATAATATTAATTGACAGTCTTGAGCTGGCACACCTTGGTCTGAGTGAGTTTGACAGCTAAGCACCAGGCATGCTCACAAATACCAGTTATATATTTTGCAGTTAAATATGCTGTCTGAAAAGAATTGCAGAATTCCTGGAATTCTTACTACTTAAAGCTTTTACTAATTTACTGTAAAATTTAATGAGTGGCAACCGTGGTTACAAGTTTTTAGTAACTGTAACATACTTAAAATGAGAGATGTGAGGGAAACTTTTCTTCTCAGTTGTGGGGAAAAGATTTCCAAAATGTAGGTTTGCTATTAGGAGATGATGAAAACAACTTTCTTGGAAAGTCCTTTTTTTCAGCTTTATATACTACTACTCTGTGTTTAAATAATGCTTTATAAATAATGCTTTAATTGTGCTTGTGTTAGTAGCAACTCGTTAAAACAGAACAGTGATGGAGTCTCAGTAACAAACCAAGCAACTACTAAATAATTGTTTCAATCTGAAAAAGTATGATGAGGTTTTTTAATTTAATCTATGATAATAAAAGCTGCCGGTTAGCTAGGCAGTGGTTCTTGTGTGACATTGATTTTATCCCTTGTTTGTGTTCTGTTTTATTATTACAGTGGACCTACCAGACTATTGTCATCTTAATGTAACACACAAATCTATTATAACCTGATTATATTTCCCCACTGGAAGCATTTTGTGATAGAGGGCATAATCTTTAATGGAATTTGTGTGAAATTAAATTATACAAGCATCAATAAACATAACATAATTCAGAAGGAGTAAATCAGCTTAATTTATTTGTGGCTGTTATGGCATCAGTGTTAGCAGAATGCAAATGCAGAGGTTTAAAGCAGTAGCTGAAAAGCAGTGCCAGATGAGCAGAAAGTTAAACCCTTTATTAGACAACACTGTAATTTGATGGGCAGAATGTTCACAGTTCAGCAGATTGCAGTCAGTAGGAAAAAAGCGTGGATTCTGAAAAGGTTTTCTGAGTTCCATGGGAGCGAATGGAAGAGCCCTGTGGTAGTACTGCTAATATATTTAATGTGCTGACTTTTAAACAAAAAAAACAAAACCCAACCAGCAAAAACCAATAACCCCCCTACCAAAAAACCCCAACTTATTTTAACTAATTGTGAACACATAGTACTTTTCAGAGGAAGATTAGCTCTGTCATGTGCTCGAGCATTTGTGAAGGGTAACTTAAAACAGTGCTAGTTTATTGGTTATGCAACAGTAATACAATCTTCAAGTATGTGTCAAACTGTTATTTTGCATGATTATTTAATTTGATTATTGCATTCTTGTAAGGACAAAAAACATTTCAGCTGCAGCAAGAGAGTAAAACTGCATTAGTTCACAAATAATATGGAGATTGTGTAAGTTATACATAAAATCAGCAATATTTGTATTTTAATTAGTACTAATATTTATTCTTGAAAATATTCCTGCTTTTGTTCTTCTGATCTCTTCTGATCTCCTCTTCTTCTGGTCTCTCATGATTGACACAAATGTGGTCATCTTTTAAAATACAGAGATTTAGGTGTTTCGTTTTTGGTTTTTTTTTAAAGGGGTTCTCTTCAGTTTAGTGACACAGGTGAAGAAGAAAAACAAAACATCAAAATTTTAAATTTTGTCTCAGTGTTTCTGAACCGATCCACTTGGTGGCTGGTTTAAATACTTTTTCTTAAAAGGAAAAGAAAAAATAATTCACTGGATGCAATAGACATGAAAGGACTAGTGAGACAGATCATTGAAAAATGTAAAATCTGAAGTGAGGTAGCAGGGGTTTCTGCAGGATCTGATCGGCCTATTCAGCCCTTTTCCAACATACTTGTTTTCATTTCACGTTTTTCAAATGTCTTCAGGCTCTGTTACTGAAATTTGACTACAAATGCCAGGTGATGAGCCCATAGTTATGTATAATTTCTTTAAAAAAGGAGATGAGGCTTTTTATTTATCACAAGCTAAATGAGTTAACCGTAGGTTTTATAAAAATAAATGAATGCTTACTAGCCTTATCATTTATCAACCTTTGTAAAAGGAACAGTCAGATACAGGTAGATAAGTATTCATGTTTTGTTTCCATTTTTGAACTTTGGTTCACTATTCATTGTGTTGGGTCTTAAAGGTCCACTCTCAGAACAGTGGGAACAGTACGAGCTCAACACCATCCAGGAAACCTCAATCGTCCGCGCCCAAAGTGCGCAAGAGCGTCAGCAGCCGGATCCATGAAGCAGTGAAGGCCATCGCACTCTGCCACAATGTCACCCCCGTGTACGAATCCCGGGCTGGGGTGTCTGGAGAGACTGAGTATGCAGAAGTGGATCAGGACTTCAGTGATGAAAATCGAACTTACCAGGCTTCCAGCCCTGATGAGGTTGGTATGCAAGGCTGAAAATATTTATTTATAACTCGTAAAGAATGGGGGAAACTAAGTAAAAAAGAGAAATGCTGTGAAAAAAAGGTGTTTTGAGCAAGGGTTTCTTTAAAATTAGTATGTTACTATAAGACACAAAATAATACCTGCACACACTGCTGTTTTCAAAGTAAAAAGGAGAACTTTTAATTTCTAACTTTAACATTTATAGATTTCTAAAAGTGACAGTAGATTAGAAAGCAAAAGTACTACCTCTCCAATGACACTAAACAAACTAACAGTCTATCAAATTTCTCTTTTTCTATAAAAGAATACAAAACAATAAGTTATTTACAAAAAGTGTGTGAAAAAGTTCTTTACAAGAATGTAAACATCAAAAAGCTTAAAAAATCAAAACAACATTAGTAGTAATCTGGTTTTATATTTTCTAGCTTAGGATCTGATGCCTTGCTGTGTAAAGATCTGCTGGTTCTGATGCCTTGCTGTATAAAAGTGTTTTCAGTTATTTGACTTAAAGACCTGTGAAGTGAGTGCTTCGGGGTCAATATTGTATTGAGGATTGCAATTAAAGGTTTATGGTTTTCTATTATTATTCTCAAAACATTAATCCATGTGTGAATCATAGTATGCTGTTAAAGGGAATATGAAACTGTTCTGCAAGATGGACAACCTGGTACATTAGTTAGAGATGCTGCCAGATACCAGAATGTACAGATTCCTAACAGGAAAAAACAACAGATGAACAAAACCTCCAGAAACAAACAAACAAAAAAAACCCCATCAAACTTTGAATGCTTCTGTAGAAAAGTTTTTGATCTTCAGACTCTAGGCAGCTTCATAATATTTAGGGTTCTTTCAAAATTGCATCAAGAGTAGCACAAATTTAAAATACCATTTCAATAAAAA
Organism: Emberiza elegans; assembly: GCA_024865655.1. Classification (NCBI taxonomy): domain Eukaryota; kingdom Metazoa; phylum Chordata; class Aves; order Passeriformes; family Fringillidae; genus Emberiza; species Emberiza elegans. Next base: position 60,441,009 of record JALJVW010000206.1, read on the forward strand.
CATGCCTTTGAGTTTTATTGAAATCCAAATTTAAACAAATCCCTCTGCTTTCATTGGATTTGAGTTATTGTCTGTATAATCCTATTTTGGTCCCTAAATTGATTGCCTAAAATTCAATCTAAAAAGATACTAGAAGAGAGAGGCAAAGCTCATGTTGCAAGATACTGCAAAGAGATCACTTTATAATAATGTGTGTAGTTGATATAGTAAAATGGAGAAATAAACTATTTTGAGGTTGGTTTGCATTTGAAAGTGAGCAGGTAGAGAAGAATCTTTGTTTTAAAGAATTTCTAGCATTTTCTAAAGGTTTTTATTGTAACCCCAGTAGCTTAGTCATAAATAAAATAAGGGGTTTTTAAGATGTGAAGAAGTAATTGCGTATCTGAAAGCCAGAATATTTCTCTAGCTGTGCAAGTTGATCTCGTACAAGATAATGTTTCTTTCACAAACTTCATCCTGCTACATAGTGTATTATTCAGGTATACATTTGGTTTTCATGTCTAATATGTCACCATATGTAATGCTAACAAAACTTAAGCAGTTCATACTGCAGGCTATCATTGCTAAAAGTAACAAGTCTGTAACAAGGATTTTTTTATGAATGCAAGAAATAAAATTAAATCTGTTTTCATGTAGTAACAAGCTAGCAGACATTACATACCTTTCAGATGCCATAAACAAAGTTCATAGTGTCAAAGGATTGTAGAATATAAAGTGGCTGGTTCTGCATGACTAAAAAATGGCAGTCAAAACAGTTTCAAAAATAAAACTCTTGGTTCTTAAATAAAGAGGTAGAACTTGAGATGCTGATCTTTGGCTAAATTCAATAATCCATAATACTGTATGTGGTGTTATATAGTGTGAGCTGATCCACATTATGAATTGAGAATCCTGGAAGGGCATTTGTTTATGCCAGAAGGGTGTTTGTTTATGATATATATTTGTATAATGTTTGACTTGCATTATACACAAGTGAACAAATTTTCATCTGCACATGCATTCATATTTACTTAATGTTTCAGTTTAATGAGCCCGTGAGGTACTACTGAGTATAATGAATGACTGCATGAGCAAGGATCTGACTAGAAAGATATGATGACAACTATAAATCAAGTAAATATTCTGCTTTAATAGCCAAAGATATTACTGAATCAGGGGAAGAGATGTGCATTTGAGAGAGACTATGTGAGTTTTTTCCCCCTCGCCCCTCTCTCCCTGTGGGCTTTTGTATATTTGTTCGGTGGTTTGAAAGCTGAAAATGCTACCATGAAGAGCAATTCTCCTCCCATATTTACTAAAGAAAGCAGCTGTAAGACTCAAGAATTATACAAGCGGTGCCCTGGGAAGACAGTAGGGAATTTGACCTTGGAAAAATGAAAGGAAGGAAAGTTGATAAAGTGCTAATATAAATAGATCTGGGACTCAGGGTGGAAAAGGAGGTAGAAGAAGAAATCAACAACAAAGAAACTGTTCATGCTGCAAGGGAGATAATGCACAGATACCATTTTAATACTGATTTTTTTTATCATTTCAACTTATACATTAAAACTATATGGCAGTGAGATGAAATATTTCCATTCTAAAACAGGCTTAAATTTCATTTTTGTTTCTCAAAGATAATGCCTGAAACACTAGTAAAATTATCATATTGAACAAATATGCTTTTATATAATGAGAAATTGATGTTAAATGGAGTCTTGTAAAAAGATGAAGCTACAAAAAGCATGTAAACAGCATAAAAATTGCAGCATGACAGAAAAAAAGCCTAAGAGTTGAAAGACTAGCAGGTCTTTATCATAATTTTTTTAAGACTTCTATTGATGCAATGTTTGCAAATCACTGGAGCCTAAGGAAAATAATGTAAATGGTTCATTATTTAGCTTATTGAACTTTCCTGCAGTTAGGTTGACGGATGATGCCAATGTTTCCCAATCACCAAAGTACCATTTTAAAAGCATTTTTTATTGAATAAAGTGCTTTGAATATTGCACCCTGGAGCTTTATTTAGGGAAATGGTTCAATTGATGTTTTCTGTTTAACCTCAGCACTGACCTATCACAACATACTTGGTTAATAAGCAACATTATCATTTAATAGACTTAACCGGTTTTATGCATTGTACTTTCTCCACATTGCAACTCTGTTCTCTTAGATTTTGTTTATGGATCTGGCTTGATTGTAGTCTTTTGAAACAAGATGTTATTTGCATAGTTGTGTGTTGCATTATATAATATTACATGATCACACCATAGGATGTAAAGAGCAGAGAACAGTATGTAAGTATAAAGTATTCTTCCATGTAGGAAGGCATAAGAAAGAGCTCAGCAATATGCTGACTATTCTGCACACTTAATTAATTGACTTGAGGAACTCTTTTGAAATTCCTCACATCTTTGCATATATGTGTGCATCCATATACAGATATAATATGACCATAACAAAATATGCACATTTAGAAGTAGGTACATTCATCATAAAAGATGTATGTATTCATTGTTAGAGTAACTTGAGATAAGTAACTGATTTTGTATTCATAATGCAAACCCAACTTATGCCAGGCTCTTTGTTTTTATGATAAGTGATCAATATTTCATTTTCTCTGAAAAGAGTGGAAAGTTCCATTTGTCGGTCACTTGCCCTCTACAGCTGTAGCATAGCAAACATTCACTGAGAACCCACTGATGAGAAAAAAAAAAAAAAAAAAAAAAAAGCCACACCAAAACTCAGCTTCAACTTTGCCATCATAGGTGTGGGTTCAGCTCATCTGTAAAAAAGCCAGCTACCTTAATGTAATGAACAATCATGAAAGGATATAAGCTAAGTAGGCAAAGCAATAGAGTTCAAAGGTCAGAGACCCAAGCAATTCAGGGCATGCTATGAACAGGAGCCTTTGAAGACCTTTTGCCCCTTAGTCAGAAAAGGTTGATCAGTCATGATTTTTAATGACTGCTTACTCTCATAAACCAGCCATTTATTGGTTATGCTTTGTCCTGCACTGTTATAGTCTCAAGCATTTCTAATTCCAGGATCTTGAATATTTAAATACTACCTTGAAGTGTGGTCAGTTATTTAATTCCAACATTTCTGTCCAGAGACAACAGAGTTGCTAAAATTAATTACAAGGATACAAAGCCAATCATTTAAAAACAGACAGGGAAATTATATGCCCTTAGTGAAGCAGCTTTTGTGTTTACAAAAGTGAAGCTGTAATGTATGAGACATGTTGTATTGTTTAATTCATTTTATTGTGTGTGCTTATTGAAGCAAGACTAATTGTGTTGTTTTGTCAATGTATTGTGAAAAGCAAATCACTCAGTAGCATAAAACCATCACTTCCGTGACCTTCGAGACCCACAAAGAATAACTACTCCATAGCTTGTCTTGAATATTAACAAAACTTAAGCAGTTCATACTGCAGGCTATCATTGCTAAAAGTAACAAGTCTGTAACAAGGATTTTTTATGAATGCAAGAAATAAAATTAAATCTGTTTTCATGTAGTAACAAGCTAGCAGACATTACATACCTTTCAGATGCCATAAACAAAGTTCATAGTGTCAAAGGATTGTAGAATATAAAGTGGCTGGTTCTGCATGACTAAAAATGGCAGTCAAAACAGTTTCAAAAATAAAACTCTTGGTTCTTAAATAAAGAGGTAGAACTTGAGATGCTGATCTTTGGCTAAATTCAATAATCCATAATACTGTATGTGGTGTTATATAGTGTGAGCTGATCCACATTATGAATTGAGAATCCTGGAAGGGCATTTGTTTATGCCAGAAGGGTGTTTGTTTATGATATATATTTGTATAATGTTTGACTTGCATTATACACAAGTGAACAAATTTTCATCTGCACATGCATTCATATTTACTTAATGTTTCAGTTTAATGAGCCCGTGAGGTACTACTGAGTATAATGAATGACTGCATGAGCAAGGATCTGACTAGAAAGATATGATGACAACTATAAATCAAGTAAATATTCTGCTTTAATAGCCAAAGATATTACTGAATCAGGGGAAGAGATGTGCATTTGAGAGAGACTATGTGAGTTTTTTCTCCCCCTCGCTCCTCTCTCCCTGTGGGCTTTTGTATATTTGTTCGGTGGTTTGAAAGCTGAAAATGCTACCATGAAGAGCAATTCTCCTCCCATATTTACTAAAGAAAGCAGCTGTAAGACTCAAGAATTATACAAGCGGTGCCCTGGGAAGACAGTAGGGAATTTGACCTTGGAAAAATGAAAGGAAGGAAAGTTGATAAAGTGCTAATATAAATAGATCTGGGACTCAGGGTGGAAAAGGAGGTAGAAGAAGAAATCAACAACAAAGAAACTGTTCATGCTGCAAGGGAGATAATGCACAGATACCATTTTAATACTGATTTTTTTTATCATTTCAACTTATACATTAAAACTATATGGCAGTGAGATGAAATATTTCCATTCTAAAACAGGCTTAAATTTCATTTTTGTTTCTCAAAGATAATGCCTGAAACACTAGTAAAATTATCATATTGAACAAATATGCTTTTATATAATGAGAAATTGATGTTAAATGGAGTCTTGTAAAAAGATGAAGCTACAAAAAGCATGTAAACAGCATAAAAATTGCAGCATGACAGAAAAAAAGCCTAAGAGTTGAAAGACTAGCAGGTCTTTATCATAATTTTTTTAAGACTTCTATTGATGCAATGTTTGCAAATCACTGGAGCCTAAGGAAAATAATGTAAATGGTTCATTATTTAGCTTATTGAACTTTCCTGCAGTTAGGTTGACGGATGATGCCAATGTTTCCCAATCACCAAAGTACCATTTTAAAAGCATTTTTTATTGAATAAAGTGCTTTGAATATTGCACCCTGGAGCTTTATTTAGGGAAATGGTTCAATTGATGTTTTCTGTTTAACCTCAGCACTGACCTATCACAACATACTTGGTTAATAAGCAACATTATCATTTAATAGACTTAACCGGTTTTATGCATTGTACTTTCTCCACATTGCAACTCTGTTCTCTTAGATTTTGTTTATGGATCTGGCTTGATTGTAGTCTTTTGAAACAAGATGTTATTTGCATAGTTGTGTGTTGCATTATATAATATTACATGATCACACCATAGGATGTAAAGAGCAGAGAACAGTATGTAAGTATAAAGTATTCTTCCATGTAGGAAGGCATAAGAAAGAGCTCAGCAATATGCTGACTATTCTGCACACTTAATTAATTGACTTGAGGAACTCTTTTGAAATTCCTCACATCTTTGCATATATGTGTGCATCCATATACAGATATAATATGACCATAACAAAATATGCACATTTAGAAGTAGGTACATTCATCATAAAAGATGTATGTATTCATTGTTAGAGTAACTTGAGATAAGTAACTGATTTTGTATTCATAATGCAAACCCAACTTATGCCAGGCTCTTTGTTTTTTATGATAAGTGATCAATATTTCATTTTCTCTGAAAGAGTGGAAAGTTCCATTTGTCGGTCACTTGCCCTCTACAGCTGTAGCATAGCAAACATTCACTGAGAACCCACTGGATGAGAAAAAAAAAAGAAAAAGGAAAAAAAGCCACACCAAAACTCAGCTTCAACTTTGCCATCATAGGTGTGGGTTCAGCTCATCTGTAAAAAGCCAGCTACCTTAATGTAATGAACAATCATGAAAGGATATAAGCTAAGTAGGCAAAGCAATAGAGTTCAAAGGTCAGAGACCCAAGCAATTCAGGGCATGCTATGAACAGGAGCCTTTGAAGACCTTTGCTCCCCTTAGTCAGAAAAGGTTGATCAGTCATGATTTTTAATGACTGCTTACTCTCATAAACCAGCCATTTATTGGTTATGCTTTGTCCTGCACTGTTATAGTCTCAAGCATTTCTAATTCCAGGATCTTGAATATTTAAATACTACCTTGAAGTGTGGTCAGTTATTTAATTCCAACATTTCTGTCCAGAGACAACAGAGTTGCTAAAATTAATTACAAGGATACAAAGCCAATCATTTAAAAACAGACAGGGAAATTATATGCCCTTAGTGAAGCAGCTTTTGTGTTTACAAAAGTGAAGCTGTAATGTATGAGACATGTTGTATTGTTTAATTCATTTTATTGTGTGTGCTTATTGAAGCAAGACTAATTGTGTTGTTTTGTCAATGTATTGTGAAAAGCAAATCACTCAGTAGCATAAAACCATCACTTCCGTGACCTTCGAGACCCACAAAGAATAACTACTCCATAGCTTGTCTTGAATATTGATTGGTAGTTTTTTCACATGATCAAGCTGTATTTTTAAGTTAATAATTTTATTTTAATTATGAAGGGTTTTTTATGAAAAGCGATGGATTGCAAATGTTAGTTATAAAATGTTTGTTTATAAATATAAACAAACCAAACCACTGATTTGAAACAGGTATGAGTTATTGAACAGTCCCAATGGAAACTGTTAAAAAAACTCAGGCAGTGGGGAAAGGATAGCTCACTGCTTCTTTTCTGTTTCCAAAGCAATAGCCTTAACTTAAAAATACCACACTTACAATGTCTGTACAACTTATACAACAGTTTGATTTTGAAAGCAGTTCCTATTGTCTGAAGTGATGCTCTTAAATACTCTGAATGGAATACAGGTGGGTTACATGAGAATTCTTCTAAGCAGCAAAACGGGCTTACAAAATTCCCATGTCTAGTCCTTCTTCTTTGCCCTACAAATTGCTCCCTCATATATGCTAAAAACATTGAAGACTTTATTAATGCAGGTTCTTTTTTGGTTAAAGTGGTCAGGTTCACAGCAGGGCTCCAGGAAAGATGTGAGTACAACTGTGGTGGAACTGCTGAACTGGTCCCTGAGAGATAGAGGACAGCCAACTGCAGCCACAAGGGACTTTTTCTTAAACTAATATTATCTCAAAAGCAAATATTGTACATTGAAAGTGACAATTATTTGTTCATAAACTGTTTTGAGCAACAAATACTGTAAATGTTGAGGAGTTCAGTATTTCTGCTAGGGAGCAGAAATGATTGTCTAGGCCATAAGGAAAGAAAAGCAGGAGCTGGCTATGATATCCAGGCTGCTGGAGGCTGTGGCCTTAGTGATGAGGTGTACAGCCCCACAGGATCCAAGTATGGTGAACAGAGCATGTCCTGTGATGGAAACCTGCAGTCAAGAGTATTATTGTACAGGTCAACCTTAACCCAGTGCATAAGCTGATTTGGTTCCATAAATGAACATTTCTGAACAAATGGGATGATAATGTCCGCAGAACATGGACATGAATGGTGCCTTTGAAGTTTCACCTCTTCATGCCCTTCTGGAAATGCACTCATTCCTCAGGTGACTGAGTTAGAAACACATTCCTACTGAGAGAAGCTGCTTCTACCTCTTGAGCTGCTACTGCTCTAGGTGATGTTGTGGGTTACACAGTTACTGCTTAATTTGGGAGAGTTTCCTTATGAAATCTCTGAATTTGAGTGGAAATCAAATTGAAGAGTTGGTAATTGAAGAGTTTGCTGTTTGGATCTGTGAACTATAGAAGCTCAGAGTGTTGGGTGGCCTTTAGTGGGGAGACTGCTGACACAAGCAGCTGGAGTTCAAGAGTAGACATGTGGTAAATGGAAGCATCTGAAAGATTTAGGGTAAGAGCACTAAATGAGGTATTTCTCACTATTTGCATCAGATCTGTTGCATTTCTGTTTCACACTGCAATTATTTGCTCCTTTCCTTTCCTAATTTGGAAGTTGCATATTTGACATTGTCATGTGAGAGGTGAATGGTCATCTTTACCCTTTGGGTTGCTACTGAGGAGGAAGAAAATTAGCAAGTTAGCAACCACAAATCTCTCTTTGCCTCCATGTGCATTACCTGCCCTAGGAACACCACTCAGTTAGTGGGTTCACTCTATACCTGTGTCTTAGTAATAGGAAGACCATTTACCCACCAACATGCTTATGTCTCCCAGGCAGCCAGTTTCCCTAGAAGGGAAGCTTTGTGGTAAGCCAGAGAAGATCCATAAAACATTCAAATAAGTCCCTAATCTGCATTCAGGAAACTTAACACATTTCATCTGTGTCTGTGTGTCAGCAAATTAATGGTTATCTGCAAATAAATATTAACATTGCAATGGATTATTTTAAAACAAAGTGGTAGCATCACTGTCAAAGCCTTTTGTGCTTGTCCAACCTTTAATTGCTTTATCTGACTTCATTATGTCAAGCTCTGTAGAAGCCACAGCTGCTGCATTTTCCTGGTATTCTAGGTGTTCTTGATTTAGGTACACTAGATTGCAAGACCATTTTAATGTAAAGGTTCCAAAATGTATTGAAGAGGAAGAGAATGTATTTGTAGAGGGGAAACCTCAAGAAGAGAGACTAGCCTAAGAATCCTTTTTCTGAACTCTCTATAGCCAGCCTTTCAGTATATGTGTATTTGTTAAGATTTATAATGTAGATATTCATTTGTGAAATACTTGTTTAGAAAAAACTTTCTACATTCTAAAAGGTTTAGGTATTTCAATGGTAAGATCTGGCTATGTTGTTTTGGGTGCTGCTCTGATTAATTCTCAGTGATCGGAGTCAAACTCATCTTTCTCTCAAGTTTTTTCAGTATCCTTGTAGGCATCTGTTTGACTCTTGAGCCTTATTGACTGTTTCTTGTATGGTATTTGCCCCGATCAATTTAAAAGAAAAAATAAATGTGCAGTTGTGTATAGGCCAGGTATAGGAATACAAAATGACTGTGCTGCAAAATGCTAATTTAAATGGTATGTGAAGCCAAGCATAAATATAATAAACAGATTTGAGTCACCAAATATAGAACACTTTAGTTCTAGCTGCAAAGGGACACAAATAAGATGATAGGGTTTTAGTAGAAAGATGCAATTTACAGGTCAGAATGTAATAGTAACCCTTCACTGTGAAAATTGAAAATTAACCTTGAAAGTACTGGATCGTTTACAGCTTATAAGCTACTTCTGCTAAAGAAGAAAAGTTTGTAAAAAGGCTTCCTGCAGTTTTCAAGGATTTAAAATGGTGCTTTCCAAAGTGTGCTCTATTCTATTCCATTACTGCATCTCACTGTATTTTCATCTGGTGATGTCCACACAGGTGGCATTACTAGGGTTTATTACAGGTTTACACAGGATTTTATTCCAATTTTGAATTTTCTTAGAAGCTGAGGTGTTTTATTTGCTTTGTGTGAAATTTTTAGTGACCATCATGTCCTTTGAATTTACCTTTAGGAATTTCCTACTTGCATGATTTTATCAGTGCTTGATTTTTATTTTTTTCATCCTGCCTGAGATTAGTAGCAGAGCCTATTAATCCAGAAAAATCCAGAATCCATAAAAATCCTGTGAACTTCATTATAGTTATCTTCCCAGTGATTTAAAAATCTGGTTTCCAGTAAAGATTAGCATTTGGAAAACTAAAAGCAGATTGAGGAGAAGTTTTCTTTAATCAAAAAAAAAGAGATACAGAATGTGTCTTGTATATAAAAAAATAAAATCAGTAAAGCAGTTTTCCTAAAATAGTAATTTTTTTAAGGAATAAATCACATGATGGTGGTGGTGGTAGATATTAAAAGTATAATATAGAAAAATGTGGAATCTAGATGTCATGCACTTCAAACCAGCAAAATTTTGGAAAAGGGACTTTTCCATGTGAGTTTGTGGGATGCAGTATTGTAAGCTTGGTTTCCATCTTATTTGATGTCAGAAGTCATATTACTGTTGAAACAAAGGATTGATATTATGCAACTGAGTAAAGTAAACTAAAAATAAGGTCCTTTGCTTACCTATTTATTACCTATAACATTGTCTCAACTTGCATGTAACTGTAGATATAATAAAATATTTTATATTGAAATTCTCCCAAAGAGTTTTACTTACATAATGGTCTTGTTGATATAGAAATTGTCTTCTCATTTTGCACAATTTCTACTGGATGCCCTTGATTTGTTGTTGAATGTATGTGGGTATTTATTAGAATAGTTATTTCTGAACAATATATTTAGAATACCTCATTTTCAGCAATAAGTTCAAAAAAGGTTTTATATTCTTCATAATAAATTTTTAAGCTCTTCAAGGGACACACATAATTTGATGTGTTAATATTTTATACTCAGTCTGCTGCTATTCACTTTTTTTTTTCCCTAGGTTCATGGAAGAGTTTATACTTTCACCCTAGCAACAGTTGTTTGGTTTTCATTTATGTAACAGTGTCATAGACCTCTCACATTTAAATAATTGAAATATGTCTCTTTTTTCTTTTTTTTTTTTAATTTTCTTCATTCTTTAGGTAGCTCTGGTGCAGTGGACAGAGAGTGTGGGTCTCACTCTGGTTAACAGGGATCTGACCTCAATGCAGCTGAAGACCCCTGGTGGGCACATCCTGACATATTATATCCTGCAGATCTTCCCCTTCACTTCTGAGAGCAAGCGCATGGGCATCATAGTTAGGGTAATTTGGGGTATTTTCTGGGTGTTTGGTTTGATTTTTTAAAAATGCTGGCAGATCAGACTAATTCACTCCTGCAACAGACAATACCACAGAAATTCATTGATTACATTTGCCTGTGTGTGGATTCACTGAATATGCACTGAATGTTCCATCATTAAAATGTGTAACAAACATATACACTAAGTTATTTGTAAAGTTTTAATTACCAGGTCTTTCAAAGATACAGGGCTTTCTATTTTGGGTTGGTATTTGCCACCCAAGAAACAAAATACAAGTTAGAGGGGATGAAACATTGATATTTTAAAATTTAGTTTAGGGGTGCTGAGAATCTCTTATGCTTGTTGACTTCAGTTAGAGCTGGTCCTCTTACATGGAAATAGCAGACATGTATCTCAGTGGAATCAGAGATAACACTGGAAATTGTAACATCAAGTAATAAAACCTATCTATCCACTTCTTGGCGAGGTACTTTGTCTTTTATAAATGGGAACCTATTGAGTGCTTCAGAAGGCAATTAAGTTATTGGTAGGTAATTGTTTTGACTTTATAAACAGATATTCCCCCCCACCCCTTCCCATTTCTTTTGTAAAATTTTAGGATGAATCTTCAGGAGAAATTACATTTTACATGAAGGGTGCAGATGTTGCCATGTCCACTATTGTACAGTACAATGATTGGTTAGAAGAAGAGGTAAGAAAGCAAATCAATATTTACAAAAATTAAATTGTATAAAAATTTAAAATCTCAAATATATCAGATGTTATTGGGATATGTTGAAAGGGCAATCTAAGGCAATGCAGTATTGGATTTTGAACTTCAGTTATGCATATCCTGAATGGGTTTTAAGGGACTAAAACTATTTCCAATTCCTGAGTAACATACAAAAAAAGTGAAGCTGGTACTAGTAGCAGGACATGTTCCTGCTTAAAACAAGGAACGTTGTTTTTCATTGACTGACCTTTCACATAAAACCTAATTACTTCTGAGAAGTATTCTGCTATAAATCTTTATATGCCTTGTTTGATCAAAATCTGCAGTGAGGTATGATTATGAATTACAGACTTTGACAAGTATTTTGTCCAAACTATTTTTTTACCACATTTATTAAACTTCAAATAAAATAGTTAGTGACTGAATTTCAAACCTGATTAATATTTTTCACTATGTGTTCTAGTAGGTACCAGCAATCATCTTATTTTTGACCCTACATACAGCCAATATGTTAATACAATGATTACACCATGTATGTTCATAATGGTATTGGCAATATGAATCAATATCTGCTGCAGGGCAGTTTGATTTATTCAGGGACATGAATAAATTAAACTCCCTCAAGACCTAGCAAAATGTCATAAAAATTACTTTTGGCGATAATGATGCACAATTAATTGTAAAATACTTGTTTAATTTATTTAGCATTATGAGGTCAAATCAATAAGTGTTTGCACTGGAGAGCCTTGTTTTTCATTAAGACATGCTATTCCATGGCTATTTTTAATGTGTAGATGCTTTTCTGATAAGGGATACATTCAGTGAAAAAAAGAAATGTAATTCTGTTATGCGCCTCAAAAGTAGTTTTAATTTATTTTAAAGCTTCAACCTAAAAGAAATTTTCTTTAAGCTAGGAGAGGAGATCTAATTGACTTACTGATAGTGAACCACTTCATTTGGGAGACCTGAAGTATAATTGCTTTTCATCCTGTTTGTGGCTTCTCCAGAGTATTCTAAGAGTCTAAAGAAACACCAAAGCTACAGATGCATCATGTTAGCATACAGTAGAAAGCATGGACACAGGACTGAATATTTGCATAACTGTTCTGTGCTTTGGTTCTTGTAGTGCGGTAATATGGCACGAGAAGGACTGCGCACACTGGTTGTTGCCAAAAAATCACTTACTGAAGAACAGTACCAAGATTTTGAGGTATGAAAGGACAGAGTGATCTTGTACTCTATCATGTTTAATTACTTCAAGGAGAACATTCCTCTATTTTATTTTTAAGGTTGCAAAAAAAGATGATTCATATTTAAAAAATAGGTAATTGAGGTATTGTCCACAATCTGTTAAAGGCTTTGTCATTCATTAATGATGGTTCTACAGTCATATGTAGGATCCTGTTTGCTTTATTATTGGATTGGACAGTGTTTTCCCAGAAGCTAATGTAATGTTATTTTTGTAGTTTCAGCATGACCTAAAAAAGCTACTTGTTCTCAAAGATAAGGCCTTTCCTCCTTAGAAGCTGTGATGCCTAGTTCTTAACAGTTCTTCAGGAGGCATTTTCTTTAGGTGCATTGTCAGAAGAGCCCTGTATAACATTGGGTGTAAAGTAAAATAGCTCCTTTAGTCTTGTTCTTCATTAAATATATATAAAGACAAACATTTAGCCTAATGGATCCATGCTATCACTGAGTGGTAGACTGAATGTATACTTTATCAGTCGTAGCAAACTCTAAGTGGTTTTGTGTTTGTGCAAACAGGGTCGATATAACCAAGCAAAGCTAAGCATACATGACAGAAACCTGAAGGTTGCTGCTGTTGTAGAGAGTTTGGAGCGAGAAATGGAATTACTGTGTCTCACTGGAGTAGAAGATCAGCTGCAAGGAGATGTTAGACCAACTCTAGAGATGCTAAGGAATGCTGGAATAAAGGTACTTAACACATATTGCTGACATAACAGGTTATCATTTATTAACGTTTTAAATCAAGACATAACTTATATTTGTCTGTATTTAGGTTCTTTCAAAGTAAGAAATGTGTCAAGTCCCCTGTACATTCTTGCATGAACTAGCAGAAACAAACAAGACACTGTGTGCAAAGTTCCCTTGCCTACAAGGTTTCATCAATCTCAAACTTACTTCTGTAGGAAAACTACCAATGGATGTATGTGTGTCTCAGTGATTTATCCCCAGGCTGTCTACAGTAAACTGTCCTTGTTGACACTGACTGAGTTTGGCACAAGATTTGTGTGACAACAATGTTTTCAGGTTTGGCGCTCGTAAGAAGTTTCAGCAAAGATCAAAATGTGAATTATTTGAACTAGAATTCAGAACTGCCCTTGGAGTTTGTTCAGTTCATGTTAAAGGGATGGCATGAAAAGCCATGCAGAAGAGTTGGTTTGCTAGACACCTATCAATTGCACATATATAAGTAATGCATTTATTTGAGGGAGGGTTTCAACTCAATGTATGAACAATATCTGAGGGGAGGGGGCAAGATTATAAACATTTTGCTTTAAGCAGAGTCAAGCTCTTCTCCAAATAGTTGTAATGATTTGCATTGGTTAAGCTGAGTCAGACACAGTGGGATATTTTGCATATGCTGCTTGTGCTGGACTTCAGCCCCTCCATTATCTGCTGGAAGGGCAGCGCAGGAGGGCAAAGCAAACCAGGAGAATTTTGGGATGCAATGACAATAATTTCCTTACACTGGTGATTGAGTCATCTTCCTAACTAATCATCATACTAAAAAACCTTCTTGGTGTTAAGGGGCTGAGAGAGCTGTCACACGATGGGAACGTAACAACTTTATCCCTTAATCTTTACTGCCTTCTCAGTGGTCAGTGTATCTCTTCAGAGTGTTGGGACTGTAGCTCGTACTCCAAGATTTGCTGTCTCATGGCTTGGCTGCTGCTTCCTGAGATTATCACCAGGGTCACAGACTGTTGTGTTGCATCATTTTGCTGACAAATGTAATCTCCATGCTCACTTTTCTGATCAAGGTACTATCAGGGCGATAGGGAAAGGATTTTATGCTTCCCCAGAGCTTTACTTTGTCTTCATATACATTGAGACATTGGCCCTTGTGAGAATGGAGCTGCAAAAAGTAAAGATAGTTCTTTTCTGCTTTGCATACTATTGCAGTAAAAACTGTTAGTTAATTTTACTTTTAAATGCATAAGTCGGTATATTTTCTAGGATAACCTAATCCAAAAAGGTGCCAGAGAAAAGTTGGAGAGAGATGTCATTTAGATTTGGAGAACAGACATGCTATTGTCCAAAGAAGTAAACTCTTATATTTTTTTTGCAGATATGGATGTTAACAGGAGATAAACTGGAGACAGCAACTTGCATTGCAAAAAGTTCTCACTTAGTGTCTAGAAATCAAGATATTCATATTTTCAGACCTGTAAGTATAGTTCAAATTTTTTTTTGTTGGTTCATCAAAGGATGGCTAATAGCAGTGTTGCTGTATTCAATTAGTAGCTGGCTGGCTGTTGAAAGTCGTTGGGTTATTGTACTGAGGGTCATTGTAATGGTCAAGAGGGTAGTACTTAGGTTGTTATTCAAGGCAATAAAATGACAAAGCATTTAAGGTTGTTGTTTTCTAGACTCGGTGATGTGCTGTAGAAATGTTTGTAGCCGTGTGTGGGTGACCCAGGTTCAACACACATTTTACACCCTTCATAAGAGACAGAGCAAGATACCTCTAAACAGTGATGGAGGGGTCTGTGTGAGGTGAGGTGCTGAGCCACTAAGAAACTGTCAATGCATTTAGGCTGTCTGAATGTCATTCTTGCTTGTTTTAGCATTTTCATTGATAGAACTCTTTAGACTCAAGCAGAATTAATCCTGAATGAAAAACTGTGAACATCCCCTCTGTAAACAGAGATCAAATTGGTATGAGAAATTTTTTTCATGTCATTATATATATGTGCATTTTACCAACAGACTGTTTAAGTAATTATTAGAAAAATAAACTGAATCTTCTATATGTTTTATATGCATGCTATTCACTTGACTGAAGCCAAACAAAAATAGATTTTCCAGACATTGATTGATGCTGTGTGATCAGACATAATGCGTCTGTTTGTTCTAAATGAACCACTTGCACCTACAGAAATAATTATATGAATATAATTTACATGTAAATGTATTTTCTTCTGAAGCATCAGAACGGCAAATTAGGCCCTGCAGACTACTATTTGCAATTAAATTATTAATGCTTCTGATAAAACTTCAGATCAATTTTTGTTGACCTTTCCACATTGTAACACCACAAATTAAGTCTTCCTGAACAAAATGTATTTAGTTGAGTCACATTTTTATTTTCATTACCTTGACTGGTAATAAGAGATCAGCATAAAACTGTGTTAACTTAGAATATACAGTTTTAAATTAGTTAGAAAACACATTTATACAGAATTACTTCTGTGGCTATACTTGTTGCAAAGAAATAACTACTGAATTAATGTAAGGAAATATATATACTGTAGTTATAAATTAGAACGATAAAACCTTTTGCTACTCTCTTTCCAAAAAGCTGTGCTTTGTTTTTAACAAAACTGTTTATTCTTAGAAGTCTCAGCTTCTATAGTTTGTAATTCTGGAGGTATTTAAATTTTTTTTTAAAAAAGTGTTCTGTTAGGTTGAAATGTAGAACAGAGAGGAAAATCACTGCTCATCAGTGTGCACAAGTGCTGACATCTCTTCATCTCTGAAGAAAGAATGTACTAGGCCAACACAGGCTGGTCTTCCTAACAGCTGTCAGACAAGGAGGTTTCTCTTTTCATGCTTAATTGTGGAAAAGAAGGAAAAAAAATCTGAATTTGGGCATGTGTATGAGTTTTTCTCTTTGCAGGGGCTTTTTAATGTAACTTAAATTTTATGGGTAGTAGAGCCCATCTGGAAAGAGAAAAGTTCTTTGAACTGCGTCAGGATGGGTAGTTGTGGGTCAAGGACAAAACTTCACATTCAATGTAATTAAGATTCATATATCTTAAAAGTTATTTAATCAATGTGATCTGTTGACAGAGACAAAATTAAAAGTGTAATCAAACCTTGTGTTTTATTCTGTGCTTGGAAGTTTGTCTAGCATGATAGCTCTAAAATACATTGATATTTATTGGGAAAAATTTAAAAAGAAACAAACAAAAAAACCCATCAAAAACCACAACACAAACAAAAGATCCCCCACCACCACACCCAAACCTGCCAGTCTCCTCAAAATCTGATTATAATTTCAATTTTTCATATTCTGTTTATATTTCAAAACCTTCTAAAATGCATTTAGTAACATTTGACTGTTTTTTGCACTTCACAGCTGGGCTTTTCTGAAACAATTATGTAAATTTTTTAAATCTATGATGTAATTCTTTCATGTTATGCCACTTGGTCTTGTCTTCAGAGTCATGCAAGATCCAAAAGGATTGGTACTAATGAGCATCTTTATGTCCCTTTGAAATCTGTGCCTGGTTTTCCTTCCTGAAACTGAAGGAACAATTAATAGGAACACTTTATGTTATTCTAAGAGCATATTTTGCTGGTTAATAAGCAGAACAATTGAGGTTTGCTTGGGAAATTTTTCTATTTTTCTCTAGACCTGCCAGGATGAAAATACTCAGGCCAGCTCAAAATTCAGATATTTTAATCCCATTAATTCAGCACTATTTTAGCCCTAGCAAACTTTGGTGAGGAACCACTTAAGCTGACTACATAGATTTTACTTGTTTGAGGATTACTCTGTCAATTCATAAGGCTTGAGGCTTATAGTAAAATTCCATGGGTATTAGACTTGCAATGGGATAAAACCCTTGAACCAAGGCTTCTGGGTATGAGTTCTCAAAACTTGATTTGTTTAGGCAGGGTTTTTTTAAAAATATAACAAAATCTTTTAACTGTGTGGTTTTTATTGAAGGTTGTCACTCGAGGAGAGGCTCACTTAGAACTAAATGCTTTTAGGAGGAAGCATGACTGTGCCTTGGTGATATCTGGGGACTCACTTGAGGTAAAAACTTGGTTTCGGTCAAATTATTTATATGCTTATGGTCAGAAAGTAATGTATCAGCATCATCACACTCATTTTTCAAGTATTTCCCCATACTTTTAAGTGGTCCTTAGAGATAATTTTGCTTATCACTGAGTGTGAATTAGATGATATATGTTGTAAATGTTACTGGGTTTCTAGTCTTCCGTACAGTAATAGAAATGGAATTTGTATACAGCATGCTTTAGTACTGTCTATTCTCTTAACTTCAAAGCATTTTGCTGCTCAGTCTCTTTGATTTAAAAAATAATACAGCCACAGTCAGGAGAATCTTTCTTTTTTTTTCCTTCCAGTTGGATGTTGTACATAGAAAACATCATAAAAAAATCTTTATACTGTGTTTTTGTGTTGGGCTACATGTAATAATATTTAATTGTAAATAAATCCAAGCATTTTTTTTTCCTCAGGTTTGTCTGAAGTATTATGAGCATGAATTTGTAGAGCTGGCTTGTCAGTGTCCTGCTGTGGTGTGCTGCCGATGCTCTCCCACCCAGAAAGCCCACATTGTGAAACTGTTACAGCACCACACCGGGAAACGCACCTGTGCAATAGGTAACTCTGGGCACAATCCTCCTAGGAAAATCTGTAATAAATGTAAGCAGCAGGTGGCACCACAGAGAAATAGCTGAAACAAAACCAGAGAGACCTCTTTATCAACCTTTACCCGCAGCCAGGTATTGCATAGTTATGGCACAAAATGCCATTCCGTGAGAAAGGTGCGGTTATCTTCTCTATTCTGCAGGAAAGCCTTGATTACTGAAGTAATTAATCATAAGTCATAGATTAATTGTAAGAATTTAAAGGCATGTAAGAGATTTCTCAATTACTGTAAGGCCAGGAGAATAAAACCTCTAAAGAACTGAATATTGCAGTGACATTTTCCAGGTGATGGAGGAAATGATGTCAGCATGATCCAAGCAGCAGACTGTGGAATTGGAATTGAAGGCAAGGTAATGTTAACAGTTTCATTGTGAAATGTGTGTCACGTAGAGGCCTAGTAGAATGTGATTAGAAGCTTTATTCTTAAATAACAGTGAATTGATCATTTCCAATTAAAGTATTCTGCAAGATTATAAGAATACTTAGTCTTTAGTATTTTTGCTTGTATGTCTTCTGCTTTATTTTTTTGGAAGCAGGAAAAATTAGAGTTGTTTCTGTGTAGCATTCACATGGAAGAAGCAAGAGAAATTACCATCCACTGCATCTTAGAATATGCACAAAAAAATTGTTGTGTCTCATTGCAGGGTTGATTTTCAAAGAAGGAACAAACTTGTCTTTTAAAATTATTATTGCTTAGAATTTTGAAACTTGATATACATCTTTTACACTGGACTTCATATTTGAAATATTTTTCTTTTTTTCTAGGAGGGAAAACAAGCTTCTCTAGCAGCTGACTTTTCTATCACACAGTTTAAACACATAGGTAGGCTGCTGATGGTACATGGTCGAAACAGTTACAAAAGATCAGCAGCACTTGGTCAATTTGTCATGCACCGAGGCCTTATTATTTCAACTATGCAGGTATTTAAAACTTTGTTTTCTGCATAGCTAAAATCCCTATGTCTGTCTTTGAAATGTCACAAAATCTTAACTAACCAGTATTGTTATTTTTTCTCTATTGTATCATTTTGTATGTAGAATTATATTAAATTAAATAATTAATTACCTGCTTTTTCTAGGCTGTATTTTCATCAGTCTTCTACTTTGCATCTGTTCCCTTGTACCAAGGATTCCTAATGGTAGGGTAAGTCAAAGCAACAGTTACAATTTCTGGTAATAAATACAGCAAACTAACTGGTTAAATAACACCGTGGGCTTGGTGTCATCCATGTTTTCCATGCATTTATCATGGGTACACTACCAAAACCTGGGATGAGTATACCAAGACAAGTCACACTAGGTTGGTTATGCACTATATGATGGGGGAAGTCTCATTATCAGTTCTCTGGAGAGAGGGATCTGCATAGCCTTAGAAGAAGATACCATAGAACCTGGGCACATACGGGGTGAAAAGAATAAACAAAATCTCAGAGACCAGATGAGCTTCAGCTGTCACACAGATTAATGTACAAATCTCAGTGAGAATCACAGGGTTTTGTGTTTAAAATGGAGCTGAAGCTACTGTGAAATTTCCTCTGAGAGTGCACTATCCAAGTTTGCCACATAGATTTCCATTCATGTGAATATGTGCAGCATTAGGAGCACCTTGGTCATGTTGCAGCAGCTGGTTTACTGATATGGTTCCCCAAGTTACACAGCTGAGAGCTGTGCACATGTTTGTGTTTGTCCCTGTTCTCTGTCCCTATGACCTAAGAGCTTCTTTTTATTCTTCTTGTAAATAATAACAAATTAAATCAAGAGTAACTTAAACCTTAGTCAAACCATGGTCTGATTACACCAGACTTTGCAGAGGCAAGCAGCAGACCTCTCTAAAAGGTTTGCAGAACTGTGCTAAGTTACCGGGAAGTACATGTGAAAGTGTGTATCTGGCATGTGTACAACAAAATCCAAAGACACTTACAGAGCTGTTAAGACTCTTATTCATCCACCTACCTTTTCCACATTGTCCAGAATATAGTGCCCTTTTTTAAATTCAATTTTCATGCATCCACCTATAGATGAATTTAAATGTCAGGTCTTTGGACTGGTTGTCCAAAGTGCAAGTGCACAGGGAGTATGGTAACAGGTGATAAGCTTGGCTGATGAATAAAGAAATGTGTTTATTGGTTTTGACTGTAACTTCTCACAACTGACAGCTTTCAGAACCACAAGAGCAGGTTGCATGTGAAAGCTGTGTTGGTAAGATGCCTAAGTACTGGGAAAAAAATCAGTTTCATTTCACTTCCATAAAAAGAATAATTGAACTCATTGAACTCAAAATTATGTCATACAAAAGTGTTAATGTGTGTTCTTCCTTTCTCCTAGGTATGCAACCATATATACTATGTTTCCAGTCTTCTCTCTAGTATTGGATCAAGATGTGAAGCCAGAAATGGCATTGCTATATCCGGAACTTTATAAGGATCTCACAAAGGTATGAATGTCCTCAGTGCTCAGCTACAAACAAATGCTAAAATTCCCAGTGTGCGAAACTGGGAATTGTTGCAATCATTTTCATAAGGTATTCCAAGCAAGACAGATTGCACAACTGTTGCCAACTTCTGTACTATTAAAATAATCCACAGTACTAAACATTTCAATCATTTTTATTAATACATTTCTCTAGTCACTGGTGGATGTACTGAAATAATTCAAACCTGAAGGTATGTTGATAAAGCAGCTTTCACTCTGGCTCCAAAACCTCTCATGTGGAGTTATTTATGTTTACATTTTTACATCTTACTTTTCCGTTTTAATTGGTAGATGAATTTATAGATTTTTTTTTCTTAACATGCAGAAATTACTGCTCATGTCTCCAAAAACCCTATTCTTTTAAATAGCAGATATTTATAACTGATATATCTGAACTCAGTCATCCATGGATACTGCTTTCTTTGTGTTTGCACATACTCGCAAACAATCAAAGTTTGTAATTTTGTTACCCACAAAAGTGAAATAAATCTCAAGATTCTGTTTTAATAAGCTTTTTGAAAAGCACTTCTTCTCCATCCTTAGCTGTCAGCTAGGAAAGTTATGATCCAAGACAGAAGCAGACGGTCTTTTTTAAGGATAGTAAATTCTTCAAAGATGTTTCTAAAAGTTCAGAAGCAGAATCCAGTTCAAAATTTTCTGAGTCTTTGTCTTTTTAATTGCACTAAATTAGCTATTACCTATGTTAATCTGGGATCATCTTTTTTCCTCTCTTGGAGATCTTGGTTCTTTCTCTGCTTGAGAATCTCTGAAGTTTTTGAGATTTCAGTCCTTTATCAAACTCCAAAAAGCATGGCCTTCACCTGCTAAACAGAGTCATAAGCTTGCCTGTGGAAAGCTGTTCACAGAACTTGGAACTTGCTGCAGCAATGAAGAAGTGCTGATTCTTGCCTGCTCTAGATTGATCCTATTTTGTGGAAAAATGGTTGCTTTGTTTGCCACTTTATCCCTTAAAATGTGTATCTTTTCAACTCTCCAGTTCTAACATATTTCATCAGCACCCTCACAGAATGCAAGAGTCATATCACATGTACATCATTTATTCTTTGATTTTTGCTTATATTTCAGTCTGTACCATTCACAATCAAAATATTTAAAATTTATATGGTAATAGTTACTTGCTGAAAATTTGCAGAAGTCATAAATTTATTCTGTGGAAGCAAATGGGCAGTTTATTCGACATTTAGAAGGTACTAGTAAATAACTGCAAATTTGCTTAAGGTTTTGGTCAGTAGGTACAATGCTGTAGTTGTTTTGAAGATTACATTTTACAAATAAACAATAAATCTTTTTTTCTGTATTTATAATTCTGAAAACCAGCCAGAGCATTGCAAGCTAAAATATCTCTTTTGTTTAAGGCCTTAACTTCTTACTCCCAAATTTAGGCTTTGTGTGATTTCTATCCAAGCTTGAAATGAAGAATGATAAAACCAAGTAGAAGCTTTGTAGCCT
This sequence comes from Emberiza elegans, assembly GCA_024865655.1. Lineage (NCBI taxonomy): Eukaryota > Metazoa > Chordata > Aves > Passeriformes > Fringillidae > Emberiza > Emberiza elegans. Next base: position 60,462,764 of record JALJVW010000206.1, read on the forward strand.
TTATCACTTCAAATACTGCTTATTTTATTTGTAAAATGTTTCTCTAGCAATGAACTATTAAAAATGTATGAGCTGAGTAGATTTTTTTTAGAAGTTGTGTTTAACTGTCCTCTCACATGTTTCCCTTAGGGAAGATCTTTGTCATTTAAGACCTTCCTCATCTGGGTTTTCATCAGTATTTACCAAGGTAGGAGAGAGTCCTAATTTTCCTGAACTGAGAAATTTTTGTCTGCTATTAGCAATATTGTTTTTCATCTGCAGGTTGAATTCCCAAAGCTTAGCATTTCATCAGTAGTGATATATATTGCTTTCTGTTTATCTCGTAAATCGATATTCCTGTAGTGTGCCAGGCCTATTCAAAACACAGCACGGTTGGTATTTTTATTGGTGCGTGTCACCTAAAAAAGGACATGTTTTTAATTAAATGCTAATCCAGAAAAATTTTAATGAGTGCTTATCACATTACATGTATTTACACAGTAGTTTTCTTTCATTGAATGACAGAAGTACTGTTGAAGAAATCTGAATTATGTAGTCAGTTGAAAATAATTACACTTTCAACAATATCTCATTTATTTGCAGCACTTGACAAAATGAGGTTAATTAACAGTTCATCAGATATATTGCACTAAAAGGTGTTTAATTTTCTAATAGTTTTATTTCTGTATGGCTTTACTTTGATTGGCTTATTTCACATGTACAAAGTACAGTAAATAACCTTCTATAAGAAAGATCAATGTTTCAAAAATTACTGGACAAATTTTCATAATGAGCAATCAAACATTCTGTGTGCACTTGTAAAAGCTGGTACAGTGAAATTTCACTGCAGGGTGTCTTGCCAACCTGTGTGCCTCTGCATCCCACGCAGGCGGTATTCTCATGTACGGAGCCCTGCTGCTTTTTGAATCCGAGTTTGTTCACGTCGTTGCCATTTCCTTCACTGCCCTGATCTTGACTGAGCTCTTGATGGTTGCACTGACCATACGCACGTGGCACTGGTTAATGGTGGTGGCTGAATTCCTCAGTCTTGGCTGCTATGTGGCCTCTCTTGCATTTCTAAATGAATACTTTGGTGAGTAAAAGTACTTTAGCAAAGAACTGTGTTGTATCTTTAATAATGTTTTTCTCTTCCCTTTTTTTCAATGAAGAGTGGGTGATGTTTTAAAATGCAGCTTTCTTTATAAGAAATATAATTGAGTCCAAATTAGGCCTAATTACTCTCTTACCTTTTTCTCTTAGAATTCAACAATCTTTATCCTAGTTAGTATTGTTTATCTAGATGATAAACTTTACTCAAAACATTCCTGCCTTTTCCATCCTCGGTCTGATATTGACAGTCCAAACTGCATATCTTAAATTGACTTTGAGATTTGCGCTATTGAAAATAGATATGGTTTGTTAAAAACTGGGATCTTTCGCTGTATTGGTGCATTATTTTGTACACCAGGCCAAGTGGGCCTCATTAGATCTAACTCACAATTGCTGAAGTATTGTTAGGAAGTGATGCAGCAGCCTAGAAAGAAAGATATCTTATATAGGAGCCATTGCTTCATAATTATAGTAAGCTTGTATTAAGCTTGTTTTGCTTTAAGTTTTGGCATGCCATACTGTGCCTTAAGGTACTGATTGTTTACAGTTCACAAGATGAAAGAACACATTTCTACTGCAAATCTTACCGGTCAAGGATCTGAGCATCAAAATAATACCTATTTCTTCTTGGATCAACTTATCCTTTAGTGAAAATAAAGTATCTAGGTTTGATTTTACAAATGTAGCTTACAGAAATATATGTAATAGCTTTAATTACACCTCACAAGGAGCAGAATCCAGCTTCTTCTCTGCCTTTTAGGATCTAATGAGTATGGAGCTGGCCTTCTTCGCTTGTCAGTTCCCAGGTGTTCAGTGCTAGGGTACTGTGTGTGCATTATATCATTATTTATATAATTATTTATTTAATCAGTAAATGCCTAACTGCCTGTCCCAGGTGTTCTGGTACTTCCAAGATTTCTCAGGAGTCAAATTTTAGTGAAGAAACAACCCTGCTGGGCTTGGTACCTGTATTGTACATTATTTCAGGTTTGCCAGAGAGCCGTTTTTTTGCTCGGACCCTGATGCACAGACACATTAATAGAGATTATTGGGTTGATTTTTGAATCTCCACAATAAAAGTACAAATTAAAGAACAAGAACAGATATAGGTACTTGCACTTGAGTCTAGACTTCCAGGAACTTCATAAAGCAGAACTTACAACTTCACCTTGAAGGTCTGTAATATTGGTGACAGCCAGTCCTTCCATCCGTTCTGATGTTGTTCTGTGAAAAACACTTTTAGGTGATGTTCACAAAGGGGTAGAAACCACAGGAACTTTGTTTCTTGCCAATTTTTCTGCAAAGGGGAGTGTTTTCCTCTCTGTGCTTGTGTATTTGAGGGGCAAGCCCAAGCGAGTCCGTAAACAGTTGCATGGCTGCTTGCAACCCAGGGACTTAACTTCACTATTTTTGTATTTGAGAGTACTGAAAAGGCTGCGGTTTCATGAAATTTTGTAAAGATGTATTTTACTGTGTGTTGTTCACCACTTAATCTGAGAAAATGCCTTTCTTTTAGTCTCACTTTTGCTTAATGCTTTATTTTTATTTAATCTGTCCCATTATAACTGGGGGGAGGGAGCTTTTTTGTATATGTGATGCAGCATAAACGTCAGTGATGGTTTGCAGTTCAAGATATAGAGCAACTTCCATGGATCAGGAAAAATGGTCCAGACCAATAGTGCTTGACTTCACTTACAAATAAACTTATTTCAGGTTTTTTTCAGTTTATTTCAGTGATGCTGCTTATAAGGATCATCTCCTTCCAGAGAAATTATATGATGACATGGCACTCAAATTAGAAAGGCAAAAATACCAAAGGCAAAACAGATACTGTTCTAGAGCTCTGACTCATGAAAGTAAACCAGTTTTTATGTTTCTGAGTTAATTGCACACAGGGGCCTTTTTAGGGTGTCTATGATAGGTTATGTGGGCTTTCAATATGTCTAAGCGGGCTTAGGCTAAAATTGCATAACAAGTTTATACATTGAAATTTAATATACTAAGTATTTTAATGAGCAGAGTTGGAGCAGGAAAGGATTTTGTAATTGCATTTTATAAAGTGAATTTTCATTCACATGATCAAGTTGTTTATACAGTAAATTATACCTTGAAGTGAAAGGTAAGAAAAGTGCCAATCAATTTACAACCTTAAAACATGACCAAAACCAAAATCTCTATGTTTTCAAAGTGTTTTGATTTAATTGCTGCTTAAAGTAATCTGATTGACATGTGAAAGGCAATACTAATTCAGTTAATGCTACTAACATATTTTTCATCTCCTCTTTGTGTAGCTAACCTGCTGAAGTTTGTTGTTGTTTTGGGGTTTTTTTGCATAACTTTTGTGTTTTCTGTAAATCTGTCCTTTCACTTTCCTTCTTTGTGAAACAGGTATAGGCAGAGTGTCTTTTGGAGCTTTCTTAGGTAGGTGAAGTTAAACTTTTCTTGAAGTTTTGGGTTGGCTTTTTTTTTTTATCTTTAAAGGTTCACTCAGGAGTAGAGAATTTCTTAATATATGCATTTGTAAATAATGGGTAAAAAATGAAAAAAATTCTTGGGGTTCCCTGAGTTCTGGGATCTTTTCATGACTTATAAGTATGATTTAATTATCACAAATAAGGTCAAAAATTCATTAGCAAGCATAGTATGTCAGCATTATTGTTAATTTTTTGTCATAAACAATTATCTTTTCCATGTGGTAGGTAGCAATATCACTACCTTTTCCCTTGAAATATTTGAGCTCTAATTTAATCTCTATGATTTTAAGAATTATTCCGCATAGATGTAAGAAAAATAATACGGAATAAAAGATCTAATCTAGCAAAGAAAAATAGTACAGGATAAAATATCCAAACTGGTTGGGAACTTATAGGAGGTAAAAATCATTCTTACTAGTAGAAAAATAAGCTGAATTAACTTTTTATTATGAGAAAGTTGTGCTTTTAAACTGAGATTCTGTTTCCCCTAAAAGTTACGTTAGCTGAAAAACAGTGTGAGGACCATAAAGAAACTCTGAAGTTCCTGTCTAAAAAAATTATTTGCAAAAGCAAAAGCTTGAGGTTAACTTTCTGTTGCTTTATTGCCCTTTTTTTTTTTAAATTGGACAATAGCATAAGCAAACAATTAAGAGACTTTTATTGACTTTGCCCTGTGGAAGTTCTAGTTCCCATGTTACTGGCTCCTATTACTTATTTTCCCTTTTTGTTTCTGCAGATGTTGCCTTTATCACAACTGTGACCTTCCTGTGGAAAGTGTCAGCAATCACTGTTGTCAGCTGTCTTCCACTTTACATTCTCAAGTACTTGAAGCGCAAGTTCTCTCCTCCAAGTTACTCCAAGCTTACCTCGTAAAAGTGATTATATTCCTATGGTTTTTCACTCACACCAGTCTGCAGATTGCATATTCACTGTGCTTTAGTGTCTATGGATTCATGTTGGACTAAAGAAACTTAAAAAAAAAAATCAAAATTCAAAAGGGATAATGTGAATAGAGCACAAAAAGAGGAGGAAACATCTGAGAGATACAATAACACAGAAGTACACTAACAACTATCAGAGACAAACTAAATTTTCTTTGTGTTGATTTTCTTGTTTTCTTTTAGTTGTTATGATTATAAAATAAAACCAAATTACCTTTGATTTGACAATGCTTCTGAATGGTTTCATTGCTACTGTGAAGGATCTTTTGCTACTATAAAGGATTTTTTCCAACTATGTTTATCTTCTGCAAGTTAAATTGAAACTTTTGTTATTTATTACATAAATTTCCATCTTTCGTTATTGCATTACTTCCTAATTCAAGCCCTTTCTTTTAATGTTTATATATGGAAAAGTTTATTCATCCATACTTACTCTAACAAACCTAATACCTGTAAATGCCTGTGTCTGTATTAGCAGCTATTATTCCTCATCAGACATTGATTAATATGCACTATTTGAATTATGTACTGATGTCTGCATAGCACAGTATTATTTTAGGAGCTGTTGTCCTATTCTGTACTCTCCATTTCACCAGTAAATTACAGATGTGTGATGTTGACAGCAGTTCTTTAAATGCACATTACAGCCAGGTTGCACAAAAGCTGTTTAAAAATTAAATTATAAATTCTGTACATAATTCCACAGCACTTATTGATCTGTACAGAAATCAAAACATGGCTGCTCAGTAAATATGTTTTAAAGTTCTTATTCATTTTGTATTTGTAAAACTGCAAATAGTGTCAAAGTACATTTCTATATATGAGAAATCCAGTAAACCTTGTATTAGCTAATATGTCTAAATTGCCTTGTAATCTGTTTACTTAGGTTACTCAGGTAAAAGAAAATAAGAGGAACACATGAACATCATGGTAGGAAAATCTTCATCTTCCAAGTTGTAAATGTTATGTTTTTATAACTTAGTTTGGGTGCAAACTTGTCAAAAAAAATCAAAACATTTTTGCTTGTAAGCTGTCAGAGTTGAGTGTCTTGGCTGAGTTATGACACTTTATCACAGCTGAAGATTTGTCCCAGAAACTCAAATACTCTGATGAAATTTGAAGGGTCCAAATCTTGCACACTGTACTGGCAAGTAGGATATATTAATTTTTTATTGTGATACAACTTTGCTTTCTCACGAAGTACATATAATGAATTTGGCATAGTCTATTAATCAGAGGAAAGGAACAACATAACTATTCATGCTTACTTTATTAAATATTTATGTGTGTGTTTTTAAAACCCACTTATATGTACCTCATTTTTATGTTTGACTGTATGCCTTTACAACATAATTCCTCTTTTAGTCTCTTTTCCCTTATGCCGTTATTACTTTGGATGAGTAATATTTAAGTGATAATTATAACTGCTTCCTGGGAGAGCAGAGGAAATGGCTGCAGAGCTATTTGGATTCCACCCCATTCCATTAATTTCTGATTTCAAAGTTTTTCTAACTAGCTATTTATCTGCTTTTTTAATTTTTTTAATTTTCATTCCTCATTATAAAAGCAATAAAGCCTAATTTCTACCAAATATTAGTGGTATATGTATTAAATAAACTACTGAGGTAGAGTTTCCTTTAATTACCCAACATCACAGACTAGTTTGCCTTGTCCCTCTGTGAACTCGATTCTGTAAATCCCCACAAGATGTCACTGTTCTTGCATGTTAGCAGGAGCCTTCCCGCATTCTCTGTGGTTTTGCCAAGATGCTCATGATTTATGTTTTTAGCTTAGTTCTGTGGTATTTTTGTCACTGATTTGCTTTAGTTTTTTCTTTTTCCCAATAAGTGGTGATTACTTTCAAACAAATAAGAAATTCACTGTGTGCAATTCTTCTGAAATGTTGGTGGCGTTTTCTTCAGACCTTTTTGTCTTACACATTGTGGGCTCACAACCATATGCATAAGATTTGGGAGATAAGCACAAGCTCAGAGTTGGTTTCATCTATACATCACATCTGTGAAATCAGGCAGAAAATGGGGGGAAAAACCCAGAAATAGAGCTAACAGCATGAAAGTGATAGTGTTACTGCAGTTCATCTGTATGAGACACAATTGTACCCATGGGTAAAGAACTGCTCAGTTAGAACCTAAGTGTAGGTATATTAACTCCTAGTATTAAAACCCTTAAGGTTCATGTGATAACAAATGTATGGTTCTGTACGCAGCTATAAGCCTTTCAATAGTGGAGTCAGTTCTCTAAAGTGCCTGCTTCCTTAGTATTTCCTATATACAGCAAAGGTCCAGTTTCAGCTCACACTTTGTTTTAAGGCTTGTGGAAGCCTGACTCAAGTCACTTACCTTGCTTTTGAGGTTCAGCTTACATAAACAGATTTAGGCCTTGGCTCTGCAAGTTACACCCAGAAGGACATTAGATTTTCTTGGTATTAAATAAAGGTTTACTTTTGAGAGCTCCTATGTCAGATATGGATTTCTGAAATGGTAATCATGTGCCTCTGAAAACATATTTGGAAAACAATTTCAGAACTGGGACAGAATGGAGGAAGGAGCAAGATGTGACCAGGAAACACATCTTCACCAAAGTAACTTACATAACAGTACGTGGACCATACTTAATAAATACATGAGCTGAACACCTAGACTTCCAATGTAGTTTGATGGAAGAAGAGAGGGAAAAGAAAGATCCCGCAAAAAATGAGAGTACTGGTAATTATATTGGGTTTTTCTGATGCTACTCCAAAATTCTATGTTCATGTAACTGCTGGAAAACATTTTACTACCTAAGATATTAGTTTGCAAATGGAAGATAAGTTAAATCCTTGTATACTTAACATTAAATCTGTAGCATTTGTTCATGAGTGCAAGTGTTTACACCAATGTTTTTATGTTCAAACTGAGCTTGCTGAATCATGCAATCAGAATTCAGCTGTGTAGTATCTCCTGTTTTCTTCCTAAACCTTCAAAGTGGCTGTCAAAAATATGCTATTGCTTTTATATATATGCTGGAAGTGTTTGTTATCTTGATGAGCAGCTTCCACTCAAGCAAGCCTGTATTACAAGTGTCCTACCCTCCATCTGCAAGAGTGTGAGGTGAAACTTTTCTTCAGTCTCCATCTAAAGCATGTCTGAAAGAGGGAGCTTTGCAGTTGGGAACCTTTTGGGACTGGACAGCATTTCTGTAGGTATTTAAGCAAGAATTTTGATAGCCAGTTATGCAGTGAAACAGTTATGCTGTCCATCATGAAGCTCAGACAGACAAAGCTTCTGTAGGTGAAGAGGAGGTGATTTCCCCACATATTGCTCTTGCAGGGTTCACTGGAGGGTTCCTTATTCACTGGAGGCTGGGGCTGTTCGAGCCTGATCGCCTGGGGTTGCATATTGACCTCATCACTGCTGGTGAGCGAGGCCTGGCTCACTGTGCAAACAACAGTATGGACTTCCTCAAGGCTTTTGGCTGTTAGCAGAGATACCCCATTGTGACCCCGTTGCCTGCTTCTGCAGAGTTTCATATTCCTGAGTTTTATACTGGCAAAATACTATTAAAGAGGCTTGTATATGTTTCACACTTGCATCCCTTCACATGCTCAGAGCTATTAATGTGGCTCCAACAACTCCTGGAAGGCAAAGGAATTAACTGCAGATTATGTGGGCTCTGGATGGACAGCTCTCCTTAAAAAATGACAGCGACAGAAGGAGACGAAGCTATCCTGCTCTTGCCACTGATGAAGAAACTATTCTTGTAGGTCCTGCTTACACTGACATCCATTTCAATTTTACCTTCCTTGGAGTTTCTCCTTATTTTTGCTGGCCAGAAAGGAAAAAAAATTGAGTCAGCAGTCTCTTATAATACTTAATTGAATAACCTCTCTGTATCTAGGCTGTTATTATTATAACTCAGTTGAAAGTTGAAGGCAATCAAAAAAGCCCTTCGATATGTTAGCCCCCTGTAGGGAGGAAAATCAGTACAAGTGAACAAAGATAACACAGATCGAACATTATATGTAAATAAACAGGAGGCACAATGTCTTTAACACTGTGTTAAAAAGCGTAGGAATTTCTTTTGTAAACAAAACACACTTAAAGCGAGATACTTCCCAACAAGTATTAACTACCCAACAGATGCCCTCAGCAGGGTTCACAGCTGTTATTGCAAGTGGGAATTTGTTCAGCCAATTGCCAACAAAATCCCTCTCAAACAGGCAAAAAAAAGACCTATTCACTACTTCATCAACCAAAACCATAGTTTTGATCAAAATATTTTACAGCAGAGGTGGTGAAAACTGGATGCCATGAACAGAATAATAAGAGCTCACTCTGCAGTGGAGTTGGCAAATTCTGCTTTATTCTTCCATCCCTGACCAGGTTTTAGCAGAGCTGCAGCTGAGGTTTCTCCTGATCATAGCCTCCTCCTCTCCTCTAGCATGCTTTCAAAGTGAGATGGTAATCAGCAATATTAAACTTCTAAATTGCTGAAAAAAGCAGGCTTGAGTAATTTTGGCTTTGGAATTAAGCCTTTATGCATTACTGAGCTATGAAAAGATCATCATCTGCTCTAAGGAGATACTGTGTACTATAGCTGTGATGCATGATAAGTATTTATGTGCCTGGCTTTATTCTTCTGGCAGTAAATTATCTTTATTTCCTCTGCTTTTGACAAAACTGCTAAGAATAAAATGAGCTTTGGTTATAATCATGTAGCTTTAAGCAAGCAGTACACAAACTAGACCATTGTAATTCTTATTTGTAGAGCTGCTTTCCATTGTTTCTCTATAATATACACATCTAGTTTTTTCCATGGGCCCTCTGTGTTTTGCTCTAAGTTCTAAGCATGCATTTGATTTTGCAAAGTAAACACACGTTGTGTGGAAGCAAATTATAGATAACTACTTCAAAAGTCTGTTGAAAATGAATTCCTGACTGGAAGGCTGGGGGATGTTAATGGATGAGCAGACCTGTAAGGGGTAAGTGTATGTACATATGTTTTGTATTTATTGCAATTATCTATTGCCTATTTGAAGGAGAGATCTGGGAATTCTCAGTCAAGATGTTCCCCTGGGGAAAAGCTCTATGTTTCATGTGCTCAGTAGAGGAAGATGAGCTGTTGTTTCCCCTGTGTGTAATTCCTGGTTGCTGCCTCCTCTTGCCATTGAATTCCAAATTCATCTGCAGGAGCACAGCTACATAGGCACTTCCTCCCACAGCTTCTGCTTCCCAGAGCACCTTCTCCCTTCATTAGGGTACTGAATCTTCCATGACAGTCACTTGAATATGTCTGTTGGTTATCTTGATCCCAGCTGAATGGGGTTTATCCCAGCTCTAGAAGGTAATTTTCTGTGTGAGTGTCATGAGCAGGACAGGTGACACAGATGTGGCCTAGTACATACTTACACTTATCCAAATGCAACTAAAGCAATTGTAGACAATCTGTGATTGAAAATAAATAAATGCAACAAACCTGAGCACATACAATTTTATCGGATTCTAGGAAGGAGGTGAAGGGATACAAAAAGCTAATGGCTTTGAAACTTTTACCCGGTGGCTGTAGTGGTTTTGCCTTGCTTATAGTTGCCTTTCAATTTCTTGCATATTCTTCTTCACATGAGAAAATAGTAAAATATTTCAAGTTACTAAATTATTTATCTGATTTTTTAAAAATAACCTAGCTAGATGCCTTCACATTACCTTCCTACCTGTGCATGGCTAGTTTTAAATCTGGTAGATCCTTTTATATAATTTTTGGTATTATAATACCTGGAGTGTTGAAAGTTGAAAGGAGCATATGAGGATATCCATACATTTGCTCCAAAATTGGATGTTATAATGGGGGATGCCAAGATTAAAATTTAAGAATCTTGAAGTGTTTTAATTTACAATTTTTGTATGATTCTATGAAATAAGAGGTGGAAGGAAGAAATCTGCTGCTGACAGCAACTTAGGTTTTAGATGCCCTTAACTTGTGCAGACTTCAGAGAAAAAAAAAAAAACAAACAAGAAACCCACACAGCAAATCTTATTTGGAAAAAAAAAATAACATTTTAAGAAATTAAGCCTTTTAAGATGACTGTGAGACTCACACCTGAATGTCTGGAACTTCTGAGAGAAATCAAGTTTTTAACAACCCATCTTGGGAACACCTGCCTGAAAGAAACTATTCCAGACAGTCAAAATGCCTTGCACTTGTGCCTAGCTCAGGTATCAGTCTGGCCCTGCTTGCATTAGAAGAGGCTTGGTTTCTCCTGTCCAGGAATGACCAGGGTGGGCTGTCACACACACTTGCATTGTCATGTTACCCTGATAAGGGCAAACACAGCAAGGTCTCTCTGTGCTTTGGTTCAGCTGTGCCCACTGGAGTGTTGGGACTCTGGTGGAAGAAGTCCCCAGCCTAAGCAGTTCTGCAGTTGCTGAAACAATTGACTTCTGTGTAAACTGGTTTGTAGTGCTGGAAGGGAAGCAGGGAGGAGAAAAATAAGCTCTCTTTGTATAACCCGAAGCAGATTTGGGGGCAGTGGGAAAAGCCAAGCTGCAGTCACATAGCCAGGCTGCCAGCTTGCCATCTGTCCAAAAGCAATTACTTGGAGATGGCAGGTGAGGAGGGAAAGCAAGGGAGAGCAAGGTTATAGCAAAGCTGTAACACAGAGCCAGCCACAGTCACTGATCTGGTACGTGGCAGCACAGGAGTCTTTCTTCTTGACGTGCAGGTAACTCACTCTGCCAGCTCAGACGTATCATCACTGTGAGTGATGGAGTTCACTGCTGGAGAAGCAGGGAAAGGCTTCTTAGAGCAAAGCCTGCCCTAGAGGCAGCTACCTCAGGGCATGGCAGCAGAGATGTCCAAAAGTGCACAACTTTACATGTTCTGGTCAGACACTGGAAATGCCTTTGGAGACAGAAGTCTGGGGAAAAAAATGATGGAAACTTCATTTTGCCTGAGGCCCAAGAAAAACAAACCCTCACCCCTCCCACCTGTGCTACGCTGGACAGTGCAATGGAACCTCCAGACTGTGCCCTGCTGCAGGATCCATGCAGACCTTTGCAACCTTTTTCAGAGAAAAATCTGAAGGCTGCTTGCAGCTATCTTGCAGGAGCTCTGAGCCAAGTCCATGGGGTTTTCTGTCCAGCCTGTGCCACACAGTGCTGGGTCTGCAGGCACAGCCAACCCCTCAGCACAGCGCGCTGCTTGGGCCCTGCACTTTCAATAGGAAGTCACTTGGCATCACCCTGGGGACATCAGGAGATCTCCCGTGGTCTTCCTGCAAACCATCTTGGTTTTTGTGTTTTGATAATTTGATGGGGCACGTCTTTGCCCTAGCTATTTATCAGCACCTTCCACTCCTGCTTGTGGTGTTCTCCTCTGAGTAACCTGGGTGTCTGGGGCCTCTCTGGAATTGCAGCCTGCTGATCTTGTAGCTGTTGACTCAAGCACAGACACATCTGCATGTGGGTCAGGGGTGGTGACTACAGTCAAGATTTAATTTATTTGTGTTGTATTTATTTTTAAAGATGGGACACAAATTCCATGAGAGAGACTCATTTGGTGATCATGTGAATAGAATGACCAGGCAACTGCATGTGGCTGAACTGCTTTCTGGCAAGCTGAATACAGTATATGCCAGTATATACTGGCAGTAAGGGAGGAATTTTGGAAGGAAGACACCAGATAGAGCCCTCCAGCAACTCAAGGAAAACATGAAAAACAAAGGCTTCTCTATAGTCTTTCTTTTACCTGCCAGTCCTGTTTGAGTCGTAGACATCTCACAGCTCTTGTTCTTTGTGTGCCTCCTTTCTTGGTTTGATACTTTTCCCAGGCATAAAAAATGTGTGAACTTTATCTTTTCTTAAGAGAAAGAAAAAAATGGGAGCTGCTTGCAAGTCTGAAATACAACAGTAAATCAGTTTCATGTTACACAAATTTCAATGAGAATATCAAAACCTGAGGCAGTAACTAAGAATTTGAGATGTGAGGCGAGTCAAGCTAATAATTTCCATTGTTTTGCCCATGCAACAATTTCTATTCCCAGTCTATTCCACCAGAAGTGACTGGTGATTTTAAATGATTAATCTTAAGCTGAGCAACCAAAATGATCAGCAGGAAGGGAATAAACCATAGTACATGAGCAGCAAATAGATAATGGTGTTGGTATCACATTACAGAGCTGAGTATGATGCTGTAGATAATGATACAGGTTATTCAGAGAGAGAGAGAGAGAAAGACCCCCTTTATTCATTAAGAGACTGAAAAGGGAAGAAGTTTTGCTGCCATAGAATGTATTGAAGTGAGAAAATACAATGAGTAATAGTGAGAGAGAGTGAGGTGATAGGGCTAGGATTAGTCTGTAAGGAGAAAGGTCCTAGGATGTCCCTGACATGACTTGGGAGGAAAGAAATGTTACCTTTTTCTTAGAAGGAGGCAGAATTTTCATCAAGGTGGTAAATCTATTGATTTAAAATCTCTGACATGGTGGGGGGGCTCAACAGTGTCATTTACACATGGCATGAAGGAAGGACTTCACTTTTAACCTGAGATTGATCATACTTATTTAAGGCACATCACCTTAGGGACCACTTCACTTGGATTTGAATTTTTTTACATGAAAATAAAGTGTAAATTTTTGCTATATTCAGACATGGTCACTCTAGAAGTTACCTGGTTAACTTTGGTGTAATTCCGTACCCATTAGTCAATTCTCTTCTCATCTTCCAGATTACTGCAATCTCACACAAATATGTGCACCTCTGAGTACAGGAAATACACCTGCAGGGGCTTCTGTCCTGCTCACAGCTCTGCCTTGGCACTCTGGGCATGTTTGAGCAGGGGCCCTGCTGCTCTGCCCCTTCCCTTGCCCCGGAGCTCCCCGGAGATCAGCTCTTTGTTGTAGCGGTGTTCCAGCCCGTGAACTGCTCGAAATCCTGTTCCTGTCGTCCATGGAAAGCAAGGCCAGCACTGTCAGAAGTGATTAGTGTGGAATTTAAGCGACACAACTGAAGCTTCTTAGCACAGCATAATGACCGAAAGAGCTGTACACTTCTTCCAGGGAGCCGGCACTGGGGAGAGAATGTCTGTACAAGCTCTCAATGCCCAGCCAGTTTCACAGCCACCAGCCCCTTTCACCCAGTGGGAAGGAGTACCTGTGTCGTTTCCCTTGCCGTTCAGCATCCCTGCTTTCCAAAGGTGGGCTCGGTTCCAGTTTGAATGATTGATTTTTTTTTTTTTTAATAGATAATCATCAACATCAATAAACATGGGGGGTTTATTTCCAAGGGCAAGTGTCTCGTGAAACTTTCTGGTGTTTTTATACAAACCAGAAGAGGGCGATGCAAGCCAACAAAGAAGTAAAATTCCACATGCATGGTCATCACAATCAAGGAAAAAAGATCCATCTTTCTAGGCACACGGTGCTCGTTTTCTAAAACTGTTTCCACAGTGGGGGGAAGTTTCCTGATCGGTAAAAATTTTAAATTTTTAAATCCTTACATTTTTCAGATGAGACAAAAATCTATTATGTAAAGAGTTTCTTTCCAGTTCAGTGGCTGTTAAACGCCATCACCACAAGTGCTGCCACTGAGGATGCAGTCTCAGTGACAGGCTAATTTATTTACCAGTGTGGGTGTTGAAAGGTGATGGTATTTCTGCCAGCAATCCATCCAGGCTAGCTTCAAACCAAAGTCTTGGGTTTTCAGAGCCCTCACGCTCTGAGGCAAGCTTGTGGTTTTTATTGAACTTTTATTGGGTGAAGGGAGGAGAAAAAGCCCTTAACATCCCTCAAGGTGTTTGCTGTGATAATGTCTGGATGGTGGAGGCAGCTGGGTCAGGACAGACTGTGTCAGGGCCCTCATTAACCACTTTTTGTCAGATTTGCTGACCACAAGCATCAGAAGCAACATGATCCCATGCTCCTAGCAGGACACGTTCCTAGCAGGACAGGATGTTTCATCTCACCAGGGAACTCCCCTCCTCACTGCTTCTGAATCAACAAACTCCACAGGGCTGCTCTGCCAGACCCAGTGCTGTCGTGTGGTCTCTGAACTGAACAAGCATTCTGGTAGCCCTTCCCCTGCCTTCTCCTGCTTCACTTCAGACCTTCACAACAACATTCCTGAAAGCCTCTAATCACTAAAATGTGAGCCCATGCTTTGACCTCTCCACAGTTATCCCAAACAGATAATCTCCCTGACTTCACCCTCCTCTGATCTGCCACTGATACCAACCTTAAATACTGTTCATCCAAGCCAATCCCAGGACATAAGAAGTCCTGCACTGGGCTTTGTACCCAGGCAGTGGACATCCTTCAAACGCCTCTGCCAGACTAAGTTTTTCCCTGAGGTCACCAAGTCTAGCTAGCCATAAACTCTGAACAGAAGGGATGCTCCTGCGTGTGTATGTGCTCATGCATGCACATTTTCTGAGGTCTCAGTCTGCCCTATCCTGTGGGTCACTCTATACCTGTTGGCATTCTGAGAACAGTGACAGGACCTCCCAGATCTGTGTATTGAGGGGGGAAGGAGGAGAGGCTATGGTGGGTGAGAATAGCCTTTCTTTGTCCTGCTAGGGGCTGCTGGCCACTTCTTTGAAATTGGTCTGCAGCCACTTCTTGGAGTGCAGCCAGAGAAACTTGGAGCCAAATCCCAGACTTACAGACTTGACAGCTTTGACTCATGTAACTTGAGAAACACCACGAGACTTGCATTGTGGCACAGTTCTAATGGACTGCTCAGGGCATCAGTGCTAGGCAGCAAGCAGGGAGCAGCCCTTGAGCAGTAAACATGAGTGGCTTTCACCTCAGACTCATCTCTGGTGACAGATTCCTCAGCCGAAGTCCCAAAGGCAATTTCTGTAAACAAGGCCGTGAAACAATCTTTGGCTCTAGTCTTTAGTCTGTCTTTTCACACCTGCCTTCCCCAGAATCAGCCTGGTGGATAAACCCAGCTCTGGGAGGTTGTTCTGCTATTGCTCTGCCTCGTAGCTTAACAAAGGCTTTCCTGTCTGCACAGCTCTGTCCATGCAGTTCTCTCTTGCACCACGTGCACATCTGTGGGCAGCCTCCTTCTCATATACCACAGTTAAGAGGTTTCTTTAATTTTATAGTTTACTCAGTGTGCTTAAAAAGCAATCTGAAATTTAATTGGACTCTCGGAAAGAAGATTGTAATGAAAGTCCTGGAAGCAAACGTGAAGAGATTAATTTGTACCATCTTCATGGTTTTCTGTAACTGTTCCAGGCCTGCATTTGATGTATCTGCATTGACTTGATGTGGAAGAGTCTGTTGATGAGACCTGAGGCACAGTGCAGACACAGAGCCTGGTGTTGGGAGATTGTGGGGTTTCGTAACACCCGTGGTTTCACTGTCGCGCCAGAGCACCATTTAGAGCAGAAGAATCATGAGGTGCTTTTTGGCATTTTTCTCAGCAACGAGGAAAAGGATTCTCTGGCTTTGTAGAGGGGAGAGTCTCATATTTGGACTGCTGGGGCTGTGTTCATCCTGAAAAACTTTTCCATGGCTTTTGGAAGGTCCTGCTCTACAGTGCATGCCAAGCAACTGCAATGACTTAACACATTTAGTTTCCAGAGATTCAACTGAGGGATCTCAGATAGAAGTTTAACCCTGCTAATGTTTGCAAATGTGTCTTCTTCTAGCTGCTAGTGAATTTGCACTCTCACATACAGCAACAGATGCAAAAGAAGAGATGGGGCTTTCCTGGAACTTTCTGGTTCTGCATACTCATTTAGAAATCAATTTAATGCATTTTAATTGCCTATTTTTCTCCTTGGTTTTCTCTTTACAGCTACACATAGCAAAAAATAATAAGGTAGAGTCTAGCCAGGCAGACTGCTAATGAGGACGCTTGACTCAAGAAGATTTTAATTTTCAGCATTTGCTCTTCAAGATAGCTACTTCAGCATGCAGGGATGTCACAAACCGGAATGTTTCCAATGGAACAAAGGCTTTGAGCTTGTACATCATTTCCATACACAAACAACCAAACCTATCCTTGACCAAACTACAGGAGTCTGGCAATTCCTTTTGGGTTGCTGGCTCCCTCAGTCAAACCACCTCAGTAAAGAAAACTCCAATTGTGCATGGACTGAGGTGTGAAAAGAATGAGGGAGACAAAATGCAAGCTGTAAAAGTATATTAAAAGCCCAATTTCTTGCCAGCCTTTCAAGATCCCCCTGGCAAAGAGAAGCTTCTGTCTCTGCCAACCTGACTGAAGCACTTCTCAGAAATTCCCCATCCATGGGGCATTTCTGTGAGAAACCAGAATTAGCTGAGGTCTGTGGCATCCCTGGACAGCCAGAGTAGGCAGGATAGCACAAAGTCACGCTGGGTGTTGGGATCAAAGCCTACCACCAAGTTGCCTCTGATTCCACAGCTATTGCAAGGTGCCCCTGATTCCCTGGTCACTCAGCTGTGACCTTGGCACCACTAAATGATGTATCTGAACCTTGCCATTGCTGCTGAAGTTGTATATTGCAGCTGGGGACATCTGTGTCACCAACCCCATTACAACCTTTCAATAGCACACAGTTCTTATCATTTCATCTTTTAGGTTGAAAAGCTCTGAGTTTCATCCTTGTCCAAGACCCCTGTCTTTGGAAAGACTGGGCTGCTCAAAGTGGGGTGAAAAGAATAGCAGAGGAGAGTATATTTCCTTACACCATTGGACTGTAATTCATTACCTACTTTACATCAAATGTAAAGGATGATTCTTAATAGGGCACAGCCACAAGTGAGGGAATAAAACCTTGGCACCACATTTCATAACCTGGAAAACATTTCATTTCTCCCTAAATACCTCTCATCCCCTGAGTTACCCTACCATGCTGCAAGTATAGGGGAAAGGGGGAGCAGGGACTGGTGTATGCAAGAATCTGGCACAAAGGGCCATAGTCAAAATTTCTGCTAGAGTAGTCCAAATCCTATTCATAAAGTTTGTGAAGGTGAGCCCAGAAAAGTTTAAAGCAATGATTTTGTGTTTGCTAGAGTTTAACAAGGTTACTGACTCTGCCTCAGAAAATGAGGTCAGTAAAATGTATACAAGTATTGGAGTATCAATATTAGGAGGATAAACTTGGGTTAGGGAAGAGAGAAGTGCAATAAATAGCTCCATGCACCAGAAGAGAGTGTACAGGGCAGATCTCCTGGGGCTCAGAGCCAGGACTTGCTCTGTTTAAGAGTTTTGCACAAATGAGCCCGAGGCTGGCGCAATGTGCCGGTGTCCAGATGCAGATGACATCATGATAGGAGGGGAAGCTGCTGATAAATTTCAGGAACGCACTAGACTACAAGAGGATTTGGAGACACTGGGGGGAACAGGCTAATACAAAGGAATTCAATATTACACAATGGAAGGTTATTCATTTAGGGAGAGCCAATAGCACATTTAAATGCAGGTTTAATGAACTAGAGCAGGAGGAAACTAATGAAGGCAAAGACTGCTGGAACTGAGAAGCAGTAGGAATAGCAGCAGTCTGACAAGTAAATAATAGTGCAGCTGAGATATTGGAAAAGAGGGCTCATGCTGCTGCCAGGGAATCCAGGACTTCCCATTGGGTCATTCATTCCATGTGGCAGTGAGGGTGCTCCCAGCAGTGAACTTGAAGGATGAAAGAGGCTGGTCCCCAGTTATAGAGAGGAAGGCTACAAAGGGCCCCTCACTGCTGGCCCTGCTCTGTGCACAGGGACATGGAGCCTTGGATCTAAAACAAGATGCTTCCATATGCATGGAAGTGAAGGTGGCTAAGTACATGTTTGGGCTCACAGGGCACTTGGTTGTGGCCACACTTCAAGATATGCTGCCGTTGGAGTAAATCAGCTCAGTCTAGGTCTCCTCTGGCTGTGGGGGGAGATGCACTCAGGGACCAAGCACTGGCAGAGGGTAGAGAATGAGAAGGACTTACAGAGCCTGTCACTAAAAGGAGAATTTCCAGGGGCTGTAGAGCTTATGGGCTAGGCAAGAGGGAAAGGAGTCCCTTTTGCACTGGAAGGGCATGTGCAGCCTTTCCTGACTCCTGACCATCCAAACTCAACCACTGGCTCCTGGACTGCTGTGTGAAGCAACACTTCTGCACACGCAGGCTTTGCTGCCTCCTGCAGCAATTCTGCTCCTTCAGATGAAACATGGACGTCTGGGGAAAAAATGCTTTGCACTGCCTGAAAATGAAGGTGTGATCCTGTGCCTCAGAGGATGGATGAGATGAAAGCCACCATCCCCACAGTGTGCAGGAACTGATCCCTACCAGAGGTCCCAGTCTGCCACAGACATCATAAATCTGGTGCTTCCCTTCCCAAGGAGAGGGGTCTGCTCTGCTGCCAGCTTGAGTCCCTGTGTACTCAATGAACCTTTCCCTCATTAAGTACTTCTGAATGAGGCAAAAAATGTGTTACCACTCCCTGTACCAGCAACTGGGGAATTCTGAAACTTTAAATATTTCCAGAGCTAAAATATGATGCCTGGTACAAAACCCTGTCACTTTTTCTTTGCAAATCTGGCAATACTGCACAAGTACAAATAGAGAGTTAGACATGCTCTTATTTTTTAACCACCCTGCATTGCACATTCCATCAGGAGGGTCCAGGAAGAAATGCAGAGCACTGGTATTTTCATTGTTGATGGCTGTTTTGCTGTGTGAAGATAGTTCCTGAATAGCCACAGTGAGACCTCAGGGTCACGCAACAGAGAAGAATTCAGCCAACTGCTGGCACCCACCTCAACTGGGACAGCTGTGGGGAGGATGCTGTACATTGACCCCAGCCAGCAGCAAGGGTTCTGCCCTGTACCTACCCACAATCCGGGTTTCTGCAAGGAGCAAACTCAAAAGGAAACAAAGGGGCACTGATGCAGCATGCATCATTATGAAATGATTTCTCTGAACTAATGTCTCAGTTTAATTCAGTCACGGCTTTCTGTACATGGGTCTGGTGTGGCTGTCTGATGTCTATCTTGATTTTAAAAAGTCGGTGTCTGAACAGATGACAGTAGCTCCAAAAAGGTTTAAGGTCCTTTGCCTGCAGTCACTGGCTGCATTCCTAAACTGTCGTTTAAAAAGAGTCCACTAAATCAAAAGCCAGGTAAATCAACAGAGCACTCAACATCGTAATGAGACTGGTTATAAGGTAAATTACAACATTATTCAAGCACACAAAATTCCTCCTCTGGCATTTGTCTTGCTAAGTGCAATGCACCTTAAAAGTGGTGAAATGATTTCTGGCAGCCTGTGAAAGAGTCTGTGTCAGGGAGATGGGAGGCTGAGCCCAGCCTCTGCCTTTCAACCAGCTTCCAACTCCAGGCAGCAGCCGGCCACTGCTCAGGTGTGCTCCCTGCCTTCTTTGAAAGGTTTATGGATAGGATTTCAAAATGGTGCTGTACCAGCCATAAACACTGGCCATGTGCTGTCTCTGTTTCCAGCAAATCTTGTTATAATTTTCAAAGCAGGAGACTAGAAAGACTTTAATTAGGGCCTTGGTTAGGGAGGCTTGAGACTTATAAATCTTTTGTTACAATGAACGAAATTCTGAACAGATGCTGATGCTTTTGAAGCTGCCAAGACCCAAAAGATGGGCATGCAGACCCTAAGGAGATGGCCACTATTATGAATGTTAGATATAAAAGGCTGTAAGGATACAAGGGCAAGAAGCCCAAAACAGGACAAAAATTCCATGCAGAGCACGGGTGGCTTTTTCTGATACATATTTTGGATTATGGGATTCTGTGCACTTATTGTAAGAAAATGTTTGATATTTGTAAACACTGGAGAGAGGGGTTCCCCCCCCAACCCTGCTTTCAAAACACTTCTGTGTAGACAAAGCTGAAAGTTTTCATTTTACAGGACACGGCCTGAAGAAAAAATTTGCCCTAAGTCTTGCAAGCAGCTCAGGGTGCCAGTCAGGCACAGCCTGTTGTGCAGTGCCACTGACCTAAACCCTCTGGTGGGGCGAGAACAAAGGAGTTTTGGTGGAATTAGAGGTTCCCGGATAAGTACTGTGATTACTGTGTGCAAAGGTTCATGCAAACCATCCCTCTCAGACTACCAAGGCCCAAAGAAAAGGAGAGAAAAGGAAAATGGAGGAGGAAATGCACGGACTCACACAACTTCACATTATATGAAACAAATACAGTGAACACGGATCAGATTCTTTGGTGATTAAAACATCCTGTATAAATACTCTGCAGTATTTTTTTAAAGGATAACACTACATGCAAGAGCTGAGAACAGGGGGCAGATTTAGTGCTTTGCTTGCAAAGGTGAGCAGAAGGGGTAAAATGTGGTCAAAAAGTGCCCAGTGAAGCCTGCATCATTTGGCTCCTTCCTGGAGCAAAGGAGTGGCGTTTGTGGCTGGGAGGAAGCGTCAGATGGCCAAGCTGCACAGGGAATGCATGGCTCTGGGACCTGCAGGTGGCTCCAGCATCGGGGGGCCCACCCCAGCAATCACCAGCAGTGGGAAGTACTGTGATTCTGGGCACTGCTCTGCACATCTGGGAGAGGAGAGAAAGGGGAGGCTCCTTTTCTACTCCCACCCTCCCTTCTGTAACGTACAGATTTTTTTCTTCTTGTGATTTCTCCAGTAGAAACTGATTGCTGTCAGGGCAGTGGAAAATGGGTGGGAACCCAAAAAGGCTCTGTCCCAAGGCTGAGGCTCTGTGGCCTGTTCTGTCCCCCTTCTTACCAAACTCTTATCCCAGTCCAGCTGCTTTCCCTTGGGACAGCTGCAGTACACCAAGTGCACTGTCTCCCACAGCACCGCCTCGACGTGCAGTCGCACAGATGAGTCTCTCAGCCTGACCCAGGCCACACAAGCCACTGTGTGCTGTCTCAGCCACGGAAGAAAGGTAGAGCAGGGCAGCTGATTAACCTAATCACTGGTTAAGTGCAGCAAGCACTTTGTTTTCAAGCACAGCTGCCTCTGTGGAGGGGAAGGGAAGCAGCAGCTCACCCCATCCTTGCAATGGGACATGCGGATGGAGAGGGACTGCCCAGAGAGCCTGTACAACTCTGTGGCAGATGTGGATGGTGAGAAAGAGAGCCCAATGGAAGCATTCCTGCAGAAAGCCGGAGAAAGCTGGCTGCATGGCAGTGACAGGGGAGAGACACGTCCTGGCCCAGCTCTGGTGCCAAAGGAGGATTTCTAGCTGGGATGCAAGCCTGTACAGCCCTGTGTGGAGTAGAGCCTGCTGAGGACCCACCAATTCTGCTGGGATTTACCATGAGGGATTAGGACCAGTAAGTGAGGGACTAGATTTGGACAGCGGAAGCCTTATGTCTGGTCTTAGTGCCTGTACTGGCATGCAGTGATACCTAAAGTGAAAAGAAGGGTGATGGGGAGGGAGGCAGCAGTACCAGACACATCTCCCTGTTGTCCACCGCTGACCTCTCCCACATGTGGGATGTGATGATCAGCATGTCATGTGGGGGCCCAGGGAGATGCTTAGAATGAAGCTAAATGTGAAGACCTGCTTCTTGCATCTTCCCTGGGAGGTGAAGAAGCTCTACAAAATCATCAGCCCTGTCTCAAAAGCCACAGGGAGGCTGATACTGGTCCCTGTTAACTCAGCACCAGAGGTCACTGAGAGTACTCCAAATACTTTCGTAACTTTTTCCCCCTCCTTTTTTTTAGCTTGTTTTTATTTCTGTTGAAAGAAGACATCCTAAAGTTCAAAATAATGAAGGCTGATGGTGGCCATAGCACTTGCAGGCAGAATTTAGGGAGGAGATGTAGGGAAGCAAAGCAAAGAGGGCCAGCCGGTGATGCGAGCCTCAGGACAAGAGTCCTGTGGCAGCACAGGACAAGAGACATGGCATCGGGAATGCGGCTTTTAGAAGCGCCGTGGTGCGTTTGCTACAACGATCCACTGAAACAACAGCCGTCTAAAAATAAGGTTGTTTTCTGTACTACGCTCCTTTTAACTTCGTTAGTCATCACCGACTCCCAAAATAAGCTCCGTGTAACAGTCTCTCCTAGTAGCGGCTGTAAACAAACCCGGGGAGATTCGAAGGACGCGCAGGGCCGAGGGAAGCGGAGGCGGGGCGGCCCCGGGGCGGCCCCGCGGGGCTGCGGGGGCGGCGGGGCCGGGAGCGGCGGCGCAGTCGGGGCGGGAGTCGGGGGCGGCAGCGGGGGCCGCGCTGCGCCGCCGCCGCCGGCTGCCCGCGCCGGCTGGCGGGGCTTTGGAGCGGCGCCACGGTGGTCCGGGCAACGGCATTAAACAGGAGGAAACAGACGGGGGATTCCGTCATTTCGGCGGAGAGCGGGGCGGGGGGGCGGGGGACGGCAGGAAAGGAGAGTCCCGCCGAGAGCAGCGCGGCTCTCGCCCGCCCCCGCCCCAGCCTCCCGGGAAGCAGCCAGGATCTTCCCCCCTCCTCTTCCCGCGCCGGGCAGCCCCGGCAGCTGTCCCGGTAGGCGCGGGCCCGGGCACCGGGGCCCCCCGACCGCCGCCCCGTCGGGGGAAGGGGGGAGGCTCCCTCAGCGCCGCCCCGCGCACGCCCCGCGGCGCCCGCTGGCGGCGACCCGGCGTCCCGCGTGCGCCACGTCCGGGTGGCGCGCGCCGCGTGCCTGAGGGGAGGCTGGGAAAGGCCGCCGGGGCTGAGGGCTTCCCCCCTCTGTTCTCCCGTTCGGTTTTCCTTGAAAGAAAAGCGTCGCCCTCTTGGTTCAGGTTTTGGGGTTTCCCCACCCGACGGAACGGCCGAGGTCGGTGGAGGGTGCTGCGCTCCCCGCCGGGCGCGCTCCTTGCTGGGCACCGTCTTCCGCCGCTCTTCAGTGGAGGAGCCTGCCCCGAAGAACCAGCCGCGGGCTCCCGTTCCCCAGAAGCAGACAGGATTTCTTTTATATTGGGTTTATTTCCAACCACACATGGGTGTCAGGGTCTAGATGTATGGGGTTTTTTTTCTTCACACACCAGATATATGGTCAAAACCACCCCAACTGGCCCGCATGTCCCATTCCAAAAGTTTGGTTCCCTCCTGCCAGCTGTGGGGGCAGAGGGAGGACGGAGAGGGAGCCGGGGAGGAGGGGGAGCAGGGCTGGGAGCGGAGACGGCGCGGCCCCTCTCAGCAGCTCCCGTCCGGGAGGCTCCCGCCTCGGCCGGGGTATCACAGCCGCGTCGAGGGCCGGGACGGGGCATCCCGGAGGTAGGAGGAGGAGTCGCAGTGGGATGGAATTCTCTTCTTCTCCCTGCTACGAAGTGATGAGACACAACTGTGTTGCTGAGATATTTACAGAATAATAATAAATAATAATAATAAATCTGGAGCGACTGAAACCGAGTCCGCGGGTCTGTTAGTAATTTAGCAGAATGGGATTTTCCTTTCTCTCGCCTGCCAGTTGATGTTCTTTTCCAAATTTCCACAGCGGGGGAAGCCTGCGATTTTTTACATAATGATTTCAGCATGCGAGGCTGCCTCGCCTTTTTTTTTTTTTTTTTTTTTTTTTCTTTCTTTCTTTTCCCCTCTCCCTGCCTGCCTCTTTCGCTCCCCGGTCTCCCTTCTTTCCCCATCTTCACTTTGCGACCCCGGCGCGCCGCCCGTTCTCCCGCAGGAGGGCACCCGGCTCCCGCAGGCTGAGGGGACCCCGCGGGCGGTGGCGGCGGGACCGGGGCTGGGCGGGCGCCGTGCCCCGTGGAGGGCCGGGCCGCCGGGGCCCGTCGGTGCCCGCCGGTGCCCGCCTCCCGCTGGCCGCCCGCCGGCGGGGGGGCCGGGGCCCGGCTGACATCACGGGGCCGGGGCGGGGAGAGGGGCCGGGAGGGGAAGGGAGGTGGAGGGCGGGGGGGGGGGGGGTGTTTTCCAGCTTTAAAAAGGCGGCGCCGGGCGCGCAGCCCTGCGTCAGAGCGAGACTTCCCCGCTCCGCACACTCACTGCCCCCGTCCCCCGGCTGCAGCTCTCCGCGGGCGGCAGCGCCCGCCGCCCCGTCCCGCCACCTCAGCGCAGGCAGTGCCTCCGAAGTCCCCACGCACACCCGCCCTCCTCTCCATGCCCCGTCCCCGGGGGGGCGGCGGTGGAGAGCTCCTGTGCCTCCTCGGGCGCGGCTACCACGCCGGGGGCGGCGCGGGCCCTGTCACCGGGTCGTGAAGGCGGGCGGGGGGACGCGGGACAGGCGGGACAGGCGACGAGGGGCCGGCAGTGGACCAGGGCGCGGCGCCGGGCTCCGCCGCCCTGCCGGGTGGATGCCAAGCGCTGCCCCGCCAGCCGCCGCCGCGCCGCCGTCGCGGGACCCATCCAGCGGGAGAGAGAGGCCGGCGGCGGCCCCGCAGGACGGCGCGCGCCCGCTCGGCAGCACCATGAAGGCAGCGGAGGAAGGTAACGGGCGGCGCTGCGGGGGGCGGAGGGCGGGCGGGCGGCGGTGTCCCCCGGTGTTTCCCCGCGGCGGCCCGGAGGCTCGCCGGCGGCCGCTTGCCAATAGGTGTCTCTTTCGCCTCTCGCACGGCGCCGCCGCGGCCGCGCCGCTGCTCCCGGCCGCTTCCCGCCGGTCCTGGGCCCGGGCCCGCTCCCGGAGGGGACTACGAGGGCGCCTGGGATCTTGTCAGGGGCGCACGCTCGGGGGTTCCCTCCCCATTCCGGGGTTTGATTTGGGGGAGGTCAGTATACAGCCGGTCGTTGCAGGCAACTCACGTTCCCGGGAAAAGGAAGGAGTCCCGGGCAGTGCCGGGCGCCGTACCGGCGCTCCCGGCACACTGAGACAGGCGGGCACGCCGCGGCCGTGCTGCTGGGCTCCGCCGCCCCGCTTACCCCGCGCCCCCGGCGGGCGGGAGCGCTGCCGCCGCCGTCCCGGCTCCGGGGGAGCGCTTGCCCTTCTATCCCAGCTCTGAATCACAGCTTCTTTCTCTGCTCATGCTGCGAAAAGTGCTCTGAAAACACAGTGGCAAAGTTTCTAGAGGGACAGATGGTGGGAGCGGAGCTCGGGACGCGCGCAGCTCCTCCGGGCTGAACTTGGCCCCTGCCATGAGTAGCGTCTGGCTGACTTCGCCCTCCACTCTTGCCAATCGAGACACTATTCTCCGCCCGGAGCATCACTATCCACCTCTCGCCGAAACTTTCGGACCTTACCGCTGCTTACGGCTCCTTTCGGCCCCGGCAGCGGGACCTCGCGGGCATCCCCGCCGGGCATCGCCTCCTCGTCGCGGCAGGTGTGGGGCAGATCCCGGCTCCCCGCTGCGGGCCCGACGACTCCCTGCTCCCCTCCCGGCTTTCTCCGGCTCACAAGTTTCCTCCCTATCCCGTGGTGCCGCCGCTTTACAGAGGCTGCTGCTGGGGCTCGGGCAGGGCGCAGCGAGCTCGCACGTATCGGGCAGACAAAGTTGTGAAGAGGCGAGGGGGGGGGTCCGCCGCGTTCTTTCCGCAGCGTGGGACAACGGGACTCCATTCCTCGGGTTTGTCCCCGGAAAGCTGGAAGGGAGCTCAAGACTCACCTCTCGCTCTTTCTCTCTTTTTTTCTTTTTTCTTTTTTTCCCCCCTTTTTTTAAAATTTATTTTTACACAGCTGTTTTCACCCTAGGGGTTCAATGCAGTTGACAAGATTCTGCCAGTGCGAAATCTACAAGCGCGGCTCTGACTGTGGCTCCCCTTGCGAAGTGGAGAGCCTTTTGGGATAGAAGTTAATTATACTGCATTTAATAGAAGTGGCTGGCGTGCCAGTCGCACACCCAGACATCCGTGGGCTGCACGCACGGCTCTTGCAATGCCCTGGGCTCCAAGGGCACTGAATACACCGTTTGTAAAAATTACATCCAGAGGCAGCTGACATAAAAAGCATTCTGCAGCCTCTTGTAAAGGAAAAAAAATCCCCCTGCTTTGTTTCTGTGGCATTTCTGATACCTATGTAAAAATGTGCCAACCCTCGTCGACAGTTCTCTTCCCCGGTGGTGTGGTGTATTTTGTAGGGGACTAAGAAAATGAGTCCAGCCAGAAAGAGTGACCCAATCCAGGAAACACGTAGGGGAGCCCTGCACGTCAGGATTGCTGCCTGCAAATTAAGGTGCCATTTGATTGCCAAACTACAATAATCAAAGAAAATACTTTATTTCTTGTTTAGTCTGGGAAGAAATGCGCAAAGAGCCCCA
Organism: Emberiza elegans; assembly: GCA_024865655.1. Classification (NCBI taxonomy): domain Eukaryota; kingdom Metazoa; phylum Chordata; class Aves; order Passeriformes; family Fringillidae; genus Emberiza; species Emberiza elegans. The sequence goes on from JALJVW010000206.1 coordinate 60,489,332, forward strand.
GTGGGAGGACCTCGTTTTTTTCTTTGGGTGGTAGCGAGGTGTGGTGTCCTTTACCTTTGAAAATGCCAGTGTTTATGCCAGGTTTAATGCCATGGACCAGTTACATGTCACTTCAGGCTGCCGGGCTGCAGCTGAAGCAGACCATCTGATGCATCCCTTGTTGAACCCACTTTATGGAGTTGGAACAACTCAAATTAACTCCAAGGAGAGGCTGGGTGGGCAGCGGCTGAGCTGGTAGATCGGTCCGTGGGTGTGCAAGGGCAGCTGGTGACACGGAAATGGCCTTGCCAGGGTGCACTGCCTCCCCATAGCTCGTTTCTATCTCCTCAGTTTAATGACACTGTTTCGAACTGGACTGTTAGCAGGAGGGCCACTGTTAATCTGTCCACACATGTGGTATCGCTTAGTTTCTAACCTTTTCATGGCACATCTTTCCTCTTTCTCTATGGGAAGGGTGCCAATCGAAATATTTCATTGACAGCACTAATACTAATGTCACTGACAAATCAAGCCGTCTGTAAATAGTGTGGGACAATCCACCAGTCTTGCAGGTATCACATGGGGGAAGAGATGAAGGATCGAGGGCAGCAGGTATTTGGGAGCTTCTCCTCTCCTCCCTGCCGGGGCACTCCAGGAGATGGGCGTCTGGAGCAGAGCGGCGTCAGGGAGGGTTGACACTGGTGGAACCGGGGGCCTGGCGGCTGTCCCGCCTGTAGGCCCTGGGCAGGGAGGGGGACAGGGGGCACGTCCGTACCCGCCGCCGGGGCAAAGGCTGAGGGACGTGCACGGGTGAAGCGGGCCGCTCCTCCTGCGGTGCGGCCTGAGCCGGCGCCCCGGGGCGACCACGGCCGGGGCAGGCGCAGGGGGAGCGGTTCCTCTGCTGCCAAGGCCTTTAGCACACTCGGGTGAGTCAGCCCCGGCACTTTAGCACTCACGGCCCCTTCGGGGCGAAGCCCAGCTCGGCTCCTGCGCGAACCCAGCCTGCAGGGAGGCTCGTCCCGGCGAGGAGGGGGAAAAGAATTATGGGCTCAGATGGAAAAAAAATGTGTTTTCCTGGCACTTTAGAACGGAGATTTCGATCGCAAGCCTGGAAAATGGTATTCCCTGAGTTTATAAGAGAATACTATTTCCAAAACTGCTTTACAAAACTGTTCCTTTTGAAACCCGACCTGAAGCTTCGACAACTGAGAAGCCGAGCCGAGCTGCTGGGGCGGACGCTCGCTTTGCCTGGCGGGATCTTTAGAAGGGCCATGTGTAACTTGACAGCACCTCGAAACATAAAGAAAGTCTTAATTTACTTTTTTTCCCTAATTTGTATCCCTTACGAGCGGAAGAGGGACTGGCCGGGCAGAGAGCCCTGTCAGCACAGCCACCGGAGCCCTTTGCAGGCGCCCTCCAGGTGTGTGGCGGCGGCCCGGAGAGGACCTTTCCCTCCCCGGCGCTTGGAGGCGGCCGGCAGCGTTCCGAGTCCCGCTTTACTGCGCTTTTTATAGCAGCTGGCACTAGTGGGTGCTGCGACTAAGTAAAATTAATAATAAATAAATGAAAGCGGAGCCTCTAGGCTCATACTGGCGGTGTGATGGGCATCCACGGAAGAAACATTATCAGTCGTCAGCGAAGAGGGTACACGCCGGTGTCCCCCTTGAGTGGGCTGAGCAGCCCTCCCACCTCCACTTCCCTCCCGCTGAAGCGCGGAAGGAGCCGCTCCGGCCCCCCGCCGTTACCTTCGGTCGGGAGCAGGTGAAGTCCCGCTCCCTGCCCACCCCCGGGCTCCCCATCCCGCCCACGGCGAGCCCTCGGCGGTCTGGGTCTCCCCCGGTGCCGGGTCCCCCGGGTAGGGCGAGGGCTCCCCGCGGAGCACGGGCTGCGCTGCAGGGGCAGAGCCCCGGCGGGAGGGTGCGGGGGGGCCGGGCACCGCGGTTGTTTGCATCGACCCGGAAACATCAACTGCGGGCGGGAGGGCGGATCGGAGGCGGCGGCAGCGAGACAGGCCGCCCGTCGGGACCGAGATCACGTTACCGAGCCAGCCGTCCCACGCCGTGCCGGGGCTGCGCGCAGCCCGGCCCGCCGGCAGCAGGTGTCCGAGCGCGACGGGGCGGGCCGTGGCTCCAGGGTGCCGGAGCGTGGCGGGGGTCGCGGTGGGAGCCATGACGGGCGTGGAGGCCGAGCAGGAGTTTGACTTCGATTTCCTCTTCGAGTTCAAGCACAGCGATGAGGGTGGAGGTGGGTCGCGGCGGGGCGGTCGGGGCATCTCCGCGGGTGCTGGCGGCGGGATGCTACGGGGAGCCCTCCCGTTCGGGAGGGGAAGAGGCTACCTCCCTTGGCGGGGAGCGGGGCGGGGAAGCCGGCAATCCCGCCCGGACAGGTCTGCCCGGCCCCGGGTGGCGCTTGTCGCCTCAGCCGCGCCGGGAAGCGGCGACCGGGATAGAGTCCTGACTGGGCGGCAGGCGCTCCTCTGGCGGGTCCCTGGCAGCAGCCGAAGGAGGTGCAAGGGGAGACGACCCGAGGGGCCGCCAGTGCAGAGTTTTTTGAAGTTTGGAGTTGTTTGAGGTGTCCGGACCCCCGCACTGACCGCTCGCACGGCTTCCCCGGCTGGCTTTGAGTCCTGCCCGTGACAGTGATGGCCCGGTTGAGAACTCACTTGAGCCCCCTTTCCCCATCCCCCGGTCAGCCGGAGTTAGGCTCAGGGTTTAGCTTGAAGGTCATCTGCAAATAAAAATAACGGGCGTGAATTTGTCACGCGTCACAACTGTTTCCAACTCTGGTGTCTCGGTCCGGCTGTCTGTTTTTATGGCTTTAAGCAATGCTTGAGATGGAAATGAGGCGAACAAGGCTGGAACTGGCAGAGGGAGAAGGTTGCCGCTTCCTGGTGCGTGGTTAACTCGCTACCGTGTCGGTGATTGCGGGTCACCGTAAAGAGCTCTTGTACAAGTGGATGACTTAACGCAAAAAAGATAAGGCACAGAGAAAAGGCAGAGTAGGGCTGTGTTTTCTCTGTGCCTTATCTTTTTGCCTATAAATTCTAGCGGGCTTGCAAATCCTTGCCTGCCTAATGCAGCCTGCCAGGATATGAGTGAAGGTGTTTGCACCTTCCTAGCTCTCCCCAGTTGCCCACCTCTCTGGGACAATGTCGGTGTCCAAATAGTTGTTATGAGCCCCCAGTTTTTAGAAGAAAGCACGTTTTAGAGTTTTACACCACGCTTTTCAGATAAGCGTTCTAGTGATTAGACACCTGCGTGTCTGAAGTGGAGGGGCCTAAGCAAATTAAGTGTAAAAGTCCTAGTGTGAGAAAAGTACCTAACTCCATTAGGCAATTTTGAAAGCATGAATTTAAACACAGACATAGATGTGGCTTCATCTTGAGCAATGTAAGACAGCTCTCATCTTCTCTAAAGACCCTACAAGCTGCAGGTGTTCAGCATTCCTATTTAAAGTATGTAAATAAAAAAATTATGGTGCTCAGTGCCTTGCAGGATCCAACCATTAATGATAGAAAGGAATAAAACTTGCTTACTGTGAAACTAACTAGAGGAAAAGAAGGAGCTTTTTAACTGCTACAAAGGGAAATGTAATATGTGGAGGTGGGCTCACAACTCAAAAGGATCCAGTTTCTTGTCCTAGTTATACTTACCATAAGCGTGGATTTGTTGGAGCAGAACTGATGCAAACCTGCACTGGTCTACCTGGTACTGGGGTTTGGCCCAGGATATTAAAATACCCTATTAAATGTGTCTTGGTAGTCTGTACAGTGGTCCTGGGTGCCTCTGTGAATCACAGTCATAACAGTGACACCATGGCAAAGGCAATACCTGCCTTTCATCTGCATCAAGACTATCAAAATATCCTACATAGCTGCATTATGTGATGCAGGATTTTATTTCTACCTGTCTCATTCACCCTGGTGAGGAAAATGTCAGCATGGTATAAATGCTGACTACGGTTGTGTGTTTGATGAATTTTGTAAATATGGAAGTTTTGGAGAATGCGCTTATTTCAGAAATTTTAGCTGGTGGTTTTTAGCCCACAAACCAAGGTCTCTGTCTTGTTCCTAGTTCTGGCTTTGAGGCTTTTATATTTGGTGGACATATTTTCTACATGCTGCCTGTAATTTTAAGATACCTAAATATGTTTGGAAGGCTTTGGATTTTGCATCTTTCTATTTTGTGTGCTATTGTACACAGACTGTGCGTTGTATGACATTATTTTTCTTGGGCCTTTATAAGTTGGCTTTAAAAAAAAAGCATAATAGTTCTAAAAGTGGCTATTCCTTGTCATGTGAATTAAGGAACTTGTTGCTTATAGCACTTGAGGCTGTCTTTTAATAATTTTTTTAAACTGGATTCCAAAGGCTCATCTGAGCTTTGTATTGCCTATTAAGTCTGGGCTGCAGACCTCCAGCGGACTGCAGTGTTTGAATTTCACCCCTGTCATGCATTAGAATTTGAGCAAACTGCTGGGCTCGCAGTACTTGTCCCTGTTATTTTGTTTGTTTACCTATTTAGTTTTAATACAGGATCTAAAAGCACTGATTCTTTAGTCAGCAGAGGCAAAGCCCACTTGGTGTGTGCGGAGCTGGGGCAGCCTGCTGAGCCCCCGGTCTCCTGCCTGTACTGTCTGGCTGCATGGTAGGGACTCGCTGGGAGCAGTTCCCAGCTGTGCCGTGTCACCAGTGCCTTCCAGCTGTATGACAGAGCAGGAGGCTGTGGAAGGGTATGTGGAAGAAGAGCATAGCCAGTGTCCCAGCAGCAGTGTCAACATGGACATCACCTTCCTCTGGAGCTGGAGGAATCAGTGAAGGGGCTGAAGCTGCCCTGAAGGCACTACTCTAGACCCTTTCTCTGAGCTAGTTTCTGAAGCAGCTAAGGTCTTACCACAGCTGTACCACGTCAGGGTTTTTTTCCATGACGGGTAGGAGGGAGGGAAGTGGTGGTGGTTGTGGTGACACTGGGTGGTGCGGCCAAGTGGCAGGGCAGCAACAAAACAAAATTGATTTTGGAAGGAGGGAATTCTGATCCCCCTGGCAGATCTGCCCCTTGATGTGACCAATGCAGTTGGATTTTGTTAAGTAGCACCTCTTTTGCTGTATTTCCTGTTTCCCTGGTTGTTTGAATAGAGCGTGAAGCTGCATCATGTTTTGAATAATCCAGTGTTATTTGTGGCACACTGCAGTGTAATTTAATGACCCTTCCTGAGCAAATGGTCAGTATCTGAGGGCAGACTAGAGAGCAAGTTCAAAAGGCGTTGTAGCTCATCATTCCCAACTGTTACCTGCTATGACATGCATCAGCTGGAGGTGCTGTCAAGCTGCCACAGCACTTCAATTTTTCCTAAGTACCCTTTGCCTTGGAGTCATTGCCAGAGAGAAACGTGAGCGTGGGATCACAGGTGGATGACACCAGAGAGGGCTGAGCTGATAAACAAGAGAAAGAGAATAGCTGGCTGTGCTGGTTACCAGCTTGGAGGCTCGTTTGCATTTGCAGAGCTCCCTGGTCGCCTCCGGAATAGCAGCTGCAGTAATTAACACAGCCTTTCCATATCTTCCGAGGGAAGGTGCGCAAGATGACTGCCAAGGGAACTTGCCTCCTGGGATAGAAAGTGACAGGTTTCCCATGTGGAGTGTCTGTGGCCATGAGGCATGTAGAGTTTCCCTCTGTCCTGCAGGAAAGTGATGCTGCTGCCATAATAAACCTTAGGGAAGGCTGATGCATTGCAAGCACAGCTTGGGGCTGGAGCTGGGTACATTTCCAGACTTCTGAGAGAAACCTGTACGCCAGCCTTACCCAGACTCAGAGCTCAGCAGTCATTGTCCCTGATACAAAGACTTTGCTCTCTTTTCCCAGTAAATTAAGAGATACTGGTGTTAGGGCTTACATGTCTGGTTCATGTGTCCTGGTGACACAGAGCCTCCCTATATCAGGAAGAATAGAGATGATGATTCCTCATCCCACCACAGCTCAGAGCACCAGGGGGATGTTGTCCTTGGTTGAGGGCTGCCCATTTCCCCCATCGGCAACCCACCAATATCTCTGGGTGGCAAAGAGTCACTTATGCATCCCTGGCACATGGGAGCAGAGCTGAAGGAGTGCCTTCAACAGGCAGACAGCGAGGCGAGGCAGAGATGATGTCATGTGGACCAGCTTTGAGATGCTGGTCCCTGTAAAGCAGCAGGGATGGAGGCACATTGTTCCTTGTGCTTGGTCAGAGAGCCCATTGGCACAAGGCTGTGATGTGATCTGTCACTTTCCAGGTTTTCCACATTGGCTGTGCAGCTCTGCTCTTGCTTTTATACACCCGGCGCTGTTAAATGGTTGGAGAGCTGGCCCAGAGCACGCTGCTGGCAGCGCTTGATGTGGCGTGTGCAATAACCAGCAATTTCAGTGGAATTTCAGCTGTTGCTGAGTAGTGTCCTTCACCTGGCCTCTGCCAGTTGGGCTGGAGGATAAGTGGTCCCAGAAACCAGAGCAGATCAATAGATCCATCCTTTTCCAAAATCCTAGTTAACTGGAACCAGTCGGAAACTTGTTGTAATGGAAATTTTGATTGTGTATAATTTTTTTAACAGAATGCAGTTGATCTCTTTCTTTGCTTTAGTCTGCCTCCACTTTTGTTTTTTTTGTCCATTTTTTTGTGTATTCCAGATTTTCAGGGAGGGAGTTAGGCTCACTTATGTAAAAACACATCTCTTCAGCCGCATCTCTGAATGCTGCAGTCTCCCATAATCCTGAAGCAATGTTGTTTGACGACTCAATTTTTTTGCTTTGAAGGTTCACCTCGGAACCATGTTCTCAAGACCAGCTCTGTCTGCGTGCATTCCCCATCCCAAGATATCTTGTCTTATTCTGTTCAGTTAGTGGCGTTTTCAAGGATGCTAGTCTGCAGCCTCTCGCCCAACATGGCACACCTCTGGACTATGCTGTTGAGGAGAGCTGTGCTTTTAAGTGTTGTGCCATGTCCCACCATTTCATCTGGGTATGTTACTGAGTAAGTATATTTGTGCAGCACCTCATGTCATTCTTTGTTGTTTGTTTGTTTCTTCCAGAACACTATAATTACGCACCTTCAAATGTAAATGCTGGCTTGCCTCTAAATGTGGCACATTCCTCATTGTCAACTCCATGTCATGGCCTGCAGACATCAAATCCCATCATTTCAGTTGTCCCATCGACAAACCATCCCTCTGGATATGGAGGACACATTGACAGTGGAGCCTCCGAGTACTACCTGCCGCCAAACATGAGACCTAATGGGGCTCCAGCACTGGAGAGCCCCAGAATTGAGATCACGTCTTACATGGGATTGCATCATAACAACAACCAGTTTTTCCACGATGAGGTGGAGGAGGCCATCCCTAATGCCAAGCGGTCACCCTCCACTGCCACTTTGAACTTGCCGAACATCGAGGCATACAGAGACCCGTCCTGCCTCAGTCCAGCGAGTAGCTTGTCTTCCAGAAGCTGCAATTCTGAAGCGTCTTCCTATGAGTCCAACTACTCATATCCATACACTTCACCTCAGACCTCTCCGTGGCAGTCCCCATGTGTCTCTCCAAAGACCACCGACACAGAGGAGGGCTACCAGCGCAGCATGGTGTCCTGTACTTTGCTCAGTTCCCCAAGGCACTCTCCATCAACGTCTCCCAGAACGAGTATCACAGAGGAGAACTGGCTGGGGGCTCGCAACTCCAGGCCTCCGTCTCCCTGCAACAAAAGGAAGTACAGCCTCAATGGCCGGCAGACCTCATATTCCCCACACCACTCCCCCACTCCTTCTCCGCAAAACTCACCGCGGGTGAGTGTCACGGATGACACGTGGCTGGGGAACACAAACCAGTACACCAGCTCTGCCATCGTCGCTGCCATCAACGCCCTCACCACTGACAGCACCATCGATATGAACGACGGGATTCCCATCAAGTCGAGGAAGACCACCATTGATCACACCCCATCCATGACTCTCAAAACTGAGCCAACTGGCGAGGATCATGGGACCATATCACCAACTGCCGATTTGTCACCAGAAGACTTCTCCAGCTTCCAGCACATCAGGAAAGGAAACTTCTGCGAGCAGTACTTGTCTGTGCCACAACATCCTTATCAGTGGGCCAAACCAAAGCCTCTATCTCCAACATCCTACATGAGGTAAGGAACTCTCACTTAGAGGACAATTCCAGTAGTATCTTTATTGCATGCTTTTGTTTCCTCCTTTTCCTTCCTGTCTCGTTTCCTGCCAAATCTGCCCATCCACTCACTCCATTTAACTGTGTCTTGTGACACTGCCTCTGTTGTTGGTGTGGTGTAACCACGAGTCAAGCCTTGAAGGGTAAAAGAGGCTTTCTAGGAGCTGGTTATGCATAGGTTGTAGCCAGTTATCCACTTTCCAGGGGATGAGCCCCAGGCTGGGAAGTTTGGAAATCAGGCATTCAGAAGCTCAGGGAGCAGGACAATTTGGTGCCAACAAACCCTTGGCTTTACTTGAAGTTTATTATGTCTCAATATTTTTATATTGCTGGACAGGGATATTATCTCATTTTGGTGATTGTTGCAGGGCCTTTACATTTATGCTTTGTGCACAGTGAATACAAGTTAATTAAGAAGATGGTTCTTTTGTGAATTATTTCAGCTTATCTGAAATTATTTCAGCTCATCTGAAGGCTGTTTATCAATATTTTTCTGTCTCTACTGGACAGTGATTCTGTTTTTTTCTGTGTTCCCCACTACTTCTGTTTAAAGAGGAAAAACTAATTTTTCAGCTGCTGGTGGTTCAATCTGTTCATCAAATTTATTTATCACAACAGGGGTCTGGGTAGGAAGCAGCACAGAATAGCTGAAATCTTAATTACATTCATTGCATTTTCTTTCTGTTGTAGACATAGACTTTATTTTGGAGTCTTCTGGAAGCTGTAATATTCAGAGGCATGTGGTACAGGAAAATAGTTCAGCTTTCCAAGGGCTTTTAGGCTGTTTCTAGTCCCTGATTCTGATGGTCACCCCCTTTCCTTCTCCTCCCCAAGCACATCTGGCTTCTTGTGCTTGACAGTGAAGCTGCCTTTCTCAAAATGAAAGCAGTAAGTGTGTAGCTGAAGTGTTTTAGTTAGCAATGCATTTCCTGGTTTTCAGCCTTGTCAGTCTCACCTTTCTTCAGCCAGCATCTCTCTGCTTTGTGCTGTCTCCTCAAACTGAGGTGGAGTGGTCCATGGCTCTTTATGTTGCAGCACACTCCCCTTCCTCATCATTCTCATTCTCCTCTGCATTGCCAAGCTCCTTTCAAGACCCTGGCTCAATTCAGCGCTGGGAAACGCAGCAACCCCTTTGGGTCTGGCCACCCAGAGTTAGGCACTCATCTTTCAGAGCTGGGGTGGAGACTTCTAACACCAGGCAAATCCTTCAAACCCTTCCCATTTACTTAGAAAAAGACTTTGATGTTACCCCACTGCAGTGCCAAGTAGCCCACGTTCATCAGAGAGGCTGGGCCTCAGCTGTTGTGTCAGGGGCAGCTTTTTGTCGACGACTTCAAGGGCAGGAATAGGACAGTTTGCCCAAACAGGCTTTTATCTTTCCGTTGCAGCAAGCGGCCGTAGGCGCTGTGCTGTGCTCCGTCAGGAGGCACCCGGCGTGCCTGTGCGCTAACACAAACAAGAAAAGTGAAGTGCACAGAACGAAGCCCCACTATGTTGTGTATTTAACATTTTTTTCCACTGTTTTGGTCTTGTATAAAATATGTTTCCTGGTTTGCAATATGTTTCCATGTGATCTCATTAACTTGTGCTCTAGGGCAGTTGGAAGTTACTGTTGAAATGTGATTTTTTAAGTTGTTTTACCAATCAGATACACTGACAGTGCTTCCTTCCACCAAAAATACCTCTCATTTTATGTATATGAAAGTACTGGGCAAGTGAGCATGGACGTCAACAGGATCACAGCCTACGCAACAGAAACTGTTATTTTAAATCTTTCCAAAAAAATTGGTTAAGAATTTGTCACAACAGAGCTGGATTTTTTTCCTGTTATGTTACACATCTGTTCTATTTCAAACACGAGGACTGGAGGGGTGGATTCCAACAAACAACTCAGGCTCCAAAATCTACCCGGTCATAATGATTTTGAGATAACCAGATTTGATTACCTCCTCTGTCCCTTCCTGAATATGCAGTACAGTTTTCATCAAAAGCCAGCATGCCTTGGAAAATCACTGACGCCTTTCCCCTCCTTTCTTGAATTCCCATCTCTTTGGAAGCAGGAGGGAGCAAGCTCAGGCACACCATCGGCTGAGTGCCGTCTCTGTTCCCAAGGTTTTATACTGGGCATCAGTCTTAAAAGGAAACTGTTACTAAAATTGATGGTGTTTTTGTCATAATTAAAGTTCAGTCCACTTTAGGCTTTTCAAATCCTGGAGTAGGGGAATAATAAGAGTATATAATGAGACTATAATAATGCCTGCCTTAACAGAAATAGAGTCTTTATGTGTTTTGTGAGCTCAGACGCTCAGCCCAGTCCCCAGGCCGTGGGCTCTGTGGTGCAGATCTGGGCTCACACATCTCCTTTCAGACTATGAACATGTGACTGTTCCTGCACGGGACTCGCGGGTGCAGAGGATCACAGGACAGGGTGGCAGGATAGAGCCTGACCTCGCAGCTGAGGCTTGAGCTGCACAGGTTAACCCAGGGCTGGCAGGGATTTGGCTGCAGTCCTTTGGTTTCAGCCCAGGGTCTTGCACCAAATCTTTGGATGTAGAAAATATTAAAAGCCCAAGCAGACATTTCAGGGGAAGCTATGGAGCAAGCAGTGAGGTAACAATGGGAATCACACCTTTTCTAGACCAAAATAGTTATCTAAATATACCAGTCTTCCTCAAAACCCCTGGAGGTAAATCATGATGCAGAGAGTCAAGAGATGGTCTTTGTGAAGTTGTCTTTCAGCTTTTATCTCCAACATATTTTTTTTATTTTGGTATTTGTGCATTGTGCTGTCTCATTCAAATGCAACTAGTTTCTATCTGTAGTATCTCTCTCAGAGTTACTGTAGGAAATAATTTTAAGAGAAGCACTCTATTGGGCAGTTAATGTACAAGCAGGGGAGGCTCTGTATTTCTCAAACCCTTGCTGTGTCAGTGGTGTTCCTTCTGTGCCATTTCTCCATCTCTCCTAAGTGCTATGTAATGTAGGATGTCTTGTGGGCAAAAATGTCAAAACCAAAATGGAAGTACAGGACTGGACTTCTGCCCTTGGCTATGGGGGCACTGTTAGTGACTATTTCCAAATTGAAATCCATTTTTTGTAGTCTGCACTTGCTCATAAGCAGGTCCTAAATCACCCTATATCACAACAAAATGTATAGTCACTCACCAAAGTGCCATGTTTCTGAGTATCTTGCACATTTTATATGACTTCCTCTTCACCTACTGTATTTGGTTAAACACAAACTGAGATTTCCTGGAGGCAGTTTCTTACTCTTCGAAAAGTAGTGCATTGTATTTATATCAAGTGTAATCGATTCAATCCAAGGAGTGTGTTGGCCTTTAACACTTGAGCTTGCACTAAATGTAGTGTTTTTCAAGAGAAGGAGAAATGGTTGGGCTTGCTGATGGGGTGTATGGCATATATGAGGTCTACCACACCCAAAGAAGATTGCAGGTATAGACAGACTTTTAAAAGCTCCCTATGGTGTTTACTTCCACAGTTTATTGGTTTTTAACAGTCAAAAGCCACGTTTTCTTTAGCTGCAGTCTCTTTTTCAACCTCAAAAATATGCACATATGTTTTTCACCTCACATGGTTATGTAGTTTTACATATGGAGACTGAAGTCTATACCTAGAGAATGTATGGTTGGATACATCACTGCAAGTTGCAAAAGCATATATTACTTTTTCCTCCATCAGTGAGCTTTTTGGGGGGTTTTTGTGGATTTTTTGGATTCTACTTTTGGGACTCTGACAGTATTAAACTCAAGCATGCAAAAATTGAGGCCCCAAATTATACAAATGATGTATCAAACAAACTATGATTACAAACTATGACTTTAAAATGTTGCAGACATTTTTTTCTTTCTCTCAATTTGCAGACCTTTCAGATGCTTTTGATTTTGCGGGAGTTTTTTGTTTGGTTGGTTTTGGTTTTTGTTTTTTTAGAGGTGTTTTGTTTGAGACCATGAGATAGAGGGCAACCCTACTTGGGAAAAGTTGAATTTCTCAAGAAAAAGGTACCAGCAATCTTAAGATGAGATGAGATAGTCAGTGGTGCAGCAGTACCGGATTTGCTGACCTGTGCATCCCTGGTGAACTTGCGTGTTTATGGCAGGCGAGAGGAAGTTCCTCAGACAAAGCAAAGGCAGGGCTGTCTGGGCACGACTCAGTGAAGTGGGGACTTGTGGCTGTGTGGCAGTGACCATCTCCTGGGACTCATTAGTGTTAATTGAGGGGCTGGCGCTGGGAAGTGGACAGGGAAGAGCCCAAAATGCCGCTAATGTTTTTTTTTTTCTTTTCTGCTATATTGCTGCTGAATAGGAATGTTTGGATGCTTTCAACATGTTTGTTTTGCCATCACATAGCAGTGACTTTTTATTACATTTGGTTGCTGCACCATAAGGCTGAAGACTACTTGGAAGCCTGTCTCAGTAAACTGATATATTTTTGTTTGTTTGATTTAATCTTCCCCACGCTTTCTCCCAGCTGGTTTTTAGTTCATTCAAATAACCCTGTGAGCATCTAATTAATGGCCTTCCTTCACCAGCTCATTTAAACACCCTAGGATTCTAAATTCATATTAAGAAGAAATGCGATGCCAGCCACTTGTTATCTCCATTCCTGCAGCAATAGTTTCTTGTCATTTCTCTAAGCCATCAAATGTGAAACTTCCCATGGAAACCAATTTCTGAGTGTGAATTTTTAGGACAGTAGGGTGAAGTATTATGTGGGAGAATTATGACGATTCATGTTTTCAGACTTCAGCATGAGGAATTCCAGGGTGGCTCATGCACTTCACAGAGGAGCTACTTGCTCCACATGCCAGCAAAATACAGCCAAGTCTAGGGTGGGACACAGCATCTATTTTAACAGCCCACAGCCAGATTGCTCAATTGTCAGACAGAAAATTAAAAAAAAAAGAGAGAGTAAAATCTGCCTGCGTTAAGTCATAGGTGAAATATAAAGCAGGTGTATTTTTCTGACCACAATCGAGTTGGTGGACACGTAGCCATCACTGTTGTTTTTTTACTCTTTTAAAATCACACGCAAGGATCTTTCACAGGCATCCACTTAGATGTGAGACGAGTAATAAATAATAAATCGTAATCATATTTGCATTTGGTGCAGAGTTGGAGCAGGTTCAAGCTAGCAGCTTGGTAAAAGTTTCAGCAGCCCTGGGGTTTTTCTAGTTTGTGTTTTTGTTTCTATAGGAAAACTCCTTGTCAGAAAAAAACTAAGTTTAGCACAGAGCATTCAGTCTCAGATGTACTCCTGGGTCACTCACTTTACTTTGGGTGCTGAAAGACACTGAGCATCTTCTCCTTCTAGGCAGTGGTTCATGCCACTCTCAGGCAGCTGTCTGGGGTGGATGACTCTGTGCTGCAGTATGTGTCCAAGAACAGGGGTGGTCCCGGGGTGAGACTGGCAGTTGTTCTTGTACCTTCTGCAGTTTGGGACAAAAATGTTTGTGAATCTATTTTTCCAGTGGCCTTGGGCACCTGGTAGCTTAGAAAGTGTAATTATAATGGATAGCAGTCATGTTAAAACGGAGCTTAAACACCTTTAAAAAGTTTAGCAGAAGTTTTTAGCTTCGTTTCCTCCCTGTCTATATTCCAGTGGGCTGCTTAGTAACTTTCTTTTTTTTTTTCTGTTTTTTTTTGTAACTTGATAAATCTTTCTGCTAAAGGCAGAAGTCAGCCAGACTGGATAATCTGTTTTTGATTTAATCATATTGTGTATCTGGTGTATGCAAAATAAATCACTATTCATCTGGTTTTTAATCTGATTTATGTAGGACGGAGTTATATTGAGCCAGTTTGCTACAGCCTAGCGCCAGGTTTTGTGAACCTGCCTTGAAGTAACCATACCTCATTGCAGCATTTAGGAGGACTACAATGAGATTTATTAGGGCACAGAAAGAAATGGGACAGGTTTTCAGCTGGAGGAAAATGTCATCTGAGGAAAAAAGACTGATGTGTATTTGATAGGAAGACTGCATGAAGACCTTTAATTCCTCTTCTTGACTGCTGTGGTGGGGCTCTTCTAACCTCCGCGTGACACTGGCTTGATGAGGCAGTTTGGACCTTTTCAAATTAATATTTGCAGCAACCAGATTTGATTTTACCACTATTTGATTTGTTTGGTGGCTTTTTCCTTTAACCACTTTTAGCTGCAGAAAATTAAGTGCATGGTGAAGATAACCTAACAGGAAATAGCTCTGACAGCCCCAGTCCATGACACTGCTAAATGCATCACTTTGCTTCCTTTATCAGGAAAACTCCCATTAATTGTCAATTTATAATTGGGCAGGTGGTGCTTTGGAATTTTGATTGTAGATTTGAGACTAACAGCAAACTGTATTTTTGTTTTCATACTTTATTTGAGAACATGAATTTTACAACTTAATTATACTAACATTTTCAGGTGCTGATTTGAAAAGGAGGGGTTGTGTGTTTCTTCTTTGGTTCTTTTCTTGCAAAGAGATGTCATAAATTACAAAACTATGACTTCTTTGTATCTTAAAAAAAAACAACCCTCTTCACTTGAGGGCTACATGCTGTCAGTCAGAGTTCTCCTTTTTAATTAAGTGTTAAAAATTTCTAATCTGATAGATGTTGTATTCTCAGAAAAAAAATCCATCAAGTGAGAATTTACTTAAAACCAGAAACATCTGTTTAAAAATGTGTGCTGATCATCACCAGGAGAGACACAGCTGTTTTGCTCTACTCTTTGTCATTTATCATTACTCAAATATGCTACATCCAGATTTTTTTTCAGACTAAAATATGTGTATCTAAAGTGCTAGGCAAAGAGCAGTGGCTACATACAATGGCCATCTGTCCATAATTTTCTGCTGTCTCCTCATTCCTTGTATGAGTGTGTAGTAGCAGAAGAGCTTCCCCTCACCTCCAGAGTGAGCCCTGGCCATTTTGGGGGAAAGGCTTGCACAGGAGCCCAGAAGGTGCAGCGTCCTGCCTGTAGGTGAGGCAGGGGCTTCCATGTGTGGAGGGGCAGAAGGAAAATTCAGTTTGTCCCTGGCAGGATCTTGTCAGTGGAGAGGGTGCCCCCCTGGCTTCTCCTGACTCCAGATGTTCATGGAAGCTCAGAACCTGCAGAGACAACTTTCTTTTAGATAAGCTTCCACTTAGGGTGAGCCGGGATGGATACTTCCCTTTCTCTCTGTTATTAGGCTCCGTGTCCTGAAGGCTGGAGAACAGAATACCTTGGTGTTTGGAGCCTGCAACTTGCCACTGTGCTGTCCTGGAATAGCAGGAGGTACCCAGGGAGCAAAGGTGATCCTGGTCCTCACCCAGGATGGGACTTGGTGGCTCCAGCTGACCCCTTTGTATAGTGTGTGTCCATAGGCATGCAGATATGTGGCTCAGACTTGTAAAAAATGAAGGATAATGTAGGGAAACGTAGCACCACCTGAAGTCTCAGCAGTGCATACTCACACAGGCAGTAACAGATGTGAGTTCAATATGCTCGTGATACAGGGCTGGGTAAGCACTCACAAAAACCCAAAGGCAAAGCACAAAAGTGCCCGTGCTAGTGGTAGAAGTCCTGTCCTGCAGTGGAGCCAGCAGGGCTGCTGAGAGCTGTAGTGCCTGTGGAATATACAAGTCCACTGAGTGTGGGTCACTGGGATGGTAACATGGAGTATCCAGCCTCCAGCTGAACAGGTGTTTGTAGTATATGCATCCAGTGTGGAAGCTCTTGCACATCCTTTCCCCTTCAGGCAGCTCACAGGGAAAGGAAAGATTTCAGCTGTGATCCCTACTGCTCAGACTGTCCTTGCTCCTGGGCTGCAGCAATGAGGCAATGATCCAGTAAATCCCCAGTTCCCAGCCTCCTTGCAGGCTGGGAAGAGCTGGTGAGCGCTTACCTGCAGGCTGTGGTGGCACAAGTCCTCTCACAGTGCAAGGGAGCCCTGGCCCATGGCACCTACAAAGGGCCACGATTTTCTGCTTGCTGGTTATCTTCTCCAGGCTGATGGGAGAAGTAATAAAGTTTCACATAAAAGGGCAGGGGAGTGTGTTGCAGTTGGGCTATTTAACTACTTGCAAAGACTTTTGAAGGACCCTCAGCGAAGAAAGTTTACCGAAGGAAAGAATATAGAGTGGACGTAAAATTAGTGGTTTAATTGTAAAGCTAATTGCTTCAATTTTAAGATCAGCCCTGATCTGTCTCTCAGGGCTTCTGTTTCTACTGTCCTTATTTCTTTTCTTTCAAAGCATCAACTTGGCATTTCTTAGAGGTCTTACAGCTATTTTCAAGTGTGGTTTTATACTGGAAGAGAGCTTCTAAGAATCTCCCTTCCCCGCTATTGCATGCTGTTGGGCTGCTTGATGGTAATAGGTGCTTAGAATTTTAGTATTTTATTTAATTGTCGAGTCGGTATTGAGCCAGAAGCGTGAGCTGCGTGTTCTGCAGGCTTGCT
Source organism: Emberiza elegans (assembly GCA_024865655.1). NCBI lineage: Eukaryota > Metazoa > Chordata > Aves > Passeriformes > Fringillidae > Emberiza > Emberiza elegans. Next base: position 60,505,951 of record JALJVW010000206.1, read on the forward strand.
CATCACCATCAATAGGATTCATAAGCAAGTTCTGACTTCAGAGCTTTCTTCTTTGCAGTGCATTAACCCAAAAGAGATCAGCTGTGCTTTGAGGCTCTCAGACATGCTTTGTGTTGGGAGTGAAGCAGGGAAATAGCTTTTCTTTCTTCTTTCCACCCCCTGTAAACAGAATAGATTTGTTGAAACCCATTAGATTCATTAAATGCCAAAGTAGTTTGGCATTCACTTTCACAACAGAAATCATCTTCCTAAAACTCCCCCGTGTCTTTCTGCCCTTTTTATTTTGCTTTGAGAGTTAATATATATTATTTGTAACCTGTTTCACTTTTGGATACAAATCAGATGGCATCTGGGCCAACAGAGATGCTTGATCCATAAATCTTCCTAAAATAGCCGATACCTTCTAAATTACTTATGTTAGGACATTATCCTTATCAATTAAATTTTAACTGTAAGATGGTGAAGGATGAAGACTGCAAGACTAGGTGTCTAAAGTAATAGCGCTGGCTGCTTGTGGTTTGTGATAGTGTACTTGATGTTAATTTTTAATCTGTTTTCCTTTCCATTGTAGCCCATCCCTGCCTGCTCTGGATTGGCAGCTGCCATCTCACTCAGGACCTTATGAACTGCGCATCGAGGTGCAGCCAAAATCCCACCACCGGGCTCATTATGAGACAGAAGGCAGTCGAGGGGCTGTGAAAGCATCTGCGGGGGGCCACCCCATTGTGCAGGTACCAAACTTGTAACCAGCAGCACAGGTTGTTTATATCACTGCTCTGTAGTGAGCGCCATTTCTGCTCTAAATCCAAAAAGTAATGGGAGATTTTTCCTGTCCTCAGAAATTCCTGCATGTGACCACTCCTTAGACAGCATTTTAAACTGGGTGGACCAAGCCTTTGATGAAAACAGTGCCAGAGCAGTGTGAATACAGGGTGGATTGCTACTCTGTCTGTTAAGGGCTCAGCGAGTGTTCAGCTGTTCAGCGGTGATCATGGACCTACTTGTGCAGTCACACTCCAGACTTCATACTGTTTATTCAGTTTATACTGAAATCAGCTGGGGACGTGCCTCAGTACATTTAGTCCTTAACTGGCAGTTGGATCTAATCAGATCTGTGAATGCATGTTGGAGTGCAGAGCTGTAGCAGTGATGTAGAAGTATGTCGCTGGTTTGGATGTTGCTGTGAGTTCTGAGCAAAGGCTTTTAGAGTTTCTTCTGTTCAGTTTCTAAAACCCTTCCAGCTGCTCTGGAAAGCATCTGAGATCTGAGTCTAGTTTCATGAATTCCACCAAGCTCTTTGGTTACTCTGTATAAAGCATTTAATTTAATAACACTCTAAACTGACCCTTAATTCGTTTATATGAGTAGTCTCATTCAGTTTTAAAGGGCTTTGCTCAGGAGTAGGAAGAACAAGATTTGGTTGTTTAAAACAAAAAAGAAAAAGCAGTGGGAGAGAGTGGGAGACAGTGCCTGTCCCTCCTCAGCTGCTGCTTTCTCACCCAGCAGTTAAACTCCCAGTGCTGCCATCATGGCTGTGTCCCTGTGTGCAGCAGAGCCCAGGTTTTATCACTGCCTGGATGCCACAGGACCCATGGATGCCAGGGCACTGCTGCCATGCTCGCACAGCTTGGGCTCGTGCCACAAGCCGTGCTGCGGGAGCAGTGGCTTGTTAAAAACCCCAATGGCTCAAGATGATGTACGGACCACACGTGCAAGGCTGTGCATGTTTGTTTATTTGCTGTAAACCCCTGTTTGCAAACACGTCTGTGGAAGGAACAGTGGGAGGCTGGGATGACGCTGGGCAGAGAATGCTGCTGTGTAAATATGTGCTGCTGCCACAGCTGGAAAAGGAAAGTGAGGGGAGTTGTCAGCAGCAAACACACTTAAGCTCTGCCAGAACTTGTCAGTGACATGGGATTATGGAAGCTGTCTGCTGGAAGTTGAAAGGTTTTAGCAGAACATTTGTGAATGATATTAAAGAGGGGCATGTGGCAGACATACTTGTTTACAATTAATGCCTTCTCTGTGGCTTGATGCAAGGAAATGCAAATGGGGAGGTATCAATTTGCAATGGCCAGCTTGGCACTTAAAGTTTCTTACGTGCATTTTGGAAAGACTGAATGTGATGCCAACATTTAATTGGACTAGATGTGTCCAGACATTTCCCCTCTCATCCCCTGTCCCGGTCTGTCGGGAGGGAGCATACCACTTCCAAACACAAACAAGTGTCAGAAGAGAGGAGTGGAGATGAGAGGAAATTACAGAAGGCCATGAAGGGAGAGCAGAGGAAGCAGACAGTCCCAGTCCTGTCAATTTGCTCTACCGGCTTAATAAGGATTAGTGTATTTTTCAGTCCTTTTATTAGAACCCAAACATCTGTTTTTCCAAAAAGAACAGAAACATAAAGAGATGAAGAAAAAGCTTTTCTGTGCCATCATGGCCAGTTATCTGTTTGAAGAAATGCATAAAAGCTCTGACTTAGACTAGAGTTGAGTAGATGGATGGATTAAAAGTACTTCCAAAAAGAAAATAAGTGTTTATAAATAATTTTTGTAAGACAAATAGTTAGTACTTACAAATAAAGAAGTACCTGAAAAACAAAAGTATGTATAAATAAATGGAAGAGAAGGAAATCTAGGGAGTAATTTCTGTTAAATTGGTAACTGGCACAACCTGAAAAATGCATCTCTGAAGCATCAACAGGTTTCCAGATGGTTCGGATCAGGTTTGATTCATCCCACTGGATTACATAGAAAGGAGCCCAAGTTTTGAAGTTCAAACCCAGATGTGAGCTCAAACAGAATCTGAGTGTCTTCGGGAGAGAGATTTTGGATCAAGCTTTTCGCTGTTTAATATTTCTGATGTTTTCTATTCTGTTGACTCAGGAAAAGCGCTTATAAAACTGCTTTGACCTCTTGTACTACCCTTTTCCTGTTACATTTTTCCCAGGTTGACCCTCAGGTCATTCTTATGTTAGTACTTTGGGGAAACTTGCTTTCATTCTGCTGTTGTTAAAGCTCTTCCCCCTTTATCTTCAACAAGAGGAGAATATGGATGAAGCCTCTCTCCTCTCTCAGTTTTTCTCTTTGTTTCAAACCCCCTCTCATTGGCATCTTGCTTCCCAAAGTAGGAGATGTTCTCACATTAATACCTCCACAAATCTGTTGGACATGCTAAGGCAGGGGAGAAGTAAATTCAAAAAACATCCACTGTTCATGGCATGGTTCCCAAGCAAAATTGCCAGGAGGTTGCTTTCTCTGCAGCTGGTACAGGTTTATCTGTTTTTCCCAGGCAACATCAGCTTCCTTGCTGCTGATCCATCTCTTCTTTTAAGAGGTGGAATGTCTGAGGATCAAAGGTTTCTGAGGCAAGCATGCTGGATGAGGAGAGCAGTAGCATAGGAGGGCAGGAGTCTCTCATGGGTATGACATGAAGCCCAAGCTTCAGAGCCAATTTTTTCCTTGGCTTCTCCAGTCTGGTGACTTTTCTGTGTAAGCTGGAGAGGGCCCCATGTACAGATGAGCTGGCGCTGTGCGCAGTGCCACCACTGTATGAAATTGCTTTTCTCTCCCAAACCTGAGCACAGGGAGGGGCAGGCAGAGCTGAGCACGGCAGGCTGCCTCAGGAGCTCATACTGACCCATGCAAAGGCAAGCCTGGTGTGTGCTGGGGGCTGCCTGTGGCAGCAGTTCTGTCTACCACTTGCTCCTTATCATCTCTGAATCATGTATGGGACTTGCTCACTGGAAGCTCCCGTGTGCCATCTCCCAGGCGTATTTAAGCCAGCAGGATTTCCTGTGGATTTCCTTCTGTGGAATGGCAGCACCTTCCCCGCTGCACTTAGGAATTATATGGTTTGGAGTGCTTCAAGTTGCCTGTGGAGGCTCATGAGCCTGGTAACACAATATTCCTCTCTCACACATTTTGCTTTTGCCGGTTTGGGCGTTTGGCTGCCATGGCAGCTCCAAGCTATCGCTGTTCCTGATTGCTAAACGTTTACAGAGTGGGATGAGCTGGCATGCCTGGCGAGCTAAAAATGCCGCAGAGGATTGGCAAGCGAGTGGTGCTGGGGAGCGGTGCTGGTGAGCTCACAGCTGGCACTGGCTTTCACCCCTTGGCTTGGGGAAGTATTTTGCGAGTTGCTGTTGCTTTGGTGATTTTAGACTGGAGTACTCCCACCTCTGAGTCAGAACAGGGATGGAGCCCTGGCTGGCACCAGGCATTGGGAAGCTGCATATTGTGTCAGGTGACTGTTAAACCTGGGACCACTCCGAGGAGCAAAATACTGTCTGTTACCGTCCTGCTGGCACCTACTCCTTCTCAAGAGTTCGTGGTTCAGGTGAGGATTTTTTAACCAAAGCAAAATGAAGTGAATGGAAACCCACAACATTATGTAGCTACAGACACATTTTAAGTAAGGTGAATTTAATTCAAGGGGTTTACATCCAGAACACCTTAAAAATGTCCGCCATTTGGACCTATCTCACTGTTCTTCATTTTGAGAGTAGTGGTGAGGAGTTGCACTGGATGGGGTTTGCATTCCAGCCAGTGATGGTTCTGTTTCAGCTGCAGGTAAGTAATGCAGCAGATAAAAGTTTGTGCTCCCCAGGAAGGGATGGCACCAGATTATAAATACATGGTCTGTAGATACTCTAATTAATAACTCATCTTTGAAATAAGTCAAGCACTTTGACTGCCTGAGATGGAATTTTTACAAGCAGGGTGTGGTGTATCTATGAGATAAAATCCAAATACTCAAGAATGTTTAATTAAAGGGCATGATGTACTCCCATAGAAGATTGTATTCAACAGTGAAAGAAAATATTCAAATGCACAGAGTAGTCTAGTAAGCACTTTTAAAAGCCATGACTATTAATAAACTTTTTGATACAAAATATGCCATGAATTCTCTTCAAGATCACTCCTGACATGAAGTAGATAAATTGGTTAGAAAAAGGAAAGAAAATGAGTTCTAGAGGTTTTCCTTTTTATCTAAGTAACCAGTACTATCCAGAATTTGTTTTCCTCTTGAAAAATAAAGTTACTATGGAATATACAGTGAATGCTGCCTTGCCTTTCATTGTACCTCTTAGAGTGAGAGGGTAAAGGTTGTGTTTGGCTCCTGTGCTCCAACACAAAATTTCATCTGAGCCTGTGCAGAGCTGAATTGTTGGAACAACCTCATTTTACAGGCAAAACTCAATGATTTGTCTGCTGATTTACATAGTCAAAATGTTGTTTGTGCTGGGAGATTTGCTCAAGAATCATCTATGTCCTTTCTTGACAAGACCTCAGGTAGGCATTTCAGGTCTGATTTTCAAAGGCCTTGAGGCATACACTGGAATTTTTAAATCCCCTTATGACTAACAAGTGTCAGACTCTCCTCTATGGCAATCACTGCCTTGGTAATTTTGTGCATCTCCACATCAAAATAATTAGGCACCAGCATGCCTCTGAGTGATTTGTGCACTTCAGCAGCACACTGAGTGTCTTACTGTTTGCTTCCCATGGATCAGTTGGTTTTGTTGCTTTCAGTTAACAAGCCCAAAGTCCTAGTGCAGGTGCTGGCCACCACAGCTATCTACCAAAGCCCTTTCATCTTCAGACCTATAAGCAATGAATACCTTTTGCAAACCCCTTGGGAAATAGAAAGCCACGTTGACAAAGCAGTGTAACTTCAGGGGCCATCACACTCTGATCAGCACCTCCCAAACCCTGGCTTCACACACAGCCAACAGCGTGAGGTCAGACAGTCCTGTGATAACCAGAAGGCTAGATGGGAACAAGAGAGAACTGTCTGAGAGCTAAAGGAAAAGACTGGAAAGAGCTGTTCACCACTGATGATAGAAAGAGGATGAAGGTAAAAGGGAGCCAAGAGGAAGGCTCTTGCAGACAGAGCAGGCCAAGTTCTTTTCAGCAATGCTGTGGTGCTGCACAGTAAGAGTGAACCCATGGCGAGTCCCATTATATGGGACCTGCAGTGCGTTCATAAGTGGTTTTCTTGGTAGGGGTCCCCACTGCTACAAGTTTGTTCTAAACAACAGAACTGCCACCATTGCTGAGTGAGTCAAGGGAATTAGAAAGAAAAAACAGTCCCTTGTGGGTCCAGCTCATGGCCATCTGACACCTGAGCAAGAGGAAAGGATGTGGAAAAATAATGTTAGCTGTTTCCTCCTTCCCCCTCTGAGTATATTGGGGCAGAGCAGAGGGCACATTCTCATTAGTAAGCAGTGATTCAACTTATCGTGCCACGGTGGACTTCCTCTCTGTGCTGCTCTTATCTTCTTTTTAGAAGGCAGCATCACTGTTTTGTTCAGATGGAATTATAATCCCTCTTTATGGTGGGCATATAAAGACATTGGCAAGCACCTGTTGTCTAGGTTGCAATTAATAGCACAAAGCCATGCAATCACACAACAAGCCAGACAGGGAACCTACACTTTATAGCCTTGTTTTAGACAGCCAGTACTTCTTAAGAGTAAATCTGAGCTGAATAGCTTTCTCACTTCTTGCATCTGTATAGTTAAAGCAAAACCTCAAACTAGCAGACAGATAATCAAAACTGAAAAGTAGAATGATTTGGCAGATGTTTTAAGGCTGCTATTGCTTATATATAAATCCAGCAAATGGAAGAATGCCCATTGAAAGCTTTTCATCACAGTTGTTGGGTGTTTTTTTTATTAGGAGAGTGTATTTTGTGAAGGAGAAAGTTTCTCATTTTTGGGGTTCACATGAAGTTGGTCCCACAAAGTAGCTCCACAAGCACTAGCTTGTGGCCTCCCTGAGGAGGGGTAAGTCCAGGAGGGAGCTGTCCTGGAAAGTGTGCTGCTGTCAGCTGGAGAAGGTTTCATGACCCTGAAAATGCAACTTCAGTTCTGATTTATGAGCCATCCTGGGGACAGGCCTCTGCTGTTTGGTGCAATGGCCCTTTACAAATGAAAAATGAAGTTTCCATCAGCCAGTGCTTGGGGAATGCACTCTGCTCTCTGTTAAAAATGATACCTTGCCCATGCTCAGCATGATGGATGCCGCAGTACATATCCCGGCTGTTAGGATGCTGAGATGTTCAATCTGGCTTTCCAGCCTCAAGGCTTCAGCCCTAGGTTTGCCTTCAGTTTGGGCTCAGTGGCTGCAGGAAAAGCAGAATTTGGTTATGGCCTTGAGGGAGGAGAGGATGGAAAGCCTTCACATTCCTCTGCTGGTGCTGTCTCCATTCCCTTGGGAAAGACGGTGATGACCCCAGCTCCCAAATGTCCTTTTCATTGGCCTCTCCTGGTTTCCTTTCTGTCTTATTGTTTGCAATAAGGGAGTCAGTGGCATTGCTGTCACTCTGTGAACTGTCTTCTAGCTGACCTCTGGGGGCAGTTGATATGGCAAAGACCTTCTAGATTAGAGGGAAAGCAGAGGAATCACCATTACCTCCAGCACTGCTCACAGAGCCATCCTTTCTGCTTCCCTTGTCAGTCTGGTTTTGGTAACCAGCAGCACATGCACCCCGCTTCTCTACAACCAGTGTGATAGAAGTCTCTGCAAGGTCAAGAAAGGCAGAACATAACTGTAGTAGTCCTCTCTGATTCCTCTCTGATTTACCTTTCCTCAGGCCTTGTGCTGCATCCTTTTGACTCAGTGAACTGTTTTCATTGTGGACAGAGGGGTTTTTCTGCATGTGGTCTAAAAGGGCAATTCATCATAATTTTGGAAGTGTACCTCTAAGATGGGTATTACTACTTTTCAGCAAGGAATCAGGACTCATTCTTGACTGTTAGAGTGTGATACCTTTTCCCACCCATTCCATCCTTTTTGTCCTGTGCTTAATATTGCATCACTACTGCTAAAAGTTGCAGATGCCATGTGTCTTGTGCTGTCACAGAATCAGAAGGCAGAGACTACCAGTAGTACTAGAAATGGCTACCCACTTTTCTAAGGAAAAATACAACCTGGGTAGATCTTTTGCTTGCAGACCTCAAGTAAAATTAAAAACAAAAAAACCAAAAAAAACCCCAAAACCTCAAACTCAAACCAAATTACATTCAAAGCCAAATTGAGGCACTCCTGAAGTCAGACAGCTTAGCCTGCTTAATTCAAGCACATGCTTAGGGCTTTGCTGACTCTTAGTTTAGCCATTTTTGAGAAAATAAGACTGGATGGGTAAGGTGTTGACAAGTAGATTTAAAATAGCTTTTCATGGCAGTTCAGGTGGTACGTGAGGCTGTGGTCTGGGCATGAACCACAGTTGTCACTTGACTTATTTTTGGTGCAGTTGAGAAGACCTACACCAAAGTTACCAACCAGCAAATCTGCTCCAGACTTGCCAGATTATTGCACGTTAACATGTACCCAAAATCTGAAATGAAACACAGTTGAAATTAAAATGCAGCTTTACCAGAAGCCAGATGCTTCATTATGAGCTGAGCTAACCTACCTGCCAAATACTGCTAACCTGCATGAGGCGGGCGATTAATTTTTTACAAGTCTGCTTTGGGAACTAGACATCTGTCCTCTGTTCCTAAAAGTAATATCTCAGGGCAAACGATTTTTTTTCTTGGTACTCCAAATTACATAAAACATATACCATGAAAATTATATTGCCTGCATTCTGTATCAAGATATACTGGGGGCCAGATCATATTTCAGATCCCTTTCACACCAACCTAAGTCCAATGGAATTTCTGGTTTTATACTTTCTAATTTTTATATGTAAGAAGAGTAAAAAATTACATCTGTAACACTCTTTGTGATCTGGAATATCAGTATATATGGTTATAATATAGATTTTCCATTTTAATTAGTCATTATTTCAACTAATAGGCTGAATCAGTGGAAAATATGGTGTCCAATTACTCAGTTGCTCTCTCAAAGTACATTGCATCTTCCTTTATTAGCAGGGGTTTATAATTTCTTTCCTTGTGAAGAATAGCTTGAGATCTACTTTGATACATGCCATGAAAGGGAGATGATCCATTACAGCATCTGCTGTATACATACACAGAAATAAAATTTGTTGCATGCTGTCAGTGCAGTGAAATTAAATAAACTTCCATCTCCCTCGACATGTTTAAGAAATAATTTAGCAGGAGTTGCATATTTTCACTGAAACAGTTGAAACATGCTAGTGATCAGTTTACTTACACATGGTAAAAATAATATAGGTTGCAGACAGATTTGTAATGCACTTTTTAAACACCTGTTTTTAATGTTTCAGTACCCAATAAAGCAGAGGAACTCCTGCTTTTGGTTTGCCTGCAGACGTTATGCACACTGGGCTTTAAAAGTCTGCTGCCTAGGTTTCAAATGCAGTAAACAGCCCTTGCAGGCACAGCATGGGTACGTTTTGGGGAGTTACAGACTCTGGAGTCTCCCTCAATGAGTTTTGCTCTTTGGGACATTGATAACATGGTGTTACAGCCAAATGTGAATCCTGGTGAAAACACACAGTCTTCCTGAGAAAGAGAACGCCTTCCTTGCCACTTGCAATCCTGCTTATTTAGAAATACTGCTGGTCCAGTTCTGTGTAATGAGAGGGGGAATAAATGTTTGAGAGGTGGAGCAAAGTGATCTGTTACAGTGAAACCAAGTACTTAAATACATCCTTAAATTTTCATAAAGTTGGATGAAATGTTGAATATGTACTTAAGCTTTCTATCAAGCAAGAATACATTGATTAACTGGCAATTAATTAATTGTGCGATTAATTGCCACTCAGGTTACTCAGCTGCAAAATCTGCCGTAAGACATTTTCGCTGCCTTGCCATGGGTGTTAAAAGAGATTGGGTGTCAGGTGTGAGTGTGGGGGGCTGTGAACTGCCCAAAAATAGCATGATAAAGGGGAGCAAGTTGCAGTAGCTGCGTTCTGTTCTTGCAGGCCTCTTTGCTGCTTTTCAGGAGACCTACCAGGTTTTCCCTTTTAAAAATATGATTCTTTTTGGGCATCAGTTGAAGATTCCCTGCATATTGCTACATCCTTTTGATGGTTTTCAGGTGAATGCTACTAACTGGATCCTCCTTTTCCTTTATCTTCAGTCTCTGTGATTTTGGGATCCCTCAGGATGACTGCCTCTTGTTTTTGTTCTGCCACCATTGTGCCTGTCTACATCTAATGGCCATTAAGTCTCTGAAGCTTTTACTGGATGTGTTGATAGCAAGTCAGGCGTTGATGATCCTGGAGCCAAGCTCTCCATCACTGTGCAAAATCTTCCCATTACTTTCCTCTGTCTTTGGGCAAACTGTACCCTTCTTCATGTCATCTAAGTCTGCAATTCAGACTGTTCAGTGAAGTCTACTCTATTTAGCTGCTTGCTGTCCCTGTGCCAGCATGAAAACAGCAGTATCAGCATGCATGTTCTGCGCAGGCCATGGATACCCACAATTGCTGTGCCTAATAAGCCGCACGTTTCTGTCCCCTCAGTTCTCTGCCCACGTAAGGACAGTGGCTTGCCTAGGAAGCCTACAGCACATTGTGACTGCACAAACAGATTAATAGCTAGAAGGGAGCAGGGTGGGAGAGAGATCATGTTTCATTTCTGGAGAGCTGTTCAGAGATGAGCTGTGCATGAAGCCCCGGTGCAGCTCACACATAGAGGGTTAGTCCTGACTTTCATCCCCCTCTTAGCGTTCTCACCTGAGGCAGCTGCTTGGTTTAGCGCTGCAAGCAGAGACACCTGAGCCTCAGATGGCTGCAACACGTCAGGATAAAGAAGCTTGAGCTGGGTTTGAAGGGTGCTGCTTGTGTTCACCGGTGGGTAGGACTAGCAGCGCCTTGGCTCTCCTGCATACACCCACCAGGATGTAACACTTTGCTCCAGAGCACAGACAGAGAAGGGATCAGAGTGCCTGGTTTGGATGAGACCCACCATTGCCAAGGCGAGCACTGATGCACAGGGCAGCAGGGCACTGGATGCAGCCACAGGGCAAGAGGATGGATGTGGGGCAAGGAAGGGATGGATGGATGGGGGCAAGGGGATGGATGTGGGGCAAAGGGGATGGATGTGGGGCAAAGGGATGGATGTGGGGCAAAGGGGATGGATGTGGGGCAAAGGGATGGATGCTGCGCGGGTGCTCCCAGCAGCGTGCCAGGGACAGCAGGAAGCACCGGGGCTGGTGAGGGGCTGAGTTCTTGCTGCCAGCCCCCCTTCCTGCATATCCTGGCCTTACATCTTGTTATTATGATTGCTATGGAAATAATTCCAATATGTTTCGCAGCTCTGAGTTGCCATGTCTTGCATTGTTTGGATGGAAAGCTGCTTGACTGGTTTTGGAGGGTGGCTGTACATGCATGAATACTAGCTGATTTTTTGTGGTGGTAGAAAGTAGGAGATTCACAGCATGGTTTTAATTAGAACTGCTCATTTAGTCTTTCATTGCAGTGTGTTCTTTAGTTGAAAGATAATTTAATTTTCTTGTTTTGGAAGATTTTCGTGCTTGTCTGTGTGAAATGTCTTTATTTACTGTGCCTCATTGTGCTTTGTGCATAGCTTTGATTATGAGGAGAGTCAAAAACAAAACTTCCCTGGGCTGAACTATTTTCTACCTGCTGGGGGTTTTAATATAGTCCCACTTGTATATATGTACCAACTGTCTGCATTTCTAGGACAAAATCACCAGAGAAAATTAGCAAAGCATGAAGGGGTAGATTTAGCTGTAAAACTCTTAGTGACTTGAACAGGAATAGCGTGTCTAAAAGTTGTGAAGTGCTGAAGAAGCGTAACTGGTATGGGTCAGTTTGGTTTTTCATCTCGGAGAAGTCCACAGAAGATATCACTTGTTGAAAAAAGACAAAAACCACAAAAAAATCCTGCCTTCTTTTGCAGCACTCCATATTAAGATCTTGTTACACCTCCTCTTCAGTGAAGAGTATTTAGTCTGGTTGTAACACAGTGCAGCATGGATCAGTCTTGTTTATATATACAAGAATATTTAGATAGTATCTGTCATATCACAGTTTTTAAAAAAGCTACATAAAATATGCAAATCTCTCTCATAGGTGCAGGAACTCATAAAATTGTTCAGACTATGCAGTTACAAAAAGCAAGAATTCTAGATGGTATTTTTTAATCAATCCTTAATAATCCTGAAATAATTTTCTAAATGGGTTTCAAACTAATTTTCAATCACCTCTTTGGCAGTGATATTGTTTTCATTATGTGGGCCTTATGCGCTGTAGCTCTTACTCTGCAGTGGTATAATATTCTTCAATATGGACTCAAATCTTGTTACTGAATAAGGGTTATAGAGTGTTACTGAGCACAAACTGGCATACAGTTGTAGATTTGTACACAAACTCCACCCACAGCTGCAAACCTCAGTTTCCAGGGACAAACAAATTTAGACCACAACTTGCAGGCACATGTGCTAGCATCTAGGTACACAAGTAATCTCAAGCACATGTCCTGAATACATCAAAGCCTCATTTTCTAATCCCTCACAGTTTTCAGGAAAACCTTAAAATATGTGAACTAGCACAGCCCCACTGCTGGCTGCAGGAGCCTCAGTTGAGAAAGAAGCAGGTTGGAGAGGCTTTGCAAAGAACAAGACAGTGCAGTGAAAATAGTGGAGCTGCGTAGTGGTTCTGCAGTTTTGCTGTCCTAAATGAAATCCCTGAAACTCTTAGCTCAAATAGATTTTACAGGGGTAGTTGCTCTAATCACGGGACAGTGTTAATCTGGAAGCCTATCTGTAATAGCAGATGTTTGTAGGAAAATGGCCTGGTGACTAAAAGCATTCTTCTTCCTCCAGTTTGAGTAAAAATAAAGAAAAAAATTATGAAATTTGGCCCTTGGGTTCTCCAATTATTATTAAATTCTCCTTTCCCTTTTTGTAGTAGAAAAAAGTGTGAAATGCACTTTTGAATTGTATGTAAGAAGTGGTCATTAACAGGAATAGGGCTCAGGATTCTATTTTTATTATGATTTAAGCATGCCATCCAATTTTGGAACAATGACAACAGCAAGGCCATTGAAACTGTGCATGATGGTGGTCCAGGACTTCCTGTGTGCTCCAGAGCAGAGGTTGGGAGCACTTTTGGGACTAGGGAGGCTGCTGCAGTCTTTGCAGGGAAATGAGCTGCTGCTTTGTGACACCCTTCTGAGGAAGGAAGTGGGGGGTGAGTAGTCCCATCACAGCCACAGGGAGGGAGGCTGCAGAGAGAGCTGGTCAAGTGTCTCCCTTCTGGCCATGACCACCTTGTGCCTAGCCTGTGCTGAGGCTGACTCCAGGACCAGGCTAAAGCAGGCCTCCAAAGTCAGGGTGGAAAAGCCAAAGCACTGAATTTAAGCTGTGGTGGAGCTGACTTTGATCTTTCCCTCTGGGAGGGGAAAGGGCTGCAAAATACCACTGTCCAAGGTGATGGTCTTGTGCCTCTGCTGTGGAAAGCTGTGGGTGGCTGCCTGAAATGAAATGCCTGCTGGTGAAGTTGCTGCAGAGCATTGTGTCTGTAGTGGGCTCTGCCTCTGCAGGGACCTTTTCCCAAGAGCTCTGCTCCGTGTCTCTTAGGATAAAGTGTGTATGCCTCACAGCACTGCCCAGGGACTGTGGGACACTCATGCTTTGAACTGTGGTCTGGACAAGTGACAGGCGCAAGTCCACATTTCAGGGTTTGTTACATGTCTGCTGCTGAGCTAATTGCCTTGGTTTCTCTCTGTAATCAGGGGAAGTCTTGTCAGTACAGAGTTTAGTGAGCTATTAATTTTATTCTGATGAGACATCTGAAGCTGCTTGGGTAAATCACACCTTCAGAGTGCCTGTCTTGTTTTGCTGGCTGTGATGGCAGCCAAGGTGACTAGACCCTGTTGTTGTCCAGCCTGTATGTGTTAAAAGTAAGGTGGCATGAATCACCTGGCTTTTCCCTTTTTCTTTTGACTGGATGTGTTGTGTACAATTGTTTCTAACTGTGCTCAGCAGGCTTTAAGGTCTTACTAGTTTGCCAAGACTGAGCTGTACTTCTTAGGCTGGATACCCAGGTAAGGCTGGACTATGGCTGGGAGAAGCAGTGCCTTTTAAGACCTTGGCATTTCTATCTCTGGCTTGGACCTTGGCTCATACTAGAGCCTCATGTTTGAAGTCAGCAGGTTGATAGAGACACAGTCTTGGTTTGGGTATAAAAACACAGATTCTGGTCGCCATCACCTCCTTTTCATACCTCCCTTCAAAGGAGATATCGTTACCTTCACCATCCTCCTCAGTTCCCAGTCATGCACTGGCATCCTGCTCCACCAACTGTAGCAGGGTCTCGTCCATTTGCAGCAGCAGATAAGCTATTCCATAAGGCTTTTATTGGCAAGTTCTGCTGTTAATATCTGCAGCATTTTACTTGGCTGTCTTACTGGCTTTAAGCAGGGTTGTGGTGTTAGCCTGTGAGTGTTCAAGTCAGAAATTCTAGTGCAACAGCTGTTGCTAAATAATGTTACTCAACGTGACAATATTTAGAATGATTGATTGAAAATAGTCCCCTGTATGTTGAGAAAGTTTAAAAAATCTTTCATGCTTATTTTATTTACTTGCAGTTGGAGATCTCAAGCCTTTTAGTTCATTGTAGCACCTACCTGTGGCAGAGTACCTCATGGTATGCTCATTGGTCAGTCATGTCTGTTCCATCCATTTGGCTTTTGGATTTTTTTTCATTAAAAAAAAGCAGTGACATCAACCAATGCCATCACCCTCAAGCAGCTTACAGTGTGGAATCCAATCTCTCAATATTTCTTATAGTTTAATCAGACTGTTCTGAAGGTCAAAACCTTGAATCCATGTTATAAGATATACCTGACCTATTTTTATTGCTGCATTTTGATGCTTTCCATGGAAGACATGCTCTCAGATAAAACTGCAACGTAATCAGAGCTGTAGCACCAGGTGGATCAAAGGTGGTCTGGGGAAGTGGAGTAGGACCAGAAGTGGTCTCCTGGCAGTGTGGGTACTGTCTTTGTTTTGTGAGGAGGTTGAAGCACAGATTGATTAAACAAAAAAGTCTGGAAATATGTAAAAAGTTGTTGTGATTTTTTTTTCTGCTCTAATCAAATCATAATCTCTGAAAAAGCAAAAACTCTCTGGCAGTGCTGGAGATAGGAACTTGCTCACTCCATGCCCAGCTCACTGCACATTCATCTGAGACATCTTTGCTCTGCACTTTTATAAAATGCCTTGAAATTTTTCCTTCTTTAAATTCATTCCTACATAAAAACTAAAAAAAAAAAAAAAAAAACCAGCCAAAAATGGACAGAAGTACTGTGAAAGTTGGAAGCCATCAGTATACATGTGACTTTCAGAAGAAGTGAGGAGGTTTATTTCAGACCTTCAGCCAGCTTCCCTTCCCACTCCCTCCTTTCCCCAAATACAGAAAGCAGCTTGATTCATGGACTGTCTGATTATAATAAGTCTCACTTGGGGGATACAGCTGTATACCATGCTACTGCTCTACGTGCTTAATCTGCCTCCACCCTTGGGTGTTTAGTTCCTGCTATGTGCTGTGGCTTTTGACTCCATTGGCTAATTAAATAGCAAAATGTCTCACATAAGATTTTTTTTGTCTTTTTAAACAAGTACTTGGCAAATCAGAGAAATTAAGAATTGGAAGTCTATCTGTAGTAATTTTCATGGCAACAGAACAGTAAGTGCAATATTCGTATTATGAATATGGCTCAGTATTTATAGCTCTCCAAATATTTACAGAGATAAAGCCTTTAAACATAGCCCCAGCTTTCTGTCTTCAGTAGCAGTTTAAATAAATGTCATTTGGAGAGAAGTTAAAATTGAGAAAAAAGGCAGCCGTTTCTAGTTTAATATTGTCTCACTGGTGTCTCTGAACTCCAAAAGTTTTATGTCTGAAACTGTGTTGTCTCTGTCCCACATCAGCCAGTGTTTATCTTGACATGCACCTCAAAAGCACTGGCCTTTAATCAGATAATTCTTGTGAGTAGATGGGTGCCCCATTGTCCTCAAATTCACAAGGGTGAGAATTCAAAGTCAGGCAGTTTCTGAAGCACTCATGAGCCATTGAGTTAAAACATGGCGTTGAGGGTGTGTCTGGGATTGGAGGAGTCACTGAGGGATGCTGGCAGTGTGCTGTAGCATCACTGGGATGGGCAGTGGTGAAGGACATGGTGCTGACGGCACCTGACACACACCCGAGGATCCTGGGCCAGCCTGTGCTCACCACAACCAGGAGCGTGCTGGGTGCGAGCGGTGCGTCAGCAGCATGGCGAAAGGCAGGCTCACAAGTATGAGCTTGTCCAGGCTATCTGCCTAAGAACGTGTCATAAATTCCTTCTATAGGGCTCTTGTGATCGTTTTTTTTTTAACCCATGCATGGCCATGGCTATGACTGTCCAAAGTGAAAGCTGTGATGGATGCTGAAGGCAAATTGTTTTGAGTAGAAACTCAACAGAGTTTCTACTCTACTGAGTTTCTAGAGTGAGGGGTTGGGTGGTTTCAAGGAGGACACTGTTGTGTTGGACTTACCCCCAGACATGGATTTATAATCCTTGGAGAGTGATGAGGCAGCAAGGATTAGAAGAACATTTCTATGGTCTTGTGGTAGAAGATGTCATGAAAGCAGTAATGATTTCTTGGTGTCTCAGTGAATAAGGTGCCCTTACAAATCCATAACATTAGTAACTCCTTTTCTGATGAGCATCTCTCTTGTGAGTCTAACAGTTTTAGGAGGAGTGTGAGATGGGTTGGTTTTTAGGTATGTGTATTTTTAGGAGGAAAATCCTTCCTAGAAATTGGGAGCAGTGTCTTGCGGCTGTTTAGACAAGGAGATTTCATGGCTGTGCTGAGAGCCAGCAGCCACGAAGGCTGTTTTTCCCTGGATAGAGGCTGAAATTACTTGTGAGCCAGTGACTGAGTGTACAGAATCTCTATTACATTAAGATTAATAATTCCTCAGCGTATTTGCAGCTGGAAGTTTTATATAGATCTTTATTCATCATGATGTGAACAGCTGCTCTTTTGCTGCTCTGTTGAGTTAAGGTCCAAGTGGCAGCACCAGAAAGTGCCACATAAAACACACTCCTGCTGTTTCCATTCACTGCTCTCCCATCCAGCTCTAGTCCTTGGCCCAGGGTTGGCCCCTTGCAGGAGCCATTTTTTTATTTGTGGATCAGCTCTGACTGCATTTGGATCTTAAATCAGAGTTTGAGTAAATCCAAGGAAAATCACTTTCAGAAAGAAAAAATAAAAGTAGCACAAAAATCTGTAGGAATTCCTGTTACAATTTTATTTTAAGTAAGTGAAAGACTATGGGGTAGTAACATGTTTCATTGCACAGAGCATAATTTATTCTCTTTTTTTTTTGTTTAACTGCATCAGATGCAGTACAGCAAAATCTGTCACAGCCAGAGGGTCATCTCAGCTCCTAAAGAACTGTTTTATTTTCTGGTTGTTTTCTGGGGAGTTGTTCTGTTTTACTGTATTTCATTTTGAAGTCTGTCTGCTCTGCTGTTTTGAATAAGATGCTCCCAGTTTTTTGGCTTGTCCTCTCACAGGAGTGTCCAAGCAGACAAGTTTAGTACTTGAATAGTCACCGACAAAGAGTCTGGAGCTGAGCAGTGCACATCATCCAAAAACCAGCACCCCTTCTTCTTGCCTGGTTGCTGGCAAAGGGAAGATTTTCCTGGTCAGGATGATGTGCCTTGCTCGGTCCTAGGTACATGGAAGCAAGCATCTAGACATCTGGAAAGAGCAAGGGGCACACGGGTGGTGTGGCAGTGACTGAAATGTGTACACCTGCAGAGTGTGAGCTTGAAGAGAAGAGTGGAGAGAAACAGCTGCAAAGAGACGGGGATTCTGCTGCCTGCCTTGCAAGACACGTGCCTCAGTGGTTTGCTCTGTCGATGCTGCCTGTCTGGCTCATTGGCACTGCCAAGGCTGCTTGCTCCTTGTCCTGTGGGGACCTGAATCCCCAGAGTAGGGGCTGCCAGCCCCTGCCTGGCTCATGCTTAGCAGCTCTGGGTATGGCTGCCTGATTGTGCCCTGCTGCTGCTCTTCAGCATGCACCCCTGATCTGCAGGAGGACTGCCCAGCTTCCCTCTGGAGCAAAGGGCTCCAGGGGAGTTCCATATACTAGTTCCCATGGCACCTGGATTTGGGAGAGGAACTTGAGAGGAGAGTTGCTACAGTCCCAGTCCTCTACCTCAGGGCATCTGAGGTGTGTTTTTTTCTCAGACCTCCCCCTACAAAAGAGTTAAGGCCCAAACCAGGTCAGAATAGGAATTAGGGAATTTTGCCACAAATGGCACAGTCTTTTCCTGACTCTTTTTCCCAGAGGTGTAGGTTGCTGGCTCCCAGAGCCTTCAGCAGCAGGTTTCTGCGTGTTTTCACCTGGAGGCATGGTGGCAGGGCAGCTCCCTGGCTGCCCAGGCAGAGGGCAGGCAGGATCTCTGCAGTGCACACCAGAATAGATGCCCTGGTCTCCTGACCTCACCCCCTCTGCCTGCGCTTCACATGACAGTCACTGCCCGCAAGATCAGCTTTTCCCTCCTGCCGTTCAAACCCATGATGCAGTGGCTTACGTCTTCCACTGCTTCTCTGTGGGAGCTGAAAGTAAATTCTTTTTCTTGAAAATCAGATTCACAACACTATTTTTATGTGTGCTCAGTGCTAACTGCTGAAATCAATACCCAGAATGTTTGTGCACTTTCTTTGTAGATTGAACAGCTGGATCTTTGATTTGGTTTTAAAAAACCAGGACGCTGAGCACTCACTGGTGGTATTTTATTGAGGCTGTATATTAGGTGCACTTTTAAAACATGACAATTTGTTTCATTTTATCATTCATCATGTGCAGTTCCTGAAAAAAAAAAATACCTGCTGCTTGAAAAGCAATGAAGCTATTTAGTGTGTAGCTCCAAAGCTCTAGCTTAAAGAGACAAGCAGCACTTGTCTTGACTTTAAAATGTCCCTATTTTATAGATTTTATTCTGTTCAACCTTTTTTGAAAGCATTGCTTTCCAAAACATTGATGGGGATAAAAGGGAAAGAAGCCCCCTTACACCAGACTGGGTTGTTAGTCTCCCTCATGAGTCTCAACAGACTGACTCGGGTATTCCTTGAACAGTTCTGGGAATGCACATGGGACAGATAGATGTGTAAGGCTTGTGCTGAGCATAAGCACTGTTGTACCTGAGGCAAGTGTTTGGCCATCAGTTACATGGTCAGGTAAGTAGTTATCGTTCTTAGTATTTTTAGAGGCATAAAATGGATTGTTGTCTTTATTATGTACCAAACATAGTAAACCAGGCAAGAAAAACACACACACACTGATATGGATATTCCCTGTGTCATTTTTTGGCACATCATTATCATTAAGGAGGCAGCCCCTATGGGCCTCAAGAGTCTCAAGAACAGCTGCTGACTGGTTTTAAGAGTAAATACTAAGTCCCTGGTCATGCCCTGCTTCATTATTAGTGGAAGCTCAGCCTTTAATGTATTGGGACAGGCTAAGCCCTAAATTATACCCCAATGTTCGTTTAATATATTTGCAAAAGAGTCTGGGTCTGAAGGAATGCACCACTGTACGGTTTTTGCAGTCCTTTCCCCAAACTCCCGGTAAGTGCACTTGAAAGCTATTACACGGGATAGCTCCCTTTCTTCCTGACTGATGTCATGGGTGGTGCAGAGGGTGTATCTGGCTGGTGTGTCCCGTGAGAACAGGGCCATTCTTTTGGTGGCCTCCAGGAGCCTCTCCAGACAGAGGCTTCCTTGTTATGACAGGTAGCTTTCTGATCATTTCAACAGATGCTTGGGCATGCCAAAAGCATAAAAGCAGTTGGAAAGGGAACGTGCAGAATATTTCAACTGTGTTTCTTAAAATAAATGCTGTGGCTTAAATAATAGAAGTTTTCCTCATTGACTCTAGAATAACCACTGAAGCTGAAATAGTGTTTGAGTTATTGAATGTGGCGCTTGCAAAATTTCCTCAAAATTTAGTAACTGTAGGAAGGTTTGGGGAGGTTTTGCTTTTTTTTTTTCCCCTAGTGCTTATGTACAAAACACCTCATCTCCTTCTGCTCATCGTTTCCAAGTCTGTTCAATTCCAATTGGCAGATTTAATAGATGTATACCAGGAGCACATTTGGAATCCAGGCAGCCTCAGTATGCTCACATCTGTGGTAAACCGGAGGTCATCATAGCTGTAGGATTGAATCAGATAGTACCTTGCTCATGGCTGTGAGGGGTGACAGCCCTGTTTTCCTCACACTTCACTGGCCACTGGAGATTGGAAGATTCCTAGTGTTCAGTGCCATGGCATCTGGACACATGAAAACATCCAGCCCCGGTGCATCTCCCTGGGAAAAGGCTGGGGTTTGCTTTGGCATCATGTGCTGAGATGAGCAGCAGCCTACTGGTGAGAATCAAGACGTGTTGGTGGGAGATAGCACTGGGAAAACGATGACAGAGAGGTGTAGGAATCCCAGGGAAGGCTTGATGTGGTGGCTCAGCCAGTGCAGGCCTTTTTCCTTGCTCTTGCATAAGAGGATGTAAGGTGATGAAGAGCTTAGCTGTGATCTGTCCTGTTCTGGTGTTAATTACCAGTGATTGCATCACTTTTGATAGAATTAGAGGAGTGTGTAATAGGCCTGCAATTAAGTCTGATTTTGATCTTAGCAACTTCAGACAATAAAAATGAAAATGTGATTTGAGATGGGTTCAAGTATTTTTAACAGTGTTGCTTAAAGAGGAAAAGAGCAGAGTAGTCAGTGTTTGGTCAGAACAAGAGAGTATGACCTATTTTCATTTCAAAACCGAACACTTAGCCACACAGTTCTTATCTGCATATTTAAGTCTTTCCTGTATCTTTCCTTTGTACCAAACCAGGTGACTGCTGTATCACTGCCTTTATTTGGGAAGGGAAACTCATTCAGAAACATTGTGCTCCTGGTCCTTTTTTTCAGCTAATTCTTTTTACAGTTTCACGGCAGGGGAAAGAACACCTCTTTCCACTTGGATCTATGTATTGCCAAGGAAAGCATGCCTGGTAGAAAAGACACGTCCTTTATTATGAATGCTGTGGCTGAGAGCACCTTTGACACCCATACTCAACCACTGAGTTATTAGGAGCTTTGGACTGTGTTACACAGAGAAAAAGATAAAAATAGGGTGTCTGACGCATGCATCCCATGTTGCACGCCAGGAAACTGAATCGCTCTTCCACCTAGTACAGTACCCCAGAGCATACATGGAAAATATGCATGGATATGAACATGCGAAACCTTTCCTCACCAAGAAAAATGCTCAGTCACCCTTTTTTCCCATGCCATTTTACATTGATCTTGTTTGATATTCCCTTTGACTGCTGGCAAACCTAATAGCCTAAAGTCCCACAACTGTGCTTTTACTTCCACTACTCCTCACTGTTGAATCTGTCTCCCATGTTTTGAGGGAACTGTGGAATATTCTTACTGCAGCCAGCTGACAGTAAGCAGGATCTTGCCCATTCACCAGACATCTGCAGCGTGCTGAAAACTCCTGAGGCTCAGCACTGTCTGTCACAGAAATAATGCACTGGGTGCATAGCCTGAAATAAGTCATTCACAGTATGTGCCCCTTTAAATGTTAATCCTTGCATCACTTTCTTTTATTGCTTCTGTTGGCATACATGATTATGTGACATAATATAAAAGTAAATTATGTGATGGAATGGGTAAAAAAGCTCAAAAGGAAATGCAAACTAGAGATCAGATGCTTCCTAACACAGAATACGACATAAAACTTACCGTGATGTGACTGTGAATTTTTCTTATTTTGAGGGCAGCAAAATCAAGCATATAGCAATTACTTGAGTCTTTCTGGATGTTTCTGGCACTTTCTAAGTCGGGGAGTAACTGACTTTGGGTAATAGATCCAACATAAAGAATGGCTCTGCTCTAGGACAGGGCCTTTAAAAAAAGCAAACATAAATTTAGCTTGACGATTACATTCCTTAAAAAACAAAGCAAAACATGTATCTGAGATCTCATCATTTATTTTCCAGTATGTGAACACTTTTCATTGGAAGGCAGGTGTGCAAAGCTGAGGACTATGGGTGTTTGATTGCCTCCTGGTAGGAAACCTGTGGGAAAAGCGCAAGCTGAGGCTCAGCAGTAGGTTACAAACTATGGCAGCAGGCAAGTTCAGATTTAAAAATAAAGCTTGAAATAGCAGAACCCAATGCAAGACCAACATTTTTGGTCCTCTTTGACCGTATTCAGTAAAACATATGGGTACCTTGGTGTGCGATTTTGCTTTTGCTGAATTGAGGTTTGAGTTACTCGCTAGTCTATTTTTACATTTTAAGTGTCCTTGTAACTCAATATGTGTTTGTTTTAATTTTACACTCTCCATAAAAAGCATCCTCCATGACGACTTGGAGAAGTGACCGCTGGCAATGCATAGAAATTTATTTGCCTGGCACATCACACTGTCTTACTTTTCCCCCTGCAAACCCATGTGCTGGTCTTGACCAAAAAGACCCTGGGATGCCTTGTGTCTCCTCCCTTACCTAAGCTTTGCTGCTGAGGCTCTGGAAGTGGTGAGGCAGGGAAGATCAGCTTGGGACAAATCCAGGTCACTCCACCAGCCCTGCTCACACACACCGTTGGAATTAATGAGCAGCCAGCCTGTCATGGGGGAGGGAACAGGGTGGTGATGAGTAGGACAGTGGCTTCCCTGTGGCCACTGACTGTACCAGGAGCACACCTGTGGTCACCCACCTGCAGCTCAATCTGCATGTCTATCTCTGGGGGAGAAAGACAGGAGTCCCTCTTTTTGCAGCATTGTGCTGATGTGTGTGTCAGGGGCCATAGGGAGTGGGTGTTCCATGTAGAGCTGGAGGGAGGTTCACAGCCCTTGGCATCCTACTGAAGGCAGCATACAGGCATGACTCTGCTTTTCTCTTTCTCTTGTTTTGCTGATAGTGCAGATTTCCAAACTGCTACTAATGTGTTTCCAATTTTACAGTTCTGGCATGGAACCCTCAATATCAATCATATTGTATCATATCATAATCATATCATATCATATCATATCATGTCACAACCCTCTGGCTCTGAGCTGCCTTCATATGATGTCTCAGGAATGCAGAGCTGATAAAATAATGTAGAAAGGCTAGAAATGAGCCTTCTCTTCCTCCTTTCTCTGCATCCTTCCAGCATTCATGTGCCTTAGGTAAGGATATAAAATTGCTGCACCAAATCAAAGAAAAATGCTTCTGTTCTCTTTGCTTTTCTGACCAAAGTGCGGGGTGAAAAATTTACAGTGCGCCCAGTTGTCAGTGGAAGATGTGTCTAGGCTCATTGTCATCCCTTCCTCATGCACTGGTCACTGTGGTACCTGAAACTTTGCCACTGTGAATTGCTGTTGCCATTCACCATGTTTGATAGTGGAGGGAGGGCTTTGGGCCTGTTAGCACCCACCAGAATTTCTCTGGGCTCAAGGAGTAAAAGTGATTCAAGATCTTTGTTTTTAATAGCAGTCAGATGGTAAAATACCCTAGAGAGATAATATGAAATTCTTTGTAAGGAGTGTGAAAATTTAAGGAGAGTGAAAATAGACAAAATACAAATATAAACAGCATTTGATATATGGGTTTCAACACTTGTTTTCAGCTTTATTTAGCTTTGAACTTGCAGCTATCTTAAAAAGAATGTTGCTCCTTACCAAATTGTGGTGAGTTTTGAAATTCCATGTTCAGTGATGGTGAATAACTCATGCCCAAACCCACATGAACCATTCACAGTGGAACCTAAACCTACAACGAAATGAGCAGGTTTGCTCTGGAGTGGGGCATCTCCTGGGACAGCGCACCTTGCCCACATTCCTTTCTCCTATAGCTGCTACATTTTCCCTTCCCTTGGAACAATGCTTCACCACTAACTCCTGTAAGAGAACTAGTTTTGTGAGACTCATTTCCCAATGTCAGGTGGCAGCCACAAGTGGGACGTTGTGTGGGGACTCCACAGCAGTGGGAACCATGAGTAGCTTCTACAGGAGATGGTACAGATGAGGTCAGGCTCTGCTTCCTCTGCATCCTGTGGCAGAAATAACTCTTGTTGTCATCAGAGCAGTCACTGTAATGTGGATGAGGTACAACCCAGGCCCAAGAGCTTCAATGAGATTTTTCTGTGATTATAACAAGAATTTGACACACATGGTGAGCTGCTAATCATGTATATGTGATCTGTCTCCATGCTGTCCCAGGAGGTATTTACCAGCATAAAAATCAGCTAATGAGGTCACAAGCAGCAGACTGCTGCTGCATGAGAGATGTCCAAGGAAGCATGGGGATGGGTGAGCTGTGTCCTTTCCATCTGCAAACTCTGTCGGGTTTGCATCCCTCAGTACTGTGAAGGAACATTGAGTTCATTGTGTTTTTCTGCTGAACACTGCAGCAGAATTTATGCAAAGTTTTCTCTGGATGTATCAGGAGTACTCAAAAGCTCAGCCCATCTAAAGTGCCTCAGGTCCTTTAGGATAATGAGACATTTTGTGAGTGCACCTTTTTATTGTACCAATATTACATTACAGGAAAAATGGAAGGGGGGAACTTAATGCATAGCACCTGTCACAAATTCTCTCCTTGAATTAGGCTCTCCTGCTTATAAAACTTTAATTGATTCCTAGCAGTTTATGTGCGTGGTGCTCAGTGGGCGTTTTCTGTTCTCTTGCCAGCTCCATGGTTACTTAGAAAGTGAGCCACTCACGCTGCAGCTGTTCATTGGGACTGCAGACGACCGCCTGCTGCGACCCCATGCCTTCTACCAGGTTCACCGGATCACCGGCAAGACCGTTTCCACCACCAGCCATGAAACAATACTTTCCAACACCAAAGTCCTGGAAATCCCTCTTCTTCCAGAGAACAACATGAGAGCAATGTAAGACCAAGGCACCATGTCTGATTTCTAGCAGTTTCATCTTGGTCAACTCACTTAATTTTTTGGGGGTTTGTTCCTTTTTTTCTATACACAATTTTCCTTTCCCTATCTTTTTTTTTCTTTCCCTACATTTCTCTCTGTAATAGTAGGTTTCACAAAATTGCTGAGACAAATTGCCACTAATCAGCTTAACAACAAAATGAACTGCACAAATATTTATGACAACTGATTTGCTTTCATTCTAGAGTTTCAGCCAATGTGCTTATTTGCCATTTAAAATAAGTATCTCAGTTACTGAGCTGTAAATATCTCCTACCTCAGCTCCTGCATTTAGTTTCTAAATATGACACCTGTTGCTCCTATACGCACTAGCACAAGGAACAGAGCTGATTAAAATTTATCTTTGGATGTCAAAGGAAACTCTTAGAGAGCATTTCCAAGT
Organism: Emberiza elegans; assembly: GCA_024865655.1. Classification (NCBI taxonomy): domain Eukaryota; kingdom Metazoa; phylum Chordata; class Aves; order Passeriformes; family Fringillidae; genus Emberiza; species Emberiza elegans. Next base: position 60,531,234 of record JALJVW010000206.1, read on the forward strand.
ACCCTCGTGGTTTTTCTGAGATGAATGAAACCACTCATTTATCACATAATAAAACTCAGCATTTTTCATGGCACTTGCTTGCAAGCAAATCTTCCAGAACTAAGAGTTACCTCTGAGAACCTGTATTCAAAGTTGACGCAGTTTACAGATTGAGTTGTTAAACTGGGCTAAGTTTAGTGCTATGCAGAAAAGCAGGCATGGTTATCTTAGAATATCTGGGTGATAATTAAGTTACCTGTACATCCATTAAGCATCTGTAAACATCATTATAGGATGGTATAAAAAGGTTGAAATAGTGTTCTATGCAAGTGCTATACAGAAAACCTTTCACACTATTTTATCCTGTCCTCTCTGTACTCCTCCCTCAAATCAGCCTACCCCCTGAGTTGTCTCCTCCCTTCATTCAAATCATCCTAACCATTATCTGAGGTGTCTGCCTTGGGAGGAATTTCTGTGTGCTTGCATGCAAGTACAGCTGCAAGTACAGCTCTTGGTGTGTGTATAAATATAAATGTATTCATATTTATATACAGATGCATGCACCTTTGTGTGTGTATATATAGAAGGATAGAAAGCAAGCAAGAAATCCTGACCTCCACCAAACCAAATACCACAGGAAAATCACAATTTCATTCCTTGTTTTTCATACAGTTTGCCCTGCCTTAACGAAGTGGAAAATGCTGTCAGACACCTAAAGTCCTTCCACACATAATAGTTATTAGAAGCTGGTTTGCAGTGTCATGTACAACGTGCCCTGGAGTGCCTCATGTAAATAGAAGAGCCAGAATATGTTTAGTAGCATTGCCAGCTGGGCTTAGAGTAATCACTCAAGACCTGAGGATCTCTCTCAGTGCATTGTGTTAAAAGTCATGGCAAGCCTTCAGAATTATTGGCCCTGTTTGCTGCCATCGTATGTTGATGGGGCTGCATTGGGGTTAAGGAAATTTCACCAATTTGTACCCACACAGTATTTATCTGGCACTTTATTTATCCAGTTTGAATCGCGTTTTTGGCCATCTAGGAACTTTATTACCATTTCATTCATCTTTCTCCTAAAATAAAGGCAAGTTACACGGTTTGGGAGCCAAGCTGAATATTTTTGTGGCATGTGTGCCAGACTGTGGTACAGCTCACTCAAGAATCACAAACAATGCTTTGGCATATATAGGCCTTACATGTCAGTAGTCTAAAACCTCATGTAGCACTACCAATGAATTGAAATTTGGAGCCAAGGACTTTCCTCACACTTTATGTGTTCAGGCCTTGATTCAGTGAAACACCAGAGCTCATCTGCCCGTTTAAACTTTTGCACATTTAGCTGTTCCTATTGACTTCAGATTTCAATGTCCGTGACTTTACAAGCTTGAATTTAAATACTTTTTCTTCTCTGAACATTTGGGTATGAGTTGTACATCAATTAATTATTCAGTTTACAAGTGTTGCTGTAGGAGAGACAAAATGGAGAAATGCACCATTTCTTCCATAACTTACAGATCTTTGCATAGAATTTTGACATACTCTGTATTCTTATGCAGACTATAAGAATTCTTATGTAATTCTTATATAATTCTTACGGCTTCACCTGCTAATAAGCATTGTTGGGAATCTTTAATGCTTTCATTAGTTTCTTTGATCATATCAGCAAGGGCATTTTTTAAATTCTGAAATCCATACTTGAGAAAAAATGCAGATCAAAACTGTCCTGCCATAGTGCTTATTTGCAGTTTGCTTCAGAAGAAGAGCTTCAAAGGTCTAGAGGGGGAATTAAACTCTTTGAATGCAAAATAAAGTTAACTACACATACTCAATATAATAAAATGCATGCCAGAGACCAGTACCCAGAAGAAATTGCCATGTAGTCTTTGTAGTCATGGCCAAGACTGAGGTATTTTTGCAGTGGGTTTTTGAGTGCATATGTTTACATGTCTTTTGCTCTGGGAGCTTCTTCTGTTGAAATATTCTTTGACAAAAATCCTGGCTTGTAAACTCATCCAGGAGAAATCCAAAGTTAAAAAACTAAACGAAAAAAATGAGGCCAGAAATTGTAGTAGTTGTATCTGATGAAAAGCACGTTTTTCCCTAATGTGAGGAGAGAACTCCAGGTTTAGGTTTTTTTCATGCAGCGCTTCAGCTCAGCGCTAAGCTTGGGAATATTTCCAACTCATTGAAATACAAACAAAGCGACAGTAGAGCTGACCTCAGTGAGAGCTTTTTTGCTCATTAATAAGAATTTCAGGACTTCACCCTAGATTGAAAATCTTGTCAGATTTTTGTCTAAATTAGTTGTAACAAGTGAAATTTTAAGTAGCCTGGGTTAGTAAGAGTTTCTGCACTTCTGTTGCATCCCACTGACTTTCCTAGTCTTGCTGTTTGTTTGGGCTTTGGTTTATCTTTAACTGCAATCCTTATAGGATGTGTTGGGGAGGAAGGGTCCTTTAGATTTTCTTCCTCTGAGAACTAAGGTAGCATCCTAAATTTGTGTTCTTCAGAGCAGCCACTACCTGCTGCTACCAATATTCCCAGCTCAGCCTCTTGGGAGTGCAAGTACTAAACAAAGCCTGCTGAGCTCAGCCTGGTCATTGGGCTGTGCCTGATGCAGTTTTTTAAGAAGAGCGTGCAGGACAGAGATAAGGTATTGCACACTCGTGTCTTCCTGAAGTCTTCTTGAAGTGAATTGAATTACCCTGTGTTTCCTTTTGGATAGCATCGACTGTGCTGGGATATTAAAGCTCCGTAACTCTGACATCGAGCTGCGCAAGGGAGAGACAGACATCGGTCGTAAGAACACGCGTGTGCGTCTGGTCTTCAGGGTTCACATCCCACAGGCCAATGGCAGGACCCTCTCCTTGCAAGTAGCCTCCAACCCCATTGAGTGCTGTAAGTACCAACAAACATCCTCCTCTTGCTGGATATTATTGGAAAATCTTTTAATCAATAAGGTTAAAAAAGATGTCTAAGATCACTGTTAACTCAACACTGCTGTGTCCACACACCTTTTGAATAGTTTTTAACTTTTCTGCCCCATGTGCATTCTGTCCACACCAACATTGGTTTTGCTTTACCTGTCTAGTTAGTGAACTTTATTCTGCTTTCCAAAAGTACATGGCTTACATTGAGAACAGAATATCTGTGTCTTAGGAAAAAAATGTGTAGCTTTGTGCATTGAGTGCTGTAGAAAAACACACACAAGTAAAGAACAGTTAAACTAATCGTAGACCTCGGAAGGACAGGGCCTTTGGTTTTGGTGACTCCTTAACATAAAGGTAACTGCTGTAGGAGTTTTGGAAAACATCTCTCATGTCCTGTTCATTCTGTTTCCCCATCATAAAGCAAAAAAAACAGCAAAAAAAACCCCAGCCCCTTTGATAAGGAGCTAACAATATACTAGAACTGACACACTGGCCTGCAGCTTCAGAAAACCTCCAGAAAACCGCCTGGTTTCTGCACTGGGGTCTCTTTAAATGAACAGCCTGTATTTTACCAGATACACTGGGACACCCTTCAAAGATACCTATATCGTTTTTGCTCTCTAAGCCTCATCAGCCTCCCCCACAAAAAACAAAACTTATCTGCTTTGTGTAGCTTTAACAATCCAGCCTAAGTGGTGGAAGCTAGAATTTCAGTCTAACTCCCAATGCTATTTTGATTGGTTGGATGGACTGGAACAATTTTTTAAGGTTTTGTTGAATTCCATTAACAAAGTGGATCTTTCCGATGCTGATAGAGTAAGGGGGGAAACTTGACATCTGGCAGGTATGTGAGGGGTGGGCTCTGGCAGAGGGAATGGGGAGGAAGACCTGACCATTCCTAGCTCCATTCATGCTGGAGGGCAAAGCAAAAAATGTGAGGAGTCATGGTTTCATCCTGCAGTTGTTTATGAGAGCTTTTCAGTTGCTACACAGCAGGATAAGGCACAGTTTGAATCTATCCTGAACTGGTCTGTGCAAAAGTGCCAAGCTCAAGTAACCACTAAATGTGAAGCTGGTTGGATTTGTGTCAGGGTACTGCCGCTTTGAGTGTTGCATAGTGAGCAAAAGCATAGTACATGCCTGCTGAAAGAAGTGGAAAACAGGAGGAAAAAAAAGGGCTAGTGAAGCAGCACTCTCTTCACGTCCCACAGTTGAGGGGGGATAAAATTTGTGCCACAAGAATATCAGATTCAGTTTACATGATCCTGTGTGCTTGGGCCCTCAGGTTCATTTGGAAATACTCTTTCTAAAGTGTGAGCTGCTGCTGGATCACAAGGGCCATATGGCTGCTGCTGCTGCTGCTGCTGCTGCTGCTGCTACAAGACAGTCTGCAGAATTGACAATAGGGTATATGTTGACTGAAACAAATTTTGGACATGTGTGAATACCTTGTCATGTGTGCCTTGTAAACACACAGCATATAGAGTGAGAGAAAATTATTTAAAATATATTAATTTCCATTAAAATACACTTTCTGATATAGTACATACCAAGCTGAGTTTTAAAACACATGTTCTTTGTGAGTCTTTTGAATCTGTACTGCTATTTAACACTATTGTTTACAATCAAAGCACTTGAAAATGAACCATGTTTCCTGTAAACCTTGTGACCTTTCTTTGTTTCTGTATCAAACTCAGCTTATTTTATGAGGGTAAGCATTAAGTTACTTACTAATGCAGTATTTACTTTTCTGTGTTTTCGTGGTTGCCTTTTTTTTTTAATCTTCTTTGTAACTCTCCAGCTCAGAGATCTGCCCAAGAACTGCCTCTGGTGGAGAAGCAAAGTACCGACAGTTTTCCTGTTACTGGAGGGAAAAAAATGGTACTGACTGGTCATAACTTTCTGCAAGACTCCAAAGTCATCTTTGTTGAGAAAGCACCAGGTATGTCTTTTCAATCTAGATTCCAATCTGCCTTCCTCCCACCGTGTTTGTGTCAAATGATGAAAGCACAAATATGATAATGACATTTTCTTCTGCATGTAATACGTTTTCCATGTCACTGGGCAAAGCTGTGGAAAGGATCTGAGCCGTGCCTAATGCTGAGATTTCACAATGTGACAACTGTAGTTACAGGTAGACAATAGAGACATTGAAAGTCAACCTTTGGCATTTATTTATTGTAGCAAATCATGAGCGTAGCAGGCAGGACCTATGAGAGAGGTTGGAAATCTCTGGCGCCATGTCCCCCTAAAGACTGCAGTACAGTGCATCTTCTTAAACATTTCTGTAATTTGTACTGCTGCAGGTGCGTGTGCACCTGTGTCTCCTGTGGCATTTACAAGGTGCTGGCTGAGGAGGACTTGGAGCACACACATTCATTTGAAGGACAGGTTTACCTCGAGGACTGGGGGAGGGACTGAACACAACTTCCCCTCACCCAGCACTGCTCCTGCAGTGCTGCAGTGGTGAGATTGGTTCTCCTGGAGAAGAGTCACAGGCCCAGGCTGAAACAGGGAAAATGGCATGGAGTGGGAGCTGGGGCTGGGGCAAGATCTGCCTGCAGGAGCAGTGGATCACAGGGTGACAGTGCCTAATGGGTGTGAATGGCCCTCACAGGAATAAGCGGTGGCAGTGGAGCTGGGAGTCAAAGTCAGCCCTGAAACGAGACTGCTAAGGATAGTTCTGAGTCTTGTTTTGGAAAGGGTTTCCCTGGCACTGGCACAAGCTATGAATTCCTCAGCTGCCGGCTGAGCCCCCCACCCCCACCCTGAACTTAAAACAATCTTGGGCACTCCTCAGGCTGCTGCACCAGCTTTGACACTACGCCTGTTTAACCCTTTATGCCCACGAGGTTCCCACGCTGCTCTCTTGCCCACAGCCCCTACCGGCACCACAGGAAACTTGGGCCATGGGGCAGGATGGCAGGGAGAGCAGGGAGGCTCTGGAGGCAAAGACACCCAAGTCTTTGGGCTTAGCAAGCTCAGGACAAAAGCAGAAGACTCCCCTGAAATTCCCCAGCTGAATCCTGGTTCATGAAGTTTAAGTTGCCAAAAGTGCCTGGGCAGAGGTAAGGCCTTGGGTTTTTGGGGAGAGCCAGTTGACACATTTCTGTGAACCCCAAGCACTGCAGCACACACAGTGGGGATGTGGCTGTGACACCAGCAGAAACATCCTTTTTGTTTCATAAGAAAGTTTTAAAAAATAGGAAAAATGTGGTATTGCAATTGAAAAAAAACTGAATTCTGTTCTCTGTGTTCCCTCCATGGGAGAAGAAAGGTAATGTCTACTTTACTTTAAACTTCCTTTGCTGCACAGAACTGGGTTAGTGTGACATGTCAGGAGTCCTCGATCTGTCTCATTACAAGAAGGAAAGCACATTAAAGGGTGCCTTCCTTAATACTTATTTCCTTTCCTCTTCCTTTATTGAGTTGGAAAATTTTAAGTATGGCTTTCCGAAGGATTGTGATTGTGTTGCTGTTTGCTGTGCATGTTACCACAGCGTGGATCTGAACACTGTCTCCCTACTCCTATATTCCTATACTACATTAGGTACACAAAAGCAGGATAGTCACTGTATGGCTTTCAATTGCAAAATTTAATGTTCTGCCTTTTTTTAGTAGTCTCACTGTACATTTATTGCAGTTGCAGGGCAGTACAGCCTGCAGGGGCTGAGCCCTTAGAGTCAGAGTGTAGCATCTCCAGGAGCTGCAATAGTTGTGTCAGTAGAAATGACACACGAAAAGCAAAGCTGCTGGCTAATCTGGGCTGAGCAATTTTTAAGGCTTCCATGGTTTGTGTGCTATGCTGCCTGACACAGCTCGATGCATTGGAAGCAAACAAGAGCAATGTATCATTACCTTAGTGGCAGACTGCTCTGACTGGATTTTTGAACAGTCACTGTATTTAATGTCAAATGAACAAGCATTAGCAGCCTTCACTTTTGTAAATCAGCATGGGGTGTTTATTTTCCTTTCAGCTCTTGAACATCAGTGAAAGTAGGTCAAGAGAAGGAACACCAGCATAGTTTCTCTTTCTCTTAGACTACTGGTTATGAACCTCTGTGATTAGCTGGAGACATTCATTAGTTTTGCTGCTGTTACCACTTTTGTTTTTGAATTTGGAATGTTAATCACGTTCCTAGTAGGTAGCAGCCAAACACAGCTATTACAGAGTAATAGATCAAAGTAATAGATCGTTGTGCTCATAAAGAGAATGTATCTTTTGTACAAAATTTAAATATTGCACTATGTCAACTCATTTCTTCAGTCCTTACAGAGTCCCCAAGCTGGGAGGCAGTCTCCTGGAGCTTGTCTAATTCCTCCTAGTCTGCATACTTAATTGGATAACGAAAGGAGTTTGAGAACACTTTTGTTTGCCTTTTTTTCCCCCAGCTTTCCCTAAGTCTGCTGAATGAATTGTGGTCTGCTGAATGTTTTTCCAAGCATGAGTCCCAAGCTTTCAGTTTTCAGAGCTAGCCCTCAGCTGTTGTAGTCTCTGGAGGAATGGCATTATCCTGGCCTCCTTTGGTGGGGGAGTCAGTCTGAGCAGTGACTCACACGAGAGGGAATCCCTGAAGAACTATCAAATCAGTCTTTCTGCCCAGGCGTCAGTGGCTTCCTGCTTTTAGCTTAACCCCTTGCAAGCTGCTGTTCAGCCAAGTGTGTATGAAACAGAGCAAAACAAACTTTGTAGCCCTGTGACTGTGTCTCACACAGGGAAAATGAGGTATCCAGGGGGTGAAGGCATGGCACACTGAAAGGACCATGGGAGAAACACTGTGAGGACCTTCTCTGGAAGGAGAACCCCTCATGGTGAGATCAGGCAGAAGGCACCCCTTTGAATAAATAATGAATGTTCAGAAGTGGACTAAAATTTGCTCGAGATTCCACAGTACAATAAAAAAGTTCTTACATGTTGATGTGAGGCCTTATTTTGCCAGATTTTGGTCAATATTCTGTTGCTTGCACATCAAACCTTATTTTCCAGCAATGAGTAATGGTTTAAAATGTCAAAGAAACCTAGTAGTAGTGAAAATGTGATTGTTAAATGTACTTTGAGAGATTCAATTCAATTCAAATTCTGAATTCTTTTGCATTCAGAATTTCCTTAGACTGGGGAGTCCCACAATGACTTTAATGCTTAAAAATTACACTAATAATTTTTTTTCTTATTTCCTTTCACTTTCTGTCTCTCTTTGTAGTCATATGTTTCTCTTCCTGAGGTTCAAAAGTCTTGTGCATGTCATAGTTGTTGAGTGCCGTGTTTAGGGTGGCCAACACCTGTCTGTTTGTCACCAGAAGAGTCAGTACTTTGTAAAATATTGAAAAGTCTGCAACTCCTTATTGGCCAGGTCCCTTGATGTCTGTAGGCTGGGGGTTGCTGTGACAGTAAGGTGTGCATTTAAGTTACAAAAGTAGGTGAAATTAAATTGGTGTTTGTTAGCTATGGCAAGAAGTGTTTGGCTAGGAGTGAAAATGCTTCCTGTTAGCATGTGCATCTGCATGGATCATGATCTGGAATTATAACAAAAGACTCATTTAGTTAATTAAAATTTTAAAACTTTTTATTTTATTTGTAGATGATGAATGTGCCAAGCAACAAAAGTCTTGAGGGGAGTTCAGAAAAAGCAGAGATACTTGAAGAGTGTATTTTAGGGATTGCATATCTATCAGCAACGTTTTTTTGGTAACGCTTTCTGCAAACACGCATTTCAAAGCTAATTTTTTAAAGGTAATGAGTTATTAAACACAAAGCAGCACAAAACCCTAACTAACCAAAATGACCAGATGATGGCTCTTAGTATATCACATTTTGATCAGTGATCTATAAAATTGTTCATTGCACTGAAAAAATCCCAGTTTTCATCCCTCTGTCCACAAAATGTATCTTGTAACTGATGAAAGAAAGATCAGTGATGAGACACAAACACAGTATCCCAAGGGACAATATAGAGGAAAATTATGGGTGCATTATGGTAAATGATGGATTATAGTTCCTAGCATGCTGTAGGATATTTTGGGATTAAAAGAGTGTTTTGGTAGTTAGAAAAAGTCTCATATTGAGAGCTGAAATAGTTAATCTACCCTGAAAATCCCTCCTTGCTCAAAAATTGCTCCTTGGTCCCGTAGCTTTTAACACTGGAACTAGCTCAAGTATTTCCAGACTTCACAGATTTCGCCAAGTCTAGACATACCTAAAAGATCAGGTCAAACTGACAAAATCTTTATAATCAATTTGTGACCTATGGGCAGAAATGGTCATTGGATGCGTTATTATTGTTAATTATCATAGGGTTGAGTTGTCACTAGTTAAGTCAGAGCTCCAAACCCATTTCTTTGCTTTTGTGCATAGTGACGAGAGCTCAGGGCAAGGTTTTAAAAGGTGAAAAGGCAGAAATGTAACACCGAACTTCACTGTGGGATTAGTTTCTCAAATAACACTGACTTTGGTACTTTGACTATGGGATGTTAATGTTGAGGGCCATTTTGTCCTTGTCTAATCTTCCCTGTTACAAATGCTCCTCCCTGAAGATGCATCACTCTCTTTGATGGACATTTGTAGTTCACAATGTCTCTGAGTAACTCCAGACTTAGAGACTTCAATGGTTTTGAACAACTTTTTAATTACTCAGACTTCAACAGTAATCCTGGCACCTACACACAGTTCTGTAACCTAATTGCATAATATCTTCAGCTATTGTACCCAAAGTCTCTGACACTCAAAGTTCCTGAAAGATGGTGAAATAAACCACGTGTAAGCAACATTTCCTCCAGGGAATATTATCAAACAATTAGGAAGTTTTTCAGATTTAGCTGTTGCTTCAAATTCTTCATTCTGCTGTTGTTCTTATTTTTTTAAATGGATTTTTCTGTCAAAACTGTTCCTCCTCCCTGCTGAACAGGTTTTGCTCTTAGAACATGAAGGTGTTGATGGGTAGTGGTTATAACTAGAGCAGATGAAAGATAACTGGGTGAAATCACTAATATATATATTTTTAAAATATATTTATGCCAAAGGAAATCATAACTTTCTGTGAGTATTTCAGATGGGAAAACTTTACAGCTTGCCTCCTGTTAGATGTGTGGTCAAGCTCAGCCAGCTGAATTTTTGCACAAGAAAAATGTGATACAGAAAAGAAGGAAGCTAGATAAATGTAACTGTCCACTCTAGCATTTCACGGGTTTTTTGTTCCTCTCAAATTTCTCTGGCAAAAACTAGAATCAACCAGTTGCTGCCTTAAGGTACAATTGTCAGTTTTATAAATTCAGTTCTGTTTCCCACGTGTGAGCAGGATTTACCTTGTGGTGTGGCAGGTAACTCACAGTCCTTTAGCTTCAGCAAAATTTACAAAAAGTTCTGGAAAGTGATATGTTGACAAGACATTTGAGTGGCATGTGGATGGAACGGATGTGTTGAGGAAGCATGTGGGCATTTTAGTTTGACTCAGATACACTGTGGAGCCTAGGGATCGGAATCTGTTTTGACGTGATGTGATGGGATGGTGAGATGGGTGACCTGAGTCTTGGCAGAGCTTCACGTGGTAAAAGATCTCACATTCTCAGAGATCTTTCCATTGCTCTTTCCATTGCCAGTAGCAGCTTGGGGGGCAACGTGCCAAAAAGGGGTCATGTTTCACACCAGTAATCATACTGTAGCTCACATAATAAATAAGCAAGTCACAAAACTCTCCTTCCCCCTCAAGTCAGATGGGTAGATACTACCTAATTTTGTCTTTGTCTGTTTATACAAGTTCAGGACACACGTTCCAGTTGGCAGTGTGCAATTGCATGCTGACTCATGCGCAGTGAGGTTAGAAATTCGGGAAACTAGATAAACTGGAAACTTCAAAGGCATACAAGTTGGGAGCATGGAGTTCATGTGAAGGTCACTTGAACCTAGATCCTAGAGATGTATTGATAGCTGAAGGGGTTTCTGGCCACTGCCCAGAAATAGATATCCTTAGGCGAATTGTGTCATCATATGATGGAGTCATTTGATGGTGGAACCCTTTCATGCGCACAGAGGAGTAGTGCTGCAGCTTGTAGGAAATGTCAGCACGTTTCAGATTTTCCTGGCTGTTTAGTCTAGGGAATGGTGAAGACAGAGTGGGACAGCAGCCATACACATGAGATGGTGTCAGCAGCAGCAAGTCTCATCCAGGGTGTTGCTCTCACTGTGAAGAATGAAATCAATCAATCACAGATACTTACTGTGGACAAAAAAGAAATAAGGAATAACCACACGGTCTCAAAAGTCACTTGTCAGAGTAATCCTGTAAATTTTTCATTATTATAGAAAATGTGGTTGAATGTGGCTTCAAGTTCATTCTTTCGTGTCTTCCAGACTAAGTGGCTTCAAGCAGCTGTATCTGTGCAATCAAAGCTTTGTCTCTGAACTTTTACAACTAGCACAAGATTTCAAATAGTTTTTACTGTTACTGTTCCAGTAGGACCGTCTGTCCAAACACACAGGAATTCACAGCCCTTACTAGAAATCTGAGAGTCTAATGAAGTGATCAGGGCCTGACGACAGTGGAGGAAAGAAGTATGGTAGGTTGAACCTTGGCCAACTGCCAGGTGCCCACCAAACGGGTCTCTCACTCCTCCTCCTTAACAGGACTGGGGGGAGAAAGTAAGATGAAAAATCTCATGGGTCAAAGTAAAGACAGGGAGCTTGCATATCAGTTACTGTCACAGGCAAAATGGGCTCCACTTGGGGGAAGCAAGTTATTGTCAATTAAAAATAGAGTAGGATAGTGAAAAACAAAGGTAAAACTGAAAACCACCTTTATCCCTGCCTTCCTTCCCAAGCTCAACTTCACTCTTTCATTCCTGACTTCTATTTCCTCTCCCTCAGTGGCACAGAGGATCAGGGAATGGAGGCTTTGGTCAGTCCATGACAGGTCCTCTTTACCACTGCTTCCTTCCCATACTGTTCCCTTGCTCCAGTGTGGGGTCCTCCCATGGCAGACAGTCCTTCATGTACTGCTTCAGCATAAGTCTTCTCCACGAGGTTCTGTCCTTCAGGAAGAGCCTACTTCAGCATGGGTGCCCTGCAGCCATCATTCCTGTGAGAATCTGCCTGGTCTTCCCTTCAGGGGCTGCAACTCCTGCCAGGAGCGTGGGCTCTGACTGGCTGCATGTGGTTCTCTGCTCTGGTGTGGTTTTCTCCACGGGCTGTGGGGCACAGCTGCCTCACCATGGTCTTCCCCACAGGCTGCAGGGGAATCTCTGTTCTGGCTGCTGGAGCACCTTCTCCCCCTCCTTCACTGTTGGGGGGTCTGCAGGGGTGTTCCTCTCACTTATTCTCACTCCTGTTTCACAGCTGCTGTGGTTTTTTTTCCCTTCTTAAGTATGTTGGCAGGGAGGTTCCACCAGCTTTGCTGATGGGCTCAGGTTTGGCCGGCTCAGGGTCCATCTTGGAGCCATCAGGAACTAGTTCTGTCAGACATGGGGGCAGCTTCTGGAATCTTCTCCACCCCTGCAGCACAGCCATTAGCCAGACCTTGCTACGTAAACCAGTACAAGGGGATGCCTTCAAAGTTGTTTGTTTTTGGAGGGAATGCCTATCTCTTTCGGAAAATGACAACTTGTTTCTTGTTGCTTGCCTGACGTCATTAAGAATTGCTTCGTGTCTCAGATGCGTAGCACAGGAAATGTGGAGAGGGCTGAGGGAAGAGGAGCATGTTCCTTTTAGGTCTGCTAAGGAAGTAAGATTACACCTTCAATGTGGAAGAAAATACAATGGCATTTAAGACAGGAATAGAGAGATAGATTGTTTCCAAAGTGTGCCTTGTTGCTGGGATGCTGATGTCAAGGCAGAAAACCAAAGGATAGCAGGAGGGACCTCTAAAATTGAGCCTGACCTTCTTGGACAAGAGAAACAAGAAAAGGGACATGAGGGGGTCAATGAGATGGAAAAAAAAAAAGTTCTTCAAAAGTATCTGCCAAAAAGTCACAAGGAGTTGCCATAATGAGAAGTTTCTGGAAGTTGAGAAGTTGCAGTCATACAGTTGAAGTGTTTGTATCTCAAAAAATAATGAAGAAGAAAGATTTATAAGCATTTGGATCAAATTTACATTTTAAGAGAGAAATAACTAAAAGTAGCTATAGTACAGGTGGTGGTGTTGGCATCCAGCACAGAAGTAGCGGAAAAGAATTGTTCATGGAGGAAAAATTTGGAACTTGATTTAAACTGGCTGTGAGGTTCGTTACTGCAATAGTCTGAGAAAATATGAGACAGCTTAGACTGAAGAAGATGGACCAGGAATATTTTACTCAGTTTCAGCTGCAGAGTCACAGGTTCAGCCTACTAGAGTTTCCCAGAGGAAAGTAAAATTGTGTAGACAAGGAGATGACGTGAATGTAATCAAAACCAGAGTGAAGTGCTGTCATGACTGCTGGTGGGTGGCTGTGCTGGGTGTGCTTTGCTTGACCTGCCTGCTCCAGAGAGATTTTTCAGGGATGTCAAGCTGCAGTTTTACTTAGAAATTGTGTGTCTTAGACCTGGAATTACGTAAAGTTATTAAATAAAACCCTCAGACCAACGATAATTTGAATAGGGGGAGGTGCCAGAGAGCACAAATTGCACAAACAGCTTCCATTCTGCTGAAAATAGTATTTGGCAGGTCTTTCCAATGGTTTTGGCTCAAAACGAACCTCAGTCTGTCAGTTGTCAGCACTATGCCTCCTTTTAATTACCTGGACTAAAATTACGGTTCATTTGCAAACACTGGAACTCAGAATAATTGCGTCTGTTAGACAGACTATGGCAAAAGGCAGCTAAAAAGGCCTCACCATTCAGGCAAAGTGAGTCCCTCAGCTTTTGGCTTGCCCAGCTGAGCAACCAGAGAGGAAGCGCGTGCCTGGCACTGACTCCAAAGTACGGCAAGATCCATTTTGTGCTGGATTTTTATACCTGCTCGCTAAATGACATTCTAATTGTTAATTCAAGGTAAAAGGAGAAAAAGTAACTCGAGAGTATCATAGTGATGACAAACAGACCTAAGTCTACATGGCACTCAGCTCAATACTGCAAAAATGTATAGCTGAAGGAGCAGACAAAATACATACGCTGCAAAAATGCTTATGGGAAGACACCAACAAATGCAGCACCTTTGATGTGGAAACAAAAATAGGTCAGTAATGCCTGAGCCCTGCTGCACATGGACAGAGGCATGCCAGGGATGGGGAGCAAAGCTGTGGGGAAGTCTCCGTAGCAGCACAGTAGGCTGGGAGGAGGGCAGAAGAACATCTGGGGGACTTCCTGGCATGGAAGGGGGAAATAAAGTAAATGAAAATCAGACCAGCTTTGTGGTCTCATAGCAAAAGTGGTGAAAGAGCAAAGAATAGAGATGAGGGTGGCTGGAGAGGCAATCAGGGACAATGTGCTGGGCAGCAGGCAGGCCATGGGACCAGCTGGAGCTGCCCCAGGAGGTAGAGCTGGTCTGAAGGTGGCTCTGGGACTAGGAGGCATCTCACTGCTTGCAGGTCCCTAAGAAGCTGAGATCTCAGGAGAGCAAAGTGCCACTGAGGAGATCAAAAGAAAGGTCCTGGCCACTTACAATTCAGATACTTGCTTTCTACTAACATGCACTGTATTTTTGAATGTTTCATTGCTCTCTTGCCCCATCTTCCCTGTACATCCCATGTCAGACTGCTTGGCTGGTGTTGGTTCCTCCTTAGTGCCTGACCCTTGTAAATATTTTTAAGATGTACACCAGTGTATCAGGATAGGTACAGAATCCCACCCACTTGGTGGGATCCCCTTCCCTTGCTGGTGTCCAGCTGGGGAAACATTGTTTGCAACAAGACAGCTGTAGGACCAGGTGAGAAAACTGCCCTGGCTGCTTGTGGTATCCTCAAATCCAGCAGGCTGCTGCCCCTACAAAATCTGGCAGCACTACACGCATGCCAGCCCGTAAGTGCCAGCTGGTGAGACAGTGCCAGTGCGTCGTGCCCAGGACTGCCCTGGGGAGTGCTGTCCTCCAAGCAACAGAGCTTCCTCCTTGCCTCTTTCATTGCCAGTCCAACTTGCCCTTCCCCTGGAAGCTGATGGCATCTCTGCAGAGAACTGGATAACTCTTAAGTCTGAATGATGAGACTTTGCCATAGTCTTCATCCTCTTCTTTGCAAAGAAACCCATCCATTCCTTCTGAACGTCTTCACAGATCAGTCCTCTCAGTGTCATGAGGGTACTCACCAGGGGAGAAGGGTAGCAGTGCAAGTTGAAAGCTTTCAAATTCTTAGTTCCTCAGGGATTTAAATATGCATTGTTAGAGCCAAATAGGAGGGCAGACAGCTCAGTTTGCAGAGCACCTCAAAGTGACTCTGCATTGCATCTGTGCCCTGCCTGTTGTGGACATGTTAAAGTAATCTGGGCTGTAACATAGGAATTACTGTTCAGGGTAATCTCACAACACATTAATCAAGTAGTGGGTTCCTTTGGGAGGGTAGGGCTTGTTTCACCATTTTACTTGGAAGATATGAATTTAAATGCAGATTTACAGTGCAGCCAGTGCAGTCAAACTGTGTTGAAGCACGGACTGGAAGAATATAAAATGTACCCTGTGTATAGGCAGTGAAATCCTAGATAATGTCTATTCTTCTCATATACCCAGTGAACACAGGTCCACTAAAAAATATAGACTGTTTTAATCTCCTGTAGTAAAGTGGAATCACTTAAATATATCTGAATGTTCCCATTATGCCCATTTCATAGAGGCAAGATTTAAGTGGTTGCCAGATGTTATACCCTCCTGAGTGTCCAAACTTAGGGGTTTTTGCATTTGTATATTTTTCCCCCTTTCTGCAATCCATCATTTTGGAAATTTATGCTGGTGATTTGATTGTTTTGAGCTTGCAAACCCCTGACACTATGATTACAATTCCCTGAGACACAAAGGTGAATCCAGCCCTAGAAAGCCCAGGGAATCTCTCTGGATGGGCAGTGATGTGGAGAAGATGCTACAAAAATGTCTTTGGAAAGTCTTTACAGCTCTTTGTGTTGCTCTTCCATGAGGAAAATTTGTATGCCTTGGTCTGCAAGGCTCTATGGGTGAATAACTGAATCTGCTAGATTTACACAACTACTTTTCAGCCCTGCTTCTGTGTTAAAACAGACCTTTACAGTGCCGTTTTATGTGGAAATCTTGTAGCTGGGTGTGGTGGGGAAGCCGCTTGGTGACTCATACTGCAGGGAATTCCCTGATGAATTAGAGTATTTTTGCTTCTGGACTTGTGTGCAGTTTCCTTCAATGCTGGAGTGAGCGGCCGATAAGGGCAGGCTACAAAGGCCCATTCACCGTTCAGCTACCCGATGTTAAAGCAGGGTGTTTATGCCTTGCAGAGCTGAAAATCCACCCCCATAACATGTGGGTTCACAGCATTTTCATCATTAGCAATCCCAGGTGCTTCGAGTTTCACAGCAATGAAAAAAACAAGGCAGAAGCGGATGGTGGTGAAGCATACACGGAGCAGGGATGGCTATATATAACAGGGATGGGTCTGTAAATGTCAGGCTTCCTGACCAACCTGGTGTCTTAGCTGGCAGTAGTGCTGATGGCCACCTGTCAGCACGGCCTCCAGCCTGTGCAGAACGAGTGAGAGCAGCTTCTCCTTCCCCCAGCAGTGCCGCTTTCTCTTTGGAGGGGGAGGGATTTGAGGGTCATTCATCCAGCCCATGTGTGGTTCCCCCTTGAAGCCTTGGCTCTGTCGGGTTAATGGCTGTTGCTGCTGGCGGTGAGGGAGCAGGGCACTCCACCAGGGACTGTGCAGGGCTTCTGCCCTGCCGTTCCGTGCATGGATGTTTTGGGTTTATTTCCATTTGGTAAAAAAGCCCCTCACAAAACATAAGACAGCAGTATAATTTCTTGACCCAACTTTTTAGCTATATAAAGAACTGTCTTTCTCTTCAAAATATTGCACTATAAATCTTAAAAACGCCAAAACAAAGCCAGGCATTTGGTTTGGAGAAGACACTTCTTATTACTTCATAAAAGTAAATAGTGAAATGAAAGGGAATGAAATAAGACCTTTGGAAAAGACGTTTTCTCCCTTTTCCTTTGTGCCTCCTCCTCTCCTTCCTCTCCAGACTCCATCGCCCCCCTCCCTGTATAACAACTGCCCATTTGGGTACGGTAATTCCAGAGAGCAAACTTTAACGGGAATGCCTGAAATGTGTCTGCTTCAGCTTTGTGTTATGTCTGTAATTTGAATTATTTGCATTTTGGAAAGGTATAAATTGCTCTGGTGTACTTGGGTTGGCTGGCAGCCAGGAGGGAGTTGCCTCGGGCCCAGGCCAGGAGCGTTGCTGCAGATGTGGCAGGCGTACAATGGAAACTTTTGTGGGCGAGAAGCCCTCGCTCCTCCAGCACACGCTGACAGGAGGCAGCATCCCGCCTGCTCACTAGGCTCCCTGGCAGATGGGAACTGGGGCAAAACCATTTTCTCCAGCATAGATGGACTATCTTGAGGCTTAGGGCTCCCACAAACCATTCCAAAGCCATTATTCCTTTTTTTTTCTTCTTTTCTTTTTTTAATTTCAGCTGAACTGTTTAAACCTGCAAAACATGTTTACTGTAAAAGGTTGACGTAGTGGTCTAAGGTTTCCCTCCTGGAGCTGGTCCCAGTCCGTGGGCGTTGAGATTTCCCTCTTGGTTCACCAGACGTAATATGAGGAATTGTCTTTCTTTTTCTTTTTCTTTTTCTTTTTTTTTTTTTTCCTCTTGCTTCATAACAACTTTTGCTCCCTGTGTTTTTTTTTTTTAATGAAATGTCACTAGCTGTTAATGAGTTGTCTATTCCCTACTTCTTCTTTCTCTTCCCTTTCCCCTAAGTTGCCGATGGTCTGGACAGTCCCAAGGGAATTTCTTGGAGCAAAACCCATATTGTTCTTCCTAGCTTCCAAAGACTAGCCACAGCTCTGGATTTTTTTATTTTTCTAATAGTTTTGATTACAGTACCTCAAATATTTCTGAACAAACTCCTTTTGTCATCATAAAAATTTTAAAAATGCATAAAGGCAGTGCTGCATGAAATAATTGAAAGAATAGCTGGAGATGGAGTAATTTTGAATTTTCCTGAAGTATTGGCAGGAAATAAAAACCAGAATCCTGAATCAGATCATTTGTCTTGCAAAGCACAAATTAAACATAGCAAAAACCCTGAACTTCTGGTAATCCATTTACAAAGGCAAATTGAACAAATGTTAACTACTAGTCTGGATGTCTGCAGGTTTAAAAAAAAAATAGCCCAGCAAACCCCTTCCAAAGCAGAAGTTCCTACACTTCACAAAATGTGTGATAGTGTCACAGCATTGCATAGCTTTTATAGCTGATTGGATTAATTAGGGCAGGGAGGGAGTGCTACAGAGGCTGGAAATAAAGGAGGCTGCTCCCAGACAGGGGATGTGTCCTGGCTTGCCGAATTTTGGTCAGGGTTTTCTACTGACAGCCCAGGGGAAGCATCTGTTGGATAAATTGAGAAGTGATCGCCAGTCCTCCCAAGAAGCCTCCTTCAATTCTGGCACTCTACAAAGGCATCGTTAAGGAGTCTCAAGCACAGTCTGGCTGCTCCTTCTCTCCCTGCAGCTGAACGTGGCAGTACCAATTAAAGGGATTCCTCTTCCAGCATCACAAGTTAAAGTGTAGGAAGAAGCTGAGGGTAGATCTGCTAATTGTTTTCCTATGGGAAGACCTGCCAAATTCACTGTGGTATTTGTACTGCAGCCTTCATGTTGTGCTTCTTTCCATACATTTAAGAGAAAGGGGTTTTGGACATTAAAACAATCGCCAGGGATAGTCCCTCAGCAGCATTCCTTTCACAGTAGGACAGCTGTACACAAAAATATTATTTACAGACATTTGTAATAAATCAGGCAGTTCTAAATGCATCACCTCCATTCTGGCCATGAAAGCAAAGAGAAAAGAAAAAGTGCGATTCACTCTTTTACCTTTCAGAGGGCTGTTTTTCTAAGGCAAGCCCACATCCATGTGATGAAGTTCAAAATAACTAATATTTGCATTTGCAAGTCCCAGTGCTGCAATAAATGTACAAAAGAGATGACATAAGTCTCCATTTCCCCTTCATTTTGGTAACATCTGACAGTGGTGGGACTCGTGAAGCTGCATGTGTCTCCACTGTCCAGCTTATCCAGCAGTCTGCTTGTGGCCTTTCATTCGTGTTTTTCTAGGCCTGCAGAATGGAAACCTTACATTCTGTATTATTTTTCTCGTTTCTTTCCTATTGAGGTCTGAAGATGCAAGGAAATTAAAGCCCACCTTGTTTTCCAGAGATTTCCTTATCCGTAACGTGCAGGAAAAATGACCAGACAAAGCCAGTTTCTTCCAAAAGACATGTTCCCAGAAAAAGTTATAGTTGTGGCTTAAATCTATGTTTGCATGAAAACAGAAATTCGGTAGATTTGGAGGACCCAACACACCACTAAAAGCAGCTCCAGAAGTGGGACTACTGTAGCTGAACCAAACCAACTTCAAAATGGAGTCTAAAGCTGTGTTTCCAAGCCTATGGCCTTGCCTTTTGACCCAAGTAGCAGAATTATGACAAGCCAGACTAGGAGTATGTTAAAATCAAATCCTGCATGGCTGAGTAGCTTCCTTAATGCTACCTTTCTTTTTGTATTGTTTAATATTAATATTGAATATAACTTGAATAGAGCCTAGGTAGTGTTCAAAAGGCATCATAAGTACCAGTATGGTTGTCTGAAAGTTCAACAAATTGAGATGTAGAACAGTTGCATATTTTGTCCAGGCTAGTGGCAGAGCAAACTCCCAGTGGCTCACCCCTATCATGGTATCATCCACTCTGGATTGTGGTTCTTCCCTTCAGAAAAGCCAAAGGAGCTCCTGTCACAGGTGACCCAGATGGTCTCTTAGTTGGGCAACACTTTGGGCAATGAGTTGTGAGAGTTCCTTTTCATATATGCAGTGCCCCTTCAAAGAGATTGTTTTTGTGAAAGTTGTTCCTTTCTTGGCTTGGGAAAAGAAAAAAGGAAAGAACTAGATATCTTTTTCTTTTGTCTTTTAGATGGTCACCATGTGTGGGAAATGGAAGCCAAAACTGACAAAGAAATGTGCAAGCCAGTAAGTCTGCCTTAAGTATTTTAACATCAAGATGAAAAATATATATTGCCTTCTCCAGCACTGTTACTAAAGAGGGATTTCCAAGGCTTTGGCACTGAAACAGAACAAGTACTTAGGCCTCTCCTCCTGGAAATCTTTCTTTAACGTGAGCATGGGGTAAAAAGCCTATGCTGGAAGCTATCCCAAAAGTAGGAGAGACCATTTGGAAAATATTTTTTCATTGTTCGGGATGGGCCAGTTCCATCTGCTCATCTTTTGTCTTGCTGGGTCAGTTCTTTCCACTGCTCCCAAAGCAATTTCTGATCATTTTCCTTGGCTTTCCTCTATCTTCAGCAGGAGAAACATGAGTCCCCTCACAGGAGATCCACATTGGAGAAGTGCAGCTCTCTCAGCCATGACTCTAAGTGGGAAGTAGGTCCACTATTCCACGTCTGCAGGAATGTGCAATACTTGCGAAACTGCAGGCAAACTATTTAAAGATCTCGGCTGAATTCAGGCCAAATGCTAAGAAGAGAATTCCCTGTTACTCTTTCAAAAAACGCCAAGGGAGGTTTTGATGGTCATAGCAGATTCACTGTGCATGTGTCTGAGCTGATGCCCTAGAAGCTAAGTCATTCCTTAGCCCCATGCTGGAGTATTTGGTTTCTGGCAGTGGAAGATCATCTACACATTCTCCAGCCCTTTTCCATGTTCACTAGATGTGCTTGCAACAGTAACTCTCCCATCCACAGAAGCTAGCATGCTTAAAACTCCCTGAGTTATATAAAAATATATTTCACTGTGGAAAATGGAAATATTTGAGTAATGCTGTCCTAATGCCTGTCAAAGGAAATTTCATTAGGTTCAGATATATCAGGAATGACCTGCCAACCGAGCCATTGTGCTTTCTCCTGCTGAGTTAGAGACCACAATTTGATTGTGGTCCCAGATTCTTGACAGAGGCAGGCTGGATAGTGCCTTGCCCATATGCAGTATCATATTTGCTATCCAAAGGGAAGAAGTGAGGGCTAGTGATTTTCTAAAGATCTGAGCCATGCTAAAATAATTTCCCTACTTCTAGAGTCCTTGGCAAGGACACTGGGGTTGGTGGGAAGCCATCCTTGCCCACAAAGCCCACCAGTTTCCCTTTAGAGAGTGTTTCTCTTCCTTCTTGGGGTAAACTTTTCAATACTATTGTACAGCTAGACTGCCTTAGTTGTGCCTTGACTTTCTGATTTGTTGCTTTTGCAGAACTCATTGGTGGTTGAGATACCACCTTTCCGCAATCAGAGAATTACCAGCCCCGTTCAGGTCAACTTCTATGTCTGCAACGGGAAAAGAAAGAGGAGCCAGTACCAGCTTTTCACCTATCTTCCTGCTAATGGTAACAAAACAAATTCCTTATCTCTGCTAGTGAAAGTGAGAGATAATGATCATACATGGTTCTAATAATTCTTTAGTAATTCGAATATTTTGGAAATATACCTCGTGCTATGAGAGTGAGAATAAATCCAGGAGAGCTGCCTTTGTCTCTGTTGCCCACACAAGAGACAATGCAGATTGTTTCCATTTGCATCGGTGGCGGAGACCTGTTGAAACAAGGACTTCTGCTTTTGGGAGCTGAAGAGCCACAGCACAAACTCAGACGTTTGTGAAGGTACTGAGCTCTCTGCTAAGCTGCTGTCAACCCTTGGTATGACTTTCTAACCCCAGAGGGTAAATTGCATTCAAATAACATTTCTAAATTCACACCACAATATTTTAAGCATGCTGGGCTCTGAGCTGGTGGTGTGTGGATTCTCCTTGCAGTCATCTCGCACCTTGCTGCCTTGCACGGGGTGAAAATTGCGATGGACAACATAGGTAGACATCGGAGTGCTCCACATTAAATGCTTCATGGATGGGAAATGTCCAGAAATGTGTGACCATTTTTTTTCTTTGAGCTTATATTGGTAGCTGTGAAGTGACAATAAAGTCACTCATGATAGCTGAATTCCAAGCAGGCTTGTATGAAGATTTAATAGCTAGTAAATTTAGATTTTTTTTTATTATTATTTGAAATGGCTTTTTTTACCAAGAACACTCTTTGGGGGTAAGTAGGAAAAGAAGGCTGTTTGTTTTGTTGTTGTTGTTTGGGAAGCAAAAGGAAGTAGAAAAAAAATATGTAGCTTTGCTTTTCTTTACAAGTGAAAATAATCCTTCTGTGGGAAATACCAACAAAGCAATATTCAAGTCACATCACATGACTTGAAGAGACATGCTAACTTTTTGTAGGTGAAATCCCATAAAATAGACATTTGCAATTTAACCCAGTTAGCATGCATGCACTTTTATTGGTACTTAAATTAAAAATAAGAGTACAGGAAACCTGACATGGCAACGAAGTGCTTATTGCATATGTTCTGTGTAGCTATGCTTCACTGAATCAGCCTACTTATGCAAACTTCATTCCCAGTGGGGATGTCTGTACATTTAAAAACTTAAAAACTATTAAAAACTGTAAAAACTATTAAATCTTCACCTCTTAAATTGGAAAGAAAAAGAGTTGTTATTCTCTTCCACAACACTTTTCAGCAGCAAAAATCAGTTGTAGAGGCAATCAGGTATTGCCTTGTCACCCAAGTTACCCCCATAAATATTTCAGATTCAGGCCTCTTCTTAACTGCTGTTTATTAGGCAGCATCGTCCGTCCAGCCTTTACACAGGCATTTTTTTACCATTGTATTCTAAACCCTGGGAATAGTGTGCACTCCTGCAGAGTTGGTTTATGCTATCATTATTCTGTGTTTGGAACATTTGATGTGAAGAGATGGGAATACATACTAGTGACAGCAGACTCAGTGACAACAGGGAACCAGCCTAGGCTTTATTCTGCAAAGACATCTTTAATTATGGTAATTGTTGAAAACATTAGGAATCTTGTTTAGTCTGCTGCATCAATTTAAATCCAAGTGAAATCTTTTCATTTCAGTGTGAGGAAACCTGAAAGAAAAAATGTAACACCAGGGTAGGGTAAAGGAAAGCAGGTATTCCTAGTAAATATTCTTTCCATTCCTATTTGGTTCTCCATTCACTTCTCTTAATACATATGTATATGTGCAGGTAGGTAATTGAAAAAAGTGTTGCATTCTTTGCAGCCTTACCCATAGCAATGGTAAAAGTGCTTCTGCAATCATCAGAATTAACAGTATAGTATGTTTTTAATATGTATGTGTTGTAATGCCTGTGTTACAGCTGTAAGATTTTGCCCTTCCTGTGGCTGGTATTTTTTTCCATCATGCCTTTCAAAGATAGATACAATCACCTCTGCTGTGTATTCAGAAACCATGTACAGTGATTGAATCAGTCATTCATGCTGCTGTATTTCTAGGAGTCATTTTAGGCTTCATTTGATTCCAGTCACAACATTCTTTTACTCCTTCAAGGCATTGTAGAAAACTGAAGTTTAGCTCATGCAGAAAAAATTACCTGAGTCAAGAATCACTGGGTGA
The DNA here is from genome assembly GCA_024865655.1 of Emberiza elegans. NCBI lineage: Eukaryota > Metazoa > Chordata > Aves > Passeriformes > Fringillidae > Emberiza > Emberiza elegans. The sequence continues at coordinate 60,554,715 of JALJVW010000206.1, forward strand.
TCAGTGTAAAAAAATGTAGATGAGATAAGCATGATTTTGGCCCAGGTAACACTTTGTTGTTTAAACAAATCCCACAAACAGAGAAGGTGGAGGGTTTTGACAAACAAATGTCAGAGTGATCATGAAGTGTAAGACGTGGTTTTACACAAATGAGACGGTATCCTATAAACTGCTTCGTCTTCTTCTGTGCTTTAGGACTAATCAAATGCTGCATTTCAGTGCCTACTGTAGTTTTGCAGGTATTTCTGTGTGAGGGAGCTTTTAAAAGCTTCATGATGCACATCAGACACGTATTTTACAGCTCAACTGGACTGTGCCAAAGCAAAATACCAAATGTGGACTAAAGCCTAAATGTTATGTGAACCCCCTGGCTGTGCTCCTGGGGTGGGTGTGGGCACATGCAGAGCAGTGGGAGAGCCCTGGGCTCGCTGTGCAGCTCCCACCCCCACTGCGGGGCAGTAGGGGGTTTTTCCTGTAGCTCCTATTTCTCCTCATTCCCTAGGGGAAAACAGCCAGTGGATCCAGGGACACGTGACCTCACTCATCCCACCTCCCATGGATGGTCCTATAACATCTCCATGGAGTACAGCTCTGTGACATGCAGCCAGCACAAGCTGCCATCTCCAGCAGTGTTACTTTGCCATCTCAGGGCTTCTCCCATGCTGCGGAGATGTGGCAGTATTGTACCTTCCCTCTGTCAGCTCAAGTGTTTGGCAGAGCAGGGACTTACTTGGTGAAGATGAGTTTCTCCTTCATAAATAAAAAAAATGTTGTAAAAATGAAAATCTTACTGCTCTGTAAATGAAAAGTTTAAATAACAAAGCAAAACAGAAAGTAGATGCTTCGCAAAAGGAGCCAAGGTCTTGAAAACGGGCTTGCTTAAGTCTTTGGCCTGGGATAGACTGTAAACCTAAGTACTCATAACCCACTTTTAATTGAAATTTTGATTTACTCTTCTGCTAAATTTGAGCAACTCCTGAATCCTGTATTAGCTTATATTGTACAGAAATTACTGTAATCTCATTTTTTTAGTGTTACTTCAATGATACGTATCACTGAGCAATTGCATATCAATTTTGTCCTGGAGCCTGAAGCCTTGTAGGCTCTTGAGACTCCTCCACAGGCATGCCTGGTACAGAAATATAAGTAGTTTCCATACCATTCTGGCACAGGTGAATTCCTGCAGCTCATATGGTAAGTACTGATGCATTTTGCATTGCCACATCCCATCAAAATTTGAGGAGAAAGGCTCTGGACCAGACACTGCAGTCAGGAGTCTGAGCAGAGCCTTTGGATGTTCAGCTTTTAAAGCACCTCCACTGCTGTGGCTACACGCAGGGGGCTCTGCAGCTCCATTATGTGGAGCAGAACATTTTGGAAAACCACGTTTCAGGGTTAAACTAACCCGGAGAGTCTGAAGAAGAACACAGGCATGTATGCTGTGATTCCAAATCCTGTGTTTTCATCTAAGAAAGCTGAAGGAGTTCTCCTGCTCAGAAGACTTTAAACAATAAATGATAAGGATTAGATTTCTGTCTGTTTAGATTTCTTTGAAGTAGGTACAAAAAAATAGAGGAAATGTGGTCAAGAACTTATTTTTGCAGGTAGGAGCAAGTGTGCTCTCTATGGGTTCTGTTATCCAACAAGTATTGATATCAAGAATGTTGAACACAGGAAAGTTTTTCTTTGAATTTTATTTAGACAAGTAGTGATATTTGACTAACCACAGACAGGCTAGTTTGTCCAGGAAATATCTAATAAAAAGGAAAAAGGAAAGATGATGTGTTTCTTCTAGTGGAATGAAAAATACGCTTTTGCAAAGAGTCGATGATAAAGTATTTCCAGTTTCTGTTTCTGACAGGCTTCTTAATTGTCAAAGCATTATTAAAAGATCATTTCATTGCTTCTGGTATTTATTAAAATGGTGTTGATATTCTGGGTAACTTTTACTTTGAGATGCGTTTGGCTACCCACAGGACCAGTTTTCCAGCTGCACAGCCTTCACTTACAGATACAGCTTTTCTGCAGCTCCTTTGCCTCCCTGCAGTCATCTGCACAAGTCTCCAAGATGTTGAGCTCCTCTGAAAACCTGGCCATAGTGAGGTGGGGATGGAAGTCCTTTGAATCTGGGAGTGTGTAGCCTGCCTGTGGTGACGAGATGTGCCGCAGTGTTGTGGTTTACAGCCCAGTGGCACAGAAGTGAAGCTCTTAACATTGTAGAATAGAAACGTAGGATATCTCAAGTTGGAGGGGACCCATAAGCATCATTAAGTCCAACTCCCCACTCCTTGCAGGACCACCTCTTGGTGTACATCTGAAAAGGGTGTGTGCTGCCCACAGCATATTGTTGTCAGCATTCTCCTGACTTACTGCCTCTGCTCTAAAATTATCCCCTGCCCACCATACAGATGGGTACAGCAACACTTTACTTATGGCTGCATTGAGTAGCCATGCCTCTGTTTCACCTCAGCCCTTCCATCCACACCTCATTCCCTAAGTTCACAGATGACATCAGCCCCCTTAGCAGAAATGAGGATGCAAAGTGTTGCCACTCTAATGTGACACAGCATGGGGCTTGTGCTGATTATCTCCTGACACCTCTCACCTCTCGGTATTTGTTGAAGTTTCCTGCTTGAGGTTGGCAAAATTATTAGCCTAGTCCTTTATGCAAATGATGGTGACTTGGGGGCTGCTGGGGGAGCAGGGCCAATGCAGGGCCTGTGTTGTGCAGGGACTGTAACCTGTGACTCGTGCAATACAACCTCAGCAGTGCCTCAACAAGGGGACGGAGTGTGGCTGAGTCAGGCCTGGAGCCTCAGACCTCCTGGAGGTGTTTTCATCCCCAGGAGCATCTGGACTGCTACAAAGCCAGCACATGGCAGGACAGGGCAACAGAAGGGACGGGGTGAAAGGTTGGCCCCTGAGGACTTTTATTTTAAGTGAAAATAGGAATCACAGTTACTAATTTTTACACTATACACTGACCCAGTTTATTTCATTTTGGCTACTCAGTGGCTAATTGTTAATTTTGACATTTAGCAGAGTAACTAAAAGCAGGTGAGGTTTTGTCAGAGTCCTGTTCTCATTTATGACAATCACAAAGTTCATCATCACTGGATGTATCAGCCCCTCCACTCCCATCCAGGAGCCATGGGAGGTCTGTGGAGGAGCAGAGGAGGCTCATGTTGCACTCACCAGCATTACACCCTCAGGTGCTGGGTGCACACTGGAGCTGCCCATGCTTCGTGCATTGCCCACACTTCATCCAGGTGACATCCATTTTCAGCCAGCTGCATCTGACCTGCACACAGAGTCTGTCTTGATCTGTGTGGAGAGGCATATGAAGAATGCTGCCTCTCTGTGGTGCTCCATCTTCACCTGGAAGGCCAGGAAAAAGCATCACCCGTGTGATTGCCTTGAGAAAGGCAGGGGTGGACAAGTGCTCTGTAGAAGCCCCTGGCTGTTTCTGACCATCAGCAATGTTCATCCCTAACAGTTAACTTCCAGTGCACAAAATTATCTTTTCTCAGTATCTCAATTTTCAAATATTCCCCTTCAGATGTAAAAAAACCCAGCCTGTAGTTTTGGGCATTGAACTCCTCTGCATGAGCATTTTGAGGACTCCTTGCCTTGCTTTCCAGTGATTTCACATGCAAGTAGGGATAAAGTCAGCACTGGTGGTGTAATGTTGTGTAGCATCATCAAAACAGACCTCAGCCCAGTGGATTTTAACATCTGACAGAGGTGACATAGAAAGCCTTGGCCGGTGCAGAGTGGGTGTTGTGCACAGTTAAACATCCAATTGAAGGCAGCAGTGGAGCCAAGTGCTGCACCACGGTGTGGAAGCAGCAGTAGAGCAGCCCAAGGGGGCATATCACAGGACTTGATTTTCCTATTCAAAACTGTAGGATTGAACAAAGTGTTATGGTGAAAAATTGTGCCTTTTAAGAATTTTTATCTCTTTCTTTTGAAAGAAAGCTAATGCATCATTTTCTAGCACAACCCAAAATGCCCTCCACCTACCTTCTAGTTCTCCCCACCTGATTTAGCAGGGTATGCAACAAGCTACTGTATATAATCTTCTGTCTCATAAATATATGTAGAACAACCTAATAGTTTAACAGCTGTTGAAAAACATTTAGCAAATGAGTTAGCTGAATAGCACTTCCGAATCAGATAATGCCACTGTTCGAGATTATGTGGTGAGGTGTATGCACAAGGTTTCCATCTCTCCAAGCTATTCTTGTATAAAACTGTACATATTCATCTGAACCTGTAAAAATCCATACACAAAACCGCAAAAGGGCTGGCAGGCAGGCAAGCATGTTTTAGAGTTAGCCCTCCTGATGAGTAGCCCTGGTAGTAGTGTACAAGTAAGAGAGGGCATGTTCAGATACTTGTGCAGATATAAGTTGCACACACACATGTGCTCCCTTCAGTGTCTTGATGGCATGATGCTTCCTTTGTGTCTGAGTCACCATGTGCTGGATTTAGTAACTAAAAGCAAAGGCTTGATAGCAGCTTGACCTCTAAAAATGTTTTGGCTTAATAGGTGCCTGGGGAAAACACCAAGTTCACAGACAGCATCTGCACAGGTCCCTGTAGTTGATTGTCTCACAAGATCCCTGGGACTGAGTGCTCATCCCATGTCGCTGAGGTTGCCACTGCTGCACATATGTTGGCAGGGCATTTCAGAAAGTTTTGCTCAGCTATGTTGCTTGGTGTTACTGAAGCAGGGATTGTGTTTTGTGAGGGCAGCCAGCCCCTTGCCTCTCCCCAGCACCGGCTGCTCCACAGTCAGAACAAGAGGTGAGGCCTCAAGTATGCTGGATCCAGCCAGTGCTGCAGCAGCAGCCAGCATTTTGTCTTTGCACAAATCCAGAGTGGATGAACTGCACATGGAGATGTGTCCACATCCCTAATTAGTCTTTGGTCACCCAGCAGCAAAGTAGTGACAGGAGCTGGGGTCACCAGTGCAGTGTCTTCTGAAGGTGTGCTGCCATTATCAAAACTGACAGGGAAGGATTTCAAAGGCACAAACGGCCTTTCAGAGCTCAACTCAGTAATGGAGATGAGATTTAGACAGCTAACTCCTCAGCTCTCTGAAAGTCCCATCCCAAATTCTTACCAATTGGCTGACATTTAGTCCAGAAGTTGAAGAAACGTATGTGTGCTCATGATGAAAAAGTAGTGTTTTGATTTTCTTACTCTTAACTGAAATCTGTGTGCAGGTGCCAGGGAGCTACATCATAGTCTGCACCATGAAAGGAAGCTATTTTGTTGGATAAGTTCAATCAAACTTAAGGGTAAAATAAATATATTTTAGTCCATAAATGTCTACACTGATAATACTACATGGAATTGGGAATTTGATAGTTAAATGTTAATCAGTGTAAACATCTGTTGTTTTGATAAGATTTTATTTTTTCAGTTCACATATTTAATAACATTCCTCCTCCCAAAATATAAAAAAAGTTTAAAAACCCATCTGGATTGCTGAAGTGTAAAAGCAAACACACACTTGTTAGAATTGTCAAAAAATACATATAGTTCATATCTGAGCACTTTCTGACTCCCTTTACTGAATGTGCATGATTTATTATTTTTCTTCTAGGTTTGATATATTAACTTTTTACCTGCTAGAAAGGCCATTCATTTAAATGCGGGCTTGCAGAATTGGCTGAGATATTTCTCCCAGATTCAGACACACACAGAAGGACCATTGTCTTCCACCAGTGCCTTGGTATGATGTCATAACCCTAAACTCTCTGAGTAAGAAGCTTTGATTTATAGCTAGGGCTGCTGCCAATGCGTAGTTCTCAGAACTTCATATTAAATTAGATGACATAATGACATAAGTTCAGAGTCTAAGGCATCACCAAACCACTGAAAACCAATTTGAAATTAATTTGCTTATCAGACTAATTTAGAACAGTGACTTCTGTCATATTTTAATATTCAAAATCAAGAACTGTTTAAAACCATCTGCTGATCTTGTGCATTGTGAAGTAACAGGCATTAAAAATTTCACTGTACCAAACTTGCATTCTTTTTTACCTTTTTAGGGCAAGGGCCAAATCCTTCAGCACTCTTAAATGAATAATGTGGCTTCTGAGTCTCATCTTTTGTGTTTACAATTTCACAAATTCTGGCTTCATTGCTGCACTTTATTATAGGCGAATCTCAGTGTATCGCAAATTCAGTCACAGTTTTTCGTTTTAGCCAGCTGAGAGTCTGCAAGACTGGGTGCTACCTCAGCACCATGGAGCAGTTCTGAGACAGAACAATTGTTGCTGTTGGGTATGGCTCTGCTGGATTTAAGAAGTGACTCTTTCTGCTGAAAGTGTTCACAGGTTCTGAACAGCTGTAGGGCTTTGAAGTTAATTGCCAGCCCAGGCCTGCTGTGTGACTGACTAGGAGTGTCTCTTTTAGCTGGCAGGGTGTCACCAAGTCATTCAAGATTTAAAATATTTGGGCTAGAAGTTAGGCTAATACTGTTGTCTGTTAAATATTAATCCTGAGAAAATTAGTGGTGCTGCCTATATCACATTGCATCTCCCTCTGTGAAATACTCACTTGTGGAAGTCAGTGACGATGGAAGGGCATGTGTGCTATGACAGTTTGCTTACCATGCCTCCATGGGGATGTATAAAAGGGCTCAAAACCCCATTTGCCAATCTTGGTTTTGTAAAGACTGGCAGTTCATCAAGCATGAGTCAGTAGATAAGTGGTAACACAAGCTGGCCTGTGAACAGTGCTGTCTGCTGTGTTGTCTCATGCAGAGGGTTCCCCTGTGAACTGCCTAGGGTTCTCCTGTGCAGAGCCCTGATTTGGACTTGATCCTTGAGGATCCCTTCCAAGTCAGGGTATTCTATGATTTTCTTATCTAGGAGAAAACGGAGAAGGCGGGTACTAAGGTTTGCATCAAGTTCGAAGTCAGGTGCAGTTGCCCATACCAGCTGAGCATTTCAGTCTGCCAGAATTCAGTGAGACAGTGGGTAAGGATGTGTTCGTTCCTTGTAGCCTCATTACAGTGTTTGCGTACACAATAGACACTGTGATGGTAAGTGGGTAACCAGTGAATACAGTTACAGGCTGTTCCTGCTTTGGTTTGGGAAGGTGTGCCTTGAAATATCCATAGCTCTTACTTCGGGCCCTCTAAAGTCTGTTGAAAAGTGGGCAAAAACAGTTGCCCTTTCAAAGAAAAAATGTAAGGTGGTTTACACCAGCTTCTGACACAATCAGAACTGATACTTTATTAATATTTATTAATAGTAGTATTTTCAGAATGACCAGATCAAACCCACAGGTAGTTTGAGTTGAGTTTGCAAATACAAACATTGGCAAAGATTTTTGGCCTTCGTTACACTGTTTGTTGAAGATACATAGGCTGGGGAGAAACAGATAATCGGACAGAGTAGCATAAACAAGCCATTAACTGATGTAATGTAGCAATTTGTGGTATTGTGTCCTCCTCAAGTCGAGTACTACAGTTATTCATGTAAAATACTAAAGCTGAGATCTGGCCAGAAGGGGAATGTTAATGCTTTCTTCTGACATGCTCAGCTTTACAAGTCTGATTCCAGATCATCTGGATCATTAGTAATGGTTTCTTCTTGGAGAAAAAAAATTCTTACAGACCTCCTTTCTCCAAATTGGTACCTCATGAGGATGTTCGCTGTTTTTTTAGGGGGTTGAGTGGCTGCCATCCCAGTCTGTATGATGCTCGTACTCACTCTGCACAGGGTAAATGGCTATGCAGCTGGCAGAACACAGAAAAGTCAGATACAAATCCCTTCACCATTTCATCAGGAATACTTTTTCTGTCTTCTGGTGTGATACTTATTCTAGTGATGAGATTAGCATACAAACAAAATATATGAAACAGAGCAATGACTTTCTTTACTGTGTTGAAAAAACACATTAAAAAACGTAATGAAAACAGTTGAACAAGTTCAGGCAGCTCTAAGCATAAGTAAATGTAGTATTTGTCCATTTAAAGACAATTTGTTTCCCATTATATGAAATAACTGATGCCCATAGGTATTAGTTCAAAGCAAAACAACTCTGACTAGCCCTGACCAGTCTCTGTTTTCCCTCCAAATTTGTAGGCACCAGGAGTGTCTTTGTCACCATCTCCAAGTGAGATTTTAGACTAACAAGTGTGGAATAGAGTTCCTGCCACCCAACAGTCCTTCACCTTGTACAGAGCAGGACTTACTGGTGGTCTTCCGTTGGCTGCAGTATGTGTATTTCAGTGTAGCAACACAAAATAAAAATTCACAATATTCATGACCACTAACCAGACCTCCAAATGGACCCCATGGCATTGCTTTTTTTAAAGAAAAAACTCAGACTGAAGTGACAATAAAGTGCAATGGTGTGCTGCAGAAGAGCTACAATGAAAAGCCAGCCTGAGATCAGGAACCTGTCTTCTGTAAAGCCTCCAGCCTGCCTGCCACCAGGGCTATAATCCTTCCCTGGGTTATAACAAGTCAGACAACTCCAGGCTTTATTGGAGTTGTATTGCCAGTGGTTGAGCATGGAATTATTTAGCACAGGTGTTTCTATAACAGTGATATATTGGGAAAATTTGGTGTTCAACAACCATCGTATTTCCAGCTGTGCTGTGGTTAGTGCTAGCACAGTGAACCTAATATAAAACATGTGAGAATATTTGCAAGCTCAGGAATTTGTTAAAGGTATTTTCTTACAATATCTGAGTTGCTGTGTTTATCTAGGTGCGTTTCTTCGGTCTTGGATTTTCCTAAAGGGCATGATAGTGGTTTTGTCAAGCTGTCACTGAACATGGAATCTGTTTCTCTCCAGCCAAGTGCATTAGTAGCCCTGCTAGCCAGTGTGCATTACCCAAGCTGGTGAAAATAAGATTATGAGAAATCCAATGACAGTCCATCACACCTAGCCTGTTTGTCTTGAGCAGCACCTGTGCATCTGTTACATATCTAGACCTGTTTTTACTGGGGTGCTAGAAATCTTGAAACAAGTGTTGCAAGCCTCTACATGTAAAAGAACATAAAAGGAACAAAGTTCACAAGGGGCTCGGGGGCTGTAAAACAAGGGTGGTGAAGTGCATTCACCACCAACAAAATCTGTGAGTGTTAAAAAGAGGCTTTTTATGTACAGACGGACACGTGCGTTTTAAGGCGCTCAAAAAGACTCATACACAAACATAATAAATGGCTGAAAAATGTGTGTTTTGCAAAACACATGCAAATAAAAATACAATCAGAGACACTCGTGCAACACACATGTATCTGAGCTGAGTTGTGAAAAGAGTTTCATTATTAACTTTGTGCCACAATGGTTTGGTTATTAGAATACTATGAAACATATTCTCTAGTGTCACCAGAAATTTTTCAGAAAGAAGATAAATGCCACCATGCATCCATACTTGATTGTTGTATGCATTAGAGGTGCATCTGACTAGAAAAAAATACATCTATGGTCTAGCTTGACTCTATTTTTTGTAATTTTTCTGACAGAGAATGTGGGTCAGTTTTACCTGTACACTGCATATCTTGTGAGAGAAGCTTCAAAGACGCCTCTCTTTGATTTGAGAGAGAAAACAAAGGTTGAAAATACACCTCGATTTGACAAAGGATCTTTCCTTGATTGGAGAAAGCAGTTCTGCATTTGTCACCACTGAGTTGGTGCTCACTGACAATCATTTCTGTCCACATTCTGGTAGTTTTTAGAGATGTGACAGCTCAATTAGGGCATTGATTGGGACAGTGGGTAGAGCAAGCAGAGGTCTAAAACAAGAATCAGTGTTTCTTGGTAGCCGGAGACTGACTAACATTTGTTAGGAGTTGGCATTAGCAAAAATCAAATACAATTATGTAAAAAACTAAACAAATCGGATCCTACTCTTTCAAAAATATCTTCATAATTGAAAACTTCTTGTACATAGCACTTTGTCATGTATCTTTGCAACTTTATTTTCATTGAACTCTACAAGCCTCATCTCTACCTTACTATGCTCCAGTTTACTGTGTGTACAGACATTTATCAAATGGGCCATCAGTAGCTGTAGAAATGCAGTAGTCTATCCAAGTTAAAATTCTTGCCTTGATTACTACAAATCCATGGAGCCCTTGGGTCCAAAGCTTCCACTGAAGCACAGCTATTTGCAAATAGATTTTTATAGCACATTAGTGCTGGAGGAGAGTCCAAAGAAAATAGTCCTTTTCAATATTAGAACCAGCTGTGACTTTCTTGTGCTGATGACTCATTCATTTTTTTTATAGGGTGGGAGAACTAGGCAAAAGACACACAGAGTCTTATTCACAACGTTGTTTGTTTTGCAAAGGGTATCCTAGCCACAAGCCAACTTGATCATACCAATACACAACTCATGTTTATTTAAAACCTTTTTTCTTTTAACAGTTCCAATTATAAAAACAGAACCCACAGATGACTATGAGCCTGCTCAAACCTGTGGACCAATGAACCAAGGCTTAAGCCCTCTCTCTAAACCGTACTACAGTCAGCAGATCATGATGCCCCCTGATCCTGGTTCGTGCCTCGTGGCTGGCTTTGCCTCCTGTCAGCAGAGAAACGCCGTGATGTCACCTTCTCCCAACACAAGCCCCAAGTTGCACGACCTGTCATCCTCTCCTTACAAGTGCATCCCCAACCCAGGCCACAGTCACCTCGGACTTCAGCAGCCCGCTGGAGGTGTCCCCACCATACAGGAAGTGCCAAGGCCTATAGTTGTGCACCCAAGCCCCCCCGAGCAATCATCTCACGTCATGCTGCAGCCGCAGGTGAGTCAACATCTGAGCAGTAGCTGTCCCCTTGGTTATCAACAAACACTCTATCCCAACAGTCCCTCTTCTCCAGTTCCATCTGTTACCCAAGAGCCAACCTATTTGCAGTCCTGCAGTCCAACTCATTCATCCATAATGGGTCAACAGCAGCAGCAACTGCCGAAGGTTCACAGAAATGAGTCTCCAACAGCCCAACCACTGTCATTGCCAGAGTTGCATGAGGAAAGTAATCATAATTTGGCCCCTATTCCTGTAACGATCAAGCGAGAACCTGAGGAATTGGACCAGATGTACCTGGATGATGGTAAGTCCTCCACGGCACAGGTTTGCGTTCACCATGTTGCTCTATCAGTGAGTTCCCTTAAGCCCCCCTTCTTTTGAATCCTGGTGGGAAAAAAGTTCCGTTAATAGCCTGGTGGAAAGGTGCGGACTTTGCTTGCGTTGTCTTTATACAGGAAAGGGCCCTTTCATTTCATTTGCAGTAATGAAACCCCATTATCTAAGCATTAAATGTTAGTTACCATAGAGCTCTAGCTGCATGACCAATAGCTATGTTGTAATAATCTTAACTTTATGTTCTTGGCTTACGCCCATGCCAGTGACCTGTGGAGCTGCAGTGAAAACATGTTTAACATTGTCCCACTCATAATGCAGTGAAACATCTGATGTGCAAATCTGTTTACTGAAACTAAATGTTAAACTGCTCTACTTCAGTTGAGAAGCTTCAAATTAAAAATGGAGGCGTATCTTTCAGCGTCGCTTTTCAGTCTGTTTGCATCTGATGTTTAGGACTACCTTTTCTCCCCATTTTTATTGTGGCCTTGCTGCTGCTTTTTCTTTTTTTTTTTTTTCTGGTTTTGTAAGATTCTTTATGTATATATATTTTGCATGCAGCACTGAAAAGTTGAAATGCTGTGAGAAACCTGTAAGACCCTAGTTCCCAAATAATTATTAGTTGAATGTAATAAAAGAGAAAATATGGAATTTGGTTATGTGACCTTACTGAACTGCAATTTAGCATTTGCTGCTAAGTATCGCAGTAGTATTCTGGACCCTTACCTTAATGCAGGATGGGAATTCCCTTCCAATAGCCACGTAACTTTACATAACAAACCATGCTCATTGAAGAAAGAAATGCCACTTAAATGGCTGCATTGAAACTACTTGGTGCCAAGGAACATGTGAATGTTATTGTGCTTTAGGGAGAATTTAAGGACAATTCATTGCACTGTTTGTTTTTTTTTAAAAAAAGGACATTCTGTCATTCTGTTTTAAACAGCATGCTACTCACTGAATTAGGATTCAAAATTAATGTTCTGGAGCCTGAGTAGCAGCTCTTTGCTTTTTAACTCTAGGAAAATTATTTTTCTTTACAGAAGTTGCTACTGATTACATGATAGAGAGATCTAGGGAACTTTCCCTAATTAGGAGATGAGGTTACTAGTTTTCCACAACACATCTTTTGACAAGGTTTTCTTCATACAGTGTGCATTTTTATCACTTACTTATGCTGCAAGGAGCATGATTTCAGTAAGGTATATGAGAAATGTACACAAACAAAAACAATTTTGGGGTTGAGAAAAAACAGAATTTATCTATGTGAGGAGGAGAATTTAGATAAATCTAGACCTAAACTCTGCTTTTGAAGAAAAGCACAAGAAAGGGGCAGCCTTCCTGCCTTACCTCTCAAAAATCCAGCAACCTCTGCTCAGAGAGAACCATGAAAGTTGCCTTTGCCTTTGCTTCTTGCCCCACTAGTGGGTGTGGTTCCATGAGCTGACCCAACTGACGAAGTATAAATGGTTTTGCCTTTAACCTCGTCTCTGTTCCATCACTCTCCTCTGGACACACATGCACACCAGTCCTCTAACAGATGATCAGAACTAATTCTAGAAGCTACCATGTACATCTGCACTGATACCTGAGGTTGACTTTGGAGATGTCTTCAGATACTTCCCTTTGGCATCCAGCAGGCTTTCCAAATCCTTCTGTGGCTAACCACAACAGGTATAGACCAAGAAAGACGTAACAGTCCTGATAACGATATATAATAGGAAGAAGCCCAAGCTTTTGTAGTTCATGAATTAAGTACCACCAGTTTCCTCTAAGGGAGTCAACCAGAAATGGCTAAAATGATATTTAGGTTGTCTCAGGGATCACAGTGATGAAGCTCAACCCACATAAGCTGCCTTTTCCTATCTAAACCTTATCTCACTGCCTGAAGAAAAGGTAATCCACTCTATGTATAGCTGAAGTGGACTACTAACCTCTTTATATTTGTCTCAGTATCTGAACGAGGGACTAAAGGCAGGAAGTGTTTCTTGTTGGATTTGTGCTGGCCAAGACACCCTGTTCAAACCATGCAGAACTCTGGCATGCCTCAGACACGCAGCACAAGAGCATGAAGCTGTGAGTCAGGCTGGAAACTTGTTTAGGTATATGCTATATGCATTTCATGAAGGCAGTTTTTTCACCACCACTGCAGAAATTGGTTTCACATTACATTTAATCTGATGGAACTGCAGGCTCCTATGGAAAGGGTGGCCTCAATCTGTCTTGCTCTGTCACATGTTCTTGCTGCTTCCTTCAAGTCATATCAATTGATTATGGAGCAGCAGAGCAGGAATGGAAAATTAGCCTGCCCAAAATAGCAAAACCCGCACAGTTGGGTCAAGCTCATGGAAGCACACTCACTAGCTGGATCCAGCCCTTGACAGCGGGGCAAGAAGCCTGGTGCTGTGGGTTGAGGGAGCTGCCAGGTCACTCTGAGTGACAGAAGCCCACCAATAGGCCAGAGCAAGTGTGAGTTGAAGCCACTTCTGATGTGATCTTATCCTCCCCAGCAACTATCTAAACACTCATCCTGTTTTGGTTAAAAATCCCCTTCACCTGTCAGTTCCGGAAGGGTGACATCTGGGCTCCCTCTCCCAGTCTCAAAGGGCGTTTTGGCCACTCTGGTGACTGCCTGGAAACCACCAGTGATTGCTTCTGGTGTCCCAGGGGTTGCTGCTCACTGAGATCAGCATGGAAAAGGCCAAGCATGGATGCAGCAGCCCTGGTACTGTGCCTGATACTGTTTCATTCACACCTCTGACCAGAACAATGAAACAAGGGACCACCGTGAGTTTTGGCGAGTGGCTCGTACCAAATAGGAGCTACTTATTTTTCAATGTACCTGACTTTTTTTTTTTTTTTAATAGCAGCTTTTTGAAGATATCACCATTTTAAATTACTGGTATTTCCACCTCTAAGTGTTTTTTTTGTTGGAGGAGTGGGTGGAATATCTGTAGCACTTGTGAACAATATGAAAGCCAGAGACAGGTCAGGTGTACTTAACTGCTTCCCTTGCCTTCTGCTCCGAGTATAACAACTCGTTTTCTCATCCCTGATTAATGAAATATTTTAATGACATTAAAAATTAAATTCTCAAAGCATCACTCATTTTAATAAGTATATCTTCACAGGATCTTGTAGCTATTTAATACCTCCACTTTTATCTAAAAGTGTTTAAGAAATGTGAGGTATTGACATCTAACATACTTAGGGGACTGCCAGAAAAATAAAATATCCAATTGATTTTCTCAGATTATAGCTGATAAAATTTTGATTGCTTGTTTGCCACTTTAGGAAGGTTTGATTTATGTATCTAATAGACATAGAGCAGTTTTGGAGCAGTATAAGCAGAAATCATTTGGTTTCAGCTTATGGGTTCAAAGTAATATTCATTCCTTTAGTTCTGGAATATGTCCAAATATAGACCATTTACACTGCAAAGTATGTGTGGAAAAAAAACCAGTCAATTAATTTATATAAATAGAGATCCTTTATATGAAATTTTTGTGCTTTGGTAAGAGGTGGGTAGCTGAAGTAATATAAAGAGAGCACATGAAGAGAATTCCATTTTGGCAAGTAAGTTCTGGTCTTGGCAATCTTGTTTTAAATCAAAATCTACAGTAGCCACCTGGGCTACTCATTAAATGTGTTGCCCATTTCAGCACGTGAATATGTGATTCCACATATAGAACATATTTAAAACTCATGCTGTAAAGTGATACCTGATATATTATGGCTGTGCTCTTGATACTGAAAGATATCTGGCTTGGATACCAGCACCCGTTTTGAATAATTTTGAGTTCAGCCTCTTAGCAAAGATTATGGCTGACTACCTTTGCTGCTTTCACAGGAAAATTTGATTAAAAGCGGTTGAAATTGTGATGTTTATGCCTGGTTTTGGTCCTCTGTGATAGGCCATGGTCCTTTGCAGGGGGGAGAGGGAGTGTCTCCTGTCCTCTGCACCAGGAGCTCCTGCAGATACCGTCAGGACACTGGGGCATCCTGGTAGGTGATGCTGGGACTCTCCATGTGTGTGTGCCACTCCTGCCCTAGGCAGTGAAGGTTAAGTGATGTTTGCCTTTCAGATCTAACCTGGGAGGAGTGTGGGGTGCTGGGTACTGGAGCTCATGGAAAGTCATTAGGCAGACAGGCTTGAGGGACCTCTTTAGTACAAGTCCATGCTGTAATTTCTTTTAAGAAAATACATGTTATTTAGGTATTGACATGTGTGCTATACAGCCCTTTGAGATGTGAAATGGAATTAGTATTGTCCAAAGAAATGGGTAGTTTGGGGAAGCTACAAGCTGATGAGAATTCTTCCTGGTCCCTTGAACCAGATGTGAAAATTTACCTAATTTATATCTTTAATATCTTTATATTTTGAATGTGCTTGTCTCTGCAGTTATCTAACTAGCACTTGGGTCAAAAGCTATGCTAGTCTGCTCTTGAAATAATCCTCCTTCTTTTGTGTTGACTAGGGCAGCTCAGGCAATTTTTCAGAATTTTAACTGCTTTTCATAGTGGTAGAAGAAACCCGAAGCTAGAGGCAGGAGAGTGGAAATTCACACAGCTTTCCGGATGTCCAGGCAGCTGGGAACTGGCCAGGCTCACAGCAGGAGATGCTGTAGGTGACTTGAAATCACCTTCCTCATCCCCATTTCCCTTTCCTGCACCTAGTGTAGCCTGTGTGAAACACAGAACTGAGCTCCAAGTCTTTCATTTCACCAGGATGGATGATGCCAAGAAATATTTTTCAAATTGTAACTGGCATTCCCACAAGCAGTTAGATATTTTACCTGCAGCAGAATGACACTCATTTGTGAAATTATTTCCTGCTTTTAGAAACATCAAAGAATGTAATTTTCATTACAGATGAAAATGAAGCTATTTTGAAAAATAAAGGGGAAAACACATTGATACCAGCAGGAAAAAATGTGTGACTTATATTCTCAGCAGATTTCAAGGTGTATCGTACATTCTGTAATCCCATTTGTTATATTAGTGCGCAAAACTTTACAAGAGCAGTTTGTAATTGAAAGCAAAGCAGCATCCTGGAGGATTCATTAATAGAGGTGCATGATTACTCAGTGCTTGAGACATGAAGGCCTGGCTTCTAATCTCAGCTTCTGAGATGCAGTGGCAGCCTTGTTGAAATCAGGAGCACACTTTCATTGCTGACCATGAGGCCAGGGTTCCACATGCTGTTGAAAAAAAATTTTCCAGAATGTCCTGAGTCTTGTGTAGGAGCCAAAACTGAAATAGTAGCATCTGAAAGACAGATCTCCTGTCTGAAGTTTTGTATATTAATTCAGCCGCCTCCTCTCCACATGAATGCTTTCATAAAGGTCTCTATCCTAATCAGATCTATAAATCTTTGCATAGTAAGGTGAAAATACACAGGCCATAAACAAAGGTATCTGATGTTTGGATATGTGGCTAGCAGAAAGTATCAGAACCACATAATCATCTTTTCTAAAACAAGAAGGCTTTTGTTCTTGTGATTGTCTTTGCACAGCTGTGAGTTTTATAGCACCGTGCCAATGAATGCACTCATTGCAACTTGTATTTTATTCTGAAACAGTAAATTGGGAGTATTAAGCCCCCAATAAGTATGTAAAAGTGGCAAAACCACAGGTAAAGTGTTACTGAAAGTGGCAGTCCTGCCAGCCATTTCATTTTGAACATGGCTCTTTTAAATATAACTTTTGCAGTAAAAGCTGTAACTCCTGGATGTAATATGAGCTATTGCTAATGTCATTCCCATGAATTGCTTACAGTGTTGACCCGTTAGATGTCTGCCAAGTCCATATATCTCCTATACAGTACATATGAAAGTTTTTTGCGTCTAAACCATATGTTCTTTTTTTACTCCTCTATATTCTGGAAATGCACGTGGTTTGGTGATATAGTTTATTTGAACAGGAACCATCGCAGACAGAATTATTCTTTTGCTGAAATGTATCCTTTTTCATACATCTCAGCTTCATGATTAAAACGATTGGCTCTTAAGGCATTAAGTTTAGTCTGCTTCTGCCACAATTATGCCTTTGAAAACTCCTAAGTTCACCCAGTGATTTCCAGTAGTCCAAATGTCATTAGAACAAAATGCAGGTAGTCTGTAAAGTCCAGTAACACTGTCTACACCTTTGGCTTAGGCGAGCTTTTCCCTTCCTCCCTCTTGGCCAAGCCTCGCAGCTCTGGGAGAAAACAAATAACTTTCCTCATGGAAAGTTTTACTTAACCTGGCGTGGTGCCTGAGCCTAGACCCTCCTCATCTCTAATGCTGATTGAAAGTGTACATGCTACTGTGATAAAACATGCTGAGTCGTTAGCATTTGGGGCTTGGGTTGTAGGCGATGAGTAAGGGAGGGCTGAAGTAATGCGTTCGAATCAGACCTTTGTTGGACTTGAACGTCTGGGTTGGAGGGGGATCCTGTTACATGAAACCACACACCCACGGGAATGCATTTTGCTCTTTCTAGCAAGTTTGATGAATTGGGTCTCCCAGGACGCCTGCCAGAAGAAAGCCCCCAGAAGCACTGATGACCAGACTAGGTGTCTTTCCTGGTTTTCTGCAGCTCCAGGTGTGCAGCTGCCCACAGAGCAGACCTGCCTACCTCTTAGCTGTGGTGTGCTGTGAAACTTAGTAGGAAACTTTGCTTTCTTTCAAAGTCAGCACTTACATTTCCAGGGAGGTCTTTGAGCCTCAGGCTTTCAAGAAAGTGTCCAGTGCCGTCAGAGAAGTCCTTAGTGGCTCCAGCCCCATTCAGTGATGCCAGACACTGGTGGAGGGAGCCAGAGGCTGACCAAGGGGCAGGAAAGCTGCAGAAAGCAGTGTTGAAAAAAGCAGCCTTTGGTTGGTGTGCATCTGCACATGCACCTTCACGTTAACACTTGGAGTTATTAAGTGTTTGTCTGCAGCTGTGTTGCTACACCCCTCTTCACTGCTGAGAGCAGCTTGGAACAAGTCACTTCTCACTCCCATGCCCGATACATTCTTCCATTTCTGTATCAAAGACCGCTGGCGTTGCCACTTCTAATAGTGAAGGTTTTGTTGGTTATTTTCTGTAAGCTTTCCCTGGCAGTCGGGAGCAAAGAAGTTGCTGTATCTGAGCCTTGGTAACATTTATATCTGCTTTTAAGCCTGGAGAAGTGCCAAGGAAAATACATGGCTTGCAGAAGCACAAGCTTCGTGAGAAAGCTTTGTTCCGATGCAAATTATTTTAGGAATATGTTGTTTGTTTGAATCCTTTCTGCTGAGCTGAGCAATATTAGCTGCTCAGGTGTGGCCTCATGCCTTGGCCTTCGTGCTCTCATGTCCTGAGCCCCTTCTGTCAAAACATTTGTGGGGAAGTTGTGGTGCAAGCCCCTTTTCTCAAGGGAGCAGAATATGGCACAGGCCCCCACAGCACCTCCGCAGAGCTGGGCTGGCGGCTCAGCCCAGCAAACCCATCCATGTCAGAGGGAGCAGCCTCCCTGACTTCACGTACAGTGCTCTTGGAGAGGCACTGGAAAGCTGATGGATCCCCAAGCTGTGGAGGGCCTGCCTCTGCTCCCGCTTAAGTCAATAACACCATTCCCTTTGGGTTCGTTGGGAACAGGACCAAGCGCATAGCTGGTAGTTAAAGCACACATAATAGTTGCATTCATGGAAGCCTGGTCCCTGATAGACAGGCAGAGAGGGAGTTTTTCCAAGCAGATTTCTGCACGGCACCACTCATTGTTTCATCTGTGTCTGCCGGACAGCTGGGGGCTGGGGCAGGGGCCTGATAGTGGCTTGACCATCGCTGCAGAGAGCAGGCTGCTTGATAACGTGGCTCCTCTCTGAGGAACTGATGCTGATTGCAACCAAAGGGGGCACAGGCTTCCACAACAGGTTTATCACCAGGCTGGGAGGAAGCTTATGAAAAAAAGCAGACCCTTAAAATGTTCCCCTCCTCCTCTGTCACTGAGGAAGTCTGCAAGGCCTGCATATTGAAAATACCTGGGAACAATTGGTGAGTAAGAAATACAGTAGGAAAACTGCAGTGCTATTCCTCACTGGCCAGCCTGACTGGGTTTGGCAGCAAACCAGAGAGCTGGACCAACCCTCTATCTCCTTTACAGGCTTCACTTCTACATTTTGCCTACCATGAAACTTACTACAAGACAAATAGCAGAAAGCTGAGTGAGAGGGTGCTCTCAAACCATATTGTTCCTGAACATATAAATTGCAGTATGAGCACTGGAACAGTCTTGAAAAAGCAATGCTGCAGGTTATCCAAATCCATAATTAGTGAGTTAATTCTTTGATCCTTATGTAGTTACAGCTCATTATCTAAGCATCATGTAAACACAAGAATGTTCTTCACTTGCCTTACTTTGCACAACTAAAACATGATTTCTCTACTTAATTTTGACTCTTCTGCAGCCATATTGCTGTACAGAAGACAAAATTTTATTCTTCATGTCTGTATGTCCAGATTACTTTTGATGTTAGATTTCTATGGGAGCTAGGGCTGAAGATCTGTTCCATTTCGTAACTCTTGTGATACCTTTGGGGTTGCAGAATAGGTATTGCTGTAGATATTATGAATTCGTTTTGATATCCTGGGAGCAGAAGTTAGTTCCTTTTCTAGTGCTTCAGGGAAAATACGTTTCAGTGCCACCTCATAAGCAAAGTCTTCTGCAGATTACTTAAGAAGTAGAAAAAATTATATTTTGGGTCACAAGAGAAGCCTTCAAAAATAACTAACTGAAGAATATTTATTTTTACCTTTATTTATATCCTGCATATGCAAATCCATACACAGATAAAGTGTCTGAAATTATCTGTAAGGCCTTGTGTTCTAATTCTTTTACATCTTTGAATTTGTGGTAGGTAAGAGTGATCTCTTGTACTCATGACTGACTTCTGAAAATCCTGCAGGTGCCTGTTGAGTAAAACCTTTTAGAAACATGAGATCAGGTGGAGAAGGCCATCCCTTGGAGGTTCTGCTGTGCACAGTCAGTTCCTGAGCCATTGCAGCTCCATACTGCTGCTCACCTCTGAGCTGTGATTGTCACTAGTGCTGGCATCTGAGTGTTTGCTATCCAGTTATTCTTTTGGAAAGCTGAAGTGACTGGCAATCTCTTTGCTGTTAGTTGACATGTTTTTTTCCTCTGTGATCACTGTGTTCCACCAAGCTCCAGGCTGCACATGTATTCAGCCATTGGCTTGAGGTCTTTCACCTCTGGCCATCTGCACGAGGCATTAACAACTTCTCCAGGCATCTTCTTCTTACAGTAATGTCTTTGGGTCAGTAGTACTGGGAAGTTCAAATGTTCTTCACAATCTCATATGACTTTATATGAACTTGCCATATAAAAAGAGAAACTGGTTCTGTTTGGGGGTTTTTTTTTCAATTTTTTTCAATTTTTTTTTCAATTTTTTTTTTCAATTTTTTTTTTCAACTCTTTATTTTCTTTGTTCTGAGAAACTTCCCTGACTCATTAGCTGTTCACCACTGCACAACACACCGTGGGTCCCAGCAGCCAAAGGCTAGAGCTTCCTGAAGCTGCTAGAATTGATGCCACGCAAATTCTGGTTTTCCAGATTTTGTTGCAATGAGTCCAAATTTTGCCAAGTTGTACCTCAGCCAGACACTGCACAAGATCTCTCTGGAAGGGCCACCAGAAATGGAGATGGCTGTTCTATTCCAGACCCTGAGCTCCTAGGTAACTTTGAAAGAGTTCTCAGGCGTTTTTTTCTTCCCCACAGAGAGTGTGTTAGGATGAGGAAAGACCTCATTACAAAAGAAAAAGATGCAAAGCTGATTTTAGGGTAGAAAGTGACATCAGCCACAAAGACTGCTTTTTGCATCAGCAGACAAACCCAGGGGCAATGACTGCTTCAGAAAACTTTCCAGGAATTCTCCCACTGTTTCTGGAAACCTGTGCTGGACCTTTACAGGCCAGAAAAGCACACTAACATCTATTTAAACCACAGACTCATAGTTGGATGAGCTGTCACCACTTGGTAGGAACCTGCAAACCTCCATTGTTACCAGACAAACTGCTGGTTTCTGCCCTGTTCAACACATAGTCAGAGTTACAAAGGTGACCATGGCCTTTGGGGTTAGAGGGTTCTGACTTACCTTTCTGCAATTTGATATCCCAGATATTTCATGCCATTTCAATGGTAAACTAAAGTCTTAAAGAGGAACCAGCAATGCTGAAGTCAAGGAAAGGTTTGCCAGAAGGACATGCTAATGTGAAAGCAGCTCCTTGGTGCTATTTTAGTAGCTAACTCACAATTCCAGAGATAGCTCCAGCCCTCAGCTTAATTGGTCTGAACTTGCTGGCAGAGGCAGATCTGTGCTGCAAGACTCCAAGACCCCCAGTCAAAGCTGGGGCTGCAAAGGTTTCAACACATTGGAAGGGATGGGGCAATGAGGCCCTTTGTGACAAGTGGAGGCAAGTGCATGTGTGTATATACATCTGCTCCATTTGGGAAACTTAGTAAGGAAATTTACTAAGGAAAATAAAATAGCAGCTGTCTCATGAAGCTGTAGCACCGTCAGCAAGCATTTTAAAGTTTCAGACTTTGAGTATGGAACTACCTGATGGCATAATTAGAGTGAAAGAAGGCCTGAGAAAAGGAGAAATGAGAGGAGGGTTAAATATCACATCCCCATTAAAAAAAAAAAAAAGCATAGATGAACTCTGGAAGAAGAGGAGAAAGGAGGGGTGTGGGTGTGAGAGAGAGGAGTTTGTCTAAAAGTGAAATGATACAAATGAGTAGTAAGAGCCCAGGATTTGACTGCCATGGAAAAGTGTGTCTAAAGAATACCTCACTTTGCCCCAAAATAATTAAGGTATAGAGAAAAATGAGAGAAGATGATGAAATGAGCATTGTGCTCCTTAAACTTACATAGATCCAAGGAGAGAGGGTAGAGGAGCCTTTCTGTCTGTGTTGGTCTGCATTGAGATGGCTGCATTGCCTGCAGGTGGAAAGGTTTGGTGGGCAGCTGCCCCAGGGCAGGACATTCAAATAACCCCATGGCTTATTTCCATGTTCTGTAGACAGGTTTTCTAAGGGGCAAGGAAAGGGTTTCAGAGCTGCCACTGGGTGGAGAAAGCTGCCATAGGGAGACCAAAAAACCCTCAGAAATATGGTAAAAATGAATGGGGTAGGAAGTAGTCTTTGAATAAATATAGTCCCATCACCTGAACTTAGTGAGAAATTTTTATATCAGTTTTAACACTTGAAGTGTAACAGGGCATTCAGTAAAAATGAGAAAAATAAGAATATATGATCCATTTTTTTCCCCTGTTGGAAACTACCCAGAAAAAATAGTGCTAGAAGGAGTAAAAGTGATCAGACCTTGACAAGGCAGTTGAGGATTTATAAAAGCTCACTTTCAGGATATACAACTGAAGAATAGAACAGGAAATCCCCTTACTTTGCAACTTTCAAAAGATGGCATTAAAGTTACATTTAGGATGTCATCCAAGTGCCACAAAATTTTTTTCCATCATCTTTGATGGGTGTTCTAAAACAGGATGTGTTAAATCAGGGAAAATAATAACAGACTCTCAAGTCAATTAACAGAAGATTCACAACAGATTATGAATCACTATATTAAAGAATCAATTAGAGTCAGCTATTTACATAAAGACAGAGTAGTAGCAAAAGAAATTTTGAATTAGAAAAAATCAGAACATCTGCTGAAATTTCCAAAGCTATATTTAATATTATCTTAGGAAAAGCACCTGGACTGAATGGTGTCTCATCACAAATTTTTAAGTGTTTCCAGACCAAAATCACTTGGATACTTCTAAAAAAAAAAATCATCTGCTAAAGTAAAAGAGAAAACTCCTCTCTAATCTCTTCCTTTCCACTGAATTTTGTGGGATGGGGGAACATTACCATCTTAAACCATAGCACCTTCTGCTGCCATGAACTACTTTGCTGGAACCCAGGCTTGCCCTTGCATAACAGTACCATTAGCTAACTGTAGGGTAGGCTTTATTATTATAAGGAATATTTTGGATTCAAGCACTCAGCACAGAGGAGTGTATGAAAAGGGAGCAGACTTCGATAGAGATGCCAGATTTCCTGCCAAGAAATCTACAAATGGATGGACCTTTTCTTTGTTTGTTAGATGAATATTCAGGGGGAAAAAATCTGCTTTTGAAATTTGCAGCAAACCTACTGTCATTTATTTTAGTGAGGGAGGGGGTAAGATACAGGGCTGTCTACATCTCATGGTGTGAGCTGTGACCCTAAAAACTTTTGGTCAGCCATACAGAGGTCAGCCAGATGCATACCTGATGTTTCAGGGCTATTTTCTCTGCTGTCAGTTAAGAGCCTGCTTCAGGGAGGAGCTGGCAGATGCTTGTGACGCCAGATGAGGCTGTATCATGCTTTCTGTCGTGCATGATCCCCTGAGGGATGTGGCCACCACCTCCAGGTGCCTATTTTTGGAAAAATATCTGTGTTCAGAAAGTTGTCTGGAGACAGATTTACATCTCATATGAAAAACTTTCATTGGGGGGAAGCACCCCTGAAGGGGGAAAACCCCACATCTTGTGACACTAAAATAATTGTAAGAATTCTTCGCTGAGATGTGTAGGTGGGAATATTTCTCATAATACAGAAAAGACATCTAGATTTTACATTGCTGCAAAATTAAAATCTTATGAATGGGAGAACTTACTATTGGGTATTTTTGATAGAGGCAACTGGGGTAACTCAGCATAGATCCATCTAATTGTAGTGCAGCTGCACTGATTTCTACCTGTTCAGACCCAAAAGCAGTTTATTTAAGAATGACTGTACTAGATGCAGGGATGATTATTCTGGCTACATCCTTACTTGAGATTACCTTGCTTTTAAGTACTGACAGACATTTCTATGTATCTTTCTCTTCTCCTTTGCAAACTTTTATTTCTGTTATTTATCTGTGTCTCATATGCCAATGGAAGTCAGAAAAGGAAATTAATTTGTATGAATGAGCTTCATAAACTTCATGATTTGCCAGTAATGAAATCCGGGTTTGCAGAATGAGAAATAATAGGGCTTTTCCAAAATATCTTAATCCTTGGCTATGATTAGTGGCATAAAATGAACCATTCTTTCCTACGTGTTTAAAGTCCAAGTTGTGCTCCATGTGATGTTCTTTCCAGTCTCATGTCAGTAAATAATTGCCATGCTGCACTTTAGACTGTCTCTGACCTTCACTATCCTTGCTTTTCTTGAACAAAATTTAGACATTTTTGCAGATTGATCTCCTACTGTGATGTGATCTAGTCTAGTGTGAAAGGAAAGCTTGTTAATCCTACTCCCAAATTCCTTACCCAGTTTACTACAAATGTACTACTCTGTAAGCATACGTAATGCAGCACAGCCATAACAGTGCTTAAAACAGGATTAGGCAATGCCTCATATTTTCTAACTACTTCTACAGGAATACAAATTCACTCTCTTTGTATTATCAAGATTAACTTTAAAAAAATGGCTTAGCTAGTTTCAGTTTCATAATTTTTTGCCAGAATATTGTCTAGTCTGTCTAAACTTGGCCAGGTTGTTTAATTACCTGAATATGAACCAGATATTGTTCATATCTTAAGGAGCCTCTTTTGAGGATGGGAAGAACCAAGTACCTTTACATGATCTTATTTTAACAACTAAAATTTGGCAGCTGTGCTGTGTACTCAAGTGAATCAAAGATTTTTAGTTCTAGAGAAATGGTTTAAAATCTAGAAAAGAAAAACTATATGCTGCTACTAAAACCCTGTCCATGGTTTTCCACTATTCCCTAGAAAGTGGGTAGGGCTCTAGGATCACACATGCATATGCACTAAAACCAACACACTGAAGTAATCACAGAAGTGTGCTTGTCCTGTTTGAGTGGTGAAAAATCAGAAGTAAGTCTGCTGACCTCAAGGAAGTCTTGAGTGCTTCAAAATTCAGGCAAAATAGGAGAACACATCTACCTGCCTCTTTAGCATATCAACTTTAAAACATTTCAAACTACCTTTTGGGAATAATGAAGAAAATAGAGTGTTTACAATACAGTGACTGGTATTTTTTTCCTGCCAAGCCATCAGGCCAGTACATTGCGTATTTGTAGACTACCTTTGCAGATGTCTGTCTGTGTTTAATAAGAACTTGATGCAAAGCTCATTGAAGCAAGTAGGAATTCTTCAGTTGTCTCCTGTGCTCTTTAGATCAGGCTACAATTCACAATCATGATAGCCTTCACTTAATAATCTTTTAAAAACTCCTGTGTTGAAAATAAATAATGCATGAAAATCTCTAATATTGGGTGAAAACTTCAGGACCCAAAACTTGATTCAGACGCAAGTTATAGCTCCAGAGTAACTGTAGAATTACATTATTATGTTAAGTTTAAGGGCACGTACAATAACCTGAAATGCTGCCTGTATTTCACTGACTGGCAGTGCTTCAAGCACGCTCACTTTGGTTCTTTGGGTGTGCTGATATTTAAAGTAATGTTTGTGTTGGTTGCAAGGGGTCTCAAGGGGATCTTAGCATGTTCTTGCGCACTGAATGGTGTGTAAGTGTATTTTGTATGAGTGAGCCATGTCTGTTTCTGTCACCCTTTATGCCAGCAGGATAGAGACATTCTTCTCTTAGAGTAGTCCTCATACAAATATATAAGGTCCCTTTTTGGAAGTCTCTTGAGTGTCTGTTCTCATTCATGTGGTCTGTAATGAGACAATGACAACACTGAACCATGTGTTCTCCATGGAAAACAATGTAATTTCAACAATTTTCCATTTTCTCTCATGTTTTTCTTGAAAGAGGGGACCTTCTGTATGTGTACAAAGATTTCTGTTGCAGCTCTCCATAGATAGCCACGCCAAAGAGAAAGCATGAAATCTTCTAAGGCAGGACATTCGTCCTGGCTTATCTGGCCCTGAGAGACATTAGCTAATCAAGGCATGATACTCCATACAATAGGACAAGTGCTGTAAAGCTGCCTCTGTTATCCCAGCAAACATGGAGACTTATCATTCCCATGGCCATTTTACAGGATTTGTTTGCCTCTGACAGCAGCATACACAGCCTATGGTGTTATCAGCTCCAACAATTAATCTGATGCTGGCTCTCTGTGTTATCGTCTCCCTAATAAGTCTTTTTTGCTTCTTCTTTTTTTTTTTTTTTTTTTTTTCCCACCCCATTTGTGAGAATTTCTCCCCTGGAGCTCTTCTCTATCAGGCCCCTGCAGCTGCTGTTATTTTAGATATGGCAGGAAGTAGGTATCGGAAAACAGCAAGAGCTCACAGCACTCAGAAAAATCTAGCAATTCCTCTGATTTACCCCAGGCTCTGGCTCCAATCAAAGCTGGTTGAAAAAGGAAAATGAAAAGCAAGAAGGGGGGAAGTTGGCGGAGAGAAAGGCCCAAGCAGACAACTGCGTCTGGGCTGCGCGTGTGAGGAAGGAGAGTTTCAGCCATCACCTCCTGCGGGGTACCGGCAGGGATGCTCTACATGGCCGTGTGGGATGGGAAGTGCTTGGCTGGGAGCAGTATTCCGTGGCAGAGCTGGGGCTGCCACCCTCTGCTAGAGCCAAGAAAAGCCCTTCTTGCTTCCCCAGGGACACGTGCTTCTCATCCCTTTTACGTGTTCTCCCCCTTGCGTGTCCAGTGTGTGCCTGAAGCAGATCGGCTTACCTGGCCCTCCGGCGGCTTCTGAATATGCTTTTAGCAGCACTTACCAAGGGGCACCAGCCAAGGACACTGGTGGAAAGTCACTGGAACAGGAAACTTACATCACTACTACTATCATTAGTATTAGTATTGTGATTATTATTATTACAACCACTTTTATTTTTATTAAAATTTTACAGCTCAGACAGAATACTTCCTAATCTGCTCAGCAAAGACATTTTTACTCACTCTGAGTACCTTTTAAATCAGGCTGACTTTGAAGATGACTTCTGAGAGGAAGGAAAAGAAAAGAAAAGAAAAGAAAAGAAAAGAAAAGAAAAGAAAAGAAAAGAAAAGAAAAGAAAAGAAAAGAAAAGAAAAGAAAAGAAAAGAAAAGAAAAGAAAAGAAAAGAAAAGAAAAGAAAAAAGAAAAGAAAAGAAAAGAAAAGAAAAGAAAAGAAAAATATAAAGAAAAACACCTCCAAATCGCTCATTCAGCAACCAGTTTAGGGAAGAAGACAACACCACCCCCATACACAAAATGCATGCAGAAAAATTACTACTTTTAGGACTGGTTTTAATACATAAATTGTCCCCTTTGACACAGCAGATAAGGAGGAAGATGTCCACCCACAGACATCTCACACTATTAGCAATCTAGTTAACATCTGTGAATGTTTTAGGGAAAGAAATTACACTTTGAGACATTTCTTTTTTAATTACAGGCTCCAGATGAGATTTGTTAGAGCAGGGAAATGTATCCCATAGCGACTGATGTCAATAGCAAGCAGTCCCTAAAGCCAGCCAGGATTGGGAAAGCCATGCTGTTTGCTGCTCTTGGCACTGCTCCCTGCTTTCACAATGTCAAAGTTAGAACCGGCTTTATATGCACTTTCCTTTTTTTTTCCACAGTAGCTGTTGCCAGCAAGCTGTAAACTACTGTATATCACTCAGATTTAAGAACCTAAACTTTAAAACAAATTAAACTCTTGTTGACATTGTAGTAAAAATCAGAATCGAACTGAACAGCTCAGTAAAACTGCACTTCAATTATTTTATGGATTTAAGATTGTTTTCTAGGATTCCCAGACTCCCAATACAGCAAAGTTATTTCCTCTTGGCAGATGTCTGGAAAAAAAAAATAATTGAATGGATAAAATCATGTGGCAGACACCAGGTTGAAGCCTAAAGGGAGGAAATGGTGTCTCCCCAGTACCTGTAAATATTTGTTCTGTGTCTTGACCAGGAGAGCCTTTCGTCCATGCTTTGAAAAAAATTTTTCAAGGTTTTAATCTTGTGAGTTTTTAAGGAAATAGAATTTTCATCTGTCAAAACCCAGTTTCAAACTAGGTGTTTGTGTGGGTTTGAACTAGAACGGCAAACACAGATCTGACCCACCCTTTAGAACCACATCTGATCGCAGCTAAATGCATGCAGCACACCAGTGGTCCGAGTCCCCAGCCTCTGCTTATCTTTCATTTTCCTACTTAGCAGTTAGTGTTGGGTATTCTTTTTATAATTCTCTTTTCTTCTTTTTTTCCTATTCTGTAAAATGGAAACAAGGGTTTCCATCTGATTAATTGCCAGGTTTCCATTCTTTTTAATGTTTCCTCTCAAAACAGTTCGGAATGAAAGTATTTCAGAAATGTGTGTAGACGGAAGCTACTGGAGATAATAATTTGTTTTATGGAACTATGTTTTACAAAAGGTGTGGTGCACCAGAAGGGCTGTTGTGTGGAGCAAACAACAATCCATTTGTATGGCCTTTCATCAAAACCTTTGTTGCACTTTTTTCTTTTATCTCATCGGTGGAATGTCCTTGATGTTCCCAAATCTCCAGACTAAAAGCGCTTGGTTCACAGAGTCTTTGTCAGGACCCAGGACATCCCTCTGGCTGTCCTGAGCAGCCAAGACCCCTGCCAGGGGTCACAGAGACCCTGGCACAGAGCCCAAAGTGCCTGCAGTTCTGATTGTGACCCGTGGAGCGAATTACCAACCTTGTATGAAGATCAGCAAGCCACAACAGTTTAAGCAGAATATTAGTGAAGTTATCACAGGGTGAAAATGTAGATTTTAGGATTTTGGTACAGGGGGTTTGGGAAACAAGATGGAGGATTCAGGACCAGCCTCGTGGTTCTTTTCTTCTTCTTCTTGGCATCCATCTTCTGTGTGATGTTGGCACTTACAGATTGGTTTAGAGTAGAAGCTCACTGTCTAACATGGGTGATGGGCATTGGAAGGTAATTGTAAATATGTTATACGTAGTTTTCACTATAAGAAGACACGGCCGCCCCGTGGGCGGGCAGAGTGCTTGTGGCTGCCCTGCTGAGCTGACCCCGGCTGGGCAGAGAGAAAGCTTTATAGATAAGAAACAATGAACAACCTTGAGACCGCGAAATGAAGAGCTCTGACTCCTTTAAGCGCCGGGCTGGGAAAAGAGACTCTCCAACCTTTCTCGGGGTCACTCAGATAAGCTAATGATCCCAGCAGGTCTTCAGCAAGAGCTGACCCTTGCTGGGTTGCTCTTGTTGCAAGGATGCTTCTGAAGAGAGAGCCAGATGTTGCACATCTGCATGCCCACAGCTAGGTCCTGTGGTCTGCATGTCCTGTCTCAACTCCCCAGGGAGCAGGGACCTGCCTGCCCCTTCAAGCAATGTGTAGTCATGTGGATTTTCCAAAGCTGCTGTGTTAGCCTCCATGCGTTTGCCTCCTACTCTGAATTAGCTCATTTGACCTGACTGAATCTCATGAAAGCAGCCAGTTTTCTTTATTGAAGCATTATTAAATTTTTAAAGCTCCTCTTGAATTACTGTTAAAGTTCTTCCACTCATTTTGTTGCCTGGAGCACCTCTCAAAAGTGCAGGCCAACTCCTGCTGGAGTTTGGATGTGCTGTGAGATCGCAGCCTGGGCCTTGGAAGCACCCTGTCATTTCTCAGCTGTTGAGAAGCAAGGGTTTTGAAATCCAGCTACTCAAAATGAGGCAGAAAAGAAGCCTGTTGCACATTGCAAGTGGCTGTTTGGAAAGTGTAATGCAACCATTTTGAATAAAATTTTAGGTCCTTAAGTGTGTTTGAGAGATGAGTGTTGTACACCTGCTCTCAAGTGCCTTTTTCCTAGTTCTCTAGTGCTGGCTGCAGGTTTACAGTGCTTTTTTCTTGGGGCGGAATAAATTTCCTCTCTAGTGCGGGGCACTGAGCATCAGCAGGGTTCTTGTGTCAAGCACTGAGCTGCAAGGGGGAAAGTTATGTCTTCCCTGCAAGCCCAGCTGTTATTCTTGCTGAATTCTTGCAACTGCATGTGGTGATTTTACTGCTGACATTGCTCTGTCAGTCCAGACAGAGCTTGAGCCATTCTGCAGCTAAGCACAGCATGTGGGAGGGGAGAAAAGAGAAAAAGACATTTTGTCATGTTTTCAGCTCTGTCACACTGGGACCATGTACAAATAAGAGTATTCTTCCAGCTGCTATATTCTGAGATACTCGCTGGAGGTGGTTTTAGCATCCAAGGAGTACTGGAATCCAGGAACAGTCTGGGCACAATTTTCACACCCGCATCTCCACACTGGGGACAGCATCCACTAACACCCTGGGTGTTTCCACATCATGGCCCAAGCTGCACTGGTATATCTGCAGTGTAAGTCTGCCTAAATCAGCCTTTGGATCAAAGCTTCTCAGCCAAACTGGATGGGGGGGTTTGTTATGAAAAGGTCCGTCCCTAGTTAGGGTGGTACAAAGCCAAAGCATGAGTGTCATTGAGCACTGCCAGTGCTCTTGTCCAAGGAGCCATGATGAAGAGGACATGCACTCCTCTTTGAGCTACAGTGTTCTCCAGGAACAGATGCTGCTGTGGTTGAAATGAAACCCTGTGGCATTATTTACAACTCCCATTATGGTGGTGACCAGATCATCATGCCAAAAGCAAATTTATTACGTGACAGCTTTTTATTGCATCCATTTTTTTTGCCATCTCTTCACAACCACCAGTTCAGATTGCCAGAGCCAGCCAGGTTCTTGCCCAGTGCTGAAGATTAGCAGCTGTGTTCCATTGCCTAAGAATTTCCCCCAGCTAGCATGACCTTTGCCAGCCTAGTCCCCAGCAGGCTCATAGGTGGATTTCTTTTCCCTTATCAAACACATAAAAATTTTATTAGCCCCACCCAGCCTTTCTCTTCCATTCAGCAGCATGTGGCCACTCACTGAGTCACTTCATGGTCATCCTTTTATCTGACTGAGCAAAACCCTGTGGATTAGGGGTTACCAAACAAGCCTCAGCCTTCACATGGGCAGGGCACAGATGTGTCCCCGCAGTGGCCACCCACTGTGCCATAGGCACATTGGGTATGGTCTGCATGGTAGCATCCTCCTGTTGTCCCTGCCCAGGTGCCCTCTTTGCTGGGTGATGTGAATAATGGCACTGATCTCTTCTGTTTGGCATGCACTTTGCTGATGAAAAGGGCTATAAAGGAAAGAGGTGGTGATGATGGTCGTGGTAATAGGGCAAGCTGGGTCCAATAGGAAAAAAAAAAAAGAAAATAAAAAAAAAGACAACCAAGCACTTCTTGCTCACAAAAAGATCATATAGATCCTGTTTTAACTTATCTCAGGAAGCTTCCATCCTTAAGACCCTGTTACTCCTGCTCAAGTCTATCAGATTTTGAGGCTGGTTGAGTGGAAGAAGAGTGAAGTCTCTTGGCCGTTCTCTACCCATGGAATAAAAAGGGCACTCAGCAAATACTGCTGTGTGAGGCAAGAGTGTTTCTTTCTTGCCTCCATTTATTGTTTCTTTGTTTTACTTGCTATGCCCAGCTGCACACAAGCTGGTTTTTATGAAGAGGAGTGCAAGGTGGCTCATTTTGGAGGATTCCAGAGGATCACTACGGGCCACACTATTATTGCATAAAGTCAATTAAAGAGCATACATGCACATCCCATTGATTTGATTTAGAACTAATGAAAGCTTCAGTAATGTGCTATTACAAGAAACTTAATGACCCCTTTATATTGAATGCAACTTCTGTGGCACCTAATATGCTTTGATAAATTGCTCATTATGTGCAATGTTAGAAAAGCTGCTAAAAAGATGAATAATTGTATAATCAATAGAGAAATTCAGTTTTATTTTACTTTTTTTAAACTCTGAAATCAGTAAACCATAGAGATTATGGACCTTTTCTTGCTCCCTTTTTTCCTCCTATACCCCCAGAATTATTTTTCTCTAAAGCTAACCCGTCACTTTTTTAGCATGCTGAGAAAAGCCCTTTCTTGTGTTATTAGAAAGGTCTGGCCTGATGGCCTTGTGAGGTCTGAAGGGTTGGTGTCAGCTGCCCACAGAAAAGCTGGATGCCTGCACATGGGGTGCTCCTTTGGCAGGGCATGTAGTCTCCGGGTCGCAGCCTTCAGCATTGGGCTCAGAGCTTTGGGACATGGTCCAGTCCCACTGCCCCTCTCCCATTCACAGCTGGTGAACCTTAGAACCTGCCAGCCCTTGGGGCCATCAGGTGGGCTTTAATCTTGCTTTTCTTTTACCTTTAGAGCCTTTCCTTTACCTTGAGAGCCTCATGTCACAAGTGTTGTGAGGTACAGCAAACCTTGGGAGATGGGATTAGGAAAATGAGAGTAAAAAGTCAAAAAAAGGAAGTTTCATTTCGGTGACATTTAGGATTTAACAATGCCAGATATACCTGGAGGCTAGAAAAATAGGCAAATGCCGAATTGCTTAAAATTTCTTTCGATTTTGAATCTAGTCTTGTCATGCTTCAGGGCACGAATCATGAGTTCTGAATGCTGTATTGCTCATGACAGGAGTAAATTCCTGTTGTCTATGGCAAAGGGGTGCATGGTCTTCCTTAGTCCTTCCAGACTGGCATCCGCAAAGCTTCCAGCAGCACTGACCTCAGGTTTTGGCTGCCATAGGTAACATTTGTGTAGTTTATCTGTCGTGTGGAAATTTTGTGTAAAATGTAAAATATGTCCGTTTTGTTTCCCTTACAGATGCTCTTAGGAACGTAAACACATCATTTTGGTTAAATTGTGGTTTATTTGTTCATTGCCCAGCCTTACCCTCTCACGTGTGCATATGTGTGTGTCAGATGAAGCTTGTTGCATCACACTGGGGCAGATCCTGCAGCCTCTGCACAGCCCAAATATCCATCTCCCCAGGCAAGGCGGGCCTCAGTGAGGGCTACCTGAAATTCCTCTTGAGTCTCTGATCCTTTGGTAAAAAGGGCAAATCAGATTGAGTTCAGCCATCCTCAGACTAACAGTAAAATCAAGCTGAAGTTTAGATTCCAGTGTTTTGGAAATCACTGCAGCTCTGCTGATCCTTAAGCTAATTTCCAGCAGCTGGGGAATTTATCCCTAAGTGTTTGCAGAGCAAGAGATGCAGGGCATTTCCAGGGCTGCATATGGGAGGGATGAAAAAACTGAAACCCGGAAATTTTGGTGCAATAGGATGGGACTCATTTAGTCTTGGCACCTATTCAAGAGCCCCAGTTAAATTGCTGCTGCACAGTGCTGTCATCACACTAGAAGGAACCTTTCCCATTAGCCCTCTACAGTGCAGCCACCCTGCAGACTTGGAGTTGTTAAACTAAACAAGGCAGAGGCAAGAGCAGGTAGGAAATGGCTCCGTGGTAATGGCTGCATGCACAACAATGCCTTCCATCGTGCCAATCTGATGCTCTTACGGGAGGATCATGTTTTATTCAAACCTGCTACTTGTTGTCACTCACTTGCTCCACTGTCCTATTCTCTGTCTCCAAAAATAGCATGCCCTGTGGTAGTGGCTTATTATGATTAAACAGATAAAAATAAGTTTAAGGTTTAAACACATCCAAGACACCTGAGGTAATATAAGATCTGACTTCTTTGTGGAATGTGTGAAGTTATATTTTCCACTGCCTCACAAGACTTGTTTTGTTTAGTTTTTAATTCAGTAAGGGTTCATGTGATCTATAGTTTGGATTACAGTCTGGCACCTCAGGAATTTATATCACTGTTTTCTGATGTTTTGCCTCACTCACAGAACAATGCTTACTAGCTCTGAAAAAGACTTTCTGTAAGAAAAACCAATTTTTTTCTGTGATTTGAGTAACAATTATGTGTTGTTTGTTGCAGCTTTCATGTGTCAAAAAGTAGTGATGCTTATTAGTAGTGAAGAAGTAGGTACCCTGATAAAAACTACATAATTTTAGTCTTGGGATGGTTTATACTAGGAGCTTAATTTTTCTAGTCACTGTATATGCATCTATATTTAGCCATTTTTCTCTTAAAAAAAATCTCAACATGGAGATAAGAAAAAAAACACCTTCCTTCTGTATTTTGGCTTCCTCTACATTCATTTGCAATTTTGAATTCCTCTTCAGTGATTCTAATATGTGGCATTTCATCTAAAAGAAGGGCGTACAAGAGCACAGAAGCCTAATGGAGAAAGATATGGCATCACTGCTGGTGGAAAAAATCCAAGGGCAATAATTATAGGCAGCAAAGTCAACATCATACTACAAAGCATTACTACAGGTAGCATGGTGTCAGCATCAAACTCGTAGTCACTCCAGAGCTATGTGTCCCCAGCTCTCTTAATGTGCTGAATAATGACAGCAGAAATTCAGATGTACTTGTGGGTACATCCACACTGTGTAATGAGCTGTGTGGAGAGGTCCCTGACCTGAGTGTCCCTATAATTTTACCCATGTAAGGCTTGACCTGAGCTAGTGAGTTCTGCCAGGAGGCAAAAACAATGAGCCAAACCAAGGCAATTTTGCTTTCAGGACTGCTACTTGTTTCTGGAGGTGGCTCAGACGTTCCACAGAGCTTCTGGAGGCTGTGACACAGAAGCTGTGCAGTCTGACCAGTGTCAAACACCATCCAAATAAGGTCTTCATACTGCTTGGCTTCATACTGCTCTTCGTACTGCTTGGCCAGCTACACCCATCAGAAAGATGAAGCGTTATTGTACGGACACGGCAGAATCAGAGTGTGATTTACCACAGGTTTTCCACACACATATCTTGAAAGGTGCAGCTGCTTTTACTTGTGTTTTCCATGCCATGTGAACCAGTCAGAGCGGGCTGCGTTGGTTCATTTTCCTCAAGATAGCGTTTATGGCATCTCTGCCTCTTGTCTTCAGTTCTGCTCCATGTTAGAGGCAGTGGTCCCCGGCAGACACAGGTGGACATGAAGTAATGAACAAAGGTTGGCTAGCCAGTTGTGGATAGAAACTTCATGTGACCCTGCATGCCTGGATGTCTTGGGACATGCCATGTGGCACTTTCTATTGATGAGGAAACCAAAAACCATCCTGAAGGAGCTGAGTTGATGCGATTGCTATTTACAGGGCAACAGGGGCATGTGAATCACAAGTTGTCAGCTCAGTGCAAAGCCTCTGAGTGTCCTTTTGCCTAAACTTTTACCTCACCTCTCTGTGTATTAAAAAAGAATGAAGTGAACCTCCCTTTTGAAAGAGAAGAGTGCATCATAAAGAGCCACAATAGTAAATATTACAACCTTACTCAGTCTCCTTCCGCAAGCCTTTCTGGGCTCCTGCTGACATGGACTGAAGTCATGGAAACATTGGTCTTTGGTTTCCACATGTGTGACAAGGCAGCAACTTCACCTAGCCAGAAACCAGAGATTTAATATTTCTGCTGGCAGTGTGAAAAGGAATGGGATATATTTTCAAACTGATACCATTCAACCACAAAACGGTAGACTCAGCTTTTCATAATTGTGAGCTTGACCATGGCTCTCAGCTCACTTCCCATTTTTTGAGACTCTTGTGGAACATTCACCTTTAGGAGTATGAAGTCTTCCATACTCTCTTATTTGTATCCCCAAAAAGCTCCCCAGTTGGGGAAACCCTGTGCATGTGCCCTCTCCTAACTCCCTGCACCACTGACCTTGCAATTTCTCAGCTCTGAGCAGGAACAGTGTCTGAGCTGGAAGGCAGAACTTTGTCTCAGAAGAACAGGTATTTTATTAAAACAGAAGGCCACATTGTTATCCACAATAGTAATCTGCAAGGAAAGCAGAAATCTGCAGAAATTCAAAGTCTTGCCAGTTGATGGAATCCATGTACAGCCACCAAATGTTAAAAATACTACATTTCCTATGAAGTTCACATCTATATATGGAACCCACATTTGTACAGATATATCTGGTTGTCCTGTTCCGTGCAGGAACCCAAACTGGTGCATTGGTAAGACACTGATTTTGCTAATTAGTAAAGCAGAAATTTCCATTGCAAGGGCATTTCAAAGCAAAATTAAATATAAGAGGAAAAAAACTCATTAAACTAAAATGTGGGGTAACAGCTCACCACATCCTGCTACTGTGGCATCTGCTGTTTAGCAAAGGAAAGGTTCCTCTTTCAGAAGCCTTGACAGGTAAAGAGGTCACGTGTTGCCTGCATTTCTCAGCGTTATTATTTTTTTACTTTTCTGTCAGTGGAAAAGCTGAAGATGACAATGGAAAATATCAGTTGAGAGAAGGCATTGTGGGGAACTGTAGGTGTTAGCTATGAAAGCGACAGTGGCCTCCCTGCCAAAGCCAGCAGAAAAACAGTGAAAAAAAATGTGATGACAAAGGCACTGTAAATCATAGTACTCAGCTGTTTGGTCTGATAGGGATCAACCTGGTGCTTTAAGGGAAGTGCTGTGCTACTCTAGGCATTGAAGGTTAAACATCTTGCATGCTGTCCCAGATCTGCTGCTAAGCTGTATGCAGGGCCTGCAACAAGCTGGGTAATCATTTGCGTCTCATGTGTCCTGCTTATAAAACGAGTCTTTGTTAGTACCCAGGTTATGTTGTTTTAAAAATTAGTGTAAAGGCATTGGAACCTTTCTTTGAAGAATGTTGTGCTTATTCAAAACCCAGCTACTCCTGGAATGGTACTGCAGACATGGATGGATGTGTATCCAAAAAGCTACGGATTCAAAGACCAGCGTTGCTTTAGAAATGAAACTCAAACCTGGGCCAAAATACTGCTTGTACTGAGTATTGCTGTTCTGTGGAGCATGCACAATCCTCCTGTAATAGTAGCAGGTTTGTAAGTCAAAAGTTGAGCATTCAAGACTGCAACCAGCTGATTCTCCTTAATTATATAATAAATATATTGTTACAAATGTGAGAGCCAAGAGAAAAGTGTCAATTACTTTATCTGCATAATCAGATTTTGCCTCTCTGAGAAGTTCTGCAGTAGTCCTACAGGACCAAGTGGAGCTCTGAGGATACCAAAGGGATAGGTGGCAAAGGAGATAGTGAACAGGGAACAGTCAGCTCATTTACTTGAAACATGAATTAAATTTACAGGAAACAAATTTAAAACAGGAAAAAAAACCCCAACTTTTTTCCATCCTCACATATGCACACTGTAGAACCCATTGCTACAGGAAACTGTGAAGGCCAAAACAGGTTCAGAAGGTTACTAGAAAACTTAATGGAAGAAAGTTCATCAAAGTCCATTAGAAGCAAGGGTGTAGACATCTGGCTCACTGTGACAGCAGTTCAGTGGCCCCAGAGAGCAGCAGGCACAGAGTTTCCCAGGATTTTCCTGGAGAAAGCTGTGAGAAAGCTCAGAGAAAATAATGAGAAATGTGTTATGGAGATTTGTTTACCAAAGGGTGATTTCTTAATTGGACACTGGATGGTGTTTGGATGGATTGACCAATTAGGTCAAAGCTGTATCAGACTGTCTGTAAGGGTTACGAGCTTCTTAATAAATATCGTATAGTATGAGATAGATAGAGAATAAAGCAATGGATCAGCCTTCTGCAATCATGGAGTCAATGCTAATTATTACCCAGCTGGGGGCCTGCAGCGACAACTCACGAAGTTCTCCAGTAGAGCAAAGATGAACTAGAGACAGCCCCACTGGAGATGTGCTGGTTCATTGCTCTTTCCCAAAGAACTGACAGTAGTGGTGGTTGTAACACTGGTGTGGATGGACACACAGGATACTTAAGCAGAACCATACTTCAGTAACAGAGGTTTGATTTGCTGTTGGGAAGGACAGTCTTGGGTCAGCCTACAACAAGAATATTGATGTTTTCTTGCCAAACGAAAGAAAAATCAGTTGGGGGTCAAGAAAAGATTCCAAGATACTCCATTTGATGCAAAATAAAATATTTCCTAGCATGCAACAGAAATGTTAACATGTTTTGGAGTATTAAAAGGAAGTAAATTTTCTAGAAATCAGAAAAAATGTGGAGAGTCCTCACAGGAGTGCTGGACCATGCAGTTGGGGGTAGCAGGGATCATCCTTCTAGCAAACCCAGCACACTTCACATGTGCTTGCCTCCTGGTTTTCCCCCATTTCCGCCCACCAGAGGGTTTTCCTTGCAGCCTCAGGTGTCTGGGTGGGCAGTGAGGGAAAGCCCGCTCGAATCACACTTCCCCTTTCATCTCTGCTAGCTGGCTGCTGCTGCTGCAAGGTCAGCTGTGCTGCCACGTATTCCCCCACCTGGGCCTTTTGCATGCACCCTTGTCCTTCTCTGCAGGTTTTTTCCACTGCATTGTTGGGAATATTTTGCATTTTTGACACTGCAGTGGGTCTTTACAAACAGCAAGTGAAACAGCAAGTGAAATAGTGAAATAAAATGAGCTGCATCTAAGCCATGCTGTCCACAGATGACTGTGGAGGAAAGAGATGTTGAGATTTTGAGAGATGTTGAGTGTTCTCTTGGTGGTCATGGCCCTGTTTTATTGAGATGTCTGGCGGCAATGGATGCACTTGGGTTGAGGCTCCCAAGTCTGTCTCCCAAGTCTGTAGTGACAGTCTAGGGACTATTGTTGAACAGCTGTCAGATGTTGTTGCATGAGGACACCAGGCTTACTCATCAAGGTAGCAGAAATCCACCTCTCTTAAGAAAGTAATATAAAATAAAAACAAGCAATAATACTGCTGTGAGTC
Source organism: Emberiza elegans (assembly GCA_024865655.1). NCBI lineage: Eukaryota > Metazoa > Chordata > Aves > Passeriformes > Fringillidae > Emberiza > Emberiza elegans. Next base: position 60,593,384 of record JALJVW010000206.1, read on the forward strand.
AGTAACAAAACATGAGTGATTTCAGCTGAGGACAAATTGATTTGGGTGCTGAGAGATGGAGAGAGTGTGACTCAAGGAGCACTGTGGTCTCATGGCCTGAGCCAAGGCAGGTGGGCTCCCAGCTGAAAGGAAAAGTTGTGTCATATCTGGAGTAAGACGTGTCCTGCAGCACTCAAGTGACAGAGGATCAGCTGAAGGGACCTGGAGTGACTGGAAGGGGCAGCCTCTTGAGTGCCTAAGCTGGTTTTGGAGTTGGACCTTCGGTTCGTGTCATCAAGTTGCTTCCAAAATACCTTTGCTACATGCTTTAATAGGGGAAAGCATGAGCTGGCAGGCTGAGACTGTTGCTTTTCAAAGTTTTACTGAAAGAAGCAAGAGTAACTCAGCAAGTGCTACAGCATTAGTCAGAGATTTGAGATGCCTTGGTGCTAATCCTGACTGAGATGGGGAGGCCCTTCACATTTCCACCTCCCTGTCCCCATGAAATACCAGTGATGTTTATGTTCACATTTTACAGAAGCACTGTGAATATTCATTATTTAATGTTTCTAAGCACTAAGTAACTGTACAAAGAGTGAGGATAGCCCTGACTAGTGTCTTAATTCTTTTTGATTTAACAGAAGCTTTGAGGGAAAGTTAGCAAAACTATGATGCTGCCTGGCCAGTAGGAGGATTTGTTTTCACTGTCACATAAAACATGAAGGTATCGCTGTGTGGTTTTGCTGCAGAACTGAGAGTGCCTTGAGAAGTTTATCACAGAAGCGATCTTTACAAAAGCATCATGGCAGAATTCCACAGAAGTTGAATGCTGTTTGCATTCAAGGCAGAGACTGAGTCCGTAAAGCTCTCTGGAGTCTGGCCACGTGCAAATGGGGCGGCGCTTCTGGCTGGGGTTGGATGCGTGCAGAGTAGTCTTTGCCTCAGTGCAGGGCTTGCTACTTGAATTTGTTTCTGCTTTTTGGTAATATTAAAGATGAAGTCCACAGTACTCTCAAGGGGAAGAACTGCTTTTTCTTTTCACAGCTCATTTCCATACTTCTTAGTTTGCTGCTGTAAATAGATAGTTACAAATGCAACTGATATTTCCTCTCTGAAGTATGGTGTGTGTATCCATTGGTAGAATTGGTTTTGGTGGCCAGGACCTGTGACACAAATCCTGACTGATTCATGTGCTGCAATTACTAAGTGGGCAATAGGTCTGCAGGAAAAAAAAAAACAAGCCATAAAAACCAACACCAAACGTACCCAACTAATTGCTTCAGGAAGCTGGTTTTACATAGGCTTGGTCTTTTCCAGTAAACACATGAAGTTATCTGGATTACTGTGAAGAGCAGCCCACAAGGAAAGGAAAATGGTGGTGCTTCCGTGGTGCTTCCATGATGTGGGCACGTGTGTCCCAGTCCTGGCAATGTTAGAGAAGCTCAGAAGCAGGGATAGTCCTGTTGATGGCGTTTTGTCTATCTCCATGTAAATCAGATGGTGGCAGTTGCTGTAGGGAGGTGGAGTGGAAATAAAAGGGATGTTGTGTCGATGACCTTTGCCAGGTTCGGTCATTTCCTGTCCATCTGCCAAAAATCACATGGACATAATTGGAGTGTGGGAAACTGTATTGCTTGATGATCTTCAGAGGAGGGGGGAAAAGAAAAAAAGAAGACTCGTGAATAAAGAAAACAACTCTTTATCAGTGGAGATGCAGTCTGGCTGGCTGATGCTGAGATAGCAGACCTTGTTTATTCTCTCCTTTGACTCTTGCCAGGAGAGTTTTTTTAACTTGTTTGTCCCTCTCATTTGTTTGTGTGGATAGAAGTAAAGAGTCCATGTCCACATGCATTGGTCACCATAATGGGAGGGTATATATTTAAACATGTTACCAGCTCTAGGGAATGGGCAAGCATGCAGCAGCTTCCTCTCTTCTTTTTTTTTTTTTTTTTCCTTAATATCAACCCACAGTGGAAAAAATCAGCTTGTGAAGTTTTATTCTATCTAGGCATTGCAGCTGCGCATATCCAGGTTCAGTGACTGGCAGCTTTCTGCCACCAGTACCTACCATGGCTAACATACTTTCCAAGCAGCTCTTTTTGTGGAAAGAGTAGATTATTCTAGGATCTCCTGTGGTCCTCCTGGCTTTGCATTTCTGAGGCAGTTCTAGAGGAAATGAAATGTTTTATCTGTAACCAATTTGAAACGTTAAGTATGTTTGATGCAATCAACGATCCAGGATGCTGCTGGTTTTGTGATGCCTGGTTTTACACAGTATTTAGCATGTTAATAACCTTGGTTAATCCTGCTGGGTTTGCACTGTGATCAGCCTGTACAAGCTACCTGGTGATGTCACACTTACTGTTCAGAGTTGTACTGGAGCTCTCAAGGAATGAGTGCGAGTTCGGGGAGTTTGTGAACTGAGGACAACTGCCTGCAGCAGCAGGATGCTAATCGATACCTTTTCTTGTCTTCTTTCTTTGCAGTAAATGAAATTATAAGGAATGACCTTTCCAGTACCAATGTCCACTCATAGCTTTCAGTGTGGGCTGGTATGAAATCCACATTTTTGACTTGGCTGGCACATCACCTCAAGTCGGAAGACACCGAATGAACTGAAGACGTTGCCTGGTACCACTCTGATCTTCCACCTTAATGAATGTCAGGAACTGAAGATTTACCTCTTGCTTACAGAGAAGTAGCTCCTCAACTTCAACAGATGAAACAGCGTTTTTTAAAGAAAATCATCTCAAAAGAGAAAAGAATGAGTATGCTCCAAGATGGCGCATTTCATGGGACAAAACTAGGAAACTCAGCAAAATCTGAGAACTTCTTCCCATTGCTGATCCTTTTGGCATTGCACCGCTGGAATAAAGCCCTGGAAGTGCCTTATTTTACCAGGTTGTGGCATCAGGGCATTTTTAATAAGCTTTGAATTTCCTACCAAGAAAATGTTGGTAGATGCAGAAACTCTAGAGCTTGAATTCTGGAGAATGATACTGGAAAAAAGCATAGGACTCTGCAGCAGAGTAGGGAGAGCAATCCCAACTCCAGTAAGACACGTTTATGAATTCCAGAATTTCCTCAGCTTTTCCTCTGCTGTAATGTACAGCCTATTGCCTTATTCTCAGTGCATTTCAAAAGCCTCCTGATTCATCATCATCTCAGCTTTCTTTTTGCATATTGCCTTCATTACGTGCTAATGAATCATAGGGTTGGTAGTAGTAGCATGGTAAGATTCTGATTTTGATCCAGCTTCTGTCATAGCACAAGTGAGTTGAATAGCACAGAATAAAAAAGGTTGATGGACAAAAAATTGAAATCTATCTTTTACACGATAGATGAATATGTATGCATGTACATACATACAAGTATATATGCATATATTTATATATGACAAATAATATAGATGATTGCCTAGTAAGGGCACTGAATTTAGCAATAATTTCAATTTCTGGGAATGCATTTCAAATCCACAGCAAATATTTCAGCTACTTCTTTTGAGGGTTTGTTGCACCTAAAGCAGGTATACATTTTCTTTCCTCACGCAGTTAAGCAAGCACTTTAGATAGGCAAGAAGGATGCATATATAATACATGTTATTTACCAAATGTCAGAATATGAGTTCTAGTAACTGTAAATACCATTATGGAAGAGTGTAAAATATTTGTTGTTATAATATTATTATTCCGCAGAAGCCTTATAACTCTCTGCTACGTGTATAGAAAAGGATGTTACCAAAAACCGACCTTGGTTTCACATGCAGCGCTGTGTAGTGCATTTTTAGATGAGCTAACGTTCCTAGACTTACAGGTAAGGCATGTAGTGTAGCCTTCAACATTGTATTTTTTACAATCAACAGATTATTAAATAACTAGCAACGACCTATTACTTCACATAACTAAAAAAAATTAAAAATAAAAACAAAACTAAAATAAAATAGCATGACTAATTTAAAAATGTTTAACATTAATATTGTGCCTTGGGAATCTGTGCCCCCTCCTGGAAACACACCCGAACTACACCCCCGAACTGGGGTGGCTCCTTAACCCCGATGCAATGAAGACTGAACAGGTTTCACAAAAAGGTAAAATCCAGCTAAGTATTTTAAAACATTCTTCTGTATAATTATGTCTTACTTTCTTAAGGAAAAAAACCGAAAGCCATATTTGTCACATTTGCACATTACTGTGAAGACATGAGAATATAATATGGCTCTATGTACATAATATGCTGTTACTGGTCCTTAAACAGTCTGTTATTCCTTAACTGTTTAATCCCAATTATTTACCCTGTATTTAGCCTTGTAGACATTGCATGAAACGTTTCTTATAGACTGCCATATGAAAAGTTAAAAAGCTCGACAGATGTCAGCTTGACTTGTCGCTAGAAAATAGAATTAATAAACCAAAATGTTTTGCTGGAAGCTAGTCTTAGAGTGGTTCATTTTATGTTATCTTGAAAAATCTTCTTTTCTCATATAAAATAGCATTTTTAAATTATATACATATATCTCTCCATCTCTTCTATATGAAGCTGCTTGCATCCTGCTAATATAACCATCTTATTATGGAAGCAAAGTCTCTTGTCAACAGACTCCTCTTCATTTCCCCACTGCACTTAAGGACATTGCTCCCAAGAAGAGGAAATGATATATTATATAGTCCTCAGATTTTAGTCTCTCATTATTTCAGAAATGTCAATAAACTGTGCATGGAGGAATCTCTGATTATGCCAAAGCATTTTTTTTATTCATATACTAAATATCTTGGGTGAGGCTTTAACCGTGCAGGACAATGCACACATACACACAGAGGCACTTTTCAGCAGTAATTTTAGCAAAGTTTTTGAATGTATGGTTTGGCTATGTTGCAGTTTCTTCATTCTGATTTCATTTTCCTCTTTAAGCTATTTTGGGAAAAAAAACCACCCCAACCTGTTATTTTAAGCCTGGATAATGGAAGATTATGCATCTGTTGTATATGTATTCATAAAATAAAAACAAAAGCAGAAATATTTCCTGTATGAGACTGCTGTCTTGTTTCTGTACATGTTACAGTTGTTGCTGTAAGTTTAGGAAAATGATTTTCATCAACCTTTTTGAAAACAAAGCAAAACCAAAAAGCCACAACACTCTGAACTTGGAGCGTAGGTATGTTCAAAAATAGGTACATTCAAAAATACCTTGGCCAGGGATGATTCTGACTATTCAAAAGAGCCCTGTGGCTGAGTTTGAAGTGGTGAAACAAGCTGCCTTATTGATCACACAACAAAGTACTTGGCATCTGTGTGCATTGCTTGGACAACAGTTTTTTTGCCCTCCCTGGAACCATTTCTGAAACGCCTGGGTTGCTAAGGGTAGGCTTAGGATCTGTGGCCTTCATTGCAGTAGATAAAAGAGACATTTTTGTTAGGCTCAGGGCTTTGATAGCCCTGAGAGATAAGGGCTGGCCATGGGCTGGCAGGAGGGGATCTCTGCCCACCAGCTGCCTATGGTGTGATCGATGGATCTTCTCTGTATGATGTGTCCTAGCCCTGAACCTCCTCACTTTCTGTCCCAGAGGTGAAGGGGCAACAGGAGGGTGTTAGCTGAGTCAAAGCTGGGCTGAACACAGCTCTGGGCTTTTCTCAGCTCATCAGGTGGTGCCTCTGTATGTACTAACATCTGACACCTGATGGGCCATGAAATGCTGAGAAAACCTGAGCTGCTTCAATTTTTCAGGACCAAAGGCAAGTTTTAAATTATACATGATGCCTACCACAGTAGTCTGGGTCTACATAAGCACTTAAAAACCATTCAAAAATTCCTCAAGGAGAAGGAGACACAAATATGCATTGAAGTCTTTGTTGAAAGATCTTTCTCTGCCTTGGGTTTCTCCTCCTGTAAGCATGAACTGTCAGCCCCTCTTAGTCCATCACATCTGGCTTCCGTGGGGCTGGTACCCAAGCCCTGGCCATTTAAAGAGAGGCAGATGCTCCAAGCCCATCAAAGCACAAACAGGGCCCAGCTCTTCAGAGATTAGTCAAAGAACTCTTTCTCTGCTTCTCAGTCTGGAGGGTGGAAACAGTGATATTTCTGCCTCATGGACAGCATGAGCTGTATTGTTGGTAAGGTTCCTGGAAAAAGGAAAATACTGAAAATTCAGTCACAAATTCTTCTGGAGACCACGACATTTTGTATCCCAGCAAAATGTCACAAACTGAATTCACTCAAGCACTTCAGTCATTGTGTTACCTGGCTTCCTGTGAGTTTCCTTTCCCTCCCATTTCCATACATCCTTCACTCAAAGCACAACAGACCCAAGCACAGCTACATTAACCTTATCTTGACCAGACTTCTCCAGGCAAAAATAGCCTTCAGCAAACTCCTAACTGACTATTTCATTCATAACCAAAGCAGAAGGTATACCCCACACATCCATCTGGTACTGTTTGACTAAATAGCCTTGCTGGAGTCATGCCTTTGAGATTTTCCTTTCCAGCTGAAAATGGCAAATTTTGAGGAGTTAAGTTTCTTGGACAGAGTTGTACTGCCTTGAAAGCTAAGCTTTCCTTCAGCATGTGTATAATTTGATTGCATTCATCACTGTAAACCAATTGAATTTGTCTCAGTAAAAATAAAACAAAATCCCCCTCATCAAGTACATTACAGAGGAGTGTTAAGGTCAATGGCATAAAATCATGTTAGTTTCTGCAGCTCTTTTTCAAACATAGAGTCTAATTTTATGTCATAAGCACTGATTGGATTGTTCATCAAACTAAATTGAGTCCTCTGTTCTCCACCTTTGCACACACTTGCCCAATATGGAGGTCAAACTCTTGCCTGGTTTAGTTTGCCCATACAATTTCCTCTTTTTCTACAAGTTAGTATTTTTCTTCTTTGCACTTCTTTCTAAAAAAGTAAAAATATTTGGATTCTCTTCAAGTAGCCATATAATTTGTTCTGAGCAGATCAATTACAGATTCTCAAACTGTTGGCTTTAATTTCAGGTCATCCTTGAATCCAAAACTAGCTTTTTTTTGGCCTAAGAGACCGTCTTTTTGTACTGTGCAAACTTGTAGAGTTTTAACAATTCAAACAGTTGTGTTTTCAGGATTTAAGACAACTGGTAGTGTACCTGGAACTTGCCATCACCCATGGGCATATTAGCAGCTGTCATTTAAACTGAAAAGCTGCTGACTGTAGTGCTTCCTTAGCTATTTTCAGGGACAGATAACCCACAAGCCACTCTTTGCAGATGTGGCAAATTCATTTTCAGTCATTTTAGGAAATCCCTTTTTTTTCAGCTTGGTGAAAGAGTTTCCAAAGATGCCATCAGCGTCAGTTTCCAGCACCTCTTCTGAATTAGTTTCACACTCAGCTCCTGTACCCATCCTGTTTCCAGTGCTGCTGATGGAGAGCTTTTGGGTCCAGAGTAACAAAGGAAACACTGGCAGTTGGGTGCTGCTGTCAGAGCTGCAAAACCTCCAAGAACACCCATGCTGTGGGGTCCCAAAACTCAGTGTGATGGTGTTCCCATCCAGGCAAGGGACACTCCAATAACACCAGCTTCATGGTACTAGGGGGGAGGAGGGACCTCTGGGCCTTGCCAGAAAATATTTCAGTGCATGTCACGGATCTTTTAACTGTAAAATCTGGGAGTTTTCTGGTCTGGTTTGTTTTGGTTTTTAATAGAAAAAAATGACATTTCCTCCAACATGAAATCATTTGCTCTACTTACTTTTTGGGGGTCTTTTTCCTTTAATTTTCTACTTAGAAAATACAAACCACATATTATTTTGGATCAGGTTGATCCAGACTGCACCTTCTTTCCCACTTTCTCCCCTCCAAATCTTTGGGATGGGCTGCTTTCCCAGACAACAGCTCCCCTTCCACCCAAGCAGAGGCGTCATATGTACACTGCCTCTGCCCAACCTCTTGAACAGTTTCTCTGCAGGAAACTCCTCATGGATCTTTCCTGCCTCCCTGGACCCTTTCCAAGGCTGCTGCCTGGGCCAAGCTGACCCAACTCTCATCCTCATGGCAATCTCTTCTTTTTTTTCTTTTTGTTTTGTTTTGTTTTGTTTTGTTTTACCACAGGTTTCTTGTACATTTTATTTTACAAAACAAATCAGCTCTGGTCAGATGACGACACTAAATTAAGCCCACACTTTTTGGTGTATATAATGAGTTACTCTTATCCTTTTCCCCCACCCCACACACAGAGAGCCACTCCTCTGGTGCTGAACCCCCATGCCTTGCCAGCACATTGTGGTGGCTCCAGCAGCAAGCTTCTGGAGAAGGCAGCAGGAGCCACAGCCTTTCCCACCCAGTGCCGTCAGCCAGGCAGGGAGGGGAGACCCACCACAGCACAGCCCATGGGGCCCGGCTGCGCTGCCCCACCGGGGCTCGGCGTGGGCTGACAGCAGCCACAACTCAGTACACCTGGAGAAACAAATCCGGTGCCAGTGAGCCCTTGGGACGTGTCCCAGGGAGACCGGGCTGGTCAGAGCAATTAAAGTGGGTTTATGGTGGCTTCCCCGCCCAGTAGCGGGGGAGAGGGGGGGGAGATGGGAGAAGGGGCTCCAGGGCCAAGGCTGAATAGCAGAGGCGATGCGTGGGAAGGAGGGAGGACAAACTCTGCCTAACTTGCAGGATGAGTCTGCAGAGGTGGGTGTATGAAAACTCATCTATTTTCTTTAACTTTCCAACTGAGCAGTGTGGTCTGAGCAGAGGAGGTGCGGAGGGGGGGAACCCCAGAACTCTTTCCCTGTCCCTCCTTGTCTTCAACAGCAAAGTTCTTTCATCAGGGAAGTGCCCCTGTGAGAAGGAGGCACTGGGTTTTCTTCAGGTGTGCTCTGGTGCAACCCCTCCCATGACTGGTGGCCCCAGCCGCACAAATGACAACTAAGCATCTACACAAACACTCAGACTCATGTAGGAGTTTCTGGTTCAGTTTTCCCTGCAGTGCACATTGTCACTGACATTTTAAAAAGCCAGTTTCAACAGGGGCAAGTGAGATGAGAAAACTCTCATTCACAAATTAGAAAGTCAGTAATTTCAGGGTTTAATCCATATAATGTGAGGGGGTGTGGTGGAGGGATGAGACAACACTTTGACAGCTGCTCCCCTCACGCACTGCATGCCCTATGAAGCACAGCATCAAAGCACCTGGCTCGTCCCAGGGCCACCCTCAAGGCAGATGATTGCTTGAACCTCCCTGTTATTAGGAGGAAGTTCTTTGCTGTGAGCCTGGTGAGGCACTGGCACAGGTTGCCCAGAGAAGCTGTCGATGCTCCATCCAGGGAAGTGTTCAAGGACAGGTTGGATGGGGCTCTGAGCAACCTGGTCTAGTGGAGTTTGTGACTAGATGAGCTTTAAGGTCCCTTCCAAGCCAAAACATTCTATGATTCTGTCATTCAATAGCAGCATTCTTCTTGCTTCAATGTAAGCTTGCAGGCACTGAAGACCTTTGGCAATGTTTGTGGGCACAGGGTGCCAGGGCGTCTCTAGCAGTGATCCCAGCTTGCAGCAGGGGATGCTGCCTTTAGCAGACCAACCCCTTGGTATTGCTGCCAGTGACCAAGAGGGCCAGGACCACTGCATTAGCAGGATGTGTCTGTGGAGCAGGTTGTCCTGTAGTAAAGAGCATCATAAAGGCTTAGATCCAGCAAAAAATGTTTAGTCTACCCCACCCTTGCTAAAATATGTGTATGTACCAAACAGTAATTTAAAAAATAAAACTTGGTGCTAAAAATAATAATGGGAAATTATTGTTAGCTTTGTGGTTCCGTTGCACAAGATCTGTATGAGCTTTACAGGTCCAAGGAGTTATTGATTGACAAATAATGTAACTTGTTATATAACAGACTGTTTAAGGAGCTGCTGAGCTTAAAACATTTTTGTGGCTGAAGGATGTGCATTTTTGGTGACTCAAGTGCACAGTCTGAGCTCTAAAGCAGTGGTCAAGCCCAGGAACAGCACATCACTCATCGCTGCTACCTACTGGTCCAGTGGTTGACCCAGAACCCCCCCATTTCCTTTCCTCACAGCCGGATTGTGAGGTGTGGGATAACAGATGCTGCACTTGTGGCTGCTGACGCATTTCACTCCCCATGCAGATTACAGCATAGTTCTGCAGGGTGTCACTTCCACCGGCTGGCCATGCTGGCTGATGGAAAACACAGAAAGGCCATTTCTTTCAAGGCAGATATGTATCAGTTTAATGTGTCTGAACTGCTCAGCTTGAAAGGAAAGACACTGAGGCAGCCTGGCCCGGGGGTTTGTGCTTTACTTAAAGCTGGTGCTTTATGCGGTCTCTCACAGCTGCTTCAGTTAGCCCTCCCCAGTCTGAGGGCAGTTTTCAGAAGAGAAGAGGGTACCTGTGCTTGCATCCCAGTGCTGGGGACCTCTTCTGCCACTGGCCCCCTCAAACACACAGCTGATGCTCCTGAGCTCTTTCAGAACTGGTGTGGACCCAGCAGCTGGCATGGTACTTGGTCAAAATCCTTTGGGATATTTTGATTCAAGAAATCAAGATTTTAGGCCTTTTCCATGCTTAAGAGGGTTGACTGCACATAAAGCCTCTCATTTGCTAAACACAGTGAGTCAAGCGACGCAGCACTGTGCTATGTGAAGGCTCTGAATACCTTTGTTTCTTGCATTTTTTGTTCTTCACAGCCATGCTTCATAACCATGATGAGGAAAGAATTTAAGCCTCTGTGGTCACACATGCGGTTAATCTGGACCAATTCTCAGCTGGAAGATAAAGCCAGTCAGTGCCTGGGGTTCCTCCCTCCTCCCGTCTTCTCCCAGTGCGGCTGCCTGGAGCTTGGCAGGCGGACACCCTTTGGCAAGGCACCACAGCCAAGGCTTCTCCCGCTCACTGGCTGTGCTGTCAGCACATGACATGCTGTGCCTGCATCTCAGTGAGCTCCTGAGCATCCAGCTGCCCCTGGATGCAGGGCAGCCTTGGAGAGTACAAGGGGTTTGAACCCCAGGGGTTTCCAGGTGCTGGTGGCATTGAAACCAGGCCTGCAGGGATGGAAGTCACAGCATGTAGGAATGGCAAGGAGTAGGATGGTCCGGACAGACAGAGATGAGAGATCTCTGAAGCCAGGTTGTGGAACCTGGGGTTTATTGCAAAGGCCCTGGGTGCAGGGGCCTGCTTGGAGCTGCCAGCCACAGCTCCGAGCAGGCCTGAGAGAAGTAAAGAGAGTGGTACAGTGAGAGGAGGCAAGAGTGTGGTAAAAAGGATGAGAGAGTAAAAGAGAGGATAAGAGGGCGAGGTTCCCATTACAATACAATAAATCTTCTGTGTTGAATATTCTAATTCTCACTAACCAATCTAGTACAAGATACAAATCCTATAGCATTTCCATACAGCTTAGAAGAATCATTACCGTTCCATACTGTGTTACATTTAAACCCTAAAAACTAATCTTTGGACCCCTTCTGCCAAGCTAGTAGGGTCTGCTCTGAGCCTTGGACCTGTCTGCAAGCAGAGGGTATTGTTTCATCAAAAGAGGATTAACTTCAGCCAGCCACACCATTGTTTTCTGGTCATTCAGTAACTAAGGTATCTCAAAGCTTGCTTTAATTTCAATCTCGCTTATAGTTTCCATATTCTAAAAATCTTTTGCCAGGCAATCATATTTATAAGGCTTTCCTGTTTCATCTTCCCCAACAACAGCAGGACACTCACTGATTCCTAGAGAGCTTTTTTAGCTCCTGGTTGCTTTGTAGTTGACAGGCATGGTGAGGTCAGTAAGGCTTGCTTATACAAGTTTTGCTTGCTGGATGTTCTTCCTCAGCACTGACCTTACACAGGAGGGTGGGAAAAGAGCAGTGTTTTCTCAGCTCTGTTTTCTGAATATGCACTTGACTTTGGCCAATGGGTTCAGTCAGTGCTCTGAAATAAGTGAAACCACACATCCCAGCAGCGCCATATTCTGTTTTAAAATACAAGCCACTGGAGACAACTACTATCAGGAATAGTTTCAGCTGATGGGAATTTTCCAAATTTTGTTTTCTTCTATAAAATTTTGCATTATATAAAGAACTAGCCAAAAAGTTTTTGAACTTAGAAGGGGAAAACACAGCATCCTTCTTCAGCTGGCTCTATTGTTCACATCTTTGATTCTTTTCTTCTTTCTGTGGACCAGTAATTTTCCCAGTTAAAAGGAACTGGACTGATTTTGATCTTCTACAAGTACGACTGTAGTTATTCCTGAATTATGCCAGAATAAGTGAGGTCACAGTTGGGCTCAAAATCTTGCTTCTTCAGAGCTTTATGATCAAAGTTATGCTGTGCAAAAAACAGAAAAGGGGTGAAGGGAATAGAAGACAATTAGCTTTATTGCAGTCCAAAAAAGGGTCAGTGCATCAGCTGTGCTACACACTTTGCCCTTTGGCTGCCTTGTAGAAGGGAAAACTCATGTGCCTCAGCCCTATCCTGGCTCTTTAAAGGAGATTTTCATCCCAGCTGATTTCAGAGAAGGTAAAGTTGCATTACTTTCATCCCAACTGATTTACAGGCTCTGTCTGGCTGCATTCTTGGACCCAGAGGTGCTGATTATCAGCGGTGCAAGCCGCATTAGCTACCCGTCCTGACTGGGGACATTTGGCTGAACTTGCACCTCTGGGGTCGTGCCTGCTCCTGCCGGCCTCCAATCTGTTTCTCTTTCTTCAGCAGGTCAGTGGCTTAGCTGCATGGCACATGGAGCACAGCCATGGCAATCCCATCATTTCCTGTTTCTGCCTTCTGCTGATTGGAATCCCAGACAGGTAAGTTTGGAGAGAGGAAAATGCTGTCTGCACACCAGGTCTTGGAGAGGATCTCATTTTGGATGGTGCAAAGCACTGAGGGATGTGTGCAAGGGGGTAAACCAGAAGCATCTGGTGAAAGGCTTTAACACAGGCTGCCAGGGAGGCAAGAGATGAGTGACCAGTGAGTCACTCAGCAGGCACTGAGTCAGGGACACCTCACTGTACAGGCTCCTGCTCAGCTGAAGAAGGCTCTCTGCTGCCCATATGCACCAAACTGGTGAGGCCAAATCCTGTCCTTCTCTCATTGCAATGTCCCAGGCTGCAACCTGGAGGGGACTGAACAGGGTGAAGAGAAAATCTTAGTGCAGGAGCAATGATCGTGTTTGGAAAAATTTGAGCAAAAGTGTTAGTATAAATGCTGCTGTTTCTAGTCTTACAGTATTTCAAGTTCCTAGACCAGTATTGATGTTCCTAGACCCAAAGCAGGTGTCCCTGCCACAGATGGATGCACCTCCTTGAGGGATGCATCTCCTGCCAGCAGGAATTGGGCCATTACCTGCTGCTGCTCTCTCCAGGTTATTGTTACAGAAACTCAGATCAGTCAGATCCTGTGGCCTTTGATAGTTTTATTCCTACTCTGTTAATGTGTACAGCTTGTCTCTCATGGGCCTGCGATGCTTCACAACCTAGCAACAATATGTATTTACACAGCCTCAAAGATTACCAAAGAAATCTGTGTTGGGGTTTTACTCACAGATAGAGTAATGATAAAAAAATGGAAAAAAAAAAATAAAAGCCCCAAAATAGCTTGTTTTGTTTACACTTGAAATTGGGTTTGTTCCTTATTTTAGAAAGATATTTTTTGTTGAGTTTAATATGTATAACTTTTCAGTTGTGCTGTGTAAAAATAGAAGTCAGTGCTGACTATCAATATTTACCCATTTATCCATGAAGAAATTATTTTAGAAGGCCTGTAGCTACAACAAATCTTTCCTGTGTACAGTTTCCATCATGATTTCAAATTGCAAAAAGGAAGCCTCAGAAGGAGTGTTCTGTACCCGGCTTCAGATAGGGAATATGTCCTAGTTTTCAGATTTAAAAGCAAAGGTTGACAGCATTCCAAGTGTCTGTGTGGTGAGGACAATGGAAAAATAGTATTTTAGCCTTGGTTGTGTACAATGTTTAGGCCAAGTTGGATGGGGCTTTGAGTAACCTGATCCAGTGCAAGGTGTCCCTGCTCATGGCAGAGGGGTTGGAACAAGATGATCTTTAAAGTCCCTTCCAACCCAAACCAGTCTATGGCTCTTTGAATGTTTACTGCCAAATTGCTGAATGTGAGGTTTTGGGTTAACCCTCCTGTGTTCCCGTATGGTTTTACAGACATCACTGAAGCTCAGAGCAGTGCCTTGTTCCTGGTCGTCTCAGGTCTTTCTTGCTCCACCGATGCAATTAAGGGATTCAAGCCTGCCCTGATGGAAATCCCTGTGGCTGTGGAGCTGTAGTCCAAGCTGGAGTTTGCCCAGCTCAGTTTGTGCAGCACAAGACATTAACAGAGGCCTTGCTAACTGAGCTCCTGCAGAGTGGCAGCCTCCAACAAAGATGCAACACCACCAACAACAGGAAGAGATTATACTCACACCAGGAATTTTGCTTCACTTTTAATCACCACCAGTTCTTTCTTGGCAAAATTTTTCAGTTTTGTGGTTTTGAACTTGGGAACCTACATTATTTGCCTGGTCCTGCAGTTTATGGGCTCTATAATAATATGTACTCACACCTCACCATCCATTTAAAGCCCTAAACAGAAGACCTGAATATTCTGTTTGCAAATTTGGGGAAGGGGAAGGGGAAGGGAAGGGAAGGGAAGGGAAGGGAAGGGAAATGGAAGAATAAAAAAAAAAGAAAAAATAAAAGAAAAAAAAGGAAAGAAAAAAAAGAAAAGAAAAAAGAAAAGAAAAGAAAAAAGAAAAGAAAAAAAAAGAAAAGAAAAGAAAAGAAAAGAAAAGAAAAGAAAAGAAAAGAAAAGAAAAGAAAAGAAAAGAAAAGAAAAGAAAAGAAAAGAAAAGAAAAGAAAAGAAAAGAAAAGAAAAGAAAAGAAAAGAAAAGAAAAGAAAAGAAAAGAAAGAAAAGAAAAGAATGATTTTGTACAGGTTGTGTTACACTAACAGCCATAAAGCAGCCTCTGAAAGTGAGGCAGTGCCTGCCACTGCCAAACAACCACCTTTCATTACTTTGCAGCCACATTTTAGGGCTCAAGCAGCTTGTTTAAGCACATTTATAGTGCCCCACCACCATGGGCAGACCTGCTGCAGCCTCACTTCGGGTGTCGGTCAATTCTGTCTGGCTCTGCAGGGCAGCTGTCTTCCAGCCCTAGGCATGGGGCTGCTGCTTATCCCAAAGGATATGAGGGATATCAGGATGTGGACTTTGCCATCCCCTGGAGCAGCAGGGTAGGGATGTAGCAGTGCCAGCTGTGAATGCCCAAATCTGCTGCTAAGGGAGGTGAGAAACAACTGCTGCAACTGGGAGCACAGAGGTGATTGTATGCAGGTAAACTGCCAGAGCTGGTGAAGTGCCAGAAGGGATTTGGCCAGGACACCACAGCTAACACCTGCCTGTTTACAAGGAACCACACAGATCATTGACTCCTCAGAGCCTCCCACCTCCTGAGTCACCTCTCCCCTCCAGCAGCACGGCACTGGCGGGCAACATCTGGTCTGCAGTTGACATCAGAAACATCATTATTATGAACTGGGCCGGTGAAGACCCAGCCTGGAAACCACAGCCTAATGAACCTCCAGCCCCACACTGTGCGAAGGCTCCCAGCCCAGTGCTGCCTGGGCCGGGGATGGTGGAGACTACTGGAAAAGTTCCCCTGCAGGCTGCCAGGCAGCTATCAGGCCAGATTGGTTCCTGTAATGTGTGAGCTCCAAGGAGAATGCAGAGAAAAATGAGTGAGCTGACCACAGGCAGATTTCTTCCTAAGTGTGTCACTGGTGAACACCATAATTCCTAGCCAGAGGTGGGAGAATGAGTTTGTTTTTACAAGAAACCTGTTGACAGAGAAAAGAAAAAAAATTGAGGAGAATTTAGCGACTGGCTGAATTTGGCAAATAATTTCAGCTGGAGAAAATAGCTAAAATAGTTCAAACTTGGAGCTGGGAATGGGAGACAAGAAATTCTGAAAATCCATTATTTGCACAGCTCTCCTCCAAAGAGTTTATATTACACTGCCCGCTACCAGCTGGCCCAAGATTTAGGTTGCCTAATATTTTCCGTTATAAAAGATTCTTTCAACATTTTTATTTTTTTTTAGAAGCTCTAACACCTCCATTGTTTGCAGTAGGCCCTTATAATTTGGCAGGGACAAAGCCCTTGGGCTAGAGAAGTGCCTTTTCTTTCATCCATGAAATTCCAGTCAGGTTTGGCTGGATTAAAAAAAAAATCAAAAAACGCACACACAAAAAACCTGTTAAAGATCACCATTTCCCTTCTCTCTCTTACGTGCCTCAAGAAAATATGCTGGCGGATGGCCAGCATAGCAAGTGAATGTGAACGTTCTCATTAAAGTGAGCCCAGGTTGTCACCAAAGCAGCCGTCCAGACTCTGCTGGGAATGTCTGGGGGCTTCCAGGGCAGCTGCAGCAGCAGGAGAAGAGTTGCAGGAGACCAAGCACCACCCCAAGGAGCTTTCCTGACAGGCGAAGGAGGCAGAGAGGGGAAGGAGCTCCTCCTGTCACTGATTTAAAAGACCTGGCAAGCCAGTCTCCATGCCTTGGGGCTCCTGTCCCTACTTTTGAGGCTGGGAAGAGTAGAGCCAATTTCTTGCTCAGCCAGCTGTGAAATAGCAACACTAAGCCACGTTCCTCTTTCTCCAGGACCTTTCTTTTCTCCCTGGGAACAGCAGCAATTCTGTTCTCCCCTAAAATAGCTAACCCTGCAGTCTTAATTGTATCAGTCTACTCTGTGATGCTGAACAGGCAATGGGTTTGGTTGACAGGGGGGCTATGAGCACTGAAGAGAGGATAGTTGTCTTGGAAAAGCTTCTGGTCCAGAAATTGGAATGGGACCAGCCCAGAAGACTGGACAGGAAGAGATGAGTGTCCAGGAGCCAGACTTACTAGGGAGGCAGCTTCCAAACAGTGATCAGGAAACAGAAATGGGGCCATGTGCACAGAATTGAGCCTAGAGAGCCAATGGGAGTGGAACAGGAAATGGGAAAATTTGGACATCATATTGTGGGAGACCAGGTGAAGGCTGGGAAGATCTTAAGTAGTCAATATAGTCCACTCCTGGCAGAGGAGACTGTGTTATGAAAGTCAACACTGAGTGTAATATAGCAAGATGAGCACTAAAAGAGAAAGGAACATGGAAATATATCATTTAGTGGTCCATCGGTCTAGTTTTTGGCCTCCACAAGTGATGTTGGAAAGGATGGCATACAGAAACTCTGCAGCCAGCAATTTCTTGCCAGTTGTGAAAATCCTAGTGCAATCCTAAATAGCAAGAAAGTGGCTTATGTCACAAAGTATCAAGTTTTATGGGTCTTCCCCAAATTTGTTGGTATTATCCAAAAATTGGATTGGAAGCCAAATATCAGAGTACATGACACCAAAGTTCAACTTCCCTGTGCAGGTCTCTTCATTCCCATAGATGTGTAGCTGACTTCACAAGGGAGGTGCTTATCCATGGAAAAGCTGTTTGTGCCCATTTGTTAAGGTTTGGTGGTCACCTGTGCACAAAAGAGGCAGAAAATCAGAAAGTTGCCTTAGTTCTGTTCTCCTGCCCCTGCTGTGTTGACTGCATGTGCAATGTTTAGGCATGATCTGAGCCTTTGCTCCATCCAGAGAAGGACACACTGAAAAGCTGCCAGCCAGGCTCATCCCAAAGCTGAGCTTTGGCAGGAGGTGTAACTCACTCCAGTGGGTGGGGTGGACAAGGGCTGTACAGCTTTTGGAACCTGTTCTGCTCTGTGTGTGGAGCATGGATGCAGGAGCTAATGGGCTGTCTCTACCTTACAGTTCTTTGAGACAAGCAGATGCAGTGGTAAATATATTGGTAAAACATGAAAGAAACACTGAATGGAAGCAGTGAGAAGGCAAGAGCTGGTACCTTCACCTCTGCTTGAGCATTTGCTTTACCCTGAGGATGGGTTGCTAAGTTAAATGAGAGGTGGATGGCCAAAACTATGTCAAAACTTGGCTTTGCTTTGGTGCCAGTTTAAAAATAAAACTTCTTTCTCACATTTGAATCCAGAGTCAAATCTGTGCCCCTCAAGGGAAAGTTGTAGTTTAAAGATGGGTCTTGGTACTGATTCCAATTTAAATAGAAAAGGTTGTGTAATTTTCCCTTCAGCTGGATAGTGTATTAATTCACACAGTAATTTCTGGAGTGCTACTAATAAACTATATATTCAACAACTTTGGCAGTAAAAGCCATCAAAGCAAGCATCAGCACTTCTTGAAGACAGAATATGAATATGAGTACCTGAAGACTCTTTCTTTGGATTGCAGGAGTGGGATAACTCGTCAGGAATTAATAAATTGCAATCAAATATGTCTAGAATTCAGACTAGCTAAAGATGGAATAATCCAAAGCATCAAAGCTAGGGGCATAATGGGTTGAGACAAGTAGTCCAGCAAATATTGTTCTAATATCATCTTAGCCACAAGGGCTGCTCAGATGTGTTTCTTGAAGACATTTAAGTTAGCAAATAATACTCATCATTAATCTTTTATAATGGCTTTTGGGAGCCACCGTTCATTTAAACATTTTACATTTTTATTACTTATGTATGCAGGGCAGCAATTAAAGCTGTTCTGGTCATATAACGAAGACTAATGAAAGCAAGACAAAGGCAGGTTTTCATTTTCTGTCAATCTGAATATCCATCTGCTTCTGCCATCTCCCTGCCCCACCACTTTTTTTTTTTTTTTGCTGGGGTGGGGGGGGGGATGTTGTTTGGATTTCGGTTCGCTTTGCTTTGGTTTCATTTGTTTTGTTCTGTTGTTTGTGGGGGTTTTCTTGCTTGCAAGCAATCTCTCCAGCCCCAAGGCATTTCACCAAACACCTTTACAACTGTCCAGGATGAATTCTGAAGACTAAGTGGTCTTTTATTTTTCTGGCATAGAAGAAGCATCTCTCTTGGTAATCAGACAAGTACTGCAAAAGGCTCAGTCTTTCTCAATGCAAATAAATGTGAGTGATGCAATAACAGCATCTTTATGGTATGTTTTCTTCGCCACTGTGAAGTAATAGTTTTGGAGGGGAGACAGGGATTAGTCACCCCACAATTACTCATTCTGCAATGTAGTTTGATACTTGAGAGATCTGTATTTCAGAAATGTGGTTCTGCAACCAAAGGATCTACTTTCAAGTACTTTCTGCTTTCCCCTCCTTTTAATTGGGAAGAGTTTGCTAAAAGAAAAAAAAATCATTCACTTTTTACTTTTCATGCACTTTCTGCACTCAGGTGTCTCTATTTCTTCTTCTACAAACTTTGCTTTCCCTTTCTTGGGAGCTTTGACCAAAACCTGAGTTTGGGAAGTGCCTCCATCCTAGCTGTTCTAAGGCAGAGCCCATCCCCATCAGCCTGGGCAGGCATCCTGAAGCTAATGCTGCAAAGAGGGTGGTGTTTGTGTGAGCGTGGGTGTGACACGTGAAGGGCCATTGCCCCCTCACACGTCTCCAGCAGCCTGGGAGCCTGAGAGGGGCTGATGTCCCGTTAATCCTTGGCAGGGTGTGGGGAGATCTCTTGGCACAGAGCTGTGAGCAGGGGAGCTGGAAGACACCTCCTTTCCAAGGGCTGTTTACTGCCTTGGGAAGAGAACAGTGTAAGAGACAGCTGCTCTGTAAGTCTTCTCTTTTTGGCAGTCAGAAACTTTGCTACAGAAAGTTTGTTCCCTTTAACTGGAATTCTTGTGAGTCAAAAAGGCAATGCAGATGTTTCAAAGTATTAATAATAAATATCAGAGGAGAGTGGGGCTTAATGGCAGAGCTCCCAATGAGTAACAATGTTTGGCCTCAAATATTTCAGCTGGTAAGATGTCACATACTTCTCTGTGCATGACAGCTCTGCAGTTGTCTTAACCATTTCATTTTTGGAGTGAGTAGTTGCAGTGCAGCCCACGTGTCACAGCCAGTGTGCTACACACCAGTGTCTGCCCTGGGCACATGGTTATCACTGGTCCAGGCACCTACACCAAATCTGGTCCTCTCCTAAGATGGCTTGTGTCATCAAACCTTCCCACCACAGCAAAAGCCTGAATCTGCTTTCCAACCAGCCTTTCTCCCAGCTCCTTGGTATTTCTCTGTTGCCAAACTCTGTAGTCTCCTGAGTGTATTCCATGCATACCAAAGCCTGCTTGACATTTGGCTCCTCGAGTCTTTCATAATTCTTCTTGTGTTGGTATAAATAGAGTTAATTTATTCTTTTTTCAGACATGTTGTTGTCATTATTAACTTACCAACCCAGACTCCAAACACAAAAAAATCAGATCTGGCAAAATAAATACAGAGCAATTCACGGGCCAAATTGTTTTGACTTAAAACAGCATTGAAACAGATGAAATGCTGTGTTTCATTTGGAAAAACAGCAGCTATGCCTGTACAGTAACTACTGTGCTTCTCCAAGGGGTTTTTCCCACATACAGGGCCAAACTCAACCAAATGTAGCTTTGGATTAGGAGGTAAAGCTCCCCTTAAATTCCTGGGTCAAACTGTTTGAAGATATAAATAGGGTTAGTAGGTTTGAAGTCAGATGAAGGTGGTGTGCGTTGCACCAACTATAGGTGCTCAGTGTAACACCTCTGCTGATGGCAGTCAAAAACTGAGTAGGAAAACTCCAGCCCAGAGGACACAAGCTAAAGACAGAGCCTTGCTTCTCTACCCTTTCCTCTCTGGCTAGAAGCAGATGCCAAGGTAGAAGCAGATGCCAAGGTCTGTACTCTGCAATCATCATAATTTGCAATGATTTAATATTAAAATGTCAGCACTGATGTGCAAGGAATTCTGTTTCTGCTCAATCCCTGTGTGTGGTATCTCTACTCAGCTGGCAAATTCCTACAGCTCCAGCACAGTACAGACCTCCCATACCCAAAGGAGCACAAACACACTCCAGTTAAAAACTGAACTGCTTTCTGCCCTACAGGAGAGTCCTGTTGGGCACAAGTCATCATTTCACAAGTGATGGGGTTTAAAAGTCAAGTCAACCTGGAACAAACCTTGCTGAGCAGTCCTAGTAGAAGTGATGACTGCCTGTGTAGATCAGCAGGGAATTGAGGTGTGTAGTACTGCCCCTGGAAGTAAGGTCCCCCAGAAAGAGCGCCCTTCAGAGCTGCTCTCAATGGCACTCACTTTGGTGCCATTGTAATGGAAGCATAATCTGAAATTATTGTTACCTTAAATGCAGTTTAACTTTTAAGTCCTGATAGTTTAACTGATAACTGGATGGTTAAAATAGCTTTCAGAATCCAAAGCTGAAGCTTCACTTCTTTTTGCTTTGCTGATGGGTTGCAGCAGACCTTGTAGGGAAGGGGAGAAGCCAGTTTTCTAGTGGTACTCAGATTTTTTTTCCCTTTACTCAACAGGGTGTGTGCATGGTACAACTGCCTTCTTGAAGTTGAACACTGCATTCCAGCTGTCTTAGAGTCAAAAAGGGAGGCATATCCTTGAGGCAGCTCCAGTCCTTTTACACAGGAATGATGCAGGGGAGAAAATCAAGGCAGAAGCAATTAGTGAAAATCAGAACCTGCAGTGCAGCTTCTCTCTCCAGCTGTCTTTGTGTAGGGCTTATCCCAAACAAAGCAGCCTCCCCTGAGCCTTGGACTCCTTACAGCCTAACAGAAGGAGGATCACTACAAGCATCAGGTATTTCTGTTAGCGGGAAGCCTGGTAAATACTCTTTCTAAGCCAGCAACACCTCCCATTGGCAGGCTTATTTGGCAGGCTCCAGGCACTGAAGTAAACATGCTCTCTGTTTTGTGAGATTCACCCAAGTGGGGCTTATCCGTGTCCTGCCTCTCAAGAGAGTCTGAGGAGCAGTTGTGGGCCTTTAATGTAAGGATATTAAGTGGCCAAAAAAAGGGAATTGTCTGAAAAAGAGTTGTCCCTTAGTTATGACAAGCAATATGGAAATAATTTGAAAATGGGTTGTGTTTCACTATTTTTTTCCCACAATTTCAATATATTTTAAGTCTATGTTTCTCTTTTTTTTTTTTCCCAGGATCTGACTGTACATCAAAAGAACGAAGAGTAAGTAGTGAGTTAAGAGGGAGAGTGGGGAGCAGAAGACAGTGCAAAAAGCTGGGAGAAGTAGCCAGTCTGAGCTGACTACTCAGAGGAACCACAGGGTCATTCAGGAGAAGTTATTCCAGGGGCAGTACACAGCCTGGGATGGGTGGTCCCACGGCGTGGCATCTCTCCTCCACCTGGCCCAGATCCAGTCTGGCTCTCCTCTGCCTGATCTGACCCTTTGCCAGCAGCTACCCAAAGCTAACAGTCCAGAAGAGTCACACCAGCATCTAGAAATGGGTTAGCACTCAGAGACACTAAATTTTGCTTTACAGGTTGTTTGGGAAGGGTGGAGAACAGTCCACACAGAAAAGAGATAGAGGGGGGAGAAAACCTAGAAAAATAAACTGCAGACAATATCTCAGTGATACAGCATCTGGGACTGGCACTGTAATGCAAGAAACATGCAGAGGAGGGAAGGAAGCCCTGGTGCTCAGAGTAATCAATTATTTTCAGTAGTATTGACCATGCTTCCCTACCTCCAAGTGTCTCCAGAAGTGGTGGGGGCAGCTTCAGAAGGGCCACCAGGGCATTTTTGCTCCTGCTGCTTTGCCCACACTCCTTACATTGAGATCTCACTGCCAGCCCCATGCCAGTGCTGTCTGCTGGGATGCTGCTGAGGGAGGCTTGGGACCATGTCGGAAGCACATCCCTGTGTCCAGAGCTTACCCAGGGGACTGAGCCAGCAGCTACTACCTCCCAAACAAGGCCAGGCCCATACACACGGCTGACTCCTGCCTCTGGTGAGTCACGCTACTGGCTATTTCTTTCTGGTTGCTTTAGCTAAAACAGGAGATCTGCCCTGGCCTGGCAGGGCTGCTGGGCAGCTGCTGAGGAGCTCAGTCTGTGCCAGTCAGGAAGGGGCTCTCCTTGCTCTCAGGCTGGAGCTGCTGCAGGCAGGAGAAGGGGCAAGGCACACAGGAGGAGAACGGCAGCCTTGTATATCTGTCATATAAAACTCAGAGCCCCCAGTCTGGCTCTTTATCAATTATTAGCCTGCTGCTAAAATAAGAAAATAGATTTCATAAGTGTGTTTCTGTTCCACACACCAGACAGATAGTCTGGCTAAAATGATTTATTGGTGTGAGTTAGTGCGTGTGTATGTGTAGATGTGCATATGGTTCAAATCCTATAAAGCAGAGTCCTGCCTGTGTGTGTGTGTATTTAATGCTTTATATGATACATCATTCCTTTTTCATGTGTGTCTGTCTGGTTTTCTTGGGCAGCACTAGTTAAATTTCTTCCTTCTTTTATTATTTTTTTTTTATTTTTGCATTTCATGTGAATTGTGCAGTGGAAGCCAAGAGTAAGTGCCAACTTGGCTGTCCCAAAAATAAAAGTTGGCACTCTTCTCCTAGAAACAGCTATCTCCTCATTGTAGTCATGGTCAGACACACCCACATCATCCCTTTCTTGAAACTGAGGCTGAATTTAATAATGTGCTTGGCCACTTTCATTTCTGACTAAAAATGTCAAAAAATGAAAATAATTGTCTTGAGAATTCAGAGGCAGAGGGCAATCCCAGGACACAGCACTTACTATTGTAAGTGTGCACAAAGGCACAGACTGCTCTCCTCCAGCTGGCAGCTGGGAACAGTGCTGCAGAAACCAAGGACAAAGGTGGAAGCAGTGATAGGAAAGTCCCCCCACCTTCTCTTCAAGTTAAAACTCCTCTCTTCTCTCATCTGTGGTAAATGGACTGCTGAAATTTTCACCTTTCCTTGAATGCTTCATTTTGGCTTTTGAGATTTGGGACTCCTCTTTTCACACCCCTAGTTTACTCAGAGACAGTAAACAAACATTGCTTTCACCCCAATTGTAAATGCCGCAGAGTCTGACGTCGCAAAGCTGCTTGGATGTGAAGCCAATTCATATCCCTGCCTACCAGAATAGCAGGCAGGGCTTCGTATGAGTCATGCAAGACATGTTGTCTGCTCTCAAGTTATACTTGCCCCATGCAACTTATTTTCTAAGCCACTTGGCAGAAAAGTAGCTATTCAGTGTTGCTGTCATAGGTATTTCGGAAGCCATGCTTTTAGTTAGAGGTGGCAACAGCCCATGGAAAATTCTGGTTTAGATAGGAAAACATAGGTTAGAAAATGAATGAATAATCTGTTTTCCTGCATCGCACCCATTTCCACCTGTAGAATACCTAGACAGTAAGTGAGGTTCTTTTAAAGCCACAGTAAGTCATGAATTCAAAGTGACTTTTACCTCTGCTGTTGTAAAGAGCCAAGACAAAATATATTCCCTCTTGGCTTTCTCTCAGTTTAGGTGCAGTAGCTCCTGTAACATGGAGACTCTTGGGCTATGCTAAACAGTTGATTCTAATTTTTCTCTTCATAAGTTCAGGCAATTGTAGCTGGTTGGGTATTTTTAAGCTTCCATAGGTGAATTGTTCCCTGTTGCAGGAATTGCTCTGTGTGATCAGAGCTGCCAGTGCCTTGAAATCAATTTTGAGATGGAAAATGACTGACATGATGATTGAAGAACATTTTCTGGTTTTTACTGTCAAGGTGATTACCAACAAGGTGATATCCATGGATACAGAAATCATTGACAACAGAGATTGTCATTTTAAGTAGATGAGGACAGTCTTGTGATCCTTCATGGTGGCTGTTGTAGAGGTGTTGTAGGTTCATTGTCTTTGGAGATAAAGAGGTGTGTGTTTAAGCCTTTGGGGACAGCAATTATTTCAGCATCAATTTCAGGATTTTTTCACCCAGTGAGCAGGGGATAACAAAGCTTCAGAGCAAAGGGTTACAGAATCACAGGATCATCAAATTTGCAAGAGACCTTTAAGAACATGTAGTCCAACCACAAATCAAGCACCACCCTGATCACCCCTAAACCATATCCATGTCCCCTAAACTTGGGGATCCAAGTGCCATATCCAGATTCTTCTTGAACACATTCAGAGACAATGACTCTACCACCTCCCTGGACAACTTATTTCAGTGCCTACCATCCTTTCAGTGAGGCATTTTTCTAGTATCTAATCTGAATTTCCCCTGGCACAACTGGTGGAAATTTCCTCTTGTCCTTTCACTTGAGACATGGCAGAAGAGACTGACTCCCACCTGACCATAAGCTCCTTTCATCCAGTTGTAGAGAGTGATAAGGTCTCCCCTGACACCCCTTTTCTCCAAACTAAACAACCCCAGTTTCCTCAGCTACTCCTCATAGGATTTGTTTTCTAGACCATTCACCAGCTCTGCTTTGGACACACTTCAGCACCTCACTATCTTTCTTGGAGTGAAGGATCCAGAATTGAACACAATAGTCAAGGTGCAGCCTCACTTATTACCCTACAAAGCAACATTTTCAGCACTGCGGGTGCCATCAGAAGATGTGCTTCCTGTGCTCAGCCTTAGCAGAGAAAACATTAGATGTCTTGGATTGTTGTTACTTACATAACTTTGCAAACAGACAAGAATTTTTTTATGATTTGTAGAAGTCAAATACTAAGTGTTAGTCTCAGCATGCTTAGAAATCTGGACAAATTCAGTTTCTCAGTCATGGAAGACTTGCCCATTTTGTACAAGAAGCAGCTTTGATTCAAGGCAGATCCTGCCAATCTGCCTGTTTTGAGGACTGAGTTGAACTGGTCCACATAAGTTGTCAATTATCACATCCCATAGATAAACTGTGAAATCAAGGGAGATCCAAGCTGGGATGAATCCTGCAGTTTGACAGTAGACCAAGTGTCCATGCTTCTAGGCTCTGAGCTGCTGGCTCAAATATCTTTCTTTTTCCCTTTGCAATAAACCTGGACTTCTGACTGTGGGTTTGTGTGGCACTCAGATGTCTTGAGGAAATGGTATGAGTGGCAGTCAGAATATGTGACTCCACACATGACTGTAGAGTGCAACGTTTTGCCTATACCAGGCAGTGGCTCCTCATCTCTCTGGTTTCTTTCAAATCCTGTCCACCTTTCATAGACATTAATCATGTAGCACTTTTTGAAGGGGGATCTTTTCTTCTTCAGAACATGTTTGGTTTTAATGAAAGTGTAAATGGGTCTGCTCATCATGGCTGGAGTGTACAACAGACACAGGGAAACTACCCTGAGAGGTTTTATGTGGCATTTTTCTGTAAAAACTGTTCAGTCCTGCTTTGGAGGTATTATTGTCTGTACCCCATGTGCATTTTGACATAATTACGAATATGGGCATCATATTTGAGCGCTAGCCCAACTCCTAAAATACTCCAAGTTGGTTTCCTGCTCTAGGAAATCCCTGGCAGTTTAATTACTCTCCCTCGCTCATGGGTTCTCATTTGTCGATCAGAGAGCAACTGCATAAAATATGTTTAAGGCTGTGATTCTGAAGGTCAGTCAGGTTGTTTAACTTCTCAGCACAAAACAGTGAAGAGAGGGCAGGAAGGCATCTGAATGGGGCATCCCCATCTCTGAGGTGAATAGCTAGGACAGATAACCTAGTTATGCCAGGAAGTCACAGTAAAATAGAAATCAGTGATGCTGCAAGCTTAAGTGTTGTGGAAGGAATAAGCCTAGGCTAATACTGGAGCCATAGAAATAGACTTGGACAGAAATTGGTAACAATTAACTGCAGTACCTCTGGGGTGGAGACAGGCCCCTTAGACCAGCCATCCTGTCATTCAGTATGGGCTAGTGATGAAAGATCATGAGTTAAGAGCTTGGCCTGAGCACGAGAGTCCATGCTATCAGCACAGTGAATGAGCTTCCATTTGAGAGCTATATCAGCCAGAGTGGTGGGTTCCCGTTTTGAGAGTTACAGTGTTCCCCATTAACTCCAGGAAGCCTTTATCTAAGCAATCAGGGAAGGCCACAGTAATCAAAGTAGGGGTAATGCATAGGGAAACCCACAATACTTGGAACAGAACTTGTTTAAAAGCAGTTTGAATAGCCTGGTGTTGAGCTAATCCTTCATCTCAGTGTGCTTTGGGGATTGCTGAGCCCACGCTGCACACAAGAAACCCCACTGGTGGGGGAGAGGGTCCTGTGGGGAATGGCCATTGGCTGGAGCTGAGCTCTGCCCTAGTGGTGCCATAAGGACTTGTCTGCAAAAATGTGGAATTCAATTGCAGTGAGAGCCCAAGTCTTGATACAAAGAGCACACAATTGCAGTGTACAATGAAGTATTTTATTAATCCTGAAAGAATGAGGAGTTGTCTAGGATAGAGACCAGCTGCTGGTGTTTCTCTCTTGGCATTTTATCTATTATTAATTATTTATTTACAGAATGGTATAAAGCATTTCTGTAATGAAAACTGAGCAGGATGAAGGGAGAGATTGCTGCTAAGCTGCGATAGCATCTCTTCTAAGATGCTCCAATTTACAAATGTTAAAAATGCAAACTTTCCAGTGTGTGTGTACACATATGGCAAGCTGTTTGTAGCTGAGATTCCCACTGAATGTGTTTTTTGAGATGGGCAGGTGCTCACCAAAGATGTAGCTTTGTGTCAGCTTCTCACAATGTCTCCTAAAGTGGTTAGTGAACCTGAAATTTTAGATTCACTATCTAATCATGGGGAACGTGGCTCTGGTGATCTAAGTGAGAAGCAGTATTGGTATAAGAAAATGAAAAACATGTGCCTCTTCACTGCAGTCCAGTGACTGGGAAAAAAAACACAAGTGAATGCTGAAGCCATGCTGAGACAAAGAAAGAGAGGAAATAAAAAGCTCTCCAAAAAAACAGTACTTACACACTTATTTCACAAGGTGTATATGGAAGAATGTGTGTCTAAACCTGTATATACCTTGGCAACAAATCTTCTCATACGTCAAAGGTCTGCCTTGGAAACTATTTTCTCCCCCCACCCCAGGGAGTACACCTAGAAAAAGTAAGAAATGCAAATTTTTAAAAATGGCAGAAATTGTGTGTTCATATAAGGTTCTAAGGATGATTGTCCTCTACAGTAACTTATTTTAAGGGTTTGCATTTAGGCACTATGGAGTAAGAAGGATGCTTTCCTCCTCTTTTTAGGACTATTTTGCACTCAGATAAATACAAAGACAATCTGCAACTTAGTGTAAAGCTGATGCAAGACAAAATACTAATGGAAAATAATCAGACTGATTATACTTATTGTCATAAATATACATGACACTTTGGGTTGCCATTTTTTATTTTTACTGCATAGTTACTTCCAGAAAATGCCGCATTCACAATCAGAATTATTTTCCAATGGGGTTGAATTCTGTGGCCCCTTCAACTACACTGCACCAGGTCATCTGGCATACACATTCCTTGTCTCTAACAGTGTGGACTACATGTGCTAGGCTGCAAGATAGACCTCCCTCTTAGTGATCTGTGTTTCAGCCATATTCAACATATCCTTCTTTCCAGTTTCAATATTTTAATGAACTTTTGATTCACAGCAATAATCTTCATTTTAACAAAATAATTAAGAAGTCAAAACAGTAGAAAAATGTAATACTGGATTATCCCATTCATTCCTCAGTTGTGCTCTCAGAAGATCACTGGGTGCTTTTTGCTAATCAAACAAATCTGAGACATAAGAGCTCCTACTCACCCTCTTGCTGCTTTTCCTTTCTACCATCTCTAATATAAACGACAAGACAGTACCTAAGAGCAGGGGGTAAGTGCTGGGAGAGAACACCTCAGTAAAGCAGGTATAGAAAAGAAAATGCCTTTTTCTGAAGAATTCTACTTTGGGATATGATTCTTGTGCCTCTTAGATCAGAATGAACTAAAAAGTCCTGAGAAGCTTAATGTTGTATGCTATTGCACAGAACTTCATGGGGATAAAAAAATCCCACACATCCATATGTTTGTGTCTATATTGGACAAAGGGAGAGTGGCTGAGGGTATCTGTGAATTGTTGCTTCCTTTCAATGGGTTGCTAGGATGTATCAGGAATACAGCTTTCCAAAGTTCAAGTTCGCTTTGAGTCCCTGGGGATCCCATATGAGTTTTATAACAGGAGGGAAGGTTTGTTTTCAGTAGAGAAAGGAAATAAGAGAATTTAAATAAAACCTAGATGAAGCTTGAAGTGACCTGCTAATCACAAGTGAGGTATGAAGGGCTACTGCCCAGACAGTGCCTACTCCTTCTGTGGAACTCTACTCTAGGGAAGTGCCACAGGTTCAGGATGGCTGCTGTGTTGGAGACCACAAGAGTCATGATTCACTCGAAGGGAATGTGAAGCAAGTCAGTTAGTTTTTGAGAGTTTCACAATGGCAAAGAATGGGAACCAATTCACTGTCCAAGAAAACAGGCAACAATGGCTGAGAGTATAAACATATAAGGCAGACATATAGGGGGCAGGCAACCAAGCAAGAGGAAGGAAGAAACTAAAATAAGCCGATGAATGTACAGACAGGAAATATTTAACAGTGAAAGAGATAATGTGTGAGTTAGAGGGAAATAAAAGGAAAGAGTTACAAGGTTAAATCTATAAAGTAATACAGTGGTTATTTAGGGGAAATTCTGTCTTTCTGCAAACAGAAAGTGTAGGGGAAGTGCTGCAGAAGTAACAGCAAACAGCTGGCATCACTGGCACCTTGCCCCAGCAAAGACTGGCCAACCCCTCCTGAAATCTGGCTTTTGTTGGATGATCACCCCACTACTTTATGCCTTCTCTCACCAGGTTTGCAAAATGCATGCAGTGTTTTTGGAGTCTTTTGAGCATTCTTTGCT
This sequence comes from Emberiza elegans, assembly GCA_024865655.1. NCBI lineage: Eukaryota > Metazoa > Chordata > Aves > Passeriformes > Fringillidae > Emberiza > Emberiza elegans. The sequence continues at coordinate 60,623,047 of JALJVW010000206.1, forward strand.
GCCTTGGGTCTAAATCTTCTCTTGACTGTATTTTGTATAGATCAAACCCTACTCTGATCTGGAGCTCTGACGGGGAGAGCTGCCAGAGCTGGTAAATTTGTGTTCAGGTGATGTTCATATAGAGGAGTACAGAAACAACCATCCCAGCCTCAAAGAAGTTGAAAGGAGGTGAAAAGCAGATGGGACTCTCTGAGGGAAAATACTGACTGTTTCAAGTAGATTAGGCTCTTTGAACTGCATTGACAGAGCACTTCCAAAACCAGTTTGGTATCTCTTCTGGGGCTGGGAAAAGTTAATGGCAACTCCTTGTCTCTAAGCCCCTGGTGTATCTCTAGTCCTGTGAGTTCTTCCTGTATGGGTGCTATGGGCTGTTGGAACCATCCTGTAGGCTGGATTCAGAGAGGAAAAGGATAACCTAAAAGGCCTGCTTCTACTGGTTAGTAAGTAAGGTAATGAACTTTTATAGTGGAATAGAACCACAATTCTAGGAAAAGTTGCATGTTATAAAACCCTGGGTTTTTAGACATCTTAATAGAAGAAACATCTGATTCTACACAGAAGCTTATTATTTTAGCAAAAGGTAATTCCTGCAAATATGAGAGGGGGGATGTCTCTGTTATGATTGGCCTCCCCTCTCTTCCTGCATTCCTTCACGTTGACTTGAGTTTCAGATTTGAATAAACTTCAACTCATAAAACCTTTAAGTGGTTAGGATCTGCATGTTGAATTTCTAGCATCCTGAAATTAAGCCAGTTTTACATTGTTTCAGTTTGTGTGGATGTGGCTTTTTTGGACAACTTTGAAATAACGTTTTGAGGGAACACAAGAAAACCATCAGCCTGAGAAAACTACTCATGTGTCAAAGAGGAACATACATTATGACACTGAGAAATAGGGAACGAAGATGCTGCAGGATAACTTCCTTATTCAAAATTAGAAATAAGGAAGTAGAAAGGGAAAAACTAATGACTTTGCTTTGCTCTGCTCAGCACAATACCGTGATTTGAGTGTGGTTTGGTCTGACTTTGCTCCCAGTTACCCTGAGAAACTCAGACTAATCACAGTGTAAAAGTAGTAGGATCAGAATAAGGCCTGCGTAGTTTCCACACATGTTCACATCTCACAAAGCCTTTTTGGTGGGACTGGCATTGTGCTCTGTGTTAGCCAAAATGCAAAAGAAGGGACTGATTTTGGAGCTTACCCTTTAAATGCAATGAGCTCTTTCAAGATTCTAGATACTCTGTCTTAGATTAAAAAAGAAACCCTGAGAATAGAGTAGATTAGAATAGAATAGAATAGATTAGATTAGATTAGATTAGATTAGATTAGATTAGATTAGATTAGATTAGATTAGATTAGATTAGACAAGAAAAGTTGCATGTTATAAAACCCTGGGTTTTAGACATCTTAATAGAAGAAACATCTGATTCTACACAGAAGCTTATTATTTTAGCAATAGGTAATTCCTGCAAATATGAGAGGGGGATGTCTCTGTTATGATTGGCCTCCCTCTCTTCCTGCATTCCTTCACGTTGACTTGAGTTTCAGATTTGAATAAACTTCAACTCATAAAACCTTTAAGTGGTTAGGATCTGCATGTTGAATTTCTAGCATCCTGAAATTAAGCCAGTTTTACATTGTTTCAGTTTGTGTGGATGTGGCTTTTTGGACAACTTTGAAATAACGTTTTGAGGGAACACAAGAAAACCATCAGCCTGAGAAAACTACTCATGTGTCAAAGAGGAACATACATTATGACACTGAGAAATAGGGAACGAAGATGCTGCAGGATAACTTCCTTATTCAAAATTAGAAATAAGGAAGTAGAAAGGGAAAAACTAATGACTTTGCTTTGCTCTGCTCAGCACAATACCGTGATTTGAGTGTGGTTTGGTCTGACTTTGCTCCCAGTTACCCTGAGAAACTCAGACTAATCACAGTGTAAAAGTAGTAGGATCAGAATAAGGCCTGCGTAGTTTCCACACATGTTCACATCTCACAAAGCCTTTTGGTGGGACTGGCATTGTGCTCTGTGTTAGCCAAAATGCAAAAGAAGGGACTGATTTTTGGAGCTTACCCTTTAAATGCAATGAGCTCTTTCAAGATTCTAGATACTCTGTCTTAGATTAAAAAGAAACCCTGAGAATAGAGTAGATTAGAATAGAATAGAATAGATTAGATTAGATTAGATTAGATTAGATTAGATTAGATTAGATTAGATTAGATTAGATTAGATTAGACAAAAATAGACAGGTTTAGATTAAAAAGAACTTGCTTTCTGACTGCCTAGGGGCAGGAGAAAGCCCTGGCCTTGCTGCACAGGGTGCAGGCAGCCTGACCACTGCCTGAAACTGCTTCTAGCTAGTCTGGGCATAAGAGCAGTGAAGACTACCCCACAGCCCAGCAATCAAAAATCAAGGTCTGCAGGGCTTTGTGGCCCTGAGGAAGGTGTTGCAGGAAGGTGCTGATGCCTTTGCCAGCATACCTTAACTACTGCTGTCCTGTGGAGCTGCCAGACAAAACCTACCCTAGACAGGTCTATCCAGGCTGCAATCACATTTTCTTTTTGTCATAAGGGCAAGTACTTGGACACCCTCTGTAAATGGTGGCAGTCTTCCAGCTAACAATGGTGTCTGGGCTCTCTGCAGTATTACCTGCTGAGGTGTTTCCTACAACATGCCACTTCTTTCTTTACCCTTGCTCTTGTCTCTTTCCCTTTAGACAGAGCTTGGCAAGCAGCCCTGTGGCAATTTTCTGCACTGAACATGTGCCAGAGGAAACCCGCTTGGATAAGGGCTGGGACATTTTGATCAAAAGCAAGGTTGTGAGTCCCAATGGATATTCTTTTTTTATGTGCTTGTTAGCATCATTGTTTTTCCGATTTTTGCTGTATGAAATAGTGTTCTGTCCTTGACTAATGCAGTGCTATAGTTTTCATTAGCTTTTCTTACAAGTCCTTACTTTGGTATGGAGAATGTCTAAAAATTCCCTTCATCAAACTTTCTTTGTTCATTGGAAAACAATATAGCAAAAACTGTACGGCAAACATTTGAATGTGTTTGAATAAAAGATCTGTTACTTGCTTTGGTTTCTAAAAGTTAATTGTTAATAAATGGGGCTTGGTATCTAATGTGTTCTAATGATAAGGTGCTTTGAAAAAAGCAATTCACAACTGCCAGGCCAGCTTGGTTAACCCTTACTGGGATGGTACCCCATGTAATGGGATGCCAGAGATGCTCCTCTGAAGTAAAAAGTGCAAAAGGTAGTTAGTTGCAGCATAATAAAAAGGATACCAAACATCCTTTTAATGAGTTATATAATAGTATCAAATATCAAAAGTACTAATTTTTTCATTAAGTGAATTGAAGAGTTTCTGTTTCTATTTTCTTTTTTTAAATTATAGCTCTTCTCATAATCTCTGAGCCCACAATGTGCCCATTTTAACTTTCACATTCTTGTTTTTATTTAAAAGATTCAGCCAACAGACCTTTGGCAACATCATCCATGTTTATGGACAGTGATATTTGCTTTAGAAATAGTGTCACATCTGTACCTTGTGAGGTGATGATAAACATCCTGAAATTGTACACAGAAGACGGTCAGAGATCAAATAGATTTCCTCACCAGGGAATTGTCCTGTAAAACACAATGATCTTGTTGTTTTTATTGTAACACAGGAGTTAGGGGCCGCAGAAAATGATGATGTGGACTGGATTGGCAGACTTTGAAAGACATATGTAAGATATTGGATCTTTCAAAATCAAGAAGCTTGTTTCCTTGCCACTATAGCCACTGGGTTTAGTCCTTTTCCTGATGATGGGATGAAAAGTGGGAAATGAATACTTGCCACCGGCCTATATCTGAGAGGGGAATTTGACTGGGTGACATGCAGCCTAAATGAGACTCTCCTCTGCCTCACAGGGCAAAACCCACTTTCAGACAACAGCAACTGGACCTCTGATGGTGTTCTGAAGATATCAGTGACTTCAGCCATTAAACAAACCAACTGCAAGTGCTGGGCTGTGTCTGGGTGCATTCACTTCAGCACTCACTTCCCTTTTGCTGACTCAGTTGCCTACAGCTCACTGCTGCTCAGACAGGGAGCACGTAAAGTGAGACCAGCTGAATGTGCAGACAGCGTTGAGGCGTTCCAGGGGAGCAGTTAATGTTAGTGTCTTCATAAGATTTCCAGGTTCCAGTCAGCCTGGAATTTGAATTTATTTTTGGGATGGAGTCAGCATTTGGTTGCTTGGGCAATTTCATTGTTGAATCCAATGTTAATCCAAAGAAACATTAATATTGGTTACTTATTCCTACCACTCTGCTGACTGTTATGTAGGCCACAAAATCTGAGGTAAGAGATGCCTTTGCCTGTATCAGGAAAATTAGTTTTTCAAACAAGACAAAAAATTTTTTTTCCTATTAAAAAAACCAAAGACACCAAGATGTTTTTTGTCCGTGTTTGCTTGGTCTTGGTGCTGACTTCTGCTCTCCTCTACCTAATAATTGTTCATCTGGCATTCTCATTATGTCGAGGCACCATCCTACAGTGGTAGTTGTGTCCTCTGGAGCTGAAAATCAAAATTACAATATGAAGCAACAAGAAGATGTGATAAATGAGTAGAGGGAATGTAAGAGAAATTATGAGGCTACCAGTGACAGGAAATAGAGCCATATAGACTGGATATAAAATTTGTAACTTTGCAGTATGTGTTACATTTTATTTCTCTAAGATATAAAAAGAGGGAAAAGATTGATGATGTCAATATTTCTTGCTGGCCACCTGCCTCCCATTTATGTTGAAAAGATGAAAATGCATTCCTTTCATACATCCGGGTACATTTTATGCTTTCTGTAACAAAGCACACCATGGTATTTTGCCCAATTGCATTTTCTGTTTAGTTACAAGAAAATAAATCTGAGAAAATGGAGAAGATCTTGAGAAGTATGAGCCCACTAATTTTGTAGTTTAAAAAGTCTAGCATGTTGCTTTGTCTTTCCCTTATAAATATTTTCCAGAGGAGCATTATCTCTTCACCGGATCATCTTGTGACCATTAATAGGCAACAGAGGAAACAGCAATGAGTGCTGTGGAGGAAAGCCTGCCAGAATCAGTAACCAGCAACTCACAACAGCCCTGGTCAGACTTTAAAGCAAACATCAAACTAAATAACCCATTTCTCATGGGTGGGATTGTGGTGCAGTTTGACAGCTATATGACAGAAAATGACAGACATATACACAAGTACAAATAATTGTGTGTGAGGATGCTGAAACAGAGAGATCAGACTGCCATTTTCTCAGTGAATTCTAGGAAGAGCAGGGAGTGGGAAGGAGGGATGTGGCAGGACACATCCTACCCTGAGGTAGGCCAGCATTCCTGCACCCCAAGGAGGCAGCTCTTTGCGTCCAGCAGCTAAAATGAGCTCACAGGGGCTGGCAGCTTTGCCAACAAGGGGGCCTCACTTGTGTCTGTGTGGAAGGAAGAGCACAACACTCTGTTCCACTAAGGGAGAGTGCCCCTGAAACAATGGACCACAGCACACATTCATCATTTTCATTCAAGACAGAAGGAGGAACCAAAACACAATCTGGCCAGAAAAATGGCCTCAGGGAATTGCTATGAGGAAAGCTGAAAAGAATGTTTTCTAATGTGAGAAGGCTGATCCCATCTTACCCTGGTTTAGGCTAAGGAGGTAAGGTTTGCTTTAGACACTTCTAAATTTGCATTGACATAGGATTAGGGTTAGGGCATTTAGAGTTATGGCTTACTTGTAGAGTTATTAAGCTTTGGGTCATTAGAGTTAAGGTTGTGTTGGTTAGAGTAAGGCTTGGGTTATAATTTTTAGGTTAGGATTAAGTTTATGGTTAATGCTGAAATTACAGTTTTTTCCTTTTTATTAAAGTAAGAGGTTTAGAAACTTATAGATTTGCTTTCACTTTGGGCTGCTAATTTCTAACTACTCTTCACTATGTTATATATTTTGCACTACTGGAATTCTTCAAATGCTTGTTTATCCATTCTTCTAGACCTCTGTGACCCTCTTGCCATGCCCACTATTGTCGCCTCTATTTTTAATGTGAACCACACAGTCCAGGCTGCAAGAGTGCTGTTAAATTCTTCTGTGTTTACATCCAAAGAAGACCTTCCTGATCCACATAGGAAGCATGGGTTACCTGATGCTCCCCTTCAGGAGACAGTTTTTTCAGGTCTTGGGCATTTTTTTCAGATTTCAGCTGCTGTGGTAGGTCTAACCCTTTGTTTGAAGAAGAAATTCTTCTTCAACAGATGGAAGGAGCAACTATTTATCACCAATGCAGGACCTGGATTCAATGCAATGCTTTTCCTTAAATGCCTCCTGTTTCTCTCCAATTCACCACAAGCTGTTAATTTCTTTTGCATTTGTATGAATTGTCCACACATCACAGAAATCTTTTTCTTCACCTTTGTTTTTTTAATATTTCTCAAGAAGGAAACCTCTGCGGTAGAAACAATGTATTGTGCAGAAGTGAATGGTCCAGAAGATGAAATATTTGCCCCTGGGATCTTCTCCACACACACTGCAGAACACATCCTAGTCAGGAAGGTTTCTCCTGGCACTCCACCTGAGGGGCTTTCCATTTCCTGATCAAACACCACATGGAAAATTAAAGTTCACAGAAAATATATATAAAATCCAACACCTCTCTATAACAACCTATATGGAGAGGCCAAATTCTAAGTTGTTAATTCTTACCACTGTTAAATACACATAGTGTGTAATTACCACTACATAATACTGTACAGCACATGATATTATTAATGGGCTGATTAAATTGAAATTAATTTCACTTTTTTTTCTTACTAATTCACTCCTATTTCCTTCTGACAATAGCTCTCTTTTCTCTCTCTCATACTTGCTCTCAGCCCAGTAACATGTGTTCTACAACCCTGTCCCTGAGGTGTGCACAAGACCTCCTTAAACTTAGCAGAACACGTACCTGGGACAACTTAACTTAGAAACACTAAGACTTTCAGTCTCTGACCACTGCCCATAGCAGCCTTCCTACCTTCAGCCTAAGCACAGCTGCAAATCTTGCTCTGTAGGAAGAGAGAAATGGGCAATGTGGAACAAAATATTAAAAAAAAAAAAAAGGTTCTACTTCAGATTATTTTTGTTGTAAGAATCTATGCACTTTTATAAGCTTGTGCATCACCACATCTGGGATCCTCAGCACAAGAATGATATGGACCTCTTAGAGTAGGTCCAGAGTAGGGACAGGAAGACTGATCAGAGGGAAGGAGCACCTCTCCTGTGAGGACAAGCTGAGAGATCTGAGGTTCTGGGGAACTTTGCAGCACCTTTCAGTACTTAAAAGGGGGACTCCAAAAAGGAAGGGAAAAGAATTTTTACAAGGGCAGATAGTGACTGAACAAAGTGGGGGGAGGGTATTAAATTAAAAGATGAGAGATTTAGATTAAATACTTGGAAAAAGTTCTTTTCTCAAAGGGTGGTGAGGCACTGGAACAGGTTGCCCAGAATGGTGCCCCATCCCTGGAAGTGTTCAATGCCAGGTTGGACAGGGCTGTGAGCAACCTGGTCTAGTGGGAGATGTCCATGCCCATGGCAGAGGAGTTGGAACGAGATGGTCTTTGAGGTCCTTAAGGTCCCGTCCAACCCAAGTCATTCTGTGATCTGTATGTATGCAAATGCATGCATGCATGCACACACGTGTGCACTGCTGCTTACTTTCCTATCAAAGAAACTGCTACTGAATCCCAGAGTATTCTGAGTTTCACCAACATACTACACAGGTTTTAAGGGCTGCTGAGTACTGACTCAATGCCCCTTCCTTCTTCCTTATTTTTATAACCATTTTTTTTATTCTTTTGGAATCTGACCATGCTGATAAATGACACATCACTGAAGGGTACTTTGTTTATTTTCTGCTGTGATGGGAGGATGGAAGCCTTTTTGTGTAGGGCTACTTCTGGTAAGCAAAGGAAAACAAAAGGGCTTGTTCAAGGAGGAGGAAATGGGAACCCAGAGCAGAAGGACCTCCATGACATGCTGGTGCTGCTGGCTCCAGAAAGTCAGCACCTGGGGCTCTGGGAAAAGGGGTGCAGCTAGCCCCAGGCCTCCAGAAGAAGGCAGCTGCTGCAGGCTCTGGTGCTGCTGTCCTTCATTCTGCTTTCACCTGAGACTCTCTCCAGGCTTCCTATTTTACAATTTTATGTAAACTCTGGGGTCCTGCAGGATGAAAGTGCTTTCTGTTTCGCAGCAGAGCTGTGGCTTTTGGATTTTACAGCCTCAAAATTACTTCACAATGATCCAGAGCACACATCATAGCCCAGAAACCACACGGGAGCCGTGCTGGTAAAGGAAGCCCAGAGTTGCTGAAGTAGCCAGACTGAAATTTATAACCTTGACCGGGGTCTTGTCAGGCCTTTACGACACCATGTAAAGGGAATTGCTGCTTAGTCACCAATTTGCTTGGCAAGATTGGCTGGATTAGGAAATACATAAAAGGTCAGACAGTAGGAGTTTGTCTAGACATCCTATTTTGGATTATATGCTCTACAAGTTTCTGTGGCAACCCCTGCAAAACATTCATATTTTAGCAATATTTTTGAAGGCACCATTTCTGTAATGAACCACCAAAGCTTTTGTGAGCAAAATTAACTTGTTTCTCTGCCACCTGCTACACCCTTTCGGGAAGCGGAGCAAGCCACTCAGCTGGGAGCTGACAGAGAAACCGTCTCATTCCCAAGGCAGGCATTGTGCCTGTGGGGGCAGCTGGTGACTCAGGGAGGCCTGTGGACCTGCCAGGGTGGAGGAGCTGAGACAGAGACTCTGTGCTTCCCTGTACCTGCCAGACCACACTCCGCTGTCCTTCGCCAGCCCAGTCTCCGTGTGGAGCTTTCCAGGGGTGGAGGGATGGATGGGAGGAGCCAGAATAAGCAGGTGCTGCCCCAGGTTCCCTGCTTGTGAGAAGGACACTGAGCTCTGTGGCTTGCCACATCTGTGCATCTGAATCTGCTGGGATTTGAGATGGACTGCTCAGGTGTTTAAACAGAAATAAATGCAGTATTGCAGTGAGAGGGGAAAAGCAACCAACCAGCTAGCCAGACAAAAATGGCAAAAATGGGCCACAGAGACAGGGGTTTTTTAACTTCTCATAGAATCATAGACTGATTTCAATTGGAAGGCACCTTAAAGTCCACCTGGTTCTAACCCCTCTGCCATGGGTAAGGACATCTGCTACAAAAGATTGCTCAAAGCCCTGTCCATCCTGGTCTTGTACTGGTGACATTATTATTATTTACTCCCTTCCATCTCATCCCTCGTGCAAGTGAGAAAGGGGAACAGTTTCAAACTTTGGTCTCTGGAATTCTTTTTCTGGGTTGTTAAAGTGAGGGTAAAAAAGAGAAAAAATGAACTTCATGAGTTTCAATGACACTAATTGGATTTGGCTGAGCTTTCCATGTTGAATCAAATAGATGCCAACTTAAACTAAATAAAATGTAGCAAGCAAGATTTTATGAAAACCAAAGGTAGATTTACTTTGTCTACTCAAGTAAAAATGAATGAATAAATAAACATTCCAGACAGCGCTTTTGACCAGGATCATTAAAGTAAGTGCATGCTTAACTTTATGATTCCTATCATCTGATACCTAGAAAGCTAGCTTTCAAATTCATTCCTGAAAGGGCTGGTATTTATTAGGACTGGTCAGTTTTCTTTCCTTTTCCTCATAATTATCTTCTGGATAAATATTACTGTAAAAGGGGTTTTGCAATCCTGTCTGCTGACATAGCCAGCACCTGGAGCCACGGTGGTGCCAATCCAGCGGTGCAGCAGATGTTCCTCTGATGGTACCAGACACCTTCCTTGCGCAGTGCTCTTCCCCATCCACCTCCAAGCCCTTCAGAAAAGTAGGTACCATTATCCACACTCTGCAGCTGAGGAACAGCTGGAGGAAAGCCAGGCTTAGAGAAATCAGCTGACAGTTTTGAGGTGTGGACTACTCGCAGCTTCCCTGAAACTGCTGGGGTGAGAGAGATGTTTCAGTCACTGCTGGCTTTTCATACATCTATTGAGAAGATGTGTAATTAGTTTACTTTGTAAATTAAACTGCAAAATACTGTGCTGAATTACAGCTGGGCTAGGCTGAGTTACTGAAATGAGTAAGATTTCTGAAGTAAGAGCAGAGAATAATAGCTGTTCTGCTGATACCCTTTGAATTTGAAACCTAATGCCCTGGCACTTCACAGGCAAAGTGAGTCAACCCTCGCTTGTAGATGTCTCTGTCCCAGGCAGAGGGATTGCACATGAATTTGAGGAGTGTAACAACAGCCCCAGGGCTGAGGGTGTGCACTGATGTATGTACTTACATGAATCTACTCTATGCTCTAAACCAACCACAGGCAGATGCATATTTCACAGCCTACCTGTTTAACAAGGCTCCCAAATGACAGCCTATGAGTCAAATAATGTGAACCTGAAATGTGTGATGGAAGGGAAATTCCATATTTGACCAAGCAAACACATCTCTAATCCTAAATTGTTCTCAGCCAGCTTCCTTTGGTCCTACTTCCTTGGTGATTTGCCTAGAAAATGAGCTTTTATTTAATGCTTTTAAATACTGTGTTAATAGAAGGCTGTAGAACCACATCAGATATTTCTGAATTCCAACACAAATCTGTTATCTATTATTATTATTATTATTTGTTATTATTACGCAAGCAGTCTGTTTGGGTAAAGGAGTTTTGCAATAGAATTTGCCAAATGCGTAACAGGTCTCTGCCCTAAGGAGCTTACAGTCTAAAGGCAATTTTGGCAAGGTTTTCAAAGGTACTGTATACCCACAGTTTACAGTGACTCCAATGAGAACCTATGAGTCCAATGACAACTTTTAAAATCATGCCAAATACATATAATTACTTTTTTTTCCTTCTTTGATATCTGGAAGTCACTCATAACTTTTTAATTACAAACATATTATCAAATTTTATTGTTTGACTTGTTTACTTCCATCTCCCCCTTTGAGGACTGAACTTCATTTGGATGATAGACATCTGCCATTTCCTCCTCTAAGTGTAAGAGGAGCCTAATAGACTCCTACAAATGGCTAGCCACCACTAGGGAAAATCCTACTGAATGTAGCAGCTTTTGGACTGAGCTATATTCCTATTTTTATAACTGAATATAATTGGAAAGTTGTCTGTTGCTTGTACTGGGTAAATTCAGGGGACTAATCATTTCACTCGCTTACAAATGCTTACAAATATAAGGGGCAAGCAGGTGGGGTATTTAGATCTCTGATAGTGTGTAGGAGCCCCAGGGTACAAGGAAATGAGGTTTTCATAGGTGCTTGAGCATAGTGGGGAGGATATTTCAAAATAGTTTTTACAAATAGGCTTCCTGGCAAAGCTAATACCTTCAAAATTCTAGGCAATACAATCTGTAGGAAAACATATACTCAGATTTAGGACTTAAACAAGTTATGCACAGGTCATGATGTTTTCCACTATTCATACAGATAACTGGATGCAGGATATGGAATGTGTATTGTGGAAGGCTTCTGACCTCTCCATACTGCCTAATGAACACTGATAGTCTGTATCTATTTTCAAACTAGGGTAAAAGGATTTAGCAGATTATACTTGGATTAGGAGGAAAGGTTTTTTTATTTTTCTGGGGTCTTTCATGTCATTACTCTTCTATTTCATATTCTTCATTATTTTACTTTAGAACTAAGCTATGAAATAGCTGCAATTCTATGAAGAAGAAAAGCAAGAGAGAAGAGAAATTTATTGGTGTGATCAAGGTGCTAAGCACAACAGAAAAGCAATGTAAAGCACATGAAAGGCATGAAAATGAAGAAGAAAATTAATTCTCTGTACACAGGGGGAAAGGGTAATTTTAGTCACACCCAGCTCTTATTAGGTGCTTTTTTCTTGTGGATCTCAAAACACCTTAGTGAATCAGTGAGTACCACTAGCTGATTTATGGATGGGGAAACTGAGGAGCAGACAGGGAATTTCACATACTTAAGACTGCCCAGGATACCAGGTAGGAATAGCAGCAAAATTCAAAGCTGAATCCACTCGTTCATATTAACTGCCAATGATGATTCAGCTGCAAAAGCACTGTTAAATTGCCACCAATATTGCAATGCAGTCTGCAAAAGGATTTGGTTTCTCTGACCCAAAATATGCTGTGAAAATGGTCTGTTTCACATGACTGTGGCATCCTCACCCAAACCTGACATGAGACTGAAAAAGTCAGCAGGCTGTTCTGATGACCTGCTCTGCTCTTTCTCCTCCACAGGTGAAGCAGAACCAAGCAGGCCTTCGCTCCAAACTTTCTACCCAGGTTACCCTAGACAAAGGAATTTCCATTCCCTTCAGGAAAACTGCTGCATTGTCCTCCTGTGAGTTTCCCTGGTGCCTGGCATCCTGCCAGAGCTAAGTCCTTTGATAATCTCCTCTTCACCTTCACATTGTCCACATACGTGTATTAATAATGGTGATTATAGTTGAATATTATCTTATTTTGGCAGCAGTTTTTTGGGAGATAAAATAAGAAATCTACTTCTTTTGTTGATGTTGCTTATCTCCCCTGCCAAGTCCTCACCTCCTTCTCCTTCCTTGGGTCTTTTCCAATGTCTGTTTTCCCTCCACATAATTTTCCTTCTTGTTGAATATTGTGCTATATTAATACTTTTTCTTCCTATTTCCTTCTGCCTTTTTCTCCTCTCCCACATTTTGATTCTGTTCATGACCTCCATCTTTCTTGTTCTATGTCGTTTCCCCACATTCCTCCTTTTCTATCTGGTTTTTCCCAGTCTCCTCAGCCAGAAACAGATCGATCATGTCAGGTGGTTTGTGGAGTTTCAGAGCAAGGTCACGAACAGGAGATGGTCAGGCCAAGGAAAGCATCTGGATTCAGCAGTTTCTCAGCTGTTTTGCATCTAACTTCTGCACAGGCTGAGCACATGGAAGGAGGCAAGCTGCCACATCTGCTGGAGAGGTGCTCTGTAGTCATCAGGGATGACAAGGTGATACAGCTATCAGAAAACTAGAGTACCCATGCCTTTTCACCCTGTTTGGCCAGCAAGAAAGGCACCCTTATGTGCCTTAGAGATTTAGGAAAAGGTTTGGGCATTGTCCTGGTTTAGGTCAAATTTGGGAGAAAACCTCCAAAGAGGCTCCTCTAAAAAACGAACTCAAGTGGCCCCTCCACCAGTTGGTTCAGGAAAAGGTTTCCTGATTTTTGGAGAAAAGTGGAAAAAACTGTTTATTTAACAGCCAAAGAATTCACCAGCACAAAAAATGAACAACATTATACAATAAGACCTCTTGTCAATCTGAAGAGATGAGAAACCCACCCCTTAGTGGGCTGTAGCTTGGTTCACTCAGTCTCTCATCAGTCCCTCCAGCACTGGAAATGCCACAGCCCAGCCCAGCCTGGTGGGCCACAGGTGTGAGCTGCTGGTGCCCCTCTTGGTGTTCAGGCCAGAGCAGGTTTAAACAGGCCCGAGAAAAAGACAAACCACAGTCCAGGGAACTTCTTTGCTTCAGCTAGCTAAAACTAACTAAAAGCAAAGGAGAACTCTGTCCCACTGTCTGTCTGTCTGCAGCCAACACAGTCCAGCATGCAGGGGGGCAAGTGCAGTTTCTGATAAACTCCGTGCTTCTTCTCTCCCCCCACCCCTTCATTCTCAGAACTAGTCTTAAAGGTATAAAACTTATTTCTAAACAAACAAACGGGGTTACAAGCAGCAAATGTCACCCCAGGACAGCCATAAGCTAAAGTGGGGGTAAACCATTAAATGTTTGCAGAAATTTTCAAATCAGTTCACTTCTGTGGCAAAGCTAAACCAGCAAGGTCAACAATGTTATTTTATATAGTAAAGCAGACAAACTGATTGAAAATTGTCCGTGTTAAAAGTCAGCTTTGGTCTTCTGTGTACTTAGAGATACTGCCCAGTCAGTATCACAAAAAATATTATATAATTAAGAGAGTTAATCACAGAGAGTACAGTTGTGTTTGTAATTGTTTAGTCTGATGCAAAGATATTGAGAACAACATGTGTACCGTAGCCTGCCTTCATGCCTAGATGTCAGCCCTTGCAGAAGGGTGCATATGGCATAGTGTTTCATGTTGTACAAGAGAATGACTACACCAGCACTGGAAAAAACAATCAAAGAATATAAAGCCCACAAAGTGTGCTAATTTAGCAGGCAGAGCCGATATATCCAGAGGATTCACCTGCTCCCCAGGACTGATGCCTCGAGTCCTGAGGCCCATTTCCCCCCAGGCCTGGCCCTCTGCCTGCTGAAGCAGCAGCCATGGAAGGATGGGGAGGCAGATGGTGCTTTGTGAGCCACTGGCCTTTCCAGCACCGTCCTGTGCAGATGTGCTCTCAGCAGAGACAGATGCTTAAATTGCCTGGGGCCCTGCCTACTCCGACTCCCATCATTGCTACTGCCAGTGGAAAATTGCAGACAAAAAAAAGATTCATGTAAATAGATTCTTGTTTAAAAGCTTAGTGCCTTCAGCTGTTTCTAACTGAAGCATGTCAAGGTGTAGGAGGGAAGCCCTAATGGCTTATGGGGAGCTGGGAAACACCGACTTCCATGAAATGCCTGTGGCCAGCATTAAAGGTTCTTAGAGGTTTTATTTTTAACTATTTCAGTAAGTAAGAGATCTCTAGTGGTTGTTTTGAGGATAAGTAAATGAAGTGCTAGTAATTTAATATCAACTATGTTCTTGGCCTCATAATTTTTGTTCTCTCTGTCAGTTCTTCATGAAGCCACAGAAACCAAACTTTAATAGTTGTCTCTTTCTCAAAACAACACGATTGCTTTTGCAGTTCTCTCTTTGACAAGCTGCCAGCAGTGCATTATCATATACGGCAGATCTCACAAGACACTTTAAAGCTGCATATCATCACAAGCTGTCTTCTTGGTAAGAAATAGTGTAGTGCTTGCTCCACTGAAACAGTAGTTAGCTGTGAGGTATAAATTTCTAGATGATGACTACATAGATGATGGTGGTGATGTAAGGGCTGCAGAGAAGGCAGTAACTCTCTGAGAATGCCTGTCCAAGACTCCTCATCACCAGTGAGTGCCTAAATATACCATAAATTGCAGGCTTATTGGCTAGAGGAGACTTCCCCTCCTAAATATCTTCTGCTAACACACGCACTGGAATGAGACATCTAACTGAGTTACTATGATGCCCAGGCTATCCTCTAACCCACTCACCAACATTTTTATATTCTGCTCTTTAATAAAAATGCTTACTGTTTTTCTCCCTTTCTCAAATTTGCCTTTTTCCATCATCCTCTCTAACATTCTTTGGAATAGGTCTGCCTGCTGTCTACACCAAGTCTTTAAACAGATCACTTCAGACAAGATCTCCAAAGGGAAATTGCCCCTTCCCTTCATCTGACTGGTAAGGTAGAAATTTGGTCTTTCACACTTTGTTCAAGCCAATAATACATTCATGCCCCAACATGTGTACAGATTTATTATCTGCTTCTTGTCTTGCTAAGATGTGGGTCATCTGGACTGCTGCTTCTACCGATACACTTCCGTAGGGTTGAAGTGTCTGTAGGGTGCTCAAGGGTGGCTTCTGCAGATCTCAGTGCAGTAAAAATGTAATTTAATACAAGAGTCTTTCTTAAAGTGGTTCCATTGGTGAAATTATAGAGAACTCCTCAGGTTTGCTGGATTTAGCTGTTACAAATCAAGGCAATTTGTCTCTTAGAACCTGGCCTGATAACCTCTTTGTAGTTACGTTACTTTTGGTAGTTCAAAAAACTCTGTGTAGTTAACTATTGCTTTCAATTGAACAGACATTTGCTTGCTTTTATATATGAAATCTTACCACTTAAGGTTTCTACTTAACAGTTGATCTCATTCATAATTAGCCTCAACAAAACTCTGGTATATCTTTTCTAATCATAACACCAAAGTCATAGATTGGAACCCAGAAGGTAAATGGAAAGGCTAGGTAATGAATACTCACAGATAACTACAGTGCAGAGAAAGAAGAAATTGCATGAACAAGTTGTCTTTGGAGCAGTGGGTAACCCAGTGGCTGTACAGATGTGGGGTGTCAGCCATGCACACTTTGTCTTTCCCATGATGAGGAACTACCCACTGCTATCAATTTTGTGCTGCTCAATTCAAGATTAAGCTGATGAAAGTCAGTTGGTCACAGCACTGACTCCAGGGATGGCCTTGCAGAAAGAGCCTCACAGACTGCAGAGGACAGAGCTCCCCACAGCTCAGACACTGAGGTAGCCATTCAAAGATCCACAATTCAGATGTCCACTTTGCAATGCTGAAATGAATCATATTGGGCAACTTGTTGTCTTTAAGAATGCCTCTGTAATTCAGTAAGAATGCAGAAAAAACCAATTAATAAAGCCTGGTGCCTAACATTTAGTCAGTTAAAATTAATTTTCTAAATTCTGCACCAGTTTCAGATATTCCTTGTTTAACAGGCTTAGGAGACTAAACCGTGTTGTACTATCTGGAAATGTTACATCCAGCCATATTTATTGCCAAGCTAAGAGGATAGTGCTGCTGTCTCTTCATTTTCTGAAATCTTTCTATGTGTACATTTATTCCATCAATGTTGGAATATGT
Source organism: Emberiza elegans (assembly GCA_024865655.1). Classification (NCBI taxonomy): domain Eukaryota; kingdom Metazoa; phylum Chordata; class Aves; order Passeriformes; family Fringillidae; genus Emberiza; species Emberiza elegans. The sequence goes on from JALJVW010000206.1 coordinate 60,639,695, forward strand.
CAACATATGTTAACTAGTGAACCTGAGAATGAGTCAATTATATCAATAATTTACTGCATAAATAATTTTGCATCAAAATCAAGTTAAAAGGTAATGAAATGTTGCCTCAATCATGACCACTCAGGCCTTGAGTCACATGCTGGATCATTTACCCCACCCACATTTGGAATTGGCATAAATTATACAAAGTGATTAAGAAGTAACATAAGATGACTCTGGTGTCTTCAAGTGGCAGTTTAGTACCTGTTTCCAGTCATGGAAACATATGGTCAGCTGGGATACAGCTGGCTTTACAGTTAGAGAACAATCTCCAGGAGAGTTTTCTGTCTTTTTTGCCTTCAAGCCTTTCCCATAACCCTGCAGGTTTGCTTCAAAAGTAATGCCACAAAGGTCCTCAAGACATGAGACAATAAAAGTATTCCTGAGGTAAAAAATGCCAGCTGAGAAAAGCCTCTGATTTCTTTTGGTGGCAGCTGATTTGCTTCCTTAGCACTTACCATAGAATCACAGAATGGTTTGGATTGGAAGGTACCTTAAAGACCATCTAATTTCAACTCCCCTGCTGATGTCAAGGACATTTTTCACTAGACCGGGGTGCTCAGAGCTCCATCCAACCTGGCCTCAAACACTGCCAGGGATGGAAACAACTTCTCTAGGCAACCTGTTCAGTGCCTCACCACCCTCGCTGTCAAGAATTTCTTCCTAATGTCTAATCAAAATTTATTTTCTTTCAGTTTGAAGACATTCCTTCTTGTTGTGTCACTACATGTCCTTGTAAAAGCCTCTTTCCATCTTACTTGTGGGTTCATTTCAGGTACTGGAAGGCCACAATTCAGTGACCTCAAAGACTTCTCTTCTCTGGGCTAAACAATCTGAATTCTCTCAGCCTTTCCTCATAGGAAAGGTGCTCCATCCCTATAATCATCTTGGTGGCATCCTCTAGACTTGCTCCAACAGTTCAGTGTCCTTCCTGTGCTTTGGACCCCAGATGTGGATGCAGCACTGCAGGTGGGGTCTCATCAGTGGGGCAGAGTCCCCTCCCCTGCCCTCCTGACCATGTTGCTTTTGGTGCACCCCAGGATGTGAATGGCTTTCTGCCTTGACATTTTTTGGTTTGTTTAAAAGGAATGTATAAGCCAAGAATCAATTTAGCATGCAGCTGGAGCTGTGACTTCCAGGTCTAAGGTACAGTCATGGCTGTTCAACACATTCTAGCTCTAAAGCACTTCACTCAAGTGAGCTGCTGCTCTTAAGGGGTATTTGCAGGATCAAGGTCTTCATAAGTCCTCCACTTGTTTTCCTCAAGTTTCAAGAGTGAGTAGGGGCATTTTCTTTTAGAAGAGGAAAATGCTGCCAATGGAAAGTGCAAAAAAACCACTTGGAGGACAGGGCAGGTGAAATGGCCTAGTTATTTCTTCTTCTTTTTTTTTAATATACTTCATTTTTATGGTTGGCTTTCCACAGAAATTTTGTTGTTTCACATTTCATGTTTTTGTCTGTGATTTTGAATGAGTAAAGGAGCTAAAAAAGAGGCTAAAAAATGCATTTTGGGTTTGAGGAGGATGTAAGGCTAAATGCTGTTAGAAAGTTTTTGCCAGATGTCTGCATTCAGTGATTTTTTAACAAAGTAGGTACATTTTCTTGAAAAGTATAATGTAGTTCTACTAAACTCTTACACTAAAATTATTTCAAATTCATGTGATCTAAGAATTCATTGGTTGAGACAAAAGGAATGGCCTCTGACTTACAGTAGATTGGATTTAAGTTCTAGCTGTGACATAGGTAATGCTTTGAGATGGACTGAGTTCATTTTCCAAGACAACATGACACAACAATTTTTGGCACCGCTGCCTCCCAGTTATTCACCTATGACCTGGTGAGCATGGCTAAGATGGTACACACAGTGAGAGGAGGAGACATTCTTGCTTCACTTCTCTTAAATCAAGAAGTAAGGTGGAAGAGATTTCAAGTTGTTATCACCAAGACATAGTTTTCAGGAAAAACATTTTTATCCATGATACAAACTCCAAGCCAAAATTAAAAACTTCTAAAGTAAAGAACGAAAAAATCCCTTGGGATCCTATCAAATGTTTTCTTGGAACCAAGACTGTGAATTAGGTTTCTATTTTGTTCCACTGAAGGTAATGAATAATATTTAATAACCTCCTTATGTTATTCTTGGCCTGCCTCTAGAGGGGTTACCCTGGCTGATCAGCATGGATAATGGATGTCAGAAAAGGTGCTAGGCTATTTGTATATACCTTGGCAAAGATTTTACCATTCCCATTGATACGGGTTTTTATGAAGTATACGATTTTACAGCTTCTTTGGAAAAAATAGCCATTGCTGCATTTAGGAGAGATAGAAGAAATAATTTGGAAGGCCATCTATGAGGTGCACAAAGGGGATAAGCCATTTCTTTAACTGTCAGTGTAGTCTAATCTGAAGATTTCCCTTATTGAGATGGTGTCCCATATCAGAGGGGTTGGCCACTACCCCACCAAAAGGGCTGCAAAGCCTCAGCCTGCTCTTCAGCAGATTTCTCAGCTGCCCCCCTTCTGAAATTTTATTTTTAATTACAGAAAATTGAATTAAGGCTGCTCAAGTTGAAAAAAAAAAAGTCATGATGATTAGCTGGAATATCCCATTTTTTCTTCTTTCTTCTGTTTTCTGCAAGTGAACAAATGCCTAGGTTCTTTGGATTGCCAAAATGGTGTTTCGTGTCTCACTACAGAAATTTTGGCATGCAAAATGTAAGGATATAGACCACTCCTGTTCCTTTGAACAGCTGTATCCTTTGATTTAGAGTTCATTCTGATTTTTGTTGTATCAATAATTGGTGTGAAACAATAGCTACCTGTAACTGTTTTTGCCCTCATTTGGAAGGAATTTCTTAGTGCTGCACTGAAGCCTGATAATCATATCCCCACCAGTCTGAAACTTTTATTTTTCATCTAAGTCCCCTGGAAGTTTCCCTGCATTTCATCTTGTTATGTACTAGTTACATTGACACTGAAAAAAATCTGCTCTTTCAGCTCCTCAGGTTTGTTGCTTTTTACAAAACGAAGGAAACACTGTTCCAAGCCTCACTTCAACCAGGGTTTCCATGTATTCCCCTCCAAGAGTCACCCAGCCTTGCAGCTAAACAAGGAATTTATCTGAGAACACAATTTTTGTCTTTTTCATCCTAAGTGGAATTTACACCAAATTTTGCTAGTTCTGCTGTTCAGCACACCACAACATCTCCTTTTCCCCAAACATTCATTTTGATTGGTTTGGCCAGGCAGCCAGTGAGAGCTATGTACCTTCCCAGCAAGTATTGAGGCAAATCTCAGGTACAAGTTCACTGTTGCTCCAGGTGTCACCAGTGACCGTACAGAAAGCGTACAGAATGCTCCAGCTGAGCCCAGAGCTTCACAGCCTGTTTAGTAACTGGTGTTTTTATGCACATCTAGGTAGATTGGGTAGATAGGAATATAGCCCTGTGGGGTTTTTATCCGTGAGGAAAACCTGAGTGCTCACTGCCACATTACCAAAGTCAAATGTGGTTACAGGCAGCTCCCCAGACTCTCTGGATCCCAGGGCTGCTTTCACTCCACATCACCTCCTGCCTCCCTCCATGCCTACCACAGCCCTTGTAGTGTAGCCAGCAGGAAGCCAACAGGTCTTTCCTGAACACTTCAACCCCATTTTCATGCTTCCTGCAAGGGGTGACTCCACTGGGGCTCCTTCCAGCTGCCACCCACTGCTGCCTGCGCCTGTCAGCCTCCCCCACCTCCCGTCAGGGAGAAAAAGAAAATAAGAGGGTGTGAATGATTGGACTAGTAATGACATTAGAGATTCCATTCTGGCAGTGCACTAAATCTTCCTTAAAAGCTTTGAAGAGCTTCCTGAAAATATGAGCACTAAACAGTGTGGCAAGCCCAGGTCAGGACCCACCTCTCTCTCCTATGCTAGGAGCAGTCCACGCTGAGAGCAGCCCGCCCTGCCCAAGGACACTGCCCTTCCGACTTGGTTTAAGCACTATCCCCTCCTGTGCTGCCATTCCTTTCCTGTCTCTGGAAAACTGTCATGGCTCAGTCTTAAGTAAGACTGAGTCAGCCCTCTGCTTCCCAGATGTACACAGAGACTGTGAAGCTGAGTTATAGCTACACAGACCATGGACTGCACAGCCTGGGAGACCTAATTCATAGTGGCTCTTGAGCTGCACCCTTATGTTCAAAACACATGAATCAGGTCTTGAAAAATCATGGAATTCACCTAATGATCATGAGATTTAATAAAAATAAACACAGGTTTCTTTCTACTGGCTTTTAAAAATTATTACACTTTTATACTTTTAGGTGGCTCTCAAATCAATGTTCAAAGGTCTTCTCCATATCCATGAGGTCCGCAAGCAGAAGTAAATCCAGGAATTTTAATTAAGAAATTGAATACAGAAGAATTATGGTTAAATCAGGAGCACCATCAGCCTTGAAATCATAACAGTTTACATTGTTTCACCCACCCCAGCTTCACAGTGTTGCTACCTAGTGCCATCTTCAGTGTGAGCAGAGCACCTAGGAAAAGAAAACTAGGCTGGAATTGGGACCTGTGCTTGACGTCTTTGTTGAAGAGGGGAAGTCATGTCACACTGCTCCTAGATACCCTGAAAGTGTGATGGTGGCAAGTCTAATTTTCTGGCACAATAGTTATTGTCTCTACTATGTGAAGAAACCACCCAGTATCTAAAATGCCATAAACACAGGTGTGATTCTAGGAGAGCTTGTTCTAAATAGGCTAAGGGACACAGAAAATCTATTTGCTTCTGTAGCTTCGGGGGTAGAGAAGAACAAATGTAGCAATATGAAGGAAAAAATTTAAAGGAACATTCCCCCCTCTCTTTGAATGGATGCCTCTCCCCAGAGAAACCAAAAGCATTGAAGTCTCAGTGATATGGATTCCTTACAGGATAAGACAGGCTGGCTTGTGAGCCTTATTCCTCAGGTTTTTGTGAAGTGAAATTTCAACCAGGCCTTCAAATATAGCTTAATTGGAAGGTGGAATTCATGTAAAGTGCCTGAATTAGGTCAGACAAGTTTCCTGGAAATTAGAAATAAGTGCAAACTGTAGCACTGCAAGCCAGTTTTAAATAGTTCAGACTCTAGTCTAGTTGATTATCTTCCCTCTTCCTGTCATCCATTAAGGATTTGGCCTCTGCATGTACATTATTAAAGATAGAAGAAAACTGCTAAATGCATATTTGGAACCTGTTTGGGCTTTTGGAAACCCCCAATGTGCTGAAATACTTAACTTTCCTTGATAAGTACTCTTCAGGAACTTGAGGTTTCTGATGTTGGTTTGAATCCGGAGTTTGGTGGCACAAAAAAAAAGAGACCTTCATTCAGTCTTTGCTGTTTAAGTCTTTTGAATAGGCAGACCCTCATGCCCCTAAAATTACCAAGTTTGTTTATTTTGAAGTTTGTGGAGTGGTACAGAAACTATAGGTGAAAGAAGAATTTTTAAGTCCAGCCCCAGTGGTAGGGGTTGTACAAAGACTGTGATTAGTTAACATGAGGCAAGCAACATCATTTGAAGTATAGAGTTTGTTGTTGAGTTTTTTCCCTGTGGTCATTTCCATAACTGGTTAGAAAACCAGATCTGATCAAGGAAGGGGGTTTTTAACTATGTCCTACTTAATGGAGATGTAATAACCCAAAACAATTAAATTAAAGTAATTATGTTTCAATAAACATAAGCTTGGCACTTCAGACTGGAAGTGGAACCTGTACCCTGAGCCAATTAGGAGCAGTGAAATCAACAGAAGACAGTTGATTGTAGTTTGTGGAGTGCATTTATTAAACCAGTAACAAATAATCTATTAATCCTTCTCTAAACATCAACAACATAAAAGAGTTCCTCACCTCAAAGTAAATTGCATTAAACAATTTCAGACAAACAAAATGAGATGCCAGAAGTTTTGCATGTCGGGGTATGATTTATAGCCTGAATTAACTGCTTTTGTGTGATGAAGGGTGTAATTAAACTCCAGTGGGAGCATGTGGCCACAGCAAATGGCTTGGCAGAGAGCAGATCTCTGGAAGCCAGCTCACCAGGAAAAGGGTTTGTGTTGCTGGTGGCACCAGCAGGTCAGCAGGAAGGCCTGTTCCCTGGGCAGGCTCCTTCCCACCTTTGTCATGCACAAAGGAAACCTGTGGGCTTACCAGGAGCAGGCATGCCAGAAGGTAGTGTGCCAGTAAGCAAAATAGAAATGCCTTTGTAAAAACAAAAACATTTCACTAAAGCCTTCTGACCCATACTAGGAATATCACAGGGGGGAAATGGAAAGGGAAGCAGTAAACTCACAAATGGAATTACATTCTGAATATGCTTTACCTCTAGTGCTGGTGTTGCCAAACCGAATGATCTAGGGAAAGGCTTGTGTATTTTACCTTGGCTTCCTTTCCTTCTCAGCCCTTTTTTCTCCAGCCAGGTCTCTTGGTTCTCTCTGTTGCTGGGATTTCTGATGCAGTAAAGGAGCGAGAAGCATTTATAAAGCTGCAATATTGTGAATATTATACAGAAAAATGGGAAAGGCAGTTAGTATAGGTGAAATTTCAGAAAATGTTCCCTTTCTGTTAGGCAGAATCTTCAAATAGCTGGCCCCATGCTAAAACCTGCAGAGTCTGCCAGAGCAACAGGGTGCACAGGTAGCCAGGGCTTCTACATAAAGCTATCGAATGGGCTTATTTGCAATTTGTCTGCTCGAGCAGATGATGTCTTCATTCATTTAACACCATGCAAGGACACACTGCTGCTGTTGCCACTGGCATTTTCAAGATTGTATCTACATTGCTTGTAGTTCATTAAGACAGGTGATCCTTTCATATGGCAGGCAAAATCAGCTTAAAATTGTTTGTAGTAAATCATAACCTTCTGATTTATTGAGAAAAAAATGAAGCAATCTAATACTTTTATTGTTCTGAAATAGCAATAGAAACATTTCTGTGTCTATTTATGCAAGTCAATGCATTTTCAGTGCAATACAGTGTTATTGCACGTGATGGAATTAAACTTCAAATTCCCTCTGTAAGTTACTCTCCTGCTTACACTGGTTCTTCCTTTTTACTTTTTCTTTCTCTAAATCCACACGATTTTTCCTGTTTGATATTCTTTCACTCACTATGATGACCCATGGTCTTTAATGTCTTTATCAATCTTAGCATCTTCTTAGGGTCTCATATATGTATTATCCAAAGGGGTCTTTCAGCTAATGCAAAGCTGATTTGTAATAATCCACATTATGGATGATAATAATTTATGTGATTTATCCACTAACTGCATTTAGGGTATCCTACAGGCTATAAATCAATGCAATATCTCCAAAAGCACAAACAGGCTTAGGCTTGTGATAGGCTTGAGAGGATAGCAAGCTAAGCTGGAGATCAGGAGTTTTTTACTCCAGTAAAAAACATGACATGTATTGCTAACCTAGATTTCAGAAGATCACTGAATACTTATAAAACCTCTTTTATAAGCACAAGCCTGTTGAGGAGTATCTTAGGGAGCTGGGGGTATTTAGTTTGGAGAAAAGGAGGCTCAGAGCGGCCTCACTACTCTCTACAAATGCCTGAAACGAGGCTGTAGCCAGGTAGACGTTGGTCTCCCAGGTAACAAGTGATAGAACAAGAAACAGCCTCAAGTTGAACCATGAGAGGTTTGTATCAGATCTTTGGAAAAATGTCTTTACTGAAAGTGTGGGTAAGCATTAGGAGAGGCTTCCCAGGGAAGGGGTGGAATCACCATCCCTGTAAATGTTTGGAGGGCATGTGGATGTGGCACTTGGGGACATGGTTTAGTGGTGAACACAGTGGAGCTGGGTTAAGAGTTGGATTCAGTGATCTCAGAGGTCTTTTCCAAAATTAATTTTTCTATGATTCTCTGAGATGGTGGTTTAGGCAGCTGCAGAGGAGCTTTGGAGGAATATCTTGCAGAGAGACTTGTAACGCACTTCTCTCTCATGTTTCTGTTTTCTAAAATCTCTGGTTTGGAAGTCAGTTTGGTTTCCTGACTGCCATTGTCACAGCACCTAAACCCACTTGCTGAAGGAAAGCCAGGCTCCTGAGGCAGTCACACAAAGTGAGAAAGGGGTACAAACTGTGCCTGGCACCACCTCAAGGGAGCAGCTGCAGGTTAAGCTCTGAGCAGATGCAGATGGAAGGCAGGAAGGACAAGAGCTGCAGCTATCCCAGGAGCTGCCACCAAGGCTTTCTTAATCATAGCCTCAAGTTACGGGCTGAGTGGCTCCTGGTAGGAACTTCTGTGCCTCATGTGAGGAAATGGTTTTGTTAAAAATGGTGGGTTTGAATGAGTAGCCAGAAGCTCCATAATACAGTTTCCAAAAGAGCTGGTCCAAGAGCAAGAGAGAGAAGGGTTCATTATCAAGATTGTTGTGTGTGGTTTCCATTCCTCTTTTTTCAGTATCTGTCATCATTTATTGGTTAAGACTTAACAACTAAAAGAGAGTATAACATGGCAGTCATTGCCAGGACTCCAAAAGTAAACATTACTGCTGTTTTTTTAACCACAGGCAGCAAATCTTTTCAAACAGCAGCCTGACCCCAACTCTCCTCTCCCCAGTATCTCTTCTGCAGTGAGGCAACTGAAGTAGCCCACGACCAGCCAGGCCAGGGGCAACAACGCTTTAGCCCGTGAACCCTTAAAACAGAAGGTATGACTGATTTTAAAAATATGCCTTTAAATATTGGGGTTTTTTTTCCTTCACAGAGGTTTTCATGTATTTTAATGAGACAGTTACACAGACACTTTAGTTAGCCCAACAAAATTGTGATTGGCAAGGCAGGGATTTAGGCAATCAGAACTTTATTTCTAGGTCTGTGCAACCAGTGGTAAGGAACGTACTGCAGCTTGATTTTAAACAGACCCCAGTCCTCTCTGACTGCAAAATGAGGTAAACACAAGTCCACTCAGTTTCTGCTATCCTGCAAGTTCAAACCATGTGGTCAGGAGCTCTGGAGTCTCATTTGGGTTTTAGCATCTCTTGTGAGTTCCTTCCAGAAACTAATGCAGGAATTCTTAGAACCCAAAACTGCTAATACGAGGCCAAAAAATCACCAAACCACCCCAGAGACAACCTGAATCAATGGCTGCTTTCTCAAATATAGCCCTTTTTTTCTCAGTGGCATAAGTTCCTCATAGTGATATGGAATAAAATTGTGGCTCTGCCTTCTGGGTTGCTGAATGGCAAATCATTTGTTACAAGACTCTGTAATGACAAATGCAATAATTGCCAAAGCTTCTTAATGTTAGCATTATGCTGCATCTCATTTTGGTTCCAGAAATTCTGACACTTCATCTTAATTTGGACTGGCCTTTATTTGCCAATTCACTACTCTTATTTGCATCAAAGGCATGCTATGCTCTGTCCCTGCAATTTTGTCAATTAGTACAGTGGTATATATTTTGCATTTAATTGAATTTCATATACCTCTAACAAGGCTGCTGATCACATCCCAGTGCAGTAACTGCCTTGATATGAAATTTCATTGGAAGAATGTTTTCTGCCTGAGAGCCATTCATATATATATGAGCTTCTGCAACCAATTAAAACATTAAGAAACCTACAGTTGAATAAATATCAGTGAAAATTTAAGAACAGTGTGGTAGTTTTCAGCCAGTTTTATGGAAAGTCAATAGGTATCCAGAGGTCCAATTACAGGAAATGTTTTTGCAGTATAAAATAAAATTTTAAGAAATAGAGAGGTAAATGAGAATGTTACAGGCACCTAGCATGCTTCTGGTCTTGGCATAATGAATTAAGAAGAATCAGTATTAAATCGTAAAGATGAAATTCTGCTGTGCATTGCCCCTCTTTAATTCTAGCATAATTTTGTAGACTTCACAGAAATCACATTGGATATAAAAGTGAGAAACACAGAAAACTCACACCCTGTCAAGCCAAAATGTACTGCCCCTTTTTTCATCAAATGTCCTCTTTCCCCTGCCTATTTAATGCAGTTCAGAGGCTGGTTTGGAAGGTAATGCCCTTGTTAATAAGGAACAGCAAGATAAAGGACCACATTTTATTCCCACTCAGCTGCTTTGGGGTGTCTGAGCAATGAGGCACCTTCTTTCTTTGGCTATGTGTTTCAAATCAACTGAGGAGACCAGTTCAGTTGGTCAGAGCCCGGCAAGGTCATGGGTTCAATGCCCGTATGGAAAATTCACTATAAAGTTGGACTAGATGACCCCTGTGGTTCCCTTCAAAATCAGAATATTCTGTGGGTCTGTGAGGAAGCCCGCTCTTCTTCTAGATTCATTTTGGGACATTTAGCCTCCTGCCTTTCTGCTTCTGTGATTTCCCCTGTTGCCTTGCAGACAACCTGCCAGCCAGCCCTGCCTGCAGCACACATGGGACAGCATTGTCACTCTGCCCCATCTACCTGCTGTTTGCCCCAACAGCACCTGCAAGCCCTGTTTGCTGTTTAGACACCAAGCAGTGCACCTCTAGGTCTGCCAAGTGTGCTGGGTTAAACCTACTCAACCATTCATTTAAATACTTGTTAAACAGGAAGCTGCTGCTGGAAAGTTGAGTGCTGGTTTATATTTAAACAAATAGTGGGAACAGGCGTGAGTGTCATTTTGTGATGTAGTGGAAAATTTGAATGACTTGCATTATCCCACAAGTAACCCCTTGAAAACAAACCTGAGAGGCTGCTAAGGACCCTGCTCAAACCTGTAAGCTTTTGCATTGGCAGCAGCAGTGAAAGGGTTAACTTGCACAGTTCTTTCACTGCACATGTAGGCGTTAAAGGAAAAGTGATGCACACAGTGTAGCACTGGTGTTTCCCTTGTGATTGAAGGAAAGTAGTTATTAAGGTCAGCCATGCTTATTTTTGGCAGATGCAGAGCCCCTTTCAGCCTGAACACTCCTAAGGAGTGTACTTAAGGTCAAGAAAGTTGCATATTTTGTGAGTGAAGTAAACAAGAGCAGCAAATGTTGGTGCGTTGAGCACCTCCTTTTAGTAGCTGTGAACTATCAAGACTTATGATTTTGATCTAGCCTCTGTCTCCTGCAAAGTTTGACATCAGTATTGTCAGGGATGACAGATGAGGTCAGATGCAGCTTTAAGGTCTCCTGAAAGTTTGTGGCATCCAGGGTGATGTGAATGCAAAGGTGTGGGAAGCCCAGAGAAGCCAAAGTGCACATGGGTCAGAGCACTTGGGTCTTTTAATGTTCTGTGAGGGCATAGCTTTGCATTTGTGGCGTTTTGCCATCTCCTGTTCTGCAGGAGATTTTTGGCTCCTCTGGTCTCCCTGCACACATTCAATAGGGCATACATCAGCAGAAGGGGCATGAGCTCTCAGAAGGCAGACTTCTCCATGGCTGTCACCCAGCCATGGGCAGTGTGATAGCCACCACAGTATCACAGTGCTGCTGTGCTCGCTGAAGAGCTACTCCTCCACAGTGACAGTCACAGTTGTTTACACAGCTGACAGCTCCTGCCAAACTTCACAGCACAGCCAGGAGAGTTTTCCTGAGAATGCATTTGAAGACATGCATTGGGCTGTCACAGAGACACGTGGTAAGGAGAAAGTGGTAGAGAGCCTCACAGTTTTCCTGGGTGACCAAAATGGTTAGCAGATCTAGTCAGCTTCCCAGATGTATCACCATGTTTTTCTAGTCATCATCAGACTTCATTCTTCAAGCTTTCCTATTTGTCTCTCTCACTTCATGGTGACAAGTGCTACATAAACAATCCTATTACTAATAGACATAATGTATTATATTTACATATCTTTATGATTCATATGTTGCATAATTTAAATAATTAACATTTGAATCACCATTTGAATTCCTTTTTCTAGTTCATGCTCCACAAATGAAGGTGATTATTGTTGATCCAATGCCAAGAAAATACTTTCAGTTCTAATCATTTTCTCATTACTTTTTCTAATAATGTTTCTTATGCTTAGACATGCACAAGCATTACAGTATTTTAAAAGGATGCACTTTTTCTTCAGTGTTTAAAGTCCTCTCCATTTAACATTTAATATGTTCTTGTCTGCTGGCATGTTAGAGCACAAAAATGCATTGCAAAGTACAGGCCAAGTTACTTCTCCTGTGAATGCTTTAAAGCACCAAAATAATTTTCTGGTCTTGGAAATGTGTCCTGAAGAGAATGCAGAGTGACTCTCCACACAGGGGGTAAGATGCTGCTAAACTCCTCCACAGCCAGCCAGCATCTGTGCCTGCACATGACGTGCTTCCTCCAGCATCCTGAGCAAGCGCAGATTCCTTTTCTCTCCAGAGCCCACCCTGATCCCAAGATAGGTGAGTGAGATAATAGGTGAGTGAGATAATGCAGCTGCCTTTCATGACTGTAACCCAAGAGGGTGGTGGTGGGTTTGAGCTTTTTTGTAAGATTTTGCCAAAACAGAAAGTCAGAATTAGCGTGTGCAAAACACATCTAAACAATGGAACAAATACAAGTTAGAGTACCCACCCACAACGCCTAATGCATAACCAGTGAGTCATGCCCAGGGCCCAGTGTGAGAAATCTGTGTAGGTGGGTTTTATTTGGCTTTCTTTTTGATTGCAGTTGTGCTTCTCTCTAGCTAATAATTATTGCACCCTGAACTAATAAACATAAGGATCTGAGCTTTCCAAGATGTCCTAGTGGTACAACATGTCATTTGCTAGACTTAAAAGTTTGACCCCTATGGAAATGCAAAAGAGTTATGTCTCGGGACCCTAAATTCCTTGGCGCTCGTTTGAGTCCCAAGATTAAAACTGAGATACTAAAGCAGTGGAATGAAGCAAGTTTAAGGTAGTAGTGACCAAATCAGTGGCCATTAGCAAGTTACTCAATCACCAAAGGAAAATGTGAGAAAAAAATGGACTGCGACAGTCTCCTGGGGATACAAGGACACATCACAGACATCATCAGCAGTACTGGCTGCTTTCTCAAGGGGCTCAGCACAGATGCCAAAGGTTTCAAAGGCGTGGAGCCCGAGCTGCCTTCTCACACCCAGTGATGGTCCCTCCAGGTCAGGGCTGGAGCTTGCTGGCAGGGCAGCGCTGGGAAGTGCACAGCGCTGCTCCCTCCTCTCTGATCAACCCTGATAAACAGGGAGAAGCCCAGTCCACAGAGACACAAACTTGGCACTTTTCCTGAGTGCTACACTTTAGAAACACAAATAATGAAAGGGCACATAGAAGCCTAAGCAGTTTGTAAATGTAATTTGACTTTCAGGGGTTTAATTTTAATTATCCAGAGAAACAGATTTTTCTGCGCTCTACAATAATGAATATTTTTACATTATTTTAAGTGAGTTTTCCAACCAGCCTCTGAGGGTCTCAAGAAGTTCCTGTGTGTTAATTGCTGCTGGGTGTCCTAATGCCAGAGACATCTGAGATTTCCCAGAATATCTAAGAGGATATTAGCTGTAATTTAGAAGCCATGCATACTGCTTGATGCCATTGTTGCAGGCAGACTGTAAGAAGGCAATGAAATTCTAAGCTGAGGTTTTTTTTAAATGCTCGTTGCTAGCCTGACATTGCCACCACTATTCATTTGTTGCAAGCATCAGTGGGAAAGTAATTACAACTTTTTAGGACAGTGAGGCACTTTTGAAAATCTTTAGTTTACTGCTTCTGCAGTGCTTCCATTTAATTTTCCCCCTTTCTTCTTTATTTCTAATGTTTCCACATTCCTCCATCTCCATTTTGCTATCATGCCTGCTTTTGATTTTAATGTCTTCTATTTTTTTCTTGCTGTCTCTTGGGGTATTCTCTCAGGGTTATTTTCCTATTACACTCATAATTGTCCATAAATGAGGTGACTGTGTGCCATTCTCACGTTATGACAAGCCACAAAAATCAAGTTCCACCCACCTCAGCTGGAACCTTCTTTTCACATCCTCACATAACCTTACATTTTTTAATCTTATTTAATTGTTCATCTGACCATTAACTCAGCCATAAACAGCAATGAATAATAAAGATTTATTTCTAAAGTAATTCTAGAAAGGCAGTTGTGTTCTCAGCCAGCACTTATTCCAGGAAACTTCAGTGAATGGTAGACTGTTGCACCAATTCAGTAGTCAATGAGATCAGGCTAAGTTTGGTGTTTTCTGACTTATGGAAATGCTCATGCAAGACACTCAGACACGTTTAGGACCCCTGCAGTTCATGTTTAAGGTCATGGTGAGAACAGCCCAGCTTATCTAGTGGCATGGCTAATGCTAAATGCTATGAGTCACTTAGACCCCTGACACGCTGGAAAAATGCACATTAGAGGGAAGCTGTTATTCAGTCTCTTGGGGTTGTGCAGCTTTCCTTTCTTCCATCCTGAACAGGAACACAGCCAGCAGTGACTGGCAAAGTCTCCTTAAGTCATGGTCTAGACTCAACAGTTTTGAATGGACTGTAAATTATCCTCTGCTACCCAACCCAGCAGATACCACAACAAGGAGCTTACTGGGTCTTCTAGTTCCTAATGAGATTTTGGTGATCCAGATGAATTAAAATTCTTTTGAAGCCATAGCTCTGTACATCCTCAAACATTTATTCAGAGCCTGTCAGTTCAATGAAAATCTGATAATTCATTACAAGCTATGGATGATCCTTTTCCTGTGAACATGTGTCACAGAGATGCATTTCCTTTCCTCATTCCACTCAAAGTGTTGTATGCTTATTAGTTTTTACTTGGAAAAAAGAGTAACTTGAAGGAAGATAAGTACTTGGCAGTTTTCTCTCAGGCCATGATAGACTGCTCTTCTGTGCACATGCAGCTTGTTTATTCATGACCTGCTATACTTCACATATTCAGAGCTCTGTCTACTGTAAAAACAGAAAACTGAGATCTCTGTTGAACTGAAAACTTTTAATTCTTTTTTCTTTTTAACTACTATTTGCTTGGAGAAGAGAAAACACTAGTGCTGCCTGAAGATCAGAAAGGCATAGGAAAAAAATCTCACCTGTGCCAGATGCAGTCCACAAGTAGCTCTATTATTCTTAGTTGTCCTCTCAGTAACCTCTACCTCTTGTGCATAGAACCACCTGGTTCTCTGACAATTTAGCCTCCAGGGGAGTTTTAAGAACCTCCTCAGCCACTATGTGGGGACTGCAAGTCCCAAGAGCTATTTTCATTTGGAGTACATTTCTCCTTAAAATAAGGTGATAAGTTTAATGCAATGGTGTATTAGACAGAAGAAAAGGAAAAACTACCTTTTTCCCTACATTTGAGGTTTTCCAACTGACCACAGGAGCAAATGCAGGGAATAGGGCTCAATGAAATGATGGAGTGCTACCAAACTATTCCAGTGAAGTGTTTTCCAGATGTGCTGAGTAAGACTTTCATTGCCATGAACTGATTACTTAGAGTTCCACAGATTGTAGAGGTTCAGATACTACAAATAGAAAAGTTTAGGACAGTTTTGACAGTGATGTACAAGGAAAGAGGGCAAGTCCCATATTTGCAAATCACATTCTGTTTTTAGTCTATCCAGCAACAATATCAGGGTTTGGAAGTGGTGTGTCACCTGAAAAATGTTTGGTCTGAGTTTAATTTCACACATGTGAACTCCAGTGAGGCCCAGAGCAGCCAGGCTAGCAGTGTGGGTCTCTCTGATGTGGCATAGCTCCCCAAAACAGCAGCCAGCTAAAAGGATTTAAGCAGCACCACGTGCCTGTCTGGGCTTCAGTGTCTGAAAATGAGGTGTGCAGAAAAGGGCCTGTGGTTTTAGTAATATCACTGGGGATGTGTGATTGAATACCTCACACTGTGGACAAATACAGATGGACCATCCATTTACAGTTGCAGACTATATTCCCCCAAAGCACCTCCAAACTTCCTGGCCTTTCTTGTACACTTCTATTCATTCCTGTTTTTACCTGCTTTTTTACCTTGCCTGAGCCTGCTTGGAGCCAGTTGTTCCTGCTTTTTTACCTTGCCTGAGCCTGCTTGGAGCCAGTTGTTCCCACTGTGATGACTGCTGGAAGGGACCAGCACAGCTTTCTTGACATCTGTTTACTGATGCCCATTTTGGTCCCTCCCAACTGGTAGGCTTGACAACATGCATTGCTGGAGTGTGGAACCACCAAATACTTTCCACACTGGTTCACTGGCAGCAGAATAGATGCCACTCAAGTGTTTCATCCACTTTAACATTGGAAATCCTGCATTCTATCACTGTAGTCTGTCACTATCTGAAACAGCTGGATGTCACAATCAATGTATTTTGATTGTTCTTTAAATCACATGAGCTCTCCCAACCAAAGAATTATTATTCAACCGAAGTAGATTTCAAAAAGGCAGGGACAGAAAGTCTGAAGTCAAGTAATGTTACTTTGAGTCCATCACAGTTTAGACATTATGGCTTCTTGGTCATATACTAAGTACTACTTAGTCCAGTAGGGTTATTCAGTTTGTGTCTCTGGGGTTGTTTTCAGAAGGAGATGAGCCAAAGCCCTGATCAGGGCAGCAATCCATCATTCCTGATGTTCAAGGTCAACATCTGAGCTGGATAACTGGCATCATCAGCTACAAGAGTACTTCTGTAAACCAAGATGATGCTGTTACTCTGGTAAGGAGAGAATGTGTTTTGCCGTTTCCCACCATCCTACAGAAGCCTTTCACCCACCAGTGCCAAGACACAGTCTCAGCTCCAAAACACTAGCAAAGGTTAGTAAACAGAGGTTCACCACAATGCTAAGCACATTATTTCAGCAAGGTCACACCTTTGGAACCTCCAAACCTGTTGCATCTCCTGAAGAGAAAACCTTACAGAAATTCTGAGATAAATGTCTTTGATTTTTCAGTCTGCTACCCCTGCCTGAGGGCAACTGCTCTCTCCTACCTACCTTTGATGGAAGAAAACTGGAGTTAGGCCTCAGGGCTTAGTACGCCACCTGTGAAAGTCTACTGTCTAGGTTTAGGGCAAATTTGGGAGAGAATCTCTCAAAGGATCTCCGGTAGTACAGCAGATCTAATCAGCCCCTCCCTCCAACTGGTCCGGGAGAAAATATCTCCTTGGAGAAAGGTGGAGAAAAACTGTTTATTAAACAGTGAAATCTACACAATATCAAACAGTAAGATCTCTTGCCACTCTAAAGGAGATGACAAACTGAGAAAATCCCTCCCCAGGTTGCAGTTCAGGTCACTCAGTCTCTGATCAGTCCCTCCAGTGCTGGGAATGTCGCAGGCCAGGCCCGGCCCGGTGGGCCACAGGTGCAGCTGCCGGTGCTCCCCTGGGTGTTCAGTCCAGAGCAGGTTTTTAAGAGGTCCAAAAGAGAAGGGAGAAAAGAAAACAAAGGTCCAGGGAACTTCTTTGCCCTAGCTAGCTAACTAAAAGCAAAGGAGAGCACTGTCCCGTTGCCGGTGCAGCTACAGACAACACAGCCCGCAGCAGGAATGTGTAGGAGTGAGTACAGTTTTAGAAAAAACTGCTGCTTCTTCTCTCCCCTCTTTCACTCTCTGGAACACTCTTAAAGGTGCAAACTTATTATTCAGCATGAACAGAAGAAGACGATTGGAGATAAAAGCATCATATAGTCAACCCAGGACATCTACCAAAAAACTTAGTGCCTCTTAAAATGTTTCTCCAGCTGTTAGCCCTCAGGCTCACACTTGGCTAGTCCTGCACAGAGGAACCTCCTACTTCCTTGATTTTCTTCCTTTCTGGGTGCACCCAGAAGATTTTTACTAGAAGATATTTCTTATTTACTAGGAGATATTTATTATTTACAGGGAGATATTTAGGATTCTCTTGTTTCACATCTATATGAAGAGTGAGAGAGCTAATCTCATAGAAGGGAAGGATTTACAATTCCCATCTTTAGGACAAGAATAAAACTAAATAAGGAAAAGGCCCAAACTGAAGTAGGACTGCTCAGTAAAAGGGTTTCTTCTCCGTTGTCAGTCAACTGCAGACTAAGATAAAAACCCTGTCATCTGCGTGTTCATAAATCAACACTGAGCTGCTTCAGCCGCCTACAATTACCCCTATCACCATGGAATGAGGTGTCTACCCTTGGTTTGTTCCTTATCTCTTATGACATATCAGACTTTTCAAAAATACAGCATCTTCTAGGTTCTTTACTTTTGTCTTTTTGCAAATTAATTAAACTTCCTGCTACCTCTCTTGCAACCCAAGTTAAAAAATGAAACAAATCTGAGACACTTCCTGGAAATTCTTAGCTCATCATTTGTTCTGAGTTGCACTTTGCTTTCCACTGGCTACCTCAATGTTATCTCTTGCAGATCATGGCTCTCAGGTGGTGGTGAAACATCTTGGATAAAACACCATGACAATTTTATTCTCATCTATTTTAACTGTTTGTTTGTTTGCTTGCTTCTTTTCATGGCTGCTGCTTTCCAAAATGAATATTCTTCTAAAATGATGGGGAGAAATGACACTTTGGGTAATCACTGAGGACAGGAAGCTTCCTATTTGGACAGAATTCCCATTCAGAGAAATTGTATTTAATCATGAAATACAGTCTCAGATGTGCAAAGAAATATAAATATCAGCATGATTCTGCAATTAGAGCAAAACTCACATTGACCTGAGATGAATGTTTTACCTTCAAAGAAGCTGTAGGGTTTTAGTTTGTCTGTAAAACACATATGGCAGGCCTTTCTTCTTTCCATTCAATTAAAGCTAACCCAGTGGTCTGAACTCCTTTTATCTGCCTGCTCCTTCACTTGAATCCAGAATTTTATACATTTTTCAACAGAAATGCTTTAGACTACCCTACAGAGACCTATAATATTTTACCATTCCTATAAAAATATCTATCTCAGAGAAGTTTTGGGTTTTAGAACTATGATCAGATAAAGCAGCACTGTTCAGAAACTGTTGCTAAATAAAAAAGAATGGGTGGTGCCCTGTTTGGCATCTATGCAGCAAGTGATGTGTGATTTATTATTAGTGAGCCAAGTATAAGAGAAGCATATCATATGAAGAAGTCCCAGGCTACAGACTCTGTCATGAGTTTTATTTGCTGCTGCTCCCACATTCTGCAGGGATGTGCAAACCAAGTCCTGGAGGAATTTTTCTTACGCCGTGATGAAGTGACCAGAGTGCCCCAGGAATGCAGAGCAGAGAATTTCTTCCTGCCACAGCCCTGCTAAGGCTGTTTTTCTCTCACAAATGGGTTACCAGCCCTCCATGTTGTGCAAGTGCTTGCCACGAGAAGTGTGGAAGTGGCCTCAGCTTATTTCCATCTGTGCACCATACAGCAGAACTCAGTCCATCCCCAGATTAGATAAAGTGGGCGTATTAAAATTCCTGTTAACAGTTATGGTAAACTTCAGACTGACTTTAATGGGATGTGGACCAAGCACAGAAGCCACCAGGATCCAGAACCAGCAGTAATGCAATGATACATTTTTACTTTGAGTGCACGCGGGTAAACACGAGCCAGCAGAGAGGGCTGCAGGCGGCACAAGATTAACGCAAGCTTTACCTACGGATGAAATATGGAAGTAGTGTCCTGTGGTGATGAGTGTTATTGAAAACTCTAAGACGGGCAGAATGAAAGAAAACACAAATATAGAAAAACAAAGTCTCGCTCTGTGCGATTACTGAATACGTGTTAAGAACAACCACAGAGTGCTGGAGACCGAAGCTGACCCAAAGCCAAGGAGGAAAACACAGAGGCATGGATAAGTGCCATAAATGACTCTGACAGGCCTATCATTAGATCTGAGCGAAAGACCACCTAGAAGGCCAGAGAGGGGGACTCACCATGGCTGTCTTCTGCTGGAAAGCATTACTGCTGGAGATACGCTCCTCGCTGTAGAACTGCAGCTTTTGTGAACAGTTAATAATAGTGCTTCTTTCCAGTTAGTATAAAGCAGGAATTGTTTCCCATGTGATAGTAGCACTATTTAACTTTGTTGACTGGCCTGTCATAAACCAAGAGCAGAGTTATGAGATCATTTCATTATCACTTCAGTATTTAACTATCCTGATGAGCTACTAAAAAATTACTAGATGTGCTTTCTCACAGCTTGGAAACATAGTGCCTATTTTCCTTTCAAGGAGTGGTTATGACCTCCAGAACAGATAAGAGTTTTCCCTGATGGGGATAATTTTTTGTATCGCGTATCTCAACAGCATTTAAACAGGGCACTTTGTCAGAGAGTGAGTGAAAGACAGAGAGTCTGTCTTTTGTCCCTGTGGCAAAAAGTGTATCTGACAAAAGTGTAATTCTCTTTTACTGTCTATGTTTCTAAAAGACATCTATTGTAACCTCAGTTTGTTTATTTACTTTTTCATTGGGAGGAGGAAACATTTATTAAAGAGTTCACTTGGGAAAATTGAAACTATTGTAACTTGTTTATAGATGGTCCATTGACAACTGACCAGGCTTAAATTTCACGATTCATCCTAATATGCCACAAATGACACACTACAGTGTGCAAGAAGACTATCAAACATTGGCTACTCCCAGTCTTTCTTCTTGAGGCAGTTGATAAACCTGGTGTTGGTTTCTCATGATTCTTGAAGGTGAGCATAGACCTCACTTATGAGCATCTTGCCTTTTTCTAAAGAAGAAAACAAACTGCAAAATACAGCCAAGAAGTGTCAAAATGTATGTTAACCTGATGTTTTAAAAGTTTAATCATATTCCTTGCGTGTGGGCCATTCCAGACGCCTGGCAATAAAGTGCTCCAGGCTAGGCTCTGTGTGGTTAAACTGAGTGACACTTAACTCAGGTTAACAGCAAACGATGAGGCAGAGCTGAATATTTCCAACTTCCTCATGTGTGCATTACCCAGCAATGGCTTGTCCTGGAGTCTTGTACTAATTATGACCTGAAAGGAAGGGTAAGGTGGTGTTTGCTGGCTTTCTGAAGCATCAGACCATCACATCCTTGGCCAGTTTTTCACTGCACTAAATTCTCCATTTCCACACTGAAAAAGGAAGTGCACGTGACATGCATCCAGTTTTATCTAGCCGTACTAAGTATAATGAGATCTTAAGGACAGTGTTTTATAAAACAGAGATATTAATTGCATGTTCCTTTCACCACAATATTGAGGGCTCCACTCCTTACCAAACTTAAGCTTCCCTGCCAGTGGTGAGCCCTGTGCTGCTGCAGTGCATGTGCTAATGCTGTCACACTCAGCTGATCTAAAGCTAGTTTGGGTGTTCTGTGCTACACCAGACACCCACAGAGAGATTAAGCGACTGGCAGTTTTTCATGCAGAAATAGAACTGCACCCTGTAGTCTATAACACTCCATTTAACATTGGTATTGCTTTGGCCACTGGTTTCTGCTAAAACTGGGACACGGGATTAGTTGAAAAACACTGCCAATAGGCAAAAAAAGACCCAAACAATAGACACTCAGAAAAGTTGACTGAAACAACTTCCAGCTTAAAGAGACAAATCAGTATGTGAAGTAACTTCTGGTTTTGTCCCTCTGTGCTTAGTATAATGTTGGAGAAAATGAGCAAAATGCACTAACTAGGGGGCTGTAAGATCACAAAAAAATTGAACAGGAAAGGTGGTTTAGGCCACCTAAGTGAACTGGGATGCTGTTTCTACTCTCTATCTTTGCCACTAATCTGTTGTGTGACCCTAAAAGAGTCACATCCCTGAGCTACCAGCTTGAGAAAA
Source organism: Emberiza elegans (assembly GCA_024865655.1). Taxonomy (NCBI): domain Eukaryota; kingdom Metazoa; phylum Chordata; class Aves; order Passeriformes; family Fringillidae; genus Emberiza; species Emberiza elegans. Next base: position 60,661,331 of record JALJVW010000206.1, read on the forward strand.
ATTGATAAAGCCTCATTTCAGAGATACAGAAGCACATTTACAGGACCTCTATGGCCAGCAATGATAATGTGCTTGAAGTATTTTAAAACTGTTGTCCAGTTTTTTACTTGTGCCTGTCTCAAGCACTGAAAAGCAACATTTCTCTTTGATCAACGGTGAAAATATTTCCTCATTCTGAGAGTCCTTGAATTTCATCAGGAGTTACTTTTTCCATTTCATATTGGCATTCCTTTAAAGTAGATGGCAGGGTTTGTTCAAATTTTTTTTTGTTTTTGTTCCAACAATTTGAGCTAAAGATGGTCTGCTCTGTCTTGGACAAGCTATAATGCTTTTCCATGGCACATGATGCCTTGAATCAGATGAAATCCTCCTGTTGTTCCATGAAAGTTGTATCTTACGTCTGTGCATGACAAATCTCCTGTCATATGGATGATTGTTCTGTTTTCCCTCTGAGTTTCCAGATGCTGGGAAAATAGGGTTTATCTATTTGGAGTGTTTGAGGGCAACAGGATCTCCATGTCTACTCCACCTTCTGCAGTGGTCCTCACAGCTGAGCACACCTGATCTGTTCAGCAATAGTATCACTCCACTGACAGTGGGCCTGTATCTGTCTGGAAAGGAGATCTTTGGACACCAAGTCAAACCACTCCTCAGTGTAATAGCTACTTCCCTTAATCCCTTTAATACATTAATAATTCCAAAATTATCATTGTCAGTTACAAAATGGTAGTGTCTGGGCTGTAACTCTGGAGCAAAGTGATGGAGAGTGCTGTAAGCTGAATGCCCATCAGTTTTAACAGCAGCTAAAACACCAGACTTTTACTTCAGGGGGCAGTTGTTGTAGGGGTTTTGTACCCCAGAGAATATCTGTTGCCAGTCACCACTTCTCACATGTAGAAAGTTAAGCTGAAACTGTCCACAGTTGTGAAACTGTGTGTTAGTGTCAACAGGTAAAACAAGATGAAAAGAAACAAACAAAAACCATCAAACACCAAAGAAAAAAGTGAAAAACACCTGGCCCAGAAATTCTGGTTCTGGCTGCAGGGGCCATCTAAGCTGCCAGCTCTGGGCACACTGAATTCAGCATGTGCACCACGTCAAATACATTAAGCCCATCACATTCCTCTTCTGCTGAACCACCCAGACTTCAAAACAGCAGCAAACAGCAAGCTCATTTTTCCTCCAATCAATCTGTTGCAAGAAATGTTGTTCTTTTAACCAGATTCAAAATCTTCCTTTTCAAAATAGTAGCAACTTGAGATTTGGGTGGGACAGTATTGACACTGGGAAAAGAATGACAAAGTGAAGACCTGCCATCTAGAAGTGGATACTAAACATTGAAAAATATCCCTAGCAAGTACAAAGCAAAGCTCCTCTTTCCCCATAAACATGAAGCATTTCATTCTATTTAGAGATTACAATATCATAGAGATGAGGAAAAAAATCTCTTTTTCCTCTTTTGCCCTCAGAGGGTCAGTTTTATGCCATTTGTGCCATTTTTCCTTCCTAGACATTTGACACACCACATTAATCCTAAAGCTCAATTTTCAACTCCAAAAAGCCAAAGGGATTCACAGTAATGTGGCATTCAGGCACAGTCAGCTCTTATGCATAGGCTATTTGTGGTTCCAGAATTCTTGAACCAATTCTTTTCCAAGCTTCTGCCAGGAGCCTTTGCACCATCCCTTCCTGGATCTGTGCACGCCACTTCTGTTCCCTTCCCTCACACGCGCCCCTCTGTCATTTATATATGTTGTAGGGCTGGCAGCTGCAAGTGTTTATTGCTGATGTTTATCTTTGTGTACTGATTGTTGCTTTCTCCTCATGTAATTTTATTGTTTTTCTATCCTTAATGCCTGTTATTTGTTGGCAAAGGAAAGCTACTGAAAGAGGAATAAAAAGTGCCCCAGAGCAGAGAAGCGTGGAGTGAAAAGAGAGATTGGATGGAGCCTCTTGTTTCCACTCCATGGACAATGGCTTGCAGTCATTTGAAGTGGGGCATTTTTTCCCATAGCTCTTTTTCAAAAGCACATCCTGTCAAGGAGCCAGGTGCAGTGGCCACTCCAGGCTGGGGGGTGAGTGGGGACCCTGGTAGCAGTGACACTTGATGGGAGAGAGTGGCTGGTGGCAGCAACATCCCCCCAGCACACCAAATGCATGTTATTTTCTTAATGCTTTAACACGTGGGCTTGATCTCTGAATGACCTGGATTCAGAAATCAACTGGTAACAATTTTTTGTGAGGTCTCACCTCCAGAAAATCAACACTAAAAAGGAGAGAAATTGAGACCAAAGAATAATGCATCACCTGACAGAATGGGAAAATGTACTGCCACACAGCTGAGACTGGTGCTTCTGATAAGAAGTGACAGACACAACACCTCACTGCAGGTTTTCTTTTGAACAGCCCCAGGTTACAATGTTTGATCTCAAGCCTGGTCTTTTCTGACATTTAGAGGCAATGTGCTCAAGACCATATTTGACATCTAAAACCTCATTGATATATTAATCAATGATGCGTTCAAAATTTTTTATTTAATCTTATCACTGCTGATCACTCCAGCCATAACCAGTAACTTCTGTCATTGTATGTGTGCCTAAGTGCAAATTAATACACCAACCCACATCTTGCACAAAGAGCATCTGATTGCATTGCAGGTTGGTAGATCAGAGTTTATTGCAGAAGTAGTGGAAGACAGAAAAAGAAAGTTAGAAAAGGGTACTAGAAATTAATATGCAGCGACAGACAGTGTTAATCTACTTTATTTCCAGTTCATACCATGATATTTATTTTGCCTCTAATGGAAACATTTTTAGATGATGGACAAAAAGGGATGGAAATCAGACAGTCTATACCCATGAAGATAATACACTTCCAATAAAATACCCAGTGTTGCTTTCTGTTCAATGGAAAGCAAATTTCAGAATGAGTGGTAACACCACAGCAGAGAGTACTGAACTTTGAAGTTGTCAATAGCAGCATAGTTGTCTAGAAAATTCTTGACCTGGCTCATTGCACAATTTCCTGCTCTGGTTAGGGTTTATGTTTTCTCACATTTTTACTCACTGACTTTATTCTGAATCCCTGATTCAGCCAGACATTCTTTCAGAGGATGAACAAGAAGCCCTGAAAAAGTCTATTCCCCTTTATCAATGTTTTTAAGTACAGGGTTGATATTGAGCTTATTAGTAATTTCACAGGTAATAGTACATCAACTTAAAAAGTCTTGGCCGTGATTCAGCAATATATCCCTATTCAGCAAAACACTTAAGCACTTTAAATTCTATGGACTTCAATAAGATTTAAGCCTGTACTTAGGAACCTAAACATTTACATAGGGTTTTTTTTTCCTTCTTTTCACAGCAGGAATGACTTACTTAGCCTTTTAGTAATTTAAGATGGAACAGAGTGTATAGTTCATCATAGTCCATCCCCATGCAGGCATGAGACATTAAATGGGTAGGCAACACAGAGCTGGGATCTAAGTACACTCACCTTTATTTCACTGCGCTCCAGGGGCAGGAGTCTGAAGTGTCTCTTCCTGAGTCTTCAAGTCATCTCTTCATCATCCAAACACTCCATTTGTCACAAAGCTTCATGTGTCTCCCAAGACCTTGATATAAGCAGCATTTTATTGTCAAAGCCATTTGAAATTGAGGAGAAGCCATTTCTCACTTTTTTAATAAATAGAGGTACTGTTTATATGAATAAGAGTGAAAAGTACTTTCTCTGGATACTTCTGAATCTTCCAGAAATAGTCCTTACTCTCAGCCAAAGTTACTGCTGCTGAGCTTCCCCAGGAGAGCATCAGTGCATGGTACTGCTGTGTGAAATATTCTTACTGCCAGTTAAATTGGTGAGAAATCACGTTTTGGTGGTTTTGTAATAAAACAGAATATTTTGTGGCCTGGCCCCTAATTCTTGGCTTATTTCTAAAGAAACAAAACTTGTTTCCATAGCTACTAAAATAGGGAAACATCTCTGTAAAAAATTAGGCTGCAGTCTAGAACTGAGAAGTTTCACAATTTTGTCCATAGTGGCATAGTGATTCCATCAGAAATAGAGAACCTTGTTCTGTTTGCAGTGAAACACTGAAGTTTGACAGATGTATTTTCCTCTTGCTCAGGTTTGAGATGTGTAGGTGGGGGGTTCTCACACAAGTTCTTCTTACTGCAGAAGCACTCTCTGTCACAGGACCTAATCCTGCAAGATGCAGAGTGCTCTCAGTTCCCAGCAGTCACACAGAACATTTTTTTTTAACTTTTTTTTCTTTTGTATCAGAAAGAGCTAGGTTTTGGACTTGCTGATGCATTCTTTACCTACTTGAATAATCCCATAGGGCAATCAGATAAGGCAGTAAAAGCTGTGGTAATGTTTCTTTACTTTTGACATAGTGGTAACTGTGAATAGGAAAACCACTTGGACAAGCACTAAGGACCAGGGGATGCAGTCACAGATTCCTGCTTATTATTTTCTGCAATGGAGAGGTTACTTGCACACAATCTTCAAGTCTGGGTACGTATAATGTGGAAAAATATTAAGTAGATCAATATAGCAAAGTAGAAAGAGATCTGCCAGGCACCAGTGTCACTGCCACAAATTTCTCTGGAATGACAAAACTTCTAGTAGTAGATTGAAAAAATTACCTCTGTGTGGCTTTATTTTCAAATGTTTTCAAATATCATACTTATCTACTCTCTCTAAAAATACAGTTTAATGAATACACACTCATGTGGGAACACATAACTATTTATAGAACAATAATTTTTAAAATTATTACATTCAAGTGTTTTAAATTTTATCTTAAACATAGCAATGTGGGCTTCTATGAATGGGTAAGAGTCACAGAAGCTATCAAATAATAGCACCTTAATGAAGCCCCAGAGCACTGCGAAGAATGGCGGTGAGTCCCCTGTAGAGAAAACCCACAATTACTTTTTCACAGCCATGATGGTTGCTTAGGGCAGAACAGGACCTGCATACTTCCTGAGCCTTCACAAAAGACAGCCTGAGATGGTGGGAACCCTCTCCTCCAAACCATCCAAAGAGCTTTTGAAATAATTTCACAGTTCAATTCTGCTTCATTACAAATGGGATTTTGTTACAGCTGCATCATCATAAGTCAGTCCCTGTGTGTGCTTTGGCACACTACTGCCACTGCACTTCACTTGTCACTTAAGAGAAGCCCCTTTCAGGGAGCGGAAGCCTCCATTATTGCTATCAGTTCCTGCTTTGTACAATGGCCTGAGGATTGGTTCTAACTCTATTGCTACTTCATATTCAGGACTCTCCTTCAGTAATATGCATCAGTGCATTTTCTATTAGCACTGTGGATGGTAAAATCCGGTGTTGTAGCCAGGGTCACTTACACAATTTACTGCCAACATAGAGATGCTTGAATGTTCAGCTGTTTCTAGCACCCAAGAGAAAACATGGTGCTATAACTGGACTTCACGTTAACTAGCTCAGGTGCTGTTTTTCCACAGGCCAGGTTTGGAACCAGTGCTCAGTGTCTGTCTCTTGTGCCCTATTGACGTGATACAGACATTTCTCATTGAAGCACAGTAATTAGATTTGCTCTTTAGTACTTTGTAAGGTAAAACAGAGGTTCCGCTTAGGTGGGTACGTCAAGCCTGCAAGTGCACTAGGGCTGCAGCTCAGGTGCTAAAACTGCAGGTGCATTTTAATCTGTTTCAGGGTTATTTATAAGGTACACCCATATTACCCTTTGGAAGCATCTCATAAGAGAGAAAAGACAATCCATCTCTTAGATGATCTTTTTCTAAATTCTTAAAATTTTTTTAAAAAACAGCTCAAATAGCATGTGTGGCTGTTTAGTGCAGTTGAAGACCCAAGGTGGCTTTGGCAAACATTACCCTGCTGGCAGTCCTTGCTATCAAGCAGAGCTGCCTCACAAATGCCTTCACTGATGGCTGTCTAGTAGTGTGCTTTGAGGAGAGAGCCTGCATCCAGAGTTTTAAAGGTCAGCACCAATACCTTGAATACTGCTGGCAGCCAAGGCAGCTCAGAGAGCACTGGTGTGACATGCTGCGAATTTAAGATCTGATTAATATACAACTGCTGCATTCCTGACTTCCTTCAGGCTCTGAATGATCTCAAGCAATAGCCAAAAGGAAAGCATATTACAGGAGGCTAATCTTGAGGTGAAAAGACTGTGGACAAGCATAGCAAGCTCCATTTAGAGGAATTTTTTTTATTCCAGGTAGATCAAAAATTGTGGAATGGAAATTAAAATGCTTATTCTGAACTGCAGCACATGTGAGCTACGGCTACTAAACCCATTGAAGTGATTTGATGCTAGGTATTCTGGGGATGGAATGAGTAGCATTTCATTTTTCTACAACTACTAGGGGTTTGCTCTGACTGCCCTTATGTACCTTCACACCATCCAAGGGATTCTGATTTCTGCCCTGGACTAGTAATGAATGTTCTGTTTCATCTCTCCTGTTTGCAAGATGGGTGCAGAGAGATTTGGTTGGGTCTTGATTGCAGATTGCTGCTATTGTTCCAGCCAGATAGAACAGACACTCAGAAAATAATATTTTATGCTAACAGACATATATGTTGCCCACAGCAGTAGGTAAGTTTTGCATAGAAAGGGGCACCTTAGGTGACATGCAGCTTTTTTGGAATATAATGTCCCACTAATGCTGGCTCAATTCGCTTATTCATCAAAGTCCCTGAATGTTGCAAGATGAATGAGGATTTAAATCCTGGGAAGTAATTTGCTGTGTTGCATGAAAATTAATGAAAATCTTGCTGCTTCAATAGTGGTAGACAGAATGGTGGAAAAAATATGCAGGTCTGGGACTAATTAATAAACCAAGGGATTTTAATGCATTGGATAGAACTGAACCAGAGATTAATTTGGTCCACATTGAACATACTTTGTGTAACGAAGGATATTAAGTTCCCTTATAATGCAGTATTGTAGGATTCCTACACATTCAATACTAGTTGCACCAGTTTCCACTTACTCAAAACAGAGACTTTGACAGAGACAGTAGCAGAGTTATGGTGTGTCACTTTTGTATTGAATTTTTCCTGTGGTTTTATTTTCCTCTATAACATAACACATCATGGCTACATCCTATGCTTCCTAACAAAGAGCAGTATCTTTCCTTATTGCTTTCAACAGATGATTGCACACAGGTGCTGCTTCAAGACTATACAGGTGACAGAATCCAGTCCTTACATAGGAACTCCATTTGATCATAACTTCAATATTAGTATAAACATCTGCAAAATGCCAAATTGTTGCTAAGGCTCTCTGCCCTCTTTTTTCCAAGCCTGTAGGAAAGAAGCATACTTGTTTGCTCTGGAGACCTGCCCCCCAGTGGCAACACACCCTAGCCAGGCTGGAAGAGGAGAAGAGCAACAGAGGCAGAGGCAAAAGTCAGATTTCACAGAAGCAAAAGATGATGCCAAAACTAAGTACAGCAATATGGCTATTGCTTGGCACTAGGTAAAATCATTTGGTTGCATGTGTACTCACAACCCATGGGCCAGAGCACACTGGGAAATTATCTGTAGCGCATTTTGACCTAAGCAAGTGTCTTCTATACTTGCAGGCATGTTTTTCAGCCTTAAACACAGACTAGGAATTATTCCTAGCCTGTGTTTAGGGCTGAAAAACATGGTAGGCAATTTGAAAGTGGCCAGACTGATTTGACTGAAGTATTTGACCATCATATGGACACAAAATACATTGCATCAATCATTTTGGTGTCAGGGAATTTGAAATAGCTCATTTTATTATCATTTTATATCAATATAGAGTTATTGTATACTAATTATTCTATGTCTATACTAATAGGATGATTAGTATAGACACGTCCTCTGAGACCTCTCTGCCTCACTTCATTCTTTCTGTAATACAAGGATAATAATGTTTGTCTCCCCCACTGCCTAACAAGGATGGTGTAAAAAATTATGTTCTAAAAATGGTACAGCTTTGAGGATTTGGGGAAAGGACGAGGCAACACACATTGAAAAGCACTTATAATTTTAATCTTTTTCATTCCTTCTAAGCATGCTAGCAGCTGCTTTTCCTACCTAGTACCCAGTAATTTATGTTTTCTGATATAGAGTGAAGGGGAATAGTCCCCTGGCTAAACTTATTACGCTGTCTAAGTGAGAAGTAATTCATTTAAGAATTAGTCTTTTTATTCTGCTGGACAGATGCTGCAGAATTGACTGTCTTCAAAGGATGGACGTGGTGTACCATTTGCCTTTATGAAGGATTTGACACATGGGCAGAGGGAGAGGCACACCCATGTTAAAAAACATACATGTATATATATGCTGTTGTATATACAGCAAGAGCTGCTTATATAAAGGTCACATAAAAACCATCAGCAATACAAAATAACAAGTTGGCTATCAACTGTCCCTAGGGTCAACATTCTCCAAGACCTAATGAAATCAAGTTGGCAGGATATGAAAGGTATGTTGTTGCTCCCACATGTCTCATGCAAAACTTCAGGAAATTGCATTCATGTTTCTTACACCAACACTCACAAATGAGATTCACTTTTTCAGTGCAAGGACACTCAGAAAGACATATTAAAGAACTTCTAACCTCATTCACTCTGAAATTTCACTATATTAAGTACTGTCTGAAACAGCGAAATCAAGTATATTGGAAAAACACCAGGAAGACAAAGGAGAGGACAGAGCAATTTGTTTGCTGATGTTGAGAAAAATAGGAGAGAGGCAGCAGGTCAATCTGTGCAGACAGGCCCAGGAGAAAAGCCCTGGTGTCGCCCTGTGTCAGAGGACAGGGCTTCTCCAGGAAAAAGAAGGCAGGAGGAGCACCAACAGGAGTGTGGTCTGTGCCCATTCTGTGTCTAGAAGCTGCAGGGAGGAAATATGAGATGTTAACATTCTAAACAGGCATCTACATTTCCTGGCATTGTTGAAGTGCTTAAATGTGTTGAGGGCTTTGCTTTCTTTTTTTCTTTTCTTTACAAAATCTCTTATCTAGCTGTACTAGGACTTAAAGGAAGAGCAAGTTGAACATTTCCCTTTCCCAGACTCCACAGATACCTCAGAGGAAGAGTATCTTGGGCAGAGATTATGTAGAGTAGAAAAGTCAGGCTTTTTTGTTGTTGTTGTGTATCCCTTCATTCATCAGCTCAGGAAATGAATGATTTCATTAATTCTACAATCACAATTTAATAAATCCCCTGAATGCTGATACTGCCCTTCTTATGTTTTTATTTTATTCTTTAAATCTAACCTCTTCAGGTTCCTTTGATGATCCACATGGTGTTTATGTCACTGGAAAGCACAGTCTGGAAATTATTAGTGGTATTATGATCCTCTTCAGCCTTGGTGGTTTTCTCCTTTGCACTGAAGCAGACACAGAGTCCTCCTATTGTCAGTGATGACACTCAGATAAGGAGCAGTAACAAACCAGCAAAGCTAAGGAGAGATCAACTTAAACTGCACCAGCTTTGTTGGTGATGCACACCCTGTTCCACTGCATGGAGGAGGGGTCCTTGCCATGCCAAGCTAGCTTAGCACATGGCTAGCACATGGTGAGCATATGGTTAGCATACACCCCACTGAAATCCCAGTCCAAGGGCTACTTATACATGAGAGAAGTTTAATTCTGGAACCTTAATGTTTAAGGTCATCTTGGCACAGAGGCAGAGGCAGAGTGCTCTTGCCTCCTCTGCAGATGCCTGTAGTCTTAAAAGAGCGACAGACAAAATCCCAGCAGTTTGAATAAACACTCAAGTTCAGCTTCAGTGACAAGGTCCAACACAGAATATAGGTGAGAACTGTGCCTTAGAGGCCACATGAGATGATGATATTGTTCCATTTACCCTTCAAAAATGTATTAACTGTAGAATGTGACCCTAGGAATGCTTTAGGAGACTGACTTGTCATGAAGACCCTGCCTAATGCATGTGAAGTAGCCTGCATCTCTTGTTGCTGCCATATCTTGATAGCTCAGCTCATGCCTTTGTCCTAATGGAGCACACGAGGTGGGACAGCCAGGCTCAGAAACTTTGTTCTGTGGTTGAGGCTTTGGAGCTTGAGGTTTTTTAGGGATGCTAATTTAGAAATAAATCTTACTTCTTCAAATACTGGGTTTCCAGTCTCAGGCAAGCACCTGAAGAACAAGCTGAAAAAGCTGGTTTATAATTCTCATTTTCTGATGGCAAAGCTACAAAACAAAGTGACAGTGCTGGGTGTTCAGCCAACTGCTAACTACAGCCATGCTGGAAAGAAGCTGAACCACAAGAGCCACACTTAATTTGCACACTGAAGGAGGCCACTGAGAATGGACTGGGGAAGCCTCGAGAAAACAAAACACTACGATTTTATTTCACAGCTTCATTGTAAAAGAAGCCTAAAAAGTCACTGCTGAAAGTCAGCTTTGCCTGGTGATTTTTTCTCTTGTTGGACTGAGGGTGATGTAGCACAGAGCCTAAGTGACAGGAAGAGGAAGGTTTGGAAGGTGACTCACTGCCTTTTTCACAAGCAGAGGCAAACACTTGGTAATTATGGGGAATATGAAATTAATACCTAGACAGACTCATAGCTGCCTTTTAATAATAAGTAAGAGTACTTCCTCTGGTGGCATAACACTGTACATTTCCTATGAGGAGACTGCATTTTCCCCAGCACTGGAAAGATGCTCAATAGTCATCACATAGCAATACATGTTCTGAGTTTCTGTTCTTCCTTCTCATAACAGACATGAAAAGGAACAATCAAGGCTAATAATAAGTTAGTAAAGAAGGGATTCCTGCCTTAAGGCATCTGAGTGCTTTGCTCAAATATAATTAAAACCAAGAATTTAAAGGAAAAAGAATCCTTGTCCAGTAAGGAGAACAATCATAAATTTATCCTGTCTGGGAAGATAGAACCCTTCCAGAGTATCTGAATATACTTAAAGTAAGCACCTAGCAACCCTGCACACACTTAAATATGCCTAGCCACTAGCTCCAAGCAGTTCATATATCAGGAGAAAGAAGTCTGGGCTGCTTGCACATGTATGTGGAAAATTTTTGCATGTATGTGGAAACAGTTAAAAATCACTGGAAGTTAACACCCACCTTCTCAGGGTGATACCATGCAGTGTTGCCTCTTCTTTCAACTCATCTGATCTTAATCACCACAGTAACAGGTAGGTCAACAGCAACACCACAGATTTGACAGATATTTTTCAGTTTTGCACACTACCATGGTTTGCTGTTAGCCCGATCAGAGGGAAGTAGTGAGCACAGCTTTCCTAGCAGTGTGGCACTGCTGATTCCCAGGCAGAATGCTGCACACTGTCCTCTTGCCATGCTAGGCACAGCCCACGCACCTCATGGCAGCCCCATGTGCAGGGCACTACAGCAGTCGACTGGTTGCCTGGAGAAGTTGTGGATGCCCCATCCTTGGAAGTGTTCAAGCAGGTTGGATGGGGCCCTGAGCAACCTGATCTAGTGGGTGGCACCCCTGATGATGGCCAGGGGTTGGAACTAAATGATGTTTAAGGACCCTTCTAACCCAAAGCATTCTATGATTCCATGATTCTATGATTTACATTAATGCTAGATGTGAAACCCTGTAATGAGATGTGAAGGCCATATCTTCCAACAATTTCAAGATTAAAGAAGTCGTTTCTGACCATACATTAAATTTGTTCCTATATTCAATTGATTGATAGGGGAAGGAAGACAAAGACAACTTTTTGAAACCCTGGAAACCCCCTTGCCTCAAATCAGTTGCAACAGGATGGATGCCATCATACAGGTGACAGCCTTTAGAAATGTTTTAGCTATTCCTCAGATTCTTCTGACTGACTTCAACTGGTTGAAGCCCACTGCTGTGTGCCAAGCAAGTGGCAGAACACTACAGAGAGGAACTGATCCTGCACAGCCTCGCTAATTGATGCAGTCAGGTCATCAATTTCTCATAGTCATCAAAAGCTATGTAACATATATTGGGTCTCAGAGTTATTCCAGTCATTAGTTTTTCTCTGCTAGACTCTGATCTGGTAACAAAGAAGCCCACAAGACACACTCTCTTTTGTTCACACACCTATGGGAATTCATTGAATCATGGAATGGTTTAGGCTTGAAAAGACCTTTAAGACCCCTGAGTCTTATACTAACTCAGCATTTCCAGGTACCCAACTAAACCATGTCCCTGAGCATCACAACCGCACATTTTTTGAACAATTCCAGGGACAGTGATTCCACCACTTGCCTGGGAAGCTTGTTCCAATGCTTGGAAACCTGTTCTGTGAAGAATTTTTTCCTCATATCCAGTGTAAACCTCCACTAGCACAATTTGAGGTCCTTTCCTTTTGTCCTATTGCTTGTTAACTGGAGAAGAGACCAATCCCCACCTGGATACAGCCTCCTTTCAGGTTATTGTAGAGAGCAATAAGGTCCCTCCTGAGCCTCCTTTTCTTCAGGCTAAATAATCCCAGCTCTCTCCACCAGTCCTTCTCAGACTTGTACTCCAGGCCCTTCCTTATCTCCATTGTTCTTCCCTGGACTTGCTCCAACACCATATATGCCTTTTTCTTCCTGATTGAAAAAGCAATCCAGAGTTACCACCTGTGAACCTGGTCCTGATTTGTACAGTAAAAAGTGTAATAGTTTAGATAATCAGACCTTCTGTCTTATCTGGAGGAAACATGGCTTGACAGAATTCATCCACCCACAGGAAGATGCATTTAAATTTACAAAATGAACTCTAGAGATTTTGTAAAGATGGGTAAAGTGATCTTTGATGAGTGTGTCTGCTCTGTCAGAGCCTTTGTCTACTGTCACCAACATCTTGAGGTCCTTCCCAATATTATGGAGAGTTTGGTACAATACTGTGAATGCATTTGGCAGGAAAAAATAGTTTTTTCTGGTTCTTCCAAAGTTCTTTTCAAGGGTCTGCCAAAAATTCTTGAGAATAACACATGGTAATATAGAAAGATCATCAAATATTGTTATCTATTTTTTACCTACCTATACTGGGCACGGACTAAATCCAAGTCTTCAGAGCGGTCAGCTTTAACCATTAGAAGATTATTTATAGAAAACTGATGTAGAAGGAGAAAACATTTGGAAGAAAGGCCTATGTTTCTTGCAGCTAATCAATTAATTTGCTGGTGTTGTTGTATGTGTGTATTTTCATTTCCTGTGATAACTGTGCACATTAAACAATTCAAACACACCTAAATGCTCATCTGCATGGCTGATCTCCTTGCTTAATCAATACACTTTCAGACCTAATTTTTCTGCACATAAAAATGGTTCCTTCAGAATGTACCTTTCCAAACCACTTTAGACAACCCATGGCATAGATGTCATTTTTTACTCTTCTAAACAGTAGCCATGATGATATGGGAATTCTATGGCTGATATGTTTATTAGATCTTCCCTTATAAAATTAAAAAATCTTAAAAAAATGGTGCTGAAAAACCACCAGGGACTTTCCTTGTATGAGTATCATAGCTTTTCTTACAAAGATGTTTCAGCAACCACATAAAAAACTATTTAGGGAAAAAAAGGAAACAGCATGTTTAAAGCAAGATTAAAATAAGAGTGTGATTGATCTGAACTTCTCTTTTTTTTTTTTTTTAATTCAAAGTTTGTTCTTCCCATATTGTTCAGGAAAATGTGCCCATGTGCAAAAGTATATGATGCCTAATTGGTTCTGAAAGTAGAGTTCATATGTAAATATGTGGTGTGAGAAGACAATGACAAATCTCCCCCATTACTCATCAGGATAGAGCTCTTGTTGATTGTCAGTGCAGTTCCCTGAGCTATCATAATTCTGTTGCTCGAAGCCATATTTCCAGAGTACCATGTATCTGTATCTGTATCATGTTTCTGTACTTAATTTAGTACAGAATATTTAGAGCTAGCAGCTGAGTTAAGTCTGAGAATGCATTTTCTCCTCTTGGCATTTAGGCTAGACCAGAAGAGGTGGGGGGAGGAAAGCATAAAAAAGAAACCTTAACCTTTTAATATTTAATTCTGTATTTTAAAAGCAAAACTAGGGAAACACAGCTAACAGAAATAACATGGGGAATATAACATTTAAAACTAACTAAAGAAAGTGGATTTAGTAATATCTTTCAAAGACACTGTAAAGTCAATGGAGTTGCAGTATGTATCTCATTATTGCATTTTTTAAAAATATTTTTAATAGGTTTTCTTATGGCTTGGTCTTTCTCATTTTCCCCCAAATTCAGCATATGGGGAAGAGTCGGGGCAGTATAAGGGTGCTGACAGATAAAGATTAAACCCAAAATGTATTAAGTTCAACTCAATCAAAAAATTGTGTTTGATCCGAACTCTTGTCCATCTAAAGATTGTTCTTGCATCCAAACACTTTCTCCCAAATCTCTCCTTAGTGGCATAACTTGGGAACGATTTAGCTACCAAGGGGTTGGTTTCTTTCTATCTTTACTTTTGGAAATGTTCCATTTCATATAAATTACTAGCTACCACTGGTCTAGAAATTGAAGTAGAGGGAAGATAGGAGGGAGAGAAAAGACACCTTGACTCTCTAGCCCACCAGTCAGGAGATACAGCAAAGTTCAGAGTCCAAAGACCTTCTCAAATAAGTATTTAATTACTAATATTAAGTGGAGCCCTCAGAAGAGGAGAGATTCTTCCAATATTTGCCAGCAGACTGGTCACTCAGGCAGTCACCTAGAATACAAGAGACTAAGTGTAAGTCCTAAGTTAGGGCTAAATTAGAAAAACCTAGGTTAGAAGGTACACTTGAGAAGTTCAACTGTTGGCTTATATTAGGATGGATCTTGGTGTTTTCCTAAACACTTGTTAACTAGGAAAATGTTACTCAGACAAATTGTGCAGTTCTAGAAACCCATTTTTAAAACACATATTTCATTAAATATATGTAACATTAAAAATGTTTAAATAAATAGAAATTCTATACTCTGCAAAAAAATAAAGGTTCAATGGGTCAGACAATTTTCCTGCAACTGACACCTATTAATGCTGTTCTGGGTAGTCCCCTGGCATGAGGAAGTAACTGTCATCTTGCCACTAAGGATGTACCCATCATACTCACTGACCACAAGGAATGCGTGCAAGATACCACTTGGGTACCCACATGAGGAATCTTTATCTGGAACTACAGCTCGAGATAGATATATGCATCTATATAGATATATATATCTATATAGATATATACAAGAATTAGCAACTCACTGAAGTACTTCCATGACATCATACTTAGCATATGCAGTAGGTGTAGATATTAATTTAGCCTACAACATTGTTGATTGAGATCACAAGGGTTTTGAGGTGAAGGAAGAGATGAGAATGTTGACTCCATGATCAGAAGGCTTGATTTATTATTTTATTATATATATATTACATTATAACTATACTAAAAAGAAATAGAAGGAAAAGTTCTCTCAGAAAGCTAAGCTAAGAATAGAATAGAAAGAATGAAAACAAAGCAGCTCTCTTGGACTCTGTCCGGGATAGCTCAGTCCTTGATTGGCCATTAATTATAAACATCAGAGATGGACCAGTCACAGGTGGACCTTTTGTGTTCTACAGCAGCAGATAATCATTGTTTACATTTTGTTTCTGAGGCCTCTCAGCTTCTCAGAAGGAAAAATGCTAAAGAAAGGATTTTTCACAAAAGATGTCTGCGACACAACATGCAGATTTGAACCTGTGAATATTTATCAGGAAGGTCTGCTCGCTGGTTAATTGTGTCCTGCCAAATGCTGTTAAAACATTTTCTATAATGTATGTAAAGCACAAAAGTGGGGGATGTAAGGAAGTTATATTTAGATCCCAATACTGAAACAAATGACAGGTACATAAACCTCCTACCTTTCTCCTCAATGTGTTTGAAATTTAAGGTTAATGTAAAGAATCAAATTGCTATTGGAAGGAGACAAGAAATATACATGTTTCAGCTGATCTACACTTCCACATAAGAAGAAAGATGAGCCAATGATAGGGAAGGGAATGAAGCTGTTAGTGGATTGTCAAAGAAAAGGAAGTGCTGGAAAAGAGGTTTTGGAATTAGGAGACTGATAAACATAAGTTCTGGTCAGAAAATCTGGAGGATAGATTTCACGCTGGAAAATTGACATCTTTCAACAGAGGAGCAATAGCTTCAAAACTGTGATCTATAAATGTGACTGCAGTATCTCATTTTGGGCCAGAAGTCCCATCTGCCTGAGGAAGTCTCTCCATCAGTCCCCACCTCCTATGGCACAGTACAGCTGTGCCCAGCATGAACATGGCTCCTCCAGCGCTGTGGGAGCTGAAGCCAGGATGAGAAACTTGCTCATAGAACAGGGAAACCAAGTCAATGAATTACATTTTCTATGAGGTACCACCGTGCCACATTCAAATGATTTTGTCTGGAATATATTGACTGAAATATTGCATTCCCTTTGTTTTCAGGTATATTTCCTTATTTTTTCCAGCATTCATTACAGTCAGCATTTTCCATAGTAATAAACAGATATTCTTCTCAGGTCTACACTGCACATGCACAAAGAAAAAAAAACCAAAACTCTGTCTTCCACTGCAAACAGATTTTTTTTAAAAATCAAGCAACAACCATATTTAAAAACTATACTCAATAGTAAATAATTAAGGGCTTCAATTTTTGAAATAATTTCTAAAGTTTTGTTTCAGGAGGTAGCAGGCTTCCTGGGCAGTTGGATCAATAACATTTCTTGACTTTGTGAAAAGCTGCAATCTCCACAATGGATCCTTAAGGTTAATCAGTGAAACCAACTTGCTCCTTGATTATCTATCTACCTGCCTGGCACTGACAGAAGAAAGACAAGCCAGAATGTGGCCTCTGAATGTCTTCAGTAAATCATGTGCTTAACCCTTAGGAATCACTCCAGCCACTTTGGAACAATCTTGAAAAAACAGTACAGAAAAGGCAAACCTACTTGTTCCATTGACTCAAGCATTTGCACATATGCTTCCTCAGCACTGAATATTGTGAATTTGTCATTAGGTCACTTCATCTGATAATTGTTTTCCATTGGTTGGAGCTGAAAGTCTCAGTTAGAAAAAGCTTTCTTGCAGAAATGAGCCTTGACATTGGATCAGCACATGGTGCATGGTGTGTTTTGCAAATGTGTGGCTAATGTGCAGGCAACAGGAAGGGCAAGCAAAGCTGATATTTGTTTCTTTCATTTCTTACCCAGTTCCATCACAGAAGCCATCTTGCTCAAAGGTTTCCCCCGGTGTTAATCTCCTAATAGCTTGGTTGTCCTCCACCCCATTGATTCATTGGTCCAATCATCTTCAAATTTCAACAAAGAGAAAAAAAGAAAAAAAAAAGTGTTTTCCCATTTCCAATAGAAATCCCTGTGCTAGTTCTCTGCCTTTTGATGTCAGAGGCCTATGGGTTAAAACTTGATAAAAGGAAAAAGGTAGGTATTTGTCTTCTGCCTGGAGAGAAATTCTTCCCCTCTTTGGCAGGGAAAACATTAGATCCTGTTGCAATGATTTTTCTTTTAATTGGAATGCAAAGATCTTATCTTTTTATTACTCTTATTGTTGATAATCACTCCACTTGCTCACTCCCCACAAATGTCCAGCTTATATATACAACCAGGGAAGTAGTTCACTTTTCCTCCATTTTAGCTTTAATCATTTGCCTAACAACTGAATTGTGCCAGAGTGGTTCATACATCCCTTCCTGCACCAGCGTCTCTTTCTCAGATGCCTGGTTTGTGTCTGTGTCTCTCTGATTTTCAGGCACAGATTGGCCCAGTGACTGCCTCCTGCTCTATCAACTGCCTGAGGTGTGGGAGACCACTTTATGGGAATTCAGTCACACCAGCCGATGCAAAAATAACAGTAAACGAGAAATTTGCAGTGAAAGGGAAACATTGCATGCAAGTCATATGCCTACTGCTCTCCTAATTTAGTTTCTTTGAGGCTTTGCATTGCCATACATTCTGTAATGTCAGATTAGTGCGTGGGGAAGTGGCGGCCGCATGGATGGAGCTGAGGCGCAGGAAATCTGGGGTTTATTCTCAGCTCTGCCCAGCTCCTGCAGAAGCATGGCTTGACCCATCTGCCTGCCAGCACACAGGGAGAGCCCTGCTGCTGGCTGCATGCCTGCCCTGCTGCTGGGCTGAAGGCTGGCCTCAGAGACATGTCCTGGGAGAGCAGCTGTGGGCACCTCCACAGCCTCAGGGTTTTCACAGCAGCTCCACTGCATGCAGAGCAGCAGGCATTTGGAGACTTCTTGTAACCAGGACAGCCACAGATGTCTAAACCCTGCCTTTTTCTGTGAGACAGTCCCCCTCCTCCTAATACCAATTTTCTGTCTATTCTGACATATGTGTGAGCATGTGTTTGTGTACAAATAATACCACTGTTGCTCTCTTATTACTATTGTTCTTAAGAACCTCTCCCACCATTGTAGGTTCTCAGCTGCTACCTTAAGTCTCTTAATGCCCTCTGTGTTTCCTGCCCTCCTCCATTTTTCTTCCTCCTTCCCATACTCCTCTTCCCTTAGCACATTTTCAGTTCTGGTTTTGACTGTATCTTTCCTTCCCCTCTCCAACCCCAAAAATGCCTCTGTCACAGGAATGTGTTCAGAGTGTGGCACTGTGAAGTGCCTGCATATGGATGAACACACCAGTACAGCATCTGTGCTCCTAATAACTGTACTGCAGCTGTGCTACTGGTCAGATCTCATCATATATTGCAAACCCTCCTGAAGAAAAAATGACTGCTCTTACATGGTCTTGTAGGACAACAAGCTTACTGGGACTCCATCCTAGCAGCAATTACAGGGATGCTGTCCCCTTCCCCTTCTGCCCCTAATTCCCCTGCCACACAGCACGTCACACCTGCCCACAGCTCCTACCAAGGCTGCAGGTGTGCCAACCACTGCCTGCCACAGAAATAGACATCATCACCATCCCTGTGCCACAGGGGTGTGGTAAAGTTTCATTCCTTAACTAAGGAATGTGTGTGTGTGACATGCTCAGGGTTTGTGCAGTTGTGAACTTGCAGTATCTCTGGTTTGGGACACTACATCTGGAAACATATGAAAATATTAACTGAATATTATCTGCAAAGTTTGTTCTTGAAGGTGTTTGTTTTTGTTCTGCAGTTTGTTGCTGCAGTTGGACAGACATATTTAATATGTATTACTGTTTCTATCTGTGCAAGAAGAAAACCCAGATTATGTGGCTGGAAAAGATGAAAGAACTTTTGTATAGTTTTGTTTAGAGTGAAGAGGTAGATGTTTTTTCTCTGTTCAGTTTAGACAATGTAGCTACATCTCATACTAAATAGGTATTCCTGTCCACTTTTCAGTTATCATTATATCACTAGAACTGACAGAGAGATATGTTCTGTAAGAATTAAAAAAGAAAAATAATCTTCTCTTCAGATCAAATGGTATTTTCCTGAAGTTACACTGCAAAGAAAAACACAGGTTTTAGAAATGTTACAGGTACAGGCTGAAGTCTAACACTTAGTGTAAGAGTAGCACTTCTCTCAGATATGGTTACGAGTGCTGGGTGCTAACTATAGAAAATGCATTTTTTCCTCCATTGTCTTCCAGTGCAGGCTGGTTCTGTATCAGATCATATTAGTCATCCCAGAAACCTTCTGAAACAAAAAACTGCCCTTTATTGGGAAGGAGAGAAAACAGAACTGCTGCTCTGGAGCCTTTATCACACCTCCAGCAGCACTGCTGAGCTCTACTCTTTATTTATCTGTGAGTGGACTACTGGGACTACTAAACACATGTACATAAGCTTTTAAAAAGTGGCATCACTAACTGATAGATACTACTTGAAGAACCCTTTAGCTTTTGTTTATCAAACTGTCTCCACCAAGAGCTACACTCTTTGTACAGATTTAGCCATGCAGTCAGTGCAATGCTCTAGCCTGGAAATTATAAGTATCAGTAAGATGTTGAGTGTGTGAGAGTGTGTGTGTATGTATGTGTGTGTGTGTGTGTCAGCAGCAGTTCAAAGCAGGATGTGTTGTTGAAAACTTGAATTGCATGCAGCAATTATATAGACCTGATAAGACTTTACTGTATTGCATCCTGATTAACATCACAGAGCAAGAAACACCATCAGCATCTCACTGTGAAGACCAAACCAGAAAATAGCACCAGTGGTGGCAAGCCAGTTGAATCAACAACCAGCGGAGCCCAGGCCTGAGAGCTTTCTTCAACTCTGCCATCACCTAAAACATCTTGGGCATGAGGTGCAGCCAGAATGATGATCCCAGGCTCCCTGCTGCCTCCTTTTGCCTGTGCTGGCAAGCAAGTTGCAAGCCAGATAGGGGACCTAATTAATAACTGTTTGGTTTTGTCAGGTACATTTTCAGATGAAACGAATTTCCTGATTTGACTTGCAAAAAGAAAATTGGAAGGTGAAACTGGAGAGAGAGAAGGAAGGCTGAACTGACCTTCTGAACATCATTTGCAGCTCTGTTGGCAGGACGTGCTCTGGGACCACACTGGCAGGGACTGTGCCTTAGCACACAGGCCAAAGATGCAATGTCAGGACAAAAGTTATGTAAATTCAAAAGCCACTTAGAGTACATCATGTAATCAACCTTTGCAATACAGGTTTTGCACTGCGGGAGGAGGTGTGAATTAATTAAATGCAGAGTCAGCATACAAAGAAAGCTGAGGTACATTTCTGAAATATGGCAGCACCTCACATGCAGCAGCAGCATTGTTTTCTTATTGGTTCTGTGTTTTCACAATCCACTCTATTTCAAAGGAAACCAGTATATCTTTGTTTTCAAAATGGAAAAAAGCAGTACTGGTTTTAATTTTCTGTCTAACTATGCTGTCACACGCACAAGGCACATACACAGGCAATTGAAAAAGACAATTAAAATCTTGCACTGCCATCCTGTGGTGCATGCCAGTAAAACAGGAAGTTGTTCTGCTCATAGACGCGGGTGATCCTCTCGGAAACGCGGAGGCTACGCAGCACAGCCAGCAACAGCTCAAGCACCAAGAGGTAGCTCCGTGTTACCCCGGAAAGCAGAGTAGAATCTCCAATAAAATTATTTCTCATTATTCCTCCAGGTCTTCTAGAGACCTGGAGGAAGACACACAGCCCATCCCCAAGAATACAGATTCTTTTATGGGAAAGTATTCTGGATTAGCAGTGAATAACACCTAAAACACAGCAGGCCAGGTAAGGTAAGCACAGATGGGCTGGAGGGGAAACATCAGAAGTCACTGAGAACTTGACGGGGCTTTAACTGGCAGTCTGGGGAGTACTTTGGGCTTGACTTTGACCTATGAAAAGTATAGCGAAGTTCACTTGTAAATAGGTCAGAAATCCCTGCTCATTGGCTAAATGAATTTTTTTCCAGTGAATCACTACTAGGCTTATGAAGAAAAAAAGGGGGGGACCAGCCAAAAGGGCAAAAAGTCAGCCAACAAGGGAAAGAGAGAAAAGGAGATGTCATACAAATAGTGTGCAAAGTATGCAGTTGAAAAGTAAAATGTTTACCAGATCTTGACCACAATTGAATTCTGTGTAAGGATAGTTCTGACTGGTGCAATTGCACCTGATGCTAGTTTTTCTACTAGACTATGACTTTGCTCCCATAAAAATGTGCATTTAATATACTGAATGTTGCCCCAGACGCATACCCTGTTCGCTTACTTTTCTAAGACAGCAGCGTTTTTGTCAAACCGAGAAGAATAGAATACATACATTTCTCCAAGAACCAGTGATGGAGTGGTTCGTCAGTACAGTGTGGCTTCATAGCTTACTATATCTCCATCAGGGGACTAACCTCATAAACATTTTCATAGTGTAGGACTGCACAAGAGCTGGCCTCTCCACCTGTGTAATGCATCAAAAGCTATAAAAAGCTGGCACCTGGAGCAGAGAAGATCCCAACTGAGGATCATTGCTAAAGGTTTCTCTCCTCTGTTTTAAAAGTGCCCATCAGAAACATCAGGGGGAATCCAAAGTCCAAACTTTGCCATCCTGGGAACAGATCATAAAAATGTATCCTGCAAAGTATCCCTGAATGAGGAAAAAAACCCCTCAGAACCATCCATACAGCAAGTTTTCAGATGAAGTAAAAGGGGGAAGAAGATTTACCTCTCAGCTTGTGCAGACACCCACGTGGCTTCTACATGTTTCAATATATGGTTATGGGTTTATTAGTAATGGGTATGGAGCCCCACTTTCCCCAGTTCAGAGGCTCACAACTAGTGCTACTGCCATAATTAATGGTTTTTTAAGATCAGCTTATGAAGCTTCCATGCTTGTCTCTTACATAGTATATGCTATGTCTTCTTTGATCATTTATTGTTCTGTCTTCCCCCTTCTTCTTCAGATGTTCTTTTTTTCATCCCTGCTTTGAATAAAATAAAATTATGCTTACCTCACTCTCCTCACCTGGTAATGACTTCTGTCTCCAGCATGTCCTTCCTCAGCAAGACACCAGACCAAATGACTTTTTTGTTGTCCCTTCAATCAGCAGCTCCCTGATTGATAACTTTTGATTCTGTTTATCTTCTTTGCAGTGCTATGACTTTTCTTTGCTTAAAAATCACAATTGACAGCTTCTTTCTTCCCCCACTACATAACTGCTTGGTTTTCTGAATGTTTCCTGATACACAATAAGCAGGGAAGTATTACCTTCAGTCCTCGTCTGAACTTTGAATTTATCTGTCCCATTTTGCCTGTGTAGAAGAAACAATATTAATTTTTTCCCATTTTAGTATTTTTTCTCTGTTGCTCCAAATAAACATTTTTTTCTTGTTCAAGTAAGAGTTATCTTAGCATTTCCAATATTTGTTTTTTCTTAAGAACCACCCTATGGCACTCTGCTAGAAAAAGACAGTGGAGAAAGGCAAGTCGTTCTATGCTGGGGAGCACTTCAGTCCCACCACCTGCCAGGGTCAGTGCAAAAACTGAGATCTGATAAAAACTTAATTCCTTCTGTTTTGGTTTTTCTTCTTCTTTTTTTCTTCTTCTTTCTGCTTTTCTTTTTCTTTTTCTTCTTTTTCTTCTTCTTTTTTTCTTCTTCTTTCTTTTCTTTTTTTTTTCTTCTTTTTCTTCTTCTTTTTTTCTTTTTCTTTTTCTTCTTTTTCTTCTTCTTTTTTTCTTCTTCTTTCTGCTTTTCTTTTTCTTTTTCTTCTTTTTCTTTTTCTTTTTCTTTTTCTTTTTCTTTTTCTTTTTCTTTTTCTTTTTCTTTTTCTTTTTCTTTTTCTTTTTCTTTTTTTTTCTTTTTCTTTTTCTTTTTTTTTTTTCTTTTTCTTTTTCTTTTTCTTTTTCTTTTTCTTTTTCTTTTTCTTTTCTTTTTTCTTTTTCGTTTTCTTCTTCGTTTTCTTTTTCTTTTTTTTTCTTTCTCTTTTTTCTTCCTCTTCCCCTTCCCCTTTCCCTTCCCCTCCCCCTTTTCTTTCTCTTTTTTTTCCCCAATTTTGGCTGGCCATAAAGGGATGGGCAGGGTGAAAGTTGAAAAATTTGGACTCAATAAGCCTTTCACACAAGTCTGATAAGAAGAGCAGATGTTTCATTATGGCAGGACTTTCTGGCTGGTTTTCATCTCTATACATTTTCCATTGGACGTGAGGGGAAAAGAAATTTTCCCAGCTGTAGACTACTAGACAGCAAAGTGTCTTTCTTAATCACCATCCATGGACTCAGCAGTCCCAAAAGCCTGCACAGCGCAGGCTGGAAATCACTGCTCTAACATTTTTCAGTCACAAACAGCCTAGCTTATAAAAATTCCCCATCCTGTCTGCTCGATGGCCCAGTCTAGCACTTGAATGAACTTCTGTTGTGATGGCATAGGAAACTGTGTCATCAGCTTCTCTTCTGAAATGAAAATGTTTAGACATGTCTCACTTCAAGATGTGAAGCGTGACTGTGAAGGCATCGTGGGAGCAGCCCTAACCTAAGTAAATAATGGTTTACTTTATGACTAAAGACAGCAACCTGTAGGGTTTTCAAGGGTAGAATCAAAAGGATGTGTCTGTGCTGGTGTGTGTATGGGTAGACAGCCACATACCTGACGACGTGCATGCAGTAATCTCCTGTGCAGCTGATCTGGCATGAGCCAGTCTTGATGCTGCTATACAAAAAAACTTCCATGGACAGGTATTTGCACTGCTGAACATACACCTGTGCAATACTAACCCCACTCACAGAAAAGGAACTGTGGGGAAAATGCAACACTAACATTCACAAATGGTTCATTTTTTATATATTTTTCTTTCAGGTTGCCCAAGAAAAGCAAAAATTGAAAAGCTAAATTAGTCTCTGCTATATTTCCACTGAGGAGCACAGAGCTTTGCCAAAGATATTTTCTGGAAAAAAAAAAAGATCCTCAGTTAACACAGTATGAAGATCACATTTTCAGACACTAAGAGACAGCCAATGGAAAAGCTGTTGACAGTGCAATTTTAACTGCCTGCTAATTGATTATTGCAATGCTAATAATTTGCATTATCTCCTTTTGAAGGCAACTGACAACATTTCTGATGGTTCAGTGGGAGTGGGATCAAGCTGCAGATGTGCATTTTATTGTGTTCTGTGTATTAAAGTGATTCCCTGGGTCGCTTCTGTAAAAGCCAGGAGAAACCCTGGCAGAAGGTCCTTGGCTAAGAATTCAAGAATCTAGAGTAAGGAAAGGATTGCCACAATGGAAAGAGGTTTGGGAAACTACCCAAACCTCTTTCACACAGGGTACTCACATCCAGCACAAGCTGTCTTAGCTTCTGATAGTAAGCCCTGCCAGCTTTTGAGGAGAGTAAAGCTTCCCTTCCTACTGGAATTGCTCAAAATACAGGATGAGGTTATTTAGCTTCCCCAACTGGAATCTGTCACTGGTTATCACAGTGGATACAGTAAGGTGTCAGGATACAGAAGAGCTGTGAGGCCTTTTGAATGCCTCAATATTTTTTCATATTTAAAAGTGATACCACCTTGCAGACTTCTTGTACTGAGGAATTATATATACACTGCTATAAACTCTGCCATAGGGAAGGCAAATCTGTGACTCCAGAACAACTTCTGCATCACTTCTGAGTAGTTCAGCAACAGCTCCCATAATAACATTGCATCATGTAATTGGCAATGGGGCTGTCTAGCACCAGGGCAGCTGGTCTACTCAAGTCCCCAGCCACAGGGGAAGCTGAGAGTGACTTTGCCCAGACACCCTGTGCCCCAGCTGCACACCTGGGCTCCAGGCTGGAGCAGGGTCTGTGGGCTGCTGGTGAGCTGCTGTCATGGCCTGTCTGCAAACCACCCCACAGCTCTCCTGGGAGCACTGAGGGATGGAGCGAGAGCCTCGTGACTCTCCCCCATTTGCAGATCTCTCTAAGCCACTTGGAGATTTTGGGAGGTTGACCACCTTGTACTCTACACACTCCTAAGAATTACTACGGAACAGGTATTAGTGAGGATTAAGTATGCTGTGACAGGCTTACAGCATCAGTCATCAGTCTGAATAGAAAAACACTCAGCCAAGTCATCTTTAAGAGGCATTATACAATACATTTTGAATTTACGTTAAAGCTACAACACATAAAGCAGGGTAACGTCTTTTATTTTAAAAGAAGTCTTAGCTAAACATGTTTCAAACTTAAGTAGCTACACTGCAGATTATCTTGTTTATCTTCTTAGAAGTCAATTGTATTTTTACAATGTATGTATTTTTAAAAATTGATCATTTTCAAGAAGTGCTTTGCCATAGGGCTGTATCTACCACTGCAGTGCTTTCACCCAACAGTTCTGTGAATCTGATATCTACACCATATGCTTTTGTTCATGCTAGGTATTCAAATACAAAGGCGTGGTTAAATTCTGATGTCCTTTTTGAGGGGAAGACTGGGAAAAACATCTGCCTCTTGATGGAAGCCATCTGGTATAACCAGACATGAATTCAAGCATCCTAACATGGTGTGCTCCTTTGGATTCCACTAGCTTCATAGAATTACAGATTCTTCCCCTAATGCTCTCATCACACACCATCTCAGGGATTTTCCCTTGCACCTACCTAGGATTGATTGGTGCAAATATTTTGTAAACTTTTGTCTCAGGGCAATCAATAAAACAAAAAACAATAATAATAATAATTATGTAGATTTCTGTTGTTATTCTCCCATCCTAGCTGTTCATCTGCACAATTACAGGTGCAGAGAAAATCACAAACTAGTTACTGTGGAAGGAGAAGCTGCAGAGGCTTCCTGAGGTCAGCAGTACTGCAGAAGCTGCAGCACACCTTTAGTTTGTTCCAGAGATAAGAGTTAACGTATCAGAATTGCTAAGGGGAGGTGAGCTCTTCTCACTTCATCCCTGACTTGAAGTGTCAGAATTCAGTCACCCCATCAAACCCACCAGTGAAGGATCAAATATTGTGTATCCTTACCCCTCCAAGGAGGCCTGGTAAGATAGATATGACATTGGAACATATAGAAACTGTGTGGTAGGCCAGCTTTCAAGAAAACAACAGGTGTTAAAGCTGCATGACTTTAAATGTGTGTCTTTGAGTGAGGGGGATTAGCAGGCAAAACGAAAGCAGAGCAACCATCAGTTTGAGATATGTGTAGGGCAAACAAAGCCAGACCATTTTTGTACCATCGTTCTGCTCTGCTGCCAAGACTATCTTCTCCACATGCAATAATGTGAGTAATACCAACAAAGTTTGTTTACCTGAGCTAACCTTCAAACACAAGGCAAAATTACACTTAGGGAATCTGGACAAAATTGACAGTCTTTCCTGGTTTTCTTTAAGAGGTTATTCTCTAGGGCAGAAATGGAAAAAAATAAAAACTAAATACCAAAGATGCCTATGAATATGAATATGAAGTTTGCCCCTGGTGCCTCATGCTGTGCTAGGAGAGTCCTGTCACTAGTTTCCCACTCACAGATGCTTTGCCCAGGGGACAATATCAGGAACAATACTGTTTAACATCATCATTAATGACCTTAACCATGGTGCAGAGTGCACATTCAGCAAGTCTGCAGGTCATACCAAGCTGGGAGGAGGGGGTGACAGGCTAAATTGCTGTGCTTGCCATCCAGAGGGACTTTGACACCCTGGAGAAATGGGCAGAGAGGAACCTCACGAAATTCAAGAGAAGGAAATCCCATGTCCTGCCTGTGGGGAGGAACAACCCCAGGCACCTGGACAGGCTGGAGGCCAAGTGTCTGGGAAGCTGCTCTGCAGTGAAGGCCCTGAGGACCCTGATGGACACCAAGCTCCCCTTGAACCAGCAAAGGTAAACTTTGCAACAAAGAAGACAACAGCATTCCACCCTGCACTAGGAAGAGCAGTGCCAATAGGTTTAAAGGAGGTGATCCTTCCCCTACACTCAGCACTGGTGATCCCACATTGGGTGTGCTGGGCCCAGTGCAAGAGACATACTGGAATAACAAGAGCAAAGGGGCACAATGCTATTAAAATGCTTGGAGCATCTGTCATGTGAGAAGAGGCTGAGAGAGCTGGGATGGTTCAGCCTGAAGAACAGAAGGCTCCAGAGGGATCTTAGCAATGTGTATAAACATCTGATAGAGATGGGGGAGAGTTGATAAATAAGACAAAGACAGACTTTTGTCAGTGGTGCCCTGTAAAAGGACAAGAGGCAATTGGCATGAACTGAAGAATACAAAATTCCACTTAAACACAAGAAAAAGCTTTTTTCACTGTAAGGTTGGTTGTACACTGGCACAGGCTGCTCAGAGAGGCTGTAGAGTCTCCATCCTTGGAGACAGTCAAAACCCAGCTGGACATGATCCTGAGAAACCTGCTAGTTGCCCCTGCTTTGAGATGGGGAGCTAGGACTAGATGATTGCCAAAGGTCCCTTCCCACCTCAGCTATTATTTCATCCTTTCCTTAACTATTATGACAACCAGTCTTGATGGAACCAGATTTTGCTAGATTTGGAAGTCTAAAAAGCTTTAATAGTGGAGTTCCTGATGAATTCTCCTGATCCTTGAGGCTATCTTTTTTCCTTTGCACTCTCAAGGAGGTCATCAGCCTGCTGTCCCTGAGCAAAACAGTATCAATCCACTCTACAAAAGAAAGAAGGCTGGGTGTGAGATAAAAACACTGACGTGAGAGTCGAGGAGAAATGCTGCAAGTCAACACTTCCTGGTAGAGTTTGAAGGTGACCTCATCAGAGCTCACTGGGGGTTCACAGTTCAGTTTTCATGTGCAAGAGGACAAAGGCATATTGCTTTGGTGCTGCTTATTTTTATTTTAATTTCAGATTTTCAGATTTTATTTATTTCAGATTATTAAAGAGCAAAAAAAGCAACACAAGTAGTAGAGAGATGGAATACTGTGCAAGAAGTTCTCACATTTTATGAAGTAGCTTTACCACATGTGCAGGACAGCATGAAAAGAACGTTAAGAATAATACACAATACAATATGCCATTGTATCTGTGTACAAGGAGCTGATAATAGAGGCACAGCAACTTTCACTCCAAAATTTCCCAGTTTCTGGTTGTTGGTGATGGTGGCTGTCTCACAACCCAAGCTCATAATGATGCTCATAGCAATGTCTTGCAGGTCCAGTTCCCAACCAGTCCACACTGGTCTTGTTTTAAGGTCTCTCTTAACTAATGTTAAGAGGGGAAAACTCAGGAGTACCTACTGTTTGGAGACTGCCTGTAGACTGTATGCTGACAGGCTTATCCCTGTTAAGGAAACTTCCCTGTCTGACCATCCAGGAGCCACTCTGACATCACCTCATCTGGGACCAAGGCCCCTTCGGCCGCTGCATCCCCCATACTCCCAGTCAGACCAGGTTTTCTTATGGGCTTAACGCCAAGTTTCCTTTAGCAGAGTCTCAGATATCCTGATCCTTAAAATAATTTAATCATGGTGCAATATCAAAATAACAGCTTGAGATGGGTGCCTCTAAGGTGAGACAAAGGAAACCCTGGGCTGCAATAATCCGCTGGTCTCTGGGCTGTTATGTGAGTCCAAACCCAGCTAGCTCTGGACTCTGGCCCACATGGACTTGCACAGACAGAAATAAAAGACGAGAAGCGCTCTTCTCCACGTGGGGACGAGTATCCTGTTTATTGGCTTGGGGCAGGACGCTGCTGCTAGCAGCGGCCACCCAGGTAGAAAAGAGGCCATACCACACCTGCAGTGGAGTTTTATACCTGAGGGGGATGGGGGTGGGGAGATAGGATCGCGGCCAATGGGATACCATTGAGGAGGGCGAGGGGAGGGGTACCCATGGGACAGACCACCAGGGGATATAGAAAGGGGGGTGCATAGGGGAGAGACCATGTAATGGGAAAGGGGGAATAACAATCTCTGTGACATAACATACTCAGTACAAATTTTGCATCACCCAGTGCAAAACAACAACTAAATAAACTATTTAGTGCAATACAACACTGGGCTTTTATACCCTCTAAGTTAAAGTATGGAAAAGTCTGGAGTCATCGGCTCCTCCTGTGTCTCTGGGCTGCCCAAGTCCCCTGGGTGCACCACAGGTCCCCAGGCCCCTTATTATGCAAAGGGTTGGCAGGTCATGGCCTCTCACCTTGGGGTCAGGTTCAGGTTCCTGCCCCTCCAGTGCTCCACCTGCAGCTCACACTGCACCTGCATACTGAGTTATGGGCACTACATGTATTCCTCAACATCCCTACCAAAATCCTGTCCACTAGCAAGCCAGTCACTCTTTGGAAAAGACTTCTTGTGGAAGCCCCTTGTATCTGCTGCTCTGAGCTCTTAGGTCAAGACGTTAATTCAGGAAACACCAATGAGGTAAAAAGATTTGGTGCACTTGCTACACAAGCACTAGAGACACTGAGGTAGATGAGCATTCCCATGGAAGTTCAGAGCATCTCATTGCTCCATAGCAGGCTGCACAAGGCACAAGGCACATGGCACAAGGCCTCCATCCCTGGCATGTGGCTGAAGAGCGTACCCTGCCATATGGCTGCCATGGGTGGGAAGCATGTCCATGGCATCTTTTGGTGGAGAACACACACTCTTAGGGACATCTCTGACCTCAGTTCCAGTCAGCCCTGCTGGCCTTGTTTGGCTGTGCCTCTGCTGGGCCATGTCCACATCCAAGCTCCTCTGTGGATACATCCACATCCAAACTCCTCTCTGCTGGACATCCCTATTCCTCCTCCCTGCCCTGCCAGTGTACTGTGGTGTGGGGCCAGCGCCTCAGGGAGCTGGCTGCTCTGCCAGGCAAGGGCGCCCTCCTCTTCCACCTGCCCTCTGACCCAGGGGAGAGCTGGAGAGTGCTGCAGAGCTTCCATAGGCTCCTCAGGGTCCAGGCCTTGGGCAGCACCAGCACAGAGCAGAGTGAGGTGACTGTCCAAATGTGTTCTGCAAAGGGGCAGCCTCACCTCAGGTGCTGTGTGCAGTTTTGGGCACCACAATATAAAAAACATATAAAGCTCTTATAAAGTGTCCAAAGGAGGGCTACAAGGATGGTGAAGGGTCTTGAGGGAAAGCTGTATGAGGAGCAGCTGAGGTCACTTGGTCTGTTCAGCCTAGAGGAGACTGAAGGGGCACTCAGTCCACAGCTTCCTCACAACACGAAAAGGAGAGGCAGGCATTGATCTCCTCTCTGTGGTGACCAGCGACAGGACCCAAGGGAATGGCCTGAAGCTGTGTCAGGGAGGTTTAGATTGGTGCTCTGGATTTTGCTAGGGTAAAGTTAACTTCATTCACAGTGGCTGGAATGGGACTGTGTTTTAGATTTGTGCTGAGCACAGGGTTAATAATTTAGATATGTTTTTGTTATTGCTGAGCAGGACTTGCACAGAGCCAAGGCCCTTTCTGCTTTCCATACTGCCATGCTGGCAATGAATGTGGGGAGATACAGCCAGGACAGGCGAAGTGACCCCAGCTGACCAGAGGGATATTCCAGACCACAGGACATCATGGTCAGTAAATAAAGTGGAGGGAGGAATGAGGAAGGGGGCACATTTGGAGTGATGGTGTTTGTATTCCACTTGTTACATGTGATGGGGCCCTGCTCTCCTGGGGATGCCTGAACACCTGCCTGCCCATGGGAAGCAGTGAATCAATTCCTTGTTTTGCTTTGTTGGTGCACATGGCTTTTGGTTTTCCTGTTAAACTGTCATCCTTTCTTCCCATGAGTTTTCCAGTTTTTATCCTTCCAAGTCCCTCCCCAGTTCTGGTAGGGCAGTGAGAAAGTGGCTGTGTGAGGTGTGGCTACTGGCTGGGGCTAAACCAAGACAGTCGGATAATAGGAAAATAAAAGGGTCTTCGCCCAAAGGATGGCCGAGCAGTGGAACAGGCTCCCCAGGGAAGTGGTCACAGCACCAAGCCTGACAGAGTTCAAGACAGGCTCGGACAACGCTCTCAGGCACATGATGTGATTCTGGGGGTGTTCTGCGCAGGGCCACGAGTCGGACCCGATGACCCGCGGGTCCAAACTCGGGATATTCCGAGTTTCGGTTCTGTGACGCCGCTCGGGGCGGGCGGGCGAGGCTTGGGGGCTGCCGGGAGCCGTAGTTCCTCCCCGCGCCGCCCCGCGGGCCGGGCCGCCCGCGCCTGTGCCTTTAAGCGCGGCCGGACGCGCGGCGCCTGCGCAGAGTCGTCGTGACCCCGCTGCCGTCGGCGCCACCGGTGACTGTCGGGGCGTCCCGAAACCCCCGGGGGCGGCAGCGCCAGGTCCGGCCCCACTGCCGGGCACCCCCGACTCACCCTCCGCCGCCGGCCGGGGCGATGGAGGAGCGGCCGGAGCGGGGCGGCGGGCCCGGCGCGGACGGCCCGGCGTCGGTGGCGGAGATCCGCGCTCCCGGCCCGCGGCCGCTGCGTCTGCTGGAGTGGAAGGTGTCGGTGGGGGCGGCGGTGCAGATCGGGTCGGTGCTGGCGCTCTGCGCCCCGCTGCCGCCGCCGCCCGCCCCGCGCCCCGCCGGCCTCGCCGCCGCCCCGCTGCCGCCCGCCGCCAGCGGCGCTCAGCCCGCCCGCAGCGCGGCGGCCCCGAGCGCAGGCTGCGCGCAGAGCGGCCCGGCGTGGTGCGCGAGCTCTGCGCGCGGCCCGGCCAGGTGATCGCGCCCGGGTGAGTGCGGGGCGGGGGGGGGCGGCCTTGGCGGGACGCAGCTTTCGCGCCCCTTCCGAGGGGCCGGGCCGAGGCCTGCTCACAAAGGTCCTTCCTCCAGGACTGTGCCCGAGCGAGGGGGAGGAGGAGGAGGAGGAAGCGGAAGCGGCAGCGGCCGCGGCCGGGGAGGTGCCGAGGGATCGTGCTCCACTCCCGTGTTTCAGAGCTGAGCCCTTTGCCGTGAGCTCTGTCTCAGAGAGCGGTGCTTCCCTCCTGCTGTGTCGGGGTTCTCTAAACATTGCGCTTACTGGAAGCACTACTTGGAAACCACAAAATCACAGAATGACTTCGGTTGAAAGGGACTACAGTGGGTCATCTGGTCCAAACCTCGCTGCTCATTAAGGGTCGCCCTACGGCATGGTTAACGGGATTGCATCCAGATGGTTCTGGGATATCTGCAGTAAGGGAGGCTCCACATCTGAGGAACCTCTTCTAGTGTACAGCCACTAGCACCATAAAGAAGTTGTTCCCCGTGTTCAGGTGGAACTTCTGAGCATCAGTTTCTGCCTACTGCCTCTTCTCCTAATATACTCTTCTTAGTTTGGCGGTTAGGTTGGTGCAGAACTTGGGAGCAAACAGATCATTTTGTGCTCCATAGAAGGAATTTTAATGGGAAACAACATTATGGCAAGGCATTTTAGAATTATTAAGTACCTTACATGTAATATTGGTCGTCTAATTGTTTTTAGTACTGTCGATGTTTTAATGTACAAGACTTCACAAATGCAGCCAAGATTTTTTCTTTGAGAAGAGCAAGGGACTGAAAAAGACCTTTTTTTCGTATAGTTTAGTAATGGGTTTGTCTCATAAGGCTGAATGTTCGTTGACTTTTAAATTCTTAAACGCCTGATAGTGGGGTGCTCAGATTGCTACATTGAGTTGGGCGAATAGCCTGCTACCCTGTACTTTAAGCAGATTTTTTCTTTCTCAGCAGGAAACTACTTAAACTATCTACTTCTTCTGTTTTATGACAGCAAGCTATTTACTTTGATTGCAATTCTCTTGATTTTTAGGTGGGAGCAGTCAGGCCTAAACTTTCTTGATTGAAATTCACTAGTATATGCAAAACAACTGTGTATGGGGGTGCTCTGAGTGGTTCAAGAAAAACTAGTCTGATGCATTTTTATATCAGTCAGTCATATAATGTGCTACTGAAGAAGTGCAAGCTGTGTGTTTCTTGCTATAGAGATATCTCTTTCTGAGATAAGACAGTGGCTTTCCTTTTGTGCTGCATCAGCATTCTGCTTTTGCATCTGGTGCAGCATGGGCAATCTTTAATACCTGATGCAGAACAAAGGTACTGTAAATGCTAGGTCAGACTAAAAAAGATCTTAAAAGTACAGACTGAGATTTTAAAATGCCATGTGCGTGATAAAATTCATGTTGCTAGCACTGAATAAAAGGGGAGATAACTTTATCTGTTTTTTCATTATGTTAGCTAAGCACTTGGAAGCAAAAACAAACTAAAAATATTCTAAGTGAAAAGTATAATCGATTTAAAGTAGTCTGGGTCTGCTGCTGATTTAGAAGCATCTTAGTTTTAGCTTTGCTCAATGTTAACTTCATGGACTGGAATGCACCAGTTTTTATACATTGTTCTTACTGGATTTGTCCAGTTATGAGTCACTTAATTATAATTAGCAATTCCTTGCTTTGAGACAATTAGAAAATAAACGATGTTCTCTATTACCGTTGTTCTTGGCTTCTGGAATATTTGTATCTCACAAAACTGAAAGATCATAGTTGATATTGACCATTGCTAGGCGTTATGCTTCTGGAATTCTGACTTTTCAGTCAAATTCCTCTGTTGCTTGTTGCTGTGGTATTTACTGGGTGAGTGCAAGGGAAAAAGTGAAGAGGTAGAATAAGCATAACCTAAGGGTAGTAGAACTGTTCAGCTATTGAAGACATAAATGCATTTCTTTGGTCACTTAAAAGTTTTGTCTTAGCAAACATTTAATCTCTTGCCTGTGGCTTCCCATTTTGTGACATTGAAATAATAACATTTCACTAACAATACTTCAATATGTGTTAAGATTTTGCATTATTAAAACATAGGTGTGATTAAAATAAATAGCAGCTGAAATTTATTCATCATCTGCAGAAGATGCCCTTTTTGTAATCCAAACTATCCAGAATGGTAGGTGCCATGCTGCCTTTAGAAAAATGAACTTGGCTGATTTAGCAGTGAATTCTTTTTGAACCAAAGATGCTTGCAAGTATTTGTCAGACCCTAAAATACTGTAGAAGTGTTGTTTTTATTCAAAATATTTTTCCTTTTCATTAGAATATGAGAACATAAGTTGATCAGATCTTTTTATTTGAGGATAAACAATATGAGTGGCTGAATTTTCTTCTTTGTCAGATCATATTATTTCTGGAAATAAAGACATCGTTTAGCAGAAGTCTCTCCCAATTAAGAAGACACATTTCTAACTTTCGATTATTTTTCTTTCATATCAAGCATGAGATGGAATCTTTCGCTGCGTGAAAGTAATTTTGCACATTTGCAGCACTTAATTTTTTTGTAGTGTTATTATCCACTGTTTAGCAATGACAGGGGTGCAAACTTTTCCCAGAAAAGAGCCCGAGGCATGTAGGCAGTCGGTAACTTCTGCTTATTCTTGCAGAGGTAGGCTTGCACCACATGTCAGACTGGAACTTGAAAGAGAAAGGTGTCTTAACCTTTTAGGACTGTAAATAACAGGGAGTACAAAAAGCAGTTAATGAAAGGCCTTTGATGTTAATGAAGTGTAATTTTGATGGGTAGCAGGAGCAACAAACAAAATGCCAACAATCCTGCACTGCTCTGTGTGTTACTAGTGCCAGTTAGCAATCAGGGTTAATCATTCTGAAGGTGCTACAGGTATGGCAGGATTCTGGGTTGGGTCAGTATTAATGCTTTATGCAAATGTTTACATAAGCATTTCTAATGTAAAATGATTGCCCTGCTGATGGGACAGAGTATTACAAGTGTCTTGTTTGGTTCACATTAGAAGAGTCTTCTGAAATATGTATTACCTGTATATTTAATCTGGGTATCTTTGTGTCTTACTACATACCTTTAATACTGAAAATTCACATTCTTCTACAGAGTGTATTTGTGTTGTAATAAAAATCTTGTTTAAACTATCTGGATCCTAGTGAAGCAAAACTTGTCGGTTTTGGTTTTGGAGAAGATAGCAGGAAAGAGGTGGGGATTTGTTCTCTAAAATTCTAGATTTTTGTGTCATTGCTTGGTTTTTTTTTTTTTTTTTTTTTTGTGCCAGAAATTTGATTATATATTTTTAAAATAATATCTTCTTTTGGTTGTCTAATGTCATATAGGCTCAGGGCCTGGTTTACTGTCCACTTAAGGCCAGACCCCAGTACCATGTATCTTACAGTCTTCCAGGGGGGAAAAATGCTAATGAATTGCCGTTTATTTTAAAGTGGTGACACTTTTAACAAACAACAGGAAAAAGTACCTTGGTGTTTGTTAGATACAAATGTTTTCAATATATCCTGGCAAATATTTAGTGAAGATATGAGTCTAAAAAAACCCTCAGTGCCAAACATTGAGGATTGTTGAATAATACTTAACAATCCTAACTTAGTGTATCTCTTGTCTAATTCCTTTTTATGCCTGAATTAATCCCATTATTTTTGTAGTAAATTTCAGTATGCACCTTTCTGACTTCCATCTCTTTTTTTTTTTTTTAATTTTCCCTTTTTCCTTTCTGCCATGTACTGTGATACCAAGAAACATTAAAAGAAGGGTATCTCTCTGGTGTTTGGTTGAACTGGATAGTAAAAAAGATGCAAGTTCTAAATGAGGGCTTTTGTCTTTCATTGCCTTCTCTTTTGCCTATTTCTAGACACCTAACAGGTTGGAAGCTCACAGGATAATTCATTGTACTGAATGGTAGAATACGAAGTTCCTTTTCTTTACATGGCCTTGTTTCACCTAACTTGTAGGAGCTTCTTTATCTGCTCAGTCAGGTTTGCTTGGAAACAGGCATCAGGCTTGGAATTTACCATTAGTGTGGCTGTAGCAGCCTTGTGTATGCAGTTTTTCTCAGTGTGGCTTTCTTAGACCATGGTTTCCTGGTTGCTTCATGCTAATAGGAGAGTTGGATGGAAGGGATGCTCAAATTTGAGTGCCTTCAGCTTGCATTGAGTAGGGTCTTGGAAAACATGTAGTTAAAGATGGCTTGGTTTCTCATCCTTCCCACCCAGTCTCCTGTAAAATGGTCCATAGTAATCAATTCCCTTGTTTTGTTCAGTTGCTTCAACAGGAGTGTGGTACAGGGAAAGGGGGAGTAATTTATCCTTTCAGCAATAACCCACAGATGGGTCAGATCAAAGTGATTGTGTAAATGCCAGAAGAGTCATCAAGGGAATAAATGGCATGTCAACACTGGGGAATAACATTTTTAAAGTTGTGTATGTTCCATTCAGCATGTTGTATGATAGTCTCTAGTGATATTCTTATCTTTAAAAGGTTTCATTCAAATGAGAGAATTTTCTGCTCTCTTAGTACTATGAGTTGCTCATCTTACTTGAGCTCAAGGACTTTTTGCTATGTGTGTGTGGGCCAGCAGACAGAATGAGATAGCTCATGGTAGTGTTTTATGCATCCCATTGGAGAACTACAAGTGGGTTATAGCAGTTTTTTTAAAATGTTGGTTTGTAGATGTCTGTGCTGGAAATAGATAGTATTTTTACGCAAATGGTCATGGATTTTCTTTCTTAGTTATTGCTGTCTAGTTTTTTTAGGGTACTTTTGAGCTTTACTTTAATACTAGAGTTGTTTAGAAAACCAGTCTTTTTCAAAGGCAAGTCTGCATGTTGTTTCTTCTCAGCAACTGTGATGTGGTTTTCTGTAGTTTTTCTCTTCTTAAGAGAAAATATATGGATAAAAATTCTCATGGGGGGGACTGCAGTGAGACCTTTAATTTTTATGTTGCACAATGCATAGATGTTTGTCCTGGGAAGGGTTGGAAAAGTTTGAGGAAGGAAGAGAGTGACAAGACTTTAGCTTTGAATTGTTCTGAAAGTTTGTCTTGACATACTAGCCTCAAGGTTCAGTAAAGAGCTGCCAGCCTTTAATTTTTGGGACCTCTTTTGGAAAATTATAATAGACAATTCATTGCAAGTTGTCACTTACAAAATAGTCTTACAAAATAGTTATCTATTTTGTGTAGTTAAAAAATCAAAGGTTAACTTAAGGTCTTCTGCTATATATGGATAGCTGAATTGGCAGTAGTTGCCTTTTAAAGCAAAGAGGGGAGCATGAAATGAATTCCAGGAGAGCAGGTAATGCAGCATAGGTAACACTTTAAGGATCTTGATTAAACATTTTGTCTAAATTTGGTTATGTTGAAGTTAGACCTGTGGAATTGGAAGTAGGGGAAGGATAGAACTGTCACCAGCCGGAGAGACTGCTGGTCTTAAAAAGGCTTTGAAAGATGAAAAGGCTTGCCTCCTTTTCTTTAACACAGTGTTGCCATGTTAAAGGAAATGCTTTCTTTTTTAAGATAAGAGTTTGGATATTGCCATGTCACTATTGCACTAATATCTTTTTAAAAAATGGCTTTTCTACAATTGTTCTAAGAAACCGTGTAGCATAAGGCAGAGATTTTGATACAGTACAATTGAATAATGCCTATTTGTTTGCTTTCTGGTGTTTTCTAGTTTGAAGATAGCATCTAAGACTTTGCAGCATTTGAGAAGATGTGAAAGGCAAATGGTCTTGGTCCAAGCTTAGTGGAGTGAGTGCTGTGGATTCTCATTTACAGAAGGGCCAAGGCGGGGCAAGTGGCCCTAACCAAAGAAAGCATTGCTTAATTAGAGAACTTGATCAACTTTACAGCTATTTATCACACTTACCTTTTATAAGCTGAGCAGCTTTCTAAGCTGTTGTCCTCTGCTTTCAGAGTGTGTTGGGTTTCTGGGCTCACACAACATGCTATTGTCATATGGTTGTTGTCAAATGTGGAGCTGCTGCTCCTTGTTTGAACACTGTGGTGTAACATAGGACAGTTTGGTTCATAATTGCTTTTAAGGGTGTTAAAAGCTGTTGATTTTTCCTATGTAACTGTGTTCATCTGGTTTAATAGCAAGTCCCAGAGGAGAGTATGCAGGATGTAGCGTCCAGCTCAGTTTGCCACAGTATCTATTAAAGGAAAGGATGGGAGGAAGCTGTTAGACTTGAGGATAGTGCATCCTGCAGTAAGCCTCTTCACATTTTATTTGCTGTTTGGAAGTAACAGGCAAAGGGACTGTGATTTCCTAAGTGCGTGGTTTTGGTGGGAAAAGTGATAAAATGTTTGGAGAAGGTGTAATATTCTGTTAATAGATGCAGCTTTCCAAGGCAGAGGGGGGAGAGATCACAGGATCCTCCCAGATTTCTTTGCACAGGAAGAAGTAAACCCATGTTTATAGCTTTGATGTCAGCCCTGTGTGTGTGTTTGAAATTCTCAGTCACTTTTCTCTGCACTGATGTCCAGGCTGTGTTGATGTTCATCTGTTGCTGTTTGTCTAGATGCGAACCTACAGGTGCAGGAGGCAAACCAGATTTGTTCTGGTAATTACAGGTGATCTTGACTGGGC
This sequence comes from Emberiza elegans, assembly GCA_024865655.1. Taxonomy (NCBI): domain Eukaryota; kingdom Metazoa; phylum Chordata; class Aves; order Passeriformes; family Fringillidae; genus Emberiza; species Emberiza elegans. The sequence continues at coordinate 60,700,001 of JALJVW010000206.1, forward strand.
GTAGGAGGAATGCGGTTGTAAGTTGGTGTGGGATAAGGGGAAATTGTGCCTTTATATGAGGGAGAGTTGTATGCCTGAAAAACCCCCCCAAAAATTAGCCAGCAGTGGAATTAGTCCAAAACTGTTGTCTGGATTTGCGGCAGTTCATCTGCAAGTACCATTCTTTAGTAACTGATGTGAGCATTCAAGTGTGGTTTGAGAAAGCTGCAGGTTTGGGTTAATTGTTGTTCTGCCAATTAGAAGGCTATACAGTCACTGCTCAGTTCAAATTTTTGAATAAGTGCCACTTAGATTGCCAGGGTTCATTGCATAGATTTGGATTGATCCTGCTGTCAGATGGGTGTTCCTCAACTCCCAGGTGGAGTTTTGCAGCAGGTATTTGAGAACTGCTGCATGACTAATACTGTAGTCAGAGAGAAGTGGCAATAGAAAAGCAAATTCATAAAGGTAATGTCAGCATTTGACAACAGTAATGCGGGGAGTGGGCTGCAGAATTGTTTATTGCTTAAATGAATTACTGAGATATGACAGCCTGTATTCTTCTGTGATTATTCAAAGTACTTATTGTTAGAGATACAAGTTAGAGAGTTACAGGCTTGCATCTTTCTACTTCTGAATTCATTCTGTGTGAACTTCATTATTTTGAAGGGATTCTATGTAGAAGCATTGAGAACTGTATTTTTACATTCTCCCTTTTAAAAAAATTAGTCTTGAATTCTCATAAGTAATAATACTTCTGGTTTAAAATGTTCTAAATAAAAAACACATCGTAAATAATATTTGAAAGATTTACTAGATCTTATGGAAAGATTATACATTGTTAACTCTTAGAAGTGGCTTTTTGAAACATGCAAGCAGCTGTTCACAGATGTTTGCATAGAAGGTGAATGCAGGTTACCTCCTTGCTTGTAATGCAAACTCTTCTCCAGAAGTAAATGGAAATACTTAAAGGCTTGCAAATCATGGAAGTAGATTTACTACAAGCTTAAGATATTTTTTTGGTTATAAATAAAGCCCAGAAACTCCAGGCCCACATTTGTCTTGGCATTTATGACCTTAGCCTCAACCTGAATAGGTATTTTGCCTGAAAAGTAGAAATAAAAATTCACCAACACGTTAACTCCTAGTTGTGAATAGTCTGTATTTAACAGAGGAAAAATCATCTCAAGACCAATAATTTCCCCATTAGCTTGGAGAACTGAGATGATGCCTTCAAGTGTGAACTGTGCTTTCTGTGAGCTACTGCTCACAGCAGTTCTTACCAAGTTGTCTGGGCTAGAGTATGGGGGGTTTGTTTAGGTTTTGGGGGATTTTATCAAAAAGCCTGACTTGCTTGGGTGAGGCGTTTGGGGTTCATGCGTATTTGAAATGCAGCTCTGTGTGTTTGCTGTCCTTGAGTGCAAGTCAAGTGGCTGCTGTAGTGGACATTTCCTCCAACAGCTTGAAGAGGCTGTAGGCAGTGTGTTGTCTGGAACAACAAGGGCCATGTGCCTTTATGAATCCTTGGTATATTTAATCAATTATTGAAGGAGTCTCTCTGCTTCCTCACAGATATTAATGAGAGTTAAGTATATAAATCCAGTTGTTAAATACTGTTACATGGTGAGACTAAGGTGATTCAGGCTTTAGAAGTATCCTTGCTACAAAACTGGAGTCCTATATAACAAAGGCTGTAGTTTGATGTAAGTTGGTCATAAGGGCCCTTAGTAGGGATTCTAAATGCTGCAGACACACACACTTGCTTATACTAGAACAAAATACGGTTCTGGTATAAGCAGACAAAAATGTCAGTGTTTCAGAAATCTGACTAGTGAAACTGTAGAAGCAAATTTTAGCTTGATTCTAACTTCATCTGACAACTAAAGGATTTTGTGCTCATATTTGTTCTAGATCAGTTGGTTGATTGGGTAATGGTTGGTATTAATAATCATTGATCTGAAGATGTGTTCATTTAGTATTTTTACCCCTTGACAGTTTGCCAGTGAGAGCATTCTGCAAAACCAGGGCAGTGACTTCTGTTCACTTGCACACCAGCATCTCCTTTTGCTGCACTAGTACTCTTGGACATCTTCTAATGCAAATTGGAAGGGCATATGGCATCAGATTGAGAGCAGCAGCTTTAAGGGATCACAGTTACAACTTGGTCTGTGTGTTTCTTGTGGTATTTGAGGTCTCTATACCAAACAGAGCTGAGGAAACCCAGCAATTACTTGGCTGCCAGCACTCACATGAGATATGAGTCAGTGCATGGCAGTACCTTCATCTTGGAAATTTGCACTATTTTTTAATGCCAGTGCATGATACCTTGAAGCAGACTTGAAGATAATAAAGAAAACTTATGTTTCCATGACTTGGAGTTGTCCAAGCTAGTCTTTACAGATAGGCAAGATAAATGCTAACAAAGTGGTCTGGTTACTGTGGAGAGAAAATGTGAGTTGTTCAAACTGTGTCTTGTCTTTCCCCAGTCTTAGACTTGTTTGTGGAACATTTGCAGCTTTGATCGGTCACCCTTGCTGGACTGGTTTTACCAGCTGCTTAACTCTAAAACCAGCAGAAAACTTGGTTAGGGCTAATGAGTTCTACCCTGCAAGGTACTGAAATCGTCTTTTCTGGTAGTGCCAGAGTGGGCTTTCAAGGGTGGGCTTTCAGGGGAAACACAAGGGTGGGGAGTAAAGAAGGTAGGCCATTGCCTTTCTCTGGCAGCACAACATTGGAGCTGTTGCCTCTGGAAGTGAAGCCAAGCTGTAACAGAAGGCCATGGTTAATGTACAGTCAGGTTAGACTTGTTCTGAGTAACAGAGGGAACCTCTCTTTTCATGTGTTATGCTGAGTATCCTTAAGATACAAAGCTTTACTGAAGACAGCTGTGAAGACATATTGTGGCCATTGTACTCGTGTGCTGCAGCTGGCCAGCCACTCCTGATGTAAATAGTAAACTTATTATGGAAAAAAAATCTCAAGAAGTTCTTGTTTCTGTTCTTCTCTAACTCCTGCACTTGCTGCTGGAAGTGTTAGACATGCTGAAAAAAAATGACCAACCAACAAAAGAAAATTTAAGCTATATTAAAATGTTTAGGGGAATGCTTTTTGTTTGCAGTGGGTTCCCTTGATCCAGTAAACTGGTTGCTACAACTGAGGTGTAGCACAAATAGAGCAGCTCTGTTTTGGCTTTTCAGTGTAATTCAGTTACCAGGAACCAGTGCCATGGTTATGCTTGATACAAAGTTCTTCCATTTGGAGTCAACAGTAATGACCAGGCCTTAGGATTAGTGCAAGCATTGTCTTCCTTTGTTAATAAAGGCAAAACCTTCATGTTGGATTTCATAAAACCTTTCTCCCTTGTTTTTTTTTTTTTTTTTTTTACCATGCTGATTACTTAAAGCAGATATTATTAAAAGGCTTGCTTTAGAAATAGGGTGTATGTAAGTACTGGGAGAACAGTGATCAGTTGCATCCTGAGGCTGTTGGTAAATATCTGTTCTTATTCATGATTGTGGCTACAAAAAGTAAAATTTTACCTTAATGGCTCACCTAATTTCTGTGTTGTTTACAAGTACATCTTGAAGGAATGTGAGTAAGGGCCCAGAGTGGCTTTCCTTATTTACTAGTTCAAGTTTCATTGTACTAAAGACACCACGTGGGTAGTTTATGGTTCTGTTGCAGTCATTTAGTTATCAGACAGGGTATCGGAATGATCTACCACCTCCATGGTTGCTCAGAAAAAAGTTTGCTTGTCACAGTGTAGTGGTTCTTACCCAGTTGCTTCACCTGGCTCATCTGCACAGTTGGGACAGTTTGTAAAACTAGAAAAAGATTTTGCATCTTTTGTGGCAGTTTCCTTGGAATGCTGTTGTTGAAGTAGCCAGTTAGCTCTGCTTATCCCCGTGTGGATTGTGAAGAAGATGAAGATGCTGTTAAATGTTGCCAGCAGTAAAGTGTGCCCTAGTTCCTCTTATTTGGAGGGGGTGGGAGGGGAAAGCTGTTTTATCTTGGTAGAAATGGAATAGGGAAAAGCTCTGTTCTTCTAAGTGGGTTTCACTTAGAACGTGGAGAACAGGCAGAAACCTGAACCTTTGTTTGGTGTATGCAGCCATTTAAAACCAGACACGCACGCTTTAATTCAGCTCACTTTTGTCTGATGATTGGCTTTGATCTTGGCCATTACATTTTGAAAATCCCTCACTTCAACAGTAAAGGAGAGCTTCCAGGTGTGAAATTTTAAAAAATCATTCTACTTGAGGTCTGTGTTTGTTGTTTTTTAGTAATTAAAACACATGTGCTAAAACTTAAGTATGCCTAGGCCTTAGTAGAGTTCAGGCTTTCCTTCTTCAGCACTAAGTAGTGTTGGGCTTTTTCCCTGAGAGGAGTCTGCCTAAGATCCTGACAGTTGTAATTGGAACTTGACCCTTTGGTTGTATGTTGCTCAGAGCTTTATCAGGGCTCTGGAGTTCTTCCTGTGTCCTTTGGGTTAAGCATCACAAAGAACAATATGATAGAGGACTCTGTATCCTGTGTTTTTTGTTTTATCTCCAGCACATGTCAGTGTAGCCAGGAGTTCTGGTTATGTTCGGGTTTTGCAGGAGGAAAACTGCTATTTAGTGTTTGTGCTTGGTATAAGGGACAGAGGTGCTGTTGAGGAACAATATCAATGAGTAATTTAGAACTCTCATTTTCTTACAAAAATCATTGCTCTTGCATGTCCAGTTTTGAACCACATCTTGGCCCAGGAGTATGCCAGCTTCTCCTGTTGCATACCTGAAGTGTGAGGTTACTTTCACTGCCAAGTAGAGAATGTCTGGAGATACTGGGGCTTCCAAGCTGGCATTGAAAGGCATTTTTCTTCTGAACTATTGAAAACCAATTCATTTGGGGTATAAATAAACTCGGGCTCTGTAATCTCTTAAGCATGTTTCTGTACCCTGTACTGTGGGGCATGTTTTTCAGCCTTTTAGGTGTGTCTGTAATTTCTGATTCATACACTGAACACATGGTGAGAATGAAAAATTCTGACATGGCCATTAGTGTGCATTGGTAGCCTAAAAAGGAGCTTAGCAGTGAATCAAGGTAAAAGACAGAAAGACAGAGATATTATCAAAGGGAGTGGGGAGAAGAGTCAAATGAAATAATGCAAACATAGGGGGATGAGAGGAGACCAAAATTCTGTGAAATTTGTGAAATAATCATGCAGTGAAGGGCCACGAGTGAAGGGCCACTAAAGTACTTTATCTTGCACAGTTCTTTTAAAGAGCTAAGAGTCTTGGCTCTGTTTTTCATTTCTTTGTTTTCTGGCAATTTGTTTTCTGTGAAATACATACCAAGTTTAAAAAAAAAAAGAGGGGATCTGAGATGCCTACACAGGAAGAAGAGGTGTAATTTCCAAGCAGAAAATGACTGCCAATGAGAAGGGCATAGATCTGCACATTTGTAAATGGGAATACTGGTAGTATGATGGCTTGTGAAGACTTCTTTTGAAATAAACCTGACCTGAATCTAGTTTTTGCTCTCAAAGAGGAAAATAATCCTCACTAGAGCTGTGAACTGCAGTTTTGTTCATTGTTCTTCTTCTGTTCATCATTCTCTACTACAGTAGAGTCATCATTCTTCTGGTTGTTGAAGAACAAGGGACACATTGCAAGTAAGCAGTTGCAGGTATTATTTAGAAACTGAATTTCTGCTTAGAATTGCCAAATGCTTAGTGATCAGATATATGAATGAGAGATTTGGCATGCAAAACAGTTGTCTTCATGTTGCCGTTTGCTTATTGCATACGGGTTTGAAGCCATACTTCAAATACTGCAGTCAGTATATGAAAGAGCTTGTATTTTGTTGGGTTTTTTGCTTGTTGGTTGGGGTTTTTTTAGCTGCTTGACCTTTAAACTTTTTTGTAAATATTAGGGAGGTGCTGTAGCTCATTATCACAGAGTTGGTGAAATTTTGTAGTAGCTGAAGTACTGCTATATGCTTCTTAGAATTTTTTAAAAGTAGGAAGTCTGAAAGATCAGTTTCTCCATCTGTAATAAAGGAAACAAGTCTCTTATAATGACTGTTAAGTGTTTGAGAGAAAATAAATAATGATATTTTCAAGACCAGGAATTTTAGTAACTGGATGAGGAACACTTTAGTTGGACTATTCAACTGAAAAGTAGAGTTTGTCTTCTAAGGAGTTTGGAATAGTGAATATCACACTTCTCTGTTTCTGGCTCCAATTTCTGGTTTGATGTAGCCATTGTTTAAAAGAAAGAATAAAATATCAGTTCCTATGTCTTTATTTTAAGATGTGGTGAGTCAAGACTTAAGGATCAGAAATTAAAATATTTTTATGAGAAGATTGAAGCAATATATGTTTGCCATGAAAATAATAAGATTAAATTGGTATAGAGCTTTTCTGCTCCTGTGTTTGGCACTGGTGAGGCTACATCTCAAATTCTGGGTTAAATTTTAGACTTCTCAGTACAAAAAGGACATTGAAGTGCTGGAGCATATCTGGAGAAGGGCAGTGAAGCTGGTAAAGAATCTAGAGCGCATGTCTGATGAGGAGCAGCTGAGGGAGCTGGGAGTGTTTGTTCTGGAGAAAAGTAGGTTCAAGGGAGGACCTTATTACTGTCTGCAACTGCCTGAAAGGAGGCTATAGCCAGATGGGAGTTGCTTCTTCCAAGTATCAGGCAATAGGAGGAGAGGAGATTACCTCAAGTTGTGCTAGAGGTGGTTTATACTGGATATGAGGAGAAATTTCTTCACAGGAAGAGTTGTCAAGTAATGGAATGGGCTGTCCAGGGAAGGAGTCAAGACACCATCCCTGGATGAACTTAAGACATGCAAATGTGGTGTTTAGAGACATGGTTTAGTGGTGGGCTTGGCAGTGTTAGGTTAATGGTTGGACTCAGTGATTTTAAGAGAGAAGCTGAGCTGTTCTGTGATGTTAAAGTTTCTGCATTTGGTTTTCATAACTGTGTAGCTCAGTAGGGTAGTAATGGGGAGTTGTATGTAAGTGAATGTAAACTGTTGCTGGGCGAACAATACTTGTTCTCATTGAACTTCCTTGCTAAACCATGCTTAGAAACTGACCTTAGTATATGATTCAGTTGACTTCTAAAGTTGTGAAAATTCATAATTTGAAAATATAGATGGTTGTCTTTTTCACCATGTTGTGGCAAAAACATATATCTTAAATTCTGGTTATGACTTGAGTGTCATAATCTTATTCCTTGAATTAATTCAGTCTGTGGGTTACTAATCTACATGTCTGTAATCTGCCTTCTGTAAATAGAATGCCTACATCTTTTTCAGGGCTGTCTTGGTGAGACTGGAAGGTTGCAGCCATCCTGTTGTTATGAAAGGCTTGTGTGCAGAATGTGGCCAGGATTTAACTCAGTAAGTATTGTCAGCTTTTTTTTCCAACTTCTCCTTGCTTCTGATTAGGAATTCAAGCTCTTCCTTCTCTCATCTAATAGACTCATAAAATAACCTGGGCTGGAAGGGACTTTGAGGTCATCTAATTCCAACCTCCTTGCCATGAGGAGGGATACCTTCCACTCAACAAAGTTGCTCGGGCTCCCATCCAGTCTGGCCTTAAACAGGGATGGGATACCTGCAGCTTCTCTGGGCAAGCTGTTCCTGTACCTCATCATCCTCACAGAGAACAATTTCATTCTTACAGCTAATGAGACATACCCTTTTTTGTTTAAAGCCATTCCCCCTTGTCCTGTCTCTACACATCCTTGTAAGTAGTTCCTCTCCAGGAACTTTCAGGTTTCTAAAGCTTGTGAAGAGAAGGCTGCTCTGAGGTCTCCACTCATTTAGGATTTAAGAACTGTGCATGCTCATTCTTCATTGAGGTAATGTAGGTTAACTTAGGTAGAAAATATAAGGAGCATGTGTAGAGAGGGAAATTCTCAGCACACTGTTTTTCCACATACTCACCAGAGACTGAGAGTTGTATGGTGTGTCAGAAGTGGCTTGCTTAATAAACCTGAGAGCTTTATCTGTGCAGGTGCAAATAGCTGAGAGGTAATAGCAGTCTCATTCATATGAACTTGCTTCATTTGTGCTGTGTCTGAATGGGAGCTAGCTTGTCTCCAGTGCTTTCAATTTAAGGCTTCTTAACTGTTTTCAATTTTTTGTGAAATATTATGCCATGGAAGTAAAGGAATTTAAGCCTTAGGCAAAAAAAAGAAAGCAAGTTCAGAAGATGATTGTATTTCTCCTTTGCTGTGTCTCATTGCTTGGGAAAGTGTATGTTCCTTATGCATAGCAAATTACTAATTCAACAGCTGTTCCAAAACAAGCTGTATAGTTGCTTGGATTTTATAAATTAATGTTGCATACTCATTTCATTTGGCTGGAAATACTTAGGTTTCATTTTAATTCATGCTCATTGTTAAGATTTATTTTGTGAACATTATCCCACAAACCATTGCAAGTGAACTGAATATTGAGAGTGGAAGAAATAGCCTGGTTAATGTTTGGATATAGCTTTTTATTTAGAGTTAAAATTTAATATTTTGTAAACAAGTATTATTTGGCAAACCTAGCAAAGTTAGGATAATCATGAATGGGGCTTTGTCTGTCCTGAATGAACACTTGATTTGAGGTTTTAGTACAGTCACATCTAAATATTGCTCTACTGTTATCATTTCATATAATAAATCCAGACAAATTCAAGGTATCCAGCAAATTAAGTTTTATTCACTTAATACTTTTTACTATGTCTTATGTTGTGTCTTCATTTTACACAAAATGGCTTATGCATCTGAAATACTATGTTATGACTGCTGAGCCTACATCGGAAGACAATTCAAAAGCATTGATGCTTTTCTTGCTTGGAGAAAAGCCAGTACGGTGTTCTTAGTAGTCATACAACTAATGGTCTGAAAACAGTCAATAATTTTTAAATGCTCATTTAAAATGCCATTTAGGGTTAAAGATTAATTTTTCTGAACTCTGAAGCAAAGGATGTAAGATGCTAAAATGTACAGACTTCAGACCAAGTATTTATTGTATTTATTTGTACTGGACATCAATGCTGCCATACCCTACGGTACCGGGAAAGATGCCTTCTGTGGTTGTGTCTGCCTCAACTCAATTCAGTACAGTTGATCCTGAGCAGTTTGCTTGTCACAAAGTGTAATCTGGTTTAATTCTTGTTGTAGATCTGATACCAAATCTTGTCCTTGATGGGACTGGTACATGGGAGAATTAAAAGATATGCATGTGTCACCTAGGTCAAAATTTATATGGCAGGTTTTTTGAATATTGTTGAGCAATTAGATGTCAGAATTCACAATAAATTGATTGAGGTAAGCTAGTGAAAGGGATCCTATACAGGGTTATTTTCTGAGTTTTCAAGCAATTTTGTACTTGTGTGTGCAGTCACACACAGTGTCTCACATATATGTATATGCACACAAGGGTGACACCTATTCTGTGTTGATATCTGTATATGCACATATCATTTTTTTCCAATGGTATTTTTGAAGCAGCAGTCACCCATAAGTCACTCTGTGTGCAGAGGGTAATTTTGTCTATCCTTTGCTTATATTTTTCATATTCTGGCTTGGGAAACAAGTAGATAATTGCATGCTGAGTGATTGGGAAAAAAAAGAAACTGAGTATTTTTGAATTTGAGTGGTTTGGTAGTTTTCACTAGTTTATAGCTTGTTTTTTGATGCAAATCAATACATAAATGTGCTTCATCTTAGTGAAAATATGTGTTATGAAACGATTGTATGGAAGTATAACTTAATACAGTGACTTTTTGCACAGTTTTTTTCTGGTGAGCTTGTTTGATCTCAATCCGTTTTGTCTAATAACTTGCATTAGCAAGAATTTGAGAAAGTGTGTTTGCTAAAATAGCTCTTTTTAATTAATTTTTTAGTGGTGATTAGTTTGAGGCTACAGATTTTAGTCTGTTTAACATTTCACTAAACTATTATTCTCTCATGTGATGGTTTTTTTCCTATGTGATTAGGATACGAAGCAAGAATGGAAAACAGAGCATGCTATTATCCACAGCAACTGTATCAATGGTTCACAGTGTCCCAGAACTGAAAGTTAGCTCTGAGGTAAGTACCATCATGCTTTCTTTGTTCCCACCTTTCACAGTAGCTCCACAGTTGAGAAACTTAATTACAGTAGGTATGTACTTGATACAGGAAGTTTGGTGTCCCTTTGAAGAAGAATTTGGGGTTGAACATTAGTGGCCCCAGGGTTTTGTGAGTTTATCTTAGTGTAGATTGATTCTTCTTGTGGCTTATACTAGTGTTTCTTAGAGCTGTATACTGCAAAGACAACAGCCTGTAAACTTAGCAGTTGAACATTTTTGTCACCAAGAGTTAACAGTTAGTGAAAAGTTCCATTAGCTGACATCTGTTCAAAGCTTGCGATGTCTCTGAAACCTAGCTTTAACCTTCACCTTGAAATTGACCCACTAGATATAGCGAAGATAGTTTGCTGCAACTTACCTGGATGGTAAAATTACTTCATTATTTTTCAAATATTATAAGTATTCCGAATCCATTAATAGTTAAAACATTCATCTGAGTTATCAGAATATGCTTGTTTATCCCTCAGTTTGTGTAGGGGGAAGGAGCATGTTTATTTTGAAGATGAACATTCTGTTTATCTTCTTTATCAACCTGGTCTGTTTTTACTTTTTTATGTTACTGCTTGATTTTTTTTTTCTGGTAATTCATCAAAGAACTTCAGTGAGGGAAACTGTGAAGATGTAAGCAGCTAGAGGTGTCCCCGTCATAGAGGAGTGTTTCAAATAGCAGTTTGCACTTGATCCTTGCTGCTTTGTAGTGCTCTAACTTTACTTTTAAGTTCAGCTGTCTTGAGGGTAACACTGCAACTTGCTATCAGAAGTCAATCAGGTGAACACAGAACTTCACGTGGTACTTAAAAAGTTTGTAAATATGTGCAGGAGGAGTAAATATTGACTGGGTTATGAGGTCTTAACGTTAGTGCCTGTGTAGCACTGCATAATCTTAGCCTTTTATGTCTGAAGGCATACATTCTGTAATTTGAAGTTCGCAGGTATCATTTTGGTTACCAGGAATGTCAGCTTTATACTTAGTGTGGGGTTTTCAGACATACTGTACTTAATAATGCAAAATTGCTGGACATAGCAGTGAAAAGTTCTCACACCTACTGATGAGTTTTCCTTTGTGTTCAAAGCTACCGCTATTTCATATCAGGACACTGGGCCTTAAATTAAATCAGTGGTTACTTATTTGTTACATTTGAATGTTTTGAGTTTTTGAATTTTAGGAGTTAATAGTGTCACAAAGATCTGAGAGTAGACTTTGAGAGCATATTTTTTTCCATGAAAAAAATTGTTCCACAGCTGCCATTGCTACAGTTATGTTGAGGCATCATTTCTTGTGCAGTTAGTTTGTAGCAGAAAGGTTTTTCAGGTGTACACAAAAGGTGATAAACCCAATGTATTTCTATGAAGCTAAGCTTAGCAGTGAATATTTCTGTTACAGCAAGCTGAGCAGCTGGGAAGAGAAGATCAACAGCGACTACATCGAAATAGAAAACTGGTGCTCATGGTAGATTTGGACCAGACATTGATCCATACTACAGAACAGCACTGCCAGCAAATGTCCAATAAGGTATCTGGGGTTATCTTTCAATCCAATATAACAACAGAAGTGTTTCGAACAATATTTAAATGATGGTTCTTTAACAGAACATTCTGCTGTTAGGTAAAATTGTAGTTGAAGAATAAAAGAAAATGAGAAGCAAGTCTTCTGTAATATGTTCCTTTTTCTCTACATTTAAATGGATGTTTTGCTTTCTTCCAGTCATGCTTTCCTGCACTTTTCCTTTATAATCATTTTGAGAGATGTTTCAGGTAGCTAATTTTAATCTCTGCTTTCCTTCCTCTGCAATTCACAAGCTGAGTACTCAATAATGTGACTACCAAGTCTGAGGCAGATACAGTGAATTTCTGTTCAAAGTCTCTTTTTGAGTAATCCTGTGTGTTCCTTTGTCTGTCATTCCATGAATATGTGTAGGGATTTTTTTTTTAATCTTTTTGGGGGGAGTGAGGAGGGGAGAGGTTGTCTTTTAATTTCTTCACAAAACACTTGTTATTGAACTGGCAAGGGGTATTGGCTTGTAACATGTCTAATTTGGAAGGTCTAAAACAAGAAACGTGTTGAAATGTGTACAGTGTCTGGAACAAGAGGATACAAATTCAAACATCAGCATGATGCAAAATGTGATTGCTTAGTTCTTTTCTTTCCTCTTGCCATTCTTGCATGTCCAGTAGGCTGAGCATATGTTCACAATTGCTAGGAAAAAGCAAGCTAGAAATGTATATTGCAATTAAGAGGAAAGGGAACCATGAGTATTCAACTTAAGGATTAAAAAATCTTGTGTGTCTGAAAGGCTATGCCTCTATCAGTATAAATTCATAGTTTGGAGAAAAATTTTTTTTTTTAATATTGTGAGGTTTTTAACTGGGATCATTATCTGTAAGCTTCCTTCCTGGTTTGTTCGCTGTTGCTATGTTTCCATAGGCAGATTTTGTTGGATGAAGAAAATACTTTCTCTGAGCTCAATGCATATTGAAATGAGTCTGTCAGAAGTTCACTGGGAGGTATTGATTGTAACGAGATCCTGAACTTCTGTGAAATGAGCACATTGAGAAGTTTCTCAGATTGGTTTGCCATAAGTAAAGATTTGACTGAAAAGACACCTGCATCATAAATTTTTCAACAATGCAGTTTCCTGCATTTGAAAGCATTATTGTTGGACTGCCTAGCACAGAGCAAAAATGTGCTTTGGATTTTATTTATCTACATAATCTTGTGGCCAAAACCCACTTTGACCTAGTAAGACCAAATAAAGTTGAAATGAGGGAAGAGGGTAGCTCTGGAATGCTGACATTTTTGTTTGCTATTTTGATAATATTCAACATGGTTTTTCTTCTAGGGAATATTTCATTTCCAGTTAGGGCGAGGTGAGCCTATGTTGCACACACGTTTGCGTCCTCATTGTAAGGAATTCCTGGAAAAAAATTGCCAAGCTCTATGAATTACATGTTTTCTGTCATTCCATGAATATGTGTAGGGATTTTTTTTTTTTTATCTTTTTGGGGAGTGAGGAGGGAGAGGTTGTCTTTTAATTTCTTCACAAAACACTTGTTATTGAACTGGCAAGGGGTATTGGCTTGTAACATGTCTAATTTGGAAGGTCTAAAACAAGAAACGTGTTGAAATGTGTACAGTGTCTGGAACAAGAGGATACAAATTCAAACATCAGCATGATGCAAAATGTGATTGCTTAGTTCTTTTCTTTCCTCTTGCCATTCTTGCATGTCCAGTAGGCTGAGCATATGTTCACAATTGCTAGGAAAAAGCAAAGCTAGAAATGTATATTGCAATTAAGAGGAAAGGGAACCATGAGTATTCAACTTAAGGATTAAAAAATCTTGTGTGTCTGAAAGGCTATGCCTCTATCAGTATAAATTCATAGTTTGGAGAAAAATTTTTTTTTTTAATATTGTGAGGTTTTTAACTGGGATCATTATCTGTAAGCTTCCTTCCTGGTTTGTTCGCTGTTGCTATGTTTCCATAGGCAGATTTTGTTGGATGAAGAAAATACTTTCTCTGAGCTCAATGCATATTGAAATGAGTCTGTCAGAAGTTCACTGGGAGGTATTGATTGTAACGAGATCCTGAACTTCTGTGAAATGAGCACATTGAGAAGTTTCTCAGATTGGTTTGCCATAAGTAAAGATTTGACTGAAAAGACACCTGCATCATAAATTTTTCAACAATGCAGTTTCCTGCATTTGAAAGCATTATTGTTGGACTGCCTAGCACAGAGCAAAAATGTGCTTTGGATTTTATTTATCTACATAATCTTGTGGCCAAAACCCACTTTGACCTAGTAAGACCAAATAAAGTTGAAATGAGGGAAGAGGGTAGCTCTGGAATGCTGACATTTTTGTTTGCTATTTTGATAATATTCAACATGGTTTTTCTTCTAGGGAATATTTCATTTCCAGTTAGGGCGAGGTGAGCCTATGTTGCACACACGTTTGCGTCCTCATTGTAAGGAATTCCTGGAAAAAATTGCCAAGCTCTATGAATTACATGTTTTTACTTTTGGCAGCAGACTGTATGCACATACAATTGCAGGTGAGTAGTATGTTACATTTAACAATATTTACCTATCCTGCCTTCATACTCATATAACTAATTTTCTTTATGCAGTTGTTGTTAAGTATTTGTTCTTTGTTTTGTGCAAAGCCACCACTCTGCTGCTGTGGGTAGAATTCTTAGCTGCTTTACAAGGCAGTGCATGGCCTGTAATTTTAGAAATAATCCTTTTTTTGTCCCCATCAGATCTGCTTTGTTTCACTGGTGGTTAGAGAATCAGATTGCTAACTAGTGCCTTCTTATTAAGTAAGAAATTATGTTGATGGACCCTAACAATGATCTGGAACTTCACTTGGCTTACAAATCTAATGTAACTGTTCTGTAAAATTCAGCAATGTGGCATCATCTCATCCTGTGAGGAACGCCACCCCCGTTTAGTTTCCTTTCACCCAAGGAAGTTCTGCTGCTATAAATCTGTTTACAGCAGTTCTGTTTGTGTCCTGGAGCTGAGATATACTTCATGAAAAACAGAAATCTACCAGTATTTTCACATCTTTTTCTCAAGAACTTTAAAATATTTTTTCCAAGTGAAAACTTGTATTTGAATTATAACAGTGGTAGTCTATTGTGTGGGTCACTGGCTCTGGGTGAAATGTTCTCTTGTTTCTGAGAAGTGTAAAAGAAACTTGCCCTGGTTATGCGAGTGTGTGGGTCTGAATCATGTTAGGAGGGACACCAAGAGTTTAAACTATCAAGATGGGGTAAAATAGCCAGTTTTAGTCTTCTCTGTCAGAAGAGCATTTTCTCCTCAAACTTCCCTTTATCAAGTCTGTTGCTCTAAGATAATATAATTAAGAATATTTTAGGTTATAACTCTGTCAAGCTGTCCATACTGCTGTTCCATGACTCCTAGCTTTTTTTAAAGTTGTCTTTCACATTTGCTTTTTTTTTGTGTCATATTGTCAGGAGTGTTTTGAGCAACATGGTCCCAGTTATCTCACATCTTGGCAAGAAAGGATGGTTCCAAAATAGTTAGAGAGATAGCTATCCTAGTTAGCTCTAAAATACTTAAGAAAAAATATATAATCAAACAATTCTTTATGCATGTTAAATACCATACAAGACACTTGTAATGACAATTGTAAGAGACTTCTGAATGACAACATACAATATTTCTGTGATCAAAATGTGATATTTATTTGTGGTCTCCAACTAATACTCGTTGAAAGGTTTAAGGCATGTCCTGTCCTGCCAATCCAAGTGAATGTTTCTGTGTTGCTCAGTCTTTGATCATAGCTTGAAGAATCTTCCTAAAGCTTTGGCAGTCTTGCTGTTGGATTAAGTGTTGTGTACTGCTAATGCATGAACAATTCTGTCCTTCTTAGAATGTGTTTTTATTTTCTGTGGCAAAAGAGGAATAGTTTTCTTATCACTAGGTTTAAATACAAGTGAGGGGACAGTCTTCCTCACTTGGATCTGTGTGCCATGATCTAGCCTAAGGTCAGAGGCTGTATAGCAAATGGCCTTCAGTCAGGGAGGAGTTGCAGAGGTAGTTAACTCAGGGTGTCTAAGTGCTGTCCCTGTCTTCTCTCAGTGTGTGATTTGGTCCTCTGCCCATTTTAGTCTTTATTGAGGTCATCATGCTCAGGCTACCCCATTTATTCCATAGAGGGAATAGTCAACAAATTAGTGTACTGCTGCTTCCTGTCATCAGCAGAC
Organism: Emberiza elegans; assembly: GCA_024865655.1. Lineage (NCBI taxonomy): Eukaryota > Metazoa > Chordata > Aves > Passeriformes > Fringillidae > Emberiza > Emberiza elegans. The sequence goes on from JALJVW010000206.1 coordinate 60,715,834, forward strand.
TTCTGGATTTCTGCCTGAAGCTGTTTAACCTCATCAAAAGCATTCTAACTGCAAGTGGGTTATTTGTGCAGTGCTGGTGATTGTTTCAGCTGAAGTCTGTGGACAAGCACTGGGTGCAGGCTTTGGTCCACCTGTGCAGCCAAGATGCAGTACTAGAGGAATACATAGCTGATGCATGTAGAGAACACTTGATGGCAGTATTGGTTAAATGGTTTCTCACAGAGCTGTCAGTTTGATACTTGGTTATCCCTATGTTACACAAAGAAAGAACTTGTAATAAAATGCTGGGGATCTTTTTCATAAGAAAAAGGTTGTTTGCTTAAGTCGTCTGTGGACATCTTATATATCTTTGTGAATCCTGAACTCTGAGCTGTACCTTTCATGTCCTAGAAGGCTTTTGAAAAAAGATGACATCTTGTCAGTCCTTTTCTCTCATCTCAGCTGATTCCTGCTAGCTGTTAAGTGGGATTAGCTGATATTTGTAAACAAGATTGATACCTGCTGAAATAATTTATATTAAACCCTTTTTTAGTTTGACATGTTTACAAAGTGATATTTGGTAGTATGTTTATGAATATGAGCTTTGGATTTTATTATCTTGAGGTCCCTGGAGTATTTCTCTACTAAATGATTATTTTGAGTAATTGTTACTTAATTTTTTTTCTGCTCTCTATAAGAGAAGTTTGGTATATTTAAAACAGATGTCAGCTTAAAAGCTAATCGTAAAATGCCACAGAGAATTTTAAGTTCAGAAGCTATTAAGCAACAATAAAGCAATGTGAAATCACTCCAGATTTACAATGAAATTTAGAAAGTAGGACCAAGTTGAGAGCATTCATATGTATGGTTTGTTACAACAAGTATATTACAGAATGTATACACTGTGTATGTATAATCACCAGTGTCTGAAATTGTCCTAGCTTTTGAAAGATTGGGTCAACAGCTCTTTCCAGGTTGTAAAGTAGAATCTCAGCTTCAAATGAAGGTAACCTAATTCTTCAAAAATTCAATTTTAGTTTTATTTATAAAAGGACTTATTCAAATGCCTGTTGGTTCCAACTGTTATGTAACTTCTCCTGGGAACTGCTATTTAACTCAATCTTTCTCTAAGATTTCAGACATCCCCATCATGAGTTAGTTTTCAATGTTGTATCTTCTGATGATTTTAACTTAGTTTTTACTTATTTATGAATTTTATTTTTTAAGAGAATCAGTATAAGAGCAGGCAATGTGATTTGGTAAGTCTGTGTGTAAAGAGCCAGTCTGAGATGGGACACAAACAGCTGGGGCAGTAGTCTCTTCTAGGTGAGTCTACTGGATAGTCCTTCCTAATGTGGTGAAGGATAATTATAGTGTCTTCAGTTTGTTCAAGAAACTTGGGGGCATACCTAGCACTGTGTCTAATTTGAGACTAAATGGAAGCTTAGTTTTTCCCAGTCTCTCTTGGTCCCTATCTCAACCCATGAACCCTTCATTATTTTCTCTCCCCTGTCCAGCTGCAGAGGAGAGTGAGAGAGTGGCTTTGGTGGGTGCCTGGTGTGTTGAAGAAAACAAATGATGAAATTAGTGAGATGTTACCTGCCCTTTCCCTGAGATGTGAAAACATCAAATTGTTTATGTTGATTTAGTTGACTAGGGAACATCTGAAAGAAACCAGTTTGACCTGGAAAGAAGAGAGACCAGTGCTGTTTTCTGTGTTGTTACTCAGGTAGCTTAACCTTGGACTCTTCTAAGGTGGGCTTGTATCCTTGCAGATGGTTCTTTGATGAGCTCTATCCTCAGTGCATTTTTAGTTTAGTGGTAAATATCACTGTGAAGCTTAAGGAATGCTACCTTATCTCTAATCTCTGGCAGCCAGGCTTTCTGCATTTGGACTTTTTAAGTTCATTTTTCTTACAGTTTTAGCTTGGCAACAGTACCACTGAGTGCCTCACTGAAGTTTTGCCATGTAATTAGTGCACTTCTGTCTAATTCAGTGTAGAGAGTTCCTGTGTATTCAGACAACTAACAGAAGAGAGTTTTGTTAGGGAGAACAGCAACTTGTGTGACAGCCTTTGTAGTTTGTCAAAGTATATGTGTGTACAGCAATAAATCTTTGTAGCTAATTCTCTCAATTCATTATGCCTAGGTACTGCAAGGGTCTCACTACAGGGGATGAGTCTACGAGTTTGCAGCAATTCTTAAGCATAGTCGGGTGAGTTAAGGTTGAACCTCTGTCCTTAACTCAGAATTTTCTTGCTTTTATGGGTTTTAAGTTATTCCAATTACACATCAATATTAATTACATACAAGATCAACTTTTAGAAGTGATGACTGATTTTTAGGGTTTTTTTTACTTTGTTTTTCAAATCCCAACTTAGGGTACTCTTGGGAGCTAGACTGTTAAAAGGAGTTGAAGACATGTTCTGTGCAAATCTGAGCTCCTTGAAAGAAAATTAAAGTTGGTCCATAGAGCAACTATGTGGTCATTTTGAATTCTGTTTCTGGTTATAATATGGCCGTCATTTAAAGTAAAAGACAGTAAAACTTGAAAAGATGGTTCCCAAGTAAGTATTGACCACTTTGTATTATTCATAAAAATGAGGAGTTTATACTAGTTTCAGTATGAATTCAGTAAAACAAAAAATACAGGTTAGCATGTAATATGCCAGTTTCTTTCTAAGCAATTATGTAGCTGTGATCTGCTCATGAAGGTGAACTTCATTATTGGAGACTAGGTTCAGAAGCATGTGCATGTATGTTTGTACACCCTAGTCATCATTTTCCTAAATAATAGCACTTTATCTTGCTTGAAGATCAGTTAGCACAGCTTCTGTTATGGTTTTGGGGTTTTTTTAATTGTTCATTTGTTTGTTTTAAAGAGTGCAGTCAGAAAAGTTACTACAACTGGGCCTAAATATTTCTACAAGTCCCAGGATATACTAATTATGTGTAAATGTATTGAAGTAGTTGTTAGAGGTACAACTTAAAACCTACAAATGCAAGAGCTCCGGCTGGAACTGTCTCTTAACTTGCTACTGTGCTTAAATATTGCAGCACATTGCCGACTCTTATGAGACTTCTCTGCAGTTCCTAGGCATAATGAGCTAAGGAGAGCATTTAGCTTTAAAAAAGAGCCAGCTATAGAGAGATAAATGTAAGTTGCAAAAATTGTGTGTCTATTACCTGCTGTATCTCTTTCAGCCATAGTTATTTGGCTATCACAAATTCAGTTTCGTTGGTATCTTGAAAGAAAATTAGGTGGAATTTTTAAAATTATTCTCACTGAATTAGCTACAAATACTTGATCCACTGTACTTTCTCCCATCTGATCTCATGCCTCAAAATTGTCTGTTAAAACTGCTGTTGCACAAATTAAAGTAGCAGAAGTATATAAAATATAAGCAAGGAACAGACATCTTGAACATTAACTTTTAAATTTCTTTTTCCAAAAGGATTTTTGGACCCTGAAAAGAAGCTTTTTTCCCATCGGATATTGTCAAGGGATGAATGTATTGATCCATTTTCTAAAACTGGGAACCTTAGGTATGTATGTGGATCTTAGGCATTATACAAAACATGACAACGAACAGAGAAGTTATGCTAAATAAAATAAAAATTACTCCCTCTGCATTTAATGTGTTCATATCCTTCTTTGCCTCTTAAATAGCAGCACCATCTCACTAAAACTGAGGTGTTGAGCATTGCAGGATTTCCTCTACTTAATGGCTTCTGTGGTAGCAGAACAGTGTGATGCCATGGCATCATGTTTTCGCTTACACTTCTTATTCTTGTAATAACAACCATATTTCCACTTTGTCTTGTGATCTTCTATAATAACTTTTGTGTTGTGGGATTTTTAATTAAACCAAAATTCTCAGTTGGAGTTTAATTCATAATTGATTACCTAGTATTCTGGCTTTCAAATGTGCTAAAAGCACCTTCTGTTCCTAGTGTGTCTTGAAATCAGGTCATCTAGAGTCTTGAATTCATATTCTAGTCTAAATTTACATTCTGACCTTTTTCAGAGTGTTCTTTCTTTTTTCAGAATATAAAGCCAAGATTTTTTTCTAAGACAGATCTGTTTAATGCAATTTTATGAAATACTGAAAGTTATTGCCCCTCCACACCTGACTGTAGCAAATGAGAAACTTTTTTTCTTTTCTTGATGTTTTTTATATGCATCTTAAGTACTCTACCTTTTCTTCCTCCTAGGTGATGGGTGATGTTAGTAATTCTGTTTCCTTTATCTTGGATTGAATGAATCTACTCTTTAAAAACTCTTCTTGTGTCTTTTACCTATCTATATATTGTGACCTTGTGAAAGTTGACTTTGGGCTGTTGGTTGACAAAACCAAAAAAACAGACTGAAATGTTGCAATGGTTTGTTCTTACAGATGTTTCTTGTTTTCTGCTTTTAGCCCTTGGAACACAGATTTTAAAAAGAGCTGTTTCCCTTTTATCCACTAACTTTAATTTGTTCAAGGCTTGTGTTTTGAATTCCATAATTTAAATATTGCTGGCTTTTTGTAAGTTTCTTTTGTAAGTTCCATGTTCTGCAGACATGCACATAATAAACCAAGGCATCCATAGAAATTGATTTAATTGCTATACAAATTTCTAAAACTGGTTTAATTTATCAACTGTTTTGTCTCTTAGAGATCTCTTTCCTTGTGGAGATTCCATGGTTTGCATCATTGATGATAGAGAGGATGTTTGGAAGTTTGCACCCAATTTGATAACTGTGAAGAAATATGTATACTTTCAGGGATAGGAGATATTAATGCACCTCCTGGATCAAGAGAAATGCAAATGAAGAAGAAAGGTAATTAGATTGTTTTTCAACCATGTTTATAACTTCATCCGCTTTTCAAACATGATAGATGTAAGTCACTGAGATGGTTTTAGTAATACTGCAGTTGTGCTCACATGGGCAGTCCTAGACTGTTGAAGTTGACAGTACAAATGTGAGTAGCTTGGTAAAACTGGACTGCTCTTACTGAGAGTATTCCTTCTGGCATCCACCAGAGCAGAAGTGAAGCAGTAATAAGTGTTGTGGCTGAGAGCTGATTTGGCAATACACCAAACTCAAGAATGTGTAGGGGGGCACGCTTTCTCCCTCACACCCCCATGTAAAACATGCTGACTTTTTCTTCTCCTGTAGGTTTCACCTCTTCAGTCCCTTTCCTTGCCCTTGGGACTTGGAGGAATAGGTAATATACTCTGACCTCAACACACTGCTGAAAATGAATGTTGAGATCTGCTTGCCTCTCAGTCTAAATCGTGCTAATAAAATTAGTATAAATTTTTAGCACCTAGTGAACATGGTGTTCTGGCATTCGACACAAGAATCCTGTGTTCAACAGGTTCAGCAGTGTGATACACATAATGGATTTAGAAAGTACATATTAGACATTAATTGGCCATTATTTAAGGGCTAAATGTATTTGAAACATAATGTCATAAGAAAGAATTGTCAAGCTTTTTCCAGTTTAGCCAAGGGTTTGGGAATTTTTAATTTAATACTTGTGACATTGCTCTCTTTCCCTTGTTGACAGTGTCCAAGACAACAGTAGAAGTAGTATGATCAGCCTGAATTGTGTTACTGTCATGTGGGACCTCTACACTTGACTCCTGTCCTTACTTGCAGGGCAGGAACATGCGCACAAAAGGGAGACAAAATAGCCTGATTTCACACAGTGTTCCCAGTGAACGTTTGTGTGCAACAGTTTGGAAGTCTGCAGTTTCTTTGTCTCGCTACTTCTGCAGACATCTGTTGACACATCCTAAAACTTCTTCTGGTTTTGACTCTATTACCCTTTTACTTGCATTCCATCAGTCTTAAATAAAGCTTAAATGGCATCTTTGTGTTGCTAAAATACATGTGTCTTTTCAAGGACTAAAGTTCAGTTATTTTGTTATGAAAATTAGGTAATAAAATTAGGTAATATGAAAGACATGGCTGTTTATAAATAAAGTTCTTGTACTGTAGTTCTGGATTAGGACTTTATGAAGCAAATTCTGCCCATCTGCCCCAAATTTGTTTCTTTTCATTGCTCAAAGTTGTAATCGTAAGATTTACTCTGCAAGATAAATCCTTTAATGCTTGCAGAGTTAACAAATAATTACTTATGACCTGTGATTTAAAGGAAAAAACTGCTTATATAACTTCTTTACAAAAGTAATGTTTATTTTTGAGAGTCTTCTCTAGTAATCATTAACACCTAGAGAATTGTAACAACTTAGGAGAGTCTAGTGATCACTTCCAAGCATAATTAAATCTAAGTCCACCTATAAACTCTGTGTCTAAGGTCAATGAAAATTAAATTTTCATTAATCTGAAAAGAAGAAAAAAAGGGAAAATATGTTTTCTTTTTTGCCCACGTCTTAGCAAACCACTCTGCAAAACCCGAGGCATTGGATTCAGCAGTGATTTCAGCAAAAGATGTTGAAGAAATAAAGAATGTTATGCCTGTAGAAGAGCACAGTAATGGTCTCAAGAAAACTGCAAAGGACACTTGCAGTGCAAATGGGAGTACTTCTGTAAGCAGTGAAATATCTGATGGGGATCTGAACTCTCATAATAAAGTTAACGCCCAGGACTCCTTAAATGATAACACTGGTCACAAAATGGACAGTGAGGTCACTGATGATTTTGCAAATGCAAAAGAATCTCAGATGTTTTCAGAACAGCTTGATACAACAGTTATAGAGAAGCAGCAAACCCAAGAGAAGATAACAAATGACTTGGACTTTGAACTGTCTAGTGACAGTGAAAGTGATGACGGATTGGATGCCAAAAAGTCATCCACTTCTGTATCAGATAGTGAGAATGAGGAAAAGAGAAGTTGGAAGAAGTCCAAACAACCTCTGCAGGATGAAAATTTGCAGCAAGAGGGTTGCACTGATGTGAGTGAGAAAAAGGATGGTCGGGTGAACCATTCTGGGGACACACAGTCTTTACCTAGTGAAATTATCCAGGAAAAAATTGATCATGAAGCACAAGAGGAAAGTGAACAGGAAAGCCTTTGTGATTCAGGAAATGGGTCTGGAGACAAGAAAGAAGCTGAAACAGAATCTCAGATTAGTGAACAGTCTGGAATTACAATGGGTGAGTCCTTAGACCAGAGCATGGAGGAGGAAGAGGAGGAAGATGATACAGATGATGACGACCATTTGATATACCTTGAGGAGATCCTTGTGCGAGTTCACACTGATTATTACACAAAGTATGATAAATATCTGAAAAAAGAGATTGAGGAAATTCCAGACATCAGAAAAATAGTACCAGAACTGAAAAGTAAAGTCTTGGCAGACGTAACCATCATATTTAGCGGACTTTACCCGACCAACTTCCCTATTGAAAAGACACGGGAACACTATCATGCCACAGCACTTGGAGCTAAAATTGTGAAGAATCTCGTACTTAGTGCTGATGATCCTGATAAAGCAACACATCTCATTGCAGCAAAGACAGGTAGGTTATTGAGCAGCTTTTATTCTGTTAGAGTTCATGCCTTGAGCTCTTTTGCATAATCTACAGACTTTAATGTAACTGAGATGACAATCGAAAGGAAAGATTCTTCCTAAAACAATTTAGCAGCCTTTTTAAAAGGATCTTTATCTTCTTTTTTCCTCAAATGTGACTTTTAATTGTTACAAGTAGCACCCACTAAATACCCTCTGGTGCAATGTGTCATGTCTCAGTTTTTTGTTAAGAATTGGTGACACTAATAGTCCAAGACTCAGAGTTGTTGACTAGAAACCGTTAATATTTGTGTCAAAGAAGTGTTTAGGATCATCTTGCTACAAAGGTGCTCTCTTTCTCAGTTTCTCAAATTCACCTCTCATGGGTCAATTTCACTTTGTATGGAATTCAAACAAACTCTTTTAAGAGACTGCTAATACCCTGTCACTGCACTGTACTTAACCTGTATTATTTTGTCAAAGTGTAAAAGTTTAGCATAACTTTTAGGTTGTCTTTGACAAAGCTGCCTGTTTTTTTTATAGCTGTAATGGATATCAATGTACCATTGGTAGCTGCCATGGAGGAGCTACCAGTCCACAACTCTAGCTTCTAGCACACTGGTTTTTATGGGTGCATCCTGAGGCTTGGTTCCCTCATTGCTGGCCTTTTGAAATTACATGGAAGCTAAATGTCTGATAGTCAAATCCATGAAATCCAAAAGTAAAATTGCATGTTCTAAATCATCTAAAATTTACAGGTACTTTTGGACACACTTAAACATCATAAGCAAAGAAATACATTATCTGTCACCTATTGGATTTTTAATTTTTTTTTTACTGCTTATTCATGTGGGGTTTTAGTACGTCAGAAGCAGCTTGGTTTCATTGGCTTGTATTTTAAAAGTCTGTATGCCAAGAGGCATTTAAGTAGTAAATACATATGATAAATGGAGGTGGACACTTTAGTAGTAAAAACAACCTAAAACTCAGGAGATGGAATTAGATGCATTGAGATTAGCTGGGATTCTGGGTTGTGAAGATGTGATTATTGCAACAGTGAATGTGAAGTTTTGAAATCAGTGGATGCATCAGTTTGGGACTCCATTGTTTTACTACTGTTGCTGAACAGCTGTTTTAAAACTTCATAAATAGGAGTAATTATTTCAGTAAGGAATTATGCAAGTTCGTGATACTTCATTGGAGGCATAATAGCCATCAGTATAAGAAATGATTTTCCAATTTCAAATCTTAAAATGTTTCATTTCAAAAATTGCTTTGTTTATCTTAAACTAGATGACTTCTAATGTAGTTATACATCAGATGCATCTGTTGTGTGGTGGGGTAAAATTGATAGAATAAATGTAAATGAGACTCTCCCAAATACACACATTTCTCTAGAGTGAAAAGTGTTGAAAAATCCGTTAAGGTACACATCATGTGATAATGAGAAGCAGCTGACTTTTTATTTGGTTTTTTTAATGTACCATTTGAGGGTGGTGTATTTATGTAGATGTATCTATGCATCCTTATGTTCTGTTTTTATAAATAAATTATTTGCCGCCTGCGCATTCTTAGTGAATCATACTAAAGTACATCTGAATATGAAAAGCTATTTTAACTTTGTTTTTGATTAAATTGCATATTGCACTAATTCTAGTTGAGGTAAATTGGCAGTCATTTCTGCCTAATGGGCAATACTGTTGTCATCTTTCATCATCACTTAATAATTATTTCTGTAACAATGGCAATGAAGTAGAGGTGTTTAGAGTGAATAATACAGTATGATCCAATAACCCTTTGTAAGATCCTTGTGGATTAACTGGTTCTGGTTTTGTGATGGGATTTTGGTTTTTTTTAACTGGAGACTATTATTCTCTCCTCTGGAAGGTGGGAGTAGTTAGGCTGCATCGTTCTAATTTCATGAAGGGAACTCCTTTATCAGAGATTTTAAGGATATAAATTTTGTCCTGTCACAGCTGGATTTGTGATACTTCATCTGTCAATGTGATTTTCATAGCGATTCTTTTATGGTTAGAGAGCAAATTATTACAAGCCTTTTGCTGACAGTAAGCCATACAAATATTGCATCTTTGTCCCCTGTGGCAAACATCTGAAGCACACTGCTTGATGTCTAATTGCTGGTGAAAAGGGGAAACAAAAGCATGTCCCTTCTTTGGAAGTCAGTGATGTGAGACCAGGCAACGTTGTTATTTATACTTTTATCTTTTTTTTCTTCTTTTGACATGTTTGTGGAAAGTGATTTTAAAATACCTTTTAGTTCAGTCTTTTGGGTGACACCACTAACTGTGGCAGACTTGGGACTCTGACAAGCAGCTGAATGTGTATGTTTACTTTTTACTAGCTAAGATGTAAAGAAGGCACATACCTAATCTGCAGCAGTGTTTGGGAATAAATACGATTAGCTTTTGAAGGCAAAGGAAGAATTTGGCAGAGGACATAAAACGGAAGAAGTCAGTGTGGAACAGAGTTACCCTTTAGGTCTTGAAGTGATGGGGCTTCCCCTGCACCAGAGCTTGGTGCACTGAAATGAACAGCTACTGAAAAACAGCATTCTTCACAGCCTATTAGGGTAAATAATTTAAATTTTTTATTCTTTATATATACTTGTCTCTTTTCTGCAGACAGGCCGTTTGTTTCCCTGTAGACACAGGTGCTCTGCATTCTGAAATTAAATAAATCCTTGTCCTGAAAAAAATTAGGACTTCTTTCTTTATATAGGGCAGAAATTACTGCCTGAATTACTGTAAAATACAGGATCTTGCGTCATCTAATCAGCTTTCATAAATCTGAGTGACTGACAAAAGGCCATCCTATAGTCCTTTCCACTTATCTATGGGCTGCATAGGTCTTGCTTCAGTTTTTAAAACATCTACTGTTTGCTTTAAGTATCAGTAAACTGCACTGTAGGATGAGTTTTTTATAGCTGTGTACACATTTGGCTAAGCAGTTATCACACTACTTTGTAAACCTTTTTATGTTCCTTCCTGAACAGATGAAAGACACTGTGATTGATTCTTGCATTGAGTTTTTGCTGGTGGAGCAGATAGAGCTGCTCAGATGTCTCAAAAATAAGTTTAGGCGCCAAATTTTTCTTTTATTTTTCAAAATATATTTGAGTCCTTGCCATTTCCTACTCCTGTGATGTGTCAACAGCAATTTTTCCTGAGAAATATGTTCAGGGGCTGTGTCTTTTAAAAAAAATTGGGCGAAGCACTGCTCTAAACTTATCCACTTACCAAGTAAGCCTGATGGTTTTACAGTGCAGAGTTAAACCTGAACTTTAGGCATTGCTTCAGAACAGCACATCTGTCACTTGTTTTAGGTCAGTGTTCTTGCAGAAGCGGATTTGATTATAAATCAAGATCTATATATAAAAATTACCTGAAGAGAAATAAACTTTTAGCGATCCAGATTTTCCGAACAGTGTCTGGCAGCCTGGTTGCAAACTGTCATAAGGATATGTTGATTTTGGTGTGTTGGAATCAGGAGAAAGCTCTGGGAGTGCTGCTGGTGATCTCTCCCCATTGTGTGCTTTGGTTAGTCCTGACACAACGTTGAGCACTCAGACTGAGTTCTGCACGGGTGAGATTGAATCAGAGGCACAATTGCTCAGAGGCTGAGCAATGTTTTCAACAAGTTCAGAAGTAGAATTGATAAGCACCTTCCCCAGCTTTGAAAATAACATTTTCCAATACTATCTGCTTCAGACTGTATCCATCAGAGAGTAGATGTGATAAATTTGGCCCCCAGTTGCTTCATGTGGAAAACCTTCTGGGCCTTTTTAACTTTTTGGAACAATTTTAGAATTTGAAGGTAGGGAAAGGTAATTAGATGACAACAATGCAAGGAAGTAGTCTGGAAGATAAGTTTTTCTCTAAGTGATTTTCAGCTCAGCTGGGTAATTCAGGTGTTTTTAGCTGCATCAGAAGTACTGTTGCTTGGATGGATTAAAAACTTTTTGCTGTTTTGTCTTAAGTGTAATTCAAAAAGGAGAATTTACACTGGGGAAAGGGAGAGGAGACAGCAACATATTATCACAGTGCTATTTCTTGTCTTAGTTAAATTTGGTGTTTCACTAAATGTTTAAAGCTAGAAATAGGAAGCCCTCCCCAAGAGGACACATTTGTGTTCCCTCATGCAGTTTTCAGTATGCTGGAGTGTGCCATAGGCCACTGCACTTTAGAAATGGGGAGGAGGCAGAAAGCCTTGATGTTGTGGAGGTGAGAAAGGTAAGGCTTTGACTCTTGGGAGGTGGGTTTGGTTACACATAAGTCTGTGTCACCAGCTTTCACAGAATCCTAGAACATTTAGGTTGTTAGGGACCCTAAAAACCATCTAGTTCCAGTAGCAACTTCATACAAAATTGTGCTATTTTGGCTTTCATGTTTGAGTTTTCTGTCACAATCCTGTCGACTAGAAGAATTTGCATGGCTCCTCAGCATACATCTAGTATGAAACAATCAGATATGTGTGAATGCAGAATGTGGGGGTGGGGAGGAAGTAACAGCAAGGTTAAACACTTGACATCAGTGCAGAAACATGAGTTTGAAAAACAGGTGGAGAAAGCAATCTCCTCATGTAACTTCACAGATTTAACATGAGGTGAAGGTGCAATTTTACAGTTTTGTCCATGTCCCCCAATGAAGTCCAGAAGGAGCAGCATAGTCCCATCTATCCAACAGCATCACCAACTCTGGTTAACTGTTGTGTGTGCTTACTTAGTGAAACCACTGCTACTGTGTGTGGTATTCAGTCAGCTCCAGAGCTGTTATGTACAGGGCAGTATTTCCATCTGTGTCTGATATCTGATTCAGTATTTAATAACAGGCACAGGTACCTAAACTTCTACCAGACTTCTTGCTCTTGTTGCCTTTTTTTTGCTCTGAAACTTATGCTTATGAACCTGATTTTAGCATCCTGTTTATAACAGCTGTCTTCTTGCTGATTTATTTTCCTGATGTTTTCATTCTGTTTCTCCTTTATTCTCAAAAAAAAGCAATGTCCAAGCTAATCCTTAAACTTCTTCAGTCCTTTTTCTCCCAGCTCTCCTAAACTAATTCTCTCTCAGAACCTTTGCTTTATTTTTTCTGAAATATACCCTGTGTGTAAATTAAATAGAGGCTTATACATAACTATTTCTAACTGCAGTTGTTTCTACAATTCCTATTGTGGTTAATTAAATATTAATATCTCCAGTCCAAAAGCTACTTCTGGCACTGTAAACTGGCTCATTTCCAGCAGCTGTTGCATGAAATTCCTCCTCAGTTGCTTTTGTAACTCGTAATTAGAAAACAGATTTCTTAAATCAGGGCATGTATGATTTCAGGGAGTACATGGACCTCCCTTATTAGGGTTTTATGTTTTACCAGTTAAAACCCCTTGAACTGCGGAAGTATGCTGGGTTTAACACAGTTGCAGTTCTAAATTTGTTTTCACTGAATCTTTGTTGGACAGTGGTTTTATTTTTATTATGTGGCAAAAATTAAAATATGACATCCAAATCATTAGAGGTTTGGACAGGACTCTGTCTTGAAATACTTTTTTGTGTGTGTGTTTATCTTGGGTTCTTAAGTTAACTTTTTTTTTCATGCATACTGTATAGTGGTGCCAAGTAAACCTTTATATGTACAGCTGTTACATCCTGAACTGTGCACCTGGTTACATTTGCACCTGAAAAATAAGAAATGTGTTTGTGCACACAACATTGTTTTCTGCTAGTCTAAATCCAAGAAAAAAAGTATGTGTATCTAGAGAAAAATGTAGCCCTACTCCTCTATTCCGTTGGGTTTGGGGTACAAAAGGTAGGAAAACAGAGGCTTTCATGAGTTTCATAAAGGACAATTATCTCCTGCCCTTTCTGTTTAGTTGCTTAATCTTACAAATGTCTTAAACTGAGCTGTCTAACCAACTAGTTAGGTCAATCCTCAAGTGCATATCAGTTCGTCTGTCTATCCCAGTGGATTGTAGTTGAGGTTGTACAAAGGGTATGAAATATTTGAGATCAGCTGCTTTGTCTCATCTTCAAATTATGTGAAGAAGCATGGGTACTTAAAGATTTTCATCTAAATTGAAACAAGTAAAATAGTATTGTTAAATGACAATCATGAAGATGAAACTCCAGGGAGCTGTCATGAAAATATCAAATTAATTTGCTGTTCTTGCTTCCTTGTCAGGATTGTTCTGAAACTTGATTTTTTTATTTTCTAGAAGCTTCATTGCTTCATTGTTCTCATGTGTGTGAAAACAGACAAGGGTTCATATTTTTAGTATTATTATATTTTACTTTGTTTCATTAGCTGTTGTTTGCTCACTAGTGTTTTTTCCCTGATTCTCCTCCCCATCCCACTGGTGTGGTTGGAGGAGTCAACAAGTGGCTGGCATTAAACCACAGTGCTGATTTTGCTGCTTTTTGGCAGATTTATAGCAACTTCACTGAGTTTCTTTCTTGTTTTGGCATCCCCAGAGAGTAGAATTTGAGATCACCTGTTACATGCAAGCTGCACTGTTGATGGTGTTACCTGGACTGCATGATGGTCTCACCTGGACTGCATGCTAGCCTGCCATGTTTAGCTACACATTCTTTGCTCCTGTTTCAGCACAAAGGAATTCTATCTGCTTTGCCTCCATCTCTGGTAGATGGAGGTTGGGTGGGTGACACCCAAAAGGTAGGGTGCTGTATGAACAGAGGGCCATGTGTAAAAAAGTTAGTATGATAAGTTAGTCTGGATTCAACAGCATTGAAAAGCTGCTTCTTCTTGGACCGCTAACAAATACTAGTGAAGGAGATGTTATACAAATGTGCACTTGTGTTGTTTGTTGGGCTAACATGCAGAGAAGATGCAGATTTTCTGTATAAATCTTAGTGGACTACTTCCATGGTGCCAGTTCTTCAGAAAGTTACCTTCATCCAGCTTGAGTCTGAGGTACTGCATCTTACTCAGATTCTCACTTTTATTAGCTGTGATTGTTTTGTTGGACTGGGGAGGAGTGGTGCTTTTTCTTTTCTGTACAATTGATGACAAAATATTCTTAGTTTTAATTCTATGCTAGTTTATCTTCTGTGTTTCTGGGAACAGTTATGTTGTGTTTGACTCTGTCATAGGCACAGAGAAAGTACGGCAAGCTCAGGACTGCAAGGATCTCCATGTTGTAAACCCTGATTGGCTGTGGAGCTGCCTGGAGCGCTGGGACAAGGTTGAGGAACAGCTCTTTCCCTTAAAGGATGACTACATCAAAACACACAGGTATGTGCTATTCCTTCAGGGAATAGGGGCCATGAAAACAGGTTATTCTGATTTGTTAATAAATTGGTTTCTGACAAGTTCAGATGCTTATGGATTTTATGGAAGAACTCCCTGTTTTTGTCCATTTCTCTTTTGTTTAAACTGAAGACAGAGATCAGGAGGCAGTTCAGTAACTAGCAGTCAGGAGAAAACTTGTGGTAACATCACTTTCTTTAGCAGTTACTGTTATTAGCTCTTTTAATTTGGAGAAGTTGCCCTTTTCAGTTCATCCATAAGCCGCCAAATGGAGGGAATGCGACCAAAGCACAGGATCATTCATGCTGCCAGAAAATGTATATACTTTGACTACATGAGAAACTAATAAAGTATGGCATTTTTTGGTGAAGTTTGGTAGTGATGGGAAAGAGAGGAACAGGAAACTACTATAGAAAATTCTAAGAAGAATTAGAGGGCGTGAGGATAGGAGCAAAAACTGGAAGAAAGGAACCTAGTGAGAAGCAGGCGATTTTGGGATGATAAGAAAGTGCTGAAAGAGAAAAGGTAAAAAATAATTAGTGCACTCTAGGGTGACAGTAAATAGAAGAGGTAGCCAAAAACATTATTAATAAAGAGGGAGTTGGACAATAACAGTCCCCTGCAGGATAGTAGCATGGCTGAGTAACTCATGAGAAGGTACTGTCAAGCCAGCTTCTGCTTCTTATCTGTTTGGATAGACTCACATCCTGCAAACATAACAGAGGATCTTTCCTTCCATGTTTAGACAGGAAGGAGCACAGCATAATGGGATTTCTTTATTAAACTGATACTGGTGTGATTGACTGTGCTAGAGATTTACTTTCTACTTACAAGATGCCCTGATGAGGGCAGAACATGGGTGTGTTAGGCTTTGAAGACACCAAAAGAAGAAACATGTGGCAGTGAGGGCATCCTATAAGTTGGGAAAAAACATGTAGCCTGCTTATGGCTCGACTAGGATACTTAGTATTTTAAAAGTACTATCTGATGGTTTTAAATCAAACCCTAGAATATTTGCACAGAATGCTTAATTTGACACTGCTACCTGGACAGTAGCTTGTGAGCATTTTTTTGATGTCTAGATGAATGTTAGTCTTCCTCCCTGTATTAAATTACTCTTCCATTTTACTGAAACATAATTTTTCCTACTTGTGTGTTTTCAAATACAATACCTTTTAACTTCATACTTCCCCTACACACAAGCTTCGGTTAGTAAGATATCTATCTTAATGCAAATACCTTTACTTTAACCCAATGTGTGCAGCTGCTGTGGAAAAGATTTTCTCTTTAATGAAGCTGCTTTAAATAGTGATTACAGGTCCAAAGCACATACAAACTAGGGGAGGGGAGAAGCCCGAGAAAACATTTGCATGTAAAATGAACTTAAGATAGCAAGAAAAGAATAGGTAAACTTGGAATTGGTTTACTGTGTATTGCTTACAAGACTACTTCAGAAACATCCATAAAAGCATCTGGTAAAAACTCATGTTTTGTGTCGCTTCTGGTATTTGTTACAAATTAATTGAATCTTTTTTTAATATAGCATCGATTTGATGGAGCATAACATGCTGTTTTAGTTGATAATTTTTTTTAATTATTCCGTTTTCTTGCCTTTTTTTTTGTGGTACTTCATCACAATTGGGTAGTATGGTGATTCCTGCAGACTGGTCTCTGAATGTTTCTGCTGACACTTCTGAAGTTATGTTTTTAAAATGTAGCAGGGTGATCATAGGCAGTTTAGTATTTTTAAAAGTTAGGATGACTTGCAAGTTAGTGCTACGTGTTTATTTTCTCTCAGAGCAAATTTGGAGACCAAATAGAAGGATTGATACAATCGTCTGCTGTTCTTTGTTGCATATATACTGATTATCATGCTTTGCTAGTTGTGCTGTTGTTACTACTTGGAAATAATTTAGTAACTTTGTGTTTAGACAATTTTAAAGGCATACTTATTAATGTTTTAGTAATTTAACCATGACATTATCTTGTATTTGCAGTTTTCGGTTTTAAATTCAGTGGGACTTTAATGAGGTGGAGGAGAAGAAATGTTTCTTTAGAGATTTTCCAAACCATTTCCCTCTTCTGCTTAAGAAGTAAAGGGAATGCTCATTTATGTTCTGATTAGATAGCTCATTTAAATTTCTAATGCAATTTTTTTTCTAAACTCCATCTAACAGAGAAAATAGCCCTGCCACGTTTCCTGATACACCCAGCACATTTCAGCCAGCTCTGTTTCACCCAACACCCATCCATCCGAAGTCTCAACCTGGTCCTGAAGTTCGAATTTATGATTCTAACACTGGAAAGCTAATCAGGAAAGGCACACAGACATCTGGGCAGTCAATGTACATACAATCTCCAGCTCCTCCCATCACTTTGCCAGTCCACGGTGAACACTCATCCTTCAGGTACCTAAAGTGTAGCTAAGAGTCACATTGTCTACATTTTTAGATTGTGTAGTAAATCTTACTCTCATTATCCTTTCCTTTGATTAAATTGGTATTTTTGCTTTACTTTGTTTGCTTTCTAAAAAGCCAAGAAAATAAGCAAAAGGAAATAATCAGCTGAAGTGAAGTCAGAATGCTGCAATTCCAGATGCTTTCTGTGCCTCGCTGAAGTGGAACTGGAAACCTCAAACCAAATAAATTCAGTGTGTAGTTTGTGTAGTCTAAAGAATGTTACAGTAACTGATTGCTGAAGTGAGGCAGCTTGATGTTTCTTAAAGGGTCTTGGAATACTGGATTGTTTTTTGTTAATAAAATATACCTGATAGCATTTCATTCTTGTTTATAAAATTTTTCTTTTCACCTAATTCCTTCAAATGGGTCATTAACTTTGTTTTTGAGGAGTATCAGAAGTGATGGAAGAGGTGTGTAGCTGACTGAGCATTGTGAAATAAGGCCATATGACTGAGTGCTCATTACTAATCCTTTGACCACTAAGTCAAGACACTAATTGTGGGGGAGGAAGAGGCAGTCTGCTTTTTGAAGTACAGAGGCTAGATCTATCTGAATTTTGTCAAAATTTGTGTTAAGATGCAAAACCACCCCTTGTCTCTTTAGGGTGTGTGAAATATCTAGAATTCATTCTCAATTATCTAAATAAAAGATCTGCCTTTCTGGAATTCTAACAAGCTCAGCAAGGCTTGTTCATTCCACTGGTAAAGACGTATCCAATTAAAGGCAAAGCTTTTCTTTGTAAAGTGTTATCTTTTTGTATCTTTTTCTATTAGCTGTTTGTAGCCTTTTTCTTAATTCAGTTTTCCTCTTGTTTTCAACACAGGTTTTTTGAGTCTCTCTTGTTTGTGAAGATGACCTGTTTTCAGTTCCTTTTTAACTGTGTCTTCCAAAGTCTGTTTTAGTTTACTGTGACATGGTAAATGAGCATTAGAATCTTTAAATAATTGACACAGCATGTAACCAGAGAGGAGCTAAAAAAAGTTTTTGGGTTTTTTGGTCAGTTACTGTTGAAAGGAATTATTCTAGAAATAGAGCTGGGAAGGCTTTACCTGTATGTAATTGTCATGACACTTGTAAGGTGGTGCTTCACTATGATGGGTTATGTTGATATTAATACATCATCAAATGCTTTCAAAAGAATAGGTTTTAATGGTTTCCCTACCTTTGTCAGCAACTTGATGAAGAGTTTGTCCACACCTAAGCCTATTTTTCCATAATGCTGAGGTGCTTCTTCACTTGTGTATCATACTGAAAAGGAAAAAATATATTTTAGGTGTCCTCTTAGTTGAGTTTCATAGAGCTTCTGACAGGTTTTGCAAGCAGAGTGAGTCTATCCTTTCTACTCCCATCTTCTACTTCAGTTCAGTGGGGGCTTTTTGTGACTGTCAGTGCTCAGGATTGAGATATTTTAATCTGACTGTGAAGCCAATGACTCCGTGCTGCAACTTTACCCCACAACTAAGCAGCTGTAAGAAAAGAGATAAGCACAAGGTCTATGCTAAGAAAAAATATTTTCATTCACATTTCCTGTTGATTTTGTTCTAGTGGTGAAGTTGGTGACCTTTAAACCCTAATCTCTTAATTGGGACACATCTCTGTTCCTCAGGGCAGTTCTATCTTCTTAACATCCTGATGAGTGTTTTGGCAAAGTGTAGGAGAAAAGCAAGGCTGTATAAATACCACAGTGCAGACAGAGCAGGAAGGCTGTGAAGAAGTAACAAAAAGCTGAATAGAAGCAGCTCTGCTGTGTCTGACTGAGGAAGAGCTGAGGCAGTACTGTGAGCTTTATCTTAATGCATATGTCAGTGATAGCTTTTTAGAAAAGCTTCACATCTGCTTCAAAATTGGGTATAATACTTGTCTTAAGAAAAAACTACATTAGTGCAGCAATTTATTGGTAGAGGACTATATGGTTTTTGTCCTGATGGACTTAATGTGCTCCCTCGTTCACATTCTACAGAAAGAGGGGAATATTTGTAACTAAGCCATTGATTTTTAAAAAGAGTTCCAGTTGTTGGCACTCTCAACTACTCCTGTTGTGGGTGGATGTAGTAAAAGCCTCCAATAATTTTCTCTGATAGTTTCTCATATCTTCATCTGATTCTGAATTTCAGATAGTGGGAAATAGAGTTGCACTGCTGTGAGTGGAAGCCCTTGGGGAGTTGGTATGCACATGGCATAGCAATGATTCTTGGTGTCAGACTAAGAATAGACGTCCTTTTGCTTAGGAGAGAGCCTCTTCCTTGCAGGGCAGATTATTGCAAAGGGCTTCAAGTTATCTGAATACCATTTCATAAGAACAGTTTCAGTTCTCGCTGTCTTGGGTTTCAACATTTTTCGTTTCTTTCTGGGATTCAACTTGAAACATAATTTAAAATTGGATACAATTAGTTTAAATTTATACATGCAATTTGCAGCGAAACTGTCACCAGTGAGTTACAGATGGTTCAGTTAAGGAAGTTAACATTTCAAGCAACAGGTCTTGCTATTGTGCTCAGCTCTGAGGCTTGAGTACCTGCTTTTTTGTCATGGCTTTTGCAGCCCGTGCGGAAGAGTGAAAAAAGTTCACAGCTGTAGTAGAAGGAAGGGGAATGCAATGCTGCTCAGGGGCTGCTGGTGGCCACTAGCTCTTCTTTGTCTGAGAACAGGAAGGAGTCCTCTCTAAAAATAGCCTACATGTCAGAACTTTGACATGCCTTATGTATCTCAACAATTTGCATTTTCATACAGAAACAGTATTCTGCAAACACTGCAGTGAACACTACAGTTGTAACAGATCACGAGACATGTAACATAGTGCTGTTCAAAGTAATGTAAAACTAATGGCAGCTTGGACTAGAATAAAGAAAAAGTTATAATGCAAGTTACATTTTAGTGAACACTAGTAATATGCTAACTGATGAGGTAAGGCTTAAAATATGGGTGTCATTTACATGTGAGAAGTTAAAAGTGGCACTCTGGTTTAAAATAATGCTAAGATGCACTGAATGCTTGTTTTGAAGAGGTGTGTCAAGCAGATGTTGGTGGCTTAAGCCATAGTTGAAGATTTGTATAAATTACTTTCACTTACAACATTTTTGTCTGAATTTATATGTTCATAATTACGATTTTTCCTATTTAATGTTATTAATGTTATTATGACAGCAAAAATATGAAGTGCCAAATTGAACGTGACTGTAATTTAAATATTTTTAACACTTCTGCCGTGATAATGTTATTTTAGCTCTTACCCTGATGTATCGCAGAGGGTGATTGTTGCTTCCACAAATGTTGGCCCCAGCCTGCATATATGTCCTTGTGCATGTAAGACTGTCAAGCACCAATGAACCTCTGCAGAGTTGAAGATGGTGTTATTTTTTATAAAGTATTTGAGTTACATTTAATTAGAAATAAATGTAAGTTCTTACATTTTCATGTCTTTAGTTCTTATTCAGCTTAAAGGCAGCTGAAAATGTAAAGCCTAAAAAAATGTTTTTGACAAAATAATAATGTCTTAAAAACCTTTAAGAAGACTTTATTTCACATTGATTTTGGAATGCTTTCATGAGAAGGCCCAGTGTTTCTTATCTAGTATCAGTGGGAAAATACTGGAAAAAGCATATGACAGAAGCCTTTAGAAGTTATTAATACAATTATTTTACAGCTAATATATTTGTGTGTAATGTAGTCAAGTATGATCTCACACTATTCTACAAAAGGAGAAGTTGTCATCAACTGTATGACAATGTGTTCTTAAAAATATGCTAGATTTATTTCTAGTCTAAGAAAATCTGCTTGGCTGTCATATAACGTGTTATATGACATATAATGTCTCTGCAATTCTTGGAATGGTCAAGCTTGTCATATTTTTATTAGAGTTGTATAAGATACCTGTAGCTTTTGTTTTGCCATTCTCTGTTTTGCTAAGAATGTGAATGGCATCACCACCTTTTCTGCCTAGGTTATATATTAGAAAGGAAAAGAGAAATCATACTTTAAAATAACCCTTTGGAAAATAGAGTAGAATGCCATATTATTTTTGTCATCTACCTATGAAAATTACCATCTAAGAGCAATTTAATAGCAAAAGAAAACAGTGATCTTTAAAATAGAAAACATAGTAGAGGGGAGAAAAAAACACCCAACCCAAAAACTGGTATCAGTAGTGAGAAACTCTAGCAAAAAACCAGTTTGCTTAGTTCATTTTCACAGCATCCAAATTGTTTAAGCATCACAAGAAATTCCACTGTACAGGAATAAGAGACTACAAAGGGGCTCATGTCTACTGTGCTGTTGGGGGTCTTCTGCAGCAGATAGTGCAGGTCTGGGTAGCATGGGCAGCGGCTCAGCTTTTTTCCCTCACAACCTCCCATTCAAAACAAGATTTCGGATTTCCTGCACCTGTCCATGGGATCTGAGAAGAGATATGTGTTTCCTAAATATGACCTGTCAAAATGAGCAAAATTGACAGCTTTGTATGGCTTTCAGATTTCATACATTCTGGAATTGTAGTACTAAGGTAAAAAACCCTTGATATTTAGATAACCTTCTTAAGAAGTTGTCCAGTTCACCAAAGGAGAAATAATTTTGTAGGACCTTACCTATAGCTGACTGGGTTTGTGCAAGTTAGTTATGGCTTTTTTTATGGGGGACCGTTGGTCTAAAGCTGATTCTTTTAAATCCTGGCTTGATGAGAATTAGCCATTCTGCACAAAAACTCCTGTCTGCAGAGAGTACACTGTACCTTTTTTCAGTGACAGCCATTCTCAAAAACAGGTTGATGTTCTCTCTCCTGGTAGTTGCATCTTGAAACTTGATTTCAAATACAGTTGCTTTTATACCTGCTTTTGATAGGCATTCTCCAAATACACAGTCTTATGGCTAACATAAATATTTTGTGACCCATGACCTTTATGACCTTTGAATTGGATTCTGGGTGGTGCTGAGCTGCTGTAATTTGTTCTCGGAGGCTAATATGTCAGACCAGTACTGGAAGTTAATCTGTATTGTATAGTAATTTTAGCTTCTAGAAGTCTTTAGTATTTAAAGTAATAGTCACAGAGAAATTTACCCAAGGAAGGTGGAAGTCTCCTGCTGTTGTTGTACATGTAGTCTATCTTGTTATTACTCTCATAGAACAATTCCCATGAAGATATGATTATATTATCCATTTTAATGAAGATTTTGATATTCCTTTTTGTTTGAATTAAGTACAGTAATTAACAATGTAATAAAATACAGACTAAAAGAAAAAGCTACCGTATTTCAATACACTAGCCAAAAAGAAATACTGGCTGTTTTGCATCTTATCCAGGCTTAGCATGTGGGAAATGTCTGAAGACTGACACTGCAGAAGTGCTTTCTACATGCAGAACTCTTATCTGTAAGGTTGAGAAATAGAAGGGTATACTTAGAGACTCAAAATTAAAAGCCTAGCATAGATCAGGGAAAATGCATTAGAATGTCAGCATTGCTTTTGTAATAATAAATTTGTCAAGTGGTGGAGAAACTCCGCTTGTGCAGAAATATTCATGTATCTTAAGGGCAATGCATCTGCAACTACTGGAACCCTTGGCAACAAGGAAGGTTTGGTGGTTATGTAAAGGAATAATGCAAAGGCAAGAGAGTGGGTGCCTTGTCAAAGGTAAAATAAAAGTTTTAGCTGTCAGACTGAAATTAATCAGGAGACTTGACTGACCTGTTGATGAATGCAGAGCTTTATTAAGTGAAATTGTAGATACATGGCAGTCATAAATTGTTTATAGGATTTTACTTGTAGCTCTGAACCAAGTAAATCTATCTTACATGATACCCCTAAATTTTTTCAGAGTTGTTCAGCCACATCAACAGGAGATGTTTGAAGAAGATGAGCTACCAGCAAGTGAAAATGAAGAGCAGCCTGGTCCATCTAAGAGGAAACGCCAGCCAAGTATGTCAGAAACAATGCCCCTGTACACACTATGTAAAGAGGATTTAGAGAGTATGGATAAAGAGGTGAGCTAACTAATTCTGACAAATTTTTAACATGACAAAAGTTCTGACTTTCATTAAATTATGCATGTATGTGAACGGACTTTGTATGCCACTGCAGTAACTTTAAATAATAAAAGCCACAGCAGACAAAAGTACTGTTCAGGCTACAATCCAGTTATGTTCTGCAAAGCAGAACAGAATACTGTGGTGTGTAAGTAGACCTTTAAAGTAGAACTTCATTTAAGAATAGCTTCTTCACATTAAGCATGTTATTGAATTTGCTCTGTGGATAGCTTTGCCATGTGTCACTTTAGAGTTGTTTTGCTTTGCTTTGTTTTTACAGTAAATCTCAAAATAATGTGGTCAAAAATCAGTGGTGGGATGAGAGAAGAGGGGTCTGCAGATGTAAAATGCACAGACTGTATGGAAGACTGGGAGACAAATGAGAGCGTGTGATTGCAGTGTTGATAAGTCATAGCTATAATTGTTTTGCAGGTGAAGGGAGCTTCCTGTTGCAGAGTGAGCTGCATGTCTTTCATATAAAAGCACATTATTTGAAATTCATTGTGAACCTCTAGCTGCTCACCTTTCACCTAACATTCTATGCATTCTTTTCAAATGAACCACCACCTTACATAATATTAAATGATACATAGAAGAAAAATTACTTATCACTGTGCACCATGTTTTCATGAATTTATCCTCTGTGTGACTCTAGTATAAAATCTAGTGACCCTGGAGCTTAAATTCATCTTCAGGCTTAGATAGTTCATTGGGGTGGGGACAGGAGCATGTAACTTGCCATGTTCTTGGCAGTAAGTTCATTCTGAGGTTCTAGCTATAAAAGGCTAGAACCTTCAGAAAATTTAATAAAAATATGAGAAGGGAACTGCATATTTCACCAACAAAAGAAAGAGACTGTGTATATACAGTACAGGGTAAATTCGAGATGCATTTTTGGAAGAACTTTAAGGTGGTATTCTGGGGATAATGTCCCATAACTTTCAACTGCTGTGATTATCTCCTTTGAATTTCAGGTGACTTCAGGCTTTTAACTTTACCTGGCAAAGTTTACCTTGGAGTTGACAACTTTTGATTTCTGTTGCTTTTTGTTCTGAAGTATTTTGCCCATTTTATCTCAGACATTCCCAGAAACAGTATTTCTCCTTGTCATGGTACCAGTCTCTGAATCTATCTGTGCCTTCCATCTGTATTGTCAGTAATACTTAAAGACAATTGATATTATGGTTCACCTTTATGATTTTGTAGACTAACATTTATTCTAATCATGTGGCTTTTGAAAATATTAATAAATTACTGATCAGTGTGTGCACTGAGTCAAAAGGAAGTGTGTGTGTTTTTCAGACTCACTGCATAAAGTATTTATTGTTCTGTTTTTAAAGATACTATTTAGGAACCTTGTAAAGAGTCTGAACCTTTTGGCACTGGTAAATTTGTGATTGATTGCTCTCTGCTGCTACATTTATGACTAAAGAAATTAAAGTTTTTCTACTTCTCCTACAACTATAAACATCTTAAATTACAATGATTTGTTCTTAAATTATGCTTTTGCTTAAGCAGCATATTGTGCTTGGAAACTAGACTACACGAACTTCAGAAAAAATGAAGCCCAAATTCCAGTGACTCTTTTTCATAGTGGTATTAGCTTTGGTTCCAGGAGTATGATTTGAGGTAATGCCAAAAGTTTTCCCTTGCACTGAGTCTCTGTTCCTTGGGCAGCTGAACCAGTAGTGGGGTATGTTTGGGGTTTATTTGGTGCGGAAGCAGGGTGGGATTTTTCTGGTATTTTAGCTTCCCAGTACGATTTTGTCAAGGATCAAATATTAGCACTGAGACATGGAGGAAGGGTGCACACAGAACATGTTTCAGGGAACTTGAACTGTACATGGTAGTGCCAGCAGATCGTTGTCTCTTGGAACCTGACTATAAAAGGCAAGGAAAACTTGGGACTCCTAGAATCAGCTTAGTAAAGGTGTTGTGTTCACCTAGAAGAAATGTAACACAAGTAATAAAGCAGGATTTTCTGGCATTGTGTAAGAGTACACTTAGGAAACAGATGATGTGTGGTAACGCAGTCTATAAAATATAAAAGTTTAGTAGAGTGTACACAGTAGAGTCTGCTGTCAGGAACATTATCAAATAAAGTGAAAATAAGCTCAATAAGCCTTGCTAGTGGGGCCCCAGTTGTCTTTGGTCACACTGTGACTGCTTTAACTTCCAGAGAAAGGTGTTTGCCCCCACCTCATTATTTATCAAAACATTAAAAGGTAAGAATCTTTCTGGAATCAGATTGTCACTAAGAGATGTGAAATTTCTGCTTTTGCCACATAAATGCTTTTTCTTCATTTGTATGCATTCAAGTGGCTATGGCAGCCACAAGAACTGCAGCTGACTGCAGACTACCTGGGCAGAGTGAGGGAGTCTGTTCCAGTCACAGCAGTGATTTCTTGCTGCACTTCTTGAGTGCTCATGCTGAGGTTGTTTGGGTTAGGAGTATGTGGTCCAAGGAGAGGGAAAGCAAGTTCCAGTAGGACTTTGCTGCAGTGGAAGCCACTCCAGGCTTAACTGCTTCGTCTCTGCCCTTAGCCACTGTTGGTAATCATGGGACCCTACGGCAAGCCAGCTCAGGGAGCTGGTTGGGATAAAAAAGACCATTTCCAGATTAATCTTCATCACTTGCAGCTTCCAGAAATAACCTGCTGCTGCTACATGAGTGCTAGTGCCAGGAGCAGGCAGAAGATGGGAAGAGCTGGGAATAAGAGTGAAGGCAGAACTGCATTTAAAGCTTTACAATTGCATCCTCAGTATTTTTACATAATTCCTTCACAAATTCAGATAAGATCAAAAGGAGTCTTTTAGCTTTAGGGACTGGGATTTTTTTAAATTAAGTAGGAAATGCAGGCATTCATATATACTATGGGTATAACTAGCAATAAATAACTCCTTTGCAGTTAACATATAAAGAAAATCTTGCTTTTTCTCTGCAAAAATTGTGAAAGACCACACAGCCCCAGGTAGTTTATATGTGGGAGAGTTTTGTTGGAAGTATCAAAATGGAAGCTGATAAAGAGAATTAAATTATGATGTATTCCCAAATTAAATCCTTTTCCTTCCTTAACCTATTTGAAAGTGTGTTTGTCGCTTTTCCTAGTAAAAAAGCTTTTCCTAGTAAAAAAGCTTCTACTGTTCCAATGGGAAGAACACTGTGGATAAGCATCTCTCCAAATTTGATCTTACGTAGATTTTTTTATCTTCTCCTATTTTTTCAGTTGTAGTTGTGCTATGCATACCAAGTAAATCAAAGGAGATGAATAGCATTTTAGCTATTGAGTTGCAGTTTAAGGTCACTTAGCCTTTTGTATCTTTTTCAGTGCCAAAAATCTGGGAGATTGGATCCAATGGTAGCTTCCTTTCCCTCTGACATGAAGGACTGTTAGAATTTTAGAAAAATGGAAGCACGAAAGTGTTCAGTGTAATGGAATTGCCATTAAAAGGGCAATTGCCAAATCAGAGTAAGTGCATAAGGAATGTATCCCTACTTGGGAAATATGCAGCCTCCTGGTGCTGCTGCCTCACAATCGAGAGAATGTTTTCCCCTTTTTCTGTACTAGCCTGACAGAGGTGCTTTGCAACTGATTGCTGCTGTTTGTCTCCGTTATGGGACGGTAAAGGCAGTAGAATTAAATGCTGCCGGTCAAATTAGCTTGTTTATAGTCACTTTTACAAGACTGGATAATTTTTTACTTCTAAAATAACTGGCTACCTCCTACATAACCTGCAAAAGGTCATTCAATAAAAATGCTATTTGTATAGAATTCTATCTAGTATGCTGTAATCTTCACCAAAGAAAAATCTTCAAAGAAGCAGTTTCCTGTTGGGAAGAATGAAAGTTTGACAAGAAAGTCTCACAGATATATATGCCTGGCAGAACAATTTTTGAATGTAGAATCTGATGAAGGAATAGAGATGGGAGCAAGCTTTGATATAGAAGAAAATAATTGCTGAGCCAGTTTTACTGGATAACCAAGGAGGCAAAGGGTATGTTAGTTACAAGGGGTTTTCATGACTAAGAGCAAAGGATAAACCCACTTCAAACAAGATGTTTTTACCTAGCAGAAAGATAGCACAGGCAAACAAGCTTGCTGCTCTGGCAAGTAGAAAAAAGGTCTCAGAATTTTCCACTGCAAGAAAACTGAAAAACATCTAGCTTAAACTGTAACATACTTTTAGTGATTGGAGAATAGTAACGTGAATATGGTAATTTATAGTAGTTATGATAGGCTATAGATAAAAGTTAAAGTATAAATTGCTTCTACTGTATTAAGATGCTCAGTAAAGTATGTAATGTGCTGTAACCAAAAGGTTACAAAACTAAAGGGTCTCCAGCCTGCCTGCAGCTGGAGCTGACAGCTGTAGGCAGGGGCTCTGTCGCCCATGACCCTGAACTGCTGTAATGTCTTGGATGGAATAAACTGCATTTTGAAGAGTGCCTGGAGTCCCACATCTCTCTTTTAGGCTCTTACAATTTCCAATCAATTAAATGCAGTCAATAACTAACTAGAAGCCTCTTGTCCCTAATAGCTGTTCCAGGATGACTTTTATTTTCTCAGGATCAATTGTCACTGGTCAGGGAAGTTATGTACCTTTGCTTTCAGCGTTCTGTAGCAGAAGCTGGTCTGGTAGGGAGAAGAAACTGGGCTGTTTTCAGCTCTTCTTTTTCTCCATTTCAGCAGGAATGGACTTGCTCACCTGCAGGAGCCTTTGTTACTTGCTTGGGGTGGGATTGTGTGGCATTGTAATCCTTTGCCAGGGATAGGTGGAAGCTCCTGACCTACCAGTCACTACAATGTTGTGTGGATCTGCTGTAGTTTACTGAGAAAAAAACAGAAAGTGGAATCCAGACTTCAAATGACTTTTATTTGTTTCCAGAGATAAGATCTATTAGCTAAAGCAAGTTGCACAAAGGAAGGGAATGACATGCAAACCACATCAAGAGGTACACGTGTCTTTCCTTTCATAACTGATTGTCTCTGTACAGGATGCCATGTAGCCCTCGTTCCCAGAGGTTACTCATAGATCATCTTGTGAGCCTGTTTCTTCAGAACTGATTGCTAGTTCCTTTTTATTAGTGATCATTTTCTTCTAAATTTGTATTCCTAAATTATGTTTGGAGAAAACCTTACAACTAAGATAGCATCATGCACAGTTACTTAGTGTAATCTAATCCTAAGTGTTGTGACTTATGTGTTATAAATAAGCTGTTTTTACGTACTGTTGCTTCCTGATGGACGTTGACTTTGCTTGTCTGTGAAATGCATTCTTTCTTCGTGAGTATTTGTTGCAGACACAAAAGGTGATTTTTAGCCTCATGCATCATGCTAGGTTCTTTTAAAAATTGAGTCAGCTTTATGTAGTCCTAAAGATTTTCCCTTTTTCAATAAATATCCTTTTCATAATTACATTGACATTCTTGTCTATGATAAATTACTTGACCATGAAATAAGTAAACAAGGTCAGGAGTTTTCATTCCTGTCTTCCTTTTGGCTACAAATTATTCTCATCTGTTCCTTCTAGAGCAATGGCTGTCAGTACTGTTCCCTTATGTTATTTTTCAGGTCCTTTCTAATTCACCAGTCCATGTAAATAGTAGAAATGCATAGCAAGAATCTAAGATGCTCCATTTATAAAATGTCAGTGATAAAGAAAAAATAAATTACCCTGAGCTGAGCTCAAGATCCTGCTCTCAATTGCTTATATCTCAGCTTCTGCTACAATCATGGTAACAGTAGAAGGCAGACAGCCATAGGTCCTCATATGTGTCAGTACTTTCAGGACCAGTCCTCGACAGATGCCAGTAGGGGTTTCACCAGGGGGAAGGAAGTTGAAAAGGGATTTCCAGTAAGGCAGTAAGATTAAACAAGTTCAGTAAGGCCGAAAGATTTCTGTTTGTTTTGCAGTACCTTCCCATCCAGGATGGCCCAGGATTACTAAGGTCCTGGAACAGCTGTGCACACATAGTTTACTAGCTGTACGATGCTTAGGCTTTTGTGTTTGTTGCTGTGGTTTGGTCATGGTGTTTGAGAGTAGCATTTGTGTCTTGTCAAGTATCATCATCTCTGCCATCTAAGGTTAAATATTTTGCTGGCTTAAATTCCTCTCAGTTTGGGACTTGGGACAGGGAAAGAGAGGGAGTGAATCTGATACCAGTCCGACCTCTAGCTTTCCCATCTCTCACTTCAGTTAGTGGAGCTGCAGAGATTCCTACCATCTGGTTGGGACATGTGGTCAGCAGCTGCAAAGTGACCACATTGCAAAGGTATGTTATGTGCACGAGTGCCTTTAAGTATAAAGATTTTTCTTGAGTGGAAATTGCCTAATGAACTACTTTTGCATTAACATGGTTCTGTTGATTTGGGACATATTCTGTGCATTCTTTTCCTTTAACTGAGCTGTAATTCATGGGTCGTATACAAAGACTGAAATTGCAACATTCTGCTCTTACATAAGGCTACTTATGCTCTTGTATTTTGTCACTCTGCATTCTGCTTTTATCTAAGCAAATTTATCCCTTATTTCTGTTTTTTATTTCACGTTAGGGACTGTACCATGCAGTGAATTAGGAGGGAGTGTTTTTCTTCTTCAAATTGTTGAAAACTATTATCTCAGTAAGTGGTTAGCCTCTTGGTTAGTTAAAAAGTACTAATTTGATGTGGAGGATGTGGTCTCTAGAGCAAATAATAGCTGCCTACGCTCCCTTGGACAATTACCTTCCACATTAATGGTTCTTTGAATTTCCACAACTGCATTTCTCATACAGATTTTCTTATTTGACACCTTAGCATGTACTATGTCATAGATTGTACAGATGCTAAGTTTGGTTAGCTTCTTATAAATTGTACCTTTTTTTGAAGGAAAAAGAATAAGCCTGTGTGTACTCTTGCTGTTATTAGTGATTGTCATCCAAGTCCTTTGGCCCTTGGCAGTCATGAGGTCTTGCTTTGCAGTTGTCAGAGAGCTTTCACTCTAACTGGACTTGTAAAAACAATTAAAAACTGTTACTGAAAGTAAACGTGCTACTCTTCATCAAGATGGTAAGAGACTGTTGCGAAAAGGATTTGCTAACTTCTGATATAAGCAGACCTCAGGATACTCAGATTGGCTGGTCTCAGTCCCTTGGTGCTTCCTCGTGTTGTTTCCTTACTGATAGCCCTATTGTCACCTTCCTTTGCATGCTGGCTCTCACATCCCTGCTGGCTGCCATGCTCTCAACAAAATTTTGTTTTCTCTGTGGAGTGCTTATTACCAAATGGCTTAACCCAGCAAGACTACATGTGCTGCTTGCTTTCTTTTACTGGGAGATGAATTTTCTGGAGGGACATGGTGAGGGTGCAATGCTAGGAATCAGGTTGCTTGTTTGTCTTCATGAACAAGTGATGGCTGGCTGATGCACCAAGAAATGTGATGTGTTTTTTTAAAGAATATAGGTTAAAGCAGTTGTATAAGAAGGAAAGTCTATTTACTGCTGCTCCCCTGTTTTACAATTTTAACATTCACCGTTCTCTAATATGGTTAAATAATACAGAAGTAATTGAGCATTAATGTTAAAGCAATTATTTCACCCATATCTCATCTGATTAGTCGAGAAAACTGAGTAAAGTTTTCCAATGCTATTTTTAATAGTTTGACAGTGAGAATCAGCAGGATAGAGTTAAGATACCGGTACAGTGCATTGGAGAGAAAGAAGATGAACACTTAAAAGAAGCTGGCCATCAGTAGTTTGTTTCTGCCTTTTTTTTTACTTTGAAGAATTCATTTTCTACCAGAAAATGGAAACCACTATGAAAAGCAGCTATGCTTTCTTCTTTTGTTTTCTGCTTTCAGAAGATGTTGGGAAAATAGCTAAACTGAAAATTGAAAAAGTACAGAGCCATAGCTAATCTAGTTCCTACACCTGCAAGGCCACTGTGTCCTTAAAGCATGATAGCAGGTGCTGTAGTTAAGAGACTGGAAACATGAGAGAAAGAGATGTAACTCCTTTGGTATGAAGAAGCTGATATCTAGAATATAACCAATAGACTGCTTAGCTTACAGAATATTCATGAGCTTATTACTGTTGTACATAAATGTCTGTTGCTCTATCAATAAACTGAAGCTTGCTGATCTCACATTGAGCATCCCAAGTCTTCCTTGCGCCGTGACAAATGGCTGAGAGGAATGGTACACGACAAGAAGACGTAAATATTTTTTTTTAGAAAATTGGTTTTGATCATACTTAAATTGTAAATCATCCTAACCAGAAACATTGACACTCTAATTGTTATTCACCTAACAGAAAGAATGCTAAAATATATGTACTGTAGATAAGGCTAGTGAGATTCAAATGGATTATCAAAGTGTGAAACATATGTTTGCCTATTTTTTTCCTATTTTTGCCTGGTATTTCTCTACAGACCATTAGTTTATGCACTAATTGCATAGAGCTGATTGGCTGCTAGAGGGCATCATGGTTCAAGCTTGCTTAGCACTTTTTAGAAGTGTTTGGAAAGAGGCTTTTTTATTTAATGCCATGTTTTACAAGGAGACAACTCATTACCAAAATAGGAAAAGGATTTTTATCAAAGTTGATATTATCTAGTAGGCAATCAATTGTAGACCACTTCTGTTTTTCTGCACAGGTTGCCTACAAAATACTATTTAAACACAGGGGTTTTTTATGTACTTGGATGTCTTATTTTCATTTTAGAGTTATTTTTTTGATTTTGTGTGTCATGAGGAAATATGGGAAACATTCTATAACCTTTTGGCATTCAGATGACACACAGTATAAATATCTGCATTTTGTAGATAAAAATGGAGACTACCTGTATATGTAAGAATTTGTTTACTGGCAGTCATGACAAGTCGTTAATTAAAATATGATGTAAGACTTTTGAGCAAAATGAACATGATCAATCAAGTTCTTGGCTGGTCAGGCTGTTATGGGGAAAATAAAAGAAAACGTATCACAGAATAAGCTGTGTGGGAAAGGACCCACAAGGATCATCAAGTCCAGCTCCTGGCCCTGCACAGCACCATCCCCAATTGTCACACCATGTACTCAAGATTGTTGTCCAAACACTCCTTGAACTCTGTCAAGCTTGGTGCTGTGACCACTTCCCTGGAGAGACTCTTCCAGTGCCCAACCACCCTTTGGGGTGAAGAACCCTTTTCTGATATCCAACCCAAACCTCCTCTGACATGACTTCAGGCCATTCCCTCTTTTTTATTGAGACTTCACTTCTATTATGTCTACTTTATTCATAAGTTAAGTACAAATATTTGTGCTACAGTAGATATTAGTAATGGGCTGCACCAAGTGAACATCAACTAAAGAAGTAGCCATGCTTGCTTCAGCACTAGCTTCTTCTTGAGGAATCGGATAAAACTCAAAGTAATCAGATTGATGGATTGTCAATAGAAAAACAGGGAAATCTAGGCAAAACTTAGCCCAAGATTGGTCTGATTTACTTGCCAGAAAGATGCTTATGCCATCTTACATAGTCTTCATACTTTCCTGATTCGATCAACAGTTGTTTCAGATCCTCTGCCATTCTCCCAAAGGTGTTCACAACATTGTTTCATTGTAAGCTTGGGTTTTTAGGAGAGATGCTTCTTTTTCCATGTTGCTATCATTCTGTTAAGCATAAAGTAAAAATTATTAGGCAAATAAGGATAAATCCTGAGCTCTGTGATACTGCAGATATTAATGACTTCTGATTTTATAGCAAATGTGTTATTCTAATGTTACTCCATATGAAATGGAAAGTAGTTCTATAAAGTTTCCACCTCTAGAATGTATATACAAGGTGTTGTATTCTATAGGGAAGAAGGCTTTTCCATACATTCTGTGAAGGTTTTTCAACCAACTCTGGTAGTACAGACTACTACCTGTAGCCTGGCCTTAGTAAGCTGAAAGCCTTTTCTAGCTGTTTGTTTACTCAACAAAATTGGGCAAAACCTCTTTATTATAAATAGAGTTCAGTAACCTTATTTTAATGTCTACCTCCATATGCTAAATGAAATGCAGCTAGGCTGTCAACACTAATTGGCCACAGTTAAAAATGAGATGCATGAGCCATATTAAACAATTAGCAAACTGATCCCTGAGCAGCTGCCTAGAGGGTCTGATTGAGCCTCATCACGTGTCTAACATGTTTTTACATTTATATTTGAGCTGTTACTCTCCATAAGGGATATTTATAGGTGTCTGCTCAAGTCCCAGTCTAAGTCTTAACTGGTTTTTCTAACTATTTTTTTTTGTTTTATCAAGATCTGATACTTGTATTTCAACATAGAAATATTGATATGCAGTATAGCATAATGCTGTTAAATGCTGTGAAGAATCTTTGCAAACATTTGTATAATGCTAGTCTGCTAGCAAACTTAATTTGGGGGTGATAGAAATGCAAGTCTGTTTTGGTAGCACAAAGGCATGGGTATTTCTACATACAGCATTGAAGGACAGTTCCTTTTGTACCATTACTTTCTGATCAGCTGATCTTGATCAGTTATCATAAGGTGACTTACTGTTAAATTTAACTTATGCATAATTGCATTTGCTTCTTCAGAGACATTCTCAAGGGAAAACATCTCTGCTTTGGTAGTTTTTTTTTCTTTTAGGTGCCAACTTCAGGCACACTGAATACAGCTGCTCTGTGTGATAGTCCTTCAGCTCCAAGTGTTTTACTTACTGTGTCAGCACCACTATTTCCATTCCATGTACAACTTTAACAGAGGTTAGGAAAAGCTACAAAACTAGAGCCCCCTACTGATGTACAAAACTCTTTGCAGGAATGAGTTGTGAAACAAATAATTACCTGAATAGCTGTGCTGCAGTAAGTTTTTCATGTCTACAGCAGTGGCATTAATTTGAGATCTTGAGGCACCATTGTTACTCTGTGTTGTTATAGGGTTTGTATATGAGCTTGCACTTTCTAATTGCCATGGGTCACAGTCAGCTCTGGACAATATTGCCTGTCACTCCTTGTAGTAAATATGATGATACTGCTTTCTCAGAGATGAACACAGACAGCTGCCTATCCCAGATATTTCAATGCTCCAACATCAAACTTGCTTCATCCCAGAGGTATTGAGGAGTGGATATAACTATCGTACCATGATAGAGAGATCATATCAAAACCTGCATGGTCACCTTAATATTGAGTTTGTTGTAGAAACAGACCACTCTTCAGCTGCTGGCCTTATCTTTCACTGTATTATGGATTGCTTCTTTTCTTTTTCCTTAACTTACTCCATGCCTTATTCTTGCTATTGAGTAGGCTTGCTGTGCAGGATGCTTCCACATATACAATGCTCATATTTCAGCACTACTTCACTTAAAAGCTACATGCTTGTCTCTACAGAGTCAAGCAGTGCGATTGCCCAGTTCAGTAGAAACTGTTTCAAAACTGCTCTGTCTTCACTGTCATCCCTAAATTTCTCCTAAAACCTGAAATGGTTTTCTGCAATGCTTATTATTTGAGGTGGTTTTGTTATTTATCAATGTTTGAGCACATTGATAACTATCTCTTGGTTTTTGTAATAATAAAAGCAAGCTAATCAGGCTTATTGAAGAGGGAAGTTCACTGACAAAATGCTTCATGAAGCCAGCTGATGTCTGTCAATGCTATAAGTTAAAATCGGCAAGTCAAGGCAGGCAGATCCAAGCTGGCTTACCCATCTTAGGGGTGGTTTGTTCATAGTATGTATGAATAAATCTATACTGAATACAGCATATCAGTGTTTTTATAGCAGTGATTTTGAGCTAGTAAGACCTACTGTATCCTAGTTGCTACAAACTGATACTTTGAGTTCCTTTGTAGCTATGATAATTACAGAAACCTTTTGCATGGCAGTAAATGAAAGCAGTTTTTTGTCTGTCTTTTGTTCTCATAATATTTTCAATTTCACTTAGACTGTGATTTCTGAACAGCTTTATATCCTGCTGAAAAACAAGTAATGGGGTTCAACCTCTGAAAACAAAAAAAAAACCTTTTTTTTCTCTGAAATATGTATGTAGTGATGAATATTCAGTCTCTCTGAGCAAAAGGTATGCTTACAGTTAATCTTGGGATGGTGAAACCCAGCCCTGTGCTAAGAGAGAATATTGTTAAAATATGTGATAACTAGGATTCATTGAGAGAAAGCTTTGAAAGTTGAGATGCAAAAAATGGGAGGGTGGTGCGCACATTGTATCAGCAACTCTTTTTATGCTTTTATGTACCTTCTTTTTAGGGTGAGGATTGCAAGTCCATATTTATGGCTGTTTTCTTCAACATTTTCTGATCATGACTGTGCAGTACGAGTGCATTTCTGGTTGCAGTATTTCAGAAGTTAAGCATTTGCCTCTGAGCTGGAGCACATTAGCACCTCAAAGGTAGTTTGAATAATCTGTAATTCAGGTTGAAGTGTTTGGAAATTAGTTCAAATCAAGTTTTCCTGCCACTCTTTGTTTTCTCATCCTAATGGAATAACTAAATGGGTTAAGCCCTAAATGCTTCTCAGTAGTTTTCAAGGATAATGTGCTAAGTGGATTTGCAGGTTGGCTATGCTATTAACTAACGCCTTTGAGGATGACTTGAAAGAGAATATGTAGATTAGTGTCCTAGTACTTCTTTCATAAAAGCTGAGATTTTCTGTTTAGAAATTCAGGTTGCAAAAACCTGGATCACATCTCATATTAGGAAAAAAATACCATTTTAAATTCCATCCACCAGTTCAGCAGGTATTTCCAGATAAAATAGTGAGTATAAGTTGAGATCTGTCCCCTTTTCTTTCAAAAACCATTTGGGCAGTCATCAAGTTGCATTAATGGAGGAAACCTGTCCATACCTGTTCAAAGCTGCCCCTCTGCATCAGAAAGAAACTTAAAAGCTGGGCCAGAGTGCAAGTGAGTTTTAGCAGTAGATGATACTTCATCCTAGCTAGATGCCCAGGAATCCCATTGCTTCCTAGGTTGGGGCCATCAGTATGCCATCCTCTACAAAATGCTCATGGAGGGAATCAATGCAGTAGATGTGTTTAGCACCCAAAGATTCTTTGGTGTTTTTAAGTGAAACTACATGAGAGCAGATACTTTCAAGAGGTCAAGGGATGGCATTTTGGTGTTCAAAAAATAGTTGTAAAATGAAGTTTATGTCCAAAAAGGCTTGCTCTCAGGGACTGATTAGAAGCAGTACGAGCGGACTAAGAATTTTTATGCTAAATTATTTTTACTCAAATTTCTATATCTTTATATAACCTAAATAATATAAAATCAGGTTAGGAGCTCAGAAATTGTATAATTCCTTGATAGTAACATACTGCTATCATGTTGCCCTCACCACTTCATTAGCAGCTTCCTACTGATGTTTCCCCTTGGCAGTGAAGTGTCAGAAAAGATCACTCAAGAGTCTAGGCCCTGTGCCCTCTTAAATTGCCGTGTGTTGTTTTTAATAGAATGTTAGGATTTCTAACTTACTATGTCAGTGGTGTTTTGTGACTGTATTTAAACAACTTGTGCAAGTGTTCTTTCATTAGCAAATTAATTTATTTTTAAAGAAAACCAGATTGTGCATGTCTCTTGCTAAATCTCTAGGAATGAGAAGAAAGTTATGACAACTTCTGGCAGAACTGTTCTTCATTTAATAGCCAGACTAACAGTTCTTAGAGTCTTGCAAAATTATAAGACAAAGCTGTTCTTTGCTGTGTATCAGCAAAGCATACTTTCTACTTTAAAGAAAGGGTAGCTTTGAGAACCAAAAGTGTGATGCTGTCATGTTTTAAAACAGGTGAGCAGCACAGCTGTAGGCTGCTACTGCTTTTTAACCTATTGCTATAAAGTTTTGCAAGATAAGAGCTGTAGGGACACAGGCATTCAGTGAGCTGAAATCCCTGAAATGTCCACCTGTGTTAAACAAAATGGGAACAGGTATGGATGCTTCTAGTCTTTATCAGGCCTTTTTTGTTGGTTGGGAAAATCCTACAGTGATGTCAGTCTTCGTTCATATTGCAGACTTGATAGTTTCTGTGAATTAAAGTATACGGAAGATGCATTTTTATAAGAATTTTCTCCTTGTTCCTTTCTCTTCCCTCTAGGAGTTTCTGTACATTAGTATTCTGTTTGTATAGTATCAACAGAATCTTTAGGTATTTCAGTCTCTGGATATTTAGATAGTGCTTATTTTTACAGAAGGACTCAAAGAGAATTTGAGTGCAACAGACTATCACCTGGGGACTCACTCACTGCCTCATTTTTTTAAGGTGAAGGTTTGCCTAAAGTGAGATCAGGACACTTAGTAATATGTGGCCCTTGAACTTGAGCATGCAGTTTGAGTTTCTGTTCTGTTGCAGGAGTTTTTTGTTTTCTTTTTTAAGACTTGCAGGTAGAGGTAAACTTGAAAGATGGCCCAGTGACACAAATTTGACTCTTCTGGAGAGAATTTCCTGATAGTACCAATAGGCTGCATCAGTAGTGCATGGTTCAGTTCATCAGATTATGAAATTCTGTATTGGTCACAAAATGGTAATACTTTAACATAACTTCTTCAGGCCATTGGTCTGTTGCAGTCTTCTGCTATTCAGGTTGTGGCTACACATTTAAAGAGATCCATCTCCAAAGTCTTTTTGCAGCTGCTTTTTCCTGCTGTGATGTACTGTTACTGCTTGTGTGCTAGTGTAGACATGAAATGAAGTGGGAAAAGGATGTGGTGTAGCTAAGCAGTAACCCAGCTTTAAAAAGCAGTTGAAGGTCACTAAACTGCTGCTGTCTCTGAGATGTCACACAACGAGCAAGATAAATGTATAGCTTTTTCTGACCAGCTTTGGTTTCAGCAGGATGCATTTTAATTTACGTGTAGTCATCCAGGACATACAAATCAATCTCTAAATGAATTATATAGGAAGGAAATCTCATAAAAGCTTTTTTCTAAGGTTTGGTAATATTCCTTAAACTGGTTAGAGCAATTGTTTCTCAATCTACCAAAGTAGATATAATAACACTGCCAGCTTTGATATTCTAACCTGAAGTATGCCTTTATCAAAATCGAGATAGGACAAAGGTAGTTCTAAGTGTATGGAGATTTAAATAGAGGATGTGTGCTTCTTCTGTTAAATCATGAACAAGACTAGTCACTTCTGATATTTCTGATTCATCACCTGCTCCCATGAGCCGGTGGTAATTGTGGTAGAGAGCAGTGAAATCTGCCTTGGAAGTGTTTGAGACAAAGGGGTATTGGACGCTTGCATAAATGCAACTTTAAATAAATAAATAAATAAAAATTGAGTCAGAAATTTGAAAGGAGAAAAAGGTCCTCTAATGCTGAAGAAAAAAAAAGCAGATGAGACAGAATGTGAAAGACAAGTTCTTCTGAGGTTACTCAGAAGAAATGGGACAGAGTTACATCACACATTCTCCCTTAAATTTTATGTACTGAGGGACAACTTAACCTAATTCAGACAGCTTGTCCTTCCAGTGACATCATTGTAATAAGAATTTTTTTTTTGTTTCAAAGCAACTTAAATTCAGCCCAAATCTCTTAATACAGACTCTATCTATTGTAGGAAAGTTTAATTGTTCACAGGTATTATGCCCTAATATCACCTCTCAAAAGCATGCTGATATACTTGCTAGCTTCTTGGAAGACATGAGTGGCGATATCTTGGTCCTCAGTTAACTGTACCTAAACATTTGGCTGGTAGGAATAAAAATAAAAAAACTTTTCAGTTCACAGAGGAAAAAAGTGAAATGGAAAGTTTTCATATACAGAAGAAAAAATTAAGATCAAAACTAAGTTTAAAATTATTAGACTTCTCCAAATTAGGAAAAACATTTGTGATGTCAAACTAAGTGGATTCTTTTACTTGCAGTAAAGTCATGGGGCAAGCCACAGTTCCTTATAGCTGTGAGAGTGACCTGAAAAGTCATTTGCTGCTGAGGAGGCAGTGTTATGTTCCCCATGTCAGCTGAGGATTGCTTCCCTGCAAAGAACTCCAGGACAAACCTCTTCCAACTACTTGCTTTTTTGCCTTACCTAAGGCCAGAACTTTTCATAAATAATGGTCAGTAACAGACTAAAAACACATTCTTTCTCTGAAGGGTAGCTGTATATCATGCTCTTACTCACTGGCCCTTAACTTACGTTGTTGGAGCCTTTTCTGGAATTTTGACATGGTTATTTTCAGCAGTCTAAGATTTTCTTCAGATTGAAGAGTCATTGCATTTAGCAGCCACGGAGCTCTTATGTATGCTGGAGTGTCATTGCTTTAGAAATGCTGCAACCAAAGGAACAGAGGGCTCCACACTTGCTGCCTCCAGTGGGCTCAGGCTGTTTGCTCTCCATTCCAGACATGAACTGATGGGCAGGGAAGGTCGAATTGAAATGTTGTTCTTGTTTTTAAGTGGTTCTCATTGAGTCTGTCCTCCTGGATAGGTGAATAACTGTATTCTGGCCACACAGGTATTATTAATTTTTATTTTGTATCTTAGACTTCACCCTTTGAAAAAAAATTACAATGAAGATTTACAGGCCTATTGCTATTTAACAATCTTTTGGCAAAGGATTTCTTTTGAAAACAGAATAAAGGAAAAGAAAATTAGAGTTATGGATGCCTTTATAATCAGAAAAAGCCATAGCTTCCAGGCTCCAGTGATGTCCCTGACTCAGAAAGGCTTTGGATAAATTATTGTATTATCTCCCTTGAGACATTTTCTCTTTAGTCTTTGAATTAAAAAAATGTTAATATTAAAATCAGTAACTTCTAGTCCATGTGAATTTAATTTATATTTCACAAATTAGAATTTCGGAATGGGCTTTTTCTTCTTTCCAGCACCAGTGAAGTGTTAGCAATTTAATGAAAGAAAGCAATTTTCATTATACTAATAATCAGAGAATCATATAATGGTTTGGATTGGAAGGGACTTAGATTATCTTGTTCCAACTTTCCTGCCATGGCCAGGAGCACCTTCCACTAGATCAGGTTGTGCTGAGCCCCATCCAACCTGGCCTTGAACACTTCCAGGGGTATGGCATCGGCAGCTTGTCTGGGCTGTTCCAGTGATTCACCATCCTCACAGGGAAGAATTCTTCCTGATATCTAATCAAAATCTCTCCTCTTTCAGCTGAAAGCTGTTCCCCTTGTTCCATAACAGTATTTATGTTTTAGAAAGAATTTGGAACCCTTAAGTGAGCACTTGAGGCACCCTAATTATCAAGGAAGGATTGCACCTTGTGCTTCTTTTAGCAGTTTCACATATTTGTTTTAGGCATCTTAAGAATGTTTACAGGGTTTCCACTCAAATCTAGACATTGCTCTCCATGTGGGAAATTCAAAATTTTAAATGGCATTATTTGTAGAATCAATCCCATTCAATCATAAGCAAGGATACAGGATTGTTATTAGTACTTTTTAATAACAATATGGCTATACAATCTCTAAATGACATTTTATTTCATTCCAAAGTATTAATTGCAGTAGTAAAGCCCAAATATAGTGAATTGTGCAGCTGTAGTTGCAGTTACCTTGCCTTTTCATTTGCAGAGGTTAAGTGGTCACATTATCAGAGGCAGTGGGTTTTGTTTTTTTCCCTTCAGATCTGCCTTTTAGGAGCACAGTCTATTGCCCAGGGCTGCAATTAAAACTTGTGATGGCATTGTAGCCCATGCTGTCAGCAGTGTTGGGAACTCCAGCTATTGGAGCTGCACTGCTACTCCATTTCCCATCAGGGTTCCTGTGCAGCCTCCGGGGATTGCAGTGGGACTCCTTGTAAGTAAATTCCACATGGTGTTTTTAAATTGCTGGTTTTCAAGTTTAAGCATAGCAACTATGCTCAGCATCGAGCCAAGGCTTTTTCTTCTCACATAATTGCTTTTCATCCTGAAACTGGAAGGTTATTACCAGGAGCTGCTAATATTTCTATGTGCAGTTTGATAACAGTAGGTGAAAATAATTCCAGACCACAAGTGCCAGGAAGCACAAGTTACAGGTTTGGTTTTGCTCTCATTCTAAAGGTCTGACTTTGAATATAAATGAAAAATCTGTTTACTGCTGAACTAAAAAAAGCTACCCGTGGTTAGTGCCACTTCATAGAGGAAAAAGGCAATCACCTCCCACTCAAAAATATACCATAAAGTATTTAGAAAAGCAAAATGTATTTTAAATTATACTTTTTGAGTATGAAGATTTCTTATTCTGGAACTCCAGCTGCTGAGGAACAAAGCAGTAAAGTCTTATTAATTAATACTTTTCTATTACAAAAAGACAGTAAAATGTTGTAGTGTTTCTTTAATTGCAAATGAAGAAGCTACTGGTAAATATCACTGGTAGCTACAAAAATGGTTATGAATATAAATATAGTAAGTAATAAAAATTGCAAAGAAAAACACATTCCCTTATTTTGAAACTATTTGGATATTCTGAAAGCTTGTCATAATTGTTGTAATTTTACACCATTAAAACCAGATTCTTTGTTAAATTTATTCACAGAGTAAATAACTGCTATCTATGATCATTAATACAAATTCACTTGACTTCAGGCATTTTTTCTTATTCTAGGAAAGTTTGTTCTGTTTTGGAATTTCAATTAACTCTGTCATTAAGTACTACTATATTTCTTTACACTTTGATTTTCCTTTTTACTCTTTGGCTTCACTAGAAATTAAGACTGTT
The DNA here is from genome assembly GCA_024865655.1 of Emberiza elegans. NCBI lineage: Eukaryota > Metazoa > Chordata > Aves > Passeriformes > Fringillidae > Emberiza > Emberiza elegans. The sequence goes on from JALJVW010000206.1 coordinate 60,757,676, forward strand.
TTATAGATATTTTGTTGAACTCAGCTGTTTTTATCAAGGGTACAATGCAACGCATATACATAAAAAGTAGATTAATGCTGTGTTCAGTAGAAGATAGCATTCAAATAGGCAGCTCTCACAGAAACTTTAACTTTTATAGTTGCATAATTAGTACCTAATCTTGCTTAAGTTCGACACGTGGGTAAAATCTGTATTATGCTGTTTAGCACAGAACCCAGTGGGATTTGAAATTGAGAGACTGCCTGTGAAAGTTAAATGAACCAGCACTTCACTTTCTGCCTCCTGCTCATGCAGGGGCTCTGCCAGTCCTGTCATGGCCTTTTGCTCTTCCTTGCCATATTGTGCTGCTTTTATGTCGAGCAGTTAAACTTTCCAAGTCAATTGCACAAAAATCAGTTCTTCTGTCCCTCTCCTGATAAACCTTTCCTTGCTTTACCAAATGCCTGGTGTACGCTTAGAGGAGCTTGAGGAAAGAGAGGACAAGCATTTGTGATTGGGACACAAGAATGATTTGTCAAGTGATTTTGTGTGCTGTCTAGAGAGCACTGTTGGGTGGCCTCTTGCAAGCTGGGTTATGGGAATATAACTGCATCTGCTTTGGAGTTATCAGTGCTGTATTCATTCCTGTAAATTGCTTTATACTGTAGAATTAATAAACTTCTGTAGTATTATTTACATTTATTTTGCTGGACACAGAGCAGTTTTGTTTTCACACCTCAGTGCTGGAAGGTTTGCAAGTTCAGTGCACAGCTCCAGAAAGATGGAGCCACCACTCACTCTAGTTTGATTTACAATCTAATACTGCCATTCACTGTTAATTTCACATGCTCAAAAGTGCTGCTTGGTTCATAATTTTCAGTGTCCCTTTTTCTACCTCTGTCTTCTCATTTTGCTGCTCTTTTAAAGTTTCTAAAATAGTCAACTGATTTCTGTACTAAAAAGCAATAGTTTGGGACAAAGCAGAAGGGAATGTTTGGAGGGAGCCAGGGGTAAAGATTACAAGATCATTTTATAGTTAGTTTTTGACTTTATATACTACAGGGGGAATATAAGGTACTTATTGAAACCTTTTGACACATTCCAATGGCAGACTATATTATTTTTTGCCAGTTCTTCTTAAAATAAAATACATTCAACACAATGTCAAATACATGCTCAGGACATACAGGTTTTATGCTGAAATGGAGTTGAGTTTTAGCTGTACTTACTGTCAATACTGATTGCTTGCATTGCTTACAATGAACAGACATTTTTGTGGCAGTTGAAATAGACCTAGAAATAGACCTAAAGAACTCCTTGTAAATACTTGGTGGGTTGGGTTTTTTTCTATTTCTCCCTTAAATTAGAGAATCAGTTGGAGCAAAAGTCGTATTGGAAAGACTGATGGGGAAGGGCAGAAATGTGTGTATCCTCTGTGCAGTACTGGAGCACAAAATTTACTGCTGTTTATCAAACTTATTCTTTTTGTAGATTATCAGTAAAGAGGTGTTTCAGACAATTGTACCACTTTTAAGAGATCTTTTGAGAAGTTGCGAGTGTTATCCTGTTGACTGTCTAAGGTAGCTTCTCAGTTCTAATAGAACTTAAATGGCAAAGCACTTGATAGTTTAAACACAAAAATTAAAGTTTATTCACAGCTCCTTTTTGTTTTTAAATATGTAGTTTGCATTAGTGTGTATCTAGTTGTTACTTCCAAAAACTTGTATAGTTCTCTGTCATATTCATAAAGCTGTATCAAAACATTGCCTGTAACTTAATTTAAAGAAAAATTGAAGTTGCTCATAGCAGTTTTGTTTTTTGGTGGGGTTTTTTTGTTGTTGTTTTGTGGGGGTTTTTTGTTTGTTTTGGGGGTTTTTTTGGTGTTTTTCTTGGAGTCTTAATTCATTTTGAATGTGTAAACTTCTGGAGTAAAAACATTTTTGGCTGATCTGGCCTGTTAATGCTATGGAAGGCTTTGACTTCCCTTTTAGCAAAGCTTCATGTACTTTTCAGCTCTTAATTGGAGAATGAGACTAAAAATCTCATTGCTTTTTGGTGTTTATACTTTGCATGAGTGCATGCTCTGCTTCTCCTAAATGAGAAATAAAATGGCTTTGTCACATAAGGACTTCTACTGGCTTTTATAATTGAGTGTTTAAGAGTTGCCAGGCTTTTGATTCTCTTGCTGAATTAAACAACTTCATTTTCAAGGGATAAAGAATTTTTCTTTTTCAATGTTAATCATTGTTGCTGGGTTATAAAAGTCTATTTCAAAGGTAGCTGCTATGGGTACTAAAGCAGTAAGCATCCCTTCACTGTATCTTACCAGTAAGATTTGGAATTAGCTGGCATTTTCTTCTGAAGTATTCTATATTCCATTTATATTAATCATATAAAATCCAATCACATAAGCTGAAGCTATAGTTGGTTCTTGGTACATCTGTATTTGTCATGTTCTGAATCAGATTAAAAGTTTCCTCTGTTCTTTGAACTTTCTTATTTATTCAAAATTCAGGTTATATACATATATACATATGTATATATATATATATTCAGGTATAGCTAAATAGTTGGTGTTTAGATACTAATTAAGTTTTTTTGCCTGTTAACTTGTTAAGTGTCATGGGCTGAATTCTCACTGCCTCAATGAAAATACTGTTTGCTTCCCATTTCTTTTGAGAATTGTAGAAGATGATGATGTAGCACATTTTTCAGCACATTTGCAATTTAGCCAATAATTAAGCAGGAATTCATGTTTAGGTGCCTTTCTAGTTAGAGATTTGTAGGGACTGTCCCACATCATTTTCATATGCAATGACTTTTTTAAAATTCAGTGTATTTCTGTAAAATGGCATATATTTGTGTACAACTAATTCTAGTAATTCTAATATTAAATGGCATTTCAGATTTCAAACAAATAATGTTATCATTGTACAGGATGAAAGAAAAAATGGCATGGCAATAACTAGCCTGCTAGTCTGTCAAAATTGTTCACACAAAGTATATTTTAAAATACTATCAGACTTCAGTTTGAGAGAGGCATCTGTAATACTGAATGTCTATCAGCCTAGCTTTATCCTTTGAAAACCTTAACATATTTTGTAGTGAGAGCATAATTTTAAACATAAGACTTTCTGGAAAAGTATTGCTTTTGGAATGAAGGACTGTAAATTTTTAATGTTAAAGACTTGCAGGAAATGAGCTGTTAGAGCTGTGGATCTGTGCTGTCAATTACTGGCCATGTCAGCTACCTGGAGTGTCTTCTACCAAATCCATACGACAGGGTCTTCCTGCCATCCCATGCCAAACTGTAACACTTAAATCACTTGAGACTTCCGCTGTGTTCTGTACATGCAGGAAATTCCCCATCCTGTGTACTTCTCATTCTTCTCCTTGGTTCACCATTGCCTTACCTCTAGCAGTGCTTTCAGTCTCCCTGACCTTTAATTGCATTCCATGATTCTTATTTGCGATGCATACGACAACTTCTGTTCACAGGAAAAATGTTTTTAGACTAATATTATTGGATTTGACCCAGCAATTCCTACAGTTTATACCTGAAACTGCCATTTGGATGTAGATGTGCTGAACTGGTTTGCAGTTGCTTTTAATGAGCTAAACAAAGAACTTAAAGGTCCATTTCATGAATGACCAGATGTAAATTACTTTCTTACAGCTTTCTTTTAGCTTTTGGGATTATTTGTGTAAAAGCAGCAAATAAACAGTGTAAAAATTTTTTGTCCATTTTCATATGCAGATATTTTTCATCTTGATAAAGGTGATGTGGATTAGTGAGAACAAAGAGTAGTAGTGAAGCATATTTTAATTTATGTTCAGACAAGATGCTTCTAGGAAAAATTCTTAAATATCAGTAGAGAAATGCTCACACATGGCTTATTTCCATGTCTTCTTCCAGTCACAAAAATTGAGAGACTGGGGGAATTTTTACCTGTGTTTTCTTATGTTTTCATCTCTTTCTGAAGGTTGAATACTAAGAGATTATTACCTTTTGAAGCTCATTAGGGTGCTCATGAGTATGATTTGCTTTTAGTGATGGTTTAAGTAGATCCGGACCTGTCACAGCAAATTCATAGGTTATTAGAGGATTATCAAATCCTATGGTAGCTTTTCAAAAGTAAAAGACAAACAAGTATTTAAGCCTTTTGATAGGTTTGTCCTTATTAATTAGCACAATCAGGCAGTCAGGTTAAAATGGGGTTTGTATATTCTGTTTCATTCATATGGTATTATTTATAAATTGATTTTTTTTACCATTATATATGTATCAAGGAATACCTGTAAATATAAGAATTCTTACTAGAGATTTTGATGTCTTGCCCAAGTGATTCTATATGTTATAATAATATAAAATGTATCTAGTAGAACGTATGCATCAGTATGTTACAATAGTATAAATCATCTCTCCCTTTAATTTCAGAAGACAGCACTCTTTTTATAATAGTTTCTTGTGTGACTGTCATGTATGTGAGTATATGTGTATCTACCTTAAGCTAAGCATAGAATAAATATACTTTACTGGAATAAAATGTTGCTAGAGTTGTTACAGAAACTGTGTGGAAGACATGGGGGTTTAATTCAAATTTTGACAGAGGAGGCCAAGGAAACTTGAAGCATATTCTTAATGATGATTTAAGAGTGATCCAATGATTATGAAAGATTAATACAGAGTAGTCTGCTGGAAGAAAAAGTGACTCCTTCACTCTTTGGCAGGTGGATGACATCTTAGGAGAAGGCAGTGACGAAAGTGATACTGAAAAAAAAAAGCCAGAAGAGGAAGGTGAAAAACCTCAGACTAGTGCAACAGAGGCTCTAGGGAGGAAGGCAGATCAGAGACCTGGATCAACATCATCGTCATCAAGTGAAAGAAGTTTAACAGGCAGTGTACCCAGGTATGAATTTTTCAAATGGAAGAAGTGTTCATGATGTTTCATTGTGTTTGTGCTATTCAGTATGCTTTCTTACAATCTGATATTTGCCATCTGATGTTAAATTAAATATGTAGGTACCTTTTTCTTCTAAGTCTCTGAAGCTGTCATGCATATCTCTGCAATGTTTTGGGATTTATTTAAGGAAGTGGCCTTAGTAAATGTCTTATTGAGAACCAGGGTATCAACTGTTCAGAAAGAACTGAAGGCAACTGAACTGTACTCTTCTAAAGTTGTCTCAGTCCTGTGTCAGATATAGACTCATGTCCTCTGCAGTGTTTCTTTAAGTAAAATAAAGCATGGTATGTAAAGCTATGTTTTTTTCTTCTGAATTTTTGAGATAGTTTTATGTTGGTCATTCATAACAATGAGGTTGTTAGGATGCCTTTCTACTTAGAAATTTAAGCTTGCTAGTCTCTTCTTCAAAATTGGTTTTAGTGTCCCAGCATTGACTGTTGGATAATGACTATCAACCAAGTTGCCAGTTTACTAGAACTTAATAAGCTAAGTGCTTATGTTAAATATGTTGATGAATGGCTCTCAATTTGCAGCCTGTTATTACTTTTTAAGCTTAACAATTTAGAGCAAGCAATATAAGATTTTAATTTAGAATTGCAGCGGTCATCATCTTGTACTATAGCGTGCTGAAAGTGAAAAGATGACTCAGATGATTCAGATGTGTGTTGTAGCTCCTTTCTGCTCTCTAACCAAACTCAATTCCCAACTATAAGACTTCAAGCTCTAACACTTTTTCCATAATGAGGATAATATAAGTACTAGGTTGTAAGCAACTGACTTACATTATTTTAACTTTTCTGAGTTTTGTTCTAGCACACAAAGAAGCTATGAGAGAAACTGCAAAAATTGCAACAGAATGTGATACATAAATGCTTATGGAGAGATTTTGATTGGGGTAATAATGTTGCTGTGTCTTGGCCTTATTGTAGAAAGAGTTACAGGAGAAACTTGCATGGCCTTTCAGTTTATCATAGGTATTTCTAATCATTGAACCTCTTCAGAAAAAAGTCTGCAAGTTTAGAGAATTTGATTTGTCTCAAATGGATGGAAGAAAAATTTGCTCTCAAATGAAGTTTGAAAGAGGAAAGACAAGCAAATGACGAATGTTTTAGAACACAGTTTGAAGCAGCAAGGCATGTCACTATTAAGTCATCCTAATACTGTGATGTTTCATTGTGTGGAAGACATACCAGTTTTTGGAAACCAAAAGGAGGAAAGAGTCACATTAAGGAATATTGCTAAATAACTATTCCCCAAGTATGGCATAAAAAAATAGAGCAAGTGCATTTATAAGTAAGTTTTATTCCACATACAGAAAAGTTTTTTAAAAGCTTGGCAATACTTCTTTACTCAGAAACTATATAGACATAGTAGTGTTCTTGTTGGAATAAAGTCTTCGAGTAGCTTCTTAAGTAACTTTTCTATTCTCTTCACCTCTTAAGAGTTTTCTTGTCAGTTTGCTAAATTGTATTCAGTATTGAGCTTGATAGGCATGCTGGAAAACATACTCACAAAATGCTGGTTCAGATGCTGACCCAGTGTCTACAAGGCAGGAAATTCTGCTTGATAAGAAAGAAACCCGTCATTCCAATTACATTTTAAGTTTGAAGCTTTAAACTGATATTTTCATGTTCAGTAAGTTTTTTTTATGTGCTAAAAAGGTACTGTATAAGAGGGGAAATGCAAGAACAGTCTCTGAAAAACAGAAGATGAACAAGAAACAGTCCACATATGATCCAGTACTCCTATGATCTGGCTCAGCTCATTCCTATTAGAGATGAGGCCTACATAGACTGTAGGTTTTTGCTGCTCCTCTACATTTTTCCAGTAGTTACTGACACTGGAGCCATAGCACTTAAAAAAAACTAGCACTTACATTTAATCTTAGTCTTCAGTCTTGAAACTTAGAGAATACCATGATCATTTCTCTGATTGGTGCCACTTCTGAAATTCTCAAGCATGAAGGAGAAAAAAAATCTTTGAGAAAACTGGCTCCTACTGGAGGGGAAATGCAGCCTTTCTCCTGGATCCATTGCTAATTCATAATCAAGGAAAATTGAGCTCAGAGCTGCAGAAATCCCACAACTATCTTTTCTGTGCCCATTTACTAGAATTTTAAAAGGGAACAGTGATGTTTTGATTCCTAAGTGTTTTCTTTCAAATATAATAGTACTTCCTTAGAACAGCCACTCTTTTAAAAGACAGAAATTACAGTTTTTCCTTTCTTTCTTACTGACAAAAAAGACTGCTGCAAACTCTGGTGCAAAATTTTGTTGGTGACATCTTTTATCCCAGTTGAATGAATGTATTCATTGTCACTGTAACTTTATTCCAGTTTCCGGTCTTGAGACACTCTACTTTGAGAATCTTGGGACCTAAGTTTTTTTACAGCTCAGTGCTTCCCAAGCTGTCAGACTCAGAATTGTTGTAATCTGGGATATTTTTCATAAACAATTTCAGTGACAAACCATTCAAAACATATTATGGAACTATCTGGTATGTGGTCAAAGTCTTCTTAAAAGTACCTTTAATAGCCAGCAGCACATCTCAAATATGGCTGACAAAATAATTCTAATGGTAGAAATTCAACCATTTTGCCAAAGAATGATGGTTCCTCTGTTTTCTTACTCAGGCAGTTAATTGCATTGTTTCACTAGTAAAGTAGTAATGTTATTACACCTGAACAGTCTTCCAAAATTCCTTTCTAGATGATGTGAGTGTGCTGTTGATTTGATTTTTACAGTATAGAAAAACTGTAAGGTCTAAATTTAGAAATATTGGTGATTTGAAGTCATCATTTCCTGCCTCCTGGATCATTTGTCGCATTAGCATAGCTCACTTAATCATCAAGCAATCTGTCTGTTAAAGAGCTTCTGTGGAAGGTCACCCTAGAAAAAAAATACATGTTGTGAAGTTAATTTTAAGAACTAAATCTTTCATTATCTCCTTTCCCCTATAATAGATTTTATTTAAGGGGACACTCAGTGATGTCTATCTGCAAAAGGAAAGGGGATCAAAATTTCTGTACGTGGTCAGTGCTTGGATGTTCAAGAAAACATTTAACCTTGACCTTAAGTGAGCAAATCCTAAAGTAAGCAATTGCTTGTGTTTGCAGGTAATTGGAAAGTGTTCTTTGTCTGAAGAAAATTCAAATTAATTTTGCACTTATTGGTAGAACTTCTCCCACATAATTCTTTCAAACTTGTCATCTGAACTCTGTGGTGTGTTGTTATTCTAAACTACTTAATTACATTTCTGGAGCCATTAGAGCTTTCCATGCATAATAGTGATTTTTTGAAAATCTCTTGTTCAGACTCCCTCAGTAAGAAGCAGAGTTCATTATTGGAATTGGCCAGAACTGGAGGATCAGTTCATTTCTAGAATTGCACTGTGGTTTTGGCTGTGGGCCTGCCATGTCAGTGGCCATGGGATTACAGAGGAACATGTCTCATTTTAAAGACTGTTCCCTCAAAGCTTATTCCATATAGATTCATGTTGCAGAGGCAACACTTAAGATATGCATTGGTGAGTGAGGTTGAATCTTGCAGCTTGTTCAGGGGGATAAGATCTCTGCATAGAATTACGATTGCTGGAAAACTACAGAAAGCAAATATGGCAAATTTATTGATTTTGGCAGTGAGATAATGAATCCCAAATCAATCAAAGTATGTTTGATAGGAGCAGCAGTTCATTGTTGTTCCTTGATGAAATTTGGTAAATAAATGCAGTTTTCCTACTTGAGTGTATTCAATGCATTTTAATGAGCATCTCACTCTATTTCAGAGAGATCCAGTATATCTCCTTAACAAAACAGGAAACCCACTCAGTCTTGAAAGAGAACGTATAATCATTGAGTAGGGAAAAAAAAATAGCCCTGAACTCTGCAAAGAGATCAGTGACAGGCAACCACCTCCTCTCCCAGTTGTGGGAAAGATTGGTTTGCTTTAAGAATTTGCAGTGATAGGTGGCATTTGTCAGCTGGAAGGTGCTTCCCTGAAAATGCTTCTCGTAAGGTGAAGCAAGTTAAGGAAGTTCAACATAGATGATGTGATGGCCCCAATTTTATAGATTATTACACTTACAAAGTTTCAAATTTTGTTTGAGTCTATTTCACAGAAAACAACCAGAATTTGTCTCCCATGATTAATTTCCTGTAAGTTCGGCATTCTAAATTAAACATCTGGGAGAAGAAAGCATCCTTCAGGTAATATGACAATGTGATTAATATTTTTATACATAACCAAGTTCTGACTGATTTTTGCAAGGTTGTTGCAGGTGTTTTTTTCTTGGGTTTAAAATTTAACTTATATGGGTAATACAACACCTGGATTGGCCAGCATGTTCCAAGTCTGTACAGTACTCTTGTGATTAAATGGCTATTCAGAGGGATGTTTTGAGGCATTAGGAGCTGAAACTTTCACCAACTTTATTTTTCCCAAAACTGTTGATTGTGTTCAACCTCCAAAATAGAAATTTTTCTTGATTCCTTTTGGTATATTTTTTTCCTTGGCATAACAATTGTTCTCATAGTTACTGCAAGCTGAGAGTGTGTTTAAATTACTGAATTCCCTTATATTTGTAGCAGTTTGGAAGTAAACAGACTCTTTGCTGTAGTCCACATAAGCAATTAAAAAATTACTGCAGTTTCAGTGAGGTTTTCTTTCCCAGAAGCAATGGTGAAACACTCCAGACTGAAATCCAGGATTAGCTTCTAAATAAAAGTGCTTCTGTTGGCAGCACATCTTGCTGTTTTCACATGAGCCAGCTGTTCTACAAAATTTTAATGTCATTCCTGTTTGGAAGTGATTTTTATGAACACTCCCAAAATGGAAGAGGATTCTGGGCATGCAAGGCATAATTTGCTTCTGTACTTATATATTAAAAGTAAGTTTCCATATAGGAATGTTTTTATTTGAAAGAGCTCTTGTTACACAAAATTTCCACGTGAGAATATCAATACTGAGGTAATAACAGCTTTTTGAAGCTATTTTAATTAACTTTTTTTTCCTACAAAGGTAGGGTTTTTTTTCAAGTGTGTGTAGTCTCAAGTACTCTACCATCTGCTACATTGAATCAACCTGCTTTCAGTTTGATAGCTGGAAAATTGTAGGTCCGGATTCTAGAGGATTGAATAAATGGAAACAAGTGCTGAATCTCAGTTGATAGTTTCTGTATCAAGGGTGTGCTTTTTTCAGGCGCTCTTGAAAATTGTCCAAATGTCCTGAAAACCAGGAGTCCTTCAGCTTTAATCTTTATCTAATAGGGTTAAGATCTGATTAGTGACCACCTCCAAAGCTTCATTAGGGTAGCTTTAGGCAACTGAGGTGCTTCCCATCCCATTCCCATTTTTTTTGTCTTTGTCTCACATATGTGTGGTAAAATTGACCTTTCCTAATTTGTATTTCTGAACCTGTGATTCTATCCCCTCCTCTCCTTGGAGAAAAAGTAGTTGGAGATAGGTTGTTTTGCTGACTTGAACTTTCTGCATCTGTTAAGTTAAATCCCACCCTTTGGATCTTTGTTACAAAGCACAAAAGATGGTTTTATGTGCCAAGGATGTTTGTGCTTGGAAAGTGTAGTTACAGACCATGCTTTGTTTCATTTGAGTAGTTTTCTTCATGAAAAGTAGATTTGATTAAAGTGAAATAGTGTCCAAGCTCTTAAATGATTCCTTCCCTATAGCAATCTTTTTCATAAACCTTCAGTAAATACTGCAAAGTTATTCTGAGTGTGTCTTTACTCACTGATCTGTGGAGCTTTAGCTGAAACCTGAAAAGTAAGGGGTTTTTAAATCAGAAGAGTTCAACAGTATTAGAATGTAATTGCAGATATCTAGAGAAGTCACTGACAAACTCAACTGTTCCAATATCATATTGGATACATTTTATAATTACCAGTGGAAAATTTAAAAATGCACTAGGAGAAATTGGGAACTGGAAATGTTACTATTCAAACTCTGTGCCAACACGTTTTTGTTTATCACCCCAGTTATTATCTTCAGATCCCTTTTTTTGAAAGATGCCAATCATATCACTTGGCTGTAAACACACTTCTAAAAATCATCATTCTTATACTGTGGCCTCACAAATGTTATATATAATGAGTAGTGCTTCATTTGCAAGTGAAGTAACAGAGATTGCTGGGACAGTCTTTCTTTTGAAGGAGTATTTGAAGACTTACAATAGAGAACACAAGCATTCAGATGGCTATGATAGAGCAAGTCTTGTAACTGTGCTACTAGAAGACAGGGATTTTTCTTCTCACTAATGAGGTTAAGCATCATTGGGTTTTCTTATAAAATGATGAGTTACTCTGTAATTAATTTAAAACTACTACACAATATAGTTTTTAAGCTCTCTGATAAGAGAAACTGCTTGCTTTTTTTTTTCTTCTTATTAGAGCAGGATGAGGGATCCAGCATGACTTCTGCCCTGAGGAAGCTGTCAGCTGCTGGCTGTGCTTGTCTGTGTGTTTTCTTAGACCAAAGGGCAAAGAGCCAGATTTTTTCCACCATGTGAAATAATTTAAGTGGAAAACTACTTTTTATGTCTGCAGCCACCAGAAGAACTATGAGACCTGTTTCTTACTCGTGGCTCAAAAAGCAAGTTACTGTGCTGACCACTTGCTGGTCCTTGGTGTCTCCTCATATAAGAAGTTACCAGCCATGTTATATTCAAGAGTAGAATTGTTGTGGGCAAGTCACTTTGTCAAGTGAGGGGAAAGGAGTGCATCCTATGGAGACGGAGTGCCGAATTCTTCTTAAGCTGGTGTTTCTCCACTGGAGAGATACCTGCCTTCTAAAACAGCTATGAAACAGTTTATCTGCATCTTAACATTTGCTCTCCAGTGAGGTTTGCCGTGCTCACTGAACAGAGCTAACAGAATGAAGGATCACTAACTCCTTAGGTGCCTTCCAGCTGGTCAGACAGTATTCATCCTTCAGCTGTTTATAGAGTATTGTTCACATCTGTTTCAAGTCTGCTTTTGTTCTGGAGGTTTCTTCTTCTGTGAGCAGAAAAGAGTAGGAGGAACACACAGATTTGGTCAAAGTCACAAGGGATTCTCTCTTTAGGTCTACATTCCAGGTAATTTAAGGTTTCAAATGTGTTCCATCCTGTTTCAAAGCTACTGATTGTCTTTCCTTAACATTTCAAGGAATCTTTTTGAATTTAAGATTGAATCATCCAACTCTTTTATACACAATATTTGAAATAATGGCATTTGCAAAATGGCAGTAATATTCTACTTGTTTACTGTGTCTGAACTGGATAATATGACTTTGTTGGATGCATTGCAGGAGTTTGCTCTGATGCATGTTGTTGGATGCTTCTTAAATAGCTTTTCACAAAGGATTCAAAATTCCATTGCCACGAAAGGATGATACAAAATTTGCTCTGCTTCCTAGGAAGTCTTTACTAATGGAAAGGTCTCTGTAGATTTTTCTATGCTAAAAATGTGACTTTCAAGGTTTTTTCTCAATATTAAATTTAATTAAGTCTGCATTCTGCTATAATGAATGCACTGTAAAATTAGGGCTTGTGTTTTTTCCTCCTTCTTCAAAACTATGAGGCGTATCTAAGGCATTTTAAGCCTGGAAGCCTAACTTTAAATCATGTGGGAATAATTGGGTTGGAAAATGCAGGTATGAGAGTTATTTCATGGTTTTGTGGCATTGGTGTCAGGAGGAGTTGAAGATGTAGAGGGATGTTCTACACCCTTGTAAATGCACAGTAGGGTAGAAAGATGCTGGAAGTTACTGGCAGGTAGGTGTGCTCTAAGGAAAATAAACGTGTGGTTCTATTTTCAATACACTTAATTTATAGTAGAGAGGACAAAAATGTCTGACATGCTTAACTAGTAAAACTAAAATTGATAGTTCAAACTAAAATTGATATTTTAAGCTATTCCCCTAAAACTAAATTGATAGTTTAGGGGAATATTAACATTTCTATTTTAAAATAAAAAATAATTGATTTCTACAAATAAAAGGATATCTAGGAGATTCCCTCACAAGAGGGAACACTGTTAGAAAGGGAGGTTGGCACTACTTTTTCAAAAAATGGAATGGAATTTTCAAATACAAGTAAAAAAACTCTCAGAGTTGGTGAAAAATGTTTTGCTTCTTCATTTGATATTCTGTGCTATCTGATAGAGTGGACTGTTCCCATGGGAGGGTTTTGAGATAAAATCTATATAAATTTGTTAGGTTTTTGATGAGAAATTATCTTTCCGTTTATATCTTAAACTTCCACATCTGTCTGTGTGTCCTTTACTTTTAGATTTTGTGTTTAATTTTCTTCTGTTGCTGTGGTAGAGGGGCTTTTTTTTTTATTGTTCTTTTAAATGAATTAGGCTTTATTATCTCATATAGAAAAATTCATGTGGACAAGTCTAAAAGCTTATAAATCATCAAGTATAGTTAGAACTACTCTAGCTGTTCAGAAAACAATTTGGAAAAGCATAAAATAAATGGATATATTATTTATTTCAAATTTCCTTAGAGGTTAATCAGAGAGGAAACTACAGGATATTTAGTGGAACATGTTTGAAAGCAGTTGTGAGAAATTAAGGAGTTTCTGTGTACAAAGCAAATAGTACTCAGCCAAGAAGCAAATGGTAGCAGTGAGGGTTCCTGTGCTACATCCAGGTTGTATCTCCTGAAGTGTTTTAGCTGAGGTGAGGAGTGTGCCTTTGCAGCAATGCTTTGGTGCGGCTCCCAAAGGGATCTCAGGGTTCACCATTTCCTTTAGGTGAGTGTAATCTGGGGTTTCACTCCAAGAGCTTGCTGTGAGCCAGCCACTAATGCACCTTCAATCCAGAGAATGAACTGAGAGGTTGTCCAGAGTAAAACCCTACTTTTGCCTTAATCTGCTGTAAGGACCACATGCATGAATGCCAAATGTATTGTCTCATTGCATACAGTGTCATCAGGACAAAAGTTAAAAAGTCACTGGAATTACTCTGTTTAAACTTTTATATGCTTACAGAGTTGGATTCCTTTTTTTATCTCTTTTGATATTCATACATCTAGACAGTGAACACAATTTTGCAGTTATTTCTTGAGCATTTAAATGTTGGGACATTGCAATATGCTATTTTAAAATTTCAAGTGGTTAAATTACTTAAATTATAAGCATGAAACTGATAAATGGTAAAAACAGCTGTATAAGCAAATGAATGCATGGCTCAGTTTCTTTATGAAAGCACTTAAGTAGATGAGTCATTCATATCTTCAAGCTTGTTAATGATTTTAATGGCCTGAAGTTTCAAACTGTTACTGAAAATATACCTACTACAGTTTTGGTGAAGTTGCAGACTAAATTACAGTTGTGTTTCCAGCTGCTGATTAGTCTTGTTGGTAAACAGAGTGCATCCAGTTGTCAAGATGACTAAGAAAAATACTTGAGGAAAAGGAATCTGAATATTCAGTATGTAAGGGAAAGTTTACCTCCTGTTTTTTTCAGAGAAGTCTTCTCTGCGATTTTTCGGTTAGCTTTACTCCTATAATGTTGTCTTTAACACTCTAATGTCATACAGTTACACTGAAAAATTACAATTTATATTGGAAAGTCTTTTCTTGGCTACATATATAAATTGCATTTGCAGCCTGCAAGACTTGGGAGTGACAAGTCCTTTCTTCTGCCTAGGAATACTTACCTAGGAAAGCAAGCAGTCCAACAGCTTAATTATCTGTAATGTGTACAGACATTTTCTTACACACTCAGGGAAGAGCCTAATAGGCACTTGGTACCATCTTCAGCTTTAGATAATGAGCTGCTGCTGCACTGAGAAAATCAGAAAATTGTATGTGATTCATGTATTCACTCTGTTCCTACTAGAGTCTTAGTCATGAATTACCATGATCTCAGTGTTTTCAATGGTCATGTGGTGTGTTCTTGCTTGAAATTGTGTTTTATCCACGTACAGAAAGGTAGGCACAAAACCAGATACATTCAGATGAACTGAAGGAAATTGTAGAAAGCAAGCATCTGGGATTATATAGAGTTCTTTTCCAGAATCCTTGAGTAGCCTCTGAGAAGTTATTGCTTTTGTAGAATTTTGCAAGGAACCCTCTTCCCAAATTCATAATGAGACAGATGACACTCTGGAAACTTCCAGCCACAGAAATCTGTTCCTGTTTTCTTTTTTTTCCACTGTTTTCTGGTATCATGAGTGATCCAGGGAGAAGGAATTCAAATTTTGAGCAGATTTGCAGAGATAGATGCAAAGGCATCTATCATTTAATGTCTTGTCTTTATAACGTATAGCCTGGGTTTGTTCAGCTATGGTCCTTTTTTCCCTGAGAGCTAATGTGTCAGTATGTAAAACACTGGAGTAGAACACCTGGGAAGCCAATGGATTGGGTTTGAGGCATTGGAGAATGAAAATGATGGGAAAGTAGATCTTATAGCAGGTCTGCCCATCTCTGTGTTCTAGTGCTGTGGTGGTGGAGGCAGGACCAGCGTGCTGCTGGGTTTTTTCCTAAAAGTTTTGGAATATATTTGGGTGAAAGATGGGGAGAACAGGCAAGAGTAATGGAGTACCAGATGTGTCTCCTCAAGTTCTTCTGGCCCTCAGATGGATGCCCAGATGTTCAGCACTGGGAGCAGCTGCCATAACAGAAGATGAATAATTTCATATTCTTGCAGACCTAATCTAGCATTTGTTCTGCATCAGGTTCTTCACATGATCGCAAAGTTTCCGGTGTTTGGTGGCTTCTCTGGTCTTGGAGAAGCATGTGCTACTTGTGCAAGACAGGAGTTCTCAAAAGAGCTAGAGAGGCAGGGTGATAGTGCTGCAGGCTTTAGTATCTCCAAGGATGAAGCCTCAACAACCTCTCTGGATAAGCTGTGCCAGTGCTTAATCACCATCACAGTGATAAACTATTCCCTGTTGTTTAGAGGGAACTTACGTATTTCCGTTTGTGCCTGTTGCCTCTTGTCCTGTCACTGGACACCACTGAGAAGAACCTGGCTCCATTTTCTTTACATTATCCAGTCAGGATTTTGTACATGTTCATTAGAGCCACACTCCACTCCATCAAGAGTCTCTGAGGATCCTGAGACACATAACCAAAGGCCTTAGTGAAGTACCCTCTGCTTTTCCCTCATTTACCAAGCCAGTGATTTCATTGTAGAAGTGTATCAGGTTGGTCAGTCAGTTTCCCCTTGATGAACCTATGTTCAGCACTACTTATCACTTTGTCCCTCGTGTACCTAGAAATGGTTTCTTGGATCAGTTCCTCTTTCACCTTCCCAGGGACTGAGGTGAGGTTGACCTTCCCTCAGTCCAGCTCCTGTTCAAGGTAGGAGTGGTATTTGCATTCCTCCAGTTAGCACATTTCTCAACCACCCTCAGTCTTAAAGACTGAGAGTGACCTCCCAATAACATCACCCACCTCCCTTTGCACTTGTGGGTGCATCCCATCAGGGGCCATGGGTGTGACCCATTTGCTTAAGAGTCCTTCCCTGTGCTATTCCTCTTCCTTGCTGAAGTCTTTCACCATCTTCTCTGGCCCCTGAAGGTTTATCTTGCTGGTAAAGAAAGACTGAGGCAAAAGAGACACTTACCTCAGCCTTTTCTGGCCTTTTTCTGTGTCAGTGGCTCTCCTGCCCCATTCAGCAGCAGGCTCATATTTTCCAATTTCCACATTTTTTCCATTTCATACTTACGGTACAAGACCTTCCTGTTGTCTTTGACCACATCAGCATCTCAGGGTCATTGCAGCTAAGGCTGCCTTCAGCCTTTCCACCCCCAAGCCTCTGCCTCATTCATGCCTGAGATCCAGCAGAGCAGCTGTCCTCCTTGGCTTCTCTGTTGCTTGGGATCAGCACTGTGCAGGGCTGTGACAGAAAGGCTGAGGCCATACTGTGCACTGAAGGAGTGGAAATATCTGAGCAATGTAAGAGCTGGATACATACTGATGGACACTGAAATGCTGGAGGTGAGCTTGTACAAACTCAGGTCCAGCACCGCCAAGCAGCACAACTTTCAGACCAGCAGCTTCTTTTGAATAGCTTGTAAACCCTACAGAACTAAGCATGAGATGCTTCCAGTGTGCTATCTCTAAAGGGCTTGTTTTGAGTGTATTTTCCATTATTCCACTGCTTTGGACCCATCTGGAAACATTATGTGGAGTTGCAGTACCTAAAGCTAGGTCTTGCAGTGCCCTAGCTTCTGCAGTCTCTTGCAGTGTGCTTATGTTGCACCTGATAATACTCAAATAATGTGAGTTTTCTGTTGTCAATATTAACCCAGCTTATCCGGTGATACTGACCTGATCTTTGTACATCTTGCTGGGAGGAAAGGGAGAGAAATAATCCTCCCCACAAAGTCTTGTTGCCCCTGTTTTGTACAGGTGTGAAAACTAAGGAACATTTTTTTGTAAGAATAGTTTTCTGTAAAAATATTTGATACAAAGCTAGCTATTAAAAGCTGTTCTCACTAAAAATAGTTTTCTCTAGATACTATTGACACATTGCATCAAAGTATGGAAGAAAGAAGGAGAAATACCATGTTCTCAGTGGAAAGGCTCATCTTCCAAAAGAGCTCAACAACAGTGATATAAACTCTAACAAGTCTTGAAAGTTTTCCTTCACTGTACCAATTAAAACAGCTTTGATAATTGGTGTCATCTCCCGCAGAGTTTTAGCGTTGCTAAATCTTTCTACATTAAAAAATAACTCCTCAAACTGTTCCTATTGCCTGTGTTTGTGAAGTTCTCCTTTCAACTTTTCATGGATTTAACCTCTTTCACTGTTTGTAAAGGAAAATATATGAGCTGTAAGGTGATGCTTTAGCAGGAGCTTAGAGCACAAGTATAGAATGGATATTAAAGTGTAATAGCTATGACATCTATATTGCTTATCCAGGGAATGTCTTTTTTTCCAGCAAAACACTTTGCAATTCTTTTGAGTTGAGGAACCCTTCTCTATTTCATCACTTTTCAATTTCTACGTGGTTGGATGTCTTAGGAAAAAGGCAGGTTTTTCTTGTGAGGATGAGAGAGAATTTGAATTAAGGAAGGTAGAAATTTTAGGGAAACTAACAGAAAAGGTGTTAAATGTCAGGGATGATACCTTAGTATAAGGAACTGGATAATTCTGGGGGGTCAGAGCAAAGACAACACAGCTAAATCAAATCCTAAAGACAGTAGAGAGGAAAATATGCTCTTGGTAAATCAAAATTAGGTGCTTTGGGTGTAAAGCACCACATACCTTGCCTGGCAAAGTCACCACTGCTGCTGTGGTGCACCCTTTCTGTGAACAGTACAGCCCTTTCAGTGATAATAGAATGATTGCATTTTCTTTCAGATATGTCTTTCAGTGGCTCCCAGTCTGGAGGAAGAGAATTTTCGGAATCACACTGTTTGAATGTCTTAAGAGTTTAGGTACAGGAATGCCTTTTGTAGATATTCTGTCAGCTACTCCTGCTGGTAGTGTTTTACAGCTCTGTAATTGGTTAGACTTCCCATTATCTGAAGCCATTCTTCTAAATGAATATGCCATAGTATCTTTCTATAAATAAAAATGTGAATGAATAATTCCCATGGGCTGGCTGAGGCTTTTATAGTCCCTTGAATGTTTATTCAACATCATCTCTCTTCTCTCATCACTTTCTTCAACATCATCTGACTTCTTTTTTTACTTAGGCTTCAGAAAGTTGTCATCTGTTTCCATTATATAAGAGCTTTTAAATAATCTTAACATTTCTGAAAGGACAATTGATAAAACCCTATCTTGATTTTAAAAGGAAACTATCAAGTCTATTAAACCCTTCAGATGGCTTCCTTTTAGAAATCAAAATACGGCACATGTGTATGTTTACATATATATCAACTGTCCTTCCTCTCTGGGGATCATAAGATACCATAAGACAGACACTGAAACTCATCATTTCTTGGGCAGCAGGGACAAAAAGCTGTGTTCCACAAGCAAAAAAAATGCAAATTACAATCTCTATAAGAAGAAATTTTAAGTCATTGCTGTCTCGTATATATTTTGAAGATAAAGCATTTTAAAAGCAATAGTTTTCATACTGGAAGTTACATATATTGAGCTAAAGAGATCAGCTTTTAATGATATTAATACTCATAGCTGCTTTTTGTCCTACACAGTTACTTATAAAAATTAAAAAGGGGATGGAAAGGGGCAACTCTCCCCAAAACCTAGACATCAGTTCTGAGCGATAAGCCTGTGTGCAGTGGAAAGATCTCTGCAGTCCAACCTGGGCAGTTTTGCCCTGAAGACTCATCAATGAATCTTGTAGGAAAATGATTGTATATTCTTATTAAAATATATTTTATTTGCTTCTCTGGAATAGGGTGTTGTATATTTTTTGTGCACCTATCTAATGCCTTAGAAAAATATTATGAATATTATTAAAATCAGGAGATGTGAGAAAGGTATGCTGTGTGATTAAGCAAGCTTTATGCTTGCAACTCCATTTGTGATGCTTGTACTGTTTTAATTTTCTTTATTCTCATTCTTGATGGTGGCATTTATGAGATTAAACAACAGTGTTACAGCCTGTAGCCTTAGGTTTCTTTACAAATTTTATGATTCTGTGAGGGAAATTAAAGCTATAAGAAATTGCATTAGGAAAAACCACAGAAGGACATTGTTCACTTCATTGCTGCTTCTGACAAGTTCAGAAATACTTGGAGATACTGCGAAGGTCTCATATAATATCTGTTAAACAGGAACAAGCATTTTGGAAAGCCTCAGATCATTAACTGGATAAGGAAAAGAAAATCACAGGAGAGAACTGAGAGTGTGAACTTTCACACATCTAGACTATTAACTGCAGCTAAAATTAACCAAAGTGCTGGTTCACATTTCGATCATGAGACTTCAGTCTTGGTCTTGTATTTCTCTATATTTCCTACAAGGAGCAAATGCACAGCTTGTGCATGTTTGCTCAAAGTGTCAAGCTGCTAAATTTCCATTGCAGGGGTTTTTTTCCTTTTTTTAAAATGGAGGTTCTTATTCTCCTAAAGGCTTTTAGAAAGTGAACTGCACAGTCTAAAAGTTCTCAGGTCCAATCAAGCAAATCTTGACACAGAATCAATGTTTACTGTGAGAGCCTGGGTTGATCCCAAGGTGTTTCTTTAAGGTATAGCTGGGTCTTTCCCACAGTCCTAAAATGACCAGAGTTGTAGGTATGCCTATTATCTCTATGTCAGCTGTCCTAAAAGAGCTGGCTCTGCTCACAGCTGCAGCAGCAGAATGGAACACATCCAGTGTGCTGCTGACTTGTTTCCTGGTCAGTGGTGCTGATCTTGTCCTTGATAATTATCACAATATTATCACAAATACCTGGGGTTTTTTCATAAGTCTTACAAAACAGGTGCCATAGCTGAAGTTCAGTAGGACTGAATGACTTTTGCTGATTTCTCCTAGGATGAGTCTTTTTTGGAAAGAATATCTGAGCTATTTTTGTTGTACAGTGTTCCTAAAAAACTTGAATAAATTGTTTCTCAGTAACATTTATATCCACAAAACATAAGATTTTTTTTCACATCAAGTCTATCAAATATAAACAGCAGTTGAATTTTTTAACCTTCTTTCCTTTTTGTAAGAGATTTTTTTCCAAAGCCTTTCTCTATGGATATATTTTCCTTCTTCTGGCAAGTTCCTTTAGCATTTCATGGTATGAGTGAGGTGTTCACCATTTAACCTGTCACCTTAATGTATTAAGCTTTATGTTAAGAATAATGTAAGTTGTTACAATAGTTCTAAGAAGATTTTTTTCATTGTTCACCAAAAAGCTGAACAGTGGTGTTTTGAACTTGTGCAAGATACTTTAACATAATTCTCTGGTATCTTCACATTTCCCTCCACAATATGTAAATTGCCAAAAGACATACAAACTGCAGAAGACTACTTTTCTCACAAAGTAATGGGTTATAATACTTGTGCTTGTGTTAGACCACATCAGATGGGAAGTTTGAAAATGCTTTGAAATAGAGCGTGGTTAGAGTGAGCATCTGCCTTTAGCCTCTTTTACTGTGTAACTGTGAAAATACCTAGAAGTTATTCAGGCGCAGTAATGCAATATTATTCAGTCCAACTGTGTCTGTGTGTGCAGTTATTGCTTGGCTTACACTGATACTATGGTTATACCTGTTAGTATAGCAATTATGCAATGGAGATCAGGAAAAGAAGTGTCTTTGGAAAAGTGAAAAATAGCATAAAGCTGTCTTATACTGCTTTCAGTATTGGATTTGAAAGCTAGTTTGTATTAGTACATTTTTTTATCAAATTCTCTGTAGACTAAGTCATCAATATCATTTTTTGGTCATGGGTTTTCCTGTTTCAATACTATGTAGATTAACTGTGCAAGTTTACTTGATGCTAAGTTCTAACAGTTCTGGTACTTCAGGAGAAGGATACACAAGCAATTAAAAATCTCTGTGTTACTAGTATGTTACAAGACTTAGGAAAGTGCTGTTAAAATATATCCTTATTTTTCTCAATTCACTTTAGGTCTAACTAGGTTTCACTTGTGCTTTTCAATAGATGTGTGCTGGTATCTGTAAAATGAAAATTGGGGAATTTCAGTTGCCATTTTTTCTAGGGGCAAAAATTTGGAATCATAGGTGATCCAGCAGGAGAGTATTCGCCTTGTTCTCCTTGTCTCCTTAAATGTGTTAATAAATGCTAAAGTATGTGCAGGAATTGCTGTTCTTACATTTCTCTGTTCTAACTTTTGCTGTCTATAATGATTTAGTGACTCTGTCTATAACTTAAGAGTTCTGAGTGAATAATGAGATTGATTTCTCAGTAATGCCTCAATGTATTTGAAGTAGACGTCTTTCTGCAGTCATTGCCTTTTATCACTGCAGAGCCATTAACTAATAGCTTCCATCCTGGGACAATGGAGTGACTAGAGCCTGAGGGGAAATAATTTTCTATAATATATCTGCAAGAAGTACCAGTCTACAAGAGCTAGATTTTTGTAGAAGCAGACTTCAGAAATCATTTGTTACAATCATTTTGGGAAGAATGAGGGCTAAAAAATGATGAGAGGCATTCACATAATCAGAGAGAAAGAACAGAGAAAAGAGACGTGCTTTCTAGTAGAGAATTCTTCTTTAACTGTGAGGCTAGCTGAAAAAGAAAGTACAAAGCAATGAAAAACAACACTTCAGCTTGGAGAAGAGGCCGTATGTGGCAGGGACGACCCTGGCACCTTTCCAGGACCCCAAACTTAGGTTAAAGCAGTGATCAAGACTAGTGGAAAGAAAATAGGTCAACATGTTTGTCTTTTCATCTAGCTCTGTTTTTCTTGTGCTTGTGCAGTAGCAATGAGTTTGTCTCAGGATCAAGAATGAGTGTTGAAATAATCAGTACATCACAGTTAGAAGATCTGTAAAATCCACATTGCTGAGATCAAAGTTGAACGAAAGTGCATGGATTAACTACCTGGGAGTGAGAATAGCCCTGAGCAAGTCCTGGGAGCCTACAGCAGTTAGGTGCTTGTGGTGAAGAAGGAAGAGAGCTTGTGTTGATGAGATTCCAGTCTAACCCTAACCTTTCGT
Organism: Emberiza elegans; assembly: GCA_024865655.1. Classification (NCBI taxonomy): domain Eukaryota; kingdom Metazoa; phylum Chordata; class Aves; order Passeriformes; family Fringillidae; genus Emberiza; species Emberiza elegans. The sequence goes on from JALJVW010000206.1 coordinate 60,780,161, forward strand.
ACTAGGAGCTATCTGACCCTGTATGAGAAGCCTCCAGACAAGAAGAACTCTTGATAATATAATGCTACCTCATGAGCTTCTAGGTTGTGGGAGTGAAGAGTTTTCAGAACAACACACAGATGTTCATTAACTGTGGGGTAACAGGCAGTTACCTGATGCTGGTTCCTCTAGTCCAGCTGGGAGAGATGCTATTATGTGAAACATTTCATTTAAGTATTCCTAGATCCAAAAAATGTCAAAAGCACAATTTATGCTTGCATAAATGAAGGCTGCAAGAAACTAGGTTAATGGGAAAATAATTTGGAAGTTACTGACTTACCTGCTTAACGGTCTGCCACCTTGAAGAATGAGCAGCCCAAGTTTGGTTCATGTGATTGCCAGGGCAAGAGGGTGAGAACTAGAACCCTGAGTGAATTTAAAAATCTGAGCACCTAGTGTTCACTCACAAAGGAAGAGTAGGAAAACCATTTCATTCTGTTTTCAGCTTCAGAGCACTTGTGACACACAGAGGGGACAGTTCCTTTCTTTTCTAAAATCTGAGTTCCAGTAAGAAACTGGAGCATCAGATTGTTCTGGATGTATTTCTGTTCCTGCACAGGAGTAATTAACTACACCAGGTTCCAGTATCCTGCTTCCACTCACATAACAGTTCCCCCAACACCACTAGCCCATTTCAGTAGTCTGTAGATATTAATGTTGTTCTGCATCTGTGGCTAATGGTGTGGGATAAGAAAAATGTAAAGCAGAAGTTCAGGGTGAGGCAAGCCCATAACGTACTGCTTTGGTTTGTGTGTTGGTGAAAGAGCTGCACTGGGAACTGAAGAATAGCACGGCGTTGCCCCTCAGGTAATTTAGGCAGCATTTTTTCCTTTAGTCAGGCTGAATTCTTCGCTGCAATTTATAAGCTATTAAACAATTTATGTTTTTCCTTAGTAAGATATGTGGATATCTAAATATCTCTTGAGAATAAGGAAACTAAGAAGTACATTAAGATGTGTCAGTGAAAGTTTTTAATCCCTCATTGTGTTGAGACCTAGGACATTAGTGGGAAACTGTAAGGTAACATTGTTCCTTGTGTACATTGTGATCAAGAAAAATAGCTCTAGTTTCCCTAATGAATTCTAAAACTACTTTAAATTCCACATAATAACTAATGTGCATTAATCTTGATCGCTGCAAGCTTTAATGCCTGCTAAACAGCAGTGTGTTTCTTCAATTAAAATGCCAGCTTGAAGCATGTGCTAAAAATGTTGGTAGAAGAGAAGCAGTACTGCTTCTTAATGGAAGGGGAGGAAATCTAGGAATCAAAATGGGTAGATATCCCCATTTCCAAGTAGTTTATTAATCACTTCTAATAGATACGTACATTGGGAAGAACAAAGTCAGGTATTTTAGAAACCTTGGATTTGCTTCAGAAGACTGTTGTATCTGTATCAAGCCAGTTGCGGAGATCTGTCCCTGTGTTGTTTTCAGCCATGCATGTGAAAAGCAAAATAGGGATGTTTTGATTCCCCACACCACTGTAGATGTCAAAGCAGCAAACGTGTCCTTTACTGTGTGACCCAAGCATATTGCCACTGCATTGCACAGAAGTGGTCCCTGTTTGCTGAGGGAAAAGCCTCATGTTCAGAGCCTCCTTTTGCTGTTCTCAGATTTCCACTGGGGCTTGAGTGTGCCTTTAGCTATCCCAGTGAATAGTTACTGGAGAACACAATTGAATACATAAGAGTAATGTTTTGCCAGTTGCAGTGAAATAACCCATCAGACAAACCACATCACATTAAATGTTCTTGCAAAGTATGTTCCTGCTAGGTAGAGAACCTGTAAAGCTTGCAGATTAACACAAAAGATGGCGAAATGGTATGTCTCAGCTGATGTTGCTGTTTGCTTCAGACCACTGAATGGTAATACCAGAATTTTTTTAGTGTCCCAGGTGTTAGCAAGGGTGGATAAACAGCATCTGAGCAGTGGGGCCATAACTGCCTGCAAGATCCTGGTGTGTGGCGGGGCTTCTCCTCTTCTCCTCTCTGCCAGGGCTGTGCACAGGCTGTGCCCCTCACCCCCTCACCTGTGCAGGCTGAGGAGGAGAAGGGGATATCTGAGTGAGGTCAGCTGTGAAATGTGTTCCAACAGTCTGGGAGAGGGCCTGTCGAGTGCTTTTATTTCTAAAGTCAAACAGAGAAGTGTCTCATCCTCTGCCTGGCATTTCAGACCTCGCTCTTGTCCCTGCATCTGTGTGGCTATGTCATTCTCAAGTGTTAGAAGAACAACTTGTTGCAGTCTCAGTTTTTGTTACATGTTTGAAGTGCTGTGGTCTGTCTAGTCATTTGGCACCTGGAGAAACAACTTTTCACATTTCTCTCTTGTGCACATCCATGTATCCAGGTAAATTGATAATTGTACTTTATCAGAGCCTGTGGCTAGTACCATTACACGGATAAGACCAGGCTGTCCGGGTTTAACTCCAGATACTAAGAACCGCACAGTCACTTACTCACTTTCCCCTGCCCTGTGTGGCGGAGAGCCAGGAAAAAAGTAAGCCTGGCTTGAAATAAGAACAGTTTAATAATAATTGAAACAAAATAAATTACTGTAATAGCATCATAATAATTGTAATGAGGAGGTAGGTTTAATTTCTCTAAGGGAAACAAGTGATGTGTGATACAAGTACTCACCACCTTGCTGCTTCTTCCTCAGCAGCAATCAGCCCCTCCTGTCCAATGACCCCCAGTTTATGTGCTGCACATGACATTCTGTGGTCTGGAATATCCCTTTGGCCAGTTGGGTCAGCTGTCCTGGCCATGCTCCCTTCCAGGTCCTTGTGCAGCTCCTCGCTGGCAGAGCACAAGAACCTGAAAAGTCCTTGGTTCAGGGTAAGCACTGCCGAGCAATGACTGAGCCATGAGTGTTATCAACATCAGTCTCACACTGAATTCAAAACATCACACTGTCCTGGCTAGTGGAAAGAAAATTAACTCTCCATGACACAGGCTCAGCAGCTGCCTTTTACTCTGGACTGATAAAAAATAATGAATTGCTTCTCCTTCAGATGTCTTCTTCATTAGTGGTATGGGGGAGACTGCAGCTGAATAATACCTTGAATCTAGGTTTTGGGACAGCACCATCATAAAAAATTGCAGCTTTGCACCAGAAAGTACAGATCAAGTATAAACTGCCTTTGCTAGTTCAAATTTATTCCAGAAATATCGACAGAAAAAAATGTAGAGCAGACTGTAGAGGGGCCCAAGACTGTGAGCCAGGAGAGCTGTGATCTGCTGCACTGGGTTGTTTGTCACATTGTAGCTGGTGTGAAAACACCAGGTATGGGGAATTCTCAGCGGTGTGATTCCATTTGGCACATAGGCTGGGGGCTGGCACACGCCTTTTGATCCAGATTGAACTGGTGATGCTCACTGACCCAGTATTCTAGAGATCCAAATTTAATGAATGCAGACCCACTTTTTAGGGAGTTTGTTGGTATTTCACAATAAAAAAAAGATGGCTGGCATTTCAAATGTGTTGCTGCATGTATTTTTATGCTGTATATATCATTTATGCTAACCTTATAAACTCATGTAAAAGTCACGTGGTTCTGGCAGATACTTTTACAAACTCAATTCAGATTTTTCTTATTTGTAAACCAAGCCTTGACACTACTTTGCTCTGTTTCTAGTGGAAGTAGCAAATATCTAACAAATTTCTGAAAATTTCTTTTACTGAGAAGTGACTTTCTGCCTTGATGTCATTTCATTTTGTAACTTACTAGCTTTTCTAAAACATCCTGTAGCAAAATGGACTGTCTGAAGTCAAGTGTTGACCTTTAAATGCTGATAAATTATTTTCTAGGTTCTCTGTGGCTTGGTATTGCAATGCAGTTATGTCTCCAAAACAGTCTTCCAAAGCCTGTTTTAATGCATGAAAAAATATTTATTGTGTACAATTTCAACAAATAAATAAAGAAAAATATAAGTTGTCAGGGCTAGGAATTTGGGGAAGGAAGAAGTGAGGATTGCCAAGATAACATGTCTTGCCATTGGGATAAAGAAATAAGTAGCAGAGAAATGTAATATTGCAGGAAGATGCTGTATGATACAGAGAAGAAATCTTCCAGCCCGTTGCTAGATGGAGCAATCTCAGTCCCAGGTACTATGGTGTAACCCACAGCCTCACAGCAGCTCCAATTCCCCAACTGTTGTGCAGTAAATACTCGTTGGAAGCTGACTACAGAGATGCTGGACCACTGGCTTACCAGACAGTGAGGCGGGCAGCAGAGTCCATAAAGTGGGGAATTATCCAGTAAAATCACATGGCAATGTGAGGAGGATGAAGGGCTGACCATTTTTGGCAGGAGTGACCTAGTGAATTTCATGAAAGAAAATGAGTGTGTGGAAAGGGGGGGTGTGTATTTTGGCCCATAGAACACAACATTTTAAAGGAATTTGAAGTCTTTTTTTTGTGCCTCAGTGGCAATGACAGTACTACCAGTATCCATATAGAGTTAGTGATGTGTTTTGTCTTATTTTCAATATTTTATGATGAAGCAGAGATGTTGTTAGTTAATATTCTTGTGAGCAAAGCAGAGAATGAACATTCTAGAAGGATGTTTGGTTTAATTATTTGCAATTTAACCTCAATTATTTATTGAAAACAAGGACAAAGTAAGAGATGAGTTAGTAAAAATCAGAGTTGAAGGCTTTGACTAAAGATGAAAAATTATCTTTCTTTATAACTTGGTGTAGTCCATAACCTACAGATTAAGGTAATCTATGGCTATCATATTTAAAAAGCCACCATATACCAAATCCTACTTCCAAACTCCTTGATTAGCACAGTCAGTGTGTTGTCAGCTAAATTCCATCTTAACAATTTAAGAAGCCAAATAATGCATTTTGAAGAGTATTCTCAGTGTTTGTAAGTGATGCTGGCAAATCCAATCAGGATTTCAAGTGTTACTTTGCAGTGTTGGGGGTCTTCAAACTGGAGTTGGTTCTTCCTTATATTGGCACAGGAGTACTTCCAGATACACATTGTGCTTCTGTGAGAAAAATGAAGGCAGTTTTACTTTTCTTAGATAAATCAGATGGTGTTTCTTTTCCAACTTCTTGTTTTGATGCATGGTTTTGAATTTTCTAAATTGCCCATGTGTCCGTTTTTTTTGGCCCACTTTTCATCTTAATTTTTTATTGCATACAACCGTTCTTTAAAACAATTACTCATTTCGATCTCTAAGGAGGACATTATTCTTCATCACTATCTGAGACTATTGCCATCCTATACAAAATTTAGTCTGAGGAATTAGTCCATTTTCAAAAGACTTTTTTCAAACCAAATCCCAGTAGAGTTGGTGTACAATGCCCACCCACGTGCTGGGAAGAAAGGCTTGAAACTATCTTTGCTCACTTCTGAGCCTTGGTATTACAGCCTCCCAGAGTTACCCAGAATCTCTACAGAGCTACAGAACTACTCTCTTAACTTTTATTGTCAGAATAGTTAGTATTTGTAAACTAGAAGAAGCTGGAAAGAGAACTGATGCAAACAACAAAGGCCTGGTTTAGCTTTCAAGATTAAGAAGTGATGTGCTAGAGTGCATCTGTGCATTTTCCTTTATGAAAGTGTCAGGTAACAGTCTGGCATTCCTCATAGTGAAAAGTATATTTAATTTTCTCTTGTCTTCTGTAGGTCGATGACAAGATTATTTGTTGTCTGATATAAAACTGCCACTGTCACCTTTGCCTTTTGAAGAAATAATTATATTGCATGTTGTATATGTCTTATAAGTACATGGATTATTTTTAAACAACTTGAAGTTAATAACAAGTAATATTTTAGGGATGCAGTTTCTATTCCTGTGATTTAATTACAGAAGCAAAATTGTAGGTTCAGCTTTTCAGTTTTCCATTATCCAATTTAATTGTTATCTGTATCTAAATTAGTTCAGTGCAGAGAAAATCACACAGCATTTAATTTTAAAGTTTTATTGCTACACTGTTTGGTTTTGGAATATCCCAATGTTTAACTATTAGAAAATCACTATTTTCTTCAATAAAATTAATATTGCTAAGAAACCACTGTTGGACTGATTTTCTTGTTATTAAACTTTCCCCTTGATCTGAATATTAAGAAAACACAACCTCATCAATGGGACAATTTTAGCAAAATTTACCAACTATCCTTGTTTAATCCAGAAATCACTACAGTGTGTTATTTTAAATTTTCTGTCACTTCCTGACTTAAAATACTCTAAATTTAGATATACATTGAGCGTTTATTTCAGAGAACTACCTATAAAGCTGTTGTAGGATGTTTCTGGTTTCCAGAATAGTTTCTCACCATTGGAATTGTGCACAGGTGCACTAAATTTTAAAGCAGAAAGGCACTGAGGGTGTACAGAATTTAATTAGCTCTCACTTTACTGTTGTGTTAGTTAAAATACTCTTTAGAGATGTCAGTTGGAATTGGTGGGTGCCTGCAGGAGGTTTTTGTGAGGAGCGTTGAAAGCACACTGTTCCTCCAACTACAGGGGCTCTCTCTGCACCCCGAGGCTGTGCAAGGAACATTCTCAGTGCATAATTTTTCTGCATATTAGATTTCTGGATCACCCTGTAATACTGCAGACAGCATTGGATGAGTTCTTGAGGAAATATATGAGGTGTCAGGCATTTGTTCCTCCGGTGCTAAATAGTATCCTGTTTGTCCCAGCAGGAGCAGAAAGTGAAAACACACACTGCAGCTTCCCAGTAGTGCTGGGGTGGTGCTGTTCATGCTCCCACGGCTGTGTGTGTGCCTGGCAGTGTGCTCTGCTAGTGCCAGGGAGGAGCACCGGGACAGAAAATCCAGTGTCCCCACACAGACGTTCCAAAGAAATTGCCAGAGGGTAGACACCTGAGTTACAGGCAGGCTGTGGACAGTTGCTCACTCTCATATCAAGTGTACATGAAAGGGCATAGAATCAGAGTGGTTTGGCTTGGAAGGGACCTTGAAGATATTGCCGTGTATCCCATGTTAAAAAAACATAACCGCAAGACTTGGAACATCTGTCTGAAAATTTAACCATCTTGTCTGTCTGTCCCATGTAACCTAGTAATGCTCACAACGTTGATTTTCAGTTTGTGTGTTCTCAGAGCTCAAGGCATTGACGCTTGTTAGCCAAGTACTGGGCTGACATCTTCAGAAGGGGTTGAGGAGGAGTTTTACTGGATAACCAGCCCTAATTCTTTGTAACTGAAGAATATTGCCAGAGAATTAGTTTGCCTGAATACAGTGTTCCCACAGTCAAATTCCTGTGAAAGGAAGTAAAATTCTAGTTGCATTACCAAATGCCACATCACCTTCTTTCCATTGTGGAAGGAGTTTACACAAGGCTGTGGTCTAGGTGTGTATGGAATCCAGGACAAACCTTCCACATGGAGCTTTGGAGGTGTGCCAGGGGTTGGTGTAGGTTGTGGTGCAGGGCTGTGATGATGTTAGAAGGCAGCACACAGTTCCAAAATGCCCTTTCGAAACTACTTATGGCTGCTGTGTGAGTGTTCTCATTAGAGAGAAACTTGGCTGTATTTGGTAGCAAATTGAAGTCCTAATTTATAACATCAGTGCTGTAAGCTGATTGCTTGTAAAAGACTAAACACATTTAGTCTGCAGACTCTGCTTTGTTATTGTAGTGATTTTAGGAGGTATTGAAAAAAGTCAGGTCAACTTGCAAAAAATATAGGGTTTACTCATTATCAGAATAGTGATGGGGATTGTGGGTATTTGGTGTTTAAAGGATACGTGAACATGTATTTAAGTTTTTTCTGTAGTTTTCATTTACAAGTCTAAAATAAGGTTTGGAATTTAAGATTTAAGTTTGCTTTGTTTAAAGCAAGGGTTATGTTGCCCTTTGAGTTCCTTTGCTAATTAGATGTTTCTATTTTAATGTAGCACTGTATTTCTTAAAGGGATGAAAAAAAAACAGAGACAATCTGCTTTTCAAGTAAGAAAAGAAGAATGTTTTACCAACATTATTTTCAGCCAATTATAAATTAAGACCTTAAGATAATAGAAGCAAGAAATACTGGGCTTCTTTCACTTTGTTCCCTATGGCTCTACTTTCATGTGTATGTAATTACAAAGAGTTTTTTCTGTTTATTTTTAATGTCATTGTGAATTCCACTTAGTTTATTTAAATCTCTTAACAATTCATATAAATACATGAGATTTTATGAAATGTAGTTCTTTTTTGAAAGGATTTTTCCAGCACGTGAACTTGTGGACCTCCTTTTACTGGGTATTACAAAAGAAAAATAGTTAATGCAAAGGAAAAGGTAATTTGGATTGTAGACGTTTTTTCACAGAGTTGTAAGATATTTAAAGTTCTGCATTCAGTGTTTTGGCAGTTGTTCATGTGTGAGGTTAAACATACTCAGTTATTATAAATGTGTTTGGCTTTTAATAACAGTCAAGCAAAATTCATTATAAAAATGCAAATCAGGCTAATGGAAGCCTGCAACGCTGCTGAATCATTTTCTCTAAATAGTAAGAAGGAATTCTGTATGAGCTTAACTTTTCCACTCAAAAGTGCTACACAGTATGGCTCTAAAACTGGAAATGACAAAGAATGGGCACAAAGCAGTGAGGAAAATATACATTTTAAATAATTTGTTATGTTAATAGGTACACCACCGTGGGGATATACTGCTTTTTCTCTGAAGATAGAAATTATGAACAGAGTGTTATCTCTCTTTTCTGAATTTGCAAAGAAAAAATGCAGCTCTGACTTCCTGATGTTCTTTCTCTATACTTCTCTGAGGCTTAGCTTTTTATTTGATATCATAATACACTTTTACATGTTTTTTGAATACCTGTGAAGCTGCAGTTTACAGTACACAAATACTGAAAAATTTTTATATCATAATAAAAAAATGCTAACATTCAGAACTAATACTTAGCTGTGTTTTTTTTTTTTTGTTTTCTTTTATGGTTTTTTCCTCCCCATAAATGACTAATGTTTCATATTAAGATTGAACAGAGCTGTCATTCTAGCCTTCCTGAAATAACAAGAACTGACAAACAGATAATGGTCAGGCTTTTGGATTTCCAAAGATACTGTTTAATATAACTGAATGAGGGATGAAATATGAGAGAGGCATCTATTAAGGTTTCTGGAAAGTCTTTTTGTGGGCTGGTGCTCCATTCTTTAATTAATTAGTCACACTGAGTATTTCAGATCTCTGTATTGAGTTGATTGTCCTCACCAAAATCCAGTTGCTGTGAAGTACATTGAAAATTTAAAAGTTATTTTCTTGCATAAAGTAATAATTTTGCTAGTCTTTGCTGTTATTATTTAGTAAATTAACTGTTCTGCACTGTCAAGAAATAATGAACTGGCAGTGAGGTATTATTTCAGTGAGCTGTTATTTCTTGTATTTCTTCACAGACCCTTTTCTTTCTTTTCTGTGAGATCTGTGCTATTGATTTATGGCCCAGCAAATTACAGTATTTGGGCTCTAAAAGCCTGCTTGTCCTGACATATCCTTCAATACAATATCTGCAATTGTATGTTTCATATGTGTAAATGACAGCTGTCAGATTGCTAATTTCATTTTTCAGTGGGCAAATACCATCAGATTTCATAGATGCAGTCTTACAAACAGATGAATACAAAATGTTTTCAGCTGTGAGCATTGTGGTATAGATTCCCTTCATGACTTTGTATTTATTTCTCAGTTAGCACTGCTTGTGTACTTCTTATCCTCTACTTGTTAAAGATGCACAACTCATTTCTTCTTTTGCTGAGTAAGACTCTTTCAGGTTTCTTTAATTCCCAATTAGCTTTACTTTGCTAATAGTATCATTAATGCCTGAAATAGCACTGTAGTTCTGAAGGCTGAAATCATCACTAAGCAAGTGTTGCTAAGGCTCCACACATTTGTATAGCTTTTAATGAAAATGTGCTGAGATTTCTTCCAATTGGGCATTCCTTTTCCAAACTACATGCTAATAAAGGCTGTGTGGAAGTAATCACTGTTATGCATGAGAAACTGCTTTTTATTGTGAATTAGGCTACATTTAGTACCCTGAAACTGCTTCAGTACACCACATTTGAGTTTCAGTAGCAAAGTATTCAGGTAACACTTTTACTTCATCCCATTTTTCCTTGTTAGGGATTTAGAGCCCAGAGTGTATCCGAGGGTTTCAGCCTTGCCTCCCAGGAATATTAGTTCTACCACCCTCTGCTGAACAGCAAAACCCACCGGACATCAGTGGGAGGAAGTGCTCTGTAAAGCAGCCAGCGGTGTCGCTTTTTGTCCACAGCTGCAGCAGAAAGGGAAGATGGAATAGTACTGATCATTTCCCATTTTGATTTGGACTTCCCTTCTGACTTCCCGCCATACCTTGTCCATCTCCCTGAAAAGTGAAAGGGCAGGTCAGGAAAAGTGAAAGGGCAGCCCACAAACCAAGCAGTTTGGGCTAATGAGCTTTCCTCTTTCTTGGAAAACAGCAATCAAAGTGTCTGTGTAAATAAAAATTGCATTTCAGCATTGCTTACAAGCTCACAAGTTTGACTCTTAATCTTTGCCTTCATTTCTTTTGGATATATATCATTCATGTCAGTATTTATCAAATGTCTTTCTTTCTTGCTATATGCTATTTCTCTGTGCTCTCAGAAGTAACAGGATTATTGTAAAATTACTGTTTTAGCTAAGATAGATCATTTTATGAGTTTTTCATGACTGCAAGTGGGTGCATTCTCTTCTTAATGAAGTTCCACCCAGCAAGGAAAGTTATTTGAGAGATGCCTGCCCTTCTGCATGTATTTTTCTGCTTGAAATTTTAACAAATTATCCTGAAGCATTTTGAAGGTGCTTCTGCATCTCATGTGCAATGCAATCTCTGTGCAATGCAAAAATCTCAACTTTTATTTTGTCTTAGAAGTACACATCTGATAATATAATTCCCTTTGGCAAGGAGAAGAGATTTTACGATAGCACAAATCCAAATTCTTTTGCTTATGGCTATGTCCCAGTTGAAGCGTTAGATTTTCCTTGGAGATCTTTCAGAACCAGGAACATGATTCTTTCAGCAGGATGTGGTGCACATCAGTTTCCTGTTTAAACTGGTTCATTCTCCAGAGATGCAAAGAAATGTGTTGTTCAGCCTGGCAGGACTAATCCAAAGAGACACAAAAGGGAAGGATGGGACCCCAAAGTTTGGAAGCATGAAAGTGTACATGCTGGTGCAGTGAGATGTGGTTCGTCAGTTATGGTTTTGTTTTGATAATAAAAGCAGAAACTTCAATATTTCAAAATCATACAACAACATTTGTATTTTGGTAATATCTCTTTCACACAATGGCTTTATTCTTTCTTTTGGGATGCAAGAGGAATGTAAATCTACTCATTATTTTCAAACATCTCATACTTTCTTCAGAAGAATGGACGAAACAAATCAACACTACTTTGTTCTTTGCACCTACCGCTGGCAGCACATAACAGCAATTAAAAAACAATTTGTGTGAACTGGCTACTGTTAGTTCATGAAAAAGCAAGGGCCGTACTTTTTGTCTAGGCCTGCAAAAAGATGAGTCCTTTCGCCTCACTTTTTCTCATGTTGAATATGAGTCTCAGTAAGCGCTGAGACACCTCCATTCATGGGCCCTGTCTCTGTCTGTCCTTCCAGGGGTCACAAGCGCAAACTGGATGAAGATGATGCTGCTAGTGAGTCCAGTAAAGAATCCAGCAATGAAGATGAGGAAGGAAGCAGCTCTGAAGCAGATGAAATGGCAGCAGCACTTGAAGCTGAACTGAACGACTTCATGTGAGAGTCATGCAGAAGACAGAATTTGTAATTATATTTACTTCTCATAAACAGATCGGACTTCAGATGAGTCCCTCATGTCAGTACTCAATGTTTTTCCAAAGTGTGTGTGTATATTTTGCAAAGCATCTCAAGAGGTGATACATTATTTTACAAAATCAGAAATAGATGTTTTTAAGTTGTTTTACTAAATGAAATATACTTTTTTAAGCAAAAAAAAAAAAGTATTCAATGGGACATGGTGTGCTATGCCAAAGACATGATAGGAGCTCTGCAGAACCTTCATGTATGGGACAGTGGTACAAAGACTTGTGATTAAACGTACATCAAGTTTCTAAAACTATTGCAGGCTGTGGTTTATGGGTTACAATCTTCAAAAAAAGGAGGAGATACAGGAGATGAAATTGTCTGGGTAGTACAGCAGGAACCTGATGAACTGGTTGTCCTTTTCCACAAATAAAGCTATCAAATATAAAAGGATTTTTGAAATAAAAAGGAACTATTTATATTTGTATAGAAACAGACAGCATGATATGCAAGCTTTGTGAACTCTGCACTTGACCCATCTGTCATTTGCTTGTAAGAGAATACATAGTGGTCAACATTCAACATTTTTAGGTTACTTTGTTGAATAGTTGAGTTCTTTAGAGACATAATTTAGATTTTCAACTTTTCTTCTTTGTAACCAGAAATTTAGCACATCAGTCTGTGTGGTCCTGTATGCCACAGGATGCATATTCACCCATTCGTGTTGTCTTGGAAAGAACAAGTGCTACTTCAGTCTAGATAGAATTTAATTTCTTTGACAAGAGATCTGATGTAAAGTTTTTGTATATTCTATTTCATATTTGACCCACAAAACAGATTTTCTTTCGTTTAATAAAGGTTCATTTTATATGCTTTGTTTCTCTTTCCTGTTCATTTCCTTCCATCAAACATAAGGCGCTCTTCTGTACTATCTTTTCCTTTATTCTGCATGAAAATAATGAAAAATGTTGAAAGCGGGAGCAAATTTGTAGATTCAAGCAGGTAGCTGAAGGACAGAAAAGAAGCACTGGCTCAGAAGATTCACGGACTCTTAACATCTGACTTTTCTCAGGTATCTTTGACTGGCATCTGAAATTACCATAAGAGTTGTCTCTCTGGTACTGAATTTCTGTGGCTAGGACCATGGTTTATTCTCAATTGTTAGCAACTGGAGATTGACTCCTTTTAACAATATGTTTGCAAAAGAAGACTTGGTAGTTTGTATGTCATGGTTAAAAGGAATACTGGTGCACGAATACTTCATTATTCCACTTAGCAGTAAAACAGAACATTTCAGTAGAATCTCAGCAGCTTTGCAAATAGCACTCTAATTTTAAAGGTTCATAATGACAATAAAAGGAGGACTGAGAAAATACAAGAGCCTTTTCAGAGTAATACTCTTTTTCCACTTAAAAATGCAAAGTCAGCATCCACAGACAAAAATAGTGGATTTTGTGGGAAACTGCTCTGTTTCCTGGACATTTACACAGGTACCACACAGCTGAATGCTACAGTGCCCTGCCTGCTGTAGCTCTCCATGAAAACAAGCAGAATGTCTCCAAATGACTTTTGATCATATAACAGAAGAAAAAGACTAATGCTTGTAAAATGGGACATCAAAATATTTTCTTTTTTTTCAGCAACCTGAATACAGCATCCCCAGCTACCAGAGGATGACTCCCTAATTAAATACTAAAATGCCAGGGGTTGTGGCGCGTGTTTTGTGTTTTCTTAAAACCCCACTTGAAATAATGTGAAATAACATCAGCTTTCTGGGTCACTGTGATGCTGCAAATGACTTGACAGCACAAATTTCAGCAGAGACTTGTTTTGGCTGATGGTCTTTGCCAGTCGTGCAACTCTGGGACAGCATTTAAGCTCTGAATGTAAAAACAGGCAGCGAGCAAAGCCAGGCTTTGCTGGGTGCTGCATCCCGGGCACCGCAGCTGCCTTACAGTATTCCTGGGGGGATTCTCTGCGGACAAGCTGCCTGGTGAGGAAGGCTGTATATGTCTCCCGGTGTTATTTTATGGATGATGGTTTAACTGGTGAGAGGGGGTGGTCTTGGCAGGAGTCCTCAAAGCCATCAGCACTCCAGAATCTCTTAACAATCCCTGCCCTTCAGTCCTTGTAGTAGGGGAACCTAGCACAGGGAGGGTTGAGCAACTCCTTGCTCACTGCCAGAGCAGGGCAGAAGGCACCAAGCCTGCTTTCTGCTGAAAAGTAGCCTCTGCTCAGCCAGGTGGCTGTGCTGAGGGCACTGTCACCAGTCTCTGCACAGGTGGGAGAGAGTAGGGGAAACTGAAGATTTAATAGATGGTAAGTTAAATGCCCATTCTAACCTGGCAGCAAGAAGTCTGGACGTATGAAGTTGTCACTCCCACTAGCTTACACTTTTTTGAGGGTGCAGGAGCAACAAATGTGCTTTGTGAAAGGAGTTTAACTCTTCATTAAGTGACCTAGATATTTTGACTGGGTGTTTTATCCTGCCTTTTTGTCCTACTTCTGTACATTTGGTAGCTGGCAAGGACCTGCTGCCAGTGAGGGCCCTCTGACAGCTGAAGAGGAGGCCGGATTCCCAGTGGAGCTGTTGAACTCACTGGGCAGAACTGGTTTCTGAAAGGGTACTAGGTGTGGAAATGAGTACAGAAGGGGTACCTTGCTTTGTCAAGCTTTCTGCTGGCTAGGAAAGATGGCTCTAAGGGCTCATGGTTACTTAAGAACTGGTAAGAACCATTTACCATTTTGATTTAAAGACCAATAGTTTTATTTTCTCCTTGACTTACCCTCACCAGTTCTTAAGAGAATGAGAAGACATCACAGCTCTGATGAGGATCATCAGATCATCATTTGGTTTGGAAGGGACCTTAAAAGGTCACGTAGTCTATTCTCCTTACAATGAGCAGGGACATTTTAACTAGACCAGGTTGCTCAGACCTTGGTCCAACCTGGCCTCAAATGTTTCCAGGGATGGAGATGTAGTGGGACCTGTGATAAAGACAAAAAGCATCGTATAGTGGCCAAGCTTTTCTCCTTGTGCCTGTGCTGGGGACCGGAAGAAGAGGGAGCATTGCTTAGCACTAAGATGTGAAAAGCTCTGAGCGTGCAGATATTTTCCCTGTTGGGTTTTGTGCATATGTGAAGTAGGCCTTGAGTTTTCTCAGTGTTGGATAATAACATCCTCTGTGAGGGGTGGGAAGTCTCAATTTTCCTTCTTGGCACTACTGCTTGCGGAATAGGTGACTGTCTTACAAGTGTGAAAATACACATACACAAACCTGGAGCTGTACCTAAAGGTTTCTCAGTTCTGCCTAATTTTACTACAGTGAACATTGCAGTAGGTGACAAGACAAAGAATAAATACATAGTGGTCTTGTTAAGGAAGAGGATCTCATCATGTAGCTGAGAATTCAGCATGAGAAGACTCCCAGTTCTCACTACCTGCAGGCAAGCTTTTATACATTTGTTTTTCTTATCCAATCCCACGTTCTGCTGTCATTTCAGAAGTGTTTGCAGCCCAGCACCTGGCCCAGCCTCCTCCCTTCTCCCAGGAACAGGAGGCAGCAGTACTCAATCCCCCAGGCAGCATCACCTACAGCAGGCGTGCGTACCTGTACTGATAGGCTGCAGCTGCATATCCTGTGCTCATTCTGCTGACCTGGCTTTGAGAGAGAGAGACAGAGGTGACCTGTAGTGACAGCAGTAACAAATTGTACAGAGAAGTGAAAATACTGCCTTTTTGTTGGCTGGGTGTGAGTGCTTCTGTGTGGGAAAAGGAATATCTTTCTTCTAGGAATTTATTCCTCAGTGTCATACAGTTCATAACCATAAATGGAAAAACCTTTGCTTCTGGTCTGGCCTCCCATGAAGATCAGCTCAACCATTCCCAGCAGCTGTTAAATCATCGTCCCCAAGAACCAGGCCAGCTGCTTTCCTGGATCTCCTCAGGGCCCACATGAATCCTGTTATCTTTCTCCTCCAAGGAAAGAGTAAGTCTGTTGTCACCAATATATGCATGACAGAATGGCTGAGGTGGGAGTGGACCTGGAGGTCATCTGGTCTAATCTTCCCTGCTCAAGCAGGGAGGGTTATCTGTTCAAGTCCATGTCCATGTCCATGTCAGTGTCTGGATGTCTATAAGGATAGAAAGTCCACAGCCTTTGTTCAGACACCTCACAGTAAAAAGATTTTTTTTGGGGGCGCGGGGCAGAAGTGGAAAGGAAAAAAGCACAAGGAGCATGATTGCTTGCTGGCTAAGACAGAGGAGACATAAAACTCACCCCTGAGTTTCTCAAGGAGCTGAAACTTCAGGATTCATGATTGCCAGAAGCTTGTTTTCCTTCAAGTCCAGAACGAGACACTATACTGGAGGATCCCCTACCACATGTTAATAAGAGCGTGACTTTTAATAAATATGTGATGGGTTTTTGAGCCACTTGAGAGTTTATTTGGGAGTAGGATTTGAGAAGGATGTCAGTCACCTAGAACACAGGAGTGCTAGAACTGTGGAGAAACAGACATGAACTATAAGCCAAGCCCTCTTTTGCACAAACTATTTTCGGTACAGCAAATTATTGTTTTCGCTCCTCTCATTCTTCGTGACTTTCTCTTTTTGCTGGAGAGTAGCAGAAATGCCCCGTGACCTGATCCCAGGGAAGGGTGGGGTTGGCATAGACTCCAACTCCAGAGCACTCAGATCATTTACTTGGTGAGATGGGGGCTGATTTTGACTCAGATTCTGTCATGTGCACTGAGCAGAGGGTGGGTTTGATGTGTTTGAAGTACTTGACATTGCTGACTTCCAGGGGCTCTTTTAAACCCCTTGGAGTTCTTATCCCTGCAGGTCTCATGCCCACAGAGCCTGCTGCGACCCCATGACTCAGAGCTCCCTTGGTAGAGGATGATTAATTCTCTTTTCTTTTCACACTCCATCCTAACTCTGCTCCCTGAAAAGACAAGGAGCCATATCTGGTAGATTTAAGTATGTATAGCACTTCTAAAGATCTCCATCCCAAGATGAAGCTGGGCTGACTTAGTCATTAGGTGAGTTTAGAGGCACTTTAAAGGTAGAGCAGATGCTAACCTGAAACAACAGAGGTAAAAGTGCATTTTGTTGCCCTATCTGCGGGATGGACAGCTGTGTCCATGGGTTCCTTCCACGTGCTGTCCTCTTCCACTGAGCAGTCCTCCACGAGTCAGCATGCCGTGCCAGGAGACCGCAAAGCAGAATAGAGACAGACCTTCCTCCTGAGGCACCACTGCCATCCTCCTGAGCCAAACTCTCACCGGAGCTGGCAGACAGTAACTGTATTGCAGAGCCATATGGGTTTAATAGGCGAGGACAAAACACCCATCCTTCTCCAAGTCTGCTCTTAGAGCAGTGCAGTTCTCCTCCGTCTGTTCTACACCTGCCAGGGGAAGCCTTGGAAAAGTGAATCACAGTGACAGGCTTCTACTGACAGTAATCCTGAGGGGGAAATGTTGACCAAGGACTGTCAGAAGAGCTGGGTCCTCTTTCCTTTCCCTTCTCTGCAGGAGACCAGCATCTCTAAGTCCCCAAGACTGTTTGTCAGATTTGGATGTTATTGCTCCTTCACAACAATCAAGCTGTTCTTGCTGAAGCACAAACTATCATTGCTATTGATCAATTGTAAGGGTCAAAGAGGCAACAGCCTCTTCCTCCTCCTCCTCATGCTGCCTTCAGACCAGGTGCTGATGCTTTTCTGGCAGGAAGCACAGCAAGAAGTCAGAAAAGCTTCTTATCTTTTCAGATCTACCACTATGGATATGTATGACCCTTTCAAGACATGAGTAATAAATATGTCACTTAGTTCCAATACAAATGGTGCTTGGGAGATTCTCTGTTTCAATTAAGTGGATGAGCATGGTCCTCAGAGAGCTCAACATGTCCTTAGGTGAATAAATGTTTTAATAATTCAGCTTTGTCTTCATAATCTTATAGCTGCAACCCACAGAAAAGCTTTCTTTTCCTTGATATTGAATACCAAATTAAGAACACTCCACCTGATTCCTTTGCTTTTTGCTTTCTGTCCTTGGATCCAAGCTCTCTGCCAACCTGACCGACAAAGGGGGGAGCCCCACCACACAGGGCACATATGCACAGCAGCCCTGTGCCATGTCCACAGGACACAGCCACCAGCTGCATCCTTCTTGGGTCTGCTTCCTCCAGGGGCTGCCTGTGGAAGCTGTGTCACCTCTGAGCCTGCCAGAACAACTGCTGTGCATCTTCCAGCACCCATCTTCTTCACTGACCATCCCTTTTCCCTTGCTGGTGGAAAAGGCTTTCAGCTTGCTGGCACAAAGCACAGCTTCCCCTGCAGCTGGCTCCTCCTGTCAGCAATCCAAGAAACTTTTCAGTGATTTGAGTTTTGGCACATGAAATCTCTCTTCTTTTTTATTATTCCTAAGAGAGCTAAGGAGGTGAAAGCAGGCCCCTGGTGGGCTGTGGGCTGGGAAAGAAAGAAACTCAAGAGTCTGAAAGTTGTGCATTACCAGAAGAACTCATCTCTCACTGCAGAGGCTATGCTTTGGTGTGCATCCATCTGAACATACACTTCAGGCAAGGAAGGGTGAACTAAGGCTGGACACTGTTTCCTTACATGAGAGGATCCTCAGTCTATAAGGGGGAAAAATGGGAAAAACAGAGGATCATTAGATTAGAAATTCTGCTCTACAGAATGTGCCCAGGCCTGTATCAGCCCGACACCTACTGCTCTCCCTGAACAGCAGCCCGTGCACAGGCCCCCGAGCAGAGCCCCTGGTTTGCTCCATTACAGGAGGGTGCCCGTAGGTGCAGACTGGGGCACAGCAGGGGTTAATTTCAGCTGTGGCTTTACCTAACTTCAAATTGCCCGCATTTGACATCTGTGAGGCAGAGGCACTAAGAGCGGCAGTGGAAGTGCTGAGGAACAAGTCCGTGAGTAATTCCTGTTTATCCCCAGCTTATATCGTTTACCTCATTACGGGACTGCCTGCAGCCTTCAGCTGCTCCCTGCCTCCCCAGGGTTAATGGATTTCTCTTGCCTCGGTGCCACGTCCCTGTCCCAGCCGAGCTCTCCAGGCAGACAAGAGCCCTGCCTCCCCCAGCCCGACGAGCCGGTGTGAGGGGAGCCCGAGCGCTCTGTGGCGGGGCTGCAGCCGCTGTTGCCCCAAAATGCGCGGTGCTCAAAATCAGCCCTGGCCAAGGGCTTTGCTGTGGTGCAGCACAGGCTGAGACATAAGTGGCAACACGGAAACAGCTGCTACTTTCAGAGAGCAAATAACAAAAACGCTGTCCGTGCTGGAGAGGGACGGATTGCAACTCGGCTGCAGCTCGCCGGCCTCGGACTGCAGCTACCCTGGAGCAGCCCGGAGCAGGACATTTCGGGCCCCTTACTACAACGCAGTCACTGAGGTGCTGGAGAGTGTCCAGAGGAGGGCAGCGAATCTAGTGAAGGGTCCAGAGGACAAGTCCAATGAGGAGTGGCTGAGGAAGCTGGGATTATTTAGTCTGGAGAAAAGGAGGCTCAGGGGAGACCTTATCACTCCCTACTGCCTGAAAGGAGAGTGTAGCAAGGGGGGGATGGTTCATTTTCCCAAGCAGCGAGGGATGTGACAAGAGGAATGTACTTCAAGTTGTGCCAGAGGAGGTTTACTTGGATCTTAAGAAAAAATTCTTCACAAAAAGGATGGTCAGGCACTGGAACAGGTTGTCCAGAGAGAAGTGTTCAAAAGGCACCAGGAAAAATTGTTCAGTGGTGGACTTGGCAGTGCTGGGTTAGCAGGTTCAATGAGCTAAGAGGTCTCTTCCAACCTAAACTATTCTATAATTCCATGAGACAGCCCCTGTGTGCAGGTCTCTGCCTGGGTTTGGGTGAGGCAGGTCTTCACAGTCAGCATGACCTCCATCCCCCAGCAGCCTCATCTGGGATCCAGGTCATGGTATTAGGGACACAAAATGTGTTGCTTTTCTTAGATCCCCCCCATTGCTTGGTGCCTTTGTGCTGCAAAGGGCTGTGGTACACCATGGAGCTCTCAGACCAGCAGTTCCTACGTGGTGGAAACTGCTGTGTCTCCCTTGATGGAAACCCTGGAGCCCTCCAAGAAGCTCACAAGGGCTGAGGAGGTGCTCTCTGGCATCTCTGGAAGCTATTATGGACCACTTTTCAGGTCAGAAGTAAGAATTTAACACTAATTCAGGACCCTCTTCTGGGTCATTGTGGAAGTATTTGGAAACCTAGAGACCACAAAGGAAAAACTGCCTTCATTGTGCAGGGTTTCCTAACATGACACTGAAGGCTCACTGCTTGTAGCTCTCATGCTATGATTTTCACTTGGCTTTCTTGGGAGATGTTTAACTAATCATTATCATTTAATACCTTTGTATTTGTAGATATTGCTGCAGCACTCTTTGACACACTTCTGCTACTGGCTGCTACCAACTCTCTTTCCACTTAAAACGGTGGAGTCTGTGTACTACAGGAATTTCAATTTGCACTTTAGAAAAATGTGAATATTCTTCTCTACTCCTTCATGTTGTGAAGCAAACTTTGAAATCCTGTCCTGGCTGCACTGTGAAAAAGCTTAGCAGCTCAGCCACGAGTATACCTGGTGATTTTTAAGCTAAGCTCACAGCTTCATGGGGGTTTACATGCAATTTTGAAAGTGAGGGGCTATGAATAAAAAGTAAAATAGTAGTCTTGAGGAAACAAGGTGTAATGAGGTAAACAATACAAGATTTTCCCACTGAGTTGAAATGAGAATCCTTCAAATCTTTTGTGAAATTCTGACACAGCTCAAACAAACGCTTTCTGAGGAGCACGTGGGATGCAATATTGGGAACAGATTCTTCCAATGTTAACAAGGATACTGCCTCAGAAATTACATGCAAGCATTTTCAGAGTTGAATATCTTATAAATAGACTCTTTATGTTATGATGTGTGAGATTGGGCACCGGAGGGTGCATCTGTTTTCCAGCAGAGAGGATCTGAATGATGGAGTTTGAAGGGAGGAGCTACAGCTCAAAGATGAAATCTTGTTATGAAGTATCTTACAAAACAAGAAAACTAGACCAAGATTCAGAATATTTGGGCTGAGAGGGACGCAAATCATGCCACACACCAGTGACTTCAATGCAGTGGCGTAAATACCAGTCCCTCACAAAACTCATGAGTATCCTTTGTTTCAGACAATTTTTGCCCCCATGAAGACTATCTGAGATGCAAGCAGTAAAATCATCTAGGGCAGTCAGTAGAATTTCCACTTGCTATTTTATTCCCATTATCTTGGCATTTTGGTCTAAATGTTTTAAAATATTTCTAATGTCCCATCTTGAAACTATCAACATAGGTGCTTTCAAGAGGCCCAGTTTCAGCTGGCTGCCTGTGTGCCCACAAACTGACTGATTAGAACAAGACTACATTCTTGTTTGCATCTGCTCCTCCTCTGTCTTTTCATGCTTTAAGCTAGAAGGCCAGTGTGGCCACCCATGTTAAAACTTGTGTGAGGTGCTGCACCTGCATGAGGGCAAACCCCAGTACCAGCGAGGTTGGGGGATGGAGATGGAGAGCAGCAATAGGCACTTGCCATCTAGAAAACAAATCCTGTCCTGGGCTGCATCAAAAGCAGTGTGGGCAGCAGGGCAAGGAAGGGGATTCTGCCCTTCTGCTCTGCTCTGGTGAGAGCCCACCTGGAACAATGCATCCAGCTCCGGGCTCCTCAGCACCTGTTGGAGCAAGACCAGAGGAATGCCACAAATATGGAGCATCTCTTCTGTGAAGACACACTCAGAGAGCTGGGATTGTTCAGTGTGGAGAAGGGAAGGCTTCAGGGAGACCTCATTGCAGCCTTTCAGTACTTAAAGGGGGCATATAAAAGAGGTGAGAACAGAATTTTTAGCATGGCCTGCTGGGAGAGAACAAAGGGTAGTGGTTGTAAACTAGAAGGGGTAAATTCAGACTAGACATAAGGAAAAAATTCTTATGGTGAGAGATGCAAAACCCTGGAACAGGTTGCCCAGAGAAGCTGTGGATGTCGCATCCTAGGGGCCTGAGTATCCTCGCCAGGCTGAGCAGGGCTCTGAGCAACCTGGTCTGGCTGAAGACATCCCTGCTTAATTCAGGGAGGGTATTAGACTTGATGGGCTTCCAAGGGCCCTTCCAAATCAGACTATTCTATCATTCTATGAAAAACATCAAGGCTCTGAAGCTGAGCTTCTGCACCAAGTTGATTTGAAGAATAAATTTTGAAAATATAAAAATAGGCTTTTAGCAGCCTGCCTGACAGAGGCAGAGACATTGTGTGGGCAAACTGTTCCAGAACACGGCTGTGCAATGGTTATTAAGAGCTGTACTTCCATAATAACAGTGCTGAGAGCTTTCCTTAGCAAAGAACAATAAGCAAGTTTCAACTTCTTCCTTGCTGAGACCTGGAGGCAGCACTGTGCTTGGTTAGCTCTGGTGCATTATCCTGTAATAGCTAAGCAATATACTTTGAGTGAAGGTTAAATAATAGAGTATTTTCTCTGCCCTCTCCCCCCCACCACATACCACTTTACTTTCAGAATAGCATCTTCCACTGTTGGTTATTGTCATTATCAAATGATTTCCCCAACGACTGGTCTAACCATCATTTCTAGCTTCTGGGCATTAAGCAAAGATTGCTGCTGCATAATTGGATTAATTTAGAGACTGACTTTGAACAGCATAATTTATTTGAATTTTATTCTGTTTTCTCTAGCCACTTTTTTCACTAAGAATCACAATGCCTGTGAGCCCAGGCATGGACTTGAGTCTCCTACAGGAAAAGCCTTCATGAGTGGGAGCCCCTCCTTGCTGAGTGGGTACTTTCATCCATGCTCCATGCATCCCTCCACTGGGGAGGGGTTCCTGCGGGGCATGCCCCTTCCTTTTGCTCCCCTCTGCAAGGGCTTCGGGTGCCAGAGGAGCCATGAACTGACTCGCTTCTCCACCATCACTGCAGGGGTCGCTTCGTGCTGCAGGAAGGGTTTTGTTGTCTGATACAGGGTCTGTCACTGCTGTGACATGTGAGGACCCACCTGCCCAGCTGTCCCCACATGGACCCTCTTTGAGGGATGCTCTGCTGCACACTTCATTCTATCATCACAGGGGCCTCTCCAGGCATTTAGCTGTGCTCCTGCTTTACCCAGCACAGCAAACCTTGTGTCCTGCTATGGATTCTGACTGGGTCTTGATTTTGTGTCTCACAGGTGTGGGTATGGAATGGGGAGTGCCTGTTGATGCTGCAGCAGGGTCTGTGGATGTCTGGTCAGGTCCCTGAAGCAGCATGCACTCACCAGGGATCCCCAAAACATGCTTCATGGTTCACTGCAAAGCTTTCTTTTTCTTTGCAAAACATCTTCTCTTGGCTTTCACCACATATCTTCACTGCTTATTAGAAAATGAAAAGGTTTTCAAATATAAATTAGAATAATTATGAAAATCTTGACTGAGTAGCATGGCTGCAGACCATCCTCCTGAGCAGCTCTGAGCTCCCTGTGCCATTTCAGCTCCTCTCAGCTGACTGCAGGGGTTGGCAGAGGTTCTCAGTGTGTGCCCTTCCTGCCATGGGAAGGGGTTTCTCTGGGATATTTGGGCAGTGGTTACCTCGAAGATGGAGCTGCCCAGTCACTCAGGCCTGTACTACCTGTCACAACTTACACACAGCACATGGCACTTTTGCATTCCCAGCAAGCCCAAGGTTGCCATCCCACTAATTTCAGCAGATTCAGGATGTCCTTTCCACACCTTTGGAGAGCACCTGACTCACATATTCATGTGTGGCAGTACATCCCATCATGCCCTCTCAGAGCAGAAAAGGAAAAGGGATAAAACTGTGTTACTTCTTCCCACTTCAGTGCCAAGAAACAACAGAACTAAAAGGAGTGTTGGTCCTTGTCCTTCCTATTGTTTTGGTGAAAAGGAGTTGTGCTACCCAACATACAATTCAGTCCTCTGAAAGCCACCAGATTTTGTGCCTACAGCAACCTGGTATCCTATTTCCAAATAAATCAGAGGTAGAAGGAATGGAGACAAGTCAAATCTCATTGCCCAGTGATGCAGGACACTCCTTCGGAAAATCAGCTGCGCCTCAGCTGTCAGCATCTGCCTTGGGGTGCACACCCCCTGCCTGCCACTGCTGTCTGCAAGTGCCACAAGGCAAAAAGCCCACCTGTCCTCCTGCTTTTCCATACAAAACTGCATATGTGCACTTGCAAGTGGAATTCATTTCCTTTAGCACATGAATGCCATGATCATTGTAGGAATGTTCATACAAACATGGTTGCTATAAGGCACACAATAGATTTTTCCCACTTCTCCTGCTTGGAATTGTCTTGTAATAAAGTTCTTGATATTTAGTTACACCCACACTAGCAACATTAGCCTTTTCCTTAGAGTAATATTATGCCAGAGTAACATCCAGCAAACTGATAGCCAAGGAAGCTTTTCCTTCCAATATCTGAGCAACAGTTCTTAGGGATCAGCTTTGCCAGCTTTCACTAACCTTTCTGCTTGTACTCCTCAGATGCCAAGACTGTCACAAACACATCAATCTTTTGTGCTCTTATCTCTCAGGATTTTGTAGCAGACACACCTTTAATCATGAGTCTTTTGGGTTTTGCTTCCAGCTTTCCATGTTCTCCCTGGTAGCAGAAATCTAAGAAGAGAAAATGGGACTGCAGAAGTGATGCTGTTGGGCACATGCAGTGCCCCACAAAAACTCCTCTTCCCAGTGCCTGGAAAACTTTATCCCTTGCTCACATTCACCCATTCCTCCTCTTCTGTCTCAGTCAGTCATGCTCCCCTCCTTACACGCACACTTATTCCATGCAGATGTTAAAATTGTGCAGGCTGTAATGCGCTGGAAGATTTCCCTCCTCCACAAACATCTAAACTTATCCCCAGTTACCTTGATAATCTGTCTGTAAGATCCAAATGTCCTCAGCATTTGGGGGTGTTTGGGTTTGGGAATCTGATTCAGGCTTATCTAGAGAACTCATTGAAAGGTCACTGCGTTTTAATTCATCCAGCAAATGAAGCTTGAAGGTGCTTGGTGCCACTGTACAAATGTGCTGCCTGAAACCAAGATCTACTTGCAAACCTGGTGGGACTAATTCAGGTTTGACAGAGTTTTATATAAGTATTGTTTTACTTTTAATGTTCTCTTTACTTCTTATCACTTCTTTAAATACACCAAAGACAGGTTTTCTCACAAGATAATGCTTTGGCATATTCACTCAATGATATTGACTTGCCAGTGGCAGCAGGGGAATAAACCAGGAAATGAAACTGTCCAATCAATTGCCCTCCTGTCTGGGTTATGTGTGTTATTTCCCACCAAGCACATTCAACATTACACACTGTGACCATTAACGCAGTGGGTTCTGTTAGACAATGAAATGTTAGACAGCAGCATGCTAATAAAAGGTTTAATGAATAACATGATATCCTTACCAGCAGCTGCAGAAGAGTTGGTCTGGGGAAACAGGGACTGTGTGCTGGGGAGTGTTGTACATGAAATAGGGACATCCATGCTAATCAGGGCTGGTGTGGAAACATCGACCTGGAGAGAAAACAGTTTGAGGGAAATATCCCCCAGATTACAGAGGTGGACAGAGCAGGCATTACCTCTGAAATACTCACTTTTTGATGCTGTATGGCTTAACATCTCAGCAGGACATTAATGCCAAGGAATCTAACAAGAATTTTTCTGCACTGCCAGGTTGCTAGGTGTTACTCCTTGCTCCCCAAATCTGCCATTCAAATCTTACCTGCTGCTCTCTTCTGCTTTGTGAAAAATGACACAAAACTGCACTTCTTCGCAAGGAGAGATTCCAGCTTTGCAGCTGCAGTGTTAGGCCTTCTCACTCCCAGCTGACACCCTTTCCCACCGATGCCCTTGTACTCTCCAGGCAAGAGAACTCCCATGGGCATCTTCTGGACAGCCTGGAATTGGCAAAGCTGGAGTTGTGAAACAAGCAGCACCATTCTTCTGGCACAGATTTATTGCATGTCCAGGAAAGACTTGAACCAAGGAAGGGAAAGACTGGCTTCTAATGGTATGGGAACTAATTCATGCCCAAAAGAGCCTCACAGGGAGTGAGAAGCAATTATCCAGCCATGGAGAGGGCAGGGACATGGGGATGCCACCAACCGGGATCTATACATACAACTGCCTCCCTACTGCCTTGTGACATCTGTCTGGCGAAAAGTGAAGGGCAGAGGAAGGGCAGGGGGACACCAGCCACTTCCAGCTGGGAAGCTGAAGCTGCCCACTTCTAGCTGTCCTCTCTTGCACATTTTTTCTCAGGTTTTCAGTGGGCTGAGTGAGTTTCTTACATGATGTCTCCTGCAAGACCACTGTGCAAGTTACTGGTGTGCTGTTAGGAAAGGGGCTGTTGACTTCCTCTTTACCTAGTTTCACCTATTCATTTATGTTTGTTTTGGATTAGCCGGTGAAGTCTTTTCAACATTATTTATTGGTTTTATGCATTTCAAGACTGCTGCTTTGTTCCTAGGCTGTACTTGTCTCTTAATCTAAGTAATCATCTAAAATGTTTTGAAGTCTTTTCATTCTTTCTCATAAATCAAATTTTGGACCTTGATGAATCCATTTGCTGTGCTGATCAGAATTCTCTCTTTCATCAGATCTTCTTCATCTCATAAAGAAGTGAACAGGCTATTCCAGGTGTGCCTGTGAAAAGATTTCATCTATATATTCCAGTCTCATTATATATTTCTCTGGCTATTTAACCTTGTTATCCTGCATTGAAAGTACAGCCCACTAAGATTCTTTCCATGTTATTTCTTTGCAGGTTTATTTGATAGCACATCTTAGATTTTTCTATGCCCTTGTGATTTAGAATAACTTTTCATTTTGATTCTGTTTTAATCCACAAATAGTATCTCATTTTCTCACTTTCTCCCTGAATTTTTTGTCTGGGTGAGTTCCATCCTATTTTTTTCATGTCTTCTTTGTATTAGTAATTTCCCTCAATTTAATATATAAGTGACTTCAACTAATATATTCTTTATTCTCCACTCTAGATAATTAGTAAATGCATAAAAGAACAGATACATGTTACTCAGCAAATGTCTCTGCTAGGGTTCCTGCCAGTTTATAAATTGTTACTTTCACCATTTGTTTCTAATATTTAAATTCATTTATAAAAGATGTGTGATCATCTCTTAATCCTAGTAAATGATGTTGAGATGAAGATTCAGTGGGCATTCTCATAAAAATATCCTACAAATAACTCCAAATATAACAATAGGAGGAGGTCATATGAGATGACCATTGCAGTCTCTTTTGTTTGAATAATCTGTATTATTATTATTATTTTAGATGCTTTAGGAGAAAGTTGTCTGCCCAGTGAACCCCCTAATTATGATTCATCTCTAAGACGGATCACTACCTCTAACATCAAGAAGAAAAGAAGGGTAATCGTAGTAGGTGATTCCCTTCTGAAGGGAACTGAGGGCCCCATATGTCGACCAGACCCATCCCACAGGGAGGTCTGTTGCCTCCCTGGGGCCCAGGTACAAAATATCACTGAGAGACTTCCTGGGCTGATTCAGCCCTCTGATTATTACCCACTGCTGATACTCCAGGCTGGCAGTGATGAGATTGAAAAGAGGAGTGTCAAGGCAATTAAAAAGGACTTCAGGGTAGTGGGTAAGGTATTTGATAGGGCAGGAGCACAGGTAGTGTTCTGCTCAGTCCCTTTGGTGGCGGAGGGTAGTGATGAAAGAAACAGGAGAACCCGCATCATCAACAAGTGGCTTAAGGGTTGGTGTCATCGGCAAAATTTTGGATTCTTTGATCATGGGGAAACTTTTACAGCATCTGCTCTGCTGGAACCTGATGGGGTACACCTCTCTGTTAAGGGCAAAAGGTTTTTAGGTCACGAACTGGCAGACCTCATTGAGAGGGCTTTAAACTAGGTTTGAAGGGGGAAGGGGAAGCAGCTGAGCTATCTGAAAGCAGGCCCAGGGGTCACAATGCTAAGTTAGGGGTAAAGTCAGTAGCCCAGATGAGGTGCATGATTACCAATGCACACAGCTTGGGCAACAAACAAGAAGAGCTGGAGGCCATGGTGCAACTGCAGAGCTATGATGTAGTTGCCATCACGGAAACATGGTGGGATGACTCACATAGCTGGAGTACTGCACTGGATGGATGCAAGCTCTTCAGAAGAGACAGGAAAGGAAGAAGAGGTGGAGGGGTGGCCCTTTATATTAAGCAGACTTTTGATGCCATAGAAATTGAAACTAAGGAAGATGGAGTTGAATGTCTTTGGGTAAGAATCAAGGGGAAGGCCAACAAGACTGACACCCTATTGGGAGTCTGTTATCATCCACCCAACCAGGAAGAAGAGGTAGATGACTTATTCTATAAACAGCTAGGTAATGTTTCAAGATCATCAGCCCTTGTTCTTGTGGATGATTTCAACCTACCAGACATCTGCTGGGAACTTAATACAGCAGTAAAGAGGCAGTCCAGAAAATTCTTAGAATGTATGGAGGACAACTTTTTTTCGCAGCTGGTGGGTGAACACACCAGGGGAGGGACTATGTTAGATCTGCTGTTTGCAAATAGAGATGGGCTAGTGGGAGATGTGGTGGTTGGAGGTCACTTGGGGCAGAGTGATCATGAAACAATAGAGTTCTCAATATTTGGTGAAGTCAGGAGGAGCTCTAGTAAAACTCTTGCATTGGACTTCCGGAGGGCAGACTTTGGCCTGTTTAGGAGACTTATTCAGAGCATCTCTTGGGGAGCAGCCCTTAAAAATAAAGGAGTCCAGGAAAGGTGGGCTTGTCTCAAAACAGAGATCTTGAGGGCACAGGAACAGACTGTCCCTGTGTGCCGAAAGATCAGTCAACAGGGTAAACGTCCAGCTGGCTGGGCAAGGAGGTTTTGGAGGAACTTAGGAATAAAAAGAGGATGTATCAACGTTGGAAAGAGGGTCAGGTCTCCAAAGAAGTATTCAAGAAGGCTTCTAGAACATGCAGAAAAAAAATTAGGGAGGCCAAAGGTCAGTTTGAACTTAGAATGGCGACTTCTGTAAAGAATAATAGAAAATGTTTTTACAAATACATTAATGCTACAAGGAAGGGTAAGACCAGCCTTTGTTCTTTATTGGACAAGGGAGGGAACTTAGTATCTACAGATGAGGAGAAGGCAGAAGTGCTTAATGCTTACTTTGCCTCAGTTTTTAGTGGGAAGATGACTTGCCCTCAAGACACCTGCCCTCCTGGGCCGGTTGATGGTGTCAGGGAACAGAATGGCCCCCCCATTATCAAAGAGGAGGCAGTCAAAGAACTACTGAAATGCTTGGATGTTCATAAATCTATGGGACCAGATGGGATCCACCCCAGGGTAATGAGAGAACTGGCAAATGAGCTTGCAAAGCCACTCTCCATCATTTACCAACAGTCCTGGCTCACTGGTGAAGTTCCGGATGACTGGAAGCTGGCCAATGTGATACACATTCACAAAAAGGGTGCAAAGGAGGATCCTGGTAATTATAGACCAGTCAGCCTGACCTCAGTACCTGGCAAAATAATGGAGCAGTTTATATTAAGTGCCATCACACAGAATTTACAGGATGGCCAGGGTATCAGAACCAGTCAGCATGGGTTTAGGAAGGGTAGGTCATGTTTAACCAACCTGGTCACCTTTTATGACCAGGTAACCCGCCTGGTGGACGCAGGGAAGGCTGTAGATGTTGTTTATTTGGATTTCAGCAAGGCCTTTGACACTGTCTCCCACAGCATACTCCTAGACAAGCTGGCAACCCGTGGCTTGGACAAGAGCACTCTTTGCTGGGTTAGGAACTGGCTGCATGGCCGGGCCCAGAGAGTGATGGTGAATGGTGCTGCATCCCACTGGTGGCCAGTCACCAGTGGTGTCCCTCAGGGGTCTGTGCTGGGGCCAGTTCTGTTTAATATTTTTATTGATGACATGGATGAGGGTTTAGAGTCTTTCATTAGCAAATTTGCAGATGACACTAAGCTGGGAGCATGTGTTGATCTGTTAGAGGGACAGAAGGCTTTGCAGAGGGACTTGGAATGGTTGGATGGATGGGCAGAATCTAATGGGATGAAGTTCAATAAGTCCAAGTGCCGAGTCCTGCACTTTGGCCACAATAACCCCCTGCAACGTTATAGGCTGGGGACGGTGTGGCTGGACAGTGCTCAGGTGCAAAGGGACCTGGGGGTGCTGGTTGACAGTTGGCTGAACATGAGCCAGCAATGTGCCCAGGTGGCCAAGAAGGCCAATGGCATCCTGGCCAGTATCAGGAATAGCGTGGCCAGCAGGAGCAGGGAGGTCATTCTGCCCCTGTACTCGGCACTGGTGAGGCCGCACCTGGAGTATTGCGTCCAGTTCTGGGCCCCTCAGTTTAGGAGGGACGTTGAGATGCTTGAACGTGTCCAGAGGAGAGCAACGAGGCTGGTGAGGGGCTTGGAACACAAGCTGTATGAAGAATGATTGAGGGAGCTGGGGTTGTTCAGCCTGGAGAAAAGGAGACTCAGAGGTGACCTTATCACTCTCTACAACTTCCTGAAGGGTGGCTGTGGTGAGACCCCCAGGTCGGTCTCTGTCTCCGGGCAACAACAGACAGAACAAGAGGACACAGTCTCAAGCTGCACCAAGGGAGATACAGGCTAGAATTAAGGAGGAAGTTTTTCACAGAAAGAGTGGTCAAATACTGGAATCATCTACCCAGGGAGGTGGTGGAGTCACCACCCCTCGATGTGTTTAAAAAAAGACTGGATATGGCACTTGGTGCCATGATCTAGTTGAGGTGTTAGAACATGGGTTGGACTTGATGATCTTGAAGGTCTCTTCCAACCTAGAAATTCTGTGATTCTGTGATTCTGTATTACTCATGTTGTTTTCCCAGAGCTGTTTGTTTTGTAATGTTGCTTCTACCTATTAACCTTGACAAAAAGGGGTACTCAGAAAGGCATGGCATTTGTGTGCTTTGCATTATTGACTGGGTTTTTTTTAAGTTAAATTTTGTGGCTTTGAAAGGACATTGCCTTTCAAAGGGAAAATAGATGGTCTTCCTTCCATGAGAAAATTACACCAAAATACTGGAAATAAAAATTGCTTTTTCTAGCTTCAGAAGTTCCACAAAGCCCTTCCATGACTATTTGTGTTTACAGTTGTTGTGGTTTAGGAATTTAGTGCTCCCAGTGCAACCATGCTCTACTTGTGCCCATCGCTCACTTTCCATTCCCCCTCCAACTCTCCCCTGTGCTGACTGGAGTGGAGAACTGGAGACACAAAAGGCAAAGATCTTGGTTTGAGATGAGAACGAATTTCCTGGAAACAGCAATGAGCGAACCAAATGAACAGTTAATAGCAACAATATT
Source organism: Emberiza elegans (assembly GCA_024865655.1). Classification (NCBI taxonomy): domain Eukaryota; kingdom Metazoa; phylum Chordata; class Aves; order Passeriformes; family Fringillidae; genus Emberiza; species Emberiza elegans. The sequence continues at coordinate 60,811,382 of JALJVW010000206.1, forward strand.
AATAACAAAAGTGTACAAGTGAGACAGAGTGATTCAAATGCAAAATGCTCACCACGAATCTGACCCAACCGCTCCATGCTTCCCCCATACAGAAAATGAGGTGAGGTGGTACAGAATAATCTCCACGTTCTAGCCAAGCCCTCTCCTGGCTACTGCAGAAATAAAACCTGTCCTGGCCAGAACCAGGACAGCAGGGGAATTCTGTTCCATCTGCTATGGAAGTCGCCACCATAAAAGGTAAAATACTGGGCTCTACAGCATAAATCAGGGTCTTGTTTTTTGAAACGTGATTCAGTTCTTCCAATAACTTCTTGAAAAATTATTGAATCACTCTATATTTTTCCTTTTTATAAATCTTATGTACAAGAATAAAAAAAATTCAGAATGCACTGTAAGCATACTGTCCCAGAATTGCAAAAAAGGGTAATTTTTCTGTTTCAAGAGGAACAAATTATCCCTGTTTCTCCATTAATCCTTGTATAAACAACAAACTGGTGGGCAAGCAGTTACTCATGTTGCTTTAGTTTATCTTCTCCTGCAGCACTCCCTGCTTACAATATCCCAGACTTCACTCTATCAGAAATGATCCCAAGGCTTTCAAAGACCTGCACCCTTGTACAGAGAGCACCCATTCCTCTTGGCTAGAGCAGGAAATCTGAAAATCCTGAACAATTTTTACTGATCTTTAACTTTCTAGAAAGTCATTGGCCTTGCCAAATTTCTGAAGTTTACATCTGTGACATGGTTCTTAGCCCATACTACCAGAGACCAGTTGCGTTTCATTGATTCTCATCAGCTAGTGGGAGAAGTAGGATACTTTCAGATCCCTAGGACACACCTCCCATCCTGATACCAAAGAACTTCTGCAAAATCTCTAAGTGCTTGCAAAACAATTCCTTACCAATATTTCTTTTAATAATGGGGGGTGAGGTGGAGCAAGGGTGTTCCTGTTCAATTAGAAATAGACTAAAACAACCCACACATCTCACAATATTATTATTTGTTTTTTTAAGAGATCACACCTGCATTTTGTGGAAGCAGCGCACACCTTTCCTTAGCCCCTTTTTCTTTGTTATGGAAGATTTTTCTACACAGCATTCAGCATCACAGCCATTCTCCATTCATCATTCATTTCACATCCTTTGTAACTTGTAAATTAAATTGCAGAATTGTTTACAAAGACACGGTAAAAAAGATGATTCAAAGTGCATAAAGGTCTCATCTGAGTATTCCCTGTCTATACAGATAGTTGTGCTGAGGGTAGTTCTGTAGGGCCTAAAAGAGCATCAATTATTTCCAAATGTTTGTTTCTGCAAAATCAAACTCACAGGAAAAAAACACAGTGTGAGAAATGCCTTGAATTAATGTAAAATAAACAATGAGATGGAAAAAAATGTTACTATGGCACATGACTGTCAGTACACAACTAAAGTGTAGGTAGCATGAGGCTGTCAGGGTACATACATTTGTTCTAGACTTTAATTACACAGACCAAGTGGATAAGTCTGACAAAAAATAAAAAACAATTATTCTCACTTAATTCAGTGATTATTTCTCACTGAAGAGGTATTACTAAGTGATAGTGCATAATTTCGCTAGGGCAACTTAACCTTTTTGCTTGTTTCTCCCTGGTAATAAGCAAAGCCAATAATCCCACATGTTGAGCTGATGAGTAATGGTTCCCTGTAGAAACAGTGGTGTCACATGCCAATAAATACATCAACATTAACCTTTTTTAATCACACAGAGAATAGTGACAGTTTACTGAATTTTGATGTTCAGTAAGCTCCACACCAAACCCCTAGACTGCTAAAACATTGTTCAGGAAACAGAACTGTGCTGTTAGTTGAAGAAGTAAATGGAAAATCTGCCATACTGCACACAGACCTGCCTAAACCTGTGCTGAGCTTCAGTTCCAGCCCCACACAGCACAGTGACTGATTTGATTGGAAACCTGTATCCCTCTTCCTCTGAGGTGCCATCTCACCTGTCTGCAGGCTGTCTTATAAATGCAAGTGCACTCCTTGGCACACTTTTTTTTAATGCTCATATGGTCTCCTTTTTGAAAATAGTAAAATATTTAAGCTAGAAGACAGAAAAGAAATGGAAACACATTCCCTAAAATGTGTTCCAGGAGCTGGCCTGCTCCTCTTGCACATTGGCAGACATTTCTTTTCTTACCTCCTCTGTGGTGAGCTCCTTTCAAATGTGAAATCCCCTTTGCACCTTTGCAGGGTGCAACCACTGGCTAGTGCTCACTTGGATGGCTCTGTCAGACAGCACTGGCTGTCAGGGGCTGCAAACACCAAGCCAGAAACACACACAGGACCTCACCTTGTTCTTTAAAACAAAGGGCACAGGATAGCACTCTGCTAACCTGGAGTCAGGAAAAGGAGAGTGATGGTTACAAAAAGAGGGACATTTCAAATGCAGTTGATAACTTTGCCTTGCACTGTGTCCCTCTATGCACAGAAATGGCTGGTAAGTCTCTCATTTCCCCAAGGGATGTTGTGAGCTGCTTCAGGCACGCTGCTGCTTCCCAGAGCTCCTGCATTAACTCTGTAAGACCAGTAGCAAGCGGCTTTGGAAGTGAACAGTCAATTTGCTGTATCAGTTGCCCTGACAGTCTGATAATTGCAATGGTGAAAAGTGAGCCAGGGGATCCAGAAGGGTTTTTGGAACAGGCTTTCTGCAGGTTTATGACTCCTGTTGTGGAACACCTTCAACATTCACAAAAGAGCAGTGACCTAATTGTGAAAAACTGCTCTCAAAGGCCCTGTCTCCTCTTTGCTGTTTCGTGTCATTTTGGTGAATTCTTCTTTAAAGGCATTTTCTTTCCATTTTCTTGAAGCACTGTTCTAGCTTTGTACTTATGCCAACAGCCTTTGGGCTTTGTCTGCACTGAGTCTGGAAATCTTTCATTCCCCTCTCCCCACACCAGCCATGTTCAAACAGTGCTTGTGGAGAGGTGCTAATGTGCTTTCCCAGGCCTCTTCAAACATGATTTAAAAGCTGATACTTAAAAGCATAACACAGAGAAATGCATTTGCAAAAGAATACATTTTTCTTCCACTTGGAGCAGAACTATCTCATTTTCTCTGAGAAACTGAGCCAAAAGTCATTTGACTTTGTGCACACTAGCTGAGTTATAATTTAATTGAGGACGTATTTTTTTCTTCAGGGTTTTTTTAATCTTTTTTTCACTGCTTCAAGTTCTGTGATGGCTGTCCTTCAGACATTACCAGGCTCACCTCGCATCCTCTCCACCTGTGGATCAGTAATGTGAGTAATGTGTGATGCATACTGAAACTGGAAGTGGTTTAGGTTCCATTTGGAAGATGGCACCTTTCATTTTAGAAATAAAACTTTATCCTATTTTTTCACTGTCAGTTCCAGATTTTCTGTAATATTCAGCTCTTTGGTTATTTCACTCTTTCTTCTAAATAACTCCTTCAGACAATACACTTTTCTGTCTGTAACTGTACATTCCTGTTTACCTAATACCTTAATATTCAATCTTCTGCAGATTGAATGCTATTCTATGGTCAAGTTTTCATCTTCCAGAAATTAAATAATCTATTCTTCCTTGTTTCACCGAAGGCTCGGTACTTACTGAACTCCTTTCTTGCTTCTACACCTTTGAATGTGCTAACACCACTTTTTCTTGGGCTGAAGCTGTTCTCTTGCACTCTCCCAGCCACACTTTCCCCTACCTCTCTCCAGCTCCTTGATACATTGTGCTGAGGGGTCAAGCCAAGTGGCCACTTAGCGGCATTTGTTTTGATGGTCTTTATTATTTTCTTACCTGCCTTTAGCCTTTGGAGATAGACCACTAATTCCTTTCATATTCAGTCAGTTGAGTCAATGTTTTGGTGACTTGCTACTGTCTCATTATGGCACATCCAGTAGACTGAATGCAGCTTAGCCTGTGCTGGAGCTTGAGGCAGTGCCTGTTAGATCAGAAGCATCTTGTGATGCCACAAGCAAAGCATTTATTATGAAGAAAATAAGACACCTGTACATTTAGGAGTCCAAATCCCAACAGGAAATCTATCAGCTTGGATCCTGATCTCAACCCTTACTGAAACTCTTCTGGCAAGGATCAAACCTGAAGATATCTTCAAGGGGCTGTGCTTAATTTGCAGCTTAACATTTCTTAACATTAAGAAATGTTAAACTGCAAATGTTGCTCTAACACTTTCCCTGAGATTAGTTTTCTTCAGGTTCTGGAGTATGTTGAGCCTGGAATAGAATAGGTTGAACTTCCAAAATAAACACTTCATACCACAAGGTGGAACAGTTTGAAGAAAATGCCATCTGTACAGCCTAGCCTGAGGAGTGATGGAGAAGTGTCTGCCTGCAGCCCCTGTTTCTGTAAACTTGTAAATCAGAGCTGCCTGGCTGCATGCATTTCCCAGGATGACCTCAATAGGCAGGTGCTTCTACTGTCCCTTTTAAGGTGGCTACATGCCATGTATATGAGCAGATATTGCTTATTTGGAAGCTAATGACCCATAATTGGTATGTAAGAAAGAGCTACTACAAAATACTTGTAGATAGAAATAATTTTCCCTGCTGTAATAAACTTAATGTCTTTGTGTCACAAATTGTGCAGTACCAGGAGAGTGCCTCAAGTGTAAGCTTTTAATCCAGGTATCTTTTGTTTGATAATGGATGGGGAGGATGTTATTCTCAAAGAAAAAAATTTAATTTGTTTGGTTTAGTCAGCAATTTACTGAGTTAATTTACTTCCCGTATATGAACATGTTCACGCTCCTGAGGAATTGTTTCATCATTATAAATTGAATTAAGCAATAGGATGGAAAAAAGGATTTGGTTAAATGGTGCTTTATATGTGCAGAACCTACAAGAATCTTGAGCTTTATTGTGCTGCATTTTTTAAATTTCTGTCCCCTTTGAATGCTTTTTTTTTCCCATTGAGAATCGAGTTGCTAGATGCTGTAATAGCACAAGGTCAAGTCTGCCCAGTGATGGGTCTGGTACACGATGTTCTTTAGATTTAACAAGGTGGTATCTCCTAGGGCTTTGGGTCAGTGAGAAGACAAACAGCTGACAGACTGACAGTGGCATGAAGTCCCAGTCAGATAGCTTGGACCCTTTTCCCGAGCTGTGGGAGGTCTTTTTTTCTCCCACAATTGTGTCCTAGGCAAAATGGCACAGTGAGAAACACACGGAAAATTGGTATCATTCCTAGGTGTAAGCTGAGAAAAGCCTGATGGCTTCAATGGGGTTATAAAGAGCATGGTATTTATCTCAAAAAAAGAAAACTAAAAAAGGAATAGTATCTTTAGTAGTATCATAAATGGAAAGGGAAAATGTCAATATATTTCTTTTATGCAGAAATTATCATTAGTTTTTTGGAATAAGCCTAGGGAAGATGGGTGTGAGGAAAAATTGTAACCCTGCAGGGCAACTGTGTTAAGGCTGTCACCTGATGGCCAACTGAAGGCCAGCTATTGTAGGTACTTCAGCCCTTTCCAGGAACAAAGTCTGAACCTCACATTACCATGGCAAATTCCGGAGCCACTCCAACTCTACAGCTGAAGGAGTTTGTGTGGCATATGAAAAGCAAGGGGTGTCTTTTTTTCTATGCTTCATTGGGGTAGCTCTTTCTCATAGCAAGACTTAAATGCCTTGTTTTCTCAGTATTTCAGCTCCAAAGTTAGTGGGCACCAAGAGACAGAAATGCAACTGTTTGCTATTAAGTACAAAAATGAAAAAGAAAAAGTAGATGGAGTAGGTGGAGCTAATTGATCTACAACCTGCTTGCTTACAGTTTATAAACCCCTTGGAGAATAAGATAAGGAGATCTATTCAAAATAGTACTGCTTTGAGAAAATAAAGAATGCACACAATGAGTAGTCACAGAAATTACAAATATTTAGAGGATGGATGTAGAAAGAAAAACATTGTCCTTGCCTCACTGCACTGACTTCCCTAGCAATACAGGAAAAGTTTCCAACACATTAGATGGCTTTTTGTTCTGCACTGGAACAAGATTAACAGTCTCTCAAAATCACCAGGGACAGGATTGCTGGTCCAATGGTGCCTACCACCCACCAGCAAGGCAATGATTCTCTCTACAGCTCTGACCTGAGAGATCTAACCATCCAGTTTCATGTGTAACACGGCAGTAAAGCCTGCTTAAACTTCCCAAATTAGCATCTTTGTAAAGCAGGACATCCTTCTCTGGACTTTCTTAGGAGTAGAGAACCTGTCAGATTTTTTACAATGGCATTTCTGAAACTACTCATGCTCAATTTTCCCACAGCTTTGGGGAGTCTATTGGGTGTTTAATCAATTTTAATTTCTAGTTGGGCTTTCAAAGGATGTCTTGCAATGTGTGCTGTAAGGAACCAATGGCACCATCAGGCTAAAACGGTGAAACAGGATTTAACAGCAAATTTATTATAATAGAGATGAAACTTACACATCTGCTGAGTCACTTCAAGAGGCATTAATTAAAAGGAAAAGTGCAAAGGTTGTTGCTGACATTTAACCTGTCACCTGGGTTTTAATGAAGACAGATGGCTAAGGACAGGAAAGAAGACCTGCTACAGGTGGCAGTCTTCAGCAACACAAACTCCTTCCTTCCACGCTGCACCCAGAGCTGTCTCAGCTGGAACTCACTTGAATGTTTCATGCAGGCTCTTGGGCTCTTAATGAGCTGCCACTTCTCCATTAAAACAAAAATGGTCAAAAATACCAGTATGAAAAGGATTGCTGGGTTCTGTTTAACAAAACTGCATGTCCAAAGTATCTGAGAGAGGGCAGTGGAAAACAAGTGACATTTTTTCCCTGCAGAGATTCATCTCATGAGAGCCCCAGCATAAAGCATCGTTAGATCTGCTGGGTGTGAATGCAGTGAGTCAGGTTATAGCATAGATAAGCAAGTCAATTTTGCACTCCCAAGCACTTTCATCCCTGTCATGATCATTATATGACAAAAATCATTTTGCCAAGAAGCAACTTTATCTTCTGGCTCTGGTAATAAATTATTGGTCAAAGAGGGGCAGTCTGTCAGCTCCCAAGCAGCACAGCACCTTCTTTTTCCTGAGCTACTTTCCTCTGAAATTGGCTGCACTTCAGAAAATGAGCTGAAGGCACCCAAGGAGGCTGCTGCTCCTTGAATATCTGTCTCTCTTCCCCTCCTTGCTTGTCCAGGGCTCTGGCCTGAAACTGTTTCCCCACTGTAGAAGTGAGAAGGTTCCTTCGTAATGAAGGAGAAGGAGCTGAAGGCAAACAGTTCTTTTGTGACACTTCCTGTTGATGCAGCCCCCACCGGTGCTTCTGAAGGATCGCCTCAGTGAATTCTGAAAATTGTTTTGTTTTGGTTAGGTCTCTTTGTTGCCAAAAATATCACTGACAACTCTGGGCATTCATTTAGTGGTAATTCAATCATTCAACTTTCCTGACAATTTTTTGGTTCCTTGCTGTCAGCAGCTCCATAGCTATTAAGCTGTAAATGTGATAAGCAGTACAGATAAGACACCAGTCTTGTTCTTATCAAGACTAAACACTGTGAGAAAAGCCCCAGTTATCACACAAATCTGCTTAAATAATTCTGCAGGTCCCATCACTGAAATTACTCATGTTCTTCACTGCAGTCCTTGTTCAGCTTTGTATTATAACTCAGCCAGTGGCATTTAAAAAAACCCAATAATTTAGAATTAACTCAATTTTACAACTGATATAACATACACCAGAGCTCTTTATGTCCTTAGCAGCATCCTATTTTTTTTTTAAGACACATGTGAGCCATGATGGAATGAATGGGGTAACCACATTCTTTCCCTCCCCTCCAAACCACCCTCCTCTGGATGTCAGCACCTGCACTGTGATTCTAACTCTCACTTGTACAAAAATATCCACAACTGACAAAGTTCATGGGTGACACTGACCATATTGCTGCCCTAATCTCCTCTTTTCATCAACCACTGCCATGTGCTCTCTCATCTGCTGTTTTCATAGGTAGGAATAGGTTGGCATCCATGTGAATAATTTACAAACAGCCCACTGGTTGCTCAAAAGCCACCTGACTCCCAGAAGGTGACTGTGGCTTGGGTGGATATTTGAGATTTGTGTGTAGCTGCTTGAGACCCACCTGCGGCCAACTGTTTTTCTCTCAAGCTTAATTGCTATGTAAAGAGCAAAAGCACTTTGGCAAACCTCGCCGCTTTCTCTAATCTTTGCTGCAAGCTGCTGGAATGGTAGCTCCGTTGTTTTTTTATGAAAGAGATGCCATGCATAGCAGCAACATGATACTAATGGCAACATGAGCAAATAATTTACCTGACTCCTGTCTGTTGGGTGGTTAAGTGGAAGCCAAAAATAGCACATCCATTCCTGACCCCTGAAATTTGTTTAAAAGCTCTGCAGTAACTTCAGCTCCCACTAAGAAGCTGGAAACATTATTAATAATAGAAAGTCTTTTAAAAGAACCAGGCAAATTCACTAAGCCCACTGACTTCTTGCTTAGTGAATTCTGTGGACTGCACGCTCATTACATACAGGAGTCTGGCATTTTGGATGTTATTTAATTTATTGTTTCTCATGGCAAACAGACTGGGGCAAGAAAAGCTTCAGGGCTAGTTCTCAATGCAGTCTTTATAATGTGGCCTTCACCACAGAATGCTGTGCAGAATGTTAGTTCTGCATCAAATGCCATGACAGACTGAATGGTGCCATAGGCATGAATGTGATGAGTGCTTTTCTGCATTCTTTTTTCCACAGAATGAACAATACCAACCTCTCTGCTAACTCAGGGAGTCCCACAGCCACTCTCTAGCGGGTACCCAGGACACTGGTCATCCCAGACTCACAGCACACCCAGGCTGCCATCAGACTAGCCCTCCTGTGAAGCCCTGCCCTGTTTCAGAATATCTACACTAGCATTGAAGTTCAGATTATTCTTGATTCTCCCCACTTAGTGTGTGTTTCTCAATACTGCCCAACCAGGGTCTTTCTGCAGGAGCTAAACTGAAAGATGTGCTTCAGGCACTAATGGGCTTTGAGTCCCTGGGAACACACCGCAGCTACACTGCAGAAAAAGCTCCTGAAAGACAAATGTTGGACCCTCGGCACCATTTTGCTCCTAATGCAGACACAGCCATCCTTCACTCTTTGGGCTCTGATCCACTTTGTAGCCAAAGTGCTGCAATATGTGCACAGAAAGATTCACAAAGCATAAATTCTACTGACCTGGATGCATGTCTGCAGAGAAAGTTACTGTGAAGTTAGTGAGTGGGACTGGGAACTTACTGTACACCTACTCTTCCTGTACACCACTCGTAGGGATAATCCACTCCTCCCTGAAAAAGGCATACTCTCCATCAACAAAAATTTAAATGCTACTTTAGAGCACATTAGGATTCCCATGTTCATAAGCCTCCAGACAATGCTGGATCATTAAACATTTATCTGAATAAACTTTCAGAGTGATTATGTTAAACTGTTTTCAATTCTATGTATTGACATTTGAAATTTAAGGAGATGTAATATTTTTTTCAAAATAAAGTACAGTTTGCTGGTGAAATCTTAGTTCTGAATCAAAGAGCCAATACAAGAGCTTGCCTTGGTTTAATGATCCATGCCAAGAATCTGAAACTAGTGAATTTGGCCTAATTTTTTCTTTCTGAAAACAACAGTGCAAATAAACCCCACAAAAATCATTCTTATTTTTCTTCCACTGGCCTTGATTTTCAGCCAAATGGATTAGGAGAACCCTTCAGACCACAAAGCCTGTATTGAAGCAAACATAATACTTTGAGGTGAAATGTTAAATTTACACAATGAAATGTATTTAAGAAGCAATTTTTCCCAAAGCAGAGCAGGATCAAGCTTAATATTGTTGGATTCATTTTCCATTTGTCTGGCTGCCTGACTATATTTTTATTCAGTAATTATGCTTTCATCTCAGAGTGTTCGGTGCTTATGTTTGATTTGAGAGAAAAAATATAATTTCCAAATTGCCTCCAGTTTATGTTCTGTATTTCTTCCCATTTATAGAAGATTTTCTGCCTTGGTGTGTTGAGTGGGCAAATCCCCACACTAGCAAAATGTCTTTTCAGCCTGAGCACGGCTGCTAGGATTTGTCATACCAACATGGAGACAGACATATGCTGATTTTTACCTCCAAACCTCTTGTTGATTTTTACTTCCAAACTTCCTGTTGATTTTTACCTCCTTTGTAGATAAGCAATCTCTGAGCATGTGGTGCAGCCTGCAGTCCATGCCAGCCCATGGGCTTGGCAACTTGGTCAGATCTCTACAAAGGGACAGTTTTCAGCATAACTTTGCATCTGACCTGGAAAATGTTGAAATATAACTATACATGCTGTTGTCGTAAGGCTCCAATTTTGCTAAGTGTTAATATATATACCTGGGTCTCATTTGCAAATCAAAGAGCCAAGTAGCTAAGAGTTTCTTGCTTGGTAGAGTTACTCTCCCCTCCACCAGCCCCATGCCTCTGGCAATAAACAGACCCAGAAGAACATAAACTCCTTTCTACATAACAAGTTTTCTTTTTCAGGGTAGGTTTGCATATACTACCTTAAAATTTAGTTTAGCTATAATTGGAAGGTGACTTGTACACTGTTTGCTATGTCTGTGCTCCTGCAATTTGAGGCAAGAGTTACAGAGATACAAATTCATTGTTGTGGCTCTCAGCAAAATTACAAAAACACAATCTGATATCTAACGGAAGAGGAAATACCAGAGCTGTAACTCACAGCAACATTATTTCCACACAAAAAGGATATAGAGTGTTCACAAGTGATCACCACAATAGCTGTCACCACAGTAGCTCTATTACATCTTCTGTAACTTGCTTGAGTTCCTTTTGCTTTCTTAAATTTAACTCTTGTGATTTTCCAACCTGAGTAATTTCCCCTGAAATAATTTGAAAAATTGTTATTAATATAAAAGTGCATCCTGCTTGCAACACATTATATAATTTATATAAATAGTTTGCAGAAAAGTATAAATTGTCCCTTTGATACTTTCTTATACAGAAGAAAATAAGTACAAAGAAAATATTATATTTATGTAATATATACACATGGCTACTGTTCTAAAAGATCATTAATATTTTGCACATGCACACAACCGCACACAACCACTTTAGTCACAAATAACTTGAGGGAAAAACTACTGCATCTGCTGTCATTGATACAACTATATTATCCTTGTCTTCTGAATTGTTACCTGCAGTATAATTTCTTAGCTCTGAGAACCTTGTTCCGATCAGCTGCCCCGAATAGAATCAGTTGCAGTCATGTAAATAGAAGTTCAGCTTAATTATTTTCCTGTTTGAAAAATCACTTTTACCTGAAGCAAGAGATGCTCCATTTCCCTTTCCTGTTTTCCCTCCCTTCAGCTACAAAAATAATTATCTCCATGACAAGTACCAAAATTTTGCTATCTGCCTCTCTGTCCCTTCAAAAACATACTCAGCAGCACTTTGTGACAATCGATCAAAAGCATTACAATAATAGTGTTTAACACAGTCTTCACAGACATATTCACTGGGATTTCTGTCTGCTATGAGAGCTGAAGAGTGGGAGTCAGGCTTCCGGGGGCTTCCTTTTGTTCCTGCCACCATCTCCAAGGAGCAAGCTTCTATAACCATCTCCATAGTCTACACACACCCCAGGTCATGGGCACCATCACCTTTCTTTCCCTTTTTGTGACACCTTCTTTTATGTAGAATCCTCTCTCTAACATACAGAATTCACCTCCTGCCTGATGCCACGTTTTTAGGCCCATCCTCTGCAGAAGCTTCCAATTCTCTATTTGGTCCCTTCCAGACAGATGGGGATGTACCAGTTTGCAGCTGAAACAACTTGCCTGACTGGGACACCAGGGTGAAACTATAAAATTCCAGCTTTAGTGCAGGTTCTTACTGCCTCTGCCCATGTGCTCTTTCTTTGGTCATTGGTGAACTAATTTAACCACGGTGAACTGATTTAACAGGTTCTCCATCTGTAAAACACAAGACTGCTGATCCCAAATGAGTCCTGAGAAGCTGAATGGATTTGAAGAAGGTTTATTGACACTCAGATGAAGCATCTTATTGACCTGTAAAATAGCCTCTGGATAAGATGACACAAATCCTAAACCAAATTCATCATGGCAGTACAACAACTGAGATGCTAAAATAATCAAAACAAATCAACAACAACAACCACACAATTCTAGGAGTTATTCTGTTGAGAATCAAAAGGAAAAGGCATATCCTTTCCCCTTTCACAGCTATGGGATAATATTCCAGCTTTTCTCAGATTTCAGATTTTAAAAAACCCCTAAAAGTATTGCACTTAAATCTGCTTTTTTGCTTTATGAAAGTAGGTCTTGGTGAGCAGTGCAAGCAAGTGGCTTAATGCTTATTACTTTCTAAAAACATTTAAGCATATTTAAGAAATTTTAAACTAATTGAAGAAGTGAAACAGAGGTATGCTTTTTCTTCTACATTTGCCATGTCACTGCCACTGAAGCTGCCATCTGTGGAACAGAAGCAATAGCAAACTAGTGGGATGGATTGGAAAGAAATGGGTAAACACACCTGCAAAGCATTTAATCATACTCCTCTGAAATTTTTGAGACTTCAGATGGTAACTTCATTTGAAGCAGGACCAGGTCCAAGTAGAAAATTAAATTTTTAAACTGGAAGACTGATGAGGCTGCACCCACACTCCTGTATAAAGAGAGCTCCTCACAGAAAGCCATATAAATGTGTTTTCAATTGCAGTAGAAAGGCATGATTGTAAACCAAACTCAATTGTATTTACTCCAAGTAAGTCCAGGAGGAAGAGTAAGAAGGAATGGTTGCTGTTCCAATCTTCTATAGGCATGGACATGAAAGAAAGCTGCCAATTTACCTTTTGTGGCCTGCTTCTATAGGCAAGGGTCTCCAGGAGGATTGGAATGGTGCCTGTAGCCTCCCTGCTGCAGCTGTGGGTGTTGTGTGAGTAGGGAATAGCACACATGACATGGCCTTCAAGGAACAGAAGCACAAAGCAGCACCAAAGCAACAGCACTGAGAGTAAAAGTCTGGAGCCAGAGACCCAATTTTCAACAAAAGTAATGCCAAGACTGCACAATTTTTATCCTGTCCAAACCAATTAACTGCTCCATACAACCTTTTCCCTATCTGTTTAGAAAACTGGAATTGTATTATTTTTAAGTAAGTGGCATGGACCCCATAAATAACATTCTGCTATTGATTTTCAATTTTACTCTTCTCTATCATCAGTGAAGTAAAGAAACTGCAACTTAGTGGAACTGGGGGGTGGAGGAGATGGAATACTGTTTAATATTTTGGAATTATTAAAAGTGGACACCTCCCCAGTCATGCTGACTCTTCACTTCTGGGGATGCACAACTAATCTCCAGTGCAAGCTGAAAGGTAACCTCTGAAGATAATAGTACCACATCAGTTTGCAAATAGAAGTGAGATCCTAATCTCCATAGCCTTGTCAAATTACTTATTGGGAATTAGCGGGGGAGGGGAAAAGAAAGAAATACATACCTCTGTGTATTTCAACACAGATTATTTTGAGGAAATACAAGCCATATGCAGGTGGGATAAATCCATGCTAAATAAATAAATAGAACTGGCACAGAAAAGTAACTGCACAAAAATTTCGTGCCAGGAGAAATATATTCCAGGCTATCTGTGCTGTCAAGCAGCAAAAAAATGAAAATAAAGAGGTCTTGCTGTATGAGAAAGACAAGTGGTTTAGCACTGATACAAACAAGGTCAGATTTTGTGATGCCTGTCTCGCTTCCAGACTCCAATGGGAGAGCAGAGGGGAGTGATTCATGGAGATCATGCAAGAAGCAGGGCTGAAATGGAGCTGGGAAGGCCATGAGCAAGGTCCTGTTTGTTTGTCTTTATATAATGCAAGACAAACAGAATATGAAATGAAATTAGAAGGTAATGTATTTGATTGCCAATTACTTCTTCACTGCTATCTTGAAAACCAAATACTTCAAAAGCAATGAATTGTTCCCATGAAACTTGCTCGATTTTGTAGTGATTGTGAGCAATAATTAGTAAAAACCATGAAATGCATATGCATGTACAAAGAGAATCTCCGTAACAGCTACAATTACTGTAGGCAGAACTATGTCCTGCTCTCCCTGAGACAGAGTTGGCTCCTTGCAGAGACAAGGGGCTGCCTGGGACTGACAGGTTTTGTCAAGTTTGACCTAACAAATTCTTGCTCTTGATCCACTAACGGACAAAAGAAACTAATTAATACACACATAATCTTTGCTTCAGTATTAAGAGGAAAAAATCATGACGGATGCCAGAACTAGCCAGAATTTTCCCCAAGAGGAAGGGAAGGAAATATTTTTTTAAAAATACACCAAAAATTTAAAGTAATGAATGTCAGGATTAAAATTTTTAAAAGTAAAATAATAAAATAAAATAAAATAAAATAAAATAAAATAAAATAAAATAAAATAAAATAAAATAAAATAAAATAAAATGTACTAAGAATGACAAAAATCTGGATTCTGGTACAAGCTATACAGGGATTTTGAAAAAAGCTGGCAGGAGATAAGAGACACCTCAGGAAATGCATTTCTATCCTTACAAATAGGTTGTAAGGATCCTAACCTACAAATAGCTTGTAACTTGATCGGGGTTTAGCGGGGGGGAGGGAGGAGTCGGGGTAGAGCGTCCTCGTCACTAAAACCATGAAAGTTACGAGTGTGGTGTGCTTTTGGTTTTCCCGGTGAGCGGCATCCTACGGCGGTGTACATGCAGTGTACGCGCGGGTAGATGCTGAGCACCCACACCGGCATCCAAAGGCTTAACCTTCCCCAAAGCGCCCGCTCGCAGATCGGGGACATCAAGCAGGGCAGTGGTGTCTCCGCCCGACCGTCTGTGAACGCCGCTCCCCACTTTTTCCCCCGAGGGGTCCTGTCAGCCCCAGCACACCACGAGTCCCGCCAGCACTCGGGACCGGGTCCGAGCCCAGCCGCGCTCCGCCGGGGAACTGTCGCCGCGGGCTGCCGGCGCCGCTCCCGCTCCCCGAGGGGCTCCGGCTGCGCGGGGCAGGGCCAGAAACCGGGGGGAAAGGGCTCTCCCCGCCTTGGGAAGCGCCTGGCACTCCCCGCGGGCTCGCTGACAGCGCTCACCTGCCGGCTGCACGGAGCCGCCCGCGGGCTCGGAGCGGAGCGGGAAACTCAGCCGGGAGCGCAGCGCAGCCAGCACAGGTCCGGCGCCCGGGAGAGCGCGATCGCCGCCTCAAAGCGCGTCACGGTCAGGCTCGGGATGAGTGCTTGGGCAACAGCGGGGCCCGCGCTGCCCCGATGAGGGGAGGGGGCTGCTGGTTAAAGACATGAATGACAGATGAGCGCCGCTGCCCGGCCAGGACGGTGGCCCCTGAGGCTCGCCGGGCGGCCGGGGCAGCGGCGCTCCGGGGGCGGGGGGCCGGGGGGCTGTGCTCCGGCGGCAAGCGGCTCTCTGGGGCCGGCGCTGGGGCTGCGGCGGCAGTGAGCGGGGCCGTACCAGCCGGAGCGAGCGGGGAGCTGGGAGCGGGGCGAGGCGAGGCGATGGAGCGGGGAGCAGCCGGCGCCGTCCCCGGTGCCGGCGGGGAGGAGGCAGTGCCTGAGGTGAGAGGGGCTGCGGGCGGGCCGGGGGCACCCGCTGGGCGAGGGACTGGGGCTGGGTAGCGGCAACTCCGCCGCCGGCCGGCGGCACCGTGCGCGAAGTTGCCGGGTCCCGTCCCTGCCCGGGCCGTGTGCAGAGCGAGGGGCGCTGCCGGAGCCGGGCGAAGCGCGGCCGCCCCACCCGGTCCCTGCCGCCTGCCCCGAGCTGGGGCGCTCCCGCGGCGGGCTCGGCCCTGCCCTGGGGAGCGGAGCGAGCGCGGCCGGCCCTGCCCCGCACCGCGGCGCGGCAGAAGGTAACGGGGCTGGGCGGGGACGGCGGCGCCGGGAGATGTGCCAGGGCACGGCCGCTGCCCTGCCCGGACTACCCCGGAGCGCGGCTTTGCTCGCTTGCCTGCTTGGGATTTCGGGTGGCGATTCGCTTTCCTTACAGAAACGGGGTGTGCGGAGCTTTCACTGGAATGACGGTGGTGTGCCCGTGCATGGAGCTGCACAGGGGCCCCAGATCCTGTAGTTTTTGCTTAGGCAGAGCTCCCGCTGGTTTCCCGGGTCTTTCTCAAGGTTTATGCAAAACTGAGTCTTTAGTCAGGCTGCAGCATCTCCTAAATAATATGTTTAGCTAACGTGATCATGAGTTTCAGTTTGGATCCTAGGCAAAATTTACTCTGAATAGGCAAGGCAGTCATAGTTAATGTTTGGTAAATGCATTACTGTCAATTTGAGTGCATATTATTAGTATGATCATACCATAAATTCTGAAGGAATATGAAGGGGCTGTCTTGATTCAGGTCTATACCGGATGGTTTGAATATTCCAGCTTTGGCACTGACCCTGAAAACAATGGTTAAGGTTTGTCCCAAAGAAGAAAGTACCAGACCATATGTAGTCTGACAAGCCTGATCACTTCTAGTGGAGTCTTTTTGGAGAGGCAATCTCTCCTTTCTTTGAAGCACTTGTGCAGCAGATACTTTTGCTAAAAGAACTTCTGCATCTCTCTCCCCAGGGTAAAATTGGATAGGTCCACAAAAAGTGGCAAACTTCCACCTGAGGGCATTTTTTTAGTTCAGCCTGAAGCAACGAAGTTACTTGAGAAGAAAAGCTGTCTTTTGAGTCTGCTTATCCCTCCCCTGGCTATTTTCACGGTTCTGAAATGACTTGAGGGTGACCTTCAGAGAAAGAAGTCAGCTTTGCTCAGAGGATTTCAAACCTTTTATTTGTCCTTTGTAAGGCTTCTCTAAAACAAACAAGCAGATCATTTGGAAGGAAACCTATGATTGAATATTCAGCAGTTTGTTTCCCTTGGGTAAAAGCTGATAGATGTTGTCACTTGTTTTGGAAAGGTTTTTAGCCAAGGAAGAAAGATCTGATATGACACCGCTGAAGTAAATCATGAGGTAAGGCAAAGGAAGGTAGTATTTTTTTGGCACATCACTCCTGATGTTTGGAAACAGGGGTTAGAAACTGGGTGAACTGTTGCAGGGCTTCTTCAATTATACTTTTATTTTGGTGGGTTAATCAGTGTGTCAGTTTCTGTGAAAACTCCAGACTCCTGCCTTTTAAAAAACATTAGCAGTATCACCGAATATTTTCAGGCAGTGCATATCTGAGACACTGTGGCACTCGCCAAGAGATGAACAGCACTTGGCCTTGTGCCTCTGGGCTTGTGCCTAATAATACATCGCAGGAGCACTGCATTGGCTGTCAATAAATGTTTGCCTTCACTTCGGGCTGAAGTACGGAGTGGCTTTAAAACAGCACAGAGAGAAAAGTTTCAGCTCAGTTTTTAAATGTGACACAGCCCTTTGTATGACTAACTTTTGGTTCTATTGTCAGGATCCCCATTAATACAGCCCAGCTTTGTTTATGTGGCTTTGGTTTTGAAAACCTAAAATGCATGACTTTATTTCTTTATTTTCCCCATAGTAGCTCCATGTTGATAAAACAGATGAGAGAAGAGTTTCATTAGAATTGCATTTCTTTGCTGAACTTAGACAGAACTGTGATGGTCATATTTGTACTTCCCTTTGTCATTGTGTTTGTTTGATTCTGGGAGAAATCCTTTTAAATGCCTGACTATGATTTCAGGACTCTGTAAGAAGTTACCCCCAGGTAATCAGATTGTGCCTTGCACTGAACGCAGCACTGTCTGCAGTCAGACAGGATCACTAATCAAGCCAGTGTTGGATGGATTTTTAGACACTATGGAAACCCTTGGACTTCTCCAGCATGAGACCAGACTAATTGTAGAAGCTAGAGCCAGAAAAGCTGGTGGGAACTGATGATGCTGTAGCTGTAGCTATGCTAAAATTGTGCGCTGGTACTATTGGTACAGGGTGACTACCCAGGTGGGGAATTATTCCAGAGTATTGTCTTCTGAATGCTCAGCATGGTTTTTAGCTTGTGAACTTGCATGCACACAGCTATCTATTTGATTGCTTTTTTGAGCAATTAGGGGAAAGACTGAGATGGATTTGAACCCTGTGTCCTCAGATTGTTTGCAAGAAAGAAAGAGGCAACATTTTAAGACTGAATGAATGATAAAAATAAATGTTCAATTTAAATAGTATTAAGAGAAGAAACAGGAAACTGGAGATAGTGGAAACTCCAAATCTTTTAAATGTCTGAGTTATTGAGGAGCTTTTCTCTTATTTTAAAAATTACATGGGCAATCAAGGAACCTGTGATACAGATGGGTTTCAGAAGAGGTTTCAGAAACTTTCAGGTGCATGTAGGTGATAAGGATTGAGATTATTTCTTTTCAAATGTTTTTTCAGCTCTGCTAAAGACATGAAGAAGCCTATCAGCTCTGGTGCAGTACCTCTTTAGATACTCAGTGTGCCTTGAATTGCATGGGAAAACTTACTTGCTTAGTTAAGACATTAGAGTTACTTGTATGTTTCCCTACTCAGATGAATGTCTTCATCAGATTCTAAGAGGTGCCATAATCAGCCAAGGGACTTCAATGCTTTGTTTGCATCAGGCATTTTTAAGAACCAATTAATTAAACCTGACAACTTTAAGTTACTTGGTACTGCTTCCCTGGTGTATGCTGCCTCTGCACCACACGGATGTTCCATTTCGAGGCAGTTAAACCCCATGGAAAGTCAGGGTCTGTTGCTTCTGTTCCTCTTGTGTAGTTTACCTGTGAGAGACTTTTTCCTTGCTCTTCACTTAGTTTTGTTCTTCCCTGGACTAAGATACAAATGCCAATTCAGATTCTGTGCACTGTGGTTAAACGGTGAGCTGAGTGTGAAGGCTCTGGTGCTGGTCATAGTGCCTGATGAAAGACCAGTGGCCTTTCCCTGACTTCCCAGCAGAGAGGATGGACACTCCCTATGTTATTTAAGATGAGAGAGAGGCTAGAGTCACTCTGCTTTCTTAATATTGTCCTTCTGCCCTTGCCAATTCAAAAATCATCTGTGATGGTTTACTGAATGCTGATGTGCTTTAGGATGAGTGCTTTACCTCTTGAAACTTCCAGTATTTTCACTAACCTTAGGTGCATGAACAGCAATTTCTAGAGCATTTTTCTTTTTATTAAGTATTTAAAATCTTTGTTTTTTCACCCTGGAATTAAGATAAGAAGTATGCAGTCTCCCAGCTTCTTAACATGAACTGGCATCTCTGGTAATTGTTCAGGTTCTACCAACAAATTTGCCATTTCACCACTATTTGGTGACAAAATCTAAATCTTTAAAGCAAGTCAGAGGGTAGTGGTATTTTTTCCAAGTTACAAAAAGCTAAAGGAGGAATTTAAATTACATTAATTGAATTAATGTACTATAGTCTATTCCTATTCCTGAGTAGAAAAGGTCCCAAATGATTTCTTTCTTCTTCTCTTTCAGAGTTCTAAATAACTACTTTAAAAATAAGGATAATTAAGACTGTAAGCTGTGATACCAGCTATTGGTCAAAATAAATGTAAAACCACTATGTTTGCAGGCTGCCTGCACAAGCAATGGCTCTCCACGCTGAGTGCTTGGTCAGCCAGTGTCTTTCTGAGCGCTCAGTAGAATCTGTGATGCTTGTTGAAAACAAGAGATCCAACTAAAGTGTGTTAAATTAGAGTTCTGCATAAGTTACAGGAGATAAATCAATGTTTGACAAATGAGAAAGGATATGAGCATTTAAAAGAAAAAAATGTACTCAAGATTCTAGGAATATTGAAGCAACCAAGATGAAACAAAAATAAAGCATTAAAAATTTATCCTTTCAGTGTTGTTTCAAGAAGAAGAATTACACATGTTGGTGTTTATGGAGATTATTCTCATCTTCTTATTCAGAGCTTTGTGTTTCTCAAAGATACAAACAATATTTAGACTGAGATGGTACCCACAAGAAGCACTTTTTAAATATTAATGTTGTGGGGGATTTTTGGCAATTGAGTTAGAGCTATTTGTCTCAGCCATATATAAATGGTTCTGTGAACAAAATAAATAGACTGATACCAACTGGGCAGGGAGTAATGGGTAAGATCCATCTTTGTCTGTGTGCAGAGTAGTGCCAGGATGCCCATTAGGGAATGGGAGCAGATGGGGTCATGCTGGTGATACCCTTCTCTGCCTGAATTCTATTGTTCCTTAGGAGGAAAAGGGTGCTGAGACACATCAGGATCATAGAATCACTTAGGTTGCAAAATCTCAGGATTTCTGCTGGTCAGAGTGGCTTAGATACATACAAGTCTGTTTTCCCAGCCCAGCAGTCGAAGAATGAGTTAGGATTCTTCTGTTCTCATTCTCAAGGTTGTTTATTGTTTCTTATCTATAAAATTCTTTCTCTGGCCTGCCAAGGTCTGTTCAGCAGGTCAGACAGAGGCACACACTGACCGCCCTTGGAGGCGGTGTTGTCTTTTGTACTAAAAACTAAGTGTACATTATTTACAATAACTTCCCAATACCTATCATCTGTGCTAGACAGTGAGTTTCTACCTTAAACCAATCCAAAAGTGCCAACCTCACCCAGAAGATGGAGGCTAGGAAGAAGGAGAAAGAAGGACAAGGCACGCCCAAATTCCTCCATCTTGGGACCCTGAGCCCCCATTCTAAAAACCCCAAAATTCTACTTTTTCACACGGTGATAAATTCACTATTAGTCTACTTAAACTTTCTTGACCTGTAATTCTTCACCTTCTTAAAGGTGGTCATTTGCTCCATGGATCAAAATCAAAGGCACAGGGGTCTTGGGCTCTGTGCCAAGGTCTCTGAGCCCCCTGGCAGGGCCTCGAGTCCTCCAGGGCAGCCAGAGGAATTTCCTGGGTTCCAACAGTGAAAGACCTTTAAGATCATGCAGTCTGATTGCTAACACTACCAACCCCACTACTACACTGGTTTTGTACACCTGGGATTTGACCATGGTCCTCTAGGAGCTTTGGAGAGGACTTATAAACATGTTAATTTGTTTATTATATATCTCTTGCCATCTTGCAATGTTTGCTGGGGTTTCTTCTAATGTTTCTAGTCAGACACATTCTTGGGATAAACTGACAATGTGACCAGTTTCCAAGATGTTCTGTGTAGCAGTTGTGTGTTGGCTGTGAACTGGATTCTTCAAATTATCATTTTGTGCACATTTGCTCCACTGAGTTACAGTATATCTGTGATTTTAAAATGTTTAAGGAGAAACTAGATAGATTAAGGAAAAAGGAGGAGATGTAAACTAGATTTAGGGGTAACCATCCTCCAGGGATTTGTCACACCTGTGAGAATAATTTTTTTGTGCCTAGCCCTGTACTCCTGAAAACTAAACCTAACTTGTTCAAGTCTAGCACATTTCTGAGACTTTGGATTTTATCTGTCCAGGATGTTGAACAGAACTGAGTCCTGAAATAGAAGCTTGTTTCCACTCATGTTATAATTTCTCAAGTTAGAACTGGACCTATACTACTGCTTTTAAATGTTTGTCACATCAAACCAGCTTTGAGTCAAGGAAAATACTGCTTGGATACCCATTTGTCTGAAAACGGGTATCTCTTAGTGCAGATCTGCTTGCTTTGGTGACTTCAAGGGTGTTAACATTTGCATCCTTTCAGAATCTCTCCCTTTTGCCTTCTCTTCCCCATTGGTCCCTCTCTTGCTATGGTAGTGCATGGATTGTGAGCTCTGGTTTCTGTGCTGTGTACAACTTTCCTGGTTCAGGTGGCTTTGGCATTACTGGGCTGTTACTGGCCTGAGCTGGAATTCATTCACAGCTAAACTCGGTATTTGTTTACAGCTGAAGCAACACTGAACTTCATGAGCAATAATGTAAGAGCATCACATTCAGAGTCAACAAGAATGAGAATGTGCTAGTTTAACCACACAAGTGATGGAAATTAACAAAGGGACCAATATGTGATTCCCATTAATGGGTCTAGGTTGTGTTGTTTGGCCAAGTGGTGTAAGGCAGTGTCAGCCAGGAACCTGTCCCACTGTCTGAATGTGGTTATCATAATGATGAATAGACTTTTGCAGTGTATAGAAAAAATCTCTAGGTTTTGTTTGGTTTTGGACTTTGGGGTTTTTTGTTAGGAGTGGGGGTTAATATGTTTCTAAGAATAAGAACCAGAATCCTGCTTTGGAAATGAGGTGGAAACAATTCCTAGAGAAAGTGCATTGCCAACACTGTAAATCATTGAATGTTCTAAATAATAGGATGAAGGACAGACTGAGCTTGAGGGAAGATGAGGGGTTTTTGAACTTCTCAGAGTGAAGTGTAAGAATCCTAGGTACTCCATGCTGAACAGATTGTAATGGATGTGAGGAAAATAGTTGTTTTCCTTCAGATTATCAGTGCAATTTTTTTCAGCCTGATAAAGCCAGGAGGCCAGAGTTCTATGCAGACTCTGCAATCACAATATGAATTAATTCAACAAAACTCTGAGTGAAACTCAAGCCTCTTTAGAGCTTTTCAAACATTATCCCAAGACTAAAGTCTGCATGGGTTAGAATTCTACTTTATTCTGACCTGTCAGGATGAAATGTTTGCTTGGTTCTCACAAATTAATTCTCTTACCTCACAAACTGCCTCTGATAATGTTCCAAAGTTAAGGAAGAGGTACTTGAAAAAGCAGGTATTTCCCAGGACATGGAGCACATCTCATAACTTTTAGTTTCTAATTCTGACATCAGAAATTATTGCATTTGGAGATCACTATAATGTGCTCCTAGTTAATGAAGATCGTTGTAGGCCATCAAGATTGATTCTTGCAGTGAAATTGCAGTTATACTTTGATGGCAGAGACCTGCTCTGTGCCTCCATGGATGGTCTAGTACCACTTTGTTACCATTAGTGGACCTTTTGCCATCCTTTCAGACTGCCAGACCTTGTTGTTCAGTTGAGCTGTTAAATTTGATGACAGTAATGCACGCTGATGTACACTAATGCCTGTTGATTGCAATAATGCATATTGACATATTTCTGAACTTACCTCCATGCTTGGAATAATGACCAGCCTTACCTGCCTGGCTTAAGCAGTCAGTGAAGCCACAAGAGGCTTGTCTGTGGTTTCTGTTGATGTGCATGAGTATGCTAACTTTGAATGGTATCCTTTATATGATGGCTTTCACTGTAGAGGAGCACACAGTAAAATCGTGACCCTGCTATGTTTCATCAGACAGTTTCTGTCAATAATATATTCATTCTAAGTTCCCAGCTAAGTTTTAGGGTTTTTTCTGACTTGCATACAGTTGAACTTGCGTTCATTATTTAAGGGAAAGTCATATCAATTCCTTAAGAAAGTCTCCTGTATTCAGCCTATAAGAAGGCAGGAACAACTCTAGTCATACCAGTTCTGGTTCAGATAAGGTTGATTTGTTTTAAGTCCTGTACCTAGAATAATTTTATTGCCATGTTCTTGCCTGTTGTGTTTTTCAAGGTCATTTATTCAAATTTTGAGGAGTAGTTTTTAATGTTATTATATACTGTAAAGTCATCAAAGGTGTTCCAGGAAGGACTTTTCTGAGTATGACTTTAAAGCCTGCAAAAACCTTTGCAAATATATATGGATTAAGGAAGCTGATCAGGGTTACATATGAAAGAGAGAAAAAAAGGGAAATTTTGAAAAGTCTTTTCATGACAAGTTTAAGTAGTCTAGAATGAGACATAAGGCTCCATTTCCTGTCTACTGATTTAGAAACAAAAGGTTGAGTCCTGTAAGGCTGGGAAATGCACAGCATACACAACCTTTTCTTCATCCACCAGAAGCAGAAGCAGCATACTGCCCAGGCTTTAGAGAGTCCCAGCATTTTGTGGTTGTAGATTGTGAATATCCTCTTTCACATGATTTTAATTCTTCAATGTAAATGTCACTGAAATATTTCTCAGTTTAGTATTGCATTTAGTGTTTCCCTAAAAGCCTGATTTTGAGTTCAGCCTCTCCTGGTGGTTGTCTGAGGCTTCACATCATGAAGGCTTCCTTTGACATCAGAGGGACTGGAATTTGTACTGCAGACTGCTGTTCGGGGCTCTTAATTGGGAGCAATTCCTAGCTGCATGGCAAGGAAATATTCTTCTTGGCTGAGGTAAATCAAAGGAGCCTGTCCAGACCTACCTTTGTGTAAATGAGAGCATGTCTCAGTCCTAGGTGTTTTTACTTGTATTTCTTTGTACATGTACAGTGGTCTAGAGTTAAAACCCTCAGAGTTATGGATGAATAATATATCACTCTTGGACTAAGCAAGAGTAAAACTTCTGATTTTATTTCTTTCCTAGCTTTAAAATAAAAAATTGTGAAAAAAGAGCTTACATTCAATGTCTAATCCTGAAAGACTTCAGCCTTGGATCATAGAATCATAGAATATCTTGAGTTGGAAGGAATCCTCAAGGATCCTTGAGTCCATGGAAGCATTTTGTTCTATGGCTTCTCAATTTCCACTGCAATCTGCTGGTGTTCTTGCCTAATTGCTTTTCAGTTAAAATAGGTGATTCTCACTTGGCTTTCTTCCTCTACTCTGAGTTCCAATGTGATGGCTCTGCACTTGGGTCAAGTGAGAGCAGCCTCAGGACTGCCCAGCTTGGTCTGTTTGTAGACATGTATGATCTGGGATGCACTTTCCATCTGGAAGTCACTTTGGCAAGCTGTGCTTTTCTCCTGCAGGAAGGGAATCAGCATAAATACCTTTAAAACATGCACTAGCTTGGACTTGGCACCACAATACTGTGTCTTCTGTAGGTGAAAATTCTAACTGAGCAACTGCAATCAAAGATTGGCCTCTCCCTGCACTATCCCAGTGGCACTGGATAATAGAATAGTATGAGTTGGGAGGGACCTTTCATGAGTAATTCACACTCAGTGTACTCAAACTACTGAGTACATTGGTGTCCTGAAGCTGATGGGCTTACAAAAGGTAAGGGTATTGAGTGGGTCCTTATAGAACATTGTAAAGCCTTTTATTTATCAAATCTCATACACACTCTTTTATTTATCAAATCCCATTCATTCTAATGATTAGCTCAGGGTTCTTGTGCTTTGTCATGTTAATAAGTGCAGTGAATCATCTTTAATAACCATTGCATTTCTCTGTAAGCTCTGATAGCATCTGTGGGAGAGTGTAACAAATAATACCTGTTCAAACGTTGCACATGTGGATATACGTGCTTTTTTGTTTCATATCAAACATGGCTCCTTGTTCAACAACCTACTACAATTCTAAATACTGGAATTTATTTTCTTTTTAAGATTATCTAGAATTTATTTATTCCTCAAATGAAGGGATTCACCTTTAGCTTAAGTGAGAGAAGATTGGTGTACAGACCAAAACCCTTGATTTGATATTTTTTAATAAACTGGATTAATTGGCTTCTTATAAAAAAGTGTTATAAGGGGGGCACATTGCTCTATGCACACATCAGCATGAAGAACCGGAAATTCAGATGAGGATTTGTCATGTATAGGCAGCCACCTGATTCTTTTCTGAAGCCTCTGGAGTCAGCATTTCTCTGGGCTCTTCCTACTTCGTTGTTGGTCAAGAAGATTTTCCAAGCACATTCAGACTATTGAAGTTTAGTGACATGATTCCTTCCCCACTTTTTTGCTTCCTTGGCATCCTTTATACCACTCTTCTCAAAAGAGAATCAAAGAGAAAAGGTATTAAAGAGAAAAAATAATTGTACCACCAAAAGATCCTACTCTACAATTTTTAAGTTATTCTATGCATCACTGGAGATTTCTGGAAAAAATCTTGAAGCAAGAGACACAGCTAAAGTTAAATTCAATAGCACAAGAAAGGTATAACAGAAATCAAACCCTTTGATTTCAGAATGTAAATGAAAATGCAGCATTGGGGTTTAGGGGCAAACTGCTCACAAGAGCAGGATACATCAAATGCAGGTTCTTTGAACCTTCCAATAAAGTGTTCTGTAACTACTGATTTTGTCATCCTATTTGCACCTATGAAAGCTAGTAGGCATGGTCCAACCTTGAGGCATCCATTGCCGGAATTTCAGCTGGCTATTAAATGTATTCAGGTGGTCATAATGATCCACTATCACTTAAAATAAATTAGAATTACCACAGACTGGTGTTTTGACTTAAAATACTGCTAGGTCAGAGTAGAACAACAGTGTTCAGGCTGTTTATCTGTACATTTTGTGTTGTTCTCTGTCCTCTGTTGTAACAAGCAAGAGTTTTTCTCAGTTCATTTTGTGCATTCACCTACCCATTCACAGAGATAACAGGTGTCACCTGAAGTGGTTTCAGAGTCACCAGCTGCATATTCATGGGACTATCTCTGAATAAAGGTGTGGGTCCTTACCAGCTAGGATCTGACAATGCCTGACTTCAGGTTTCTGAATTAACTCCTCAATCCCATGTAGGGGCTGGATGAAAGGCAAAGGCAAGAGGGAACCTGACATTGTGCCCTACATTGGTGATGGTACAGAGCTTGTGTCTTGTACAGTGATAGTGAGGATGGAAGATAATGAATGAGTGTGATAAGGAAAAGTGTGTCCCTCTGCCTTTTCCATAATTTCATCCAAGCCAACTGGTAAATGTTAGAGTGCCAGGAAACAACATGTGGGCTTCCAGGGATCCAGTGATGGATTTTAACACATTTTTGATGTTGCTTATTTTCCAGGGTTACATTTTTGCTATACCAGTGGGTTCTCAACAGCACAGGAATAAGTATATTAGTACATTTATGATTAGGACTTTGTAGTTATGTAAAGGCAGTCTCATTTATCAGGTTTTATTTCCCACCCACATTCCACCCTTTGGTTTTTATTTTTTTTTTTTGAGTGGAGCGGCAGGCATGAATGTGAGGGGAAAGGCCTTGGTAGCTTTGCAGAGGCAAAATGTGTGGAAAGTGATGCCAAAGTCCCTTTGGAGAGAAGGACAAGGCAGGCAGCCGGGGGTTAGGAATGCCTGCTACGAGCTGGCATGCAGGATGTGGCTGGAGGGAAGGCTTAGGTGAGACTGCAAGAGGGAGGTCTTGCCTGGAGTTTCATTTCAAAGCTTTTTGAGCCTGGGAAGGGCTGGAAATGGTTTGTGAGCAAGCTTAGCTGAAAGAGCTCCATTATTGCACTAAACAGAGCTGACTCCTGATGGGCACTGGTGTCACAGAACTCTTCAAGGAGTCTCTCTTGGTACAGAAGGTACCACTCAACCTCAATGACACATACTGAAGCTTTTGTTCTTTTGAGCATTTTATAGGGATAGATTTAGGCTGGGCCTAGCAGAGCTCGTCTCCCATTGCCTCTCTCCCAGCTCCCTTGATGCGGCGCAAGGGAATCAGAACCACACTGACTTCTCTCCACCTCCTCAACCCTGCATGCTCCTCATAAGAAACCAGAAACAAAGAGTGTGTCACATGTCGCTTGTGTCTGTGACTCAGCCTGCCATGGATCCTCAAAGAGTCATGTGTCCTATTGCATCACCTGGTGCAGTCCGTGTGGAAAAGAGGCACCTGCTCCTTTGAGGGGTGCCTAAGGCACCAGAAACCGGTATCAGTGACTTGAGGAAGGGCAAGAAGACATTAGCCTGCAACTAAGTAAAGTGCACACGGTTTTGGGGAAGCCTGAGCCAGCAGACTGAAGCACACAGAGCTGGTTTCCTGCAGAGGGGATGAGAATGAAAGAGGGATAGGCAGCAGCATATGGCAGTTCAGCTCTGAAAAGGAGCTGTGGAAAATGGCAGCTCCTTATTTAGCAGATCAGTTTCCTCTCTAGATGCTCTGACTGGATTTTGTAGAAGACCTAATTCTTTCCTTGGTAACTGAATGGATTTGGTCTGGAAAGAGAGACTCTCATGGTGCCTCTAACTGAAGATTTTTTCTGGAGTGGAAAGACACTATCAATTTCAAGGCAAATAACATATGTTTGAGGAGAATTTTAGGAGGCAGCATATCAAGATTTTAGGCCAAACCCTGACAAAACATTTGGAAAGCATTTCAGAAGTAAGTAATGTAAAAGATAGAATCATGGAGTGGGGGAAAAAAGTCTATTTACTTTCATCTGCTCTTTAGCTGGACAAAGTCAAAGGAAGATCTTTGCTTAATCACAGACATGTCTTGGAAACACCTGCAGGCTGAATATGCAAATAACCTCCTTCCTCCTACTCTGAATGTTTGGAATGGGAAGCACAGGTGGGATGAGGCTGGGGCTTATGAGAAAGAGAAATTGTGTTTGTTCTGGCAAGCTGCACATTTTATTGTCATTTGAAGCTACCTTAAAGTCAGTCTTGTGCTCTGTGAGTCACCTGGAAGAAGTCATGGAGCAGTGCCAGGAGCTGGCAAGCAACTGATAGTAAGTAACTGACTTAACTACAGTGATATAGTTGGAATAGAGCCAGAAGGCCAGATATGACAAAAATAGCTTAGTGTAATTGACAGATGTTGTTTTCCTGTGCACTTTTATGGCCACACACAGTTATTTTTCATGTTTCAAGTCAACATAAGAAGTATCCATTTTCCAAGCAAGAATTAGAGCAGGAGGCTCTAATATTTCTTTGAATTTTGACTTTGAAGCATGTTGCTAGTCTAGTATAAAATTTACTGGCCTCACCCTGCAGAAGGAAAAAAGAAAACAAAGAGATGCTGAAATAATATATATCCATTTGCCTTAGGCAAAGCAGTCAGGTAATGTCGTTTCACTAAGAGTAGTTGAAAAAGTGATGAGGAGAAGAACTGTTCAGGAAGTGGAAAGAAGTATATATTTTTCTAGGTAAAGCATGCACTTCTGGTTTTAGGGTTTGTATAGTGTGCCCAAGTTCTACTTCTAAGCATTGAATGACAGATGAAGTAAGACTGGGCAAGGCTAACTAGAGAGGTATGCTCAAAATTTTTAGTTGTATCTTGTCAGAGTGAACCTTATGTCCTTTTGCATCAGTATTGAATTTCAGCAGACCAAATTTTGAAAGGTTTTAGAACTGCCAAGGATAATGAAATGAGATCAATCTGTGGAGGGAAAAGAAGTTGAGGGATCATAAAAAGTGCTGACCCTTAATTTAGTAAACTGAAAGCCTAAGTGGTACACATGCTACTTAGCAGTAGGAAAGAAGCCTACTCAAAAGACAGGAGGTTTGATTACAGTCCTTGTCCTAGAAGGTAAACAGTTGTATGAGAAAGAGGGGCATATGGAAGGTTAAATGTAACTATTGCAAGTACTCATTGGAAGTTTCAAGTGGTGAAATATTCAGAATTAAACAGAAAGAAATTAGAGGTTTAAGGTAGTCTTTATTGGAACTTAACTCATTGGAAAAGGTTTTAAAAATAGATATATGTCAGCAAAACAGAGTGACCCTGAAATAAATTATGAATGTACCAATTGCACAAGTTTGCTTGTTCTGTTTGTGGAAGCACATTCTACATTTTATAATAGCCTCTGACCAGATTTATTTTCAATGGATCAAATGTGATTCTTTTCATAAAGGAACTGAAAATCTATAAAAGGATAGCAATAATTTACACTGTTGCAACTTAGAATGTGTTTCTTAATGTGCAATATCCTCTAGATTAAATAGCCAAGTCTTCGTTTGGCTTTTGGTTTGTTTGTTTACAGTCATTCAGGTATGAAAAATCTACATTTGACTGTGTACAGATGCATTTGAAAAGGCATTTGAATAGCTGCACAGCTAATTAGCTGATACAATTATGTGGATGTATTTTGAATGTACAAATAAGGAGGTGGTGAAAATGCCACCTTAAATATAATTTACTTTTGCCACAGTTTTGATAATTTAAAGAGCTGTTAGTCACTGTTTATTGAAAGCATCAGGAAAGCTTCATATGTTGCCCTGTGTTCTAATAGTTACTCACCAGCCCTTTTGGGCTGGCATACTCAGCAGTGATCAAGGATGGAGAGCAGATAACAGCAGTGCACAGACCCAGACATGAAAAGTCAGGGTCAATCTCAGTTTCTGAACCAAGCACCAAAGAAAGCTTACTTGGTAGGAAGGTAATTAAAGTATTGTTTCAAAAATCAATTTCAAGGCCTGTGGGGATGAGATCACAATAGCTTTGAAAGTAGGATCTAGGCAAAGAGCTTGTAAGTTATTGTTTTCAAAATGCAGCTTCAGTAACCTGTATTCACTTAACTTTTGACTTTATGGCTTAGATTTGATAGCTAAAATTGGGATGAAGTTTTGCAGTAGATAACAA
The DNA here is from genome assembly GCA_024865655.1 of Emberiza elegans. Taxonomy (NCBI): domain Eukaryota; kingdom Metazoa; phylum Chordata; class Aves; order Passeriformes; family Fringillidae; genus Emberiza; species Emberiza elegans. The sequence goes on from JALJVW010000206.1 coordinate 60,841,594, forward strand.
TTGCAGATCAATTCTTTAAAACATATGACAATGACAGCTGATTTATACAAGCTATTTCACATAATGTAATTATGCAGGTGTCTGCAGAAGGAAAAATGGACCTGGTAATGAGGAGCTGGAACTGATGCATAGTGGGTTGATACTGCAAGACATTTATTTGGGGTGAAAGGGTCCTTAATAAGAGGAAAAGCATGTTGATGTAGCAAAGAGTATCTTAGAGAGAGAGTAAAGAAACTGTTCAAAAGGAGAAGAGATCTGCCAGATTAGTAAGAAAGATTATTAAATCTGCCAGGAAGTAAGGAACGATACTGCAAGTGACTCCGTTGACTTTTCAGTACTAGGAAAGCAGCAGAAACTAGGCTAATGGATAAAGGTGTTTTATTCATGCTTTAGAAAAAAAATTGAGCTCAAGATTTGATTGAGGGGATCACTCATTAAAAAGTGACATGGACATAAGAGCAGATGTCCATAAGGGAGGTGCTCATCAACAGCTGTGACACTTTCAGGAGAATTTGGAATGAGTATGTCTGTAACTTGTATAAAATTCCTCCCCACTGTCTGTCTGGGATGGCTTGACTGGAGTTCTGCAGTCTTCATTGCTCCTGTCTTACTGGGATGGAAATAAACATGTTAAGGAAAAAAAGATGTGAAATGAAGTGGAAATGAGGCAACATGTTGTCTATTCTCTCACCTTGTTCCCCATCTTGTCCCTATAATCTTAGACTCAGTGCTCAAGAAGGGTCCTTTGTAATGGTTTCTATATTGCTTCCTCTTCTTCCTCTCGTTTGGTGGAACCACACAGAATCCAGTAGGTATTGCTGAACCTGAGAGAGCATTAATTTTCTCTGTGCAAAATCACAACAGTCTGAAAACCTTAACAGGTTTACATGCAGAAAGACAATCTGCATCTTTCTGTATCGAGAATTAAAACACCTCCTTAATTTAGGTGTGTGTAGCCTGTCCATACTGCAAGATTTCATCTGCAGTTTGTAGCTGTGTATTTATAAATCTTTATGACAGTCTGACAAACACACAGTATCCAGGCATTCCTACACAGCTACCAGTGAGTGCTCACATGATGCCTGTACATACATTATGAAAAATACCTTGCTTTACTCTCATAGACTGGTGAATTAAGTGGCTTCGCTTTTTCTGTCATCGTAACAAATTCCCAGTTTTGTCAAGTCAGTGGGAATGCAGACTATGCATAAAACAGAGGCAGGAGAAAGTATGAGATTCTAACACATAAAAAGGATATTTAGGTAGTTAGGTTTAATTTTTTTTCATAGCTGGGCTTTGGTTTTGTATAAATACAGTGTGTAATAGAATTTCTATGGTTTGGAGGAAATTTGGACTTTTTTACTGTGGTTCATAGAGGATGCATTTTAGTTTAAAACCCTTCTACTCTACCAGTGCAGGATCAGGAAGGCTATTTGCTATTTTTAGAAAACAGCATTGATCCAGCAGCAGAAGAGGTAGCACCACTTGACATTAACCCTTTCACTGGCTTCTCTTGTTCTATTTGGCTCTTGGGTATGTGTATGTGCTTTGGAAGGGTGAGGCCCACCAGGTTTTCCGTGATGACATTGTGTGACCATGGTATCTCCAAAATAAGGAATAATTTGCACTGTTTTTCAACCTGTACACAGGTTTGTACACACATTATAACTAAACACAGGCTTATTTCCATCTGGTCCCCATCACAAGTACCTTTATATGAGCTAACACCTGATCAAGGTACAGACACTGGAAATTCACATGCATAGGCTGAGTACATGCAAAACCAGTATCTGCAGTGATCACATTGAACTTGAGCATTAAGGAGTTATGCTCTGTAATGCAAATTGCTGAATGTGTTCAGCTTGGGTAAAACAGATGTATTTATTTAGTAATAAATATAGCTGCCTAATATGAATCTTATGTAAACTTCTTTTAGGATAGTGTTTAGCTTCAATTACAGAAATTTTCAGGTTTACATGCACCAAAGCATGGTAGAAATCCACTATTTTTTTAATAGCACTTCTGCTGTTTCAGTGAGTATCTCATCTGCATGGAGAGATCAGTTGGTCTGCAGCACTCACTTTTGATGTAAGAGTGCCATACTGTAAAAAGTTATGAATATGGAGGATCTTTTGTCACTGCCAAGAGATTAAAAATAAACCCCAAAAGGCTCTGTGTGCAAAGATTCTCAAAGGACCTGTTTACCTAGGGTAGTTCTGGTTGCCCAAAGATGGTTCATTCAGATGTACTAGCACATCATTCTTGCCATCCAGCTATTGCTGTTGTGCCACATCTGCTATCCTCAGATATGCCAAGGGGTCTCAGATTGCACTGGATGCCTCTATGCAGGCATGAGATTCAAGCTGCTCATTTCCACTGGAAGCCAGTGGGAGCTGATGACTGATTTGACCCTCCTTGGTGCTTCCTGGCCTTGTGCTCCCACGGGCTGGAGCTGCGCCACATGCATGTCATGTTGCAGATCTCATATCTGTCATTTCCCTGCCTGTTGAGGGAAATATATGGATATCTGCATAGATACGCATATGAATGGAGGAAAATACAGCATTTTCTAGGGGAGTGATAAAATATATGCTTAAGCATGGGCTTAGTACCAGTTATGCATGTACTTGGTAATGGTTTCTTAGGTGATATGGCAGACTGGGATCCTGATTCTGAGAGCTTCTTACAAGCTGCTTGGCACTTGCTGACTTACATTAAAAGTGCAGGAATTCAGCATATGCTTGAATTATGCTCTAAAATAATGAAGTATCTACTTTTACCATATTGATCTCTATCCTTTTATTCTTCTCCTCTGCCTTCACACTGTAAATTACATGTGGGCTTTTTTTTATTTAGTAGTTGTAAACATAAAACCACCAAGTTATTTTCATTTATGATCACATTTTATCTCAAAACATTACCATTTACATTTCTTAGCTGACCACAAGAGGTTTAGCTAAGTGCTTTCTCTCTCCTACTCTCTTTCTGTAAATCCATCTGTGTTTGGTCATGTCTCATATTTATTTCACACTTTGTTTCCCTTTCAGATCATGAAGCTATCCTTTACACAAAAACATTTCTGTAATGATGACAGAGACACAGAAATTGATCTTGTGAATGGGGTTTACTGTATAGCACTGGTAGGATCTTTCCAGTTCTGTCCAGCAAGTCTTCACAAGGGTACCCTCCACTCCAGCTCCTCAAAAGCCTGAGGATGGACCTCTCTAGAGCCCAATTCCACAGCCCATTCAATTCCTTTCAATTCAGTTGAAGCTAGGCTTTGTGGAGTATGATTATACACTTCAGGACAAGGTTTCTGAGGCCAAATGGGGTTTCAAGTTGCTGTCAGGGTATAGAAGTTTTCACCAGCCAAATAAAATTTTGCTGTTGGGAAGGGGACTGATTGAACTGGAGAGAAGCTGCTTAATCAGAGTTTAAAATAAATTATTCTGTATCAGTGAGCTACTGAGACTGAATGCATTAAATAAAATAAAACAAGGTCATTTAAAGTGTAAAATAAATAGTACAAAAAGAATTATGCAGTACAAATCAGATTACATGCATTTTTTTAGCATCTTTATTACTTGCTGTTAGCTACTTCTTTGCCAATCTTTATTCAGATTTTTAGATGCTGTGCTTTAGATATCTGTGCTTGCTTTTTACTTGATGAGCAAGCAAATTGGATATGAATTCATATTTTATGAGATAACTTTTAATTTAAAATTTTCAGGAGGAGGGAGAATAAAAGTTATTTTGTTCCTTATTTATTCTGTGTATCTTTTGTGCTAACAATAAAGGTTGGTTGTTAACAAAAAACCCAGTAATAGAATAATGAAGTTTTGTTTGGAACAAATGCCCTAGGATAAATAAAATTGAGGTAGATAAATCTGGGGTGTTTTGCTGTATTGCATGATACAAATTTACAGAGCTGCTGATCATAAAAGTCTTGTGCCTGAGAATCACTACTGTTCACTGCTGTCATTGTGGAAAGTTCCTGTAGAGACCGTGCTCCAGATTCTTCAGTGTAGTAGATAAACCTTATATTTACCAAAGTACCAGCTTGCAAAAGAGCTGGAGCCCAGCTTTTTTCTTAGTACTATGAAACTCCATTCTGTGATCTTTCTCATTTAGCTGAACATCCATCTTTTCTCCCCTGACTATGCCAGTACTGCAGTGCCCTAGCAAACCCAACCTGATGAGTTAGACCAGCATATTCATCTGCAGAGCACTTTCCAGGGAGCCTCCTTTGGCAGTCTGGGAGCATAGTTGGAAAGAAAAAGAGGTGCAAAATTACTCCTACACTTGCCAGTCTCCAGCTTCTTTGAGAGGCCATCAGATCTTCTGGCAACACAAGAAAGTGAGAGCAGCTTTCCATTGCTCAAAGTGAAATAAGCATGGATGTCCGGTTAGCTGCACAATGAACTGGCCACTCAGGTAAAGGTGGAATGAAGAAGCAACTTGCTCAACTCTGCTGGCCCAGTTCACCATCTTGGTCACCTTGCTGTTTTCCATTGGCAATGGAATTGCCAGGCCCGCTGCCCTTTGTATGCCTGGTCCTGAGCAAAGGCAGTGGCAGCACATGCTGGGAGTGGCAGCTCTGCATGGATCTCTGCGGGACCCAGATTTGGGGTGAATTGGTCTGTGCAATCTTACTGCTTCTGCTGATGTAAAGCCTCTTTGTGTGTCTGCATGGTACCCCACAATTAGCCTCCCTCACAGAGCCCTGCAGTAGGAACCTGCAGGGAGAAGTTAAAACCAATGAGGCGACCATGAAGGAGGCCTGGAGTGAAGTCTTGAACACCTCCTGTGCAAGGCCCTTGGGTAAATTACCTCCTGAGGTTTTAATGTGAGTACCGCAGACTGTGCAGCTCATGGAGTCTTCCTCATGGAAGGGGAAGGCCAGCTGGCAGTGAACTGAAGTAACTGGAAATTCCTCATCATCTTTCTGATGGCAATAAGATTTAAAGCATGACAACACAGAGGAAGAAACCAGCAGCTTTGACGTGTGCCAGAGATACTGGGATCTGGAAGTGATTTATTGTTTGTCTCACTTGCAGAATAATTTATGCGTTATGAGTAACAACATGTCCTTCTGTTGCATGAAAATAACTGCTCAGAAACAAAATCTTATCAGTAGTGGTGATGCTGTAAAATAAATTCCTTAGTGGTATTTTATCCCAGTGTTTCTGTGTATTTGTCAATATTGCAGACAGAAAGGTGGTGAGCAATCTGGCAGAAACTGATGGAATTCTGGACAGAGGAGTGCTTTCTCATGGAGAACAGGGATTGTTCATTTGCTAGCCCAAGTGCAAAAACAATTAGTGAATAAATAGCCACACTGAGCATCCTTTAAAGGTCTGGATTGTTGTCATAGTGTTGATATTATTGCCTGCCTTCACTGCCCCAAGAGCTCACCTTATTCAGTGGTACATATAAACCTATTGGGTCAAAAACCTCTAGACTGGGGAGCTGGTCTGAGAATTTGGCTTCTCACATAAGTGGCATTACAGCAGTTCTCTGGAAATGTTACATCAGTGCTTCTGCATGACATCTGATCTACCAGGGTTCTCCACCAAGATATCAGTGAAACGTTTTCAGCTATTGCATACATGAATAATTAGCCTGTCAGCCTTCCTCTTGTATCTGTTCTAGTGTTTTTGAAAGGAGAGGTGATTTATAAAGGATTCAATGATTGCTGAAGATATTGTACATAACTGGATCAGTCATATTTTACCTGATTTTAAAGCCATCATCTTCACTGTGGAATCCATTCATTCCCACTGCGTTGTGTAGACAAGTCCATTGAAATTTTCTAGAGAACAAGGTCTTAAAAAATGCTATCATCCTCAGTCTGTGAGCTGACTGAAATAATTGCATTAGAGCAAGTGCAAAGTTTTCTTATCATTTTGGCTTTTTATGAAAATTAAAACTGGTAACATTATCAGATGGTCTTTTAAGTGAGTGAGTGTGTTTAGTGAGTTAAAGTGTTTCTCTACTGAATACAGAAATGGCAATTCAGTGGAGGGGAAAGTGGGTTGCTGATGAGAGAAATTACAGAAATGCCTTAGACTATTACAGGTCATTTTCATCCTCTTCAATAGCAGGGTAAGAATGTGGAAATGCATCTGTAAACCTAAACTGCAAAAAACCTGTTTAAAGGGGAAAAATATAAACTGTCTCCCACCTTTTCAGGAAACAAAAGAATCAGTGCTTCTACACAGGTGCTGTGGCTTTGTCCTGTCAGCTTTTGTTGGGAAGGTTGATGTTGCTACCACATTTGTCTAGGAGGAATTCAGGACAGAAGATGTAATGAAATTGACATTTTGAAACAGAGTTTTCTGTTAAATTTATATAAATAAATGAAGGGTTCTTTGTTAGTCATAGTATTAGTTTTCCTACTTATTTGAGCACAAATTTTAATTTTTAAATTTATTTCAAGCTGCTGCAGTATTTCCAGTTCACCACAACTGAAAGCTGCAAAATGCAGATGTCCCTGGGTAAAGACTGCCCAGAATAGAAGTGAAGGGCTCTGGGAACTTCCCATTCCAGGCAGTGGTGGTCATTCCTTGTGGAAATGCAGGTTGTGTACAGAGCAAGATCTAGAACACCACCTCATTTGAAAATACATTTGGAGGACAAGATTCCTGAATTCTGTCCACAGCAGGTAGGGCAGGTAATTCTTGCTGCACTAAGCTGCAGTTATTAGCACTGTGTCAGTATTCCCAGTGCTCAGTGTGGGCATCATGCCACAGAGTTATGAACCCCCTCTGTTTAGCAGTCACCTCATCCAAGGGCTCTGGAACCACAGCCATATTAATCTTCTGAAAAATATGTGTGTCACTGTGAGTGTGGGTAGGGATATTGGGACAAACAAGGCAGAACAAGCTCTGGGGACACCAGATGTGCACAGAGTGATGAGCTAAAGTGGATAGACTTTAGGTCAGGAACTATCCTTCAACCTGTGTCTCTCTGAGATAATTTTATTGCATGTGGAGTTTTGTTTGATCCAGTTCATGTTAACTCCAACCATGGATTAAATATACAATCTTAATGAATCTAAATTTACAAAGTATTCTATGCAATGATGTTAATAATTAACTACAATTATGTTAAATTTAGAGACAGAATTGTGTTTAAGTAGAGATGGGAATATTTTTGAGGTCAGTGCACAATTGACTTATGAAACACACATGAGAACAAGAATGTCATCTGCAAAAAACCAACAAAAACACATAAAATCCAGTGTTCACTAATTCAAGCTAACAAGAGAAGCAAGATGCATCTGTATACAATTTATTTTCTCTGCAAAAAAATTTAATGTGGAAATTTAAAAGGTAAGATCTGCATCTGAAATGTGTGAGCAGTTAATAAGAGCATTTATTCATAGAATCATTTAGGTTGGAGAAGACCCTTAGGATCACTGACTTCAACCATTAGCCCAGCACTGCCAAGGTCAGCACTGAACCATGTCCCTAGGTGCAGTGTCTGCAGGATCTCCAGGGATGCTGACTCAACCGCTTCCCTCAGCAGCCTGTTCCAATCCTTGATAAGTCTTCCAGTGAAGAAATTTTTCCTAATATCCACTCTGAACTTCTCCTGGCACAATTTGAGGCTGTTTCCTCTCATTCTTTCACATTCAGTCATACGTATCTAACAATTATTTGTACAAACCTGTGAATGGCCCTGAAACAGACACAAGGACAGGTTCAGTTATTAGGAAAAATGCCCCAGCAAATCTTTATGAGCTTCTGAATGTGAGACTGGGCTAAGAGTGGCATCACACAGCCAAACCTCCTTATTTCTAGTGAGAAATCTAGTTGGTATATTCTGTATGAAATCAAGCATATTAATCATGTGAGTGGGAAGCTGCTAAGTATAGAATTGCAAAAACCTGTAGGATGGATCAGAAAGAAAAGATCAGTGTTAGGAGCAGAGCTTGAGTTAAAAACTGCTTTTCACCCCTGCAGTGATCTGCAGACCAACTGGAACACTTGACTGATTATTCTGTGATTTTCAAAGACATCAAAACTTGTTTGGTTTTCTGTGCTTCCTGAATTTTGGCAACAGAAATTAGACAATTTGTTTAATTTCCTGGACGAGAGGGATAAACAATGCTGTTTTACAATACTACATAATCTGTCACTTTTGCATTTAATAGTGCCATTCATGTGGTATCTTAGGCCAGCTGTGGGTATGTCTGGAGCAGATACTTTAAAAACTGGATTTTGATTATTTTTTTTTATTCTGAAATACAACAATCTAAGAACAGGAAAGAAATATTTCATAATGGCAACTAACTCATAGTACCTTATCTGACTGGCTGATTAAATGGGATATTAACAGGATTAATCAGTAAAGATCCTAAAATAAACTTGTGTGTGATTAATGGAAGAATAAAAATTTCACCATCTAGTGGTTGCCAGTAAGGGTCCAAGGTACTGTGCTCACAGGGCTCAATCTTTGACCAAGCAAGTGCAAACAGAACACATTTTAATTTTAGGCTCTTGACACTGTATACTTAATCCAAGGCTGCAGTTAACAGGATTTGGATCAAACAAATCTCCATGCCCAATCTAATCTTCCCAGAGTCTGGGAGGTACAGCTCTGCTCTGAAGTACTTTCCCTTTCAATCACTTGGTGCATATTTGGAGTCTGTTCAGGAAATCTGAACTGAGGGTGAAAGCACACTTTACAAACCTGTTTTTCGTGTAACCAACCAAGGGTTAATTCACCTAAACAAATAAAGCATGGTTTAAACATGATGCTCTATTTTATTGTAAGTAGTAATAATTCTGTGGGGAAAAACTTTTCTGCCTAATCTTTGCAGTCTTTGCTTGTTTTTTATTTATAGTTTTTTTTTAAGTGAAATACATGTTTTAAGACCTTTGTGAAATCTTTAATCTTGCTAGCCTGAAGAGAATTTTGTAATTCTGGGTAGAATGCAGAAATAAGCAGTTCTTCCTCTGTCTGTATTTTATCTAGCACATCTGCCTTTGTCTGCTGTGCAACTGAAGTGTGCAAATAGCTTCATAGAAATAATAGTTTGATGCTATTTAGGGTACAAAGATAAGTGGGTACCAAAATCTTGTGGATGTGCAGAATAAGAGTGAATTTAGCTATGAAGATAGAGGTAAGGATCCCATAGCTTCGCAGAGGTAGCTCAATCAAATTCCTGATTTCTTAAAGATGTCACAATGTTAATGCTTTCACTATAGAACTCTGGCAAGTGCAATGACACAAGATAACTCATAATCTGTCTAATGGAGACAAGTAGCTATGAGTGTATGTCAGAATAATTAATGTTGATTCAAGTTAATTTTTTCATTTAACAAATTGAATTGTTTCAGCTAATTATGTAGTGTGGCCTAAATGTGGTGAGGGATGTTCAGAGAAGAAAATTATTACTTTTTTCCTCCAGTGAATTAATGAAAATATTAAGGAAAATGTATATTCAGTGTATGAAACAATGTCCAGTTTCGTATGCTGAATTTTGCAGCCTTCATTACAGCATGAGTCTCCTGGGCTTCTTGGACTGACTAATGCAGCGTCCTCCTCAAAGCCCCCCAAAACACTCTCTGGAGAAGACTATCTTGGCCATTGTGCTCCATACCTATAGAAGAAGTCCTTCTTTCTTTGTTAGATGGGTAAGGTGGTGTCACTGCCTCCTCTTGCTCTGATGAAGAAACAGACAAAATGAAGGGCTGTTCAAAATTCTAGTACTTTTAAACTTCTTGGCTATTGCCTTCCCTAAGCAGGGGCTTAGGAGGTTGGGGATATTAAAGTTTACTGGTAATAAGTACAGAAATATGTAACATTTGACTATGCCCAAGTTACGGTTCCCCTGAAAGGAGGCTGTAGCAAGGTGCAGTTCTGTCTCTTCTCCCAAGTACCAAGAGACAGGACAGGAGGAAACAGCCCCAGGTTGTGCCAGGGCAGGTTTAGTTTGGATATTAGAAAGCATTTATTTGCCAGTAAGGTGGTCAGGCATTGGAACACGCAGCCCAGGGAAGTGTGAGTCGCCATTCCTGGAGGTATTTAAAAGACCATAGATGTGGCACTCTGGGACATTGTTTAGTGGTGGACCTGGCAGTGTCAGGGTAATGGTTGGACTCAGGGATCCCCTAAGGGTCTTTTCCAACATATATGATTCTATGGTTCTGTGTTAATGGTTATGTAGGGAGCCATAATCATGTTTGGTGTGGATAAACTCAGAAGCTAATTCCCCAAATCCCGTAGGGTCTGCCTTCCTGGCTTAGCTGCATCTGTTTTACCATATCCTCCAGTCCTCTTTTCAGTTTTGTTTTGCTGGGGTTTGTTTTGTTTTGTTTTTAAATATGTGTGTTTCTCGCACCCTATCTGTTTTGCATTTTGTAAGCCTGTTGGGCAGGTGCTCTCCTCTCCATGTTTCCACAATGACTGGCAAGGATTTATTATTGAGAGTCCAAGTTCTACTGGATTGTAAATAAGTACAAGAGTAACATGGATCTCCTAAGCCTCTTCGTCCACACTATTAGTTGTAACATCACCAAATGGAAGGTCAAGCGCCTGTGTAAGGTTTATATTAAAGTGAGTGTGTGTGCTGTGATTTATAAATCATGTCATGGTAAGAAATGGGAACTGCTTTGGTCCCAGGCAGCAATGCCAGGTTTCAGCACATCCCTGACTAGAAATGGCTGAGCACTGCAGAACAGATTCACTGACTCAACTCTCACTGGAACTGAGAGAAAACATCTTGTGGCCACCCTAATACATGTTTCATGGTTGTAGCTTTAAATTATGACACAATTACCCATTCTCTGTCAAAATGTGTTTCATTTCACAAAGGAAATCTTAACACATTAATTACTAAAAGGTCTCACAGCTTCCTCTTGCTATTGTAGCCTAAATGTAAGCTTTCAATACTTGGTAATTTTACAGCAGCAGTTAAAAAGAAACTGTTCCCAAAATCACAGAATAGTTCAAGTAGAAAGGGACCTCCAGAGCTGATCTGATTTATCTGCCACTTCTCAAAATGGCATCAGCTAGAACAGGTTACTTGGGACTGTGTCCAGATGAGTTTTAAATATCCTCAAAGACAGAGCCTCCACCATCTCTCAGCATTCTCTTTCAGTGTTTGACCACCCTCAGAGTAACAGTTTTCTTCTATGCAACAGCACAAAGACCTCTAAATTCTCCCAGTTTCCCCCGCTGGCCACCTGCTTTTGCCTACAGGCCCTTCAGAGCCACCTGCTCAGGCTGGTTTTTCAGAAAAGGTGTGAGTGCTCTGTCCATGACACTTTCCTGTATCCTCACTTATGTGCACAGGCTTTATGTGGCCACCCTTCCTCATGAGGTCTCTCCTGCCATGGCACCCTGCAGTCTTTGCTCCACCACTACCTCCCTTTCATCACTGTTTTCAAGTTCTCCTTGTCAGGCTGCTCAGCCTCTTGGTAGGGATGATTTTGCCCCATTTTTCATTCTTATCCAAGATAACTTGAAGCCAGAGGAACCTCATGCAGAATCACATATGACTTAGATGCAGTGATACTGACAGAATGGGATAATGAGGAATGCTGGTGTGAAGAGAAGTTCTGGGAGCAGGCAAAGTGAAGAGGCAGTAAGCAGGGAAATATCCTTTCTCCACTGAAGAAATAATTCAGCAAAAAGAAGAATTTGAGGCAGTTGTGTGCTTCTGACATTTATTAAATCTTTAAGGTCTTTGATGAGAAATACCTGTATTGTGAAGATCTCAGCTGTTTGCTGCTGACAAAATGTGGCTGAACTTACATGTGTGTGTAGACATATATATGTGCATACACAGATGGCCAAGGAAAGTACTTCTTAGTGAATAAAAATTGTTGGACTGTACTTCAAAGATAAAAAAGGATCCACACAATGTATGACCCACCCTGTATATGATCCTCAAACTGAAATATTCATACAGCATTTCTCCCAGAGCACTTCAAAATTATGAACAACAAATATAGAGTCAAATTCTGTCCTTCATCCCTGTGATGGGCAACTTATTCCAGACTGTGTTTTAATAGTCTTTCATACACCCATGTGTCAGATTAAATAGTAGAAATGACAACTGGATGACAATGTAGTATCATTTCTGGAAGTATTGGCTTTTAATATTAAACTTCAATGGGATGCTTTACTGCAGGCATGTGCATACATTAGATAACCCTGGCATGCAGAGAGTATTTTAAGACCTACATATTTTTGAAACACCCTTTAATATTTAGTGATAGTCATGATACATTCCATGCACATAAGATCAGAAGCAGACCTTCCAGGCTTGTTTTACTTCTCCGGATAGATGCCAAATTGGGAGCCCACAGTATTTTGGTTTTCTATAGGATAGTTAAAATGGCACCACAAGCTGTTCCACTGGCATCTGAGCCTGGTCTTGGGCAGTCAGATCACAAAGTGGAAGTGCCAAGGAGAATAATAAATACAACTGTCTTCACATGCTTATCTTTTAATCTGAGAATAAATATGAGATATCCAAAACAAATGCTGCCAGCTATTATGGATTCTGAGATGTTTAACTGTGATGTCAGAAAATTCATTTTAGTTACTGAACTCCAGCATCTGGTGCTGTCTGCACTGTCCAGAATCAACCTGTTAAATCATAGGCAACTTTAATTTGTAACTACTTCTCTCTCACTTTCTATTTATCCACTGATGATTAAAAAAAAAAAAAAAAAAGCTGCATTCTTAAGCTTTAGATTTAAGCAACATCATTTTATGTCCACAAAATAAAAGACTAACCCTCTATAATTCATAGATTTTGTAGCAAACAACATGCTTACAGATTTTCACATTGAGTTAGCTGCTGCTTAGAAGGAGGAAGAAGTGCATGTAAGATTAGATTCAAAGCAGTTCCATGAAATCTATGTGGCCCCTTTATGTAACAACCTGCTACACGGGGGAGAGGAAAAAAATAAATCCTGGCCTTGATGTCAAAACAATGTAAACTCCTTTTAGTATGTTGACTTGTGGAACAAGTGAGGCATAAAAACAAAAGTTCAGAGCCCTCAGTAGTGACAGTGAATATTTTATCTTACCAAGAGAAAGCAACAAGAGACCAAATCCTTAAAGCATATGCTGTGCTGACAGTGCGCTCTCACTGTGACAGTAATGGTATTTGCAATCCCAGCTGCACTCAAGCCTGTGATATAAAAGCACCCATTCCTTAGAGTAGGTGTTGCCCTTTCCTGGCCCTTAGCCAGATGAAGGAGCTCTTCTCTGTTGCTCATGTTGCCCTGTAGAAATGGATGTTTAAACAATTATTTCTCTCACCCGAAGTGAAACTGTAGAGATTTTGGAATCATTAGCTCTTCCGAAATTTTCACAGTGCTGAAAAGTATCTTTGGGTGACTGTAGCTTTTTGCACACAAAGCAACCATTCTCTGGCTCTTTACAAAATATCTGATATAAGTGTTGTTCTGAAATTCAGGGACTGGATCCTCGTAGAAATGTTGAAGTAAAAGTACCACTGTTACTGCAGTGTTGTTGTTGGAGAGTAGTTGTTTTGGTAAGAATCTTTAGAGGGTGATTCAGGGCTGTGACTAAAAGTATTCACCAGTCTCTGTCAGAGATCATTTTGACTAAGTCTAATGAGCTAAGAGTTGGTGAGCCGATTAAAGATAGAAGAAGTTGCTCCTCTGGGAATGTCTCTCCCAGCTGAGGCATGAGATTCAGAGGGAATTGTTGCTTATAAATTATGAATTTACTGTCTCACAATTACCATTCTGTCATCAAAAATGTCAGTTTGTCCTTCACTAGTCAGTTCTTTCTCAGTTTCTCCATCCTCTGCTTAAAATTGTTCCACATCACTGCATCCATTTTCAGCCCAGGTCTTTGTGTGGAGACTCAGTCATCCTACACTGACTTCTTATTTCCTACTTCATATTTGAGCAATTCAGGAAGTTTTGGGTGATTCACAAATGTGATTACATGGTAGTATTTCAAGACATGCCAGTATTACTTTAGAGAGACAGCTTTGAAGAATGCATGTGATGGGCTTTATAGAAAGTAAGGAAGCAATGTGGATTGTGGTGTGGTAAAGGAGGGATAAGCAGGAGACGCAAATTAAATCCTGGAATCATACATAATTCCTTCTAAATGTGACTGGTTGTGCTCTGCACTATCCAGAAGTAAGAGCAGCAACCGAGTCACTTCCAGCTTGGCTTCATTCTGAGTTTGATCTCCTTTTTCAGAGCTGCTGACAGGCTGCTTGGAACCCTGTCCACAACTGCAGCCAAGCCCACAACAGAGCTTCCAGCAGTTACAGGCTCCCAGGCCAGCTCTGGTTTCAGCTCAAACCCAGCATGCTCTCAGCTCCCACATATTCATTGCTATTGCTAGGCTTGGTGAATTTAGATTGGGAATTACCCACATTTTTGCCATCACGTTTCTGACTGTACTGTAAGTATTCATTTTATCCTCACCCTAGAGGCTTTTTACAATAGGAACATAATAAAGATGAGCCAAAATAATCGAAAAAACATTTGCAACTAAGTTTTTTAATTAAGTTGCTAAACTGTAAATTGACTTTTATCCACAAGATTAGATTTCTCTTCTAGTATGCTCTGATGTCCAGGATATAGCTTGAACCTCTACAAATTTCTAAAAATGTTAATACACTGGTTTTGTTTCCATTCAATCACTAACTAAACCCTCTAGAAGTAACAACATGGCTTCTGACTCGATTGTAGTGTAAGTTCTTTCCCCAAGCAACTATGAAGCAAACATAGTCCTAAAATAATGGGGGAAGAAGGAATGCCATAGAGAAGAGTTTCTCAGGAGGGAGAGAATAGGATTGTTATAATTTAAGACTGTCCCACTTTTCTTGTAATTTTAAAACTCTGTTTTACAGATAGACTTTCTGGTCAAGCTCCAGATGCTTTTGTTTGAGTAGCCTCAATCTCCCTATGGACTCAACAGATGTACCACGAAATGGCATTGCTCACCGGGAATGCAGATCCTGACTTCAGCTCCCGCTCCTTCAACAACTTGGAAAACCTCTGTGAAGTGCAAACCAAGAAAGGATTCTTCTACAAAAAGGCCAAACTTCTGCATCCTGGAGAAGACCTGTGCTGTTTAGCCCGGTTGGATGACCGGTCCAGGTTTGTGATCATCAACGTAGGTGGTATTAAGTACAAAATTCCCTGGACCACCTTGGAGAACTGCCCCTTGACCAGGCTTGGGAAGCTAAAATCTTGCAACAATTATGATGAGATCATGGACGTCTGCGATGATTATGATGTTAGCTGCAATGAATTTTTTTTTGACCGTAGTCCTAGTGCCTTCAGAACGATCATGACATTCCTGACAGCTGGGAAGCTGAGGCTTCTCAGAGAGATGTGTGCTCTTTCGTTCCAGGAGGAGCTTGTGTACTGGGGGATAGAAGAGGACCACCTGGAGTGGTGCTGTAAAAAGAGATTGCGACAGAAAGAGGAAGAGGCAGCTGAGGCCAGGCTGTTTGAGAGGGAGATGGTATTTAATGAAGCTACGCAAAGTGCCTTCCAGGACAACAGCCGACTGAGTCTGTGCATGCGAAAGCTCAGGGATATGGTGGAGAACCCCCACTCAGGGATCCCAGGAAAGATCTTTGCTTGTATTTCAATCTCTTTTGTTGCCATCACTGCTGTCAGCCTCTGCATCAGCACCATGCCAGATGTCAGAGAAGAGGAGGATCGGGTAAGTGCAGCTTTTCTTGGGGTAGAGCATGTTTTGCATTCTTGTCTCCTTGGGAAAGGGGACAGGAAAAATCACTCCAGCAGATATGCAGGTATTGTGTTCAGTATATGTGATGCGGAGAGCTGGCTGGGTAGAGCACAGAAAGCGTTATGTCACTTAAAACTGAGGCAAGATTGGGCCAGACTCTGCCTGCTAACCCAGCTTAGCCAGTTCACACCAGCAGATAACCTTACCCACCAGGTTTGTTTTCTGACATGTCTAACCAGATGACAAACTAGCTACTCTGGGGATAAAAGCCAGCCTTTCTTTTGGTTTAATGTTTTGAGGTTAAGTTTAGAGCTAACAAATCAATTTTCCCTAAAGGTACTTTAACAATTTGAATGAACTCTCAGTGTGCCAGTGTAAAAACCACATCTAAAGTATTTTGATGCCATAGGATGATGTAAAGGCCAGGGAAGCTGAGGCAGCAACTTAACAGCAGAAACAGAGCGAATGTCCCAATTTTCAGACCTGCTTAGTATTCTCAAGCGTAAGCTGTGGATGATTCATGCCCTTGAAAATTGAGTCTTACAGATATTTTGTTTATTCTTTAGTTCATCAGATTTCTTAAGGGTTTAGTCCCTTTTTTGTGCAAGCAGTTAACTTCCCTAGGATTAATTGCATGTAGGCCAGGGAGAGCTCATCTGAAAGATGGTAGAGGAAGACATTCACATTTTCTTCACATACGTGCTGAAATGCAATCTGAGGAGTTGGGGGTGGGGACGTATTGAAGAATTCATGCCCTCTCTAGTTTTACCCGAGTCCAAGCTTGACATTAAATGTTTGGGTTTATTTCCCAGCCCTGTGGTCATTAAATGTGGTTGTGAACTTCAGCGACTAAGACAGTACTGAAGTGCTGCCTCTGAGCTGAAGGCTGAGTCCTCCTGGAAGCAGCTCGTCCCAGGGGTTGGATGGCTTGTGCCCTACTGCCACAAGCAGAAAAGAGGGACATCATCCCCAGACCAGAGGCATTTGATGTTATGTCACCTTGAAAGTAAAATGCAAGGTGATGGAAAATGGATCCAGCTGCTCCAGAGAGCCCCTTATACCTCACTGAGCACCCTGTGTACAGTTAAACCCACCCTTTGCTTGCAAGGTCTGCTCAGGTTACATCTCAGCTGAGAAGTTTGATTTGGAATCAGACTCTTCCTGGAGCAGCCAGGGAAAAAAATAAAACATTTGTTATGTTGACTGATATATGATTTATTATCAGATCTTTATTTTAAAGCCTTTTTCTGATTTAAAATTTGAAGGTGGTAGTACTGGGTACTAGTTCACACTGTGTTGTCCTAATAATGTTTTTTAGGATATCATTTCTAAAACACATGCCTTTTACTGTAATTAACCATCAGGGCTCCAGTATCCTAAATTCTAAGTACAAGGGAAATTCTACTGTTGAAAGCTGAGATGTATTATTATGTTAGACCATTCCTAAACTCTTATAATTCTAAAAGCAATAGTTCAGCTCTCACAGGTTTAAGTGAGAACTTAAGGGTCTCATAATAATAGGCTAATAATGTTTTTTGGGTGGAACAGGATAATAATGAGGATAGAAAAAGCATTTGAGAGAAGCCTAGATTTCTTGGTAAGCTGGAACCATTAGAAGGAGAATATTTTCATAGTCAAATACAAAATTTTGCAATAAAGACAAATGCAGGCCTGCTCATGCAAAAGCAGGGACTCTGGTTCCCAAAATGAGGCACTGAATAATGTTTAGTGTACAAGCAACCATAAATTCCTATTGCAGCATAAAGTCAGAAGGGTTAATGCCATCCTTGAATAGCTAAGCTGGGGAGTATTAATAAGAACCTGGAAGATTTTTTTGTGCCTGTATACAGTATTGGTGAGACTGACGCTAGAATACTGCAGTCAGTTCTCACATTCATGTTTTTCATGGTGTTTTGAAAAACTGGGAGAAGGCTAAAGACCTGTAAATCTTAGACACCTGGGGGAAATGCCATACAATAAGAAACTTGAACATTTCAGTTGATTTAAATTATTGGAAGGAAGGTGAGTGGATTAGGCATGTAAGTTTTTTATGAGGGGAGAAGAACTGTATCATCTAAAAGACCTTTAAAATAAGCAGGGGGAGGATGCATGGGTAAAAGCTGGATCCTTATAAATACATATGGGAAACTATAAGCCAGTATTTAATACCAAATTGATTAATTATTCGGACAGGTTAGGAAGAAAATTAGCGGATTCTGTGCTTTTAGACATTTTCAGTTAAAAGCTCAGTGCCGTTTTGTTTAGCCCTCAGCTAAACAGATTTTACTTCAATCAAAAGAAAAACATCAATTGCAGATGAAGTTACAAAGGGGAAATTCTTGCAATATAGAGAAGAACAGAATAACTCATCCAACATTCTTCTGTCCCTTAGATTCTAAAAGCACAGAGCTCCTGCAAATAATCTTTGTTCTGTGCTTTGCACAGGGAAGGTCTGTGGATAGACTGGAAATGGTTATTTTGTTTGAGACAAAGGTGGCTCTCTTGCACAGGGGACTGGTGAAGGATCACTTCTGGCAAAGCAAGGAGTAGGCATCTGCCCACTTGGAATCACCTGTAGGGTCTGGGACTCTGGCTGCAGACTCCCTGCCTGTAATCCCCATGTGGCTTAGCAAGCCAAGGCAGCTCTGCAAGTAACAGCTGTGGAGATAAGAGAGCTTATGTGAATTCAAATTCATGTTAATCATCCTGAGCTCTATTCCCAGTATCTAGATTAAAATTTGTGCCCAGGGATAACTCTTTGGTCTGGCTTTGCAGTCTCCTAACAAGCAGAAAAAGAATGTGCATCCCTCCTAACTAAGGAACAAATAAATAGTAAATACTATTTCAAAGGCACACCATACTCAGTGTGCACATTTTCCAGGCTTTCTGGCTGGCATTACTGTTGTTATGGTTCCATGTCAGGGCTGTCATAGGTGCTCTGGCTAGCAAACAGTGGCCTTTTCCTTGAGCTGCTGTTAGCACAGAAAACAAACACAGATCTGCCATCTATCTGTCCTGTCATTGCTTCAGGGAAAGGCAGAGAAGCCAATCATGAAAAAAGCCATTCTGGGGAGCAATTTTCCATACCCTGATCCTTTACTGCCATCTGAATGGCCAAGGTGTTACACCCAGTGATGTCCTGCAGAGGTGTAAACGACCTCAAACAAGATGTAAGTGTGGGACCTTAAAAGTTAGAAGTAATTCCAGGTGGGTGAGAAAATTATTTTAGGTATCTGCCTTTCTCTTTTAAAATAGAGCAGAAAATTCAATCATCCATGTTGTTAACTTTATTAGCTGCTCCAGGTGTTCTGGATGACAGTGGCAATCCCTGGTGGTTTAACAAGAGTGGGAAGGTTAATGTTCTTCTGTACTGTACATACTTATTCTTACTAAAGGTCACCTTGATTCACCTTGAGTGTTACTCTTTTTTGAAAGTAGTATTGTGCCTTTCAGATGCTGCACAATTGTCAATAGAGTTAACAGAATCAGATCCAGAGCTACTTTTCACTTACCCAAGAAGGATATATGTTTAGTCAATTTTTTTTTCTCATTTAGCTTTTATTTGCTTATTAAATTAAATAAAATCCACCAATCCACTAACATGTATAATAGCTCCTTCTGGAAATTTCAGGAAAGGGACACTTCAAGTATGTGAAGAAAACAAACATGTGAAGGCAGTCTGGTTCTTCCATGTAAAGTAACATGTATGATAAACTTTTAATTTCAAAATTTTCAGAATGAGAGATTTCAATGAGATTTAGATTTAATGGTGAAAAGTCTCTTCTAAAGGCAAAATCTGTTGAGACAAAATCATAGCAGGAGCCCCCAGG
This sequence comes from Emberiza elegans, assembly GCA_024865655.1. NCBI lineage: Eukaryota > Metazoa > Chordata > Aves > Passeriformes > Fringillidae > Emberiza > Emberiza elegans. The sequence goes on from JALJVW010000206.1 coordinate 60,861,141, forward strand.
CACCAGGCTCTTTCAAGACCACCACAAAAGTCATCTCCAAGACATAAAAATAGCCAGAGGCACAGAGTATCCTCAAGGCATTTTAGGCATATCCTACCTTTAAGTGGACTTTTCACCTCTCTAAACAAATAGCAGCTATCAAGTGACTGAAAGAAAGCAGCTAATACATCAGAGAAGTAAACCAGTCAGGGATATAAAAAAAATATAAAGCAAAAGCTTTAAACACACAGTAAGAGCTGAATAACCAAAAGACATTCAGAGAGGTTCAGCTGAAAGCCAGATGGTCATCATACTAGACTCTTCATTTTTTTCTTGGTGAAAACAGAAATGTCAACCATTTCTCTCTGAAGACAAATCTTCTCTTTTTTGTTAGACAGCAGCCTTTGTCATCAGAGAAGAAAGGGTGGAACTTAGAAAATAATATCAAACATTCTATCCTGATTCAAAAAAGCATTTATAGGCCTGAGACCCCTGAGCTCAGTCATTTGTAGCAGCACAGTGCAGAACAGGAGAAGCAGATCAGAGAGCTCGTTCTTCACCGCGCTTCGTAACGTGTTGGGAAAAGCTAGCTTAATTAGAGATGCTGTGATAGAAGTTACAGTTCAATAACCTTCAGCTGAAGAACATTACAACAAAGAGACTTATAAATAATGAAGTTAATAATAGCTTGTAAAGAAGCCCAAACTATTTAACCTTCTAAGCTCAATTTACAGATTGTGATTCAACTTCCATGATGTTGAGGATGGGGAATAGGTAAATTGTGAATGTGCATTTTAAACAATCTTGTGACTTAAGGTTTCATTTCACAAAGGTACACACAAAAGTAATCTCAGACAAGGTTAAGAGAGTCTTGGATAATGATTCTCAATAGCTTTTCATAGACAAACTGTTCTGTAAGAGCCTGGATGAGCAGAGAGTGAGGCTGACTGAAAACCCTCTCAATGGCCATGTCCTGAGCATGGTGGTCAGTGACACAGAGTCCAGTAACTAACAGTGTGCCCTGGGGGTCTACACTGGGTCCAGTCCTGTTAGGCTTCTGTATTAGTGGCCTGGAGGGTAAGGCAGAGTGCACCTGCAGCCAGTTTGCTGACGACAGAAACTTTGGGCATGTTGTGGCCAGACAGTTGTGCTGCCGCCCCCTGAACAGCCTTAGCAGGCTGGGGAAACAGGCTCAGGAAGACTGTGGACCTCAGCAAGCTCAGCAAGAAGAAATTCAGAGTCCTGCATTCCTGGTGAGGAGCAGCCCCACACAGCAGTACATGTTGGGGACCACCCAGAGGGAAAGGGGATTGGTAGAAAAGGACCTGGGAACCCTGGTGGACAGCAGGCTGGCCATAAGCCAGCGCTGTGCCCTCACTGCAAAGACAGGTACTGGTGTCCTGAGCTGCATCAGGCAAAGTGCTGCCAGTACATCAAGGGAGGAGATTCTTCCCCTCAACTCAGCACTGGGGAGGCCACACCTGGAGCAGTGTGTCTGGTGCTGGGCTCCTCAGTGCAAGAGATACAGACATGCTGGACAAAGTCCAGTGGTGCTTGCTATCCTAAGATGGCACTCTGCTTGAGACTCTGGAATTACTGGCATCATTTTTATGACTTTTATCTGTTTTCTGACTGTTCAGTTGTTGCTCTGCTTGTGATACTGAGACCTTAAAATTAACTTAGAGCCACATGTGCTGCATAGATGGTTTGTTTTCATGAATGAAAGTATTAATAAAACTGCAGCTTGTGTTTTTACTTTCATTGTGAAATAAACTGTTCTAGAAATTACAGCACAGTCAACAAAAAACATGTATTAAAAAAATATCTGCCTGCTGGTGTTATAGATAACTATTAATAGTGTGTAGGCACTGAGGGTGAATTTTTATAGAAAGAATCCTGGGGAATTGGACTAACTAATTTCCCTAGGGATCATCTGAGAATTTGTTATACCACTCTCAGCTCTGCTGTTGAAATGCAAAAATCATAAGCTGTAACAGTATCACCGGTTTTGGCATCTGAACTGATGTACTGTACTTGTACCCTATATTGCTAATTTGCATTTTGTGTCTGCTCCAGACTCCTCAGGACACAGCTGACTGGAGGGAAAGACCAAATGACTCAGTAGCAATGGTCACCTGCCTTTTCTACGTCATGCACAAGGAAGTTCCTGTAGGCACATGAGATTCATATTCAGTTTAACATTCACATGTCCTTGCTTAAGGGGTGTAGGACTCAGAGCACTGTAGGACTCAGAGCACTGTAGGACTCAGAGCACAGCTCTATTTTAACTAAAAGTGTTTCTTACTTTTTTCCTTTCATAAGCCAAAGTAGGTTTTCTCCTCAGGTAGTACTTAAATGAAACTGGTAACACACACTTTAAATTACAAGCTTTGAGAGCATCCTTTACTCACAGTTTCAGTTATCAGCAATAAGCAAATGTTTGCATTCTTGTTGAAGTTCTCAATTGGCCTCATGTAGTTCCACCACCTGTTCTGTGTAATCTTGCCTTTAGATTGGGAGTGCTTTGGGACAGAATATCTTAAACACAATGTCTACGGCCATCATATCAACAGAAATACAACTATATCTGTTCAGGTACCTTCCTCATGCTTCACCTGCAAGACACGTTTCTAGGCAAGGAAATTCTTTCTTGCAAGCAAGACCAACTTAGTTCCTGCTGAATCCAAACTGAGGAGTAACTGCAAAGTTCTCAAGTCTGAGTAATGCTAGTGTTGTCTCCCAACTCCTTTCTGATGGTCAGAGACATTTGCTAGGTAAGCTCTCTCTTTCAGAGAGATCAGGTTTGTCTGAAGGCAGTGGGAAGTGATGAGGTTTGGTTTTAACAAGTGATGCTGCTTCTGTGTGTCACACAGACAGTGTTAAAATCACAGGGCTGAGACCCTCTGCACTGCTCAATCTAAACCTTAAATGTCAAGTTCTGTGGGGCTTTCTGCATCTTTTCTCTGACTCCCATGGAGTTTATAAGTGTGAGACCAATGGCATAATGTTCTTTGCAAATACTGAGAAAAGGTGATCATGTCCTTAGATCATTTTCCTGGGAAATGTCTGAGAGGCATCTGAAAGACACAGCCCCTAATGTAAAAGAAAAGAACACATTTCTATGGTTTTGCCTTGTGGATCCGAATCTCAATCCCTCGGCTGGATTTTTGGCTGTCCAAATCCAGCTGTTATATGGAGCATATCTCAGTATCAGTTTATTTTGTTGAGTTCAGGATTGCTGTAATCACACACTGAGGAGACACACTGGGTAACTGGGAGTCCCCAGCACCACTGCTGTACATCTCACTGCCCTCTGCACCAGCTCTGCCAGCCACCGCCCAGGACCCCTGCTGCCTGCAAAACCTGTGGTCAAACAGCACACCATGTGCCAGCTTTGCCAGCTCTTATACAAGACAGTCCTTCCTGTTTGCAGGGACGCCTTAAGCTGCTAACAAATAGAAAACATTTGAAGGAATGACTGGTTGTTCTTGCTACTGGTTGTGTGGACAGAGTGATTGATAACAACTGGCTGTTTTTATTTGAAGAGATCTCACCATTTCTTCTCCTTGGCTTGCTTGCTCTTCTTGGGAAAAAAAAGTAATTGTTTTCTGCAGTTGTTCCACCCCTGGAAGAAAAAACACAAATCCAGCCTTCCTGCTTCATTGAAGCTCTCTAAACTTTGGCAGATGTACATGGTTGTTCCATCGTGGCAGCTGCTTCAAGAGCAGATAAAGGAACCATGGTCCCAGTAAGAAAATCATCCTCCCCTGTATTGAGAGGATTAGAAGGAATGTTGTATTTTCTTTCTCTGAGAATTGCCCTTAGATTGAGGGTAGGGACCCAGCACTATGTGGCAGGTTTACACAGAGTGCCTTAGGGAGCCTGAAGACCTTCTGCTCAAAATTCCCCCTCTCAGTAAAGTCACCACCTGAGCTCTCCATGCCTGGCTCTTCCCAAGTGTGGCTCTCACGGCAGTGCCTGCTACTGGGTTTCTTTTCCCAAAGAGAGAAATCCTCATGGATCAAGGAGCTGCCCTGGAAGATTTTGAGGACAGTAGGTTACAATATAGATTTTGGGAGCCATCTGAGATTCTCTGCAGTGTTTTAGGCTTAGAAGTAAAAAAAAATGGAGAGTGTTTCTCTGCACTGCTTGGGAACAAGGCAAGAGTTGGCTAAGATAAAATTACTTTTGACTTGTTAATAACTTTATTCTGGGCCACTGAACTCTTTCAGTCTGCAGGATATCTTCTCATGAATAAATACCAAGCTTGGGTCTTGTTTTAAATATTATATAAATATACTGCAATGTAACATCAGTGATAAATAATTAAACAGCTAAAACTATTTCATAAAAGCATTGGTAACTGTCACATTGTTAACTGGTTTATATTTGGTGCAGTGTGGCTCACCCTGCAAAATATGCTCCATGTTTAATTTCTTTTAATATCTCTCTGGTTCCACCCCCATAAGTATCTATCCCTACCAGTGAGTTTATTCTCCAAATTTCCAGGTAAATCATCCAGGGAATCTCTGAAGATATCTCACAATAATAGCCGCTTGGCCTTCAGACATGTTTGTAAAATTACTACAGCTACTCATCACAGCCTGATATCCTGGGGATACAGCACAGCTCCTGTATTCCATACATTGCTCCACTGCCTTTTGCAGGAGAGCTTAGGCACTGTGGGCTTGTTGAGTACTGTCCCAGTGTTCTGAAAGAGAGAACTCTTTCATTTATTTGAAACAAAAATATAATCTGGAAATTTAATTTCAGAACTCCAGGATAGGTTGCTATAATTCTGGAGGTTTGGAATGAAAGCAAGGAGGTAGATTTACATTTGGCTGCACCTCATATAGCTGTGCTGAGGTAATGAGCTGATTCATGTGTACGGCACTTAGAAGAATTGCATTAAATCATTAAGCATTATAAATGCTTACATTTTCATTGCCTAGAGTGTAGCTAGCAATGGAGATTAAATATAAAAGTTTTTGAAACTGGGTTTTTTTCAGTGTAGACATTTATATTCAAGACAAATTGAGTGGTATACAGATGGGGAAAAAAAATAGATTTTTTGCAAAAGTTTTTAAACAAAGGCTTGAGAAAGGACCAGGAGAAATCTATAAAGTTGTTCGGTTTTCTAATGGTAAGCATGATATTAGTTCCAAGTAAAAACATCAAAAACATGGTACTGAGTCACATTTTGATCTAGTTTGTGTAGAACAGCTCTCATTAATCAAATTTAGGGGTTTTTTTGAGGTTATAAAGTTTTCAGAAGAAAGTAACTTCTGATGTAGATACTTCTGTAAGACATTTGAATTAGTGCCACAGAATATTCTTCCTTAATAAAAAGGCATTTTTCAAAAATTAGCTTCCTTACTGTATAAAAAATTCTCTCAGATCTCATAATAGTAGAAAACCAACATAAGACATCAAGTGAGGCTTGAGATACCGTGTCCAGATTGATATCCATTTGGAAGGCAAATTGAAAAAAAGTTTTAAAAATTGTTTAAAATCTCAAGTTCTGCTTTATAATGAGACACTAGAAGTTCTTTTAATGCAGTGGAAATCATAATAAGAGAACGTCTCTGGGCAACAGTGAACTGAAATAACTGAAAGCTACAGCTGGACAAACTCATGCTCTGAATTAAAGTGTGCTACAGTTTGGGTAATTAACAATGGAAACCATTTATCTGGACATGCCTGTGTGCATCTCACAGAATTTTTAAATACATTCTGTCAGTCCTTCTAAATGTTATAACTGAGCTCAGCTGAAGCCTTGCATACAATTCATGAGCCACTTGGCAAGATCCTGTGCTCCACAGAGGATCAGCTCAAGAGCCTCTTCTGCCCTTCCAGGGCAGTGAGCCATTGCCATCCTGTCCCTGACTCCTGGTGGTGTAGGAGGTGCCAGCAAGGATGCTGTACATCTTCTTTCTGTCTGGGGCTTCCTTGGCCCTTGCGAATATTCAAACCTGAAGGCATCAGTGAGATGAAATGAGCAGTGACAGTTCATAATTGTGATTAAAGGCAAGGGCAGCCAGAAAAAGCTGAGAAGCCTGGAAGTTCTCTGAGGAGTAGTGTGGCATGAGTCTGGTCCCATGAAGGCAGCATCCTAACCCAGGTGTCTTGTCCAGCACTGACTGTGTTTGTAGGGGGTGCCAAAGGGGGTGGGACATGCTACTGGTGGGGCTTAGCACAGCCAGAACAGGATTCATCAGGGCATGTGCCAGCCCACCCCTCTGGCCATTCTCTCACTCTACCCTCACCCTTCCATAAGTCATACACACACAAACAATCCCTTTCTCTTGCCCCATCTCATTTCCTGAGCCTGGATTCAAATAGGAAATGCAGAGAATAGTGTGAAGGTCCCAGCCATCCAATACATCCTGAGCTGTGCTGGAAACTTGGCACCTGGTACACTGGGTAGAGATGATGACAAGAGAAGTTGCAGCACTCTCCCAAAAAGTCCCTGCTCCAACTGTGAGCAGACACTGCAGAGATTTTCTCCCAGTCTGCAGCTCGTTGCCTTCACACACAGTAGAAATGTTAGGCGTTTTAAGGTAAGCTCTTGTGTGCTGCACTGCACTGCTGTCACAGCAAGCACTGTTTTTACTGTTGCCTTGAGCAGAAAGAGAATATGGAAGTGTGTGTGGTTTCGCCGTGGTCACATCCACCTGGTAAAAACCCATCACAGCTTAGAGCATTTCAGTGCAAGGGCACTGCGGGAGCTCCCTGCCAGCTGTGCCTGAGCTGCTACCAGCAGGAAGGCAAATCTTCCCACAGGCAATACAGGCGAATCCTTCCCTTGCTCTCAGATAAGAGGATAAAGGGAGACTGTGGGGGGAGAGACACAGGTTTGGAAAAAAATGTCAAAGGAAAGCAGTAAGCTTGACTCTGTCCTCCTTACCTCCAAAGAAAAAAAAGACACCTCCAGACCTTACAGCAAGTTACAGGGTTGCAGGAACCAGTAAAATAAATATGGGTCAGTAAAACAGAACTAGCAGTGAGTGAGAGGCAGGAGGAGAAGAGCTTCGAAAAATGATTGAAAGTGAGAAACTGGGGTAAATAAGAGGGAAAATAGACTGTAAAATGATATTAAGAATCAGTTGATCTTTTAATATAATTAGTAAGTGAGAGAGAGAGGGAGAACAAGACAGATTCTTTTTTTGGTGTGAGCAAGCTTGAGGAGGAGAAGGAAAGAGGATGCTGGATTTCAGGAGACCACAGTTGTAGTCAGTGTATATCTGTGAGCACAGCCAGGTGCCACCACATCACCTTTTCCCAGGTATTGGGTAGGTGTGAAAGCCTTGGGAATGCCACTGCTTTGTCACACAGCCCTGTCCCTTTTGGGCTGGTTCTTTTTGGAGGGGTGTGCAGGTGTTACTATTCCCTGGGGAAACTGTTCAGACTGCACTCAGGTGCCCTTGGCAAGAACTCAGCCCCATTCTGGTTCTGCAGTTTGATGCTGGTTTCGTTTATAGCCCTCATCTTTATTTCTGCAATCTTGCCCTGTCTGTGAGGACCAGGTGTACTGCAAGTGCCAAGTGCCATTGCTCAAGTTTTTCCAAGTGCCAACTGAGTATGCTTTGTTTTCAGAGCACTAGGATAGAAAATTCTTCAGAAATCAGATTTGCGAAGTTGCAGTGTAACTGGGCTTCTTCATATGAAAGCTCAGGCTCAAGCATTTGCTTAGATTTGCAGATACTGGATTTTTTAAAAAAAAAATTGTAAACTTTCAAGGCTCTGATGCCTCTATCAGAGCTAGAAGGTAGAGGGGGCTGAGGAAGATTTCTATTCATGTAAAATTAGGGGAAGAGGGGGACACTTGTCAGCAAGGACACTCCTGGTGCTTCATTATTCTCTTGGGGATTTTTACTTACAATTTCAGTGAAAAAAATGGGCCAAACCCAAAAAAACATTGTGGAAATCCAGAAACAGAAAATTCCAAGGTAATTTTAGTCAGAAATACTGAGAACATCGGTGTTTCTAAATTGAAGCTGTTCTTTGGAGGACACCTTTGCTTGGTAAAATCATCATTCTTTTTCCTGCCTCTCAGCCTCTGTCGGTGGCAGTAGCTGATGAACAAATCCTCTGTGCTGAGCTGCCCCCTAAGGGGGGCAGGTTGTGCATGGTCCAAGCACAGAGGGCTGTGCAGGAATCCTGGGCACACCTGGACCCCTGTGTCACCCACGGGTGTTTCCCACAGAGGGGTCAGCTGCAGGGCAAAGACAAGCAAGCCAGGTGGACTGTGGTCTGTGAAATCCTGCCTCAAATACAATACCTTGTTTTCCTGGACCTGTGTCTTCCTGTGTAGCTATTTGTTTTCAGACAGTGCCCCAATGGCACTGAACAATTGCAAAATTGCCAAAGCAGACCCCAGGTACAAAAGTGGTGTTTTGGTTTAGAATATTTGTTCAAGCAAATGGCAATAAATCTATTCTTGTACATATAGGTTGTAATTCTCTAAATATTAGTAATAGTCTGCTTATGTCTCACACTCATGCACAGAAAAAAGCTGTGGACCAGTGCAGTGGCGACGGTCTGAAATGTCGATCGCCCGAGCTAGTCGAACAGCACCGCTAGCAGTGTGGGGGGGCACTTGTCCCGATAGCCACGGTCCGGGACAGCGCCTCAGGCTGGCACTCTGAGCTTCGGCTACAGGTGCCACCAGGTGCGGACGAGACTGAGAGAAAGGCTGCGGAAGGACGGAAGAAAAGAGCACTCTCCGTTTGTGGCAAAGTCCGGTTTATTGAAATCCAGGGGAGCCAAGCAAACGAAGAGGACAGGGGGCGGCAGCATGGGATTATAAAGGGAACTGGGGGTTAGGGGTGGAACCAGAACGAAAACGAATAGGAGTTCAAAGGAGAGTGAAATATTTGAGATCAACATACAGGGGAAACCAATGGTAACAACTTAAAGGAGTGGTCCCGGCTCCTGAACCAATCACCCTGCGCCCTGGAGAGAAGCTTCTAAACAGAAGGGCATGGGCAGGGTATGACAGACAGGGCTCTGGGGTCTGGCCTAGGGAGGGATACACTGAATTGACAAGGCAACTGGGGAGGGGTCAAACTAGATACATCCATAACTATGGGGAACAGTGAAAGACAGTTAACTATGGCAAGAGGGAGCAAGGGCAGAACCAATACCAAATGAAGGGGGAGAAACAGGCTGAGATATATAACACACAAACGAACCACAACAGACCAGCCAGGTGGGGATCTCAGACCTCAAAGGCCAACTCCAGCATCACCAAGAGATCATTTCCTCTGCCAGCTGGACCTTACGGGCAGGTAGGACTTGGACGGGGTCCTCTGGGGTGAGTGCAGACCCCGTTATCATGGGAACTACATCACATCACCAACCCTCAAAACTGAGAAGCTTCATCTTAAGAGGTCTCTTGTCTTCCCTGTTCTTGCAGGGAGTCTTGTTTGGAACCTCATGTCTTCTGGAGTCCAGGTACTGAAAGCTGGTGTAGTTATTTCTTCTCTGTCCAACAGTCTCCTGTCAATTAGTGAGGGGTTCCCTTTCAAGGTAGCCAGCATAGACTGATCATGTATGGTCCCTTTCCTTTGCCCTCTTACCTGCCCTGCTGGTTGCAGTTACTCAGCTGATGGTGCTGCCCTTCCAGCCACTCCTGGACCACATCTGCAGAAGATATTACACAGGGTGTATTGCTCCTCCTTATGTTATAGTACAGCCCCTCATTCCTGGTGAGGGGTGTGATCAGAGTGGGAGATGGGAGCAGCTGGCTGCTGGAGCTCACACTGGTTCCTTAAGCTGGTCCCAGCCACAGTCACAGACTCTGAGGAGCTTTAAGACATTGGATGTCTTTACACTTCCCGCAGCCTCTCTGGATGAGGTGCTGTGATTGTTCCTGATAGACATCTGAAAATCAGGCAAGTTGACAGTTTCATAGATATTTCATGGTCTGTTTTATTCTTTCTGTTTTTCCTGCTTCTTGCTGAGTTTATGTTTTGGTTGCTTTCCATAAAGTAGAGCCAGATAGCATTTTTTCCCTCTAACAAACACTGTTGCTTTTGGAGAAGTGTGTGCTAAAAATGGGCACAGGCATGAGGAGAGCTAGTTCAGAAGGAGGTATTAATGAGAGGGCATTTTGTGCATCTGTAGTACTACGTACCTGTTTTCCATTCTTCTCAACAACAGCTCTACTGGGGCAAAAGGAGGCAGGATAGTGGACCAAAGAATACATCTGCATGTGTCAGGGGCAGTACATGAAGGAGGCAGGGAAGTGGAAGAAAGCCTTAGGATCACAGTAAGTCTTGCCTGGTAGGCAATTGAATCCCTCATGCCTGTGTCTTTCTCCCCCATTCAGAGGTATATGCCAGATGCATGCAGTCAGCTGTTAAGACATCTGAGCATTTCCAGGGAAAAAGTTGTCAGCTAAACAGATCTCAAAGCTCACTATTTATATGGCTTAGAAACCTGAAGTGTACTTACAGTATCTAATTTTGGTTGTACAGTTTGGGGCTGAGATGGCCCAAAGCATCAGCTGCTTGTGGATTGGGCAGAGTAACCCAAGGAAGCACAGCTGGTTCCCCTCTGCAGCCTCCTGGATCAGGAGTGCCATCCTGATGTGTCTCCTGTCTCTGTAGTCTGCAAGGGTAGTCTTAAGTAAAGTCCTCACGTGGTCTTCTCTTCCCTCTCATTGACTCCCAGGCCCTTTTCTGAGATTTCCATGAGCACAGCCATCTGGCTTCACAGTTACAGGTCAGAGCAGCAATTTGAGACAAATGAAAGGCACATGCAGGTATGTCAGTAACCCCTTGCTGCATGACTGCAAGTGAACAGCACAGCATGCAGTTCCACAAGCTGATTAGACTCTGGCTGGGCATTTTAGCACAGCCTGCAGTTACCTTCTAGCAGCTGCCACAGTCTTTTGGCATCTGCCTTGTTCCTGTTGGTGTTCTGTGTTTCTTTGCAGCTTCACTGGCAGGATAAAATGGCAGCCTGAGGGGTTTTGAGAAGTGGTGATTTGGGGCTGTGCTGTCTCAGGATCAAGGGAAATCCAGAGGGGCAAGCAGGTTGTCTAGGTTTAGGGCAAATTTGGGAGAGAATCTCCCAAAGGAGCTCCGGTAGTACAGCAAATCTAATTAGCTCCTCTTTCCAACTGGTCCGGGAGAAAATATTTCTTTGGAGAAAGGTGGAAAACTGTTTATTAAACAGTAAAATCTACACAATATCAAACAGTAAGATCTCTTGCTACTCTAAAAGAGATGATAAACTGAGAAAGTCCCTTCCCCGGGGTGTAGTTCAGCTCACTCAGTCTCTGATCAGTCTTTCCGGTGCTGGGAATGTCGCAGGCAAGGCCCGGCCCAGTGGGCTACAGGTGTAGCTGCCGGTGCTCCCCTGGGTGTTCAGTCTAGAATAGGTTTTTAAAAGGTCTAAAGGAGAAGGGAAAAAGAGAAAAAAAAGGTCCAGGGAACTTCTTTGCCTTAGCTAGCTAACTAAAAGCAAAGGAGAGCTCTGTCTCGTTGCCGGTGCAGCTACAGACAACACAGCTCGCAGCAGGAATGTGTAGGAGTGAGTACAGTTTTGAAAAAACTGCCGCTTCTTCTCTCTCCCCCTTCACTCTCTGGAACACCCTTAAAGGTGCAAACTTATTATTCAGCATGAACAGAACAAGACGAGTGGGGATAAAAGCATCATATAGTCAACCCAGGACATTCCACCCCTTATCCTCATATCGTCTGCTTACTACTAAAACTAATATAAATTCTAACTCTACAAACACATACATTATACATCTAATATACAGCTATACACAGACAATGGTAATAACATTCAGCAAACAGTGATATTTACACATAGGTTTCACCTAACAATCAAATCTCCCTGAGGTACGCATCGTGTTCTTTCATCTTTTTGCATTATCTACCATGTGCAACTTGGTCCCTGAGCAAAAACAACCCTACGAATGGGTTTGTCTGTATTTGAGGCAGGATTAATCTAAACTGTCTTTCCTAACAAACCTCTGACATGTACCACTGGGACTTTGTCTCCATCTACTTTATGCAAAGGCTCAGATTGGGCAGGGCCCACTTGGTTAGTAGAGCCTCGGGTGTTAACTAACCAGGTGGCTCTTGCCAGATGCTGCTCCCAGTTCTTGAAAGATCCCCCACCTAATGCTTTCAATGTGGTTTTTAACAGTCCGTTGTATCTCTCCACTTTGCCTGCAGCTGGTGCATGGTAGGGGATATGGTACACCCACTCAATGCCATGTTCCCTAGCCCAGGTGTTGATAAGGCTGTTCTTGAAATGAGTCCCGTTGTCTGACTCTATCTTCTCAGGGGTACCATGTCTCCACAGGACTTGCTTTTCAAGGCCCAGGATGGTGTTCCGGGCCGTAGCATGAGACACAGGGTAGGTTTCCAACTATCCAGTGGTGGCTTCCACCATGGTCAGCACGTAGCGCTTGCCCTGACGTGTCTGGGGCAGTGTGATGTAGTCAATCTGCCAGGCCTCCCCATACTTGTACTTGGACCACCGCCCACCGTACCAGAGTGGCTTCACTCGCTTGGCCTGCTTGATGGCAGCACACGTCTCACAGTCATGAATGACTTGAGAAATACTGTCCATGGTTAGGTCCACCCCTCGGTCTCGTGCCCACTTATAGGTGGCATCCCTGCCCTGATGGCCTGAGGCATCGTGGGCTCATCCAGCTAGGAATAACTCTCCTTTATGTTGCCAATCTAAGTCTATCTTTGACACTTGTATCTTTGTAGCCTGGTCTACTTGCTCATTGTTTTGGTGCTCTTCATTAGCTCTACTCTTCGGGACATGGGCATCCACATGGCGGACCTTCACAGACAGCTTCCCTACCCTGGTAGCAATGTCTTTCCACTCATCAGCAGCTCAAATTGGTTTTCCTCTACACTGCCAATTATCCCCTTTCCACTTCTCCAGCCATCCCCACAGGGCATTGGCTACCATCCATGAATCAGTATAAAGGTAGACCTTTGGCCACTTCTCTCTCTCAGCAATGTCCAGGGCCAGTTGAACAGCTTTGAGTTCTGCAAGTTGGTTTGATCCACCTTCTCCTTCAGTGGCCTCTGCGACTTGTCGTGTGGGGCTCCATACGACTGCTTTCCACTTCCGGTTCATTCCCACAATGCGGCAAGAACCATCAGTAAAAAGAGCATATCGTGCACCTTCTGCTGGCAGTTGGTTGTATGGTGGAGCTTCTTCAGCACGTGTCATTTCTTGTTCCCCTTCATCAGCGAGACCAAAGCTTTCACCTTCCGGCCAGTTCGTAATTATTTCCAGAATCCCAGGGCGATTCAGTTTTCCAATACGGGTGCGCTGTGTGATAACAGCAATCCATTTGCTCCACGTAGCACTGGTGGCATGGTGCGTAGAGGGAACCTTTGCTTTGAACATCCACCCCAGTACTGGTAGTCGGGGTGCCAGGAGGAGTTGTGCTTCAGTGCCTATTACCTCTGAGGCAGCCTGGACTCCTTCATAGGCAGCCAAGATTTCTTTCTCTGTTGGAGTATAGTTGGCTTCAGACCCCCTGTAGCTTCGACTCCAAAATCTTAGTGGTCGGCCTCGAGTCTCCCCAGGCACCTTCTGCCAAAGGCTCCAGGACAGACCATGGTTCCCAGCTGCAGAGTAGAGCACGTTCTTCACCTCTGGTCCTGTCCTGACTGGGCTAAGAGCTACTGCATGAGCAATCTGCTTGATCTGTGCAAAGGCTTGCTGCTGCTCAGGGCCCCAGTGGAAAGTGTTCTTCTTACGGGTGACTAGGTAGAGAGGGCTCACGATCTGACTGTATTCAGGAATGTGCATCCTCTAAAAACCTATGGCGCCTAGGAAAGCCTGTGTTTCTTTCTTGCTGGATGGTGGAGACATTGCTGTGATCTTGTTGATGACGTCAGTGGGAATCTGACGCCGTCCATCTTTCCACTTCACTCCCAGGAACTGGATCTCTTGAGCAGGTCCCTTGACTTTTGCTCTTCTTGATGGCAAAGCCAGCTTTTAGGAGAATCTGGATGATTTTCTCCCTTTCTCGAACACTTCTGCAGCTGTGTTCCCCACACAATGATGTCATCAATATATTGCAGATGTTCTGGAGCCTCACCCCTTTCTAGTGCAGCCTGGATCAGTCCATGGCAGATGGTGGGGCTGTGCTTCCACCCCTGGGGCAGCCGGTTCCAGGTGTACTGCACACCCCTCCAGGTGAAAGCAAACTGAGGCCTGCATTCTGCTGCCAGAGGAATGGAGAAAAATGCATTGGCAATGTCTATAGTGGCATACCACCTTGCTGCCTTGGACTCCAGCTCGTACTGGAGTTCCAGCATGTCCGGCACAGCAGCACTCAGTGGTGGAGTCACTTCATTCAATGCACAGTAGTCTACAGTCAATCTCCATTCTCCTTCAGATTTACGCACAGGCCAAATGGGGCTGTTGAAGGGTGAGTGGGTCTTGCTGACCATCCCTTGGCTCTCCAGCTCTCGGATCATCTTATGGATGGGGATCACAGCATCTCAATTTGTTCGGTACTGTCGGCGGTGCACTGTTGAGGTGGCAATTGGTACTCGTTGCTCTTCCACCTTCAGGAGACCTACTGCAGATGGGTTTTCTGACAGTCCAGGCAAGCTGTTCAGCTGCTTGACACCCTCTGTCTCTACAGTAGCTATTCCAAATGCCCATCTGAGTCCCTTTGAGTCTTTGAAATACCCACTTCGAAGGAAGTCTATACCTAAAATGCATGGGGCCTCTGGGCCAGTTACAATAGGGTGTTTCCTCCACGCATTTTCCAGTCAGGCTTACCTCAGCCTCCACCAAAGTAAAATCCTGGGATCCCCTGTCACACCAGCAATAGAAACAGACTCTGTCCCCACATGTCTCGATGGGATTAATGTACATTGCGCACCAGTGTCAACCAAAGCTTTGTATTCTTGTGGTTCAGATGTGCCAGGCCAACGAATCTACACAGTCCAAAAAACACGGTTTTCCCCAGCCTCTACCTGGCTAGAGGCAGGGCCCCTCTAAGCCTGATTATCCTTCTTTCCCTGGGCATATGTCTTGGAGGTTCTTTCAAGGGGATCAAAAATATTGTCATTATCATCATATGTGACAGTTCGGTTACTGGCCACTGGAGCTGCTTCCCTTTTGGAACTTCCTCTCTGAGTCTTCAGTTCACGCACCCGTTGTGCCAGAGCAGCAGTCGGTTTCTTATGCCATCTCCCCATGTTTTCTCCACAATCACGCAGGTAGAACCACAGCTCAGCTCGTGGGGTGTACCTTCTCTCGCTATCCAGGGAACGTCTGCCTTGGGTACCAGAACCTCTGATCTGTATTGCCGAGATTTGGAGAAGGTCTTCTTTAATCTGCTCTCTGAGCTTCTTATGATTCTCCTCTATCTTGTCCTCTAATGCCTGCAGACGTGTTTCCACCGCTGCAATTCTGGCATGTGTTGGGCCATGCACAGCATCTGAATATGCTCGGAGCTTCTTTGCCATATCAAGCACAGTCTCCTCACCATCATCTCGCTTCATTATTGCTAAAGCAGAAGCATATTCTCGTGGCCCAAGTCGTACAAGTTTCCTCCACATCACAGATGTGCATAGTACCAATTCTGGATTTACAGTGTTTGCATCGTCTGAGAAGGCAATCTCTGCCACTGATATTTCCCTCAAGCATTGAATCCCTTGCTCTATTGTTTTCCACTGGGTTTGTTGCATATAGAGATCATCTGCACACAGGTATCTTTGTGCTACACTTCTTAGGACCTGTGCCGAGAGGCTGTGAGGGGTGAGCCTCCTCATCATTTCTTGGTCAATGACAGGATCCTGTGACAGGGATCCCAAATGCCTTGCTTCAGTGCTGTCCAGAATTGTAGCCTCGCCTGCAGCATCCCAGAGACGGACTAACCAACTAATTATGGATTCATCAGGTCGTCGGGGTGTAATCTTTCCTTAGGCCACAAAAGGTCCTTCAAGGAATAAGACTCAATATTGGCCCCTGGTGCTGTGTCAGTTGCGTTAACTTTGGCTTTTATATCAGTTGGTGCTGAGGGTCCTTCGCCTGGATCATCATCACCAGTCACTGGCCGATTGGTTTTGCTTGTGTGCTTTCTCCTGCAGCAACTGCCAGCGGCTTAGGCTCACTATCTGGTTTAGCTGCTGGCTTCGAGCCTGGGATGACTGTGGTAGCTGCTGCTTTGTCTCCCTGCCCCCCCCCTCTGTCTGCTGCCCTACACTATCTAACAGAGTGCGATAAGCATAGGCCAGGGCCCAGCTTACTGCAATTAGCCTTTTCTCCTTAGAATCATCATGGCACTTCTCTTTCAGGTATTTCCCCACCTCAGCTGGGTTCTGAATTTGTTCCCGTGGAAAATCCCAGTCTACAGGATCAGAAAATTCCTTCAGGGTTTGGCCTATATTTTCCCATTCTCCACACCACTCAGGATTTTTCACACCTGCATCTGCTTCTGGGTCAGGGGTCTCACCAACTCTTCTGGATATCTCAGCCCTCATTCTAGAGAAGCTGCGAACTATATAGAGGAAGCTTACCAGATTAAATACCAGAAAGATGGTCTCCTTAACATTCAGGGGAAACTGAACATTCTCAAAAAGTGACATAACAGATCTAAAGGAGAAGAAGGAAAGGAAAGGCTGGAAAGCCTTATTCCCAGCTCCTCCTCTAACAGACTGGGTGTAATTACTAATAAATTCCCAAAACATACTACTGGAATTGAGATGCAGGGTAGGATGAAGAAACCATAAACCATACATATCGTAAACAGATGCCAGCATTTTTGTAAATGCTTTATAAATCATTATCACCAAGGCCAGCACAACAGCTATTCCAATCCGTACCCCTCTACCATAGAAATTACGTGTTATAGACAATAATCCTAGTGACCAGAAAGGTATTGTAACCTCAAAAATGTCTAGAGCCCAGAGCCACACGAAGGCCTCTACCCCAAGAGACATTATGAATTGAAGCAGCATGGCTACTGACAGCGAACACAACCAACACACAATGAATAAAGCTTTTTTCCACCTTTTTCCAGCCCCATGTGGGCCCAATTGATGTATCTGTCCAGGTTTAGGGCAAAATTTGGGAGAGAATCTCCCAAAGGAGCTCCGGTAGTACAACAGATCTAATCAGCCCCTCCCCCAACTGGTCCGGGAGAAAATATCTCTTTGGAGAAAGGTGGAAAAAACTGTTTATTAAACAGTAAAATCTACACAATATCAAACAGTAAGATCTCTTGCCACTCTAAAGGAGATGACAAACTGAGAAAGTCCCTTCCCAGGTGCAGTTCAGTTCACTCAGTCTCTGATCAGTCCCTCCGGTGCTGGGAATGTTCGCAGGCCAGGCCCGGCCCGGTGGGCCACAGGTGCAGCTGCCGGTGCTCCCCTGGGTGTTCAGTCCAGAGCAGGTTTTTAAGAGGTCTAAAGGAGAAGGGAAAAAGAGAAAAAAAAAGGTCCAGGGAACTTCTTTGCCCTAGCTAGCTAACTAAAAGCAAAGGAGAGCACTGTCCCGTTGCCGGTGCAGCCACAGACAACACAGCCCGCAGCAGGAATGTGTAGGAGTGAGTACAGTTCTGGAAAAAACTGCCGCTTCTTCTCTCTTCCCCTTCACTCTCTGGAACACCCTTAAAGGTGCAAACTTATTATTCAGCATGAACAGAACAAAGACGATTGGGGATAAAAAGCATCATATAGTCAACCCAGGACATTCTACACCCTTATCCTCATATCGTCTGCTTACTACTAAAACTTACTAAAAACAAAAAAAAATATAAATTCTAACTCTACAAACACATACATTATACATCTAATATACAGCTATACACAGACAATGGTAATAACATTCAGCAAACAGTGATATTTACACATAAGTTTCACTTAACAATCAAATCTCCCTGAGGTACGCATCGTGTTTTTCTATCTTTTTGCATTATCTACTATGTGCAACTTGGTCTCTGAGCAAAAACAACCCTACGAATGGGTTTGTCTGTATTTGAGGCAGGATTAATCTAAACTGTCTTTCCTAACAAACCTCTGACATGTACCACTGGGACTTTGTCTCCATCTACTTTATGCAAAGGCTCAGATTGGGCAGGGCCCACTTGGTTAGTAGAGCCTCGGGTGTTAACTAACCAGGTGGCTCTTGCCAGATGCTGCTCCCAGTTCTTGAAAGATCCCCCACCTAATGCTTTCAATGTGGTTTTTAACAGTCCGTTGTACCTCTCCACTTTGCCTGCAGCTGGTGCATGGTAGGGGATATGGTACACCCACTCAATGCCATGTTCCCTAGCCCAGGTGTTGATAAGGCTGTTCTTGAAATGAGTCCCGTTGTCTGACTCTATCTTCTCAGGGGTACCATGTCTCCACAGGACTTGCTTTTCAAGGCCCAGGATGGTGTTCTGGGCCGTAGCATGAGACACAGGGTAGGTTTCCAACTATCCAGTGGTGGCTTCCACTATGGTCAGCACGTAGCGCTTGCCCTGGCGTGTCTGGGGCAGTGTGATGTAGTCAATCTGCCAGGCCTCCCCATACTTGTACTTGGACCACCGCCCACCGTACCAGAGTGGCTTCACTCGCTTGGCCTGCTTGATGGCAGCACACGTCTCACAGTCATGGATGACCTGAGAAATACTGTCCATGGTTAGGTCCACCCCTCGGTCTCGTGCCCACTTATAGGTGGCATCCCTGCCCTGATGGCCTGAGGCATCGTGGGCCCATCGAGCTAGGAATAACTCTCCTTTATGTTGCCAATCTAAGTCTATCTTTGACACTTGTATCTTTGTAGCCTGGTCTACTTGCTCATTGTTTTGATGCTCCTCATTAGCTCTACTCTTCGGGACATGGGCATCCACATGGCGGACCTTCACAGACAGCTTCCCTACCCTGGTAGCAATGTCTTTCCACTCATCAGCAGCCCAAATTGGTTTTCCTCTACACTGCCAATTATCCCCTTTCCACTTCTCCAGCCATCCCCACAGGGCATTGGCTACCATCCATGAATCAGTATAAAGGTAGACCTTTGGCCACTTCTCTCTCTCAGCAATGTCCAGGGCCAGTTGAACAGCTTTGAGTTCTGCAAGTTGGTTTGATCCACCTTCTCCTTCAGTGGCCTCTGCGACTTGTCGTGTGGGGCTCCATACGACTGCTTTCCACTTCGGTTCATTCCCACAATGCGGCAAGAACCATCAGTAAAAAGAGCATATCGTGCACCTTCTGCTGGCAGTTGGTTGTATGGTGGAGCTTCTTCAGCACGTGTCATTTCTTGTTCCCCTTCATCAGCGAGACCAAA
Source organism: Emberiza elegans (assembly GCA_024865655.1). Lineage (NCBI taxonomy): Eukaryota > Metazoa > Chordata > Aves > Passeriformes > Fringillidae > Emberiza > Emberiza elegans. Next base: position 60,880,410 of record JALJVW010000206.1, read on the forward strand.
GCTTTCACCTTCCGGCCAGTTCGTAATTATTTCCAGAATCCCAGGGCGATTCAGTTTTCCAATACGGGTGCGCTGTGTGATAACAGCAATCCATTTGCTCCACGTAGCACTGGTGGCATGGTGCGTGGGGAACTTTGCTTTGAACATCCACCCCAGTACTGGTAGTCGGGGTGCCAGGAGGAGTTGTGCTTCAGTGCCTATTACCTCTGAGGCAGCCTGGACTCCTTCATAGGCAGCCAAGATTTCTTTCTCTGTTGGAGTATAGTTGGCTTCAGACCCCCTGTAGCTTCGACTCCAAAATCTTAGTGGTCGGCCTCGAGTCTCCCCAGGCACCTTCTGCCAAAGGCTCCAGGACAGACCATGGTTCCCAGCTGCAGAGTAGAGCACGTTCTTCACCTCTGGTCCTGTCCTGACTGGGCTAAGAGCTACTGCATGAGCAATCTGCTTGATCTGTGCAAAGGCTTGCTGCTGCTCAGGGCCCCAGTGGAAAGTGTTCTTCTTACGGGTGACTAGGTAGAGAGGGCTCACGATCTGACTGTATTCAGGAATGTGCATCCTCTAAAAACCTATGGCGCCTAGGAAAGCCTGTGTTTCTTTCTTGCTGGATGGTGGAGACATTGCTGTGATCTTGTTGATGACGTCAGTGGGAATCTGACGCCGTCCATCTTTCCACTTCACTCCCAGGAACTGGATCTCTTGAGCAGGTCCCTTGACTTTGCTCTTCTTGATGGCAAAGCCAGCTTTTAGGAGAATCTGGATGATTTTCTCCCCTTTCTCGAACACTTCTGCAGCTGTCTTCCCCCACACAATGATGTCATCAATATATTGCAGATGTTCTGGAGCCTCACCCCTTTCTAGTGCAGCCTGGATCAGTCCATGGCAGATGGGCTTCCACCCGTGGGCAGCCGGTTCCAGGTGTACTGCACACCCCTCCAGGTGAAAGCAAACTGAGGCCTGCATTCTGCTGCCAGAGGAATGGAGAAAAATGCATTGGCAATGTCTATAGTGGCATACCACCTTGCTGCCTTGGACTCCAGCTCGTACTGGAGTTCCAGCATGTCCGGCACAGCAGCACTCAGTGGTGGAGTCACTTCATTCAATGCACAGTAGTCTACAGTCAATCTCCATTCTCCTTCAGATTTACGCACAGGCCAAATGGGGCTGTTGAAGGGTGAGTGGGTCTTGCTGACCATCCCTTGGCTCTCCAGCTCTCGGATCATCTTATGGATGGGGATCACAGCATCTCGATTTGTTCGGTACTGTCGGCGGTGCACTGTTGAGGTGGCAATTGGTACTCGTTGCTCTTCCACCTTCAGGAGACCTACTGCAGATGGGTTTTCTGACAGTCCAGGCAAGCTGTTCAGCTGCTTGACACCCTCTGTCTCTACAGTAGCTATTCCAAATGCCCATCTGAGTCCCTTTGAGTCTTTGAAATACCCACTTCGAAGGAAGTCTATACCTAAAATGCATGGGGCCTCTGGGCCAGTTACAATAGGGTGTTTCCTCCACGCATTTCCAGTCAGGCTTACCTCAGCCTCCACCAAAGTAAAATCCTGGGATCCCCCTGTCACACCAGCAGTAGAAACAGACTCTGTCCCCACATGTCTCGATGGGATTAATGTACATTGCGCACCAGTGTCAACCAAAGCTTTGTATTCTTGTGGTTCAGATGTGCCAGGCCAATGAATCTACACAGTCCAAAAAACACGGTTTTCCCCAGCCTCTACCTGGCTAGAGGCAGGGCCCCTCTAAGCCTGATTATCCTTCTTTCCCTGGGCATATGTCTTGGAGGTTCTTTCAAGGGGATCAAAAATATTGTCATTATCATCATATGTGACAGTTCGGTTACTGGCCACTGGAGCTGCTTCCCTTTTGGAACTTCCTCTCTGAGTCTTCAGTTCACGCACCCGTTGTGCCAGAGCAGCAGTCGGTTTCTTATGCCATCTCCCCATGTTTTCTCCACAATCACGCAGGGAGAACCACAGCTCAGCTCGTGGGGTGTACCTTCTCTCGCCATCCAGGGAACGTCTGCCTTGGGTACCAGAACCTCTGATCTGTATTGCCGAGATTTGGAGAAGGTCTTCTTTAATCTGCTCTCTGAGCTTCTTATGATTCTCCTCTATCTTGTCCTCTAATGCCTGCAGACGTGTTTCCACCGCTGCAATTCTGGCATGTGTTGGGCCATGCACAGCATCTGAATATGCTTGGAGCTTCTTTGCCATATCAAGCACAGTCTCCTCACCATCATCTCGCTTCATTATTGCTAAAGCAGAAGCATATTCTCGTGGCCCAAGTCTTACAAGTTTCCTCTACATCACAGATGTGCATAGTACCAAGTCTGGATTTACAGTGTTTGCATCGTCTGAGAAGGCAATCTCTGCCACTGCTATTTCCCTCAAGCGTTGAATCCCTTGTTCTATTGTTTTCCACTGGGTTTGTTGCATGTAGAGATCGTCTGTGCACAGGTATCTTAGTGCTACACTTCTTAGGACCCGTGCCCAGAGGCTGAGAGGGTGAGCCTCCGTCATCATTTCTTGGTCAATGACAGGATCCTGTGACAGGGATCCCAAATGCCTTGCTTCAGTGCTGTCCAGAATTGTAGCCTCGCCTGCAGCATCCCAGAGACGGACTAACCAACTAATTATGGATTCATCAGGTCGTCGGGTGTAATCTTTCCTTAGGCCACAAAGATCCTTCAGGGAATAAGACTCAATATTGGCCCCTGGTGCTGTGTCAGTTGCGTTAACTTTGGCTTTTATATCAGTTGGTGCTGAGGGTCCTTCGCTTGGATCATCATCATCAGTCACTGGCCGATTGGTTTTGCTTGTGTGCTTTCTCCCTGCAGCAACTGCCAGCGGCTTAGGCTCACTATCTGGTTTAGCTGCTGGCTTCGAGCCTGGGATGACTGTGGTAGCTGCTGCTTTGTCTCCCTGCCCCCCTGCCTCTGTCTGCTGCCCTACACTATCTAACAGAGTGCGATAAGCATAGGCCAGGGCCCAGCTTATTGCAATTAGCCTTTTCTCCTTAGAATCGTCATGGCACTTCTCTTTCAGGTATTTCCCCACCTCAGCTGGGTTCTGAATTTGTTCCCGTGGAAAATCCCAGTCTACAGGATCAGAAAATTCCTTCAGGGTTTGGCCTATATTTTCCCATTCTCCACACCACTCAGGATTTTTCACACCTGCATCTGCTTCTGGGTCAGGGGTCTCACCAACTCTTCTGGATATCTCAGCCCTCATTCTAGAGAAGCTGCGAACTATATAGAGGAAGCTTACCAGATTAAATACCAGAAAGATGGTCTCCTTAACATTCAGGGGAAACTGAACATTCTCCAAAAGTGACATAACAGATCTAAAGGAGAAGAAGGAAAGGAAAGGCTGGAAAGCCTTATTCCCAGCTCCTCCTCTAACAGACTGGGTGTAATTACTAATAAATTCCCAAAACATACTACTGGAATTGAGATGCAGGGTAGGATGAAGAAACCATAAACCATACATATCGTAAACAGATGCCAGCATTTTTGTAAATGCTTTATAAATCATTATCACCAAGGCCAGCACAACAGCTCTTCTAATCCGTACCCCTCTACCATAGAAATTACGTGTTATAGACAATAATCCTAGTGAAAGGTATTGTAACCTCAAAAATGTCTAGAGCCCAGAGCCACACGAAGGCCTCTACCCCAAGAGACATTATGAATTGAAGCAGCATGGCTACTGACTGCGAACACAACCAACACACAATCAATAAAGCTTTTTTCCACCTTTTCCAGCCGCGCGTTGGGCGCCAATTGATGTATCTGTCCAGGTTTAGGGCAAATTTGGGAGAGAATCCCCCAAAGGAGCTCCGGTAGTACACCAGATCAAATCAGCCCCTCCCCCCAACTGGTCCGGGAGAAAATATCTCCTTGGAGAAAGGTGGAGAAAAACCTGTTTATTAAACAGTAAAATCTACACAATATCAAACAGTAAGATCCCTTGCCACTCCAAAGGAGATGACAAACTGAGAAAGTCCCTCCCCAGGTTGCAGTTCAGGTCACTCAGTCTCTGATCAGTCCCTCCAGTGCTGGGAATGTCGCAGGCCAGGCCCGGCCCGGTGGGCCACAGGTGTAGCTGCCGGTGCTCCCCTGGGTGTTCAGTCTAGAACAGGTTTTTAAGAGGTCTAAAGGAGAAGGGAAAAAGAGAAAAAAAAGGTCCAGGGAACTCCTTTGGCCTAGCTAGCTAACTAAAAGCAAAGGAGAGCACTGTCCCGTTGCTGGTGCAGCCACAGACAACACAGCCCACAGCAGGAATGTGTAGGAGTGAGTACAGTTCTGAAAAAAACCTGCCGCTTCTTCTCTCCCCCCCTTCACTCTCTGGAACACCCTTAAAGGTGCAAACTTATTATTCAGCATGAACAGAACAAGACGATTGGGGATAAAAGCATCATATAGTCAACCCAGGACACAGGTGTAGCTCCTGCCCACCTCCTTGCCATCTCTGCTCAACAAAGACAAGTTGTATAAGAGCTATCTTGTGTCCATAACAGGGCTGCACAAAGCTGGCAGCAGCCCTTCCCTCAGAAGGCACAGGTTACCTTTGCTGGCAGCTGGGCTGAAGATGAAACAAACAAAGCTCGAGTTACGGATCAAAGTGTGGACAGCAAAAAGCAGAGGATTCTTTCATGGCCCTTTGGCAACTTTAAAAACAGAAATTGTTACTTTGACTTCATAGCCAGCCAGCTTTGAGGACAGGCTGTGCAGTTACCTGAATCGTCTTTGCTCGGGAGCACAAGGAACTAATGGGAGCAGGCTGACCCCAGAGTCAGTGGCAGAAGCACTGAGTTACAATCGCCTGTGGATGGTCAGAGCCAGGGGAGCTGCCTGTGCCCCAGGGCAGGGCGGGATGCTGCCCTTCCAAGGTCGGGCATATCGCAGGAGTCCTGCACTTATCCCTGCTGGGAAAATTGTCTGGATGCTTTCACTAGAAAATCACTTTTCATCAGAAAATTGCATTTCATCAGAAAGTGCCAGCGTGAGCAATACCTTAGCGTTTCATTGGTAAGCCGTGTTTCTGGGAATGTTGCTCTTTTGCTGGAATTTTTCTCAAGGAAGGCTTCTTCCATTTTACAATGACAAGAGAGAGCCAATGATCCAGCAGCCAGTGCTCCAGGCGCTCCCACACACTGGGACAGAGCCAGATGCAAGCTTCCACTCCGCTCTCACAGGAGTCGGAGCTGGGTCTCTCCGAAGCCCAGCAAAGGCTCCAAGTGTTGGGCTGCTGAATAATTGGTACTGGAGGTGTGTCTGTCCTCTGGATCACCCTGAAGAATGCAGTGGAGGAGTGTCTGACCTCTGGGTCATCATGCAGATGTTCATTGAAACAGGCGGCTCAGACTCCCACCCAAATCCAAGGGGAACACCCTAAGCCTCTGGACTGGGGACTGTCGGCAGACTTGTCAGCAGCCTCAGGGCTGCAGGTCTCTTTGGCTGCAGGTCTCTTAACACAGATCTCTGATGCCAAGATATCAGTTGTATCAGAATTTCAAGTTCCACACTGTTGTTAAAAAAGAGTTTGATCTGATGTGCACAGAGAAACACTTGAAACGTGTGACCCAAAAGGCTCAGGTAACAAAGGGGCAAGTGGAAGCGTAAAAAAATCTCATTTTAGAAATGTAATGATTTTCAAGCTTATGTTAGTACTTTTATATGCAATACCTCTCATGTTGGGGTTTCTTTTTTTCTTAACATATAGATTTGACAGTAAGGGAAATCTCACTGTAGGGTCAAAGGGGGCAGCATTGAAACTTCTTCCTTCAAAGTGCCGTGGAGCTGCTGACCTCACAAGAAAGTGCATGGAAAGCAGCACAAGAACTGGAGCAGTTAAAGGTGATCTGGCTTTTGACATCTTGTAATGCAGAGGGATTAGAAGATGATGTCAAAGCCTGCAAGAATCTAAAGAATAGTCACAATTTCTTCCCAGGAGACCAGAGGACAAAGGCAGGGCTGAGAAGTCACACAACACACAGTGGAGGATTTTTCTGGGGCTCAGTATAGAGTTCAGTACAAGTGAAACAGACCCTGCAAGCCAAACCCAAATGTTTCTGAAAGATGTCTGCCACTTTTAGACAGGCCATACAGAACAATGATGGATTTGAACTCCAGTGACACTGATTTTCTTTTTTGTAATTTTCCTTTTGCCAAAGGAAACATTTCTCCAGACAAAAGATGCCGTGGTTGGCTTTTTGACAGCAAGTTTCTATAGATCCTAATGAAGGACACTCATTTTAATTTGACTGCACAGAATTACTCACTGATGTCTTTCTTACTTTCTTTCCTTGTTCTCTGTTTTGATATCAGTATATAGCCCCCAAATTCTGTGCAACTGCAGATTATTTCTCATACTCAAGAAATTTCTGCACAAAAAAGAAACCCAAACTACTCATGGGTTTGAAAGAAACAAATGTACTCAGATAAATAAATATGCACACTTTGTGAAAAACAAAATTTTCCCTGCAGCTTAATTTCATCAATCTAAATATGAAAAAGTGTCATAAAACTGTATCCATTAGATTACAGGGTGAAGAAATTTCATTACTGGGTATGAGAGAGAGCTGTTTTGCTTTTAAAAAGTAAAATGCAGTGTGTAGTTGTTAAAGGGCATGTTTATGGCCACAAGCTGGTATAGCTTGATCTTTTTTGAGAACACACAGATTTGATAAAGACCTATTTTGGGCAGGATACGGAATTATTCTGTTAGGACTTGTTTTTCTTGTGTTCCAATGGCTGATTAATTCCTGATTTTTTTTCATCTGTGTGTGTGCCTTTCTGAGAATTTTTGCTTTGTTTTCTTGAACAGAAAAACCTCAAAAGCCTAAACAGTATTACAGCATCCATTTGGACTGGAACACATAGTTAGAAGGTTTATAAAGCAAAAATTGCCTTTTTTTTTTCTTTCTTAACCAATGCTGTAGTCAAGCAGGAAACAAAAACAGCAAGGAAGACCAGCTGCAACTGAAAGAAATGTAGTGCAAAGAGTATGAAATACAATTTTGAGTTGCTGTTTTTTATAATGTGAGGATAATAATAGGACACACCTAGATGATGTTAAAACATGGTCCAAGGGATAGGAAAACATGTAATTAGTGGAAAAAGAGACCTCTGGCAGGTTGATTGTCATACAGATCTGTTTTTTAAAAGCATGTTCAGACCCTCTTATTCTTAGGACAGCCTTTGGACAGAGCCTGGCTTGTTCAGATTGTGCTAGGTTAATAAGGATACTGAGCAAGTTGCTGGAGATAATTATGCATTTGCTGGAAGGGGGGATTGTTTCATCCTGTTGAAGGGAACTCTGTGTAGTAAAACATTATCACTCCACTGTACTGAAAGTAAACATTTTGACTTCCATATTATTTGTCAGCTGTGGAGAGTGGGAAGAGTGGAAAAAAGCCAGGGCACAGCCTCAGCTCTGGATGGAGGAAATTTCAGCTCCTCATTATCTTGATGGGCAAAGATGCAGCTTGGTTCTGCAGTTTTGGATTATCTGAGCTCCAGATTCCACCAAGCTTCTTGAGCTTGGCTGAACAAAGGTTGCCAGGCTGCTCCCGCACTTGCGTTTGGATGTAGTTCTGTAGGAAGACTGAAGACATAAATAGCAATGTTTTAGGTTTGTGAACATACACAGGATAAACATGTCAGAGTGTGGGAAAGCAGACAGCGTCTTCCAAAAGTCATCTTCCCTGGTAGCCTATTCATGAGGAGCAATCTTCACTCCTGTTTTCTCCTGCACCAAAACTCACACACAAAAGCTCTTTGGCAGTCTCCTTTCCATTTGCAGCTAATAGAAATTAGTGGGGGAATTAGGTGCCAAATTAGCTACTAATCACCTTAGTGACTTTGTAGGTTTATTTTAAGGCTAAATTCCCCATAGCCTTCACTGACTTTCCCAAAACTTTTAGTGGCACAAGAAGTCTATATATGTGCATCAGAATCCAGAACGCTTCCTGCCAGATAGGGCTCTTAAGGCAAGGTGCATCCAAGTTTCCATAGGTGGTGGTCCAAGTAATGGTGCACCTGTCAGAGACAGCAAATTTGCACATTTGGGTATTCATCTTGTCATTGCTGTTGCTTTGCTCAAGCCGTAGCTGTTCTTCTCTGGGTTATCATCCTAACACCACAACCTGATCCTCTAGAGCACCTGCAAGGATGGGATGAAGAGCTGCAAATCACCTTCAGTGACTGCCCTTAGGTGTGAGATCAAGCATATCCTGATGAGAGATTCCCAGGCAGAAGAGTTCTGGGACAATATTGGTCTGAGGGCTGGTTTCTGGGTCATAAGGAGAGAAGTTACAGTGGTACAGGCAGAGTCCTTCCACTGACTTTGTGAGCTTTGTCTCTGGCTCACACAGCCAGATTTGTGTTGTGGTGTGAAAGCATCTTGATTCTGTATTTGATAGGAGACCCTGACAGCATAATTATGCTGTGACAGGAGGAAAGCTCCTAGAAACAAAATGTTATATCCTATGTATTATGCCTGTGACAAAAATACTTACTTACGACCAAATTAGTTTGGTGAGGCAGATATAAATTAAGCTCCTTCTAGTGTTCACACATATCAAAATTCAGAATTTAAAGAGAGGCTATCTGAGCTCCTATACTGGTAAAATAAGATTATCATTCCTCCCTACAATATGCTTAAAATCTCGACAGTAATTTCAATAGGACAAGTAATTTTTCTCTCCATATCAGCGTGACCCCCTGGGAAACAGTGGGAGGTACATCATGTGCCAATTGAAAGTAGAATACGAAACAAAATTCCATAAACACAAGGCATCACAATTTTTATTGTGGTTACTACAAGGACCATAAATCCTGGCTCTGAGGATTACTTTTCACATCTGTTTTTCTTGTTGACATCTCTAGTTATTGTCTCAATCTCTTATTAAGTGTAAGATGTGCAGGGTACCTCAGCATTTTGGTTGTCATACTGAGGTAACCCAAGGTTTTGCATTCAATGTGATGACACTGCTCTCACTGCTGGCAGTGCAACAGCCCTTGAAACATATCCAGTACCTCCACATTTTGGGGAAGGCTGCAGTTAGTGAAGAGGGCAAAAGCTTCATCAGTCTTTTGCTGGCTGCCTTCTTTTCCAAATAGGGAAAAAGCCTGTGCATACACACTTCAAGAGGGATGAAGTTTGGATGTGGTGCTGTTAATTAAAAATTTCCCTGGCTCTCTGGAACAAAAGATTCCCGTAGCTTTGTATGTGGGCAGAACTGCTAATAAATGTGCCAGGTTCTCAGCTTCTCCAGAGGTGAAATGGGAACCAGCTTGACACAGCTTTGCCATTCTCAACAAATGTTTTATTGCTGTAATTTGGCATAGGCAAGTATAACAAGGTTGGGAATTGGGACCTAGTACCTGTTGTATCCAGTGGGAGTCACACACCCCTCTAGCATGGATTGACTCCTTACAACAAACTGTTTCACAAACTGTTCAAACTGGCACACTGAGTAAATATACCCTTCCCCTAATAAGTATACACTTGTCTTCCACACAAAGCCCCCAGAGTATTCACACTTTTATACAAGCATTTACAGAGGAAACAGCACTAGCCCTATAATTGTCCACATCAACATCTGCTTATTTAGAGAAGCTGTTTATTATTCAGCTGGAGGTACCAAGAGTGATATAGCAGAGAATTGCCACAGTATTAACAACTGAGGAATGGCCATCACCAGCATTATTGTTTATTGCCTTTCCAGTGCACTGAGGCTTGTTTACAAGCATCGTAACTAAAAAGCCAGAGCTCTCTTTATTTGCCACCAAGTGAGCCTGCAGGGAAGAGCAGGGGAAGAAAGCTTGGGGAAGGCATTGTGGTCACTAGTTGTTACAGGTGCAGTAACTAAAAACACTTATCTCTTCAGAACCCACTCTATCCTGTGGTATTTTTTCTTTTAGAAATGCCTACATTTCTCAGTACTTTATATAAGTGTTTGACTGTAGGGGTAGTGTGCTAATAAACGTTCACTGGAATATAAAATATGTACTGTATTTAGTGAATAATAGATTATAGATAACGACAAGCATATCACATAAAATGCTGTAGGTGTTTATGAGCCATTAATAAGCAATTTATTATTGATCAGGAAGGGAAAGAAGGATAACATATTTATTACAACCCATGAATCCTGTATTAATCATTTTTTAAAAATGTTAGAAGTCTTGGTTAGAAATGAAGTGCGAGCCACTGGCTTTTTAGCAGTAGGCTCTCTGGCCAACAGCTGATAAGACCACACCAAATTCTTGGCAGCTTTGAGACACTCCAGAGCATTGTTGACCTGTTCTGTAGTCAAAGATGTAGCCTTTGGTTTTAGTACCTCTCAGCAGCCATGATTTTGCTTTGATACCTCACAATTTGCATCAATTTCACGTGGTGCTTCTCTTTAAGAGCTGACACGCTCTTTGTTTCACTCCCCGGCTAAATCTGTTTCTTCCCTCTTTTATGTGTTTCCCACTCCTCTTCTCCCCAGGGTGAATGCTCACGAAAGTGCTATGACATCTTTGTGTTGGAGACAGTGTGTGTGGCGTGGTTTTCCTTTGAGTTCCTGCTGCGATCCATCCAGGCAGAAAACAAGTGTGCTTTCCTGAAAACCCCGCTCAACATCATCGACATCCTGGCCATTCTGCCTTTCTACATCTCTCTCATCGTGGATGTGGTTTCCACAAAGAACAGCAGCAAGCCCAGTGGGGGAGCCGGGAACAAGTACCTGGAGCGCGTGGGGCTGGTGCTGCGCTTCCTGCGGGCGCTGCGCATCCTGTACGTGATGCGGCTGGCGCGGCACTCGCTGGGGCTGCAGACGCTGGGGCTCACCGTGCGCCGCTGCACCCGCGAGTTCGGGCTGCTTCTGCTCTTCCTCTGCGTCGCCATGGCCCTCTTCTCGCCACTGGTCTACTTGGCTGAGAGTGAACTGGGAGCCAAGCAAGAGTTCACCAGCATCCCCACCAGTTACTGGTGGGCTGTGATCTCCATGACAACGGTTGGCTATGGAGACATGGTGCCTCGTAGCATCCCCGGACAGGTGGTAGCCCTGAGCAGCATCTTGAGTGGGATTTTGCTGATGGCTTTCCCAGTCACATCCATCTTTCATACCTTTTCCCGTTCCTACAGTGAGCTGAAGGAGCAGCAGCAGCGAGTAGCCAGCAGGCAGGTGTGCCAGTGGCAAGAGAACACCAAGCTCCTGGGTGGTGACAGTACAGGGGGGCTCAGTGCCATATTCCCGCCAAGTGCTGGTGAGCAGGAAGGTCTGACCTTGGTGGACCAGTAAGCCAAGAGAAGTTCTTGACCCTGAACAGCTGAGGACATACATTGGCAGCCCAAGAAGCAGTGGACAAGGGAGGTCAGTTCTGCAAGAAGAATGCCATGGACTGCATAAATGAGGGGCAGACAAACACAAGGTTTCTCTAAAGACCAACTTCTGATCTTAAGGGACCTCTGAAAAGTACCCCTACAAATTCTACCAAGTACAGCTCTGCTCCATTGCTTTTCTTAGGGCTTTTCTACTGAGCAAGTATTTTTGGGTATGCCCAAGGAGCAGCCATTGAACATAGCCAGCCAGCAGAATGTAATGTGAAGCACAGCCTGTGCCAGGTGCTCTGCAGGTGGCAGAGCAACCAGCGTGCCACCTCCTCCGTGCCCTGCTCAGTGGCAGGGCTGAGCAAGGGGCTCCCCATGCTGCGACACCCCACAGCACGTTTGTTTTGGCAGCCACCAAGGAACACAAACCTCAGGCAATGCAAGGGGCAAGGGTGAGAGAAGGGCAGAAGCATTCCTTCAACTTTACCAGGAGCTTGCTTTTGTCTTCTACAGATGAAGCAGCACAGCCGGAGCGCTGGCAGTGCTGCCAGCTCTGAATTGTGTGTGAGCACAGTTTGCATTATTTAGTAGAGATGCATATTTACCATCCTAAGCTTTATATCTTACTCAGTCCCATGACAGAAATACACATACAAAAAATCTTCCTGACTATGGTACTGAATGTTAACTTGGTTATTTTTCCTTTGCTAACAGTCAAACATTAAAAATACCATGACAAATGATAACGTTTCTCCACTTTCTGTTAACTATTTCCATCTCTCATGTATTGAGAAATGTGTTTAACAGGCAACTGAACCAGTCTGAACTACACGTAGCTCCAGAAGGGGAGGGTGATGTTAAACCAGCAGTGACTCCCAGCTCTGCACAGTCATCCTCAGTGGTGATGGCTGCACTGAATGCAGTCGTGTGCAGACAGGAGTAGGGGAGCAACAAACCCAATGAAGCCAGTGAGACACCGTCAGTGGGCTCTGGCCCAAGCTGCAGTGCAGCAGCTGTGCTCTCCCTTAGGAGTAGCCTTTTGGTTTTGCCCTCCTACTGAGAAAAAGACAATCCTTTCATTAGAACAAGTGTTATGGCTCTTCTTCCTGATTCTCAAAGGATTTAAGTAATTTTAAAGTGAAAATTAATCATATGGTGGCATCTGCATGTTTGCTTATTGATGTCAGCCCCATGCATGAACTTTCCAGCCCCCATCCTGGTGGAGCTGTGTAGCTGTTCCAAGTCAGGATGCTGTGTGGTTCTTTCAGTGCTCCTACAGGTGGGATGTGGTCAGGGAATGGAGGGAGATGGAACTCAACAGTCTCTTGCACCTACACTCCTATTTGTACTAAAGCCATGCAGTGTCACCCTCCACGTTCTCCACCTACCAGGAAGGGAACAAAACCTGATGTATTGAAGATGGGATTTGTCTGGTTGGGTTGTTTGGGTTTGGTTTTTTTTTGCCTCAACATATGATGTAAAACCAATCCTACATTAGCAAACTCTCATATTAAGCCATTCCTTATAGGAATGAAGCAAGGGAAATAGAAAAGTTACACTTTATTTTAATAAAAATATAAAGCTTTGTTGCTGACTCTCTGTGTCTGATGATTTAGGTGTGGAGGGAGGTGATGTTTTGCCATGCTGATGTGAAGTAACTTGTTTTACTTGCTGCTGAGCACTGCAGGAGATGGAGGCAGCAAAACTGAGCCCCCCTACCCTGCAGGATGCACCTGGGTCAGCAAAGCCCCAGCTGTGTTGAACTGCAGGCAAACAAAACGCAGGGGCTCATGCCAGGGTTCTGCCCATCCTTCATGGCCCAGCAGCACCAGGAACACATCTGCTCCTTGTGCTAGAGAGGAGGGCCAAGGGCTGGTGGTGCCTGGGCTGACTCAGACTCCTGGCAAAGCAATGACAGCACTGGGTTGCTGTGACTCATGAAAGATTTTAATTTTATTGGTTTTTTTATTCCCAGTGCAGACATTTCTTTCATTAAGTATTATTAAGGTCTGACATCAGGGATCCAGCTTTGGAGCCAGCTGACTGCAAACCAGCGAAGGGAGCAGTGGATGGGGGACAGTGTGGCCTGGTGCTGAGGAGCAGCACTGCATCTTCTGGTGGCATTTAGATGCTCAGTCTTAAGGTGGCACCTGACAGACTCACTGGGTGGACTCACAAGTTCACTCCTCATGGTGATTTGGCTCATGCACACCAGGTGTGCTTCATGCTCTGTCTCCAGCATGAATGAAGCAACCACGGCTAGTGCACGTGGAAGGTGCAGAATGCATCTCCTCAAGGTGGTAAAGCCCAAAAACTGCAAGCACCCTTACCTAACTACTAGAAAAGCCATGCTGGAGTTGACATCCTTGCAGAATGAAGAGTTTCACACTTGCAGTGCTAGCAAGTAACCATGAATCAATGCATCTTTTGGCTTTGAATCATGAAAAAAACAGTGCTGGGACAGCAAACTGCAGCTCAGCAGCTGTATAGAAAAACAGACTGATGACACATGCCATATTGCTGCTGTTCTCCATCAAGTTGCTATTGTCCTACAATAGTGAGATCTTTGTATTTTTCAAAAGGCACATAATTAATTCCAGCATGCACGGAGTTTTAATAAAGGGACAAAACCCACTCATTGTCTCCTAGTCAAAGCCTGGCTTTTAATAAAGTTTCATTTTATCTATTGGGATGACAGATGAGGGAACAAATATAAACCAGGAACCTTTTAAACAAATTATTTTTGAAAGCTATATAAAGTTGTGATGCACACATTGCCAGACATAAAAAACACTCAGAGGAGAATAAATTTCACCCAGGGCAGCCGTTGTTATGGGTGATGCTTATTGCTTTTGATCAGCTGCTGGAGAATGTTGGTTTTGTTGTGTATAGTGGTTGGGGTTTTTTGACACAGCACACAAATTATTTTAAGGCCATTTATCTCTAACTATAATAAATGCCACACTGCTGTCTGCAGGCACACCAGTACCACCAGGTAGTTATACCTGTTTCTTTGAACAACTAAGTGCTTCGTGATTGTAGCACACTAGTTTTGCCTCAAGGTAAAAGGGCAAAAGAAAAGGAAAAAAATATTTCTCTCTCTTATATGGGATAAAGACACGAATCGTGAGTAAAGCCACCTCTTCTACATGTTCCACCTACACATCCACCTTGGTGGCAGCATGCATGGATCTAGACCTACAAATTCTGGCAGCTGGCAACAGCAGTCATGAAAACCACAGCTTAGGAGAGTTAAGGATGTGTTAACTGGTAAAGGGACAGAACTAAAGGGAATGGCACAAAGTCAAACACAACTTCAGCTCATACAGTGCATGTGCACAGCTACTTCTATGGCATAGCAGCCTCAGTTAAGAAAAAGCAGTAATGCAAAGAAAAATGTGATGCTGGTGTCATCTTCTCAACTGTGAGCCAAACAGGCTGCTGTCGCACACTGCTGAGGTCAGAACAGGCACAGGTTATGGCAGCCTCACAGCAGATGCTTCAGGAGGCAAAGGATCCTTGGCACCTACAAGCCACAGCCTTAGAGGACTGTGAAGCCTTGGCATGGAAGAGGACAGAGGCAGGTAGAGAAATCCAGTGTGGTGCTGCTGGCCCATCTGTGGCTGAGTGAAGGCCCTCAGTCTCCCAGCCAGCACCCACTAGAGCCAAGTGCACATAAGCTGGGACACAGAAGGGCAGGAGGGGGCTCTGAAATGCTGTGTTTGCTGTCAGCGCATTTCTAGATGCTGACATCCCCTTGGGACTGGCTGCTTTACAAGGCTGTTTACAGGAAGACCTGCCCGTGCCCCAGGATGAACCTCACATTATGTTCTAGTCCCCATCTTTTATTTACTGCTGTTGGCTCAGGTATGCAGGAAGTGTTTCTTTATTGGCACACTGCTTGCTCTCATATTGATGTCTTCTTTCTGTAGCCTCCAACAAAGCTACAGTTGTCAGTCAGGTCCTTGAAACCTGCTTGGCTCTCAAGCCTAAGGATCGCAATCAGATTTAACAAACAGAACCTGTGGGCCCATTTCTGTGTAATACCCAGTACCAAATGGGAGCTTTATTTTATGTCTTATTTTTTTTAATTGCACCTAACTGCATGCATCTCAAACATCTAACCATGAAATTTCTCCCTCCCTGGAGTCACAGTGCAGACCCACTGCCTGCCATGCACAACAGAGGGAGAGAGTTGCCCTGAGGGAGGCCTGGGGCAGCACTGCACCATCCAGCAGGGCTGGGCCAGGGCTGGGCTGGTGCAGCATCCAGAGATGGGGTTCCCCACTGTTTCCTTTGGGGCCAGCCCCACCACTGGCTTCCCCACGGTGAATGCCAAAGCAGCAGCCAGTAATACCAGTACTGTCTGGGAGAGAAGGTGCAGGCACTGCAAGTGTTGATCTGGCTTGACTGCTGTGGGAACTGCTTGGGTCTCCACTGCCAGCAGACTGCAAGAGAGCAGGCAGGGCTTACTCCCCAGCCTCATATTCCTCCTCCTTTCCTGCCCATTTTGCTGATTTACCTTCATGTTTTGGTTTTCCTTCTATCCCTTCCCTTCAGGAGCATCATCTTTCAAACCCTTATTTGAGCAAGCTCAGTCTCCCCCACATCTCCTCTCACCCTGCCCAACCCTCTCTCCTACACCTCCAGCCCTCTCTCCTCCCCAGCTCCCTTCTGCAGCTCCTGCAGCATTGCACGCAGCAATAGCAAACCACCTCTCCATGCCAGAGCAGCCCAACATCCTGGATCGGCAGCCTGGCAGGATCTAGGAGGTGCACAGCAGCTGCAAGGCTGCTCCTGACAGCCTTGGCTTGTTTTCCCATCCAGAAGGAACAGGGAGGGTGGTTAAGACTTCTCTTAGAGCAGTAGCTGGCCATGAGTTGACAGACTCAGTGTCCTCATCTTCTGTGCAGAGGCTGCCAAGAGCACATCCCTCATCTGAATCCCATCTTCAACCTCATTCTGCAGCCTGCATGATACAGGGTCCCTTTAAAGCTATGTAATAATCTGTTAGTAATTTGGTTTTTACTGTGAGCACTGCAAACACAAGTTATGTGGTCTCAGTGGTTAAATTTACCCTGGTATGTATGGAAGAGCAGGGAACAGAAATCCAGAATCCCTGCTGTGCATCATGACTTCAGGACAATTTCTGTGCTTACTCACCCATCAGAAGGAAAAACCATGCTAGTTATTTGTATCAACGATGCTCCTGACAAGATGATTTATAAGAAGAGTTAAGAAGCACACATTTTGTACCTGAACAAAACAAAGCAACACTGCAATTTATATATAATAGGTAATTTTTATTAAAAAAAACCATTGCTGACAGAAAAAATAAAGTCCGTGAAATGTGCCATACATTCAAAGAGATGTATTTAAAGACAGCGATTTCTTATTCTCTGAGGTGATCATTGAAACAGATACTTCCTGACAATTAGAGAACAAAACAAAAGTTCTGTAACACTTTGTCCCTAAAGTACCTTGCAAGAAGTTCTAGAGTTCCTGGCCAAGAGTCCTACTTGCTAAATGCCACATACAAAAGATGACTTAGACATCATTTCACTGGCTTCTCTTCCAGCATTTGCTGCTCTGGTGTAAATGAGACTGGTCTGCAGAGCTCGCTGGTTTAGGTACTGGTGACAGACTCAAGAATCCACCCAAGGAAGAATCCCAAAAGGAAAAGGCAGAAATTGTTTTATTCTCAGTAATATCTGTAGTCCAAAGCCAAAGAGGTGGCCAAAAGTGTGCACTCCCAGTGAAGCTATAACATACCGTATGTTTCTTATGAACCAGAAATTTCTTGCATCCCTGTTTTGCAGAATGTTAGAAAAAGACCACCAAATACAAAAATCTTACCATTACAAGTTATTAAAAAAAACCCTTCAGACAATTAAAACACACAACAAAGTGTTTGTTTTCTAACAGTAGAAATACAATCCTCATTAAAGCAGCATACCAGAGAGGCCAGTTGTTACATTTTCTATTTAAAAAGACAAAAGCCCAGATGTTCTTGTAGTACAACCAGAACATTGGCGAAAAGAGAGGAACAAAACATTCATAGTCTGCCACGCTGAGTACATTGTCTTTGTAAGGTCACTTCAGGCCTAGAAGAGTATGGTATTGAACAAAGAGCAGGGAGTCAGTGCCTGGGCACAGTGTGACTCCCCTCCACTGGACAGTTTGCCACCAATTCAGACAGTCCAGACTCAAATCGTGAGGTTCCCAAAGAAAGCGCGGTAGGGGAATTATCTGACTTACACACTGAAGTCATCAAACCTCAGACTTGCTGCCACTTCTAAGAAAACAGAAACTCTTGGGCTATTCTTAGGGAAAAAATGATTCTGAAAAATCTGTCCAACACCTTGCCTGTGGCCAGACAGGACTCACCCAGCAGAGGGAGGAAGCCTCATGAAGGAAGCAGCACAGGCACAGCTGTTCCTGGGACGGAGGGCATTGCTATGGCCTCCTCACATCACCCAGGGCAGTTTCATGACAGCAGTGTCACAACAGGAGCCCAGGGGCTTGGTCACAGGCCCACGGGTCCACACCACCAGCAGCTGCATATCACAGACAGAATATGGTGACCTGTGCTAATGGCCTTTAGAGACAACATCTACCTGAACTCTGCTCTTTCAGCTTTTTTAGTCCCTCTCAGTACAGCCTGCTCATTCTTCTAAAAGAGAAAAACCTCTTCTTTAAAAGCCTAACAGTTCTCAACAGTAAAAGGAAACCTTGGACCCCTTCCTTGTTGGGCCAATGCAGGAAACACCCCAAAACATTAACCTGGTTCTTGTTTGGCATTGAACAACATGAACACAAATTCCAGCCTCAACAAATCAAGCTGTCAGGTGCTGGTCCTACTCCAGGGGATACAGCTTTTTTCCCATCTCAAACTTTCATTTCTGAGCCAGTGAAAGTGGACCTGCTTCTATCTTTGTGGCTCAGTCACATCTAGAAATACTCATCTGGCAATACTGGCAATGCCCATTGCTGGCGCCTTGGTTTGGGAAGACCCTACAGCCCAGCTGTGTCCTGCGCACAGCTGCAGAGGCAGTGCTGCCCCCAGGTGCAGGGCAGGCTATTCCCACACCCCACAGTTTCAAAGCAAGAGTACCTAAGTTCCTGGAAGTCACCTGCTGGCTCCTCCTTTTGCCTGGATGCTTGACTAGCTGTGCCAGCTCTAGATGTGACACCATCAGACCCCCTCCACCATCTCCTCCATGTGTCCTCCTGCAGCAGGGATGAACATCTGCTGACTCTTTAGCTTTACAGCATCTGTGGCCAGCTATTTCTGGCTGCTCACCTCTTTGCAGGGCCTCCCACCCCCACCTTCTCTCACCAGACACCCTCATAGGGAAAAGAGAGAGCTCCTGGATTTGCTCTTCAATACTGCTTCCTCCATCATGGAGATACTGAATGCTAGTATATGCCACAAACCTCCTGCCAATATACAGACTTTATATTTTATAAATAGGTAGAAGTTTCAGACAAAATATCCTATAATTTCTGTGGTGTAACATTTTTAAATAGCATTAAAAACACAAACCATCCAGCCCTTGTGATTAAATATACAAATATTTGTGAATTAATAAGGCTCATAGGTACATATGCAAAAATATGTGCCCCTCCCCCCACCAAGAAACAGTTCTGTACAGCTAAGTCTGAAAACAGAGCAAGTTATTTAACACAGAACCTCCAACGCTGGACATGCAGCCATATTTTCCATCCTTGTTCTCATTTCTGCTTTCAACTTGGCAACACAGGAGTATTTACAAGTGAAAGAAGAGATGCCATGGCTGACTCTGCTGACCTGCAACCTGCCCAGCCAAGTTCCTCACAGGGCCTTGGTGCTGGCTGGGTGTGCAGTGTGGGACACAGGCTTCTGAGGGTAGTGGCTGTACAAGTAAACCTGCAACAGGATAGCGATGTCCACAAATACCTGCAGGAGTCCACAGATGGAGAACTGGAAAGGGGCCTGATTCAGGATGAAGTAAACAGTCTTGAACGTGTCCCCACTGGTCCACATCAGCACCATCTTGATACTAAAAGACAGAAGAAAGAGAAGAGTGCTTGCTGAGAGCTTGGTTTTGGATTAGACCTGCTGTGCCAGAGGATCCCACCTACTGCAGGTAGAATTTATACCCAGCAGTGGGCTGGGACTCCCCTGGACAGGGGCAGACAGTGTGCCTAGCCGAGACAGGCAGCACTGCACTTGAAAGGGAGGATCAAACTTTCTGCTCCACAAACTGCAGCACTCTTATCTCAGCAAGCACAGCTCCAAACACCTGTGGCTATGAAGGTATCAATCATTTTAAAATCTCCAGCTAGGATATTTGACTCAGTGGCGCTCTGTAAACATGGCTGCCACATGCTGACAGCATTGACCATAGACCAAAGTAAAACATCGCATGGAAAAGAACAATTCATCCCAGAGTTACTTCTTGTGTGTACCATTCTGTGCTCATGTAAGGTAAAGGAACACACAGATTGCTCTCTCGTGCATGCACACTTTTACCATCTGCTGAAACAAACAAAACAGATAGAAGAAATCACTTCTTACTGCAGAAAATGCCTAACTAAAAAAAGCAGACAGACAGATTGTCCAGTAATACAGAAAGAGGAGAAATTACATGCCTGCAGCTGTTACTGGAAGGATGAACAGCACTAGGGATTTTTATCAAGGACAGAGATCAAGAGCAATGCTCAAAGTCCCTTTTAATAACCAAACTTGCTTTTATCTTGCTCTTCTGCTAAGCATTTCCTATCCTGTAGTCCAGCTCCTGCTCCCCCACATCAGGAGAGACTCTGGGAAATAGAAGCAATTTCTTCAAACAGACCAAATTATTTTCAGTGTCCTCAACAAAATGTGAACAACCAAACCTGGAAGGCTGTTTCTGAGCTTCATGCACTTTATCAGGAGAGCTTTTTAAGCAGCTGGATAAGCAGCAGTGAACAAAAGCTTTGTAGTTCACAGTATGAGCACCGCACATGATTTGTCATAATTACTAGCAATTTACATTTTGCCAGCACAGACTCATCACACACAGTCAGGCCCATGCAGTGGGCAGGACTTAATGTTCATTTTTCAAACACTCAGGCAGGAGCTCACAGGATTTGTGTTTTGGGCACAAGTCCATAATGCCATTGCAAGCCAAATGCTGCAGTCCATTCTTTCCCCACATGGGAAGGGTGGACAAAAGCATCAGTTTGTACAGCCCCATCACACCACGGAAACAGAAGCCTTTTGTAACGTGGGTCACGTGGCCTAGAGCATGAATCAGGTCTACAATCAGGACCTTCCACAGAATCTGTGTGGAACTGCAAGCAAGGATATGGGATTAAGCGAGCAGTCATTCCCCACCCATGGTCATTCTAAAAATGTAAAAAATCAGAAAAAGAAAAAAAGTGCTGAACTCTACATGTCATTTGTGCTTGGTGCAAACAGCCTACATCACCTGCCCTGTGCATGTTCCCAGTCACACCAAGTCACCTTACAGGACGTTTATAGATGCAGGCGGTGGTCAAGGAATGATTGAGATTTTAATTAGGAAAGCAATAAACTCTGAGGGTAATAAAACTGGCACCTTGCTTGCTGGCAGTCAGTATTTCTCCTCCTTTGATTTTAAGTGTATTAGTGTTTGCTGGGCAACTGATCACAATTTAATTGTGAATCTGTCCTGGCATGGCTAGGCACCCTCACTAAAAGCACATGCTCAACCAGGCCGATCAAACTAACTGCTCACTGTTGACAGAAGGGCAATTCAGAGATACCATGAGATAGCTGAATAGGAATTTAACGAACATCCTTAACACAAAGGATATTTGTCACTCCTTCCCAATGGAGAAAGCCAGTGGGGTTTATTTGAGCAGAGTTAACCTCCTCAAAGAAAGAACAGTCAATCACTGAGGGAAAACTTAAGGACACCTGCAGTTCAGCAGCACCACAGGAGCCAAGCACACCTCTGTGTCACATGCTGTGCCAGGCTTGCCAAAGCAAGTTTTGCTAGGAAGCCACCTGTGAACTCAACAGTCTGCAACACCAGCTGGAAAACTGAGTGCATGTTCTGATAGCCTCTGCATGTTCCAGAGACCACACTCCAGCTCATACATCTGAGTCTCAAGGACATGATCATCATGCCTGGAGTTCTCACTAGGACATGACAACGCTCCACACACATGAAAATCTCGACGTGTCCTTGACAAAAATGATCTTAAAAATGCCACAGGTAGTTTAAAGAGCTAATGCCACTGGTCTGTGTATCAAAAAACATACATCCTTTTCTGTCCAGCTTGGACAAAGAACCAGAGAAAACCTGCAAATCACCAAGGTACAATGAAAATAAAATACAGAAAATGCTTGATGTCCCACAACACTCAGTCCTGCAGCTGCACCAAGGTATTCTCAGGGCTGATGCAGAGTAGTGACTGTGGAGTGCTGGCAGCCCTCCCAGAGGAGAGGCTGGGACTGGACAAAAGGAGCACATCCAGCAGGGACCAAAAGGTGCATGGGGTAATCACAAAGAGCTTAGCAAGAAAATGGGAACAGTGTCATGCAAGAGGAGAGAAAAGGCAATGAAGGGCCATAGAGGAAAGCAAAGGAGACAGGAGAGGAGCCAAGAGGTTGGTCCTTGATAAGAAGAGGATAGAAAAAAGAGACTGGAACAGAACAGGGAATTATAGGAATGGAAGAGAAATGGAAACTTGGTACACAAGTCCTTGAAAATTACCTGAATTTGGGCTAGACAGTTTCTATGGCAAGGTTTTGGTAGCAGGGCCCAGGGAGGCAGGCTACAAAGTGACTTCTGTGAGAAGCTGCCAGAATCTTTCCCTAAGTCCAAGAGAGCTGATGCCAGCTGGCTCCAAGATGCACCTGCCAGTGGCAAAGACTGAGCCCATCAGTGACAGTGGTAGCACTTCTGGGATAACATATTTAAGAAAAAGGAAAAAACTGCTGCACTACCGAGCAGCCAGCTGAGAGGAGTGAGAACATGTGAGTGGAACAGCCCTGCAGACCCCAAGGTCAGTGCAGAAGGAGGGGGAAGTGATGCCCCAGGCACTGGAACAGAGATTCCCCTGCAGCCCACAGTGAAGACCATGGTGAAGCAGCTCTGCCCCTGCAGCTCACGGGGGTCCATGGGGGAGCGCAGATCCACCTGTACTATTTAAAGGAACCCACCCCGGAGAAGGTGAATGCCCAAAGGAGATTGTGACTCCATGGGAAGCCTGTGCTGGAGCAGATCCTTGGGAGGTCTATGGAGAGTGCAGCAGCAAAGATGGAGCAGCTTTCTGTCAGGACTTGTGACCCCTGGAGCAATGGATGGAGCAATCTATCCCTGAAGGACTGCACCCCATGGAAAGGACACATGGGGACCCACACTGGAGCAGTTCATGAAGCACTGTCTCCCCGGCAGGAACCCCAAATGGAGTAGGGAAAGAGCATGAAGAGGACAGAGCAGCAAAAACAACATGTGATTAACTGACTACAACCCCCATCCCCTGTCCCTCTGTGCCATTTGTAGGGAGAATGTAGAGAAGATAAAATAAAACTGAGCTTGGGAAGAAGGGAGAGGTCTGGTGAAGCTGTTTTAAGATTTGGGTTTATTTCTCATTATCGTACTCTGATTCTGATTGGCAATAAATTAAATTCATTTCCTTGAGTGGAGTCTGTTTTGCCTGTGATGGTAACTGGTGAGTGATCTCCCTGTCCTTATCTCGACCCATGAGCCTTCTGTTGTATTTTTCTCTTCCCCTGTCCAGCCGAGGAGCAGGAGCAGTATGAGCGGTATGAGAGGTAAGCACTTGTCATTAGCCAACACCAATCCACCATGAGGGTAAAGCTAGGGAATGAGCAAAGAGGGGTGTGCTGGCCCAGGACCCTCACCTCACCACTCCAAGCACCCCAGAATGCCCCCAGCACTCTCTCCAAGTCAGTACATGTCTCACTCCTTCAGTGCCCACTCCAAGGAGAGGAAAAGCTACAACTGCTGTTGGCTCTCTCCCATCTCAACCAGCACCCGTCTGCACACACAGCCTCAAAGTTTCTGCTTGCTGGGAAACACCTCGAGTGTCTGTGTGGCACCTTGGGGGAAACAGAGCTGGCCCTGCCCTCACTACATCACAGGCCTGAGATGGGCCAGATGAAGCTTACACCATCAACACAGCTTCTGTCAAGCCCTAGTTTCCAGATTCTCAGTGCAATACTAATGGTCCTCCTCCCAGTTTGGGATTTGCAATTGCGCTGTCCTTGCTGCATATCCGGATGTCACTTGCAATGAGGCAGCGGTGCGTGTAGGACTGTGAGGGATGGATGGCATGGATACACTGTCACTGTTCTCACACCTTCCAGCTATTTTGTCACTTCAGGATGCCGCATTGCACAGAAAAGCCAGTTTTTGTCTGCAGCTTCTCAACTTTACCCAGTCACCTGGGGAAGAAATGTAATTCTTGTATTTCGTCTTACTTTTGGGGTAGACAAGAAAGACACTATTCTAGCTCAGGCAGATAGCTGCCCCTTACCTGCCCTGGTGGAGAAAAGAGCAGTGTCTGCAAAAAAGGAAGCATTTTACTGCCCAGAAGAAATGGGAATTTTCAATTGGTTGTGGAGAAGAAAGAGCAAAAAGGGGAGAGCACATCACAGCACTTGCTTCACTGCTCTACTGTAACCCTGTACTTGCTGAGTAAATCACAGAACCATTAGATTGGAAAAGACCTTTAAGATCACTGAGTTCAACCATTAACCTAAATTCACCCAACCATGTCAAGTCTACCTCTAAACCATGCCCCTAAGTGGTACATCTGCACATCTTTAAAATATCTCCATATTAAGGCGGATGTCAACCAGCACCCCTAGGTCCTTTTCTGCTGAGGACCTCTCCAGCCACTCTTTCCCAAGCCTGTAGCTTGGGCTTGTTGCAACCCAAGTGCAGGATACGCCATTTGGTCTTGGTGATGCTCCTATAACCAACCTCAGCCCATGGATCTGCACCTTTGCCATGTGCCAGGTGTTGTGGGCTGGTAGATCATAGACTGGTGCACCAGAGTCTGACCCCTGGCTTCACAGTGCAAGAGAAAATGCCACACTGCTAATGCAGAGGGGGCTTTGCTACAACAGGCAGTCAGGGCCCACCATCAACGCTACCTGAGACTGGACAGCATGGCACAAAGAGGCTGTGTGCAGCAAAAATTTCCCAGACTGTCTCACAATGACCAACTTCACACTCTGTCTTCCTGCTATCTGCAAAGTCACACAAACCAAGCTGTTCTGTGCAGCACTGCCTACAAAGCAAAGCAGGACTTAGGAGTAAATATTTCTTTCCTGAAACAGCCCAAAGCTATGCTGGGGAGAGGTGGAAGGCAGGAAATGCTCACCTTGACACAACTGCTCTTAGCACAAATGGGCAAGCAGGTTAGGGGCGAGCACTGCCAGAGAGCAACTTGGGGATGCAGAAATAAGCAAATGGCAGCATATCTCTGTGACAACAGAGATGCCAACTGGAGAGGCAGGAACTGTGCTCAAATAGCTGGTATTGCCAGAGGCTGAGGCAGACTTGCGGTAAAAATAGCACTTCCCAGTAATGTACATCAGCACTGCAGTATCCAATGACAACAAACCTCCTAAAAAGCAAGTGCCTTCCTCACAGCTGAGCTCAATAGAAGGAGCTGTTAATGTAGTAACAGCCAGAGCCAAGTCTGCTTAAGTTGCAAATGACCACAAAAAAGAAAAGCTAGTATTTTTTTCAACTTTTTTTAAAAGCTGAAAGGGCACTTATTTATTCTGTTGCTGGAATTAATTCTCAGAGAGACACCAAGCCTTCTGATCAGACACTAGATTAGGGGTGGGTTGCTAAATGATGGTTTTTAATATGCCCTATGCTGTTCTCTACCACTGACAGCAGATTTCATAAATAAGCTGTACCCTTCTTCATTTGCTAAATAAATAAATTACATGCTGGAAAACAGCATTCACTTTTCTCATGGAATAACTTTTTTCATTCAGGTTCCCTGTATGTTGTATATTAATCATGAAGTGACAGCAACTAGAGGTAACAGCAGCTATCAGTAACATGGCATCTGCAGTCAGCCAACAAATCTTAATTTTTACAAAGTTATTTCTGGAATTATTTAGATGTAGAAAGAGATACATTCAAAACAGAAAAAAAATCCCAAACCATATTCTCCTTCTGTGTAACTATACTAGAGAATGAATAATTTACAAAACAATTATATCTCCCAAATATTCAGGTGCAATCTTCCTTATCCAGGACTAATACTATCCTAATCAAAACTTTTAAGCATCTTCATTCCTTCTGCACAAAACCTGGCTGCAACCAGAGTCTCAAGTCTCTGATTTTCCCTTGGAGTCTTTGCACACTCTGCTCAACATTAGTCACTTGTAACCACCATTAGTCACATCTTTCTTCTTCCTTCATCTGAAAGAACAAAAACTACCAAAAAGAAGAATCTTGTAAAAGAATATGAGATGTGAAGCCCCCTCTTCCACTTCACAGTTGAACCAGTCTGTCTTAAGACTGTTGCCACCCTCTGCCCAAACAGCAGCAGGGCTGCAGAGCAGCAATTTGCAGATCACAGGCTGGGAATGAGCACAAAACATGCAGAAGGAAAAAGACACGGTAGTCCTCTCTTCCTGTTTGCACTGCAGATTTCCTCACACTGATGTTATGACTCTGCATGTTTGTAGCTTAACACACAAATCCAAAAATACCCTGCACATTGGAAGACGCTATGAGAATCAGACATTAGACGGTGACTTCCATTGAATAATCCTGTAGTAGTTTGAGCAGACGTTTCAGCACAAATAGCAACAGGAGGAATGTATTGCCCTGATGTAATTACATCCTGCTACAATCAAAAACTTAGGGCTAGCTGTGCTCAGACACTTGATGAACTCAAAATTTCTATGTTTGATAAGAGAAAGAAAGAATATAATTTATTTACCTTTACCCATGTAAAGAAGAGAATTAGACTGGACTCTGTTCAAGAATCAGTGGAAGTTGCCCACAAGAATCAGTGGAAGTTGTCCCCAAGATACGGGGAAGTTGGCCACGATGTGGCCCCACATCGTGGCAAACTTCCCATATGTTGGCCATGACACAGGTTTTGCCAAATCAGAAAATCTGATTAGACTGCCACAGTTTCAGATTTCACATTTCTTCATATATTAGCACTTGACTTTCATACATGTTAAAACACAGTGACAAATCTTTGAATGATGGGATACAAAAGCAGAATAAAATAATTTAAAAGCTGATAATATAGTATGTAGTTCAGGAATAAAGTCCACACAAAAGCAGCCTATCAGTGAGTATTTTCAACACTGCATTTGGTTTTGGTAAATGAGGAAGAAGGTACAGAAGGTATCTCTCCAGCAACCTTTTAAGCTGCTACCTCCCACAAGCCATTTGTACAGGAATGTCTGGAAGAGAAAGCAGATTCAGTTGTAATATCCTGACTTTGGAAAACTTTCAGTTCCCATTTGCAGCTCCAAAATAGTCTACTTAGAAAAGACAGAAAGCATCCCTAACACTGCACTTCAATCAGAGGTTGGCCCACCTACAGTAGTGAAACACAGACCAGAAAACATGAAACACGAATGCCATATTATTTTTAACACTGCACAAAACAAACAAAAATTAATAAATAGAGCATTTGTTTCTAACAAAATGCCATATGGCTTAACAAAAAAAGGAATCCTCCTCATGCTAACCAATTTGCTTAGCCTTCCAAAAACTATTAAAAGGAAAAGAAGAAAAAGAAAACACACAGATCAGATATCCAAAGCATCTGAAGTTTGAAAACATGGAAACTAAGTGTGCATACCCTAAGACAGGTCCTTCTGTGTGAACAAGCAAAGATCTGGTTTTAAATATTGCACAGCCAGCTGGGAATCCAAGCATGAAACTGTTCACCAGTCCGACATGCCCTGCTTGGTGTGGGTGCCTTACCTCACTTCTCAACAATTCCTCTGAGGCTGGAGCAGCACTGACCATCTCCACAGAAAGACATTTTTCCAGCCCCACAACACTAGCAGGAGTTAAGAGGAGCTTCCAGCAAGAGAGATCTGGCATTTATTTTGGACCTCTGTAACCAAGCTGAAGCAGTTGAGTTAAAGCCATATCCAGAAGCAACTGATACCACAGTCAGCTGCAATCCAAGAGCAAATTATCTAAAAGTTTCTGTGATTTTCAGGGACTGTACTTATCAATGAGAAAAAATGAAATGCAGGTTTTCACTCTGAAACACCATCAAGCAAACAAACCCAAAAAGGTGCATCTAAGCAAAAGCTTCACCAAAAAACCCCAGGGTAAATGGACATTTGTCAATTTTTTTTTCATTAGTATCTGTTTTTCTAAACTCCCAAGTACAGCAGTGTCAGGCATTTTGATCCCATGCAGCATATCCACTAAAAATCCAGTATTTGTTAGAACATGTCTGTGAAAGGGTAGTCAAAAGGAAACCATGGGATATGCCACACAGGGCTGGTAGATACTCCAGGATCACTAATATGGCCTCCAACTATGCCAAGAAGCTGTGCCTAAAGTTCAGTCTGTAGGGGTCCAGAAACTGGTAACCCTTAACAGCTACAAAGTACTTCTAGTACTCTACAACTTGTGCTGCAGAAAGAAGGGCAGCAGGTCTTAAACAGCACAAAACCCTCTAAGTTCTATGAAGCAGGTGTGAAAATAAATCTCTTCTGTGGATCAGAGGAGAGATTTGAGCCACAATTCACACCAGTGCCCTTTCTGCAGGAGACACAGACAGATGCCAGACTGCAAAGCTCAGGTCTGCTTAGACATGTGGTATGAACACAGATTAGACAGGCTCTGTTTCTGCTGCTAGTGAACTGGGAAGCTTGAGACCTGCTGCCATGGCAGGAATCAGATTTTCTCTGGTGCCAGGGCAGAAAATCACATCCTGCACCTCTTGCAGTAACCACAGTCAGCTGCCAGCACACATGGTACTGTCAGTGTCATGAGAATGGTGCAGAGCACACCTAAGTTACACCATTCTTCAAGATCTCACTCGTGAAGTTGTTCTCGAGGATCTGTCACCTCCCACTCACAGCACTGCAATTGGTGGAGCTGCAGGAACAGCTGCTGGCTCATGCTCCTCTAGATGCTCTCCTGCTGCCCATCTTCTCTTCAGCCACTTGGCACAGCCCACCCTGGGGCCCCACATCATGCACTGAAAAGTGGGTGATAAAAGGACTTGCTGCCATGCAGGGCACAGGGACACAAATCCCAGGAAGCAGCACTCCTTCCCATGGCTCATTTCCCTGCAGGGTGAGTTGGCCAGCCACTTCCCAGCAGTTGCAGCCTGCCCACTGCCACATCACTTCTATGTCCTGCAAGGCCAATGCCAAGAAGTATCAACATAATGCCCCTGTGCAACACCATTCAGTGCATTTCCTGCTCTAGTTCTAAATAACTTGGGACAAATTCAATTTGAAAGGCAATCAAAAGATATGAGAGAATAGAGGTTTGTTTCAGCACAGGTGTGTATCCCAAGGCCCAAAGCAATGCTTTTAAATCTTCTTTTCTTCCTGCCCTAGACAACCAAGAGATCATCAGACTCTTCATTCAAGTTGAGGTAATCTGAGCACATTTGCCCTTCATCTTCATATAGTAACATTTACATACCTTGAGCACACTTCTAGTTTCTACTTCAAGAACTGCAATTACCTCTTTGGTCAAACACAAAGTAACAGTCCCAGCTCCAGCGCTTTCCTTTTTCTAGATGATTGGAATTCACTTGTCTTCAAAGCCAGTATCCACATGGACAAAAATCTAATGATGTTGCAGTCATTACTTTTCATGAATAATCACATCCTTCAGTTAGTAAAAATGCTTCTCACATTCTAGGAAAACACTGGGGAAATTAAAACCCCAAACACACTAGAGGGTAAAATAAGAGTGATCACTTAGGGACAAAGTCCAGATTACTGTCTGAAAAGGAATTACAGATATTTGCAAGAAAAAAGCTTGCATTCTCCTCCAAAACATCTTAGCACTGTAAGGAAATAATGGCAGATCTGGCAGTGTTAGGTTAATGGTTGGACTCAGTAATTGTAGAAGTTTCTTTCAACCTTATTGATTCTATGAAATAACCCCTTGCAAACTCTATATGAAGGTATGTCATCACCTAATTCTTCATCTGAAATTCCAGAAATTTCTCCATTTCCTTCCACATGCTCACGTGCTCACAGAGGTGCAGCAGTGAAGTTACTGGTGACAGTGACACGCCATACACCTCTGTGCTGCTTCTTAAAGCAAAGCCAAGTGAGAAGGCTGTGCTTTGTCGGCATGTGCCACCACAAACCAACCCTTTCTGAGCCACTTTCCACATAGCCACTGACCCACAGTGGCTGCAGGGCTTTGAAGCCCTGCTGTAGGCAGAATTGAATGCTGCAGGGAGGAAATAAAAGCATCATGACCACATCCCACACACAGTGGCATGAAACAAATCTTAAAATTTCAGCTCCAATAGGGTTTTTGCAGTTCAACAAGGATTGACACCCCCTAGCCTATCTTCATTTGTAAACTCTTGCCATTTGCTGCCTTCTACACTATGAATCCTGTTTTTGGAAATTCTCTAATACAAGACTTAGTATCTGTCAGGACAAGGCTTCCACAACCACCCTGAAAGCTTGCCGGACAATGCCAGGACATCTGGCTAGGCATGTAATTCCCTGATGTGATGCAGACGTGTATCATTCCTAGCCATCCTCCCCAGAACAAATTAAAACCATACCTTTTGGCCTTGTTGAAACAGGTTTTTCTGATGGCAAGATTGTTCTTCTGTTTGCTTGTCCCTCTGTGTCTGAGGAGCAGGGGACCAAATAAACCATTACAGGTCAAAGCTGAAACAGAAAATCTCTGTAGTCGACCCACTGGCATCTGCCTGACCCCCATTCTCTACCCAATTCTTCATCGTAGTCTTTCTGGACCACTCTGCAAAGTTATTTCCTGTGCTAAAGTTCTTTGATCTCTTTTTTCTGCTGTTCTGGCTCATCTGTTAACTACTTAAATTACTCACCTCTCTGCTGACCTTACAGATCTTCACCACAGTCAATATTAGCATTATGGCTGTTTACATTCTTAAATCTCAACCTACATGTCTTCAAACTCAAATCTCAGTTTACTTCCATTCTGTACTTCTAATCCCACTCAGTCCTACTGCACTGAGGGAGACACCTCTGCAACCACTTACATGCAGGTAACTTAACCCACTTACACAATTGCTGTGCTGAATTCTAACAAAACAATACAAGTGCTGGAATGTCAAGAACTGAGGCACTTCTGTTCCCAAATTTGTTAGGTAACAGAGGAAGACAACATTTTTAGAAAACTTTCATCTCTCAGGTATCTTCATGACAGGCTCAATTTCCATCTTTTGTGCCTTGACCTGACCTTATTTATGCAAAATACCTTGCATGACACTTCCCTGCTAAAGGAAGATGGAGCACCTAAACTTAATGGAATGGTTTTGTAACAGAAGTAAAATAAATTTTCTCTCGTAATTCAAATTCTCAGGGCACAGAGAAAAGCACCTACTGAGAGAGCACTCATTAAACACGCCAGCAGAGCTTTATTCCTATTACTGTACAGAGGCCTTGAACTATTTGAAAAAGATGAATGCTTTTGGTTTGAAGTCATTTGCTTTGATTTTACTTTTTGAACAGAGGGGATAAAGTGCCAGGGGAAGAGAAATGAGAAGAGTTCAGTATGTGCAAGAACATCAGCAGCCCACACTGTGCTACAACCTTATAGATGCTTAAGGTAAGCGGATACTGCTGCTCACGCTGTCAGAAGTGCTGAGAGGCTGAGGGAAGGTCTCCCTCCTGGATTTTTCCACGTGTCCCTTCCTTCAGTTCCTGAAATTCTCAGATGTGTTGAGTGTACAGGGCAAAAAGAACTGTTTGGAATTCATACTGTGCTGCTGCAGGTCTTGAGAGAACAGCTCTGGGGAGACACAGCAGGCGAGCACAGAGGTGACTGCAGTGCTGACCCAGCACAGCAACCCACAGGTCACAGACCTGCAGAGAATCAAGCAGAAAGCGCAGGCCCTTGAACCTGGGGCATTGATCACAGGTCTGCTCCAAGTGAAAAGAGAGTTTAGAGAAGAGGAGAGAATACACTTAATTCCTAGGATCAGAATAAAATAGTTTCAGCCCACCTGCTCACATGCTGACAGGACTCTGCCCTCATCCTGAGTGCACTGAGACCAAGACTGTTTATTTTCCTCATGTAGTAATAGTTTCAAGGGAGAAGAAATTAGAAATCTTCTGAGGACTACAGACTTTAATCTCTTAGCCTTAAAACAGGCAGATTTGGGAAAGGAATCTGATGTTCCTGTTGCCCATTTGAACTACAAATGAGAAGGTTAAGAGAGAAGACAAGCTATTTGTAGTAAGCCTTACAAAAACATCATCCATCCAGTCATGAAAACTGTTCACTGACTATTATGCCAACCTGGATGTGTTTGCGAAGTCCAGAAATGAAAAACTTTGGAATATTTTACATAAAAGCCACAATAAAGGACAATAGCCACCAGCTGATCAGTGCCAGGAGCAGAAGAGGAAATGTGAGCAAAGCAACACAATCCAACAAGTAAAACTTGCCCAGAAAACTACAAATGCTGGCTGGAGCTACAGAAGCAATGACAAAAATTGTAGGTCCTCAAAGAAAACCAAGGATCTGAGTAAAGAAGAGCATTTAGGAAGACAAAAGAATACAATCACTGAACTACAGTAAATTATATGTATAGTTTAAAATAGGTAATTTGTAAGCACAGTGACAGTTCTGATTAACTTAGTGCAATAGGAAAGGCAGCAAAAATAAGGAATGGGCTATACAACCCTAAGTGCAAACAACTTTTAAGTAGAGCTAATAATTTTACATTTACCCGATGCAGTTCTGGCTCATGCTTATGACCTTGATTTCTCTATTTGCTAGAGCCCCATATTTAACTTCTGGGTCCTAACTAGTCCCTCAAGACTACTTCTTCTTTCATAACTTAGTCCCCATGATTGTCTGCACAATGCTTTATGCAACGAAAACCTGCTTCTTAGTTGGGTCAGATGATTTGAATCCACAAAACTATATTGAGAGTAGTTTGTTTCTTTGAACTAAATGGCCCTCACCTACCATACCCCTCTTCCATGTTCTCTGCTTTGTCTGTTTAATATACAAAGCAGCTGCTATTTTAAGAGTAACAGAAAACACTGCTTAACCAGCACCTGGAGGGTACAATGTCAAAGCCTGTGGGAAACAGTTCTCTCTCTATTTGCCATCTTCCTTGGTGTTAGTTCTGGACTGGACACAATTTACTCCTAACTTAGGTCTCTGCTGTACTGGTCAGTGTCTGCTTTGTGTATGTGGCATACTCAGGAAAGGAAATTTTTCACATAGGCATCCATTATACCTACTCCTATTTCTTTGATTTTGCTCTCATCCATGCAATTTCTGATGGGGAGAAAAAGGAACTGAAGAGAAAAAAGCCACAACATTCAATATAGCCATTGCCTGCATCACTCTCTTTTAACTTCCCTCCTTTTTAGCACTTTTTCAGTTCTTTTCCAGTTAATTTCTCTCACTTCTTTACTGAGCCTCCCCAAAAAAGCATAGATATGTAACAAAGTTGCCATAACAGATGTAAATTCCCTTTTAAATGGAACTAAATTTATGCTGAAGAAGCTAATACACAGTTGGTGCCTGAGCAGAAACATCCACAAGTCTCGCTACTTCCCTCTAGCACAGGGTTTTGTTTTCTTTTAAATAGCATAAAGGAAGTAATTCAAAAGTTACTGCAAAGGAAGTAACTTACTGAAGCTGTTTTACTTATTCACAAATAAAAAATTCTCTTAGGCTAAAAAATCCCAAGAAACCACAGGAGTAACATTCTTAGAGCACTTGCCCAATCTCCTTAAATCTAAAATCTCACTAAGGGAGGTGGTCAGACATTGGTTAGCCAGTCCTGAATAAAGCCTTCAATTGCTCCATCACAGCAACTGGTTAAGACAATACAGGCAGAAAAAATATAGCAGCTTTCATTACTTCACAGCTTTTGAATAAACCCAGGATTTGTCTCTGGGACAAACACTGGTCCCAGAATTCAAAAGTTTCTCCTGAAAAATGATATAAAGAGCTGCATGTCTCATAAAGGAAAAAAGCTATAGAGCAATATTCAATAAAAGCAACCAACAGTAAAATTTATCTCTCTAAAAGATACTATCTTCTAGTTTTTTTAATATTATCTATAGAGGAGAAAAGTAAATAATGTCCTAAATACATATACATATTAGAATCATTTAATAGAATTTATTTCTTTCATCTGTCTTTATAACACACTCATTTCACTGAATGCATTTCAGACAAACACTTGCTCATAACTAGCTCACAGCTGCAGCACACCTTATAAAACATTTCTGAATGAAAAAACTTTTTACAATTTGCAGCTTTTGACTCCAGCAGCTTCTGAGACAATAAACACCAATTATTTCTCCATCAGTGATTTGCACTTTTTAAAACAGGATAATCACTGTGACTGACCCAGCACTGCCACAGGAGGGACTAAATTAATATTTTTCTTTCATAGCACAATAACCCAAATGAAATCCTGAGATTATCCTCATTCAGCCTTTTCAGACTAGACTTCTCAAGACAGTCTCCTATCAACACATAAGCAGAGTCACCAATTGTGTTGGCTGTCTCCAGGCAGTGAAATTTTGCGCCCCCGACCCAATGTCAGCCAAACACAACAGTCAAAGCTGCGCAGAAATGAGGTTCCTTCCAAGCAGACTGAAAGCTGGCCATGAGCAAGAAGACAGATCTGGGAAATTGCTTGCAGAGGGACGACACAGGTTTTCCCTGGTTGTGTCCTTCTGACCCTGCAGCTGCACGTGCAGCCCTGAGCCCGGCACAGCAAGGGCCATCCTACGCCCAAGGTGCAGCCAGGGAAGAGACAACACTGCATATCAGGACACCAACTACTGCTGAAAAATACCTTGCTTCGTTGAACCCACATGTTTCCAAGCTAACAACTGATGGGCACATTTGGGTATCCAATGGACTGTGGCTTCTGAGATTTCAAGATATGTAGCCCAGCTCTGTCCTACTGCCAGACCTCTTTCTTGGACCTGGGAAGACTGTACCATGCAGCAGCTCTGACTGAAAAGAAACTGCTTCTCTATGGGGTTTGAGGAGCAGCTGGCAGTCAAAAAGGGTTACTGCCAGGTGATTTTGAGAAGCCTTTGCAAAAAGCTTTTGATGAAGGGCAGTTGCTTTATTTTGGAGCAGGGCAGCAGACAGGAATGCAATACTGTCCTGGAGCAAATCAACCCTCATGCAGTCCCAAGGTTAACATGGTCCTTGGGTAGGACCATACACCTACCACTTGGCCACAGACCATACAGATGAACACCCTTGTCCTGGTTTAGGGCAAATTTGGGAGAAAACCTCTGAAGGGGTTTCCTCTAGAAAGTAAACTCGAGTGGCCCCTCCCCGATCTGGTTTGGGAAAAGATTTCCTTGGAGAAAAGTGGAAAAAAACTGTTTATTTAACAAGCAAAACACACATCAGCACAAAAAATTGAACAATATTAAACAGTAGAACCTCTTGCTGCTCTGAAGGAGGTGAAAAACTCAGAAAGTCCCCTCCCTGGGTTGTAGCTCAGATCACTCAGTCTCTCATCAGTCCCTCCAGCACTGGAAATGCCATGGCCCAGGCCCAGCCTGGTGGGCCACAGGTGTGAGCTGCTGGTGCCCCTCTGGGTGTTCAGTCCAGAGCAGGTTTAAGCAGAAACCAAAGAAAAACACAAACCACAGTCCAGGGAACTTCACTGCCTCAGCTAGCTAAAACTAACTAAAAGCAAAGGAGAGCTCTGTCCTGCTGTTTGTCCGTGCTGCAGACAACACAGTTCAGCACCAGGATGCAGGGGAGCAAGTACAGTTTCTGATAAACTGTGTGCTTCTTCTCTCCCCCACTTCCAGTCTTAAAGGTGCAAAACTTATTTCTAAACAGACAAACAGGGATACAAGCATCATGAAGTCACCACAGGACAACCCTCCATCCTCCTCCTTTGGTGGAGGGAGGTCAGGTGGCATTCTGAGGAGAGCATAATAACAGCAGTGCCTCCCCTCAGAGGCTCTCACCACACCTGCACAAAAGCACACAATGCCCCCCTACAGGAACTCCACAAAAGCTGCTGTCCACACAAAGATGTGATTCTCCCAATGCACTGACCTCTGTGTGCAGCAGTGCTGCTGCCAGATCCAGAGCCAACCTTCCTACCCTTTTCACTGCTTCCTGTTGAACACCACCATTTCTCATGAATGCAGTTTATTAGAAAGAGAAAGTGACTGGGAGGCAACTATCCTAGAAGGAGTGGGGATGCAATGAAAAATGACAGAGTAAGTTCCTGTCTGTATGTTTCTTGTCCCAAAACAAAAGCAGTTAATAAAACAAGGAGCATCAGATCCCAACTGCAGTATTCAGCAGCTGTGAATCCTAACAGGTGGTAGAGGAGAGGTGTTCTGGATGTCAAATCTTGAAATATTTTACCACATAATATAAAGAAAATTTACAAGTGATGAACCATCTTTTAATGTCATAGTGCCTTTTTTTTCAATTACTCTAAAGCTCTTCAACTTTGAGGCAGCTTTTGTCCTTTTTCTAACTTAACTGCTTATAATTCTAATCCACCCCAATAATTAAAGTAATCAAATTGCTCTTTTACTAGGTCACCTGACAGAACTAGTTTAGTTCTTGAAAAGAAGGGAAATTAAGTAAATATTTCTTTGATAGGTATTAACACAATTCATTACAAAGCACTTCTGTCAAGTTTATTACCATAATTTATATAACTACTATTATAATTTATATACCTACCATAATTTATATACCTACTATTTAGGTTTGCAACCATACAAAAGTACTTAAATACTTAAACAGAACACCAAGTTTCCATAAAGTACTCATTCCAAAAGTAACCAGGTGAATTGTCAAAGAGAACATGATGAAAATTTCTGTTGCTTTGACTAGTTGTTTACCTAATCATAGGAAAATTTCCACCCATCAACCATCAGCCCACAAGGACATATTACACTATCTTCATTCCACAAAAGCTGTTCTTCAGCATGCATCTCCTTTCTATTTTTATTATTTCCATTTCTTTCCAACTTCTCCTTTAGTCTCTGCTCTGTCAGAAGAGAGGAGGAAGCTACAGGACCTAGTAGTAATAATCCTACAAAAAGAAGGAAAATGAGAGAGGAAAGGGAAAATGAAAACTTAAAAATAAGATGTGAGGAGCTCCATCCAGCAGAACAGAGTTATCGAAGAACCAGCAGACTCATTCTCAAGAGCACTACAAAGCACAAAACTGTGATTCCTTCACTTGAGTCACGCTCTATTACAATAAACATAACTGCCTAAGCTGCAGATGCCCTCTGGACATTTACCTCAGACACAGAGGATATTTTCAGTAGGGGACTTTTCAGGCAGTAGCAAATGAAAATACAGGGGTGAGATGATAGGACCCTTTTCCACAAGAGATTCCTAAAGGATATCTGGGCTGCCACTGCAGCCAGCTCTCCTATTTGGCTCTCTTGTGGCCCCTGGTCTCCAAGTTTGTTTATCAGGAAATGACTGCTACATCAAGTATGAGACATCCTCAACACTCACAGGTGTTACTGGGGTGGGAAGGGTTGTGGGTAGTATGACCTTTTTTCAGAAACAAGAGTATCAGAGGAGTCCAGCAGGATACTTCGATCAGATGGGGCCACATACTGAGAGTTATTCTCCATTTATTTTTCAACAGTTAACCTTTATGAAAAGACTTGTTTGCTAAATAGAACTAACGGATCAGCTGCCCTGTCCCATTTCAGAGACAGATGAATGTTACAGCTTTTCTAAGCCAAGCCATGAGGACCTGTGAAGAAACACATCTCTGTCAGTAGTGAAGGCTGTAATCTTTATCAGGGACACAGACTGCACTCCTGCACTGATGACAGAATTACTGTGGTTTAAGAAATTACCACCTCCAACCAGGATGTGATGATTGGCCAGAAGGTCACTATATAGAACAGCTTAATACTCATTGCTCTTCCCATTAAGCTTAAAGTCACAGAGACACTAGAACCTCATTTCTTTTTCTTTGCCACTGAGGCTTGCTAGGAGCATGGCTGGCAGCCAGCCATTTTGGCCTGGATCCCCAATGCAATTGCTTCCGACAGTGTAACCAACCACACACAAGGTTATTTCTGCCCTGAGCTGTAAATAACTGCACAGAGCAGTGGCAATCAGCTAACCTGGTCATCAGCCAGCCCTCACCTGGTAAATACCCATGCAAGTAGGCTGGCTGCACTGTTACATGCTCCCTTCAGTGTTCCCGTGACTGGGGTCTCTTCTTGATATGCTCTTAAAGAAGTGGGCACAGGAAGGGAAGTTCAGAGGAAGTATTTCCAACAGTTCCTTCAACAGAAGGCAATACACTGGGAGAAGTCACTCACTCTCACAGGAGTAACAGCCCAGTAACGCTTAGAGAACATGCAGTCAATTTAGGATTGCATGGTACTACAAAGTGTGTGTGGTACCTGCAACATATATAAAACCACAATTTAACTTGATAAAAAGAAAGAGCACCAACATATGCATGAATATCCTCCCACTGCAATACAACAGCACAAAGTTGTGCATTACTTCATCAGTGTCCAGACCCATCAATGTCCAATGCTACACAAATATTTCCTCGAGTGGAACCAGAGGGAAGAATGCATTCTGGAACCACGGGTACAAGTGATAAGCAGTGCGGCTATGCTTGACCTGGTTCTGTTCCATGACAAGGAAACATGAGCTTTTATGCTATTTTCTCTTGACTAAACACAGCACTCTTTTGCCAAGTAGTCTTAGATGAGAATTCTGCAATTCTGTGCTTAGCAGTTTGCAAAGAACAAAGGTTTTTTAAATCCTTTTGCTAATAGCACATACAAGAAATAGCAAAACTGAAACTCACAACCCCAGGAAGGAGTTACAGAAAACCAAACACTACCAGTGGCCATCATTAATATGGCATTATGATTCACAGATGAAAAATAGAAAAGGAAAAAAAAAAAGTCAAACCAGAGCATAAAAACTAAGTTGCTTTCTGGATATCACAGGTACAGAATTTTTCAAGACAGTGAGTGTATGAAAAATACCCCAATATTTTGGAAGCAAATCCTGACTCATTCCGAACAAAACGGGCTCCCAATCAGAAAATGCCTGAAGCATCAAAGCAAATTTCTGAACATTTCAACATTTCAAATTAGAAAATATCCCAGAGTAGCTAGTATAAGCATGCTCAAGCCAAACAAGTAAAGGAAACAATGTGAACAGAGGACAGAATTGCTTTCGTTTGGGGGTGGCATGGTTAATTGTCTTGACCAAAGTAAAAATTATCCCAGCAAATTTTAAAAAGGAATGCAGAGAAGTCATAATGAAACACTGGAAGAGCTGACAGTCACAAATGATCACAGCACTCTGTGAACTGAATTTGCTGCTGTATTGTTTCTACAGACCAGTGCACTGATGCACCACAGTGAAGGTTTCCTCTCTCAAAAAGCTTCACAAGTTGCCTTTGTAATCTTAGTGTCACCATTTGAGTTATCCAATAAACAGTGTGAAAAAATAATCTGACTTAATGATTCAAGAGTGGGCACAAGATTAAAATTTTCTGTTCCACATTTTTACAGTCATGACTGTAAAAGTTGCATTGGCACTTCCACAAATGTCAGTTTCAAGCTTTGACACAAAAATAAGTACTGATGTCATTTGCTACAAATGTAGTAATGGATTATGAAGAAGTGATGAGCAGATATGTGAGGAAAAGCTAATTATATGGGTTACACTGATAGTTATAGGCTGCAGGCTCAAAATATTTTCATCCTCTTTATTACTTTTGATACGCAAGATCTCTTTAGACCATTTCTAATCACCGGTGTAGCACAGCTTAGGTAGAACTGCAACATGTTGCTAATGGCAACAGCAGTGGTTTCACATGTTTATTTCACTAGAACATGTTTCACCTTGGAATTCTCCAGCTGGACTTGGATAATGGGCAGACTTCAGAGGTGTCGTGGAACTCCCACTGCTTTCAGCAGTGCTGCACCAGCTCCTACTGAAAGTCTACTCTGATTGCTGCTCTGTTTTCAAGTAAAAATTGTAGAGATGACATTGCCCTTCCTGGAAAAGCATTCCCACACTGCAGAGACAACCCCCACGAAGGCACACACATGCTTGATGTAGGACAGGCACCGTACCTCATTCCTTCTGTCGATCTGTTCTGGTAGTTGCGGTACAGCTGGGGGACACCCAGCATGGCCTCAGTGAACACTGCAAGGAAGCCCAGCGTTTCCACAAAGAGGGAGGAGTCCAGCCACAGGTAAGTGATGTAACCAGTCACACCAGTGAACGTGAGGACGCACTGCACATAGTCTGTAAACTTGCTCCAATGCCAGAAATAGTTCAAGTCAAAATCTGCAACAGAACAGGAATGCAAGAAGAATTAAATATGTTTTCCCAACCAACTCAATGTTAATCAGGGTGGAATTGAACTGGGAAGCATAAGGGAGCCACAGTCCATGGCGGAAGGGGTTA
The DNA here is from genome assembly GCA_024865655.1 of Emberiza elegans. Lineage (NCBI taxonomy): Eukaryota > Metazoa > Chordata > Aves > Passeriformes > Fringillidae > Emberiza > Emberiza elegans. Next base: position 60,920,392 of record JALJVW010000206.1, read on the forward strand.
GTAGAAAATGAGGGATAGGATTAAAAAATTAAAACAAAACAACCAAACTTGCAATCACCCCCACCCCACCTGCACCCCAAAAAAATCCCACAAACCCAAGAAAAATAAAAAATAATAGTTCTGATTTCAAAATCATTTTTTGGGGGGTCGTCAAGAAGAAACAATAGCAATAGAAAATAAACAATAAAGCAAAGGCTTGAAAGCCAACAAAGTATTTACAAAGATAACTTTTTAAAAGTAAGCATTTCAAAAATACCTTCCTATCAAACATGAAGGACTCTGGATACTGCTCTAGTGGAGCTGGCATAGGAAAGGTTTCACAAAAACCTTCCAGTACTAATAACAGGCCCCAGGCACCACAGTGCAAGCATTCTTTCTCTTAGGTCATTATCTCTGCCTTCCAAGTGCCTCAATCCAAGCATAGATTTTTGCTTAGAAGTTCACCTGAAGTCCACAGCTCTGTTCCCTGGTGCAGTGCAGCTGTCTGTGGGGAAGGGCAAGATGCCAGTGCAGCTGCTACAGTTTTACTGAGACAGGTACAAGACTGAGGCAAGATTTTCCCTGGAAAAAAGCCTCTCACAGACATCACCACTTTCACTTCTAGGACAAAACTTTGCTCTTGCCTTTGCCAGCACCAAGAAGTGCAGGTGTAGCACCCATTTCTCCATCCATCACAATGAAATGCTCAGCCACAGAATGCAATATCCCCTGTTGAGGGAAGGAGAGAAGGAACAAACCAACCATGGCACTTGCTTAGTACATTAACAGTGCATCATTGGAAGACACCTAGCAGTCTTATTGATGAATAATAAAATACACAACCCCATAGCAATTGATTGTATAGCAATTTAACAACTTCATTTTTAACAAAAATGCTACAATAACTGTTTGTTAGCAGGTGCTGTTCCTGCCTTCCTTTCATAGAAGCCTACTCACCTACTTTACACCAACTGGACTCTCTGAACTACCAAGGTGATGAACTACTATTCTAAAAGGGACATTACAACCAGCCTAAAGCTGTGCAACACAAGCACATCACTAGAAGATCTCCATGGCTGTCACTTCAGAAGTAGTCGAGAAAGCCACAGAAATAGTGCCACTGCTAACTCAAGCAAGGAAGACATTGACCTCCACTGACTAACACTAACAGAAAATTCAGTGAGATGGGAATATAGGCACTTGGCTGCCTCAGGATACATACACACACCAAGTAATAGTTTTATATTCTGCATCTCTTCATACCTTCATATCAGTATCAGTCTGGCCCTCAGACACACTTTATTAGCTATTCTAGTTTTAGTACTTGGCAAACCCTCACCTCAGGACACCTCCTGAATGCACCCAGCTGAACAGTTTTATTTTACCACCAAAGAGGAAGGCACAACTGGCCAGGAGCCATACCCAACAGGCAGTATTATCAGCCATTATCCAAAATTGAATAAAATGACCTGGAGCAAAACCACTGTCAATGAAAATGTTGACTTTCAGTATTTTATGGTAGTGGCTTCTCAGCCTCAGAATTCAGAGACACAAGACTAAATAAAAGACCCAGTGCTGGCACAGCCCAAACCACGTGAGCCTTGTGCATTTCTGGAGCTTTGTGAAGGCTTTCCTTTTTGGAGATGAAGGGCCCATGGCCCTTCACTCACTAAACCTTTCTACCAGCTGTCACATTCTTCCTCCTGCGTTCTCCACATGCTCAAAGATTCTTTTCAAAATACCAATCCCTGGACACCAAATCCTTATTTCCCCAGTTCATTTTCATAATAGAGATCAAAGAACTAAAACTACATTGAAGGAACAGAAGCTTAGGAAGTTCATAAAACCAAAAAAGTCAACAGTGCCACAGTATCATGAGGCAAGCTACAAAATCCATGGATTCATGCCAACACTTGAGCATAGATGAGAAAAATACTATGTGAAACAGTATTTCAACTGAAGCAAGAGAACTAATTACTAGTACAGAGACCCTATTTTGCTCAAAACTACCATGATGCTAGATAATTTCCATTTCACTGTAGTAGTTTATAAGTTCTGGTCTCTGCTATAAATTTTGCTTGGCAATATAGTTAAGAAAGAAGGGAAGAAGGGAAGAGAAGACAAAAGTGATAAGAGCAATCATAACCTTGGTAACAGTTTTGCAGAAAAACATCTGAGTTATTGTAAAAACAACCCAATATCTAATCACTAATTGCTCTACTTAACAGATGTATTCTCCAGATGCAGCAGTCTATTTCAGGACACTAAACCTCACCACACTGCATTACAAAAACAAACAAAAAAGTAGAGAATGAAACACCTGACTTTCCATAAGGGTTGTAGTTTCTTTAGCCCTTATTTGAACTGCTAAAATGTATTGCCACATGATTTCTTCTTTTTATCCAAGGCTAAAGTTTACTTTCTTTGAAAAATGGTTCCAAAAATTCAGAGGGAAAAAAGTCACAGACCCATCACTTCAAGGTCTGGAAATAAACTGTGACTCATTTTTCCAAGTGGCTCCCTTCTCAAGGGGATCCAAACACATTAGTTCTGCAATGGGAGTGATATTTTTTTAAAGAAAAAAAAGTTGATTCTGCTGAATACAGTGACAGGTATGTGCAAAAAAAAATCTTAAATGCTTTTTAAAAAGTAGTTTTAAAAACAGAATAAAATTCATGTGTGTGCAAACCAGTCCTATTCCAAGAAGACAGGCAGAAAACACCAATCCCTGTCCCAGACCATGTCATCTGATATGTATAATGGAACAAAGTTATACATATCATTGCAAACATTATTCATGTTTGAAGAAAAGTATGAATAATAAATATCATATTGGGATTTTTGCTCCCCCCATCATCTCTTTTCCTTAGAATGACAAAACAAGAAATCCCCTGTACTACCATTTATTTCTAGCAAACACCTTAAAAACTATCTAAGTTAAATGTGGATGCGTATCTTTGCGCTCCCTGAAATGGGAAGGCACTGCCTGCACAGCTCACTGCATTCTGTCCAGTGAGAAATCCCTCACATGGGTTTGTAAGTACACTCAGCTGATGTAGTTCAAGCAGTAATTCCCAGTCATTAACATCCTGTGTGGATCAGAATTAGCATTACCGTGATGAAAGGTACTGTATTTTATTACCCATGGCTGAGCTTTTTAAACCACCCAGTGAATTGCATTTTAAGCACGTTAATCCATTGATAGATGAGAGATTTATGTTGGAAAATCCTATTAATGCTGGGGGAAGGAGCAGCTCAGTAGGTTTTTTGTGCAGTGACTAGAGAAAACTCTACACAGCTTGAGGGTGAAGAAGGATGAGATTAAAAGACCTCCTCTGGGAGGCACTCTGCATGTCAGAGATGAAAAATGTAAAGCAGGCGAGAGACAGCATTGTAAATAACAATGGTTATTACCAGTCGGGCCAAAATACAAGTAGTAAATTCAAGATTCTGGTGTGGGACAGATGCCAAATGACACAAAGAAGAGCCCAGAGTATCAACTTTCAAGTGAGGATGACACAGAGGTCCAAACCGTTACATTATTTTTAGTCAAGAAACATTTTATACCAAGCCGGATACCATGCTAGTTCCTTTTGGGAAAGTGAAGCAAAGACTTTGACATCCTAAAAATTATTTACCGTAACTCTCTATTTCTCTTACTAGTTGCAACTTATTTTGTGCCTTGACATAATTCTGTACCTACATCCTTGCACTACATTTACTTACACTTGTCCTTAGACATTTGACCCAGCTCCTCCATTTGGTTCCTAGTTTTGAGGTCAAGGAAAAGCTTATCATTTCCCCTGCCTGTCTTTGCAAGGTGGGAGAGTTTGCGTTTGAGCCCTCTGTATAGCTTTGACAAGGAAATAAACTCTTTTCTTCTTACGAAGGTTGCTGGTTTTACCCTCTCTCCCACTCCCTACTGAACGCCATTACATCACAGTCACTCACCCAAACTGCCTCCTGTAACTAAACTCTTGACCTCTTGTATGAAAAGCACTGCTCACTAACTCCTAAGAGCATGCTCAGCAGTCTCCACCCCTGAGTGCCCTTCTAAAGAGATGACTCAGTAGTTAATCCTCCTACCCCTTGGTACACAGCTAATTCTCATGTTTTGTGAGACTGTGGGGCTGTTCAAAGCATATCCAATTTCCATCATCTGGCTGTCAACCACCGTGCCTACCCACCTGACCTGTTCCTGCCACACAATCAAAGGAGTCCAGCCCGAGCTCTCAGATGTCCAACGCCTCCCTCAACAACACTGCAATCCAAAACCTGGCTTAGATGCTGTGAAAGAGCCTGATAACAGCAATATATCCAACCTGGAACAGTTGCAAAATGCAGCCATGGCTGGCAATTATTTCAGATTATTATCCATTCTCTGTTTCCTGTAAAATGTGCACACTTTGAAGATGCAGAAGCCACAACCTGCAATACTCTGTGCTGCCTGTGGGTCTCAGCCACTGGGCTACAGTACAACACTCTCCCCCTCATTTGTCCTTCTGCTTGTCTCTAGAACTCGTGGTCTCTGCTGTAAAAGGGGTTCAAGCTCTGAGCTGCAAGCAAATATGCTGGTGCTCCTCATCCCAGCTCAGCTACAACAGAAACTCTTTGGGCAGCTGGAAGATGCAGACTTGTATCCCCAGGCTGACAAAAGAAACTATCTCAACCTCTCACTTCCAATGAGTGCTCTAAGCTATACACAGCTCCTGCACTCAGCAGTGGCATCTTAAAAATAAATTTTTCCACATTCTCTAAAGAGGACTTGCAAGGCACCTGCCACAAGAGGTTGGGCCCAGGCAGTGGATTCTGAAAAGGAGACTTTTACACTTCCAGTTCTTCAGCTGCAGCAAATCCTCAGACATTTGCCTCAGGCATTATCTGTCTCCCTGACAATCCTGATTTCAGCTGTCTCATCTAAAAACAGCAGCAGGATTGCAGAGCAGCATGCTGGCTAGCACTCCTTACCTTGCTTATTCTGAGCAGCTCCCAGACAGAGCCTGGGTTTCTCTGATGCTCTGTTCTTAAATTCCTGAGTATCCCACAGGGCACCAGGAAATAACTGGGGTGTAAAGGGCAGTAACACTACACATGATTGCTACTGCATGATCCAAAACTTTTTCTCTCACTCTCATCATCCACATACCCAGCTAGGCATCCTTTCCTTCCAGAAAGAAGAAGGAAGAAAGGAAGCAGCACTACAGACAGACAGTGAGAACTGATACATTTAGATTTTCTTTCCTCCTTTTTAAAGAACTGATAGAAATGTGCAAATGCTGTCTGAACCCAGCATTTCCACTCATTGGGACTGAGAAAGAACTTGTTATCTTTCACTCATGGTACAAAAGACAAGAAAGGAGAGCTTAGCACGAAAAACTTCTGGCTCTAATCCAAACCACAGTCTTTTTGAAAGGACACTGTCTATAAACAGACAATGCTCTTCATCTCCATTCCTTCAGGCCCAAAACCTAGCAACTTCTCAAACTGAGTTACTTTTAGGTATCTGCTCAGCCCTGTCAGCATCTCTCAAACATTCCCTTCTATCTGGTCTTCACACTGACCCTGTCCTAAACATTGTCAACTGTTCCCTCTCTAGCCAATGCAAGATGGGAGCAAAACATTCCAGAGGGTCTTGAACCTTTTCTGAAAATATCACCCCAGCCTATACCAAACAAATTACTCTCTTCCAATGAAATCCATTTTTGACATCCCTTGGCTCATACAGTGCCTTCTCTTGCCCACATTTAGACAAATGTCAGCTCATTAAAGCCACTCGTCTTAGTATCTGACTCTCCCTAAAGGCCCAGCATGAGTCCTCTAGTCAACAAAAAGTAACCAGATTTTCATGTGAGAGGGGGAAAATGTCAAATCCTAATCACACAGAAAAAGGCTGAAAGCCTGACCCACACAAACCTTAAAGATTCATACAAAGAACTTTTGTTTTTAAAAGCTCAATGGAGCTTTCAGTACTTGATGAGGGAGAGAACACCTGAGATTAGAAGTTCAAGTGTTATGAAACCTCCTCTACATCAAAATTATCCCTATCTTTCCTCAGTCATCTTCTCTAGTTTGAAGGCAAGTACCTGCCTTAGTTTTCTTAGCCTTATTTTAGGTAGCTTCACAATCTTCTAAAATCTTCTACACTGGGTCTCCGTTTTGTCACATCAGGTTCATGTTTTTTCTGTGCTATCAGGATTATTACCCACTCTTCTTCCTCCTTCTCAAAAACACTACACATAAGTGGGCTGACATTTTTTCAGCGCTATCCTGCCCATCCAGGGCTTCTCACTCATATTCCACACTGTCTCCCAGCACACACCTACAAGCATCAGCAACTGCTCTATCTTTCCCCTTCGGGTTCTGCAGGGTCCACTCTACCTCTTCACCAAAGGTAATTAGCAATTGCCCAGTTAAGAAACACAGGTGAGTTACAACTACTTCAGAAAAATCTGACACAAATGCACTAGTATATTTGAAAAAGTCAAACAATCCACACTCTATTTCTTAATGTCTTGCCTTTCCCATTAATGTGCTATTTCCCTGATTTTACTGTCTTCCGTTTAAGGGAACCTTTGAATACCACTTAGCACAGTGGTCTTCACTAGAGATAATTAGCGGTAACACCTATCTTGACTATTTTGTGACCCTTAAAGAGCAGCATTTTAAAAGTTACAATTTATTCTGAAAGTTTTACCACTGCTGCTAACAAAACAAATGACAATAGGAATGAAAAGCTAAATCAAAATATCCATACCCTGAGCACCTTCTGTGCAGCTGACAGCCTTTGCTGTGCTATCTGCAGTATAATTTGCTTTGTACACAGCTTCAGTTTATGGGAGTCTCACAGTGAAGAAGAAAAAAAACTGTAGAGAAAAATGCAGTTATATAAACCCACAAAATTAGGTTGACCTTTACCTCATCTTTAAGAATTCCCACTGTCTTACAAAAGGATGCAGAATTGTTTACATTAGTTGTGCCACACTGATACCAGCCCTGTCAATATTTTAATTTATGTGTTTAAACCTAAATATGCCTGCATACACATACATGCCTCTTCCTCACAGCACTGCTGATACATAAGCATGAAAAAGAAAGCAAAATTATAAAAGCAAGCAGGGGAGAACAAAAATTTTTTGTTCTAATGCAGAGGAAGTTTTAGCAAGTATAGTATCTGTGAAGAAGGTTCCAACTGCTGGGCTTGGAAATTGCTGGTGAATGCCAGTTAAGCTGGGAAATCCTCATGGAGCAGTACAGCTCAGCTCAGCCATCTCTGAACATCACTGCAGAATAAGTGTAACCCACCTGGGGGCAGGCAGAAGCAAACTCCTACCCCAATCCCTCCAACAAAAAGCATGCAGAAGAGTACTCCGCACTTCTCTTCTAAAGCAAGGACATTTCTTGAGTTTCTCCAGATGGAAGATGCTTTCAGGCAATTTTGCAGCAGGTACACATGCAACCCCCCTATCACTGTACCTTGTGCAACATATGCTAAATAAATTCTTTGCTTTCAAGTCCAGCTGAGAGAAAGCACTGGGTCTCTACTACTGGTGTGCTAGCAGGCCAGTAAGATTAGGAGAAGAAAAAAAGACAACAGCCACCAGCACAAACATGCCAATATTGCTACAAGAGCAGTGCACTTAACTTAAGGCTCTACGTATATCTAAATCAAGGTACTTACAGCTCTATATTCCCCTGTAAAGACTTGCTTCCTCAGTAGCATCACTACTGCAACTCCCTACTGTGCTACTGCTACACTTGCCTGTTCAGTACAGAAGTCTCTCCTTTCTATTCCAATGTACTGACTGTTCTTCCTAGTCATTGCATTCATGAGATAGTCTCAACAGCAGGCAAAAGTGGCAATTATGACCAATGAAGGAAAACAGCCTAATAACTAGGCAGATCATGGGGCTTGGAAAGCCACTGGAATAAGACAGATATGGCAGCTTATTTCTGTGTGCTACAGAAATCAGCTCTGTATTTGAAAGGTGGTGTGAAAGCAGCATGAACAGCTCTAGAAGCCATGTGACTCAGAAGGAGCATGGACCCCAGGAGGAAATTCTCCTCTAAAGTTGCAGCAGTGGCAATGAAATGGAAAGCCCAGGGAATGCTACAGCAGAGTTCTGACGACTCTGGGCAGCTGCTGCCTTCACTACAAATACTCCCAATTCTGCTCATCTCCTACACCAGGAGCATCAAAAACCCCAGAGCAAGTCAAACTAACAAAGTTCCACAACCCTTTACCCTCAAGGCAGAGCTGTGAAGTCAGGTCTCTGCTCCCAGCTGCGCCAGTGATGGAGGCGGCAGATAAGAGATAAGCTCACTCTTCTTTTGGCCAGATATGCCTTTCTATGCTAACTATAGAAAGAGACTTCTTTTTTCTGACAGCAAGATAAGCAGGGATGATGAGAATGTCACAGCAAGAAGAACATGTAGTACCAAGTCTCTATTTCTACAATAATTTTAACAATATTTTACACTATCATCTGCACAGTTTATCTAAGATATCACCCACAGCCCTAGCAGGCAATATACAGAGGCCTCCAAAAAAGACTAAAATGCAGTAAGTTAAGCATTGCAGAGCGTTGACTCTAAGATTCTTGTAGTTGGGAGCTATAAACTCTCTATGAAAACAGTTTAATTTATTTTGAATATTACTGAAACTTACTCTTTGCAGCTTAAGTCTCAGAAGATATCAAGACTACTATAATATTAGAAACAATATGCCCTTTCTTATTTAAATACTGTAATTAAAGAAATGAATAAAAGTTCTTCTAAACATTACAAAACCAAGCTGCGCATTAGACCAGATGCAGTTTGACTCAGATTCCACTGTGCCAGAGATTACAATGTCAGGTTGCATGAATAATGCAGCAAGTTACTCCCAGAAACTCTGGAAGTAACTGCCAGGTAAGACTTTACCATCTTTTGAACTGCAGATCTCTGAGAACAAAGCTGATAAGTGATCCCTCTTTTTCAGCCTTGCCTGAGCTTGACTTGCCTGAGACCCTATCTCCTCTGTTGTGAAGACACCACAAAAAGAAGGCATTTGTGATTTTTTTTCAGACACTAAAGTCAGCATGTGTAAGTATGTTCACAACTCATCTCCTCATTTAGGATTTTTGGTGGCAAGTTTAATCCTTGTTTCCTAGGTAACCCACCCCAGCCAAAACAAATTCTAGCCCCCAAACTGGCCCTAGTAATTTAGTGTTCAAGCAGAAGAATGCCCTGTGCCACTGCCTCGTTTGCTAAAACAATGTGGCCTGCTAAACATCTCTTGGCCATTACCTCAGTTAACCTCAGAATAACCCATTCTAGTATTGATAGTTGAATACTTTAAAGTTATCACGGGCATGGATGAAATTGTAGGAAGCTTTCACCTCTTTTTTTCACTTGCCTCTCTCCTCTGCCCAGTCCTTGCTACACATATGAAAACGTCAGACAAGTTTTCTTTAACTATGTGAACAGCATTACAAAGATGCTAATATCTCAAAATGATGGCACAGACTACTCCATTGCATAGAGCTTCCTTCCAAATATTTATTATAGTCAATAATAATAATAGGGTAGGCTGGTGAAAAAGAATCCCGTATTTTAAAAAAAAATCCTGTTTTCTCAATTTTTGTTCTATGTTGGAATAAAAAGAAAGACTTTGGGAAATCTGAGGGAGGATGAAGAGAGAGGCAAACATACAGATGAGATCTGAGAAACCAGTTTAAACTTTTAACGTCTCTGATTTGAATGAAGGACCTTCCATTTAAGTTTTTTCCATGTCCTATGGCAGCAGGTCATGAAGGTATTACCCACCCAGGTCTGGAAGCATCTGCTATATTCTGACCAATTTTGACCAAATTCATTAAAATAATTTATGTATCTGTGTTTGTGAAGACGTGACCATTCACTGGCGACAATCTTTATCCCCAACAATCAATTCACGAATTTCAGGCCAGGAGTAGCAAAAATATTTCAACTTATAACTTCTCATTTATTACAATAAATATCATTTAAGTGTAAAGGTGACTATGGAAATTCATCTGCTATTAAAAAAAAAAATATATATATATAGGTAGATAAAGTTGGCAGTAATTCCAATCTCCATGTAACTTCCTAGGGTAAAGGGAATAAAAGGATTTCTGGTAGCAGGTTTTCCAAAACCTCTGTGCCTTCAGTGTCCCCTCACAACCATTAAACTAAAACTGGTTACAAGCTCACACAGTGTTCCCTCACAGTCATTAAATTAATCTGGTTACAAGTCTGCACAAATCTAAATTACTGTATATACAGGCACCGAACAGCAGGAATTTCCACTGCACTAGCAGGAAGAATTTACAGGACGGGAGACCAGTAGAGAGTTTCACTTCAGTGTTTGCAGACTGCCTTACTGATTACATCACTTGTAACTGGAGGAGCCAAGTGAGACAGAGCTTCCCTGAAACACAATCTCCCCTTCAACTTCCCAGCTGATTAATTTGACCAGAGACAAATCCCTGTTTTCACGAGAGCAGCGGTTTTTTTTATGTAAGGTGCACTTCTGAACACCTTTTTATGTAAGGTGAATTTTCTGAACACCTTGTGCCTGCAGTTCAATGCTCCAAAGCTAAAAATCCTTCAAGACATAGATCATAGATCAAAAGGTAGTTGATTTAAATAAGTGGCTCTGTAATGAAGAGTTTGGTGGTGATACAGGTGTGCATTCACAAATTGTTCCCATTTCCCAGCAGAAGTTTAAGCTCTTCTTATCCCCCTTACTCTCTAACAGTTCAGTTTAGTTCCCTGAGGCATTTCCCACTGAAGCTATGAAATGTGTGCTTTTTACTTCCTTTTTTTAAGATTTCACACACAGAAGAAAAGAACAAGCCTGCATTTTAAGCAAGATTGGTTCACTTATTTGGTTCAAAACATAATCCCACAAACTGTTCTGTCAGTACAAGTGAGGGGGCAAAAATGAGTGGGGGAAAAAAGAGGATCAAGAATATCTTCAGAATTGCTGCTAAGCATCCTGGCACCCAGCCATTGCTAGAGTTAAAAGACTTTGGCTATTATGCCTTTTTACAAATATTTTTACTTTTAAAAAGGACAACGAAAGACCCTCAAACCAAAACAGGCAGAAGAGAGTGCACTGGAAGTGCTCACCAGAGAGATGACTTTGCCACCACAGGGCACCATCCTTTTATCCCTGGCCAAGTGATTCTGGGATTTGCCCTCCACTGCTGTTGTCCCTTTCACATTGTGTACTCAGGAGTGCGGGGATGTGGAGAATGATGACAGATGAACCATAAACAATGAGCTGCAAACAACAATCCTATCCACAAAATCCTCATTACATTTCTGAGTTCTGCTGTGAAGAAATAGCGAATTTCTTTCAGGGCTGATCAGTTCTTTAACATCTACTGTATACAAAAATTTAATGAGGTACTTGTGTACAAGACTATTTTAAGCCATTTCCATATTAAGTTTGCTCTCTTCCCTAAGTGCAGTTACTTGTTCTACTACAACCTACTCTCAGCAGGGGGTGAGGAAAGGCATTAGGGAGTAAATAGTGTCTCTGAAGACACAGTAAAAAATCTAAGGCAGAAGACATTTTCTTAAAATAACTGCTCCTGATTTTTACATGCAAAGGAGTGCAAAGACAAGAAAGGGCAGCAGTGGAAAACACTGACAATAAGCAAGGAGTATGGTACAAATGGACAAAAAAAAATGGGGGTGACAGGAAGCAGAGAATGTCAAGACCAGCAACTGGTTTTTTTCAAAGGCTATACAAACTTGAGGTAAGATGGGGAAAAAATTTACCTCCAAACAACTGCAGTTTGTGACACTTCCAAAGCAACCTACTAAAAAGCCACTTTAAGAAACGAGAGGATGGCATAATTTTTATTATCATAGAGATACATGTCACGTTTTAAAGCTTAGCTACGCACACATGCACACACAAAAAACACAGCAAACTTGCAAGGGCTACTGAGGTCTGTGTAACACCAAAGCAGTCTATGTATTTTAGAAACAGCAGCACTGGACCTGATTTTGATGGGGAAAAAATCCTGACACTCATACCTTACACAAAGAAACAGAGATGTTCTGAATATTTAAAATGTTACATCTCCAAAATTCTCTTCAGACTTCTGAGTTGCAATGCGTAATAGTAAAAAAAGACAGCTTTAAGTAGCTCTTAAAAATAAAAAATGTTTCCATGAAATACTCAGGATCTGTCTTCCTTTCATGGATTTCTATTTCTCCATGGTGTTGTTCAGGATGAACAAGACCCTTTTTTGTAAACATACAATGCAAGTAAAAATAAATCCGTCAGAAGTGAATTCTGGGATTTGGAATCTTTCCCCCACCCATGGGAGGGGACATAGGATCCTGATGCAGAGATGTAATGCATACTGATCACAGAGCAGAGCAAAGAGAAAGTAGGGCACATAATAAATGCATCTGAAAGGAGACCTTCATAACTTCAGGAATAATGGTGGTATAGCTGCTCCCTCCTATAGTTGCCGCAGTTGTTTCCTTCCCACATGGAGGGAAACATGCTGTTTACTAGTAATACAAGTGTTAGGAGGGAGACTGTGTACACCCTGCCCCTCACCATAAATTCACAATTCTCTAAAAAAGCCACCTTTTCTGCTGCTGATTTGAGACCATACAGGAAGCAGCTTCTCACAAAGAGCTAAGTTATATCCTTTCCTCCCAACCTTGCTCAGTGTTATGTCACCTCCTCCTACAGACAGACTGCACACCATTCCCTTAGTTATAACATTCAGAAGCTAAAAACATTTGCTCTGAAGCACAAAACAAAATCAAATTTTGAAATGTGATTATGCAGACTTCTGATGACTTCTATATTTGTCAGCCTATTAACATCACTTAAATCACTACTGCATAGCTTTAGTGAGTCAAATACTACATCTGAAGAATTACTGGCTGGTGCGCTGGAGCCAGAGCTTAGAAGGCTTTGTCTGCTTCTGCAAGAACAATTTTTATACTTTTTCAGTTTTGCTTAGTAAAAAATCTCATTTATTCTCACAACTGAGAATAAGAAACTGATTGGAGCTAACATCTGCTTTGTTCTGGTGTCTTTGAATAGCAACTGAGAGTATAAAAAATTGAGGAAAAAAAGAGTAAATTAATTTTAGTAAAAATCTATCTGAAAATAATATCCACTTCATTTGTTTTTTAAAAAGAAACATTTCCAAAAAATGAACCTTCAGAACAAACACTGCAGTTCATTTACCTTTTTATAATTTAAATTAAGTCATTTTGCATTTCTATTTTAAATCAATTTTCAACCCAAGGAGTTTGCTATAAGTTACAAGTAAAAGTAACGCAATATTTGATCATTTGATTAATTTTTAAGATGATAAGAAATATAATTTAAATAGATCATTACTAAAACATAGTTATTCTATTTACACGTATCGCCACATGAACCAAACTTTCTTTAGTAAATACACAAAATAATTTATTTTATTATCATATTTCTTGCTTGGTAATTTAAATCATTATTTGCAAAGGCAGCTCCAACACTAACCTTTCTTTGCACTAAGAGAAAAAAAAACATACTTTCCTCTTCAGCTTTAATGAAGCAGAGTGGTTGGAAGTGAAAAGGAGATGGTTTGGGCCTTGAAACAGGAAAAACAGTTGGTGGGACACAACTCTGAAGTGAATTCAGGAACTGGTATGACCTACAAGTAATCCTTCCCCCTTAATTCTGCCTGTTCCTTGACACAATGTCCTGTACACCTTCCCAGCAGTCCTAGCTGCCATCTGGAATGTGGCTATAAGCCAGCACTGCTCTACACTGTGCTAACACACCTCTAAATGTCTAAATAATTTGCCCCAATTTCTAATGCAACCTGAAATAATCTATATCAGGTGCATGCAGTAGTAAAAAGTATCAAGCTGGAAGGCAGGGCAAAGATGATGTACTGCCTGTTTCTGAAAGTTGACTGTCACATCTCAGTGCAGATGAGGACAGTTGATACATAGACCAAATCTGCTCCATTGCAGCACTCCCATCAAACAGCTTCACACTTACTGCCAAGGTCTGCACCACTTCCCATAACAATGCCCACCTCCCCAACACACAGGAACAGAACCAACAAATAATTTGTAAACAAGTTTCTTCTCTTGAGCATTCCACTCTTTGGGCATCTGTTAACTGCCAAACAACAGAAGTGACAACTTGGCATCCACACCAGAAGGGTGTTTGGTTTGGTGTTTGCTCTTCAACACACCTTGGTTCATAAAAAATTATTCCAAATATAAAAGTAGACAAAGTCAACTGTGAACTTACTATTGCAAAAGAAAAACCAGTAAGTAAAACTTCACAAGGCAGGCAGCTTTCCCTGACACAGTGCTGATCTCAGCACCACAGAAGGCAGCATTCATCTCATCAGACTTGAGATCTGGAGTCCAATCCACCAGACTGAGCCTCAGATTCAGGCCCTTTGCAATTCATGGGGAGAGACTGGCTTGCCTTCAGCTTCTGCAGGCCACTCAGCAAGTCATGGATGCCTTTTTCTATTATGGAAAACACTGAGATTTCAGGTGTTTCTCCATCCCAAGTCAGGAAAAAATAATCACACTAACATTAAAAGATAGGAAACCAGCAGTACCTAAACAGCCTAAAGGGTTAGGATGCAGACTTCAGGCTCCCACTGAGGGTTTTCTCTCCCCTGTCTGCAGCCTGGCTTACCAAGAAACCATCAGAGCCATTTTGCTCACACTTAATAAACTCAGAGTTATCCGTGCAAGCAGGAGCCTCCACCTCAGTCTCTTGTATCCCATCCAAGTGCCATGATACTGCTTTGCAGCCTGTATAACTGGAGTGCTCAGCTCCAGTCTTCACAGGGCTAAAAAGGGGCAGAGACAGAAACAAACTAAATGGGCAATGAGGGCTAAACAGAGCCAACTGCATGCATCTTCTTGTGGTGGCAACAGGGGATCAAGAACACACAGGAAAGCAGGAGCACCTAAGCCCCCTGCCCTAATTCATCCTTTCTCAGCATTCACATGGAATACAGAGTACCTAGGTTCCACTGCTTCATTTTCCTGCTTCAGAGATAGGACACAAAGTAGGATTTCCCATGTCATCTGTTAAAAGCAAACAGACAAGGGAGAGTGTCTTAAGATCTCTCTTCTCTCTCACTTGAATTGTCCTCCTAGAGTTTGAAAATCCTTTTCCAATTAACATTTGGTGCATCACTGCTTGCAAAGTGGGGGTGTGCAGTGGAGAGAAAATGGGAATCTTTCAGAAAATAGAGTTATCACAAATTGTTTTCAGTCCAGGATGGTCAGTGTACTGCATTACAGGCTAAAAGCATGACATCTGTGTCACAACAGAAAAGGGTTTATTTTGTTTTCTGTTCATACAGCAATGAAAATGGCAAAGCACTGATGTTTCAGTGACTTTCAATCTCCAGCATCAGGAAATGTCTTGTTAAAATGGCATTATTTATAAGAGCTTCAGAAGCATTGATTTATTTATTTATATTCCTATTTCTAGCTTACTAGAAACTAGTAACTTCATATTCTCAGTGATTTTTAAATAATTAAATATAGCTAATAAAATATATAGGACATAAAATGAAGTGAAAAAATCCATCAGGCTGTGTACAACAATCACACTGTACCTTCAGAATTACCTCCACATACAGTTCATAGAGCAAATTATGGCAGCTTAGACATCCAAGGTCACACCTGCCCCGTGCAGCATTTTAACTACAACCAAGTGGGTGCTGCCACCCTGCCCAGCACTTAAGGTCACCTCATTGTCCATTCCTCCCACTGCATACAGCAGTGGGTACGGTTATCTCAGCAGGCTCATTTCCAACAGAAGGCCCTAACATATCAAATGAGCTTTCTCAAGTGACAAAATCTCCCTTTCCAAGGGAGTATGGTTAGAGAGTCAGCAGCAGAAAGTGAGTGCAAGCCATGCCCCATCCCCTGTACATGACAGAACTTTAATACTGGCAGATGTTGACTCTGATGACAGGCTCATTTGTTGAATTGTTGATTCCATACCACTTACCTAAATGCAAAGACAAGGTTCTTTAAAAACTCATGAAATCTACAAAATCTGGATGTTCTAGAAACGTAAAAATGTGTTGCAACCAGAAGTTTTCTCCCTAGCAAGCTGCCCAGACAATCTATTATGTCTGAGCAGGCAGTACTGGGCAACAGTGCTTCTTTAAGTACACACCATGCCAGCCAGTGCTATAAACTACTTAGGAAACTAAAAAAGCAAACTATCAATGTATCTGTACTAACAATTAAAAGCCCCTCAGCCTGAAAGTTTATTCTGAAGTCTGTGGGGAGTTGAGTCACACTTTAAAAATTTCTTCACTTATATCTTTTGCACTGAACTGGCAACTTGGTCATCATCTAGAAAATCAACATTTCTCTTCTCACTTTTTTGCTTACAGAAACTGAAAGAGAGCTGGCAGGCAGCAAAGCAGGACATCACCATGAAACCAGATAACCAATTGTCCCCATGGCTCTAAAATCACCTCTTGCCTTCTTGCATTAATAATGCTTTAATGTGCTTTCACTGTTGAGGTCTGCCCCCTACAGCTCCTCAGGCCTGCTAGCAAAGATGAGGGAGTGAAGCAGTACCCAGGAACAGGAAAGCAGGAGTTTGTACCTAAATTTTCAAGTGACACAGATAGGATCCATGTGGGGATGTTGAGGGTGCAGGCTTATGTCTTTGCAAGGCTAGTCCATCATCTCTGAAAGATCACAGTACAGGGAGAGATTTTCTATTACAGGGGACAGGGGGAAGGAAAGGTTAAAAAATCACATGTATCTGCAAGGAGGAGACCAGGGAACTACAGGCCAATCAGGATAACCTCATCCCTGGGATGGTTATGGAAGAAGTCCTCATGGAAGTCACTCCAAAACACAGGAAGGATAAGAAAGTAACCAGGACAGCCTGCATGGTTTTACCAAGTGCAAACTGCAACTGACCAACCTGACCTTTGAGACAACAACCTTCCAGTATCTGAAGGGAGCCTACCAGGAACTGGAGAGGGACTCTTCAGCAGCTGCAGTGACAGGACAAGGAGTAATAGGTACAAATTGAAAGAGAGGAAATTTAGGTTAGATATTAGGAAGAATTTTTTTACTGTGAAGGTGGTGAGACACAAAACAGGTTGCCCAGACAGACTGCGGATGCCTGGCCAGTGCTCAAGGCCAGGCCCATGGCAGCGGGACTGGGACTAGATGGTCTTTGAAGTCCATTCCTACCCCTTAACAGTCTATGAATTCATGATTTTAAGAGCAAGAGGAGAGCAGTAGGTGTTATTTACAGTGCCTTTAACAAAGCTGCTGACAGTCTCCTGTAGTATCCTTATTAACGAATTACTGATTTGTTAGTGTACAATAAAAGAGACAGAAAATTGGTTGGATCATCAGGCTGAGAGATCTTCACCTCTCAAAGGAAAAACATACAGTTTACAACCAGTTACAAGGCAGCCCACAGTGATTAATATTAGGGCCAATGCTCTTTAATATCTTTCATTAACAACCAGGATGATGGTGAGTTCATGAATACCAAATTAGGGAAAGTAAGCAGTAAACAACTTCATCCCAATGTGAAGCAGAAGGGAAGATGCCAATCTCTTCTTTGGGTTGACCAGTGTCAGGACCTCAGGAAACAGCATGAAGTTGTGTCAGGGGAGGTTTAGTTTTGATATTAGGAAAAGGTTCTTCATCCAAAGGGTGGTTGGGCTCCTCTGAAAAGCAAGCACAGCACCAAGCCTGACAGAGTAGTGTCTGGATAACACCCTCAGGGTCACAGTGTGATTTTTGGGGCTGTCCTCTACAGGGCCAGGAGTTGGACTTCAGTGATCCCTGTGGATCCTGTCCAACCAAGGATATCGTATGATGCTATGAACTGAAGACAGCACTGCTATTCAAAGGGATCTTAGTCTGAGGATACAGGCCGACAGGAATGAAGTTCAAGTTACTGTGAGGCTGGGAAGGAATAACCACACAGTACTGCTGCAGAGAGCTGACTCACTAGAGAACAGCTTCACAGAATAGCAGAAGGTAGCATGGTAGGCAATTTGAGCACGAGTCAAAGTGCACACCTATAGTAAAGGCACTCAAATCACCTTCCAGGCTGTACAGTTGGGCAAATGTATGGCAAGGAGATGGATGGATGTGTTTATTCCTCTCTACTCAATGCCCACAAGACACATTACCTGGAGCAATTAATTCAGGGCTTCAAAGTACAAGAAAGATGCTGGCCTACTGGAGTGTGTTCCTAGCAATTTCACAGATGACACCAGGTTGGGTGGGAGTGCTGATGTGCTGGAGGCTCTGCAGAAGGATCTGGACAGGCTGGATGAATAAGCTGTGTACGACAGTCAAAAGGCCAAGCACCTTCAGTCACAACAACCCCATGCAGAGCTACAGGCTGGGACAGAGTGGCTGGAAAGCTGTCTGGTGGAAAAGGATCTGAGGGTGCCTGCCAGCTGTCAGTTGCTGAACACAAGCCAATGTGTGCCCAGGTAGCCAAGAAGGTCAATGACCCTGGCCTGCATCAGCAATAGTGTGTCCAGCAGAACCAGGGCAGTGCTTGGCCCTCTGTACTTGGCATTGCTGAGGCCACATCTCAAGTCCTGTGTCCAGTTCTACGCCCCACACTACAAGAAAGATATTGAAGTGCTGGAGTGTGTCCAGAGAAGGGCAATGGAGCTGGGGAAGGCCTGGAACACAAGTCTGATGAGGAGCAGCTGAGGGTGTTGGGAGTGTTTAGGGAGAAAAGAAGGCTCAGGGGAGACCTTCTCACTCTCTACAACTGCCTGATAGGAGGCTGTAGGCATGTAGGAGTCAGCCTCTTTTCCAAAGTAACAAGCAATAGGATGAGCAAAAATGGACTCAGGTTGGATCATAAGAGGTTTGGATTGTATATTAGGAAAAAAACTTCACAGAAAGGATTGTCAATCACTGGAACATGCTGCCCAGGGTAGCAGCTGAGTGACCACATGTGAAGGAATTTAAAAGATTAAGTGTGATTAGAGACACAGTTTAGTGGTGGGTTTGGCAGCACTGGGTTAACAGCCAGATTTGATGATCTTAAGGGTCTTTTCCAACCTAAATAATTTTATGATTCTATAAATGAGCCCAGTGGTGGGCCACCAAGATGATTAAAGGGCTCAGATATACAGTGTAATGAAGAGGCTAGTAGGACCTATTCAGCTTTAAGAGAAGGGTTCTTGCTGCCTACAGCTGAGGGGGAAGTGGATCATGGAGGCAGGCTCTTCTTGAAGGCACTTGGAGACAGGACAGCTGACAAGAAGACACAAGGTACAAGGGAAATGCTAACTAGATGGAAGAAAAACTATCATCATGAAGACAGTCAGACACTCTCACAGGTGTCAGAGAGCTTGTGGAATCTCGATCTCTGGAGCTACAACTGACCCACACAAGGCCCTGAGCAACCTCATCTAACTGGACCCACTTCAAGTAGGGAACTGGATCAAATAACTTCAGAAGACCCTTCCAAGCCAAATTTAAAGAATGAAGCTCACCATTCAGATCAAGATGTGACCAAGTTTACAAGAGCATGTGACAAGCTCAAGAAGCAGGCAATTGCAAAAGCTTCTCACCTCTACCAAAACAGCAGCTTTGCTGCACACATGCTCCCTGATGTGAAGGGTGAGCAGACAAACCAGCTGTGTCTGAACATTTAGATGTTTCATTGCTGATATTATTAAAGCACCTAATTATTCTGGGTCCCACCAAAAAGGAAAATATTTTTTCAACATCTTTGTTTATTCCCTATTTCCACAGCCCTGGAAGTGAGCTCAGCCTTGTCTCCGAGGTTCCAGTTTAGCGGCTCAGCAGACAAGTTTTGGAAACCCCAGAGCACCCTCATGTGGCTAGATGTTGCTAGGAGTTCTCCTTCCTCCACCTGAATAGTCTGAGGCACAAGCAAAATCCACGTTCTATTCACAGGTTTATCTCCCCACCACACCACCAACTGGGCACGGGTCTTACACCATAAACAGTATTTCTGCTGCCACACAGCTCTTCCAACAGACCCTGTTTCCAATCTCTTCTTCCCACCAGAGCAGAGCTGGATGATAGGCCTGCCGGATGGCTGGTCAGGGGCACCAGCAGCCAGAGCAGGCAGCCTGAGCAGCACGCTCCACAAACATGGTGCTGAACCTTGTTCCTGTGAACCTCTAGGTATAATTGCTCATGCCAGGTTGGGGAGCAACCTTCACCACCTCTCTTCTTTTCTCCCCAGACTGAAAAACAGCTTTCCCTCAACTTAGAGTAACATTGAAATTTCTTGGCAGCAGATCAAGACTTTTTTTTTCTCCCCACTCACCTTTTTTTTTTTTTTTTTAAATAAAGACAGGCTGGGAGAACAACAGCTGCACTGCTTCTTTCTAGCTCTCCCAAGCACTGCAGTGTGCTCCTCATGCTGCACAGCAAAGGAAAGGCTCCTGACACTGCACACACCTCCTTCACTCCACTTAAATCATGCCTGCCTGTCCATCCCCTTTTTCCTTGCAGCCGGCAGGCTTTGGAACAGCACGGGCCCTTCACATGCTACATTTAGCCTGGCAGATCCTCTTAAACTATAAACACAAGCACTGTAAACTGCTTTAAGAAATTTACAAAACATCAGCCTACCCACATTTTCATGTCAAAGCCATTCAAAAGCAGCAGCAAGGCTGGTGCAAAGAAGGGGTCAAAAGACTTAGATCCAAGCAAACTGTTCTGCCCCAAAATAACATCTTACTGAAATGACTCTAACTCACAAGAGATAGTCAACCACAGACTTGTACAATCTCCCCACTGTCTGTAAGCTGAAAACTTAAAGGGAGCTAAATAATAATTTCCAAATGCAGTAGTAGCAAAAACAGAACAATGTCTACCAGGTTCCCCTGCCCTGGTGATAAGTAAACATGGGTAATACTTTCTCAACTCCCTGTTTTAGGGATAGAGAATATGTATATTGTTTGATTACCACCAATGACAGAAGCCAAATGAATTAACACATCATACAAAACATCACAAAGCGAATACAGTTGACAGAGCAAATTACAGATATTTTATTTACAATCCCACAATAGTTTAGATTGGAAAAGCCTTCTGCAGGACATCTAGCCCACTCTGTTCAAGAGTAACCTGTTCAAAATTTAAAAACCAAGGACATTTCGTCTTACGAAGTGGTACTTTGAACCTTGCTGATTAAAAATGGGTAAATTTTTAAACTGTGAAGAAGAACCAGTTTAACCACAAGTTATTGTATGCACTACAATAAAACATAATGTTGAAAAAAATGTTATTGTCCACATTGCACAAGATCAGAATAATGCCTTCAGTGCTCAAGGCTTCAGAGGATTCAGTTTAATAACTAAAAGAAGTTGCAGGTGGCAGATCCAATTTCTCAAGTATTTTGAAAGAGTACTTTTTACAATACAGCTCTCAAAGCACAGGAATGCTACTGCATTTATTGCTGAATGCAAAATACTTCATACAGTGCATCAACTCTGCTGGTGCAAAATGTGTGGCTAATATGAAACAATCACTAGTCACCATCTCCACACATAAACTAGGGAGAGGAACATTACTGGCCAGATAAGATTTTCATTGTTGAAGGTGCCATGTCTGATCTCTGAGTGAAGCCCAAAAGACAGATAAGCCTGCAAAATGGCATACCCTCCTACTGAACCACTTTCAACATTTTCAACAGGACATAAAAGGCCACAGAATTTTTATTTTGAGGCCCATTTGCCTAAGGGGCTGAAGAAAGATTTACACTGAATGGAATTCAAAGCCTGAAAGAGAGTATCTACTGTGAAACATAAACTGGTTCCAGAAAACAGACTAATACAAACTCATTTTTCTCATGTTTTCTGAAAGTAAATTATTTTAGTGCTGAACTTGCAATGGTTCAGGACAAATTCTCTACAAAAATAAACAACTTTTTAAATGAAACTACTCCCTCTCTGTCTGTAGTTTAACAAAAAAAAAAGTTCTGTTCAATCTGTTCAGCATGCCATCAATTTTTAAGCTCCTTTTAAAAAAAAATCAAGTGTTCTATTTTGACTGAATTATCCTGAAATGATTGAATAGTAAGTAACTTAGACCTCCAGTACAGACCCATACCTGTAAAGACAATTTTCCAGACTTGTGTTGGTCTCTTTTACAATATCAACTAAAAATAAACCAAAACTATGTATTAAAAAAGACACCAATGTTTACCATTTAAGTATTTGCTTAAAACAAATTTTAAATTGCCCCTATGTGTTTATAATCTCAATTTCTTACTCTCTTTGTCTCCTAAAAGGTCTAAAAATTGATGCAGGGAAAGACATGGGGAAATAACTGTTCCTATCATATACAGAATTACAACCAAAGTGTAAATGCAGACAGGTGCCATTTTCTCAGGGAAAGTAGACCTGAATTCTTCAACAACTAGAACTCTATTAATATTTTTAAATCCTTTTCTAAATAAATTTAAAAACAAACAAACCACAAAACTAAACAAAGCAAAACAAACGAGTAAAAAAATATCCTTTTGGCATCCTGTTTTCTCACAGACATGCCATTACAATCCCTTCTCCTGAACATCCTCCCCAAAATACTAACAAAAGCACTCTGAAATAAGTCTAACTAGGATACCCAGGAGGGATCAAAATCCTTCCAAGAGCACTTCCATGTTCACTTATGCACAGATAGAGGTGGTGAAACCCTAGCAACAATGAGAGCAACTCTGCTCTCATTGTTCCAGCTGCACAAGGAATTCAACCACTGGTCAGCACAGTGCAGAAGTCAAACACTTCCAAGGAAACCCAGGTGCTCCCCACAACCAGCAAGGAAAGTTGTGCCCCTGCTGAGTGCCCAGCTCTGCTCAGGGTGTTAGGGCTGGACAGAGAAGCACATTGTGCATGTGACTTACAGAGCACCCTTGGACAAACACAGTGCTCGTCCACAAGCTGTGCAGGATGCCCTGCTGAGCCCAAACAGACCTAACACTAAACAGAAGTCAGAGAGCTGATTAAATGAAGTTTACATCCTTCATGGCACATGTAACGCAGTAGTGCTGTTCTCAAACATGTCAACACTGTGGTGGTGCTGTTGAACAACACAAGCCAATTGCTGCCCTGAGCTAACTAAGGAGCACGGACAAAAGGAGAGGTGGAAGTATGAGTCATTCACCAGGCTGTCACACTGCCACTGGAAACTTGCAGCAGATGCCTGCACCTGCTCAATTCACATTACTATTTTCTCCTCATTATTATGCAGCTATAAGTCTGCAAAGTCAACTATACACACATTTTACATTTTCCCCCAAAAAAATGTTTAGTAGTTTCAAATATTTTGCAACAGGTATCCCATGAATCTAAGTTTTTGCTGTTCCATTACCACTAATTCTTATTAGTCATGTTTTAAAATTTAGCGAAATCACACTTATCAAATCAGATGAGGTTTTTTTGAGTTAAAACCAAGGTTCAGGATTCTGTAATACAGCAAGTGTTAAAACCACCTTCAGATAGAGAAGGAAATCCCAGAAATGTCTTTCCAAATGCTTAACCATTTACTAAGAAGGGAGGAAAAACATCCAGCAAGTCCCATCCACATTGAGGCTCACCTGCCACACACTGAAACCACTCTGAACAACTTTAAACAATACAGGCTCTTAGGAACTATGGATGTGTTTCCTTACTTCTTTAGTGATTTTGTTACCCCAACAGTCTCCAACACTCACAGGGCTCAAAATATACATATGGAATTTGTATTTTAGCAAAACAGATTAATACACTTATTCACATTTGTTCTAAATCATCTTATCGTGAAACAAGGAACAAGCAAAAACCCGAATTTCAACTCAACTGCGCCTTGCTCAGTCTCAGCAGTTCCAATGCTACCAGACACTAGGTAGAACTAGGTATCTGAATTAGAAAACAATGAAAATAAAGCATTAATCCTTCAGAACTGGAGCTACTTCTTTTTAATCTTTCCTTCACCAAGAAAAAAAAAGGAAAATCAATTTATTTCTGTATGGAATCAGAAAAACCTACACCTTGGAGCCAACCTTACTGTAAATTTTT
This sequence comes from Emberiza elegans, assembly GCA_024865655.1. NCBI lineage: Eukaryota > Metazoa > Chordata > Aves > Passeriformes > Fringillidae > Emberiza > Emberiza elegans. The sequence continues at coordinate 60,944,445 of JALJVW010000206.1, forward strand.
TTAGGTCACTCAAACTTCAGTAACCTTCCCCAAAACCCTCACCTCTCTCTCTGTACTGAAAGAAACTCTCCCAGCTGACAGAAAGTCACTTTTCAGAGTCATGTGACAGAGACAAAGACTTTGTTAGATAACATGTGGAAAAACAGTGGCATTAAGTGGTTTCTTGAACTACCAACAATAAAACAAACTCTAAAGCAATCTCGGGGAGCTCTTCAGTTCTGTTCAAGGAGAAGCACCAAACAAATGCCTCTGTATTTATCTAACAAGTTCACCTAAAATTCATCGGTAGCCCAGTACATTTTCAGACTGATTGTTCAACAGCTCTATAACTAAATAGTTTTCACAGATCATAATTTACAGACATAATTTACTACATCTTCATTTACAGTAATTTATTACATGACCAGAAAAAGAAAGTAATATAATAGTTTCTGAAGCCTAAAAATACATTGAAAAAATTTTTACACCACTCAACTATTCAAAGGAAATTAAAAAACAATATGTTCTTCTTGAGCAGAAGTTTTAATTAAAACTCATTAAAGGACATATTGAGAATGCACTAGGACATGAAAGTATGGCAAATATTCCCCTCAGCTAATCTCTAAGTGAGCTTCCCCAGAGCTGTAGCAAAACACAGCGCTGCAGGGCACAGCTCAGTTAAGCCCTATGTAAATTGAGTATGACATATGCTGTGACACACAGCACTGTGCACCCCACTCTTCATACCACCAGCACATACTTTTGTATGCACATTATACACAAACAGCTCAAAACATTTCTAATTTCTTTATAGCAGTGAGAATTGTCATATTTCTAACTTGCCCACCCAGTCTTTAAACTTCAGAGCAGTAGTGTAAGGCTGTCTCATTCCTTAGCGGCAATTCAATTCATCCCATTCTGCTAAGCAACTCCAAAACAAGTAACACCTATTAACCAAATGTTTCAGACTTAGACCAGCTGGATTAAGATGTGTGGTACTTTATTCTACATATTTTTAAGCTATCAAACTACTAACAAATGACTTTTTAACCAAAAAGACAAGGAAAAAAATTGATTGAAATAAGTAAAAGTTCACATTAAGTTACTTATTTCTGTTTAATTTTAACCACTTGAAGCTGGCAACTGTTTATAGCTATGAGACTGTAAATAAAACATTGCTAGAAACTAGTAAAAGACAACAGGAATACAGGCACATGGAAGACAGAACTGCTTAAACATTACATTCCAATGGTTAGTGTTGCAAGCCAGTGAGAATGATCACACAAACTAGAGTTAAAGACAAACAGAAAGAAAACAGTTTGATACCAAATCCACAAAAAATATGTTTTTAAAATACAAAAGGAAAAGGTGCTTTGCAAAAATAGTGGTATCAGACAAAAAACTGATAAATTTCCCAAAGCATGGATTTTGCCCCTATATCTGAAAGGGGAGATCCAGAAGATGAATCATTAAAAGAGAGTCTTATTTAACCTAAGCAGGAATGGCCTTATGGCTTCAAGAAAGCACTCAGGTTAATATCACTCTTGGGCAGTTTCTTAGAGCTAACTCCAGCTTGATTAACTGTGTGTTGAGAAATACAGAGATTCTCCTTTTGCTACAGTAATGTTCTTCTGTACCCTGGACATTGCCAGTTGAGTTGATCCCTCACTAACTCAAGAACTGCAACAGAACACAGCTGGTACCAATGGAAGATTTTCAATCAGTTCAGTTAAAACCAGACTAAAAGTTGATTTTGGGGAACTTCTGTATCAGCGTAACTTCTCTGATGCAATACCCCAACTACTTTAAAACAAAACTACAATTGCTTGACTTCCACTATTAAGAGTGGAAAAAGTACTGCAAGGCTAGTTTGCACCTAATATTTCTTGTTCCTTAGGTAAATTAAACAACATAGATTCTAACTCTGAAACTGAAGATTGGAAGCTCTCACCTTGGGCATTACTAATTCCCAAATAGCAATTTTGAGGCTGCTCTATAACGAAAAAGAGAGGAATATTCACAAGGATGCAGGCACTTAGCTTGAATATCAAAGTGAAATACCTGCTGTAAAATACTGCTGTATATTTCATAGTTTCCTCAGCATTAGAGCTGAAAAAAGGCCAACTGAGTCTGAAGAAGTGAATCACTCTTTTGTTTGTCCAGCTTGGGAAAGGAGTAAGGAAGACACACAATGTGGTCAATTCAACTGCTTTCAAAGAATAGGTTTCTAAAAAAGAGCTGAAAGCATCTTTTCCTCTTTTCCATGAAAGTTAAAAGTGGGCAGGTGAAAAATTTGAAAAAAAATTAAAAACCAGACACCAGGTTTTAGTATGTCAAGAAAAGGCAATGCAAACATTCTCTATAAAAAAGATCATGCAATCATTTCCAAAAATGATCACAAGAAGTAGTAAATCATGAAATATGTGGTTAAGGGGACAACTTCAGGCAGAATGGGCTTGTACAGTACATACCCAGATAGGATCTCTTGGGAGGTGCTTTGATTTCTTCATCCTTACTATCTGCAGCTACATAAAAAAGAGATGAAGGGGAAAAAAAGAAGAAAGGAAAGACAGACTTTTATAATTAAATGCAACAGTGGTTATTTGAGTTACAGTTTAGTCAGTTAGTACATTTTACTCATTAAAAAATAATAGCCAGACCAAAACATGCCAAAAAATTTTAGTCCCCATGCTTTCTATAAGGCTCCCACCCCACAATGCTAAGATAGGACTGAGCAGTAGGAAGTCCCTGAACAGTCTCAGTGCACAACCCAACCAGCAGTGTACCTATGAGGGGAAAATAAAGGCTTAAAAAACAATTAAACAGGCAGCTTGATTCTTACTTTAGACTACATAAATTCTAACTTTTCATGATCAGAGAAAACAACCTGTTACCTCGGCAACACAGGGTGTGTGGATATACATGTATTAACAGCTGAGAGAGTAGTTGCCTTGCCTCTGGTGGAAAATGCTATTCAAAAATACTGTGACAAAGCCCAACAACAAGAAGAGAACAGACCTCATCTGCAACCATGCTGCATGCTAAACCTTTTCCACTCTAATCTTCCTCTGCCAGCTGAAACCCATACATTACACAAGAGAATTCTCCAGTGCCAAAACCAAAGCTCTTCAAAGGATCAGAGTGCTATAATAACATACAAGTTATAAAAGAGATTAAGTCAACCAGCAAAAATGGATGAATGACAAGAGGAAATAATCTTAATGTAAAAACACAGGAGCCCTGTTGTAGTGCGCTAGATAGTTTATTTAGTTGGTGAAAGTTATGCAAAGGTCACGTGGACTGTCCCCCCTTCCCCATCAGATGGTATGTTCCCATATTACCCCTTTTCCTTGGTGGTCGGTTCCACAGGTGTCCCCTTACCTGGCCCCTCCCCAATGCACCCCATTGGCCACAATCCTCTTCCCCCTGCCCTCTCTCCCTTGGGGACAAAACCAACTGCAAGGAGGGGCCAAGGTCTCTTTCCTGCCTGGTCTCATCTCCAGGTGTGTCCTGATTCAAGCCAATAAACAGGATACTCGCACCACATGGAAAGAGCCTTCTCGAGTCTTTTGCCTTGGTTCATGCGGTTACGTGGACTCTGGGTTTAGCTAGCCGGAAACATACAAGCCCAGGGACAGCGGATTATCGCAGGTGGCGCCCACGTGTCCACCAACCACGACGGCCACGAAGTAGCTGGTATTTCCATGAGTGGATTACGTTAGCTTTGGACTCCCACCTACCCCTGCTTTCCTCGTCGCATTTTGTCGGTGAGCAAGCTAGGGGGTGGATTCAGCACCCCTGATGAGCCCACAGCAGGACCGAATCTGGACGAGGACTTGTTTACAGCCTCCAGCCATACAGGTGCCCAGAGCGGAGTAATTCCCGCACTACCTAGGGGGACCCCGGGGGACAGCTCCCGGTGCAGGGAAAACTCCGGTCCAAAACGGTTTGCGCGGCAGCGCGGGCGGGGCAGCACCGGTGCTGTTTGTGTGCTGGTTCGGGGGCCAGCAGCATCCCTGCCGCCTGTGCCTTCTCCTGGAGTGGCGGCACTTTGAGCGCGGTGCGTTTCACCGGCACGGCTCACGGCAAAACCAATTCCAGCGCGCGGCTCTGGCGCTGAGGCAGTGCGGGAGCCAGCGGTGTGTCCGCAGCTTGCATTTTACCAGGGGCGGATGTGCCTGGGCGGCGGCAGCCGGCAGAGAGCGGCTCCGAGCAGCCACGTGGCGTGCGAGACCCAGGCAGCTGCCGCCCGCCATTTTGAACACCACACCGTTTGTACACAAGCAGTTTCGTCCCTCCCGCGGGGCGGGGGGGAGGAGCGGACTCTGCCCGGATTTTCCCCCGACTGGCTGTGGGCTCAGTGCTTTCAGTTTGTTTGTGCTGGATGTGAAGAAGGTAGACTAACTGCTGCAGGAAGCAAACATGGGTGCTAAGTTTTCTGCGGCACAGAGAAGCATTTATACCCTAATATTAGAAACACTTAGTAGTGGAAACGTTACAGTCTCCAAAGCAGTTTTGAAATGGTTTGTGCGCTGGCTATCTTTTCAGTTTCCTCAGTTTACCCCGCAGAATGTTAATTCGGTCTCTGCCTGGGATAAAATTGGAGCCTTATTAACAGCTAAGGCAGAACAAGGAGATGGAACAGTGTCTCAGTTTTTCCCTGTGTTCCTTATAATTCGAAAAGAAATCCTAAAAAGAGATTTGAGCCGACAGCCAGAGCAAATCTCCCCTCCTGAGGCTTCTCCTAACCTTCCCCCTAAACCCTCTGCCCCTGAACTGAGAGAGATGAGCGAGGCTTCCTGCCCATTTTGGAATACCTGCCACCGCTCCCCTGACCTCCCACCTCTCTCCCGCTACTCTGGCCCTTGCAGCGGTGCTCAGGCTAACAGAGCATCTTCCCTGCATCCCTCTAACCTGATCCCTGTTACCCCGTTCCCGTATCCTGACCCCTCTCATTCCCAAAATGGCTGCAACCACATGGCTGGAATCCAAAATAGCGCCAGCCACATGTTTCAGCCTTCCACTCATCCTTCTTCCCCCCACAATCCCTTCCGCCCACCTGTCCCCTCCCCCAACCCCTTCTGCTCCCACAACCCCTTCCTTCCCTTGGAAGCTCCTCCCGCTTCCTTCGTATCCCTGCCCCCTGTTATGTCACCCTGTAACCCCACCCCTGGTTCCCCCAGTTGCCCCGCCTCCTGCCTGTTTCCCACGCCCCCTTACCTGGGTCCCAAGAGTGTGGGGCTGAGGGCTGGGGGGGTGTGCCCCTGCCTGGTTCCCACGGGGGTGGGGCAGGAGGGGATGTTCCCCCTCCCAGTTACCAAGGTGCTGGAGTGGGAGGGGCAAAGGCAGGGGGTGTACTCCCTCCCAGCCTCCATGGGGGAGGGGGGGATCCCCTTACCAGTACCCAGGGCAGTGGGACTGGGGGAGGGGGGCGTCCCCCTGCTGGGTCCTACGGGGGTGGGGCTGAAGGAAGAGATCCTGGGGTCCGCAACTGGGAGGAAGAAGTCATCCCCTTGGTAGCCCCTGTTCAGTATACCGGGGGAAGGACTGGCCCTAGAACATATCAGCCCTTCTCATATCACTCAAAGCATGAATTATGCAAAAGTCAATTAGAATTTGGGAGACATAGTGAAATCTTTAGAAGCATGATGAGAGCTACATTAACATCCCTTGAATTTGTTCCCGCCGACATTGTAGATCTTTTCCAGTGCCTGCTTACCCAATCAGAGTTCGAATTATGGGTCAGTTCCTGGAAAAGATCTCTCAGAGATCTCGTGGAAGAACTCAAACAAACCCCTCAAGGTGCCAAAGATTTAGAAAATACTAACATTACTTATGAGCATTTGTGCGGTGAAGGGGAGTGGGCTAAGCCTGAGGAGCAAGCTCGGGTGTTGTCAAAATTCATTCTAGATAAGATTTCAAACGCCGCAGAGAAGGCTTTTAACCAGCTACCAACTGCGGAAGCTAGTGGTAGTTTCCTTGACATTAAAAAATCTCCTTCAGAAAGTTTCTTGCAGTTTGTTGACCGATTCCGTGCACAGGTTGAGAGACAAGTACGGGACCCCAAGACACAGATGGAGATAGTGAAAGAGATGGTGCAGAGGAATGCCAATGAAGTCTGCAGCAGGGTGCTCCTGGGACTGCCTCTCAACCCCCCACCTACACTGGCAGAAATGATGGAAGCCTGTGCTAGGAAGGCAGAACTGTTTGCTGCTCGGGAGGCGTGGTCAAGGCCGGCAGACCCAGAGACTGTGGCAGCTGTATCTTCAGGAGTCAGGAGGCAACAGATGTCACCAGAAAAACTTCAACATGTCATTTGTTTCATATGCAAAAAACCAGGACACTTTGCCCAGGACTGCCCCCAAAGCCAGCAATTAAAGACACCCTTCACACCAAAAAACCCCGATGCCAGCGCCCACCCGCCCGGCGCCACGACATAAATGCAGCGGGCTTCCCTGAAGGAGAAACCTCCCTCAAAACAGAACAGGGGGAGGAGGGGAAGCGGGATGCGGGAACACAAAATAACCATTTACAGGATAAAATCTGGTGGTCTCACAAGCGTTTCAAACTTGTGACCACCAAAGCCTTTGCTTTCAGGTCTACCCAGTGGACAGTCATTGAAGTGGACCTGCTAGAGGACCTGCAGAACTTGATAAAAGATCGCACACGACTAGACAGTGAGTATTTTGTGATTGGGGACACTGCACACACACCCATGGAGATTGAGGTGGCTCCCATGACCATCAGAGGGAACATACCTAACCTCATTCTCCTGGCGCGCTGTCCACAGCCACCCTTCTATTTGGCCGAGGGGCAAATCATCGCCCAGGCCATTCCTGTTCCAGCAGAAATTGCAGTAGATGACAAGGCACCAGGTGTCTACTGGGCAGAAGTGGTTGGCGAGGACAAACCCATTATGGGATGCAACCTCATGCGTGGAACAGAACATCTCCACGTGGAAGGGTTGCTTGACACAGGGGCAGATGTGACAATCATACCTGAAAGGTTGTGGCCATCACATTGGGACTTGCAGCCCGTGGCTGGTCAAATCCAAGGTGTAGGTGGATTCACATTGGCAAAGGTATCAAAGACCATCGTGCAAATTGAGGGACCAGATGGAAAATTGGCCAGTGTCCATCCATTTGTTACTAATTACAAAGCTCCCTTGTGGGGTAGAGACACCATGTCCCAGTGGGGGGTCAAATTGGTCATCCCAAAGACACCCCAGGATTTTTAAAAGCGGCCACTGTCGAGCGCCCTGCCCACAAGTTAACATGGCTGGATGATAATCCAGTCTGGGTTAAACAGTGGCCTCTAACAACTGAAAAGATAGCGGCGCTCGAGGAGCTTGTAGCAGAACAATTGGCAAAAGGACACATTGAAGAGACATCTAGCTGCTGGAATTCCCCGGTCTTTGTAATAAAAAAGCCAGGGAAGGATAAGTGGCGGCTCCTCCATGATTTAAGAGAAATAAACAAAAGGATTATGGACATGGGGTCTCTCCAACCAGGGATGCCCTCCCCGACAATGCTCCCCCAAAATTGGCAATTGGCTGTCCTAGACATCAAGGACTGTTTCTTCCATATTTCTTCCCCTACACCCAGAAGATGCACCACGGTTTGCCTTCTCAGTTCCTACCACCAATCGAAAAGCCCCAATGAAGCGCTACCACTGGAAGGTATTGCCACAGGGGTTAAAATGCAGTCCATCCATCTGCCAGGGGTACGTGGCTTCATTGCTGTCCCCAGTGCATGCCCAGAAAAAAGAGGCAATCATCCTGCACTACATGGATGATGTGCTTGTGTGTGCCCCCGATGACATAATACTCCAAGACACACTTGACCTAGTGGTTACAGTTTTAACCTCTGCTGGATTCCAACTGCAGGAAGACAAGGTTCAGAGGATGCCACCTTGGAATTACCTGGGCTTGCAAATCACTGCGCAGACCATTGTTCCGCAAAAATTGGAAATTAAGACCGATCCCAAAACCCTAGCAGATCTCCATTCCTTGTGTGGTTCTTTGAACTGGGTCAGGCCTTGGCTGGGTCTCACCAACAGGGACCTAGCTCCCCTTCTCAATTTACTGAAGGGAGAGAGAGAGCTAGCCTCTCCCAGGGAACTGACCCCAGAGGCAAAAACCGCCCTCCAAAAGGTGCAAAATGCCATGGCCGAGAGGCAGGCTCATCGTCATAAGCCCCAGCTGTCTTTTGAATTCATTGTTTTGGGAAAGTTACCACACATACACGGGTTGATATTTCAGTGGTTTGAAGTACAAAAGGATCCGCTTCTAATCATAGAGTGGGTGTTCATCTCCCACCAGCGATCCAAAACCATCACACAGGCACAGGAACTAATAGCTCAGTTGATCTGGAAGGCCAGGTTCAGATTGCGGGAGCTGGCCGGTTGTGACTTTGAGTGTATTCACCTTCCAGTCCCCTTGCGGAGGAGGGAAAGAACTCTCCTGAGAGGCTGACCATCAAGAGGTTCAACAACCTGCTCCAGAGCAATGCCAGTCTCCAGCTATCCTTGGACAGCTACAGTGGACAGGTATCAGTCCAGGCCCCGTCACACAAGCTGTTCAACGAGGAATTCCACCTCATGGCTCCTGAGAAAAGGAGTCGTAGGCTACTCAAGGCGCTTACAGTGTACACTGACGCGTCTGGAGCATCCCACAAGTCGGTGATGACTTGGAGAAATCCCCAGACCCAGCATTGGGAAGCTGATGCTGAGTTTATGGAGGGATCACCCCAGATTGCTGAACTAGCTGCAGTTGTAAGAGCCTTTGAAAGGTTTTTGGAGACAATCAATTTGGTTACCGATTCAGCCTATGTGGCAGGAGTAGTGTCCAGGGCGGAGCAGGCAGTTCTCAAAGAGATCGAGGATGGGCATCTCCACAGGTTGCTCTCAAAACTAATTCATTTGGTTTTGCAGCGGGAGCTTTTTATGTGATGCACGTGAGGTCACACACCGATCTGCCAGGCGAGATCGCAGAAGGTAATCGCAAAGCAGATTCCCTTGCCGCTCCAGCAGAAATGGTACGCCCTCCAGACATCTTTCAACAGGCAAAGCTAAGTCACCAACAATACCATCAAAATGTTCCAGATCTACTCTGTCAGTTCCAGTTAACACGCAGTCAGGCTCGAGCCATTGTGGCCACCTGTCCCAATTGCCAGCTTCAGGCAGTGCCATCCCTGGGTGTTGGGGTAAACCCCAGAGGCCTTGGGAGCTGTGAAGTGTGGCAGACAGACATCACACACATTCCCCGTTTTGGTCGTATGAAATACGTACATGTCAGCATAGACATATACTCAGGTGCGGTTTATGCCTCTGCCCACACAGGAGAAAGGGCTGCGCATGCCAAACAACACTTGCTGCAAGCCTTTTCAGTATTGGGGGTCCCTGGGTAAATTAAAACTGACAATGGCCCAGCGTATGCCTCCAAGGAGTTCCTAGAGTTTGTCCAGCAGTGGGGAGTGGAGCATAAGACAGGCATTCCCCACTCCCCCACAGGTCAAGCTGTGATCGAGGGTGCCCATCATACACTCAAAGAAGTCATGGCTAGGCAGGGCGATTCCGCAGCATGGATGACCCCACAACAAAAGCTCTACAAAGCCTTGTTTACCATTAATTTTCTGAATTGTTCATTTGAAAACATGAATCCTCCGGTAATGCGTCATTTCAATAATAACAACCGGTTTAAGTTGTCACAGCGTCCACCAGTTCTCATTAGGGACCCAGAAACTTGGGAAACCAAGGGTCCCTATGAGCTCGTCACCTGGGGGCGTGGTTATGTGTGTGTATCCACCCCCTCAGGCCCTCGATGGATACCCCAAAAGTGGGTAAATCCTTTCGTCCCCAAAAATCCAGCTCCAACAGATGGGGATAAGAAGCAAGCAGCTGTCGCTTCCAAGAGAAGACGCCACCGGAAAAAGGATGAATATTCCTAAGAAAGTTAGCTGCATTCCGGCAGACCCATGAACTTGTATGTGTTTTCTTTTAAAATGTTTGTTTTCCTTTGTAGAACAGAAAATCTACTTCGCACCTAACCTCATGATGAGCCCTGTCCAAGTTGTCATCCTGTTCGTGCTGAGCAATCTGACAGCTGCGTGGATCGTTCCTCAGCCACGCCAAAACATCTGGGTGACCCTGGCACAGACGCTCCAACAGGAAAATATATGCCTGTCCACAGCAGCAGCAAAAGACCCAATGTCTGCCTGCCTGGTAGGGATTCCATTGCAGGCCGGAGAGTTCACAAATTAGATACACCTATACCTCCCCCAAGTCCCAAACCAAATCACACCCAACCACATAATATCCGTCACCAGAGAGCTGTAATGATTCAAAACCCCATAGAGGAGTGGCTTCCAAAGCTACCCAGAGCTGCTCAGGAGCCTCAAGAGTTAGAACTGTTGGGCTCCTCCCCCGCACCATACTGCATACACTTCTTCTTTATCCCACGTTCCAACACCAAACCTTTTAACAACATTAAACAGTATCGAGAGGAATTCACTGCCAAAAGGTGGTGTAAGGTTTTAAGCCATGTGGTAGCAGACAATCCACACCATTCCCATCCCAAAAGCCTCCCAAAAGGTCTGTTTTTAATTTGTGGGGACCGGGCATGGGCAGGAATCCCTTCTCGGCTTTTAGGAGGGCCATGTACCATCGACCGGTTGTCCCTGTTGGCACCCAACCAAACCATGATTGGTGATGGACTCAAAAGAACAATTCGGTCAGCAAAATTCATAAGAGAAGTGTAGACAATTTGGACCCAAATTGTGATGCAGACATCTTCCATTGGGCCAAGTCAAAAAGAACTGCTGTATCCCTGTTCCTTCTATGGGTTGCAGCAGCCAAAGCTCTAGGTGAATTGGGACACTTGGAGTGCTGGGTAGTCAAACAGGCAAACTTGACACCCACAGCCATCAGCTCCCTCCTAGAGGACGAGGAGATTACCAGGCAGGCCACACTCCAAAATCGTGCGGCCATAGATTTCCTCCTGCTGCTGCATGGACACGAGTGCCAGGAATTTGAGGGTCTGTGCTGCATGACCCTAGCATCAAAAGCGCCCAACGTCCACGCAGCTCTCCGAGAAGTCAAAACGCCTAATTGGACAAGTCAAGCAGGAAGCCAAGGACTGGTTCAGCAGACTGTTCAAGGACTGGGGACTCTCGGGGTGATGGACCTCTATTATTAGGACAATTTTGCTGCTTTTTGTTGTTCTTTTCCTCATCATGTTAGCATTTGGGATTCTACGTCACATACTGTTAAAGGCTATCAACGGGTTGGTCTCCAGTACTGCTGCAGTCAACCGCTCAAGAGTTTGTGGAACTCAAGCAAATTGGCAGGCCTGCAGACCATGAGTGGTGGACAAATTCATAGTCAGCAGCAGAAATAGTCCAACACATTTCTTTCTACTTTTAGTTAACAGAAAAGGTGGAGCCCTGTTGTAGTGCGCTAGATAGTTTATTTAGTTGGTGTTTTTACCCTGGGTGATGGGGAAAGTTATGCAAAGGTCATATGGACTGTCCCCCCTTCCCCATCAGATGGTATTACCACCTTTTCCTTGGTGGTCGGTTCCACAGGTGTCCCCTTACCTGGCCCCTCCCCAATGCACCCCATTGGCCACAATCCTCTTCCCCCTGCCCTCTCTCCCTTGGGGACAAAACCAACTGCAAGGAGGGGCCAAGGTCTCTTTCCTGCCTGGTCTCATCTCCAGGTGTGTCCTGATTCAAGCCAATAAACAGGATACTCGCACCACATGGAAAGAGCCTTCTCGAGTCTTTTGCCTTGGTTCATGCGGTTACGTGGACTCTGGGTTTAGCTAGCCAGAAACATACAAGCCCAGGGACAGCGGATTATCGCAGAGCCTATGTTCTACTTGTGGAGCTCGGGCTGCACAAGTACAGAGAGATGTCCAAGAATCTCTCCTCTCAACAAACATTATCCACCGGTTTTCAGTATGGTTCATGCATTCAAGGGGGTCAAAATCTGTCACAACGTCTTGGACATTACTAGAATGTTTGCTGGAGAGAGGTGGGAGGCTGATTTGGGGAGAGTGTCTGTCTCTCCAAGAATATGAAGAAACTGCTCTGGCCCACCAACATTCCCAAAAGTAACCAGATGTTTTCAGCTGTCTGTACCTGTGACAATTTTGCTTCAGCCACCTCCTGGTTCTCAAGTAAAGACATATAGCACATCCACATTCTGTATTTCAATATTCAGCTCTTTAACATGGTAGCACCATCATGCCCCAAAATATTACAATATTTTGAACAAAAACAACAACAAAATTAACAAGAAGCCTGGCCCTTTCTGTACTGTGCCAACAACACAGCATACATATGGCTCCACAGATACAACTTTAAAACTTGGGAACAAATATGGAAAACTGTTGTTACCCCAAAAATGGTACCAGAAGATGTGCATTAGAGCACTTAAGCTGCAGTGAGGTTGAATACAAAATAAAAGATAAGAAGCTATTGTTCATGCCTGCCAATTTCACCTGAGGACCCCATGTAGTTTTCAAAGCATTCTCATGCAAGGGAGAAAACCATCCTATCATTGGAAGTTTTAAAATCAAATTGGGGTATTTGTTAGTTTTGCATTTTGCCTGATTTGGATGCTGGCTTTCTCCAACCTCAATTGTTAAAAACAGGCTATACAGTCCAAGTTAAAATAAAAGTAATAGAACAGTTGGATATATGACAGCATTTGCTCTGTTTTCAATTGGTATGTACTGAAGGATAAAGTCTCTGTATCCAAAACAAAGAATCAGAGAAGGCAGCAACAGCACAAGATGGGTTGCACCACTTTCGACTTAATTTCATTTTGCAATACTAAAAGGGAGCGGGGGGAAAATCCCATAATTGAGAAGTAACTGTGAGAAGGAAAAAAATTAAGAAAATTCACATAATCTTTTTAAGTTCTCTATGTATAGAGTCTAAAAAAAAAAAAAGAAAAGATCAAACATTACTAGAAAATCTAGGGAGACTGCATTTCTCATGCTATGATAGTTACCCTACAAATCAAAGTACAAGCAAATTGACTGAATGGCTTTGTATGTTCTAAATAGCTATTGACATTTTGTGTAATTTAAGCCATTAACACCAGAAAACATGATAAAGAATACAGAACAAGCTTGTCAGGATTTGAAGAGATTGCTTCTTAATGCTTCAAGATAGTAAGCAGATTCTTTCTGAACTAGTTATTACTTAAGGGACCTAATTTGTGAAAAAATAAAAACAAAAGGAAAAAAGGCAATTCCCACATAACTGAAAACACACTGGTAAACATACTTCTGCCACTTGGAAGAAATACCACACTTAACAATAATATAAGAAAACAGCAGACTCCCTTCCACTGAAATATTCTATTCTTTCTAAATATTTTGGATTATTTTGCTGAAACATTCAAAGGAAGGATAGAAAAGAAAAACATTTACAATGAAGACCAGCTACATGAGAAGTAACAATTATATTATCATACAGAAATGCTGTACCTTCCCTCAGGATTGTGCAAGATTAACCAAAAACAATGACTTCAAACCTAACTCTTCACAGCCCCAGCAAGCTATAAGGAAAGAAAGTAAGTACACAGACTTATCAGCTTGCCTAGATCGCCATAAAACTTTTGAGATAAGATAAGGTGCATGATTAGAAACACAGTTCTCACTCCTACTTGTGCTTGAAACCTATCATTCTGTCCAGCTTAAAGGAGCTTTGCATGCACCAGAATGTTTATTCTGAACCATCATACAGTTGTCCTTACTAACAATCCCATGGAAGAAAAATATTCCAGCAATTCTCACTGTTTGTGGGAGGATGCAAGCCTTTCTATGAAAACAAATAATTAAGGACCACAAGTAGGTAAAAATCCATCTCTCTAGCAAATTCTATATGACAAAATGAGTTTTGGGAAAAAGGTTTATATAATACAATGCAACCTTAAAGAGTTTCTATCATCTGTCAAGGGAAGGGCTGATTACCCCTTAGGATACTGTATGTCTTCCAGGGAGAGTTGCTTAAAGAGCACTATATATTAAACTGAAGAGTCTCCCTTTTCTGTCCAAAGGTTACTGAAGGAACCTGCAAGTGTGCATGTGTAAATGTGCACATAAACAATTTCCTCTCAGAAAGGGCAAACAGAGAAACCTCTCTGTCACTCCACAAAATGCTAGCACAAACAGCAGAGGAGGAAGAAAGCACACATGCCCCTCCCAAATGCTTCCTGGATTTTACCTGCTGCTAAATCTGGCTGAAAGCAGTTTTTAAGTCGTTCATCCTGCCAGACTGAAAACCCCTGTGAACATAGCAGCTTGTGTTTGGAAGCTGGATTGCAGCTCCTCTTCCACATGAATTCACTTACCTGAAGACTTTCTCACTACACTCCACAATGAGCAGGAATGGAAGTAGCCTCCTTAGCTATTAGATAAATTACCCTACTGCACAGCCAGGAGCTGCTGCCTTCTAATGATGGCTGTGGATATCTGGAATTGGATCAGACCCTCAATTACTAGGGAGTGTGGAAGAGAACAGATGGAGACAATAAATTATACATCCTTAATGGCAAAACAACTGACAGAAATCTGACAGTGTTAATTCAATTCTTGTTGGTAATAAGCTATTACATAAAATGTTGTAAGTCAAAGTCATCACAGAGAAACAAAAACCTACCCAATCTCACATTTCTTATCTGCAGGGAAAAAAAGCAAGGACTTTGCACAAAGAGAGAACATTTTATTAAACAGAGAATAATAGCCTGTCCCAACTGAAATTATCAAAATTATACAAAATAAAAAATATGAGAAAATTCCCATAAATCCCAACTAATCTCACACTAAAGCCAAAGGAAATGGTACACAAAAAAAAAGTTTTGCAACCATGGTTAAGAAGCACCTGGTTTCTTGACAGTCAGTAACTCAAGTAAATAGAAAATTATTATCTACAAAAGCAAATGTTTGCAACTACAACATTTAGGTAATAGCATAAGATCATAACTAAGAACTTGGTAAAAAGTACAGCTGAAGAAAATAGCTTCTTACTCCAGCCAAGATGTTTTAAAAAATCCAGGCTAGCACAACAACATAACAACTAGCTCTATATTCAGAATGTGGTGTGAAATACTAGGGAGAACTCCAATTTCTAGACTGAACCAAGACCTGTCTGAAATAAAATTTCAGCTGTACATTTTTATCTGGAAGATAAGCAGTTTCATGAAAAAAAGTTCAGAAAGTGCTACAGCATAGAAACTGGACTGCAACACAGAAGTTTTGTATTGAAAGTAGAGCACACCACATTTTCAGAGATACTTATCCTAAAAAAGCCAATTCCCATCACTGACCTGCAAAAGAGCGGCGTTTCACGTTCAGCTCATTAGACACACGAATTTCAGTGCACAGTTTCAGCATCAGTAACATTGTAATGATCATGATAATGCTCTGCCACAAAAGAGGGGATTCAAAACGCCTTCCAAACCTAAAAAAGGAAGAGAAAGTATGTTAAACATCTAAACACCTGCAAAAAGAAATGCTAACAGTGAGAGGTATGGAAGGCTTAGGAAGCCGGAGTCACCATACTGGAGCTCAGAGCAGAAGTATCTGAGAACCTTATTTCAACATCCCAGTGGACTGATCCTAGAGATGCTGACGAGAGAAGCTTCAGTCTTTGCTTCAAAAGCCAGCAGCACACCTATTGTGTTGAAAGGAGAATCACATTCATTAAGCAGTCAGTACAGAGAGACCACAGAGTTATGCCACGTTAACACCAGTTACGTCTGCTCTCCACACACACACTCCAAAGATTTCACATGGAATTCTGTGCAAAACTTCCCTTTCTCAATTTTCCATTTTTAAGTTAAGTCATAAAAACAACAGCATTTGCCCTATAAAGAAATAAATACCCACAGACCTGTCTAGACATCTAGTGGAAAAGCCAGGTCTGCAGAACACACCAACTATTTAATTGAACCAAGATTGGGGGTAATAAGGAAGTACAGATGACATGTCTTGGGAGCTTCCCTGCACTTCCTTCCCACAATAGAGAGGATGAACTTGGATTGTAGCCAGTCCTGACTGAAGAGCTTACTCTTAAGTGATTGCACAAGATTCTGCTGTAGGAAAAGGAGAATCCTTCAGTGGAGATCAGTAACACTCTTCCAACATCACCGTATGAAAGCTCAGCAATCCCCACCACACACTCAGTAAGTGCA
The DNA here is from genome assembly GCA_024865655.1 of Emberiza elegans. Classification (NCBI taxonomy): domain Eukaryota; kingdom Metazoa; phylum Chordata; class Aves; order Passeriformes; family Fringillidae; genus Emberiza; species Emberiza elegans. The sequence continues at coordinate 60,960,630 of JALJVW010000206.1, forward strand.
TAAGGGGTTAAGAGTAGAAGCATATTGCATTTACAACAGGAAGGTGACACACACCTCACAGTGAGCTGCTTCTCTGTGCTCAGTTCTGAGAGGTTTTATGCCTTGAAGACAGAGATGCTGAGGAAGTGATTTGGTCAGAACATATTGCTGTGCTCCCCAGCTCCCTCGGCTGCACCATGAGGCACACAGTCTTTCTAAATTTCCTAACAGCACAGTTACTAAGGTCAATCTTCCACCACATCATGCTGACCGAGTCCCAAGCCTCACCGGCATGGCAATTATTGCCCTCTTCTTGACAATTCCTGTTTTACAGCACCCTGGCAAAATGTAATTTGTTATGCTTGGGCTACTTTTACGGCCGAGCTCCGTGCTAGTAAAAACCAGCTAGGTTCACCATCATGCTGTCTCACGCTACTGTGCTTCCACTGCAGCCATTTCATCAGAGAGATTTTTTGTTATGAGTCAACTAACTAGGAATAGGACAGAGACTGGAAAGTCCTTGACTAGCTTCCTAGGAAATCGTGTGCAGAAGAGCCAAGCAGCCCACATCAGTGAAAAGAGCCAAGTATTTCCTGCCTAGTGGCATACAGCTGAGGAAAAGTACAGTTCCTTGAGGCTCCACGCTACTGCCAGAGGGCCCACCAGTTACTACTGCAGGAATAGCAGTTCTGTGACCTTCAGCCCCCCACTTCTACCCTCAATGGAGCCTTTACTGTAACAAATTTGGAGGACACTATGAGGAAGGAAATAAAGAACACAGCTGATAAGCATAATCATAGGCAGTATGCGCTCTGAATAAGGCTTTCACTGCACTAGTTCAAAATGCAGGGGAAAAGAATAAAAGTTTGGCCTAGCCTATGCTCCAGGCTCATGATTCCAGATCTCCTTCAGCCTGTGTTGCTGACTGCGGCCAAGTTCCCCTCATCTACTGGAATTCAATACTATAGTAATTGTCTCTTACTCAGGGATGAGAAAAACTATGGGAAAGACTTACTGACAATTACAGAGCAGTTAACTATAAACCAGTTTACATCAGATTTAGAAAAACCATCTTCAATACAAATGATTTGCATGTAAAAATACAGTAATGCATTTAAGAGGGGCTGAGCTAGCAGCACAAGTTAGAAGTTATTATGACAGTAAATCCAGCCACAGGTCACTGCAAGGTTAGCTTCTCCCTGCTGATGAGATTACTGGTCATTCACTAATGGGTGCCTCACAAAAGTACTGCCTGCAGTACAAATACCCACTCACTACAAACACAGATAAACATAGCCACCTGTTTGTCTGATCACAACAATTTGTTGTGACATTTAAGTATTGCTACAGACTCTCTCCCCCAAACACCAGGTGGGAAAAAAGTAAAACAAAAATCACAACACACAAGACAGTTAAAATGGAAATTTAAAAATTCTTATGGGAACTTCAAACAATGCAAAGCACTTATAGGGTTTTTCACAACCATCCAGTAAAAGATAACAAAGGTTATACAACAAAACATACTCATGTGAAATATATCTAACCAAACACCAAACCCCAGAATGAGTCTTGCAGGCAACACAACCCGCTAAACTAGATCACGTATACAGGAAAACAAACAAGCTGCTATGGAGACCAACAGGCAGAGCAAACTACACAACATGGATTACACCACACTACCTGGGCAGCAAGACTGAAGGGAATACCACTGACAAGGACCACTCCTGGATTCTTGAAACTGTAAAAGTAAAGCCAGAACACTCATTTTGCTCAGGATCATGAACACTTTGAGCTACCTACCCTACTTTGCATTAATATCAGGGCCTGCCAAAGCAACACTAATCCAGTTTAAGATTCCTCAGGCCAGCTTGAGCCAGGAGCACTGTGCGATGTAAGCCCTGCAGGGAGAGCATGCCATTCCATGCAGTTTCCTTTCTGCCTCACAGACATTATTCCTGTCACTGTGTAAGCAGGAATGAGAAGAGGAGGCACATTAAGGTAATTAAAGCACCTTATGAGAGAAAGGTGAAGAGCCTTAGGATACTAGAACAGACTTGCAGAAAAGATCAGCTTTCAAGTCCTGGGGGTGAGGGGAGCAAGTTCACCATTTCTCACCACCATTATTTTGCATTTTCAATCCATAACTACAGTGTTGTATAACGAAGTGAACAGTGACACTTGCAGTATTCAAGGAACTCAGAGTTCATATGTCAGACTACAAAGAGACAAAGAGCTTTTCCACTGTTTACTTCATGTGTAAAACAAAAGAACCCTTTATTTCCTGTACTAGTCAAATAAACAAATAAAGGGAAGGGAGTGGCTTACATGTTATTAGTTATGTTATTAGTGTTTCCACAGCCTTCAAATGACTAATGCATGTTCAGGCTGATGAAGACGAGAGCAGTGCACATTCAAGCCAGAGCAGAGACTAACTAGTTATTGAGAAAACTACTAATTCCATTAGTACAATTCAATTCTGCAATAATCCTGCTATTCCAGTCCTGGGCCTACTCCAAACAGCAAATGCCAATTGTGAAAAGGAAGCCTAAGCTAGACCAAACATAAAAGGTTTGCTTATCGCTTTTCCTAAGACATCTTTGAAAAGAAATTGTCTGCTTTTGGTGCAGCTAGATCACTCTGTTTCCTCCTACACTCCTGGATGCTGTTCCAGCTTTCATCTGCTGTCTGCTTTTCAGCTCTTTGGGAAGTTAGAGATTCCAGGCAACATGGGAAGCCCACAGGATACACCACACACTACCAGGATCACAACAGACAGCCCATAGTAGCAGCACAGCAGCTGTCCTGAAAGACATCCCACACAACTACAGAATTTAACCTACAGGATTTAAGCAGGAAGAAGAAACAAACTAGTTTTGCAACAGGATCTTTTGATACAAGATTCCTCTTGACATGTAAACTTCCAAGACTTAATGCATCATCCCAAAAGAAGCTCCTCACTTGTGCATACAAAATTCCACTTTACTTTCTGCACAAAAAAGTAGCACATCTTACCTCTGCTCTGTGGCACTTATACAAAGGAGGAGGAATTGCATAACACTTTTAATCTCAATATCTGAGCAATATTCCACCAGCAGGTCACACGTAAGGCAATCTTTCAAAGTTGTAGTCATTCTATCAGCTTGATTCATAGCATCATCCCACATGCCACACATGGTAAAAACTGGCAAGATCCATTTTAGTAACAGAAGCCTTAAAAGCACAAGTTTCTCTTTCTCACAGAAAGTCTTTCAGACTTCACTGCTTTGCTTTCCAAAGCCAGAGCAACACAAGACAGAAGGGACCCGGTCCACAGGTAGCACTGCAGATGTTACAGCACAATAAATACCTAGGAATCTACCCCTGATAAGAGCAAGTTCACCAGTTCTCTGTAAATTACCTCCAGCTCCATACCTGGATCTCTATTCCACTGACTCCAGCACAGAGAGCTCTGAGCTCTATTGATATTGCTGTTTTAAGAAGACCTTTTGTTTCAGGTCAACTGATGTGCAATGGGTAGAGGGCTACCTTTGATCAAAAATAACACAGTCCATAGTCTCCATCCTGTCCCTGGCTGCCAGAACTTGTTCCCACAGTTTGCCTTACAGCAACTATTTTGTGAGAACAACTCCAAAACTGGATGGTTTTATTTTCTTGGTTTTGGATTTCTGTGGCTGTATGAGTTTTCAGACAGTGTCCCTTGGAATTGCAGCTCAAAACCTTTGGAAAGAACAGTGTCTTCTTGGAAAATATACAAACCCTATTATATACTGACATCCATTTTACAAAATGTAAAACTGAAAAAAAAAAGTTCTGGGGATAGCAAGCAACATAAGTACTTTTGGCTGCACTTAGTCAATATATATATAAAAATGTCTATGCTGATTCCTAAGAAATCTATAGTTCCTTTTCCTCTAGTTCTTTATTCTCATTTCAATATTAGAAGAAACTGTAATCTATCTCTTTATAAGCTCTGCTTCAAAAAAGAAAGGGTGAAGAGAGAGGGGGGTAGAGAGGGAGAACTCACAAGTAAGTTTTTCTGCATCCTCCACCCCCCACTGATTATACAACTCTCACCCGCCTTCTCATTGCTGGTTTCCATCATGACAATGCAAAGCTACTCAGCTGGCAGCCACAAGAACCCAGAAGATGTGTGCACCTTGGTCTAGTGCCACAGGGAACTCTGGAGCCATCCCACAAGTTCCAAACAGCCTGGGACAGCTTAAACAGATAATTAATCACCTCAGAGCTCAGGTATCCCTTGAGCAAGAACACAGAACTAACTCAAGAATGTATAATAAGACATAAGGGACAAGCAATCAAAAATGGTAATGAAATGTTTAATTAAAAATGTAGAGGGAAGAAAATTGCTATCAGTTCGGGTTTTTTTTGGAGCAGGCCATACACTTTCATATGCACCAGAATTACAAAGGCCTGGAGTTCTGCACTGTCTCTTGATGTCTATCCACAGTGCAAATTTTCTCCAAGTTGACCAATCCAGAGAAACAATGACCTGTGGGGCTGGAGAAGACAGACAGGAGAAGCAGTACTGACAATGGCAGGACAAAACAAAGGGGAAGCTGATGCAGCCATAAATCACACCCAGCAGCTATACTGGCACCCCAAAATAAATATTGCTTTGATGTATTAGATAAAATTGTAACAATAGATTACTACTGAAAATAAAGTTAAATTGGTATAAAATCTACTACAGCACAAAATCTGCTCTTCACACTGGTGAACAGAGACTCCCTTGCATGATGTTATAAGCAAAAACTGTCTACCTTTCAATATTTTTTTTTAAGAATCCTCTTTAAAAGGGCAAAAGACTTAAACATAACCAAACTTCTAGTTTCTTTTTCCTAAACAAAAGCCATGCATGCATAAATAAAATCAAGTAGAATCACACCCACTGCTATCCATACCCTGTGTTCATTCTTCCAGACCATCCTTTCACACAAAGTTCTGGCACATTGCTGGAACACAGCAAGGCCAAACACACATAACTGAAAGCAAAAACAGCTCCTTAAAGATGACATTTTAAGACACTGTGTGAAAGAGAAGCATGAAAAATGGATACTGTGCTATTGTCATCACTAGCAAACTAAAAGTTCTTTGGGAACACCTTGAAATTAAGTGATTAGATGTAAAAATGACAAGGAAGTGAGGCATTGCACTGAGTCCTCTTGACTTCAAAAGATGGCTTACCACTGAAGACAGTCTAATCAGAGAAACAGAATTGGTGAGAACAGGTAACTGGAAACAGGATTGTTATCCTTGATCTCAGCAGTACTTTGTTCATTGGCTACTGTCACAATGTGATTCACCAGCTGAAACTCTATTGACACATAAAACATGCCAAGAAGATTAGGAAGCAAATACTGTATTTGGAGGGGAGATGAAAAGTCAAACTTAAACCACAATAAAACCAGGCATTAAACCAAAAAAGGATAGCCTCTGAAATAACCAACTACAGTTATAGGAACCTGTGGAATCCATCATTCCATAAAGAGAATGTGAGGGAATTGTCCCCATAGCTGAGAAGAAGGAAGAGTAATAAAGCCATAAGGGAAAGGTGGGAGGACTGGGTCTGTTATGAGTAACACAAATACAGAAACACCAGCACCACCCAAGAGCAAATATACAGAGGCATAAAAGGCATAACAGGCAGAACAGTCTGTCCTTGTGAGCCACAAATTCAATACATGAAATTTCAGGGAAAACCTGGAAGTAACAACAGACACAAACTATAGAAGTGTCTTTGAAGTTAAAAACAAAACAAACAAGCAAAAAACAATAAAAACATCAGCCATCCTAGGAAAAAATTAAGTCCTGAAAAACAACACTATTGAAACTTGAAAGTTTTTAAGGCCTAACAATTTAAGTACTTATTTTTGGATCAGGGAGGAGGGGAAGTCCAGAAAAAATTACTCTGGCTCAAACCACATGCTTAATAATCACAGGTAATGAACTGAAACCAAATGAAATCAGAAGCTTTATGGCAGTAGAGTTTTCAGAAGAGAGACTTGGATTAATACTGGGTTTGCTAAAGGGAAGGAGATGTCAAGTGGTACTTGGGGAAAAAAATTATATACAGAACAAAATACTTGTAGGAACAATTCTGTCCTGGCACCAGAATGGATGAAATTATTTAATAAATTTAAAACAAAATAAATAAAAACTTTCTAATTTCCTCCAAATTATATTACATATACAATTCAAATAATTCTACTGTTTATGTCATTATTGAGAGCATTGTGTCCCAGATAATGCACCAGCCGTAGGTGACATTAACCAAATAATGCAAAAATTGAATTGCCAAGATGCTCTATGGGTGCATTTTCACAATGTTCACAGGAGTCACAGGCTCTTGCTCTGTGATCTTTCTTTAACCATCCAGATACTCAAGGATAACATCATCCACCCTCAATGTCGTTTTCATGACTTACTGGTGCTTATAACTACCAGGGATGCCTAATTTTTTAGGCAGACAAGCAAAATAGTCTCTCCTGGGAACACTGAATTATCATTATGCAAGTACTCATTTGTCTTTTAGTTCAGCAGAACTAGAGAGAGACAATTCATTGCAAGTACAGACAGAAAGGTTTCTGCAGGCTCCTGCGTGAAGCCATTCCATGCTAAGCTCCAAGGTTACCAGAAGCTACACAGTGCTTATACATGTCAGGGAATGCTACTATCATGTGGCTCAAGTATTCATACATACTCCTACCAATATAACTGCATTCTCTCTTTTGAGGTATTGACAAACCTTTCAATGATATAAATTATAACTTTTCACTACTTGCAGTATTTATACTTTCACACATCTCTTAACCAGATGTTTTTAAAATCAATTCAAATTAAAGATCTTTTAGTTTTTCCATAGTCTGAGTCTCACTAAACAGATGCACTCACCTGAGTTACCTAGAAACTGCCAGCATCTCCATTCAGGTATAAGCCATTTCTATATTTTGACTGTCTCCAGTACAACCAAAAATTAGACTATTTCTCTTTCTAACACTGTCAGCTCAGGCTCTTTGCTTCTCCTCCTCCTGCCAGTTCCTCTACTTCCCTCCTATTCTCTGCTTTCTCCATATACTTCTCCCCAGGAAAACACAGTTCCAATGCAACAAGTAGCTCTGTTCCAGTGATGACTCCTCTGTTTGACTGCCAGCTTGTGGTGCCAAGAAAGGGTCTCCTGTTTTCCACTCCAGCGCAGCGCTTACATGTTGCATTTTGCTGTAGCAGAACCCAGGAAACTATTATAGAGTCAGAGAAGGTTTCCTTAAAAAGAAACTGAAAACCAACAAACGGATGCAGCCTTGTTACCAATCAGTTCTTTATGGATTAAAACCACTACTTTGTAGTCAAAACAGAATCACAGAATAACTGCCCTTAGTTGCAGAAATTGCCCAGACCATTTAATCTTTGGTTTCCCAAGTACATTCTCAGTGGTGTAGCACCTGTATAATCAGAAGTAATGAGCAAGATATTTATAACATTGATTCACAGAAATCACACCGTAATAACATTTTCTTTGACCAGCAGCACAACACCAATATATGGAAACAAACTTGCTCTTAAGTATTGAAACTAGTGCTGAAAGCAAAAGAAATTTGCTTTTGAAAGGCAGTACATCTTTTCCTTGCTTATCCAAGAATGAAAATTTTCATCTGTAGTTGTGCGTGAAGATCTACAAGTGAACCCCCGCTGAAGCCAGCTAGCACCCTGAGAAAACGCAAGAATATATGGCAAGCGTTCCAGTGACGCTAATGCCAACTAGACACTCGAATAAGCGTGTACCGAGGCTTTCACTCTGAAAATGGAGATAGTGGAATATGAGAAATGCAAAATACAGTCGTCAAGAAAAAAGACCTGACTTAGCATAAACCTCCTTACCAACAAGTTTAAAAGTTTAATCTTGGAAATCAGACTGCTGATAATCAGATCTGGCAAGGGAAACAAACCATGCTCCCCAGCCCAGTTCATTCGACTTAATATACACACACAGATGGAAAGACAGCATTTAGATCTTAAAGAGAAGGGAAAACGCACGTAAAACTTTATTTCTTCAAACATTCCAATCAAAGCTTTACACCTGGCAAATAAGCAGGAACCTTCAGAACTGAGCAGAAACACAGCCAACTTACCAAAAAAGTATGCGCAGAATGTTTGCGACCAACAACACCAGGCAGACGTAGGTGGAGAAGCCCTCCGCGTTCTGGGTGCGCCGAATGTCCCGGTACTGGGGGATGTAGGGCACGACGCCGCCGAACACCATGGCCCCCGCGGCGCCCCAGGACACCAGCTGCTGCATGGGCACCAGCAGCCACTCCAGGCCGCCCGGCTCCATGCCGGGGGCGCGCGGGGAGGTGCTCAGGCTGAGGGATGCCCTCAGGCTGAGGGTGCCCCGCCGCAGCTCTACGGCCGGGGCCGGCTCTAGCCACGGGCGGGCTCCTGCCCGGGATGCGGCACCATGACTGCGCCCGCTCCCGCGGGGCCCGCACCTGGGGAAAGGGATGGGGCGTGAGCCTGGTTCTGCCGAGGGCGGCTCTGGCCGCTGCCAGCCAGGCGCTGGCGAGCCCGGACCACTGCCCTGCCGCGGGCGGGTCGGAGCCGCCCCCGCTCCAGCCTCAGCCCCGGCCCCAGTCCCAGCCCGGCGCTCCACAGGGGAAGCCCGGCCCCGGCACACCAGCCGCGCCGCTCCATCGCTGAGAGCGGCCGGGCAGGGCGCGGACACGCGGCTCCGCCGCCACCCCCGCCCGGCCCCCCCGGGTCGTGTCTCCGAGGGGGCTCCTCCGCCTCCCTCGCCCACCCGCACTCTCCCCGCCCCACGGGCAGGCAGGGCCGCCCGCCCCGCACCTGCTCCCCGAGCTCCGGCCACCGTCGCCTCCATCCCCCGGCGTCGCTCCGCAGGCGGGCGGGCGGACAGCGGCTGCCGGGGCGGCCCGTGACGCACCGGGAGCGGCCCCGCCTCCGCCAATGAGCGCCGGGGCCGCCCCTTCCTCCGGCGGGGAGCGGCGGCACCGGACTCGGGCACTCCTCCCCTGCCACCGCGGTACCGAGACACGGCGGGCAGCCCCGGGGTACCGTGGGAAGCTGACGCCGGAGTGGGGCTCGGCTCCCCCGGGCCCACCTGGGCGCCTTCTCGGCCTCGGGCTGCGCTGAGCCACCGCCGCGGGTCCTGCTCCCCAGGAGTTACGGAAAATTCCGTCATGCCTCGTGGACAAGGGGGAATGGCTTTAAACTGAAAGGAAGTAGATTTAGATACTAGGAAGAAAGTATTTTCTTTGAGGGTGGTGAGGCACTGGAACAGGCTGCCCAGAGAAGCTGTGGCTGTTCCATCCCTGCGAATGTTCCAGGCCAGGCTGGATTGGAGCTCTGAGCAACCTGGCCTAATGAAAGGTGTCCATGGCAGCGAGGTTGGAGCTAGATGGTCTTTAAGGTCCCCTCCAACCCAAACCATTCTATGATTCTATGATTTCTGTGGCTCTCTGAATTGCAGTGGCTGGGGAGGGAAAGTGTGCAACTTCTACCCAAAGTAGGGCAGACCCAAAGTGACCAGGGAGCCTCTACTGCTGGTTGCACTGGGCCAGGAGAGGACAAGTGTCGCACACAGGTGTTGTGTGGAGAATGACAGCATGCACACTGCATCCACCTCCTTCAGCCACACTTAAAAGGATGGATCATCACCATGCATTCAAGTGGCCGCAGAGCTCTCCTCAAAGCTTGTTCCTTGGGCTCCCCATTATACTACCCCAGACATGCTTTCTTCTACCTTGTTAGTAGCAGGAAGGCTGCTCATCCTCTGCTGCTCATCCAACAGGTAGGAAATGAAATGGGTTTTCCTGCATGTGAGTGATGTATGATTTTGTGTCCTATAGCAGCAACTATAGCAAAAGTTGGGGGTTTTTTGTGAATGTTAAAGGGGAAAAGGAGCTAAATTAAAAATAGAAATGTCTGTTTCAGGATTTCGGAAGCCTTTTGTTTACTTCCTGCATAGCAGTACCTTGCTCAACTGCAAGCATTTCTTCCACTGGGCAATTCTTGCAGCATATGTGCAGCACATGAACCTGCACATTACCACAGAATGTATTTGTCAAAGACATCTTGGAGCACCATGACACAAATATCCAAAACAGCCTCCTATGTAGATCAGTTGACCACTGATAACATTGAGATTTAGCTTTCCTACGAGGAAGTAGCAGCTCTGCTACTTGAACAAAGCTCTATTCCATGACACAAACTTGATAGTTTGATTGCCGAAGTTAAAAATACATAGCGGATGTTCTGAACTCTGATTTTTGGATGGGGATCCTGAAGTTCCTGATGTCATCGCATATGACTCACACAGAGGGACTATAACAATCAAATTATGTATAAACTCCATTATTTAAAACATTTTATTATTTAATGGCTCATATTTCATGTATAGCTTGCACATTATCATCAGGCAGTTATGCCAACTTCTTTACATGCTTTCCTTGGAGCCCTTAGCACATTATTTTTCCTTAAGCACAGTGGTCTAAACAAACTTTCAAGTAGAAAATAGGAGTTGCCCAGACTAGAAAGCCAATCTTTATTCATGTAAATGCAAGTATTTTGAGAAATCATGAAGAAGTTGTCTTGAGAAAACAGGTATTTTGAAGTAATAAGCACCTAAGTAGAAGAAACTACCCAAGCTGCCACCAGATCTCCAGGTTAGCTTCCAGAATTATTCCAGGATGCTCTTAAGTCTATTCAATAACAAATTGTGCACAATATTCAGATTCTAAAATATTCAACTGGAAACAGACAACTGCCTAAACTTAGATTGTTTTCCCTTACTTGAAACTGTACAGGTGAAAACTGTGAATTACAGCACGTTTCTGTGTGAACACAATTCAGTTCCGGTCACAAAAATCATCCTAGTTGTTCAGGATTTAATCCACGGATGTAAGCTAAACTGACCAGTGACACCAGACACCGAGTAGGAGGAGGAATGACAGGGTGGCTGAACTCCTCGGGCTGAGCAGCTGCCAGGATCAGGAAGGGACCCTTCATGTCTCAGGATATCTAAAAAGCCAGGCTTAGGGGTTTTTTTTTGTAGTGGTGCCATGCTGAGGTGCTTGCTGCCTCCAGCATAGCATCCTGCCTGGCACAGGAGCACCCAACCACAGCAAACCCAGCAAGACTGCAAGAGGAGAGTGTGCTGGAAGAAATAAACCTGAGGTGATAACAGGTGATTGAAGAGAGTCTTGCATCATCAAGGAAAAGTTCCACAACCTGCAGGTCTGAGAATGCAGTCACACAAGAATGAGCCTTGAGAGGCTTCATATGAAAGCAGATTTCTTTCTCTGGGAGATAGTAAATGAGAGGGAGCTCAGAAGGACCGCCCTCTTGATGTAAAAGCAGAGCTTACCCTAGAAACAGTACTGCTTCACTGCCAGACAGCAATCCTCTCTTTCAAGTGAGGAGAAAAAGAACAGGTGTATTTATTTTTTCACACAGAATGGCAAAATTCCCCCATTAGGAAAAGAACCCTCTATTTGCTAGAAGTACATTACCCATTCAGAAAACAGAAGCAGACAAAATTTCACACCAGATCTTTGAAGACTAAATTAATCTTTTTAGGACATCTGCTGTAGGAGAATTGAAATTGATTATGTGAGCAGCTCTAGCCACCTAGTTATGAACTAGTTTCTAGCAACCAAACATCACGAGAACTTTGATTTATTTTAGATTAAGAAATCTGATAAGAAATGTTCCTGTAGTACCTTTGGATGTGGTTCAAGCAAGCTGAAAATGGTGAACAGACATGGGATGTTTTCAAAGGGCTTTTAACTTTATTGTTGGTAGAAGTAGTAAAAATTACTATATAAGGTTTAGTTTTTGCAAATAGGTCCACTGACTTAAAAAAAGTAAGCAGAGCCCCATTTCTACACTTGGCTCCATATAGCCATATTCCTACCAGGACAACACTGGGACCAACAGGACACAGGAATGAACCACCCAATGGACCGGTTCCATGACAAGCCTTAGCCATCTCTGCAGTTTTTTACAGGAGGAGGACAGCTGTTAGTACTTTACTTGTAGTTACTGCAGCAGCAAAAATAGCAGATTGCTGCAAGTCTCCCAACCAGTCTGTTGTTCTGTCAATTGAGTTTGAAAGATGAGTAATAAAATTATTTTATATTCTACATTAAAGAAATACTGTTGCACAGAAGCAAGCATATGAAGTCCCTGCAAGACCCTGCTAAAATGTAGATAAGCTCTAAATTACTTCTTGAACACATTGCACAGTAAAAGGATAAAATTAATCCCTACGGTAGCCAAATTCCCTTCAATTGTCACATTATATATCTCATTCTACAACTATAGCCATGGGGGCATTAAAAAGAAATATTCACTGTACTGTTCATAAAACAAGTAAATGGGTTTTCAGTGTCTTGAAATTGGCCATTCCTACCATAATGTATTATCACTAAATCAGCTGTCCTCCATTTTTTAATTTTTTTTAAAGCAATCCTGCTGCAGCTGGTGGCAGAAGCTGCCTCCTGGCCCCTCCTAGCACTGGTGAGCCCCTGTTTTGGCAGTTGATGGGCAGAATCAAGCTAGCATTAATAGGAGATACAGTTCTACTGCACATTTTCACCACTCTTCCTTTCTCCTTCTGAGCTGGTCTTTGCAAACAGAACAGTGAATATCAGCATGAGTAGAACACCCACCTGCCTGCAGAGGAACACCCTCCGCACTTCCAACGAGGAGCTCTGACACACGTGCCCAAGCCTACAAGCCCATCCCTGGGCAGTAGTCACATGCTTTGCACTGGGGAGCAGGAACCATGACCATGGAGGTTGATGATTAGACTCCTCTCTGTACTTGGACTGCTACCATCTCCACAGACAAATGGAGAAAAAGCCCTAAAGCAAACATGTCAGAGCAGGAATCAGCCTGACAGCTGGCAGAGATACATGAACCCTTCTTCAAACCATTTCAGCTTTGTAAACAATGGGCAAAGTTCAGAGTGGGGAAATAAACAAATAGCAATACTGGTTCAACTTTTTACCTGTGTAGCTGCTTACTCAGGTAAGAAGTTGAACCAGGACTGCTTAACCCACAGCCTGCTCTTCTGTCAAACAGGTCCAGCTGGCTGCAATTATTTCTTCCCCACCTGCTCTTGGGATGCCTTTGGTGTGTCCCATGGCATCAAGGTCACCTCAGCAGTTGGCTGCATCAGAGGAGTCCATAGACAGCTCCCAATCCACTTGCATATCCTTGACCATGTCCAACAATGCAGCCAGAAGATCTCGCCTTAACAACCTTCAGGAGCAGAGCTGCTTTCTCTTAAGAAGATATGTAATAGAGGAATGTCTCCACAGATGAGATCTGCACAATGTGCCATGGGAAAGTACCATGCAGAGTCCATTCATCACTGATCCAATGCATGGTGCTCAGCATCAGAAAGGACAGATTCCTCATTTTATTCCATCTAACTAAAATGGCTATTTTATTAAGCTGTTTTTTGTTGGACCTTTCTTGACATGATGGAGAAAGAGCTCTGTACCATCTCCCTCTCTCATGCACTTCACTCCTCCCTGGGGCAAAATGCTCACTTAATTACAGGATCAATTGTGTTCCACAAGAAGCTGCTGATACAGGGGAGTGAGCTGGGAAAGTAGGAGTGTGGTGGGCTGATCCTAGGCAGCAGTGAAGCCTACAGGATGAGGAAGAGAATCAGCAGGCTGAAGCCATGGGAAAAATACCTATGGGTTGACATAAAAGTCTTGTAGTGAGTAAAAAGAACATACCTAAGTGATGCAAAGTCAATCACTCACCACTTCCCACTAAGAGACCAGTGCCCAGCCAGTCTCTGAGCAACAGCTACTTTGGAAGAAACTTCCTGCCCACAGCCTGCTTTTATTGCTGAGTGTGATGCTGTGGGTCCAGCACGTCCCTCTTATCACCTGGGTCAGCTGTCCTGGCTGCTTCCCCTCTCAGCCTGTTGTGACCCCCAGCCTGTTTGCTGCGGGGAGGGACAGTGAGAAACAGAGGTGGCCTTGATGCTGTGCAGCCAGAGTTAGTGATGGCTAAAACACTGGTGTGCTGCCAGCACTGTTCTAGTCACAAACACAGCACCATATGGGCCACTCTGGAGAAAAAGCTGATTCCATCTTAGCCAGAGCAAACTCAGGGCATGAAATGCAGTTGAGGAGATCCTCAAGCTGGCTTTTTTGCTGAACAAGTGAGGGTGCAAATGCAGTGTCCAAAGTGTCAGTCTACTCTGACTCATTTTCTTTCCACTGTGAAGTAAATAAGCAGAGAAAGAAAATAAAAATGACAGAGAAACTACAGCTTCATCATGATTCAAAATACCACCAGGTGACCTGGAGTCAGTAGCATTACAGCACCCAAACTGGTTTTTCTTTCTCTGTTCTAGGACAAGGACAAAGTGCTCCTGGTGGCATTTACACACTGTAGCACACACCTGGCTTGTTTCTGTTAGATAAGCTCAACATCTCTGGTACACTTAAAAACAGAACAAAACTAAATTTATGCTCTCCTTACCAAGAGCAAAGAGTGCAGAATGGGAAAAAAAGATCCCAAAGATCATCTTTACTGCAAGAGTAATACTTGATTCGAAGATAATTTAGATAAGACAGACACAAACACTGCAGACTGACTTTTCTGAAACCTCAAGGAGCTGCAGTTACAGGTGGTTTTGCTCCTGCTTAATACAGAATCTATCCCAGAGAGAAAATTAACATCCTCATGTGTCCTCTGAGCTACTCTGGCCTGCCCTAAAAGTGGGAGCAGCCTTGGGGACCCATGCCACTGCACCTCTTCCTCAGTTGTGGAAGGCCAAATGCCCAGCACTCTTCTGCTCAGCTGACACTTGTGCTACATATGCTGGCAGTGTCCCTTGGCGCCCTCTAGCCCCTCTATGCCCTTGTAATTTCAGATGCCTTTTGCTAGGCATGCTTGGAATATGCACCCAAATGTCTCCTGCTGGCAAACACCATGTGGAACACTAAATGGAGCTGATGTGGGAGGGCTTCCAGCATTACCCAAGCTGCATAAAATACCTGTCATAACTCTTAGCTCCTCTCCTCTTCCACAAATGTCTCACAGAAGAAGCAAGCAGGCCACTGCCAATAAAGGTTTCAGTCTTAAGAGCTTATTTGCAAAAGATCTTTGTTTCAGATGAGCAAGGGCAAGCCAAAAAAAAAAAAAAAAAAAGCAAAGAATCAGATTACTGCACTCTTGGCTTTTTTTTGTTACTGTCATTGCTCACTGACCCACACCTTGCTGTTAGAGCATGTGTCCTACATCCACTGTTCTCAGTGTTATTGTCCATATTTGCCTCAATGAACTCGCATCTTATGCAACCATACTAAGTGCTTTCCATTAATTCAAAGTAAATTTAAACTGCCTGTACCAGAGAGACACTCCAGTTGCGTCCTCTGGGAAAAATTGTGTCTGAAGCTGAAAGGAAACATTAGCATAACTGCAGTTTGGTCACAGGAAGTTTTACCCACAGTTCCTTACACCTTTTGGAAATGCAAAATGGGCATTTTCCAATGAGCCACTCATTCCTTTGCCCAGCTTCCAGCCTCTTCAGCACAGGCTCTCTTTGTCAAATATTTCAGAAAAATGCTTTTTCCATCACACACCACAGCACATGCCATGTTTAATATCTGTGCACAAAATGCGCATTCTGCTCTGGACCACGAGGTCCCTGAAGAGAGCCACACCAGGCTGTGGGATCTGAACATGTGAGCTCAGCTGCCTGTCCTTGTGCAGCAGAGGCTGCCCATCCTGACCTCAAATGAGAGCCTCACCTGCCACCCACTGTGTTTGCTTCCAGAAAGCTCTTCTGTGCACGTGTGAGGAGCAAGGCCACGGGGTGGTTGGAACACAGCCCCCAGGTGCAGTGCCAGGCATGCCAGCAGCAGGCCACCAGGCAAGAGAAACAAACTCTGCTCCCTCTCCCGCCAGGGACAAACACCTTTCAGGCGGTGAGCTGAGTGGTGAATATTCCTTCACCCTCACTATCCAAAGACAATGGAACAAGGCTGGAGCAGAAAAAAGCATGGGAAGCAACATCTCTTGATAAAAACGAGAGGAGGCTCCCGGACTAAAGTGATTTCAGCTTTTATTACAAGAAAAATAAAGGCCTAAAGCAAGGGGTCCTGCGGGCCAAGCAGCAGGAGCACTCCTGTCAAGGATGCTGCAAGACCGGCAGCTGGGTCTTCTTTTCAGCAGAGATGTAGCGATGTGCCCGATGTCCCAGATACAGCAGCACAAATTCAGTGGGTCAGAAGCCCCTTTTTATCCTGTTTTTTGTCCATTTGGACTGTTGTTTTTGGGGGTTTTTTTGATGCTTCATTTGCATGAAGGTTTAAGGCACTTGATTGGCCCATTACATTACAGCCCATTTTAAGGCTGGCCTGTTTCGCTTGGGGGTGGTGCACTTTACTTAGGTGTAATATGGTATGTTGAGTACTGTATTTATTATAACTACCCTTTTAAACCCCTTTTACAATATAAGAACCAAACTAACAGTACATGCTTAACGGTCTATCAACTATTTTACAACAGTTTCTAACCTATTTTTAACATCTCTTACCAGCCATGTCCGGGAAACATAGCTGGAGATTTCTGGATCACATAATAACTCAGTAAACAGCTGCTGGGCGGGTGCTTTCGCAGAGCCGTGAAATCACACACAGCTCTTCACAGAGCCAAAGGATGCCACTAGACCAGCCTCCAAAGTCACCTTTCTGCTGATCCTGCATTTATCCTGGTGCAATACACTTACAACAAAAATTACATCCTGTGTTCTGTTGCAGCTGCTTAGCAGTACATGATGCCCACAGCATGCACTGAACATCCGATCAAGATTATCCTTAATCATTTCAGTTTTCTTTTTGTAGATACTTGCAGAAAGGGCTGGCTGAAATATTTCACAATAAGGGGATTTGTGAGCAGCAGTTCCAAAACTTTTATTACTTTTATTAAAGAACACTTTTATAAAAGTTTATACAGAACACTTTTATTAAAAGCAGAGCACCTCCGTCAGGGATCAGGTTTCCAACGGCTGGAATTACCCTTTTCTCTTCAAAGATATAGAAACTGAAAATTGAACCATGAGCAAACACCCAGGCTTTTAACATTCACCTCAAATGACTCTGTGTTTCAAAGGAACACCAGCTGTCAAACACCACTGACCTGAATGCCTTTTTCCCCTGCCTGAGGCATTTGCATTTCACTCACCACATCTTTCCATGCTTAAATGGAAATAACAACTTGTTGGTCTACTGATGTTACCATATGAAAGAAAAGCGATGCCTTCACCAAGAAGTACTCCAGTGGAGCAAGCTTTCAGTGAACTGCATTATGCTGAATCAAAAGATTGGGTAAATGTCAAAGTTTGCTACAAGAACCATCAGCACCATTTGGGATTGCTGCATATAAAAGCTGATGACCTAGCAGAGCCAGATGTTTTTTTCTGCACATTGTGTCCCTCTGAATCACTACTGCAAAGTGACACAAGAGAAGCTACCTGAGAAGGAAGGACCAAGCACAGCATGACTCAAAGACCCAGCCCAACAATTTGTTAGCAAAAATACCATGATTGTGCTGAAAGCACTAACTTGTACCTAGCCCTTTTCTCTTCAGAGAAAACTTTTAGTATTGACCATGCCTCTGCCAGGAAGAAAAAATAGCAAACCCACAAAATTTGCAGTGCCATTTGCATCCTGCCTTCTGATCTGCTGCCAAACAAGCTGCCATGTTGGCCCAGAGCACTTGCCTCCTTGTCTCCTTCCAGGACTAAATTCCTGTTTTCTCTCTTACCACACATGTAATATTCAGCTTCTCTTTGAGATGTCCTCTCTGTGGCCTCACCTCCATTTCAAAGCAGCCCTGAGCCAGACAGGCTTGGAGTATGTGACCAGAGGATTTCTTACCCCTGGTATATAAAATCTTATTTGTCAGCAAAGAGGAGGGAAAGAGGCTCTATGTAACATCCAAACAGCAAGAGTAATGCATTTCTACAACAAGTTCTTCTAACTCACCACACCACAGCCTTTTATAGCATGGCAGTGAACTTGGAGCTTAGGTCTTATAAATGTTTCAATATGCTTTTATGTCCTATCCTGCTACTCTGACTTCTCCTTCCAGCAATGGAGGGACTGGAATTTCCTTAGGAAAGAGCAAGGGAAACATGCTTTAGATACCATTTCAGCGCACACTGTGAAGAGTTCACAGCACAGGTCTGCAACACTGAAATAGGGTGGGAGCAGATGGCACCTCAGCCTCGAGGTCATCCTAATTTTATTTTTACTTCATGTTCTTCACACCAAGAAGATATATTTAGACTGAAAGTGACTAAAGTCTAAGTTTTTTACTGAAAGAAAGCGGCATAGAGCATATTTTGGAATGATAAAAGAATTTGTTGTCAAATCTCTTTTGCTCCTTTGTCAAACCTCCTCAGGACCTGTTTTTGTACTCATTGCCAAAATGAACTTCTTGTTATCCTTTTAGTAAATTAAGCATTCTTATTGCATTAAATACTCCTATGGCACTGTTGGTTTACTGGTTCTCAGCTAGCCCTTTGCTTTTGAAACAAAACAAAACCAAAGGGTCTTTGATCAGCTTCCCTTAGCCCATGGGTGCATGCCCAACATGGACTATGCTTTTAAACTGTGGCTCATCTTACATCCCCAGATTTCAGACCCTGGAAATGTATGCAACAGCTCAATTCTGAACTTCTAAGCCTTCTAAGAGAAGAAAGAGACTGGAAGACAGCAGAGCAAAACCAAGCATGCTAGTTCTATCTAAGTAAATCCATTGTTAAGCAAAGTCTATTTGGTGTTGTCATTTGTCTCTTCTATTCTTAGGCCTTCTGAAGTCTGGAACTTTTCCATGACTACTTTTAGCTTTAAAGACACTTCCATTTTTATTTGCTAAACCCCGCTGTGCACTATTGGCCTCGTTCAGCTCCAGATCAGAACTAAGAGGGCCATTCACATCAGCTGCTGAGCCCACAAAGTAAAAGAACCAGACCTTTGAAGGGGAAATGCATGGCAAATATTTTTCAGTCTCTTTCACACTTTTCCTTGCTGTGCCAGCTGTATACTATTTTTTTTTTTTCTGTTTTGACCACACTGACTTACCTCACAAAAATGAGGAGCTAATTACAGAAAATCTGTTATCAAGTCATGCTTGTTTTCAGTTGAACCCTAACCTGGCCATTGCTTAAATATGGCACTACAAAGATGTAGTGGGATTCCTGTGAATTGGTTGGCTATATAATGCTTACTCCTCTGCATTTCCAGCTGCTTCTTTATCCTTGCAAGTTCTTCACTATGAATAGGACTCTATGGCTTTGTTCAAGATAACTGGGCAGACAAAGCCACTTCTACTGCCTCTGGGGGAAAATACTGCTGCATGAGAGAGAAGCTTTTGTAGCTCTTCTGGAAGGAGGGAAAACCAGAAAGACTATAGCTGTTATCAGAAGTAAAAATGCAAAAATACTACAGCTCTACCTACCACTACTATCTAGCCTTAAAGGAAAGAATATTTATTATCAACAAATAAACAGGTAAGTAACACCAATTGTTCCTTATTAGTTATGCAGCAGAACAAAAAGGCTGTATGGTTGAAGCTAGTGGCTACATACAAAAGCAAACCCTATCTACATGCACCAAACGAGTTGAACAATAATATTGTTCAACTTTTTTATCTAGAAGCTTTCTAGAGCAGTAATACTGCTAGGACACTCAAGCTTTGCAAAACGTGCTTGATTTTTCTTTCTACAAGGACTACCTGCAAGAGTGGGGAAAAAACAAGGCTGTACAGAGAAGCTACAATTATGGGAAGCAGGTAGCAATGAGGAGGTTTGCTTTGATGCCAGAATTTCACCTCAGAGATTAACATGCCCTCTCAAATGAGGTGGGGAAGGTCAAGGAGAAGAATTAAGCTTATTACGAAAGATTCTAAGTGGTAGGCTTACAGCAACTGAAGTAATTCCCATCTCAGAAATTTTTTGTGCATGAAGACATGTATTTGGCATATCTAGCATATGTAATTACTCAAAGTAATTGACTAAGGTAATTTATTGCCTAACAGTGACATGCTCCTAACCATACAGGCACGATGAAATGGAAACCTCTTCATTTACATCAGGCAACAGTCTCAGCATCCAGAAGAAAGACACCTCTGTAATAGATGCACTGGGAGCTTTTTTACGCTGTGCAGCCAAAAGCCAGGGATGACCTAGATGCTGGTGCTGCAAGAGGCACCATGCGACTCTTGCTGATGCCTTTGATGTTGTCTCGTTCGGCATCGCAGTGCAAGGAACTTCAACCACCACGGTATTTTTACCACTCCATCTCACAAAACTAATTGCACGGGAGAAAAGGAAGCAAACCTTAAAAAAAAAAAAATTGTAAGACGCCTTAAGATCAAACCTCGGCATCGTTATTTAGTTACTGCCGCGCGGAACGACACTTTCTCCGGCAAATAAAGAGTGGGTAGCGAAGGACTCCCAGTCTGCCGGCGGAGCGCTGTGGGCGGGGCCGTGCGCTCTGTGTCCGCCCCGCCGCGCCCGCGGAGCCGGAGCCGATGGCGGCCGCGGAGCCGTCGGGAGCCGCGGAGCCGCCGCAGCTGGTGAGCGAGGCCGGGCTGGTGTCCTGCTGCGGGGTCCCCGTGCGGCCGGGGCCCTGCCTTCTGCTTCCCCGGTGTTTATTTTCCCCCTTCCCCCGCAGGCGGAAAATCTGCTCTGCCGGCTGCAGGAGAATTTTGAGGCTCTGACGGAGAAGCTGACGCTGAGAAATATCCTCTTTGGAACGTGGGGTACCGCGGCTGGGCCCCCTGCGCGCTGATGGTTGCGGGCGGGCTCTTTGCTTCTAACAGTGGGGTGGGCTTCTCTCGTAAACATCAAATTAGCCCAGAATGTGTGACGGGGTAAACACCTGTGAGGTACAGGCACCTGACTTACCCCCGCCCCAGCTTGTTTATAGATCCCTTTTTCTAAGAAGGAAATCCTAAAAAATGTTTCACTACAAGTAGCACGGTAGTCTCTGTGCAGCAATTCTGGCTTTCTTATGTGTAAAGATTTTGAAGGTGCATTTAAAAAAGCATCCATGTCCAAAAATGCAACTCAAATGAGCCACAGTTTAAAAGCAGCTGTTGGCCTGAGCATGACAAGGTGAGCCCTCAAAAGGCAAAAATCAGACCTGAAGGGGCTCTGAGCTTTCTTATTACATGTGCTTGAAACTACCTCTGCTTTCTGAAGCATTTATTAATTTTTTTCTGAAACTTGACTTTTCAGGAAGCAGCTACTTCCTGAATAATATTTGAGTAGCACTCGTATTCTAATTCTGTAGTTACCTGTATGGTATCACCTAAAAGAGTTCCTCAGAAAGAAAACAATCTCTCACACAGCTCACTCATGAGTATTTGCAAAGGCTTTTGATACTAAGAATTTGAATGCTTATCTGTTTTAAGAGAATGAGGGATTGTGTTCTAACAGTACCACCTTGTGCATGCTTCATCTTACATTTAATGTGAACAAGCAAAAGACTGACACACCTGGAAGAAAGCTGCTTGTTCTTCTTACAGAAGAAAAAACTTGTAAAAATGTAGAACTCTTATTTTTAGAAGTTATCTTTAACTTTTTACTGGAAGAAATGGGCAAGCGCATCAATGACCTTGAAAAGCGTGTTGCTGACCTGATGACAGAGGCTGGGGTAGAAAACAGTGACGAAAAATTGGGAGTAAAGAGACTTTGTTAAGGTTTTCTGTGGTTTATGCATTTCCATGTAGTTTTGAGTGGTGGGCGAGTAATGGTGTTTACATATTTAGTGTACCTGCATTTTCTTGGATTTGAAGGTTTATTTTTAAAAAAACATATTTAATATACCTGGGATTTTTTTTTTGCCAAGAGACAAAGAATGTGACCGCATTTACAAAAGAAAAACTGCCTCTTACTGCCTCTGTTCCGGCTGAGTGCAATATACAAGGGGGCAGTGCTAACTAACCCCAAATGTGTAAACCGAGGCTGTCCATTTGTAGGGAAATGTGTGTGGCTTGAAGTGTTCCTGCCCACCATTCCTGCCCCTCAGGTATGCTAACCTAGCTGAGGACGCTTGCTGGTGTCAATTTATGTATCTCTGCTTTTAAACCTGCTACAGCTTCCCAGTGTGGCTTGGAGCACATTTCTCACATGCACTCACCACAAACACAGCAGTAAGTGATAGTCAATCACTTCATAATATAAAATCATGCTACATTTCAGGATTGTGTTCTGGATTTTTTATCTGTCTCTTGAAAATGCCAGCCCCCTCCCTGATGGATGGCTGACTCTGTGTTCTCAGTATTTATGAGGCAGCACTGCTTCCGTGTGCTGTGGATGCAAGTGATGTTGTCTTCCTGTTGTTGCACACTTTCCTGATTCAAACTGAGACACATCGATTACTCTTGTCATTGGAACTTCTTATGCAGTGAGACACGGATGTCTGTCAATATTCTGAAGTAATTTAGGTATCTATTCATTCTGACGCCTTTTGCACAAGGTATGCAGTGATTTTCAGAAATGCAGAAAGACAATCCACAAAGATGTATTTAACTGTACAGAGAGAGAGAGATCTTCCTACTCCATGTTGAAACACATTCATGAATAAATCACTAACCTACGTACAGCACTGAAATGAGGATGTGTTTGAGGAAGATTAAGGCAGAACAACAAAGCACTGACTCCGACATTTTCCAGTCTAGAGTCACATTGAAAAAAAATGTTAAGGGAAAACAAATGTATTTGTATCATGTCATAACAGAACCTTGGGAAAAAAATTTAACTATTGCCCCAGGCAAAAAATAGAAAGCTGGGTTTGTTCATCTAAGTGGGACACTATTTCCTGGAGCTGAAAAAGAACTGTTAGTTTCAGAGAAGGCAAAGCCACTGTTTTGGATAGAAAATTATATTCTATATAGTGAACTTATCCAATCACAAATGTTTTCAATGAAAACATGAATGAATGAATGAATGAAAATGTATTTCTTTTAATATGAACACAGTAAGATTTGTTGCCTTTTTAACTTATACGTTCTTAGAATAAACCATTCTGTACTAAAAAAAATGGCAGTATTTGTAGGCTACAACTGCTCAGTTGTTACTTTTTGCACAAGCCCACCCAAAGCTGTGCACACCAGTGCAGGTAACATCACCCAGGTATTTATATTGTGACAATTTCAATTCTTTAATGCTAGCTGTTTTGATGAAAATAGTTTATTTTATTTAAAGACCTGGAAATATATGAGGAATTCTAGTTACCAGGCATGTCCAGAAAAAGAAATTGGTAGTCAGAAAACAGGACATGTGCACTAAACGTAAGGTGGTTGTATACCAAAAACAGGTACTCTGCAGGGAAGATTTAGTTTGAAATGTAATGGGAACCTTTTACCAGAAATGTGGAAACTGAAGCATTGCCCGGTTAGCAAAATACCTCAGCTAATGAGGGAGAAATGCTTCTATTACAGCCTTCATTAATATAAAAAAATCATTCCAATTAAGGCTTTAATCAGTGTAGACTTGCATGTACTCTCAAACTGGAGGGAGAGTTTGGTATGCTGGAGGACAGGCTGGAGAAGTGGGCCAACAGGACCTTGCTGAAGTTCAAAACGCCAAGCTGGGCAGGTGCGAGGGGCTGGCTGGCACTGCTTTGCAGGAAGGGCTCTGGAGGAAAGGTTGGCTGAGTGGGCAGGGTGCCTAGGCAGCAAGGGCTGCAGCAAGCTACTGGTCAGTATGAGCACAAAGTAGGGCCAGCAAGTCATTCCCCCTCCATTCACCAGCTGGGAGATCACACCCACAATATTCTGTCAGTTTGGGGGCTGCCCATTCAAGAGATGCAGTGGTGTGAGGGAGGTGAAACAGAGCCACCAAGATGGAGTGGGCTACAGCAGATACAAGGTTTGAGATAAATCTTTTAGTCCAGCCTAAAGAAAGGACTGTGGCTTTTTGCTGCCAACCATGACCCCATGGCAGAGCACGGGGAACAGACTCTTGTTGAAGGTGTTGTACACCAGGGTTACTCAACACAAGCTAAAACATGGAGAATTCCAGCTAGATGCAAGGAACACCTTTTTCACCTATGAAAATGCTCAAACAGCAGAACAGGCCTTCCAGAAAGGCTGAAGAATATCCATCCTTAGAGAACATGGAATCATCAAGGTTGGAAGGCATTTTGAAGATCATCTAGCCCAACCAACTCAACACTGGACATGATCCTGGGCAACCTGACCATGTGGAACCTCCTGTGATTGGGAGGCTGACATTCCCTTCCAACATAAATTATTCCAAATCAATAACCACTCTAAACCAGATTAATTTCAGCAGAAATTGAGACCCTTTTGTTTTACTTTCTTCACACTTTCTAAATCCTCTACAACACACTTGGTAGTAGAAGTAAATTCTTTGGCTTGTAACAAACCGGATTTCTTCTTTCTGGAGAAGGGAGCGAGCCTGGTTTGGTTTTAATTAATCCTGTAAATATGCATGTATCAGTTTAAAAAACAAGCCCCCACACAACATCAACTTCATTACCATAAAAGTTGTCAGAAATGCAAATGGAAATTTCAAAAGCTATGCCACAGTGGAATCCAATCCAAGTCTCCCAAGTACATGTGCATTTTTGTATACTATTAGGCAAACTGGAGGTCAAGTGACAGCACGGCTTTTGGTTCCCTTAGCTGCTGTCTGCAGCCAGCTCCAGAAGTGCAATTATGCTTTGGCACTGCAGAATTCACCAAGTGCTTCAAAGTGAGTGCCCAGCCACCATGCAAAAGGAGTCTGGCACCACAAGTCCATTAGGCTGATGGGGGTTGTGGTGGTGAGCAAAGTCATGGGAGATGTTTTCTCTGAGTTGTGTTAAATACTAATAAATGCACCTTGTTTTATTCATATTTTTAGTGGATACAGGGGACTAGTATGATAAGCAAGGAAATCCCAATAGACGTCATCTTCAACATTACAGACTTGCACCCAATGCACCCATCTGTACACACTGTCAAATTTCATTAGCTGAAAAAAAAATTAAGGTGAATAAGTGGAACTCACTTTATTCTTTAAAAAAACTATAGTATAGTTTTCTCAGATATTTGTGTAATAAAAGCAAATGAAACAATTTAAAATGCTTTTTCTGCAAACAAGATTTTTATGTACAAAAATATGTAATACCAAAAGGATAACAAAGGAGAGTCTTTAAAAAAGACAACCCCAAAATTCAGCTACAATATTACTGCAATAATATTCAAGACAGTTCCAGGCTTTAAGTTTTCTGCTTCCCAAACAGAACTCAAATATTTTAAACAATTCAAATTATGCTCAATATTCAAGGACTTGTAGGTTTTTTTTTTCTTTTAATATACATTTATGTACACACATACACAGGAATAAATGTAACTGGACATAGGATTATGAAAAAAGGCAGCCCAAAGAAACATCAATATCTGTATTTAGTGGAATAATCTTTCGGTGATACCACCAAACCTCGACCTTTGCGGGCTCCTCTATAAACTGTTTCTATAATGTCAATCATCTCCTGCTTATCTTCCATTGCCCAGTTGATCTTGTTGTTATTACCTGTACCTAAATCAATCATGATGTGTTTGTTCCTTTAGAGGAAGAACAAAAAAACAGGTTAATATGGTATTATAATTCAGAAAGAAATCTTCTATCCCACCCCAAATGCTTTGTAGGATCAAAGGAAGCCCTTACAACATAAACAGTCTTGGAAAAAAAGCATTACTCCTCTCACTTAAACTGACATTTTACTGCCAATTTTTAAAGCAAGAATAAGGACTCCAAACATGGCCCCAAAATGATTACTCAGCACAATTATCCTTCAGCATATTCCTTATTGTTTGTATTTCTTTCCCACTACTGTCTATCTCCAGAGATACTTCCATGTTTGTCAGTAGAACATTTTATCTCATCAATGTAGAAACCTCAACTCCAAAAAAACCTTACTACTTTTGATTTATCTTGAAAGCAAGTTTGGCAAGCTTGACTGCTATGTTACTACGGTATTCTCTACAGGAAGTTTGAGATTTAAAACTAAGAAAAATGGATAATAATCCCAGTTTTCACTATCATTAATTTACACTCTATTATCAAACACTGTTACCAGGCTAATTGGAAAACAAGCCATTTTCCTATGAAACCAGTTTACTCTTCTGTAGAGCAATGTAAATACAGACATCAGTGTGCTATTTATGCATTTGGAAATGATCTGCTGAGACACTGTATTTGACAAACAGAAAGTTTAAATGAGTTACATTCCAGAACCATCACATACCTGAAGAAAAACATGACGGTACAGGGATCATACAACTCGTACATCTTGTTGAAGTCTGGTACTTCAGTGATGTCCACAAGATAAATAACAGCAAAGTTTTTAACCTAAACAGAAGAAAACAGGAAATAGAAAAGCTATATATATTACCAATTAAAAGGCATAAGCTTTCATTATTGTAACATCTATTTTCCAAATTATTAAGTCATAAAATCAGAATGAACAGCCTTGCTTTTATTGTTAATCACAACAACTAATTAACATGGAAAATATTTTTTTATATAGCTAAGAAGCTCATTTCAGATCCAGTGTAAACTGGAAAGATACTATGCTAAATCAACATCCAAAGAAACAAATGCCCTTTATATAGAGCTGAGAACTCACAGTGACATGCACAGCTCTAAACAAATAGAATAGTTGCTTTGTGCAAGCCAAGCTGACATGTTTTGCCTGTGTCATCAGCTGCTTATAGACTTCAGAAAATTAATGATCCACAATGCTCTGGTGCCTGCCTCCAAGCGTTCTTCCCCCTCTAAAACATCCAATTTGTGTAAAATTGTAAACTTACAATTTAATTTAGAAACTAGTAGCTTTTACTGAGAGGTGTAAAGCTAAAATTTAAAAATGCAATTGATAAAGAAATAAGACCTTGATGAGAAGCTAATGTCTGGACAATTCTCGGAAAACTGGCTTTCATTTTGCAGTTACTTAGATGCAAAAGAATCCCTCCCCTCTAGTATCACAGTCAATGCCTTCATTCCTGCAAGAAAACCATGGCACATTTTTGTTTCCTAGATGTCACATACTTGTTATTAAGTGGAATTAGGGGAAATTTTGGTTTCTAAACTTAGCTCATAAGTGCACAGTAGAAATTAACACACTCACACACATTACATTCTAAGTCAGAAATCACCCAAACTGCACAAACTAACTTTAAGGTATATTATCAAATGCTTTTGCACTACATCAGGAGCGCACAATTGTGCCTCCCCATCCTCAGTTACCTGCTAACACAGTTTTGGGCCCTCCCATTTGACTGCCCAGAATTACCAGCCTGAGGTTGACACATATGGTCTAAAATCTATGACGAACAAGTTTGTGACAGTACTTCCCACTTGTTAATTTTTTGCTACCAAAAGTCTGGAAATGCTATGGTGAGTATAATATCTGCCTGATAGAACAATATTTTATTTTAGTTCACAGAGCAGGATTAGTTTGTATGAGAAAAATATTGTGTAGCTTGTACGTAGACATCCTAGCAGGCGCTTTACTGAGAAAGTATGGAAATGGTTATTTACAAAAAAAAAACCCTCAGAAGCACAGAGTAAATAAATTTTTATGGACTTCTGCTTCAAGACAGTTTCAAAATTATAAAAAATAATCACACTTCAAGAATGCAAGTAAGTATTACTAGCAAAGAAAGTAAAATCTCTTCTAGAGCGAAGCAGCATTTAAAGTTTTTACTGTGGTTTTATGGAGCCAGTTATAGTCCTAGGCTCAGTCAATATTCCAATGAAAACATCCCTATGTTCTAAATCAGGCAGGAGGTAAAGCCTTGTAAACTAAAACAGTCATAATATCAAACCCTCTGAAGGGATCCTTCACACCCATTTCAATTTTACACTGAAGACTTCTAAGAACCTTAATGGGATGTTCAGAGGTAGCACAATTTAGCTGAGAAGTGACTCAAGCTACTCCCTTCTGAGCCCTGGCAGGCAGGGTGGTTGATCCTTTTTTAGAGAACAAAACACCTGGGGAGCCATTTTCATTTTATCCTGTCATTACTTCTTCCACCCTGCTGGCATTTTTAGCATCAGCAGCACACCTTCACCATGTGAGGAAATTTCTACAACATGCTCAGCAATTTTGACAGAGCACACCATCTCTAAACAATTACTTAATTTGGAGCTTGCAAAATTATTTTAATAAAATATTCTTAGGACCTGTTTTGTTCGGTGAAAGATTAGTCCAAGAGATTTACATGTTGCACCAGAAAACCACTCCATAAACACTCTGTCCAGGTTTAGGGCAAATTTGGGAGAGAATCCCCCAAAGGAGCTCCGGTAGTACAGCAGATCCAATCAGCCCCTCCCCCCAACTCCTTGGAGAAAGGTGGAAAAAAACCTGTTTATTAAACAGTAAAACCTACACAATATCAAACAATAAAATCCCTTGCCACTCCAAAAGAGATGACAAACTCAAAGTCCCCTCCCCGGGTTGCAGTTCAGCTCACTCAGTTTCTGATCAATTTCTCCAGTGCTGGAAATGGCGCAGGCCAGGCCTGGCCCGGTGGGCCACAGGTGCAGTTACCGGTGCTCTGCTGGGTGTTCAGTCCAGAGCAGGTTTCAAGAGGTCCAAAGAAAAGGGAAAAAAACAAAAGTCCAGGAAACTTCTTTGCCTCAGCCAGCTAACACTGCCTAAAAGCAAAAAAGAGCTCTGTCCCGCTGCCTGTCCAGCCACAGAACAAGACAGTCCAGGAGCAGGAATGTGTAGGAGGAGTACAGTGTCTGAAAAAAAAATGCCGCTTCTTCTCTCCCCCCCTTCACTCTCTGGAACACTCTTAAAGGTGCAAAACTTATTATTCAACAATTCAACATAAACAGAATGAGATTATTGGGGATAAAATCATCATAGTCAACCCAGGACACACTCCTAAACCAAAATTTTACTTTCAAGAACTCTGTACTCCAGATAGTACTAGAACTAAAAAACCTTTTAAAGTTAGTTTGACACTATATGCATTTAATTTAGTTGAGTTGTTGCAGAAATGCATGTCACTAGCAGTGCTCATCAACAGCCTAGGATTTCATACAAGAGAAACAGACTATAAAAGTCTTAATTTGTTAAATAAATCTTACTAAAAAGGACTGGATCACTCAAATCCCCTTTGCAGAGCACAGGTGCAAGTCATCACCAGGATCCAAGCCTCCAAGACATTAATTAAATCTTCCTTCTCGCTGACCTACTTTCATAGAAGTGAAACTAATGAGAGTCACCCGCTGAAAAGCTCATATTAAGTCTGAAGCAGACCTTAAAGCTGGACTCAAATTTTAATTCAAAACTTTAAAAGCTGCTCTGTTCTTTACCCCTTGCTTTCCTAATTCAAATTTGGCATGATCACCACTCCAAAACAAGCTAGCTTCCAAGCACATTGAATAAGGGTGTGCTCTGTTGAGTTTGGGCACTGGCTGCCAAGGATAGCAGCAGAAATAGGAATTCAGGCCTAAGGAGGGATGAGATAAACACATGGAGAGGGTGATGCACAAGAACTGCAGTGGCCTATGTAACATTTAGGGGCTGGGCAATTTAAAGTGCCAGGCTGGGCAAGCTTGTCACCAAGTGGCATTTCATTTCAACACAAGACAAGCCTTGCAGAGACTCGGATGTCTCTTTTTCCACAGTAGTGACCAGTTTCAGAGCCTGAAGAAGCAGTTCCTGCCTCAGACACAATACTGGAGCCAAGACAGCAGCAGTACAGAGCAGCATCTGAGCCAGCTTCACACACAGCCAGCTCTAATTCACAAAAAAGCTTTAATTTAAGCAAAAGCAGGGGAAGTATTTATGGATTCAGACTGCTGTGGATGTGCACGGTTTGTGGAGACAAACCAAAGGCTGACCTCTCTCTGCTGGGATGTGAATCCATTGCTCAGACAGAGCTGTCAGTTGAAAACCTACATTCCTGTACAAAACCAGCTTTGCTACCCTGTCAAGGCAGTGGCCGCTAACAAGTTTTCTACCTGATTTGTGAGTTGTAACTGAGGATACAGTAAGGACACCTCAGAACAAGAATAAAGTACAACTCTAAACATGCAAATCCAAGTAAATACAAGCAGTTGCAGTAGTTACAAGAGGGACTACACTGAATTTGTTAATATAAACAAAAATTTTACTGTAGAGACAATATGAAAAAAACCTTGTAGTATTTTAGAAGTTGAATGTATAACAACACAAGTTTATTCTGAAAGTACTTAACCTCATAACATACACTAAATACAGTAAATTTGTTGCAGTAAGTCAACTGCTTTCTGAAGAAAAAAATCAAAACTAGTGAGACACCTCCTTCTGGGCAGCACCTCACTTGTGCAACAACTGAAGATAAAAGCATTTTCAGAGACAGATATTAACTATTTCTGACACTCCTGACTTCCCCTATCTCTCTTTCAATTCAAAACTTTCTCTGCCTTACCAGGCTCTTGGAGCTGCTGTTCCATGGGGACAGGGTAGAGTAGGAGACCTAAGTCAAACAGCAGCATAGATTCAAAACTGTGTAACCTGTTTTCATAGGTTGGGCTGCAGTTTTGCCCCTTCTCCCCAGTGATGGTAGTTTCATAGATCAGTCTCATCAATCCACATGACTGAAGATACATGTAGAAAACCTAGAAGTACATTACCGCCTGGCTACTGCTCCAGGCTGTTTGAATACTTCACAGAACTGTCTCTGCCTGAGGACTGCTATGGAATTTTTACACTGAATGGCTCAAGACTATGAAGAAGATGAATCTATAGGACTTTTAACATCAGATAAAGATTCTGTATCCTGTCTTCGCATACTTGCTTGTAAACGGGAAACACAGATGTAGGAAAAATCATTTGCCATGGAACTCATTTGTCCTCTGAACTTCTCCTCTCTGACTTCCTTAATTTATATATCCTTCTAAAAAACAAATAAATTCATTCCTACAACATGAGATTGACACTATGATTAATGCCCAGGATGACTGACAAAAATCGTGAAGTTTCTTGAAATTTCTGTCAGAGGTAAGTAATGCTCCTGTTTTTTCAGTTGTTAAGATTTCAGCTGCCTTTGAAAAGCAAACCTTACAGCCCAAATATCTAAGGAAGTCTGGAACAAGATCCAAGATTCCACCTTCTCATCTTCCTAACCAGTTTCTAGACAGTGTTTTTTTCTGCTTAGAAGAACAAAACAGTGCTTTACGGTCAAGAAACTTGCAGCAAAAAAATACAGGAACAGAGACTAGCATTTGTAACAAATGACTTGAATTGAAGGTAGCTGGCAGACTTGCATTGCTGAACTGAACAGAGCAAGTACAAACTTTAAAGTCTGTACTGGTGATATTTATTTGAACCTTTTTCTTCTTGCTAATTATGCTGTAAGTTTAGGTGATAAATTTCTAGGGGAAAAGAGAAAGATATTGTACTGCCAAGAGCAGCACTTACAGCTAATAATTTTGAAAACTACATACATCAGTAAATGGATTAACTTTGCTCAGCTTTAATTACAAACACCAGTAGCTAAAATACCTATACACTTTTTTCACGGCTACCTCTTTCCCTGCCCCACCTTCTTTTCCTCTCTCACTTTTCATGTAACCTTAGCAGAAATGCAGAGGCACAACTAATGTTCGAGGAAAAGCCACAGCTATTCACACTTCTGATTACGGTTAAATAAATGCACAACATTTGAAAAATTGTCCCTAAACCCAAACTTATCCAATACAACAGTTACCTAATTTACACTATTCACTCATAAAAAAATTTCTTAAACAAGGTGCATTAATTTAGCAAACCAATCCCTGTATTTTAGGGGATACATTTATAATTATGAGTTCCCTTTAAAGAAAAGAAAAATGTGTATGTTTAGAAAAGGTCATTAAGACAAAATTTGTGAAACTCAATTCTTGCTTCAATCAATGTTTGATTGAAACCCTGACAAAGCAAAAAAAAAAAAATCTAACATCTTAAAATTATGATTTGTTCTGATGTTCACTGAAACCTTGCTTCTTTTTCACATAACACTAGGGGAAAATCCCAGTCAGTGGCAAGTGGAGTACATTTCAGTGAAAATAATGTACTTTGTACTTTCACATAGCATTCTAGTTTCTTCTTCCACGAAAACTGAAAAGAAAACCCTGTTCTCCTATCATAAAATACAGATAAATATTACTGCTACCCAAAAACATGCTGCAGTCTAAAATAATATTGCACCAGGGTAACAAATGTAAAATATGGCCACATTGCCTTCAGACATAGCCTGCAATTATAACCCATTAACATTCTGTATTATTCTCCACAATAAACACCTGGACAATTGGAACTTTTACTCACTCTTTAAAACAGCAGAGATCCAAACATGGCTTGTAAGCAAGAGGATGAGGTAGGATCTCCCCCTTTAATTTGCCATTTCTGCAGAGGGAGATTTTTAAATAAGAAGTTACTTTGTTCTTTCTTTCCCCAGTCACCCCTAGCTGCCAACAGGTCTGCCAAATTTCCAAGCATCCTGCCACAAGTCCATACTAACAGTATCTGAGCGTAACACTCCCACTAGGCTGAATACAAAACAACGGTCTTAAAACATGTCACAACTCTTTACTGCATTCTAATACATCTTAACACCTGGCTGTGGGTATAGATCTTCAATTGTGGGGATTTTCAAGACACATTTTAAAAAACTTCAGAAGGCAAAGTAAACCACAAAAACAACTCCATGTCAATCTATGCAGCGTGCACAGAACTTTCTACAAAGGCAGCGAAGTTCTGGATGCCCCATTCCTGGCAGTATTCAAGGCCAGGCTGGATGGGGCCTTGAGCAACCTG
Source organism: Emberiza elegans (assembly GCA_024865655.1). Taxonomy (NCBI): domain Eukaryota; kingdom Metazoa; phylum Chordata; class Aves; order Passeriformes; family Fringillidae; genus Emberiza; species Emberiza elegans. Next base: position 60,993,500 of record JALJVW010000206.1, read on the forward strand.
TGCAGGAGAGCAGGAGAGCTGGAATGAGATAATCTTTAAGGTCCCTTCCAACCCAAACTATTCTGTGATTTCTATGATAGTTGACACCTTTTCCTACCCAAGTTACCATTTCTGATTCTGATATTTTTGTTCCTTCCTTCATGGTTCAGTTAAAGAGCTGTCAATATTCTACATCTATCCTGTCACAAAAACTTTAGCAAATATATGAAAAGGTAAATTGTATCTGATTGTGTATTCTAACAGTCTAATTTTTCCTATCTATGTATCTTTCTTAAGTAAGTGACCAGCTGTTTGTAATCATTCAGTTTCCATCTGAAAATAGCTGTGGAGTTTGGCTCTTAAAATTTAATTTGGTCCATGCAATTCAGCGGAATGCTACTGGTGTCCATGGATAACATCACTGACAGATTAATATCGTTGATAGATTAATCAGAATTATATGAGTGACAGATTAATCAATACCATCCTGCGCATTTTAGTGCCTTGTCGCTGTAGGACACGAAAGAACACACGCACACCACCTCTCTCAAGGTGAAGAAGAAAAAGGGAAGTTTATTTTCTGACTCCAATATTTATAGTTTTACAAAGGTGACAGTGGATTGGAGGGTGACAGTGACACCTCTCTAATGACACTGGTTTAACCAACAGTCCATCAACTCTCTCCTCCTCCATAAAGGAATGCAAAACAATGAGTTATTTACAGAAAGTGTGTGAGAAAGTTCACTACAAGAATGTCAACATCAGAAGGCTTAGAAAATCTTTAAAAACCAGGGTGACAGTGCCTCATAATTTTTAAGAGCCAAAATGAAAGTAACTTTTCAAGCTATTCAGATGGAAATCTGAAGGTACATTTCCACTGTGAAGTGAGAGTGCTGCGTTACCTGGAGCCGCAGCAGGCCTACCACCGAGCACTGTTTCTGCCTGAATGCCGATGCTCCCTCAGTGATGGGTTATTGACTGGCAGCACCCTCGATTTCCGAACACCTGCAACGCTCTTTTCACCCCCTCAAAACACTGCAAACATTAGAGCAGTCTGTAGGAGACACTCGTGAAAGTGAAACCGCACAGCTTTCCCGCTGCCTCCTAAAGCTGGGATACCTGCGCAGAACCCCAGGCTCCAAGCAACCCATGGGGAACACTGAGCTCAGAAGGAGCAGAAAGCTCCCGTTTACCTTCTCGGCGATGCTGTACAAGACCTCATCCATCTTCATGCACGTGGGGTCCCAGTCGTGCCCGAAGCGGATGACCACGACGCGGTCCTCCTCCGACAGAATGGCCTGGTCCACCTGCCACCCATTGTGCAAGTGCGGCAGCATGTACGACATCCTGGCGGCCGGCTGAGGAGCCTGCGGACGACAGGGATGCCCATGCAGCTGACAGCCCGAGCCCTCCCCGGGCCCTCCCGGGCGCCAGCGGGCACCTAGCGCCAGCCCCAAGCCCCCCCCCGGCCCGCCCATCCCGGCGCGGCCCATCCCCAGCGCACCCCGCGGGCGTCCTTCCCTCGGAGACACGGAGCGGCGGCAGCGCCGGGACGGCCGGGAAGCGGAAGGGCGGGCACGGGAACGCGCATTTCCGGCAGGGCGCGGGGCGGGGCGGGCGCGTTCCCGAGAGGAGGAGACCCCGCCGTCGAACGGGCGGGCACGGGCTGGGCAGGGACACCCGCATCTCCCCTCGCAGGTGAGATGTGGAGCCATGCCGTGGGGATCGATGATGCCGGCTAGCACGGGGAGGGTAAAACAGAGGTGATCAGAGCCCAGATCTCCTACTCTCTGCTGCTGACCGCTCTGATGTTGTACATTCCCTGTAACCTCCATGGGATTTGATCGAGGAGATATGCTCAGAGAACCTGTGGATGCCCCATTCCTGGAAGAGTTCAAGGCCAGGTTGGACGGGGCTCTGAGCACCCTGGTGTAGTGAAAGGTGTCTGTGCCCATGGCCGAGGGCTGGGTCCAGATGCTCTTTAAGGTCCCTTCCAGCCCAGCAATTCCGTGGTTCTGTGCTATGGCATCTCCTGGCTGTGGGAGGTTTTCTCAGTGTATTCACTCGCAGTAATGACAATTTTCATGCCCAGCCATTCCCAGACCCACGCTGGGGTTCCATGGGCTCTCCCATCGCTCCGGTGATCCAAGTGCCACTACGGGAGCACTCTGGGCAAACGCTCCAGTGGAAGTAGTCAGCAGCAAAACCAGCACATTCCAGCACTGGCTTCCAGAATCGAGCTGGCCATTGGCATAGGCCATCCCAGACCATTCTGTTTCCTTAATTCCACAGCAGACACTCATTTGAAAGGTTAGCTTGCAGCAGGCAGGGGCAAAAGCATAGTCTCAACTATAAAAATTCCCCACAAACTGCAGCCAGGGCCGTGGGGAACAATGTCAATTGGTGGCAAATAACTTTGCCCCACAATTGCTGAGCTCTCCAAAAACTATCCGAGTCTTCGTCTTGCTTTATCGCCTTTTTAGGACGTCCGGGGAGGGGAGAAGGAGAGGGCGGGGGAAAGGAGACAGGAGCAGAGGCAGCGGGGGCGGTGATTCTTGTGCCGGAGATTCCCTGGAAATCGCCAGCCCCGGAGCCGGCGGTGCCCGGGCAGGGCAGGGTTAAGGGAGCTGGGCTGGGCAGGAGCGGATGTGCCCGGTCCCCAGCAGAAGCCGTGATCTCCCGGCTCTTCCAGCTGCCGCGGGATCGAGCTGTGGAAGGCGCTGTGGTCAGAAAGAAACCAGCCCTGGTCACTGCTTTGTGGTTGTCGCTCAGGTATAATTAGTCTTCTTCTTTAGAGAAGTTAGCGGGAGGAATTGATCCTGGATAACGCAGGCTGTTAATTTTAATTGAAAACTGGGCTCGGAAAAATGACATCGTTTATTTTGCTATGATTCGTTTAAGTCCAAGGTGATACAGCAGTGCCAGCCAACAAATCTGCCAGTGAGTGAAACTCCGCAGGAGGAGTGAGTCAAGCTCCACAGATGAAATAAGGTCAATTTCAGTTAGCACTGAAGTTAATGCTTAAATGTATTTGCCCCGTTGTCTCAATCTAAGTCATATTTTCAAAGTTTTCTCTGCAATGGCAGGACTAGAAATTAGTACAGGTACCTTATATCAATGATTTACTATGATTATGACTGTTTACCTACATGGAAGCATATAGTCTTATGTATTTACAAAAGGAGAAGAGACGACTTAAAAAAAAAAGAAAAAGAAAAAAAAGGAACTTGTTGATAATGCAGGTGGAACTAGTCCAAAACCAAAATTTTTCATATCCTTGACAGGTGTTACATTTAGCACGCTGGACAAGACATCCGATAACTGAATAATTATGTTCAGGAGCAAAGCATTGAATCTGTCAAAACTGATTCCCTTGATGTTTGGTCAGTCAAATTTGGCTTACAAATTTTTTCATCCAGTTATTGCCTCTCATGGACTTTGCTGTCACAGAAGTGTGATTTACAAACAGAGGTACAGGATGCACCAACTTCGTGCTGGAAGACGAACAATAAGCACTGGGAGCAAGGAAAGAGCTGGAGAGCAATCTGGAGAGCCCCCTTCCTTCTGTGAGGTTCCTGTAAGTGTTTTTAGTTTCCTGCTATCAGTGTGATTTTTTAACATTGTACCTGGGGCAAGCAGAACACCAGTTGCTGGACCAGTGCTGCAGGCAGTGAATGGGTCACACGTGCATCAAACACAGCTGGAATGGAATGGTGGCAGGCTCAGCCACACTCGTTGCCCACACTCGTTGAGAGATCCATCAATATGCCACTAACCTGCTTCTAGTGCACCAGCTGGTTTGTTTATAGCTAGAGGCTTCCTCGTGGGTCACCTTTCTGCTTCTGAAGTGTAGGAAGTGCTTCCAAAGTGAAAGCAAGTCTGGCTCTGCCCAATGTGTGTGGTGTGTTGTAATAGGGTAGGAGGTGGTGATGAAAGCAAATGGAGTAATACAGTGCTGCCTCACTGGCATCTGCCAGTCACTTGGTCATGAGTGGTGCCCACTTTTCCCTGCTTAACAGCAAAAGGTTTAGCTGCCCTCCAGGATTACCAGATTCTGATCATTTATGAAGCTGGACAATGCCATCACAATATGACATCAACTCCTCTTTTATTCTATGCATTATTCATTCTGCAACACAAATCTAGTTTATCCTAGTAATGTTGTGTGATACTCTTAAGAAATGCAGACTACGCCTGGGGAAATTTGCACAGTTTTAACAGCTACATGTGGCTGACAACTTCAGCTGGCAAAAAAAAAAAAACCAAAAAATGGTCTTCCTTTGCAATTTGTCTGCACTGTTCACCTCATTGCTTTGTTTGCTGCAGTTGAGAACCAGAATAGTATTATCAGAGACATTGTGGTGAACTGCAGACCTGTCCTAGCATGGAGGCCCCTTCAAGCCCATGTCCAGCATCAGACTGAAACTGCAGCAGAAATGCACATCAAGGCCAGGATAAAATAGCAGTACTGGTGCCAAGATTGTAACCATTTAATAGATGTGGTTGGGATAAGTCTGAGTTTGCTGAGGACAAGGGTAAACATGGTTGACAAAAACTTTCAACCTACATTGACACCTTTTTGTCACAGGTTTGAGTTCTGATTACTTACAGAAGGCTTTTGTGAGAGGAGTGAAGCAGCAGGACACAGCTGGCCAGCACTGCGTGCCCAGAATAAATCAGCATACTGCTGTGGAAAATTGTTCTGATTCAGGTAGCAAAACATCAGGTTTCTTGGACACAAGTCTAGGAGACAGAATGGGATGAAGATCAAAACTCAGTAGAGCACAGCAAAAAGAGTTGTAGGAAATTAGGCACAGCTATTGTTAAGATATGCAGGAAATCTTCAACTACCGCTTTTGCCAATAGGAACTCTAATTAGGTGTTTGGTTGTGTGTGGAGCCCCTATCTTATTGCAGAGTGCATTTGCTGGAATGCTGTAGAGAGGACTGGGCTCAAAACTCAGGGCAGAGGAAAGTTCTAGCATGAAGGACTGTGTTATCAGTGGTATCTTCTCTAGTGCTCTTCCTCACTGGTTCAGCACATAGGTGTGCTAAATTTTGCATGAGGTAAGTTCAGGTACAGATCTGAATGTTTAAAACACTGAAGGCAAGCAGTCTAACAGCTATCCAAGGGTGGCCCTTCATTGTGCAAATTTGTTAGATATAAACCATCCTTGACAGATGTCAGAACCATCTGGGCCTCAGTGCCACCTCCATTGCCTGTGGCTTCACCAACCATAACCAACAGGCAAGAAACTTTGATTAAATTTCTAGCAGCCTCTGTTTCATAGCACTGCTTATAGAAGGCATTGGTGAGTAAGCTATTGGAAAAGCTACTAGTTTTGTATGAAATCAATATTGATTCAAGAGCAAAATGAAACTCTTTGAGAAGAACAGCTTGTAGGACTGGATTTGGATGTAAGAGTGTGGATATTCCTTGGTGTTATAGTCTAAATCAGCACTTGGTAAAAGTACTTGGAATTTGTCTGATGTACCACACTAGTACCAAGTGCCTGTGGATTAAAAGCACTATTGAGTTCCATCAGTTCCTGATCTACACATGTGAATTTAAATGATAACTTTTAAAGGAACATCACTGCTCCTTTCAGGGTGTTCTCCTAAACAAAGGAGTATTTCTTCTATTCCTCTGTTTCAGGTCATGGCAGAAGGAGAGTTGCCAGCTGTTTTGATCCTGGATATTGGAGGAACTCATGGCATGCTAGAAGACCTTGCAGCACTTTTGAAGAAATACTTTCACCTTATCACCATGAAGGAATTTCTTGGAAACAAAGAAGAAATGAGAAAAAAAATCCAATCTGTTTTTGTGTTTGAGTGCAGGCCAACTATTGACCGTGAGCTTCTAGAAAGCCTGCCTAATTTAAAGGTGATTGCAAACTCTGGGGTTGGAGTGGATCACTTAGACTTGAAAATGATCTCAAGCTTTGGTGTGAAAGTGACCAACACCCCGCACGCTGTGGCAGACCCAACCGCAGACATAGGAATGGCCCTGATGCTGGCCTCTGCCAGAAGACTAGTGGAAGGTAGTGTTTTAAATTTTCTTGGTACTAGCTACTTCTTTGGCACACCTCACTTTTGCTGTGAAAGAGGTGATCTTTCTGAATCAATATTTGGGATGCTTTTACAGGAAAAAAATTTCACAGGCCTTAACTTTCAGAGGCATCTACTTCTCCTATGTCTTACTTCTTTTCAGGGCAACAGTGACAAGAGTAAGGCTTTTGTCTAAATTTTGTGCTTGAAGGTCTTGTGATATCCTGTTTGGAATAATGTCTGGGGCTTCATTCTTCTCTGGCTGTTCACTGGGTGGGTTGTTTATAGCTGTGAAAACTGAATACAGAGTGCATCCAAACTGAATGCCATCACTTTCCATTTCTCCTTGAAAGAAGCATTAGGAGCTGCAGGAAGATACAAAACATTAGTGGCCACATCTCCAACTCCAGAGTAGTAATTAGTATAAATTCTTCTTTTTCCTACCTCTGTGATCAGTTTGTCTAAACCAGTGGGTTGTATTTCCTGAAGAGCATCAGCATTATTTTTGAAATAGATGATAATCCTTTTGACAAAGCTGTTATAAGTTGTACCAGCAGCATTAGTTTGTGTCCCTAAAAGCAGGTTCTTTCCCCGCTCCCTTGCTGAGCAATGCCTTTCTGGGGAAGGAAGGTGTCAGTAGAGACCTTCACAAGAAGCTGCCTCTCTCCAGGGACTCATGGTCTTCTTGTCACTGCTGCTCCAGCCCTGAGCATGAAATAACATCTCTTTCCCAGTGATGTTTTCTCACTATTGTATGTTTTTGAACTTCAAGTTCTTTGGGTAAAAGCTCACAGCGATCCCTGGCTGAGCTGGAATTTGAAACCTACTCAAGGAATGAGACTGGTTTGGGTTGTGATCCAGGAGAGAAATGGTGAGATTTACCCCAGCTGAAAAAAAAGTGAAGTCAGTGCTTGCAGGTGGTTTCAAAGAAGCTATTTTTGAACTTCCAAGAAAACACACCAGCTGTGGAAAAGTTAATTCCCCAAGGAGTTACTCCTTCCAGTACAGTATCCAGCCAGGATCCCACTGTGTTACAGGCTTCAGGCCTGGGTGCAGGAATTGGCACCATCCAGGCCCTTATATAAACTAGTCAAAATCAACAAAGGTGTTTTGTAAGGGGTGCTCGAGAGCCCCACTGCTGTAATGGTGATGAACCTTTTCTTTCCCCTAGGCCTCCATTTATGGCTGATTTGTACCCATTCAACCTGTATTTCCACGCAGGCTGCCACATTGCCGTGTCTCCAGACACAAAGTATTTTGCTGTTGACTGGCTGGGAGTGGAAGTAACCAGAGCGACACTTGGGATCATTGGGATGGGCAGCATTGGATACAAAGTGGCTCAGAGAGCCAGAGCCTTCAACATGAGGATCCTGTACCATAACAGAAACCGGAGGTAAAGGTTTCTGCATTTCTGGTTCCTGCAGTTAATTGTATATGGGGCAGTGACGGAAGCCACAGCTCTGCTCTGTCCCCAGCCTTCCTGTGCACTTGTGGCAGTTGTATGTGTGACAAGCACCATTGTGCGACCACTTCCTCACTTTGGCTCCCTCCTGCTCCTTCAGGAAGCAGCTCCCGCTGCACTTGCCCTGTCCTGGTTAGCCACTACCAGTTTGAAACAAGGACTGTGTAAGCATTTGGGAGATGTTGTCCAAGCAAACCAGGTCTTGTGCCCTCGTGGTGTTCCCTGTCCTGTCAGACTCTTCTTCAGGCTTCTGGCAGCATCCCTGTTCCTCCCAGCCAGTGTCCTCACCCTAGCCAGATCTCTCATCACACTGGCACCAATGACAAAGGCCTTCATTCCTCATGGATCTCTAGTTCCCTTTCTTTCACACTTCATTTCTTTTCAATCACAAGTCCTAACTGGCATGTCAGACAAGGAAAGGCTCCACAGGAATTGGCATAGACACAGGAGAGAAGAGCAGGGTCAGACTGCATCCCCAGCCTCCTAACCTCATCTTGCCTGTGTGCTGTGCTTTCACACATACATCACTCCTCCAGTGTCCCACCATTCCTGTAGCCTCTTGCTCCCTCTAGCCCACATCCTTTCTGCATCCATTCTACCAACTGAGCCTATCAATGGCTTATCCTTTGTGTTGGTCTCAAACCTCTCAGTTTCTGTGCTTTCTGGAACTCTTCTAGGGCTGACTGATTGTTAAACTCAGAAATAGTTGTTTCAATTTGGGGATTTGTGCATTTTTCCTTCAGAAGAAAGGAGGAGGAAGAGGCTGTTGGTGCCCACTACTGTGCAAAGATGGAAGACTTGCTGCAGCAATCTGACTTTGTTATGTTGGTTGTGAACCTGACTCCTGAGACTCACAAACTGATTGGGAAAAAAGAGCTGGGGCTGATGAAACCCACAGCTACTCTTATAAACATCAGCCGAGGTAGGAGGATCTGAAATCACTGTTTGTGGCTCCACACTTAAGGTCATGTTTTGTCTGATTATGTTGATATTCCCCTCTCCAGCCTCAGTCTGTGATATCCCTCTGTTGTTTGAGTCATGAAGTAGCTGGCAGTCTACAAATGTGTGACTTACATGGATCATATGCTATGTCTTCAAAGGCCCTGTGGAAATTAAGGATGCTCAGCAGATGGTTGGTTCTCTTTAGCCTTATTGTAGAGACAGAGGGTTTTAGTGAAAATAACTGAAAGGTTTATCATCAGCAAGAGAGAACGGGGTACAAGGGAAAATATTAAGTAACGTTTGGAACAGCAGTGTAGAAAGGAAGCCTCACATGGGATGACAGCTCTGTTGGCATTGAACAAGCATATGAGAGAGATTATCAGTAAACAAAGCAGAGATAAGAGTGGAAAATCTGCAGAGATTAAATGATTTGTCTGTAATAATACAGGAAGAGTCACAATGGGGAAAAGACTGAAACTGGTCTCATCCCAGGAAAAATCTTATGCAGTGGACAATAATCATCCTATAATTAAAGGTTAATAGTTGAAAACTTTGATTTGTTTGGTTAATAATTATTAAAAAAGCATTCTATTTTCTAACAAGATGATAAAGATCCTCTACTTTTTCTCACTTGACCCTGGAGACCTCCCCCCCCCCCTTATAGATAAAAATGTGTTCATTAACTCATCAGGATATCAATATTTATTTTCAATGCAGGTGCAGTTATTGATCAAGATGCATTGGTAGAAGCTCTCAAGAATAAGGTTATTAGGGCTGCAGCTCTGGACGTGACATACCCTGAGCCTCTGCCAAGGTAAAGAAACTTCTTTCCCAGTCTGTTAATCTGAAATCTTTTAAACTGTGTTCAAAGTGTGCTCATAATTTTGCTTTCCACCGGGAGACTCATTGTGTAAGGGCAAAACCTCAGACTGTCTTGCACAATCATTAATAAACAACAAGTTATTCCCCTTTCCCGCCTCTGATGGGTCTTTGCCAGCCTGACTCATGGGCCAGGCAATGAGCCAGATGGATGGAGAAGAAGAAGAAATGTGTAAGCAAGCATCCCCCAGCTTCATGCTTGTTCTGTGCTTTGGTCTGAACGTGCTGTTGCTGAGGTTCAGTTTTGCACAAGTAGCATGGGATAGCAGCTCAGTAAGTTCCTTGTGTAACACATTCTGTTCTTTTCGTTTCTTCCAGAGATCATCCTTTATTAAACCTGAATAATGTCATCATAACCCCGCACATTGGAACCGCAACAGTCCAGGCCATCCGTATGATGGCAGAAGAAGCAATAGCAAACATGCTGGCTGTTCTCAATGACCAACCCATTCCAAGTGAAGTGTTTCCCAAATGATGAGTGCCAGATGCCACTAAATTTCCTGTGTACTGGAAAGCACTGTTTCTTACCACTTTTAAGCTGAATAAAAAAACAACCTGTTCCTGCACTGCTCATCATGATGCTGCAAAATTGTCAGACTTGATCTGTTCTGTTACTTACAATTTGTGAAAAACGCCAATCACTTGTTTTAAAATGTTAAAAGTCTAATAGTAATAAAATGGTTATAAAAATAGTAATACAAATTAGAGCAATAAGAATTTGGACAATCAGAGTTAGGACAATAAAGACAGTAAAAGCAAAGAATTTTGAATGTTTGGATGCTTTCCTCTTGAAAGCATGGCTTGCTATTACTTTTAAGGATTAGCCCTTAAAAACAATAGCCTGTTGCATATTCATATATGTCATACATGATGCATACATTCCTTTCAAACTAGGGATTTCTCTGGTTACTGTCAACTTCTCCTCTTTAATCCTGTTGGTGTCACAAAGACAAGAAGGAGGTGGAAGAAAGTTTGTATTTTCAGATACAGAGGCAATAATTCTTCTCTTGGAGATTTAGGTGTCTTGTTGCTGTTATCTCTGTGTGAAGAGTTTCTTGAGCTGGTTAGAAAAAGTATCTTACATTGCATAGTTTTTATTTTAATATTATGTTATAGCCTAAAACTATATTTAACACATACCTGAAAAGGATTAATACTGTATAACTTTCTAACATAACACATATAATATTCATTTTAATATTTGCAAAAAGTCAATCATAAAATACACATTTTTCACACAATTCAAAAAATAAAGTGAAACTAATAAAAGAGATTTGTTTGAATATTTTAACTGAGCAGTTGTGCATTTTGGTATCTTTAGTCTATTTCAGTGAATAGCAATGTTCTGCTCCCAGTTCTTGCTGCTAATAATGATAAGCAAGTACACCTGGCAATTTGTGTAACACTCTCCAATCTGTTGAAGATGAATGAGCATTGATTCCCTGCAGAAATTTGACTGTATCCTGAAATAGTTTTCAGCCAATATTCTATTTTTATATGAAAACACTGAAGAAATGTTCTTTAAAGTGATCATAGGCCTAAGGTTTTCTAGTTTAAGAAGAGCCCTGCTTCATCTACATGTGAAAGCAAAGCCAATTGTTGAAAAAGTGTCTTTATTTTTCATGAGGGTATCCTTTGAAAACCAAAGGAAATTCCAAGAGATTTAGTTCCTCCATGCAGACACAAATGATGCTTTTATCTTAACTGGCCATGAGAGAAAAGTAGAATTACCATGGAAATCACATTGGTGAGGGTATAACCTAAAGCAAAATTAGTGATCAGTCCTGACTTGCAGCCCGGGCCCAAGCTTCTTCTTACATTCTCTTTCTTATTAGCAATCAACAAATTCAGAAAATTCAATGAAATGGTTGTCACCTTCATAAAGTCAGGAAGACTTTCCATTATTTTGCAATATGGTCAGGCTCCCTGAAGGGATGGTAAAATGAAGTTCTAGCACAGGAAGTGTAGGCAGGCCAAGAGTTAGACATTCCATTGGAAATAGGGAAATAATACTAGCAAGGCAACAGAATTACTACAGGATTGCTATTCCAGGATCTTCAGCTCTTGAACGCTCCCCACAGCTCTTCCCAATATTGCTGTAGAAAATCAAAGGTAGCTATAAATAGTCTGTCAAAAAAACCCAAAGTAAGTCAATTCACAGGCCCTCTTGGGACCAAAACCAGACAGTCAGGGATTCTGGGGAAAAAAAAACCAAACCAAACAATTTAGAGTGTGCATGTCCTTCTTGGAAAACACTTGCCTAAGCATATATGATTTTGTTATTTTGGTCATTTACCGTAGGCTCAGGAAAGGGCTCTGCAGTCACTGGGGTCTCTTCAGGACAGGTGGCTGCAAAAAGCATTTAAAAATTAACCTGATAACTCAAAGTTCACGATGAAGCTCTGCAATTTATTTTCATGATGTGTGACCGTGGTCACAGGGATTGCAGGTGAAGAGAGACGAGAAGGTTGACTCCATGATCAGAAGGCTTGATTTATTATTATATGATACATATATATATAACATTATAACTATACTAAAAATAAATAGAAGGAAAAGTTCTCAGAAGGCTAAGCTAAGAATAGAATCGAATAGAATAACAAAGATCTGTGTCCCGGCAAAGAGTGAGAGGCAGCTCTGCCGTGAGTGGTCAATAAATCCAAACATCCACAGGAGACCAATCACGGGTCAACCTGTTACATTCCACAGCAGCAGATAACCATTGTTTACATTTGTCTCTGAGGCTACAGCTTCTCAGAAGGGAGAAAAATCCCAAGAAAGGATTTTTCACAAAAGATGTCTGCGACAATTATGTAAATTTGAAACAACATTTTTCTAAACTACTTAAAAGAGTACTTTGTGATTTCAGGGTAGCAAAGGAGATTTATTGCACTATTTAATGCAGACGACTGATGATCTGAAACAAAATAATTAATGACAAGTGTTGTGTTTTGAGCACGGTAGCAGTGATGTGGTGCATGTTTTTGATTGTAATTCGGTCAGTTTTATAAATCCCCCCCCATTTTGTATTGTTATAGCATATTTTATTACAAATGGATTATTCCTTCCCCCTCGTGTTGTTTTTTTGCCCTAGTTTATTTTGTCCTGTGGTTTTTTTTTGTTGTTGTTGTTGTTTTGTTCTAGTTGTCCATCTCCCCACAGACCTGCCCTATTGTTCCCTGTTCCTCCTCCCAGTGAATGTCAGTCCTTCCCCAAGCCTGCCCCTTTCTCTAGAAACTTCCCTATCAATTTTGTATCCTTCAAAACCCCATTGGTTTGTTTAAATTGTTCTCCCCGGTAATCCCCTATCGGTTTAAACATTGTATTCCCCTCCTTGTGTTCCACCCTCAGTTTCTCCCAATTGGCTAAAGATTGTATCCTCCCCTGGACCTTCTCCGTTTATAAATTGGTGTATGGTTGTGATTTAGTGTCTTTCTGTCCCTCGCAGCTGTCTGAGGGTGGTCACTCTTGCTGACTGTTGTTGGGAGTTAGTTGGGCAGAAGAAATCCAGCACCGCAGCATAATATGGAATCTTAGATCACAGGGACAGAACTTGTTCAGATTGATTATGTGAATACCTCTGTGTATGTGGGCACCTGTGTGTGTAAGTGGTAGCATATTTAAAAGACCTGCTTGCTTGTCTTGGTTTTCTTATCTTCCTTTGTAGTTTACAGGATCTCTTAACATAAGTGTTATGAAACAGGACATGGCAGTGATTATTCTTTAAAATGTCTGGAAATAATAATATGTGTTTCTTCTGACACATTGTGTCTTTCTTCTTTGTGCAGATCATGGAAGAAGGAGAACTACCTTGGCTTTTGGTAAATGAAATTGGTGGCATACGTGGGATACTGCATAGCCATGTGCCATTCCTGAAGAAACATTTCCACCTCATCACCATGAAGGAATTTCTTGAAAACAGAAAGGATGTAGGCAAAAAGGTCCAAGCAATCTATTTGTGGTGGCACAAAGCAGTCATTGACAAAGAGCTCCTCCAGAGCCTGCCAAACTTAAAAGTGATTGTGAATTCGGGGGTGGGGATGGATCACTTGGATCTGTAGCTTATAGCTAGCTTTGGTGTGAAGATGGCTAATGCTCCACATGCTGTTTCCAGCACCACAGCAGATACTGGGATGGCTTTGCTGCTAGCATCTGCTAGAAGACTTGTGGAAGGTAACATCTCAATTCTTTTGTGGCTTCTAAAAATAATACAAGATTTGCCTGCCATTAATATGACTTTTCTTAGGGTTACCTGTAGTGCACACATTTTTACATAAAATGTGAAAATTTAAGTATATTGGCTTGGCAAACAGAATAATGGGTATTTTAATACATTTTGTGTATAATAGGTATACTGAAATTATTACATTAGGCATACATAGCATTTATTTTAAGCAGGTATAAATAAAACATGATGGCATTACAGTGTTATGACCAAAAGTGGGGGATGCCAAAGATCAGATATCACTGAAGTCACAGCCTGGCAGAAGAACTTAGTGTGGGAGGCAGCAATGGGGTATAACAAGATTATATAGAATTGTGGGAGATCCTGAGTTGGAAGGAACCCACAAGGCTGATAGAGGCATGGGTATATTCTTGGAGACTGAAATGTATTGGTGCAGAATTTGGGCATTTAAGGGGCATTAGGGAGTAATAATAGAGGCAGCCTATTTCAGTTTTTGTTGATAGTGTCCTTTCTAGTTTCATCAACAATTTTTTCTTGCTATTTTGTCAAATAGACCTACCCTTGGCTTGGTTAGAATGCCTCTTTCTTCAAGAAAAAATCCTTCAGAATTATCCTTTTATATTTACCTGACTTTGACTTGCCATCTGTACTACAGGATTCATAAAAACTCAAAGGGGATTTGCGTCCCTCTGAGTTGGTTTCTACCTCACAAAGGGGAGACAGTTTAAAAGGAAGATTAATTTCTTGTTCCCATCTACTTAAAATATCCCTGGTGGCATTTCTGATAGTTCTGGGTTTTCTGATAGACTGAGCTTTTTCCTGAGTAATTTTTCGTATCCTTTCACAATATTCTGCTTGTGTTTTAGAAAAGCTGTCAATATCAGAAGATTGAAATATCAAAAGGCTGTCACCTTGCAAGAAGTGCTGACACTGTGTACATAACTGTATTTTATGTGTTGTAGAACTATCCAGAATTGTGCAGGTTTAACAGGTAATTACAGAAATTACCAAGTTGTGATTTTTAAAGAAGTCTCACTTTTCTTTCCACGAGAGTGGCAGATGTGAAGAGGAAACCCAATATCTGATGGTGTTCTCCGCGTGATATCTTCAAACTCTGCATTGTTATTGACAATAATTATTTTGATTGTTGATGAGGAACAGGGTGATATTTTCATGAGTCTAAAGCAGTAATAAAAATTTTTGAGGGATTATATCAAAAGGCTTCTTGTAGTATGGTGAGAATAAATTGGATTATCATCTATACATGTAGCAGGGAGTGATGATACATTAGGGTGCTACCTAGGACATTACATTAAAAAATGTGTTTGTAACCATTACAAGTATGCTATAGTAACACAAGTCCAGGCTCTTTTGCCTTGTTCCTCCGTGTTGGATCCCATTCATTTCCCATATTTATGTGTTTTTCTTGCAGTCCATAACATTTCAACTTCTCCAAGTATGGACTACTGTGAAGCTGATATTCTGGGAGTTAAAGTTGCTGGAGCTACTCTGGGGATCATTGGCATGGGCCACATTGGGTATAAGATTGCTGTGAGAGCCAAAGCATTTGAAATGAACATTTTGTACCACAACAGGACACGGAGGTAAAGATATGTCTTGACCCTAATTGCAACAGAAACTCTTCCAGATAATCAGTTTATTCTTTTCAAGGAGTTATGACAGAAATATAGCAAGAAATGAGGGAATAAGGCCAAGATTAAAACAAAAGAGAAAAAAAAGAATGGTTGTCTGAAATCAGTTCTGTAAAGAGTTACTCAGTGATTAAACACCTGGAAACTTAATTTATATTTTATATTAGAAATTTCAGGGTTTCTTGCAGAAAAATGGAAATCAAGCTTATGCTTTTTTTATTCTTGTCACATTGTACTGTGGTGACAACATAACTCTATTTGGTGTTAATTTTTTCCCCATATTTTGAAGTTCAGGAGGGTATTTTGGAAACAATGGCTAGAAACTAGGAAGCATATACTTGGCAAAATATGACTGAGAGCTGTTCTTAAGAAAATCTTGGTTTTTTCTCAAGCCAGTAGGATTTTTAGCCAGTATTTAATTGGATTTCAGCCTTTATTTCTAGTCCCTCCTAGCTTGTGTATCTGGGAATCTGAACCTTGTTAGACATTTAGCACAGGGGCTCTTCAATGTGAAGTGAGCAAGACCCCCATGAGCCACTCGAGGCCTTTGCAATCAGGCAAGGTGCAGATAATGAACAGAACAAATATTTGCTGCTATTAACTGTGGCCTACCTTGACAGAACTTTACTCCTCTGTGACTGGATGCAGAAGCTGCAGTGCTAGGATGAGGCTTTCAGGGATTTTCCCCATAGGCAGACTGCTGAGGAGGGTCACTGCTTTAGCTAGCTGTAGGCAAATCACAAGGGTGAATGAGGCCAGGAATTTTTAGCCATGCTTGGCATTTCTGTTTCTTCGGAAAAACAGCTGAGCAAACTTACATTTAAAAGAAAGTACTCCTTAAAATATTTCAGAATTTCTTCACAAACCACAAAAAAAATTAAAATACACAAATCCCTTTATTCTTTTTTTTAATGTGTATCATCCTCAACTCCCTCTGTTTAATATTCTTCAGTCTGCAATATTTATGTAAGAGTGCTGTGATGAATTATCAATACACAGTGCAACAGAAATTAAAAGCCTAAAGTATATTTAAAGTACATTTACACTTCCAGCTTGTGTGCTGAATCAAAGTGCCCTCTGCATGCTGCAAAACTGGCTGCAGTTCCATTCTGTTCTTTTCCCACTTACTCTCTGATCATTGGCCTGAAAAAAAAAAACAGTGAAGTTCATTTGTTAGGAGAGACATGGGTCAAAGTTAAATTGAAGTTGTTTTCTTAGTGTGATCTCTTTATTTCTAGATTAGGGAGGAGATAACTTAAAGCTCTTCTCTTGCAACCAGAAGCACATGATTGTACACATGATCTCCTATCATTGCTCCTTTATTTCCCAAAGTTCAGACAGCTATATTTACAAAGAATGTGAGAAATGGCAAGTATTCTTCTGCACTGTGAAAAGTTAAAACTAAAAATCTCTTTAATCTGGTGACTTTTTCTGCTGAACACTTTACTCTGTGAATGTCCTGGGGCAGCCAGGAGCCTGGCAAAGAGCTGCCTTGCTGATTTCACTCATAAGAAAATGACAGGCTTAATGGGAGTGCCAACAGGATGAGAACCACTGCCATGCCCAGAGCATGCATAGGTGAGTTCTGGTGAATACCACAAGGTTTGAGCAGTGATTGCATCCTTTGAGATGCACAGGGGATCCTGGAGAATGGACTGTGTCCTGCCATCTGCTTCAGTGCTCAGCCTTAGTTCATTTGCAGACTTCATAAGAAGCCCTTGGAATCCTGCACTGGAGTGGCTGAGAGGCAGGCATGCAATCTATCCTGTGCTGTAGGGCTTGAAGCTCTCCAGAAGGATCTAAACACTGAGCTGAGGGTAAATTCATTTTTGTTTGCCACCTGTTTGCTATATGGATGTGATAATCAGATCCTTTGTTTGTATTCTGATGATATCATCAAAGAAAATGTTTTCATGACTGAAATGCTTTTTTCCCCACTAGGAAAGTGCAAGAGAAGCAAGCTGTCAGTGCCACTTACTGCAAAAAGATAGACAGTTTGCTCCAGCAGGCAGATTTTGTGATGCTGGTGGCGAGCCCGACACCTCAGACACACAAGCTGATCGGGAAAAGGGAGCTGGAGCTGATGAAACCCACAGCTATCCTCATTAACATCAGCCGAGGTACCATCCAGATCCATTGGCTGGCCTCACAGCATGGTCCTGCTGTGTCCCACAGCACCGTGCTGCATCCAGCACAGCTGGGGCATGTGGCGAAGGTGATCAGGAAATTCCTCCCTCTCCTCTTCCCTTCTCTCTTTGCTCTCTGCTCTTTGCCTGTCAGGTGCACTCAGGGACACTCTCATTCCATCCCAGGTGCAGTAGTTGACCAAGAGGCTCTGGTGGCAGCTCTGCAGACCAGTGTTATCAGGGCCGCAGCTTTGGATGTCACCTCCCCAGAGCCGCTTCCCAGGTTGCCATCTCTGCTTATTCCTCGGGAAGGATGGGGGAGCCCTGCTGAGGCCAGAGGCATCCCTGCAGCAGGCAGGAAGCTGGCCCCCCTGCCCCTGGCATGAGTTGGGATAAAAGTGCCATGAATGGGAATGGGATGCAGCCCAGACTCAGGGGCTGATAGCAGACCAAAGGGAAGCCTGGGAGCCAGCAAACAGCAGGAGGCAGGGAAAGCATTTAAACCCCGTCCTTAGAATCACCCCCTGAAGCTGCAGCAGTGCTTCACTTGCAAATTGCTTTATTAGAAAGTGCAGTTTGCCAGTTTTAATGGGTGGAAGCTGCTTGAGGCCTAAGACCTGCTGCATAGGCAGGAGGTGTCCTTCTCCACAGGCTTCTTTCCACAATAGGAGGCTGAAGTACTGCAAACCTCTTGGGCCTAGAGACTGCTTAGCTTCTCTAAAAAGACTGCTCTACCAGAATGGTGCCTTTTGGAGTAAATTGTGCTGGCTGCATTTTGGGTTGTGGGGTGTTTGGTCTTGTTGTGTCTGTGTGCAAATAACTACAGCTCAAACTATTGAGTAAGGTGAATGTGTCAGGAGGGCTTAAATCTTCTCTTCTGACATAGTTCAAATTGCTGCCTCATGGCAGAAGTGTGTTTCTGGAGAGAAGAGCTACTTATGAAGTCTTTGCTTGTCCTATTGCAGTTCAAAATTACTTCAATAAAGGTGCTCAGGTTCTCTGGGGCTAAGTGAGACTTGTAGAGTTGTATCAAATTAACTTTAAATACTGTACAAAAGCTAAAGTAAGACTCCTCTTTATTTAGATGAACAACAATAATTAACTCTTTTTTTCTTTTCTTCCAGAGATCATGCATTGTTAAAATTAAAGAACGTCATTATAACACCTCACCTCGGCATTAAAACAGACAAGGCCACCTACATGATAACAGAGGAAGCAGTTGAAAACATACTAGCGGCCCTGAATGGTCTCCCCCTACCCAGTGAAGTGCTCCCTAGCTGATGTGTGAAAGGATATTGCATATCTTTTTATTCTTCTCTTTGTCTTTTTTTCTTATCTTTCCCCTGCACATCAGCTCTAAAGATCTTGTTAAATACAAGAAATGTCCACACACCTCGTTAAAGCTTGGAAGGAAGCAGTTTGCCATCGTGTCAGTTGTGTTTATATAGTTTCTCTTATCTAATACAAGTCCAAAAGGCAAATAAACACCCATAGTGGCAGTGCTATGCCTTTTGTTATGTAGGATGACTTTATGAATGGTATTATTTATCAGTAAAATTTGTAGCAAAGTTGCCATTAAGTGCAGCCAGGATTTTGCCTGGAGCCTTAAGCACCTTTACAGAGCCTTTGTCTTGCAGGTGTGCTGGCTAAAATACACTTTGTCCCATCACTTTTGCAGCTCCAGGAAACAAGACATTGAAGATTTTCAGGCACAGCAAATTGGCTGTCAAGAATTTCAAGACTGCCCCAGGGCCCTGCCTGCTTTCTGAGGTACAGGTGCCCAGTACACATTTCATTGTTACTTGTATAACCTTGAAAAAATAAGTTAAATTCATTCAAAAATAAAAGGCTAAGCAATAAATTACAGAGCTGAAAAACAAGGTTATTTTACAATAAAAGAGAAAAGAGGAAAAAAAATGCCTTTTCTTAGATCAATATCCTAAAACTGCAGAAAACACATAAGGCTTTCGCACATGCAAACTTTTCTCAAGTGAAGAAGCAAACAAAATCAGATACAGTACTTCACATCTACTTAAATAATTGTACATGCTTGGCATTTGCTTGGAGTTTTACTCCTACATCTGCAGACATTTCAAGAATCTGGGCTGATTGGTTTCAGAAGTGCTCCCTGCCAGGGGGTGCTTTAGAAGGGAAGACACATCTTCCTGTCAGTCACTGGAGTGATGAGTTGATTTACACACAATACCTTCAATCTCATGGTTACTGAAAGTGGATCCAAAAACGCAGTGGCCACACGAGGGAAGAGATGATCCATTATAGTTCACTCCTTTGATTCAGGTGTTTTGAAATATTTTGATGTGCAAAAAGTGCATGATATGGAATAAAGTGCTGATACAGAGGTCTATTGGGAAAGCTGGCTTTACTTACAGCAACTAGACAGGCTGATACCAAATAACACTTTATGATAGTTTATAGCCACTGAAAACAAATGCATCACTTGGTTTAGCCTTGCCTGAAGATTTCCTGCCTCAGCTTTTTTTGCCTGTAATAAAATACTGCCCTATAAAACTTAATGTAGACATAGGAAATGTATGTCTTTATCCAGCTTCATGCTTAAGCAATTCTGTACAACCCACCTGAGAGATGTATGCATTGCATGGTACAAAAGCCTTTTATGGTGATGCAATACTTCAAAGCCTAATGCTAAGAAACATCTATTATGCAAGCGCCTTGTTAACACTGTAGGCATCAACTCACCCTGCAGGATTACATGGATACCAACAGCAGTATTTAATGATGGGGATGAAGTCCGCAGACTATGCAGTACTTCTCACTTACTTTCCCACAGACCTCACTCATTTCAGTGCTCTGTGCAGTGCTGGTATATCAGATCCATTTCTGTAAGAGAAAACTGGCACACAGCAACGATGTACACACAGTGAAATTCAGCTTAACACACTACATGAAGGTCTGTAAGGTAGTCTACAAACTATATACTTAAAACATGATAGTGCACTGGTGCAATTGACAACTTCTTTTCACATATGATGCTAAACAGATATAATTTTTGTAGAGTTTTATCAGCTCCTGACTTATAGCTTGAAAATTGGATGTTCAAGTTGCATGAAACAGCTTTGAGAACATCTGATTCTCTCCACATCTAACCACATAACACACTCATTTTCTTGACATTTGATACATATGTCCTGGATTTTTGCTTGGAGTAACATTCCTTTGACTGTTATTTTTTGGCTCCTCTAATTCCTCCTTCATTTTGTTCATTCAAATTTGTGGATTTTATATACAAAGGTAAACACTACTATGTTGCCCTCCCAAAGGTTTTTCTTTATCTTCAAGACTAAAATGTGGTAGGCCTCCTTCCTCAGACTTATGTCTTTAAGAGGGATTTTACAAGGGTCCTTTGATCTCAGGTGAGCAGTAAGTTAAAAGCTTACTCATTACAATCTTACCACTAAAGCAGTTTGGAAACTTTTGACGTGAAAGAACTAATGTGTAATCATTTTATGTGGTTTTTTTAAGGAAGAAAATGCCAGCAAACTTAACTAAGAATGCAGTTTATGTTCTATAACTCCATATTACTAGTTAAGTAATTTTTGCTTCAAAGTTTAACTGTTTGGACTTGAAATTAATGTAAGCAACTGATACTCAAAAGCCATCACCAGGATAACAAGAACAGTTTATGGTTTTGTGTAATTGACATTATTATATTTTATTTTTTTATTAGCAATTTTATAGAGGATTGGTGTTAAACTTGACTGTCTTCATGTTCAACATATCAAAGTGTATTTGACAGAATTCAAGATGCCAGCAATTTATAATCCATTCTTTTGAAAAGCATTACAGTAGTCACGAGAGACACAGCAGCCCCTATGGCTGGTTATTCTGTAGTGTGAAAGGAGAAAGATCCCTGGATGCCCATAGCAGTGGTGTGTCCTGGCTCCTGAGCTGCTGTGACTCCAGAAACCAGGCATCCTCCCCGGTGGATTACAACCACTTGCACAGCCAGGGGAATCACTTCAGCACAGCTTCTGTGAACTGAGAACTGAAGCTGTACTTCCCAGTGCCCATCACTGGATATGGAGATCTAGGGAGGTGGTTCTTCCCCTCTATTCTGCTCTTGTGGGATTCCATCTGGAGTGTTGCATCCAGCCCTGGGGTCCTCGGCACAAAAAAGATGTGAACCTATTGAAGTGGGTCCAGAGAAGGCCACTAAGTTATCACAGGGTTGGAGGACCTCTGCTATGAAGACAAAATGGGAGAGTTGGCGTTGTTCAGCCTGGAGAAGGAAGGCTCAGAGGAGACCCTATAGCAACCTTACAGTAGCTAAAGGGGGATTGCAAGAGAGCTGGAAAGGGACTCTTCACAAGTAGTGATAGAACAGGGGGAATGCCCTTCAATTGAAGGAGAGTAGGTTTAGGTTAGGTAGTAGAACGGAGAAGATTAGGAAGAAATTGTCCTCTTTGAGGATAATGAGGCAACAGAACAGGTTGAGCAGAGAAGTTGTAGATCCCTCATCCCTACCAATGTTCAAGACCTAGCTGGATGGGGCTCTGAGCAACGTGGTCTAGTGAAAGGTGTCCCTGCTGGGCTTTAAAGTCCATTCCAACCAAAACCATTCTGTGATTCTATGATACAGACCAAGTAACCTTGTCAGAAAAATTCTCACATATTCTCAGCTGAAGTTGGCACAGGACTGCCTGTAGCTGAGCTAACATCTCAGGTGTCCAAGCACCTGAGCCTGCCCCAGCTGCTAAGCTCTCAAAGAGAGATTTTAGGGTATTCCTAGAATCATATAGGTTGCAAAAGACCTTCATTTGTACAGTGAGAGCTGTCACTGGTGTCTGTTGGTCAGAGACAACTCTTCATCTTATGTTAATTCATGTGAACAGGTACTAATGAAGAACTGCTCCAGAGCTTGCCTAACTTGAAGGTAGTTGCAAGTGCTGGAGTGGGAATAGATCACTTGGATCTGAAACGCCTCTCCAGCTATGATGTGACGTGTAATGATCAGCAGAAAGGCCAGACCACGTCCGGTTTTTAAAGACAGTGTGGAAAACACACCGTGCAGGACGTTAACGCAAAATCCCGACTGTATTGAAATCACGAACAGCACAGAAACACTCCTACAAAAACACACAATCACTCGTGAGCTCCCCTTCCTCTCTCTCCGAGGGATTGGGCTACCCGTCCCGTGCCCTGGCACCGCCTCTCCTCCCCCCTGGCCCCGCGGGCTGCCCGGGCGGGGTGCGGACGGCCGGGCACTGCCCGCCTCGGCGGCCGCCTCCCGCTCCGCCCCGCAGTGCGACTGGGACAGCCGGCGGGGTGAGTGCGAGCGGCACCGTGGGACCCGCCGGGACCACCTCTGCCGGGCGGGGACAGGGCCCGGGCCCCGCGGGCGGCTCCGGGGGCAGCACCGGGCGTGGGGGCGCGGGGGCTCCCACTGGGGATCCCGGCCGGGCTGGCAGCGGGAGGGATCTCGCCCGTTCCCCGCCGTCCTTCAGGGCTGGACAGAGCCCGCGGCCGCCGCTCCAGCTCCCTCCTATCTTTAGTCCTGCCAGGACAGCGGAAAGCGCTCAGCCCACCCTGGGCAGGGAGAACTTCCCGGGACACCGCGCTCCGGGGAGGGTGGCCGGGGCACAGAAGGGGGAGCTGGCCGGCGGTGCCGGAGCGGTGCGGGAGCATTGCCCCTCGCAATGAGGGGCGGCGTGAGGGGGTCTCGGCTTTAATCTGAGATCACAGCCTTGGCTCTTTGCAGAGTCAGCAGAGTGAAGAGTTGGCAAAGCACTGAAGGAGACTGAAGAAAGAAAGGGTAAATTTACATTCATGGGTAACTCCAAAGTTCATAGTTGACAATTTATAGCTCTGTAACATTAAATGAGATTTTTACTGAGATTATCTCATCAATGATAATTTCTTAGTATAATTTGGCAGAATTTGCAGACTAAAAGATACATTTCCACTCACACAGCTGCATTCTTAAATTATCAAGACTTTGGCTTTACATATTGAACATTGAACAGGAGTAACAACTGGTTACTCATTGCTTAAGCGTTAGCATACTTGGTATGCCAGAAACGTTTTCTTATTAACAAGATTATATAGAAATTGAACATCCTTCTGAATAACACAGGGAGAACTGAAAAGACTTCTGCATGTGTGAGTGGTTATCTTTAGCCAAATCCTTCATCAAGTGAGAAATAAGCACACCACATAATTGAGCCAATCAATTCCTGGTTTTTAGAAAAAAAGTTATAACAGATCACTTCAGATCATGCCCTTTTGGTTCTCTTTGCTTTTGTAGGGCATGGAGAATCAGGAACTGCCTTATGTGCTAGTTGACTGTATAGGAGGGAGGCTTGGAGTATATGAAGACCATCTTGGATTTCTGAAGAAACGTTTTCATCTCATCACCATGAAAGAATATCTTGAAAACAAGACACTTCTCAGCAAAAAGATCAGAGCTATCTATGTGTGGTATCACAAACCAGCTATTAATGAAGAGCTGCTCCAGAGCTTGCCTAACTTGAAGGTAGTTGCAAGTGCTGGAGTGGGAATAGATCACTTGGATCTGAAACTCCTCTCCAGCTATGGTGTGAAGGTGTCCAATACTCCATTTATTGTTTCCACTGACACTGCAGACATGGGAATGGCTTTGATGCTGGCATCTTCCAGGAGACTTGTGGAAGGTAATAACTTAAATTATCTTAGTTTTTTCATAGAAAAGATGACTTCAAAACATGCAGAAAATGCGTGCTGATGCAAAAGTAAGCTTAACACTAGAAATACGGGAGATAGGGGCAAAGGAAGAAGTTAAGACAAATCTGTCTTGATGACAATAACTGGCATCCTATTTCCAAACTGGCATATTGGCAAGGTAGAGTTGTTCCTTCTTTGGACAGCTCTAAATTCAGGCCTCTTCTCCCTCAGCCCACAGCCACTTATTCATTGTACTTGTTCATTGCAGTCTTGCTTTTCAGAATAAAAGGGGATTAAAAGAATGTATTCTCAAGGAGGTTTGAAGCCTGTCTTTGCCAAGCTGCCATGTATCTGAGTCATTATGAACAAGAAATCTGCCCACCATGCTCTGTGTTTCTTTTCCCTGCCAACCTTGGTGTATCTGTGAGGAGGCTGGGAAGCAGATGACCTTACTGCTGCTTTGGCCTTACCTTCCTTGCTTCATTTCTTGCCAAAGAGAGGCTGGGTATGTTTCTCTCCTGAGCAAGAAATCAGTGTCAGCAGTCCTGTGTACAGTGCAGCATTACTCACTTATTGTCCAGAAACAATACATTACATGGCAATACATTACTGCTCCTGTGCTTCTGCCTAGTCCTACGATAAAAAGTGTGGAGGGGGGAAAGTAACCAGATGCTGGAACATCTTTTAGATTACATAATTCTTCTTTTGCTCTTCCAAGGCCATGAGATGGCAGTCTCCCCTGACACAGAGTATTTCCCCATTGACTGGCTGGGGGTTGAGGTTTCTGGAGCAACCTTGGGAATCCTGGGAATGGGCAAAATTGGTTACAAAGTGGCTGAAAGAGCCAAAGCCTTTGAAATGAAGATTTTGTACCACAACAGAAATCAGAGGTAAAGCTTGTTGCAGTTCTAAGGCAACTCTATTTTGCCACTCCTTTTATGTGTTATTTGTACTTTTCACTGTGCTTTCACTTTTTACAGTGCTCTTTATTTTAAGTGGAAAAGTACATATACATATTCCAAGATAGTCATTCATTTCCCAGTTTATACAGAAAGAAAGTCAGGAAGGAATGGGAGAGATATACCTCACTGTTCTCCCCGTTAGTTGGGGCTCCTGACTTCTTCCTGCCATGATGGTGACATTGCAATGGACTGGAAAGGAGAAAACTGGGAGGACTTAACTCCTATGATTTAGGTGAGGCAGGGATTCAGGCAGAGATATCTCACCCTTCCAAAGTCATGTGACAATATAAGGCCAGACTTGCCAGCCTGTTTGCTGTCTTCTAGATGAGGTGTATGTGCCCTGTGCCCCTGTGCTCCCATCAGGCCCATTCTATTAGTTTCTTTTGTGGGAATTTGATGAGAGCCAGCAAACCTCATCCTGATACAGATCGAGTGTGCCAGCAGGTTCTGCAGTGTGTGGTTTCAGTGAATCAGCACTGATGCACAGCACAATCAGGCTGTTGCTGACATAGATTTGGGAAGATTTAGTCCCTGCCCTGTCTTGTCTGTTTTCTCAGTAATTTTCACATTACTTACTTAAATTACTTGATTTTCACAAGACATCAGTCTTGCTTTTGGGTAGGAAAAGAATCCCTAGCACAGAAATTGTGACAAAAATGCATTTGGTTTATCATTTATTCAGTGCATTTATGTGATACCCATTTCTTATTTTCCATCCCCACCATACTGCATATTTGTGTACAGTTCACTTGGTATTGTGGGAAATAGCTTGATCTTTTTTTTTACTGAGTTTCAGACAAGCAGCTAACTGGTTTGAACTACACAGCAAAGATACATTTAAAGATAAAAATACATTTTTAAAGAAACACTTTCTCTACTGGTGATTTGATATTTCCCTTGTTTCTTGCTACTGCAGTTCAATTTTGGGATTTTTTTCCTTCAGAAAAAAGGAAGAAGAAAATGCTGTTGGAGCTGTTTACTGTAAGAAGATAGATGATTTGCTTCAGCAGTCAGATTTTGTATTATTGGCTGTGACCCTAACTCCACAGACACACAAACTGATTGGGAAGAGGGAGCTGGAGCTGATGAAACCCACTGCTACTCTTATTAATATCAGCAGAGGTAAGGTGCAGAATAAACAAAACTGCATTAAAGTTTGGTGGAATGACAAGTCCTGGGAAAACCTCTAATATAGAGGCTGTCCCTCTGAAATTTTCCATAAATTTTCTGATTATTAGTTTATTTAGACACCCATGGTCATATCTCAGTAAAATATTTAAGAGTTCCCATAATAATGAGAAAGTAGATCTCTGAAATGTTAGTGACCTTGGAGTGTTAGAAGCCCATGTGTATTTATATATCTCCTACTTAAGCCTTTTATTTATTTAATGCAATGTTGTTGCTCACACACATTAGGGTGGCACAGCCTACCCTGACACCTGGCACTCTTTTTCATTCTGCTAATTCCCCAATGCACATACCCAGGCTTCTCACTCCCACTCCACCATACTCCACTGCTGCTTCTGCACTGTGACCATGGCCTGTCCTGCTGTTTGCCTCACCACTTCACTCAAAAGAATACTGGGAGGACAGTAAGGAACATGAAAATAAACATACCCTTACTGTAACCCAGGTCTGATAGTGGATCAGGATGCTTTGGTGGAAGCCCTTCAAAACAAAGTTATTAAGGCAGCTGCTCTGGATGTGACATATCCTGAACCTTTGCCAAGGTAGGACATGTATTTATGTTAAAAATAAAAGGGTATATGTGTGATGTTCAAACTGAGTAAAATTTGTGAGCATGTGAGAAGTTGCATAATTTTGTTAGTAGGGGTATATGAGGTAGGCGCACTGGTCCTGCTGAAACTTTGTCCCTAATCCTGTTTCAGCCAAATAAAATTCACACTTACTCATTTGGAGAATTTGTTGCATAAAACCCCACCAAGCTAGGCAGCACTTTGAACTCCTCTGAATATACTTGGGTCATGCAATTAGGTTTTGTTTGATTTTTAATTGTTATTTTCCCTGGCGGCCTGAATGAATACTGATGAAATACTGATGAGTGTGCTGTGAGTGACTAGTTCAGCATTTCTTTTCCTCTCCAGGGATCACCCCTTGTTAAAGCTGAAGAATGTTATAATAACTCCTCACATCGGAAGTGCCACCAAGAAGACGCGCTGGGTTATGATGGAGGAAATGGTAGAGAGCATAGAGGCAGGCCTGGCGGGGCTTCCTATCCCTCGTGAGGTGCCGCCCTGAAGCAGCTTGCATTTAGGATTAACGCCATCAGTGCAGAAGCAGCAATTTGATCACTTTTCATGTAATTACTTCATGTAATTTCGTGTTATGCAGATAAAATATATAAGTCACGGGTTTGATTTATTAAAATATCCAGTAGCAGTCCTGTGTGGAAAACTGCAGTGTTTTGCCTTGATCTTCAATGGAAAACTCCAGAGAACCGAGTCTTGCCTCAATGTTATTTACTTTCCTCGCATCCCCTTACAGCTGCCGCCGATGCAGCAGCGAACTGAAGGACACGTGAATAGTGTCTTAGAGGGACGGCCCGGCACAGCCACAAGAGCAGCCGGCGTGTGGGGGCGGCTCCTGCCGCCGCTCCGGCAGCAATCCCGGCCCTTGGGTGCGTGCTCCCGCCGCGGGCCGGAGAGGGAGCCGGGGTCTGAGTGTGTGCGAGCCCTGCCCAGGCTGAGGGCGGCTCGGCCTCTCTCCCCCCTTCCCCATGTCCTTCCTTCCCTCTCCGGGACCGGCCGGGACACCCGCAGCCGCGGGCCCGGGCCTCCGTGCCGGCAGGGGGAGCCGCAGCTGGAGCCTGAGCCACAGCCGGAGCGGAGGTGGGAGCTCCCCGTGCTGGGCCGGGCCGGGCCGGGGGCCAGGGCAGCAATGTGGGGTGCCCGGGTGGCCGTGGTGCCGCGGTGGTGTCGGGCCGTGCGCAGCTCCGCAGCCCTGGGCGGCTCCAGGAACTTGCTGCGGAAAATGCTCCGCAAGAATAAGTAGGTGCGGGGCCCTGCCGGGGTGGGCTGTGGGCGCTGGGGCAAGGGGACTCAGAGGGGTGTGGGGCTCGGGCGCTCCCGCAGCCCCGGCACCGCGGAGGAGAGAGAGACACCGACCCCGAGCCGCCGATCTGAGCTGGTCGGCAGCGGCTGAACATGTGCCCAGGTGGCCAAGAAGGCCAATGGCCCTGGCCTCTACCAGCAGTAGTGTGTCCTGCAGGACCGGGCCACTGATCGTCCCTCGGTGCCCTGTGCTCTCGGTAAGGCCACACCTCGGGTGCTGTGTCCCATTCTGGGCCCCTCTGTACAGGAGGAGCAGCTGAGGGAGCTGGGGATGTTCAGTCTGTGGAAAAAGAGACTCGGGGGGACCTTATCACTCTCTACAACTGCCTTAAAGGAGGGTGTAGCCAGGTGGGAGTCGGTCTCTTCTCCCAGGAAACAAGTGACAGGACGAGAGGAAAAGTTGCACTAAGGGACATTTAGATTGTATATTGGGAGAAATTTCTTCACTGAAAGGGAAGAATGGTCAAGCAATAGAACAGGATCCCTAGGAGAGTGGTGTAATCACTGTCTCAGGAAATGTTAAGAAAACGTGTAGAAGTGGTGCTTAGAGACACGGTTTAGTGCTGGACTTGTCAGTGCCGGGTTGACCCTGGGACTTGATGATCTTAGCCCTGTTTTCAAACCTTAATGATTATCTGAATCTAAAGAAACCTGAGAGCTGTTCTTTTCCACCCCCTTCACATCTATGTGCAGCTTCAGCTGTGGGTGGGAAGCATTGCTCCCTGCACCCCAGCTGTGAGGAGAGCTACTTGTATGAAAACCTGGGTGTTGTGGTGTCCTTTCAGGCAGGTGGAATATTAATTACACAGAGAATCTTTATTTCTCTGAGCTACTGAAAGATAAGGCTGATTTCCTTTCCTTTTCCCTAAAGAAAGAAGTACTGGTATGACAGCCCTACCCTGGGATCACAAACGGTAAGTGCAAGCTCTGAATGCGATATGTTTATTTCTGCCAGGAGGAACAAACTTGTGTTTCTGCCATTGATTCTAACTTTGAAGCATTTTCTGATGGAGAAATAGCAGGATTTTGTGAACAGAGAGTAGGGCTCCAGTCTGACAGTGACAGGATTGCCATTTGGCTTCATCCTTGCCAACATCAATGCTCTCTTGGACACTCCTGAATACTGATTCAGATTAAAATTTCTATTCATAGAAGTTAGTTTAAGGAAATTTTTTTAATGTTTGTTTTTCAAACAAGCAAAATTTTTTAGTCAATGTATGCTGTATTTGAGAAAACAGATCTATGGAGCTTCATAACTTGCTACAAAATACACAAAGAACTTCAGAAACTTTGTAGTACATGAATGTCAGTGATTTTGTGAACAGAAGTATTCTATATTGAAACACTTGATACGTAGGACCTATATAAAGCCATCACAGCTGCAATAATGAAATTAGATCATACTTAAAGTGCATGAAACTGTATATACTTGTCTAATACAAGTGTGTAACTACTGTTTAATGTGTTGCTTGTTTCTTTTTATAGTTGTATAAACCAACCAAATTGGACTTTTTAAAGAAAGATGACCTTACAAAAACAAGGAAAGAAGACAACGTGCGCTGCAGAGTCTTGAATGGGCTTATTCATAAAGCTGTGTTAGAGATGGCCACTACCTGTGAAGTCAGTCAAGAATTTTATGATCTCAAGCTGGAAATCTGCAAGGCAAGTGCCAAGGCTACAGCTTGTGCTGAGCCACTCTGATTACATTGTGAGGTTGGCATGGACGTGCCAAAGGAGCTCCCCTGGGTGTTGTGATGTGTGCCAAGAGGAGTTTTACTATATTGCTTTTGATGTGGGAAAGTGCAGCAAGATCTGGCACTGGAGTACACATGAGCAGAGCTTTGCCGCTGTAGTACCTGACTTAGGAGACCTTTGCCACTCTAATGGAAAGGCAACTCAGGCCAATTCAATGATGACTCTCCTTATATGACTTTTTTTTCTATTACTCAGACATAAACTCTTTGTCTTGCCCTTTCAGAAGGAGGAGCATGGTTTTGCCAACATAATGTATCTTTCCAAGAGTCTGTTCTTCTTGTAGCTGTGTGAGAGTTGTCACCTGCTTGTTGTCACTCCCCAGCAATGTTACTGGCAGAAGACCTAAGTGATGCATGAGATTAGTTCAGAAAAAAGGGCAAGCCTAAGAAAATGTCATTGTCAAGCCAGATCTGAGAAAGAATTGAGATTTGTATGTAATTGTATCTAGTGGTGTCATAATTTGTGGATTTGAAAGGGATGTTAGAGTTCTGATACAGGAACTAAGTCAGTCTCTGCATTCTTTTTTGTTGTCTGCAGTTTTTATCATCTACATTTGCTGTTCTATAAAGATTAAACTGTACCAGTGTTTGGCTTAAAAGTTTGGTGGACCTAACTTTGATATTAGAAGCATGGAAAATGATACCTCATAGCTGCATCTCTGACAAAAGGATTGTCATTCATTACTAAAATAGATGTTTTTTCCAGCTGAATTCATTCTATTGTCAGACAAGCGTTCAAAAATTCATGGGCAAGATGAGTCTTTTGGCTGTATATGTGCAGCATCCTTCACAGAGTATTTCTGTCTCTCTAGAGCTTGTCTCAGATCACATGTCTGCATGTAAAAATGCTGGCTGGTGGGGGCAAGACAATTCTTTCAGAAGGCATTGCTGTAAATTAAACAACTTAAAATGTGAGAGATGGAAAGAAACAGCCTTCTTCCCGATACAATACAGATTTTATAGCTGCACGGTGTTTGTGCTGCACTGGGACATGGCTGGACGTAGATCAGTCCTGATTTACTCATGAGCTGATTCTGGTCTGATATCACTTCTGTTATCAAAAGACATTTTCTATTAGGCCCTATGCAATCCATCACAGACTTCATTGTATATGAAGTCTGTGTATGTTTGTGTGTATATATATAATCTTAAAAAGAGATTTGCCTTTTCTCTAGGTGTCCCTGTCATCCAACTTTTCAGCGTGCCGTGTGTACTGGAACCCTGCTTCCACTGTGGAGAAGGACAGTTACATTGAAAGTGTGCTGCAAAAGAGTGCTCCACGTGTACGGTACTGCTGTGGGATAGACAGGCCACTTCCTGATCCAGAGCCATTTCTTCAGTACTTCTGACAGTCTAGACCTGACCTATTGGGATGCCTTAGGTTTTTGGATACTTGGAGTAGAGCATCTACTGTGATGAACCTCACAGGGAAGGGTGGCTGTGTCAGACCAGCTGTGTGATCTTTTGCTGGAGCACAGCTGGTTTTTTTGGCTTCTGTGCTTTCCCAGGGGAGTGGGCCAAGCAGAAAGCAAGAGGAGTGTGGCACAGGTCTCACTCCAGTGTCCTGGTGGTGGTGGCTTATTACAGTGGATCCACGATGTAACACACGACAGAACTCCCTTCTGGTCATCAGACAACAGCCTTGTTTATTGTGTCTGGCCCCCTTTTATCCCATTCCAAACTCCCAGGTGGAGGCAGCTCATTGGTCTATCTCTGTGCCCCCAGACTCTGAACCAATAAGATGCCTGCATCCTAGGAGAGCTCCCTTTAGCTGTGAACTTCTGTCAGTCAGCCCAGAGGCTGCTCCCTGGAGCTGAGCTGCACTGCTTATTGTGACTTGATTAATACTACTGCAACAGTGGCTGGCCAGGCTGTGCGGGACAGGAGCCCAGGACAGGATGCTATACAGGGGACTGAAAGCTGCGAGGATCTCCTTGCAGATTCACTGAGCAGTTCTGATTGCTGGGGATGATTTAGGCATCCAGAAAGGGATGACTGTTATTACAGTAGTTCTTCACAATACTGATACCAAAAAAAAACCCAAATTGAGAATGCTACCATGTATTGTGATGCTTTTCCCCATTTTTCCAACACAGAGTCCAGTGATATTTCATGGTATCATTGAGATTTTTGTCTCTTCCTCTCTTTCCTTGGCTTTTCCTCTGCTATCCAGGCAGTCTGTGGGAAGTTCAGGACTTCACCCATGTGGCAGGTGGCATAGAAGCACACTTCTAAAACCATTTACTTTCTTCCTGTTTCCCTAAGCTGTGTAATTCCTGCTTCAGCACAATGCTCTCTTCTACTCCACAGCTTACACTCTTTAAGAAGGAAAGTTGCTCCTGGGAAGAAAAGAAGGGGACCCCTGTCAATCCTTCCTGCAGCCAGCATGTAGGATAAGTTGTCTTGCCCTGCTCTGAGGGCTGTATCCTCCACTGCTCTTATCCCTTATTTGGTATCCTTATCCCCTATCCACAGAGGGGATAAGGATACCTTATGAAGTGGGGAAAGACCTGTGCCAGACTATGTACACAGATATGGACAAACCTAATATCATCAATACTCAGCTGGACCTGCAGCCAGTAGTTTTTGTATGCCATGCATTCAAAGTTGGGGTTCTGCAGTGATGTATTGCTTAGCATCAACCTGGATAGCTCCTCATCAGACTGAAAGTTTTGCAAGCCATATCTTTAAAAGTGCAGTACTGCTGGATTTAATTTAACACCTTTTACTTGTCCTGCAGATGATATACCGATACTCATGCTGGTGAATGCTGTGTTTTTGCCAGGTATCTTCTGAAGAGTCAGCAGATTGTAGGAAATGTACCCCCAGTAGTATTTATAAAAGACAAAGAAGCTGCAGCCGTAAAAGAGGTAAATCTAATCTTTGACTCAATGTACAAATATAGACTTAGCTGAGAGCTGATAATTTAGTTGCTCTACCAATTTTCATTAAAAATCAGTCTTTCTCTATAGTTGCAAAAATCATTTTAACAAATAATCTTGAGTAAGATTGATGCTTATATAATATGTAGAACAATTGTAGGAAGTATCATTAGGCCAGTGAAGAATTTTTAAGAATTAAATTACCATTTTAAGGAATAATATAGGGCTGCCTGGTGTATATGATTATGGAAATGAGGTTGGATGAGCTGTTTTCCACATTTTAAATGTTATGTACTTTTAAGATTCAATTTTAAAAAAAGTGATTTTTTAATTTTTATTTTTTCCCCATATCTTTTTCCATCTGTGACTTGTTAAAATGTTTGTAGGGAAGTGCAAATCTTTGCATAGGCGATGTAGGCTTATTCATACTACATTTTTTTCCTTAACTTTTAAAATTGTCTTTACTATTTCATGTTTTCTGTCAAGGTGTTGATAGCTTTAACTAGTTGACATATTACTAGAATACTGATGTTTCCTGGGAATTTGCTGTAATTGGACTGTGAAGTGAGATCTCTAACATATTGAGATTTCCAGAAGAGAAAGATGACACCAATGAGTAGAATTTGATGAGAAATGTCTCCTCAAGCTGTTGATGTGAACAGAAGTTGAAAAGAAAAGGTTCATGTTTCTGTGCCCTGAAGTGCCTTATTATTTATAATAGTGTTACTGTTACAGCCAATTACTGTTAGACCCTTATGGGCTCCTGCAGTGTGCATGAGCAGAGCTGGAAGGGATAAAAAGAATTTTAGATTCTCTAGAAATGTAATGAACTGCTTGAACTTTCTGTGATCAGAAAAGTTCAGAGTTTCACAGAAGATAAGTAAAAACCCTCTTTATATCACTTCTGTCAGAGAATGACACTGGGGAGCAGATAGATGGATAATTGTCTCCCACTTCACAGTTCATCAGATTTATGTCAATCACAGATTCAAATAATACACTGAACTTGGTTTTTAAGTATTGTAAGTAAAGGGAAAAAATATCCAATTAAGCTCCTGGAATAATTTAAATTAATTAGAAGGGAATTAATGTAAAGAAAAGCTGAAATGAAATTTGAAACAAGAGAAAATTTTCACGATTACATATAGTCTGTGAGCACAGCATATAATAATGCATTAATAATACATTAATAATTTGTAGTATTTACTGGTTAGGTGCCATGTTAAAAGGGATTTGGGACCTCCATAGTTGCCTGTATGAGAAATGCAAACTTGCAGAAAGGGAGAAGAGGTGAAAAAAATCTCAGTGTAAGGATGCTATGGAAAAGGATTTGCAAGACTGAGGTAAGAAGAAATAAACCAAAAAAGGTATATGTCAAACAATCCCTAGCCAAGGGTTCATAAGGCACATAAGGCAAAAAACTTTGTAGGAATCTCTGGATCCACTATTTGACAAAAAGATCCCAGGAAAGAAGTATAAGCAATTCCATGTAAAAGAAGGAAAAGGCTGTTTTAAAGTGGTTTTGCTAAATATTCCAAACATAGAATTGTTTGTTGGATACTTGTCTGTTTCTTATGTAGATGGGAACAAGGTAGATTTAAACAGTGTAGATT
This sequence comes from Emberiza elegans, assembly GCA_024865655.1. NCBI lineage: Eukaryota > Metazoa > Chordata > Aves > Passeriformes > Fringillidae > Emberiza > Emberiza elegans. The sequence continues at coordinate 61,027,733 of JALJVW010000206.1, forward strand.
TAAACAAAGTAGATTTAAATATGTCTGGCCTTCATGTGTTTACAGGTGGAGGACTTACTGGCAATTGCTGATTTTGGACCTCCAGAAGAAGAAGAATCATCTCGAAATGATTCAAGGTGGGTCTTTTTGGTTCAGAATTGTACGAGTGTCTGTTTTCATCTCTGCTGGCCAACTTAAATTGGGTATTATTTGACATAAGAGAAAGTATATTTTAATTAGGTGTGTACTTTGTTACTCGCAGACCTGATACTTGTTCTGGTATTAATATCTTCGTTTTTATAAGCAAAATATATGTAGACCTTCTAAGATTTCAAGACTTGATGTGTTGATAATAATCAAAATTTTAAAAATGCTCTGCAGCAGTAGTGTTTGTTTTTGCTGGCTCATGAGGATGAAAATGGCATTTACCAGTACTGCTCTACTTGTCTACTTTGTTCTGATACAAGTTTGCTTTATTATATATGGATTGCAAGTTTACTGACAAATCTCCCTAAATTGATTTAACATTCTTCTGTGAGGGATTTTTAACCATTGAGAGATAGGGCTAAACAACCTACTGGAATAGTGGTTCTGTGCACTGGATGCTCTCAAAGCCTTTGCACCTGTGTGCTGTAGTCTGTTGGTAGAAATGCCTTCTGTGCTTCAGCATCTCACAGGATGGTCCATCAGGTGTGAATCAGAAATAGCTTCCTGTGGGAAATCATTCCTGTGACAGATTTCCCAAAGGGTACCTAACACCTTCCTCCGTGTCTTGGGGAAATAGTCAAGTCCAGCATATGGTGTTACATTGCTTTGATGTGTTTTAGACAGAGGCTGCTGCTTCTCACTTCTTGGAAGAGCTGGGAGAAGTCTTGAGTTCCTTGGGTCTCCCAGATACAGTGCTCACCTAGGTACATTTTTTCCCAGAGAGTGGCAGTTTCATCTGGCATCTTGTTGCTTTATTCACTTTCTCCCATTAAATCTGTTGACACAAAACTGTCCTTGGATACATGATATGGTGGTATCTCTTCCTTCGTAACAAAGGGAACACAGGGTGTTAATAAAGTTAAACTGAAAAGTTCAGTTTATTATTTGTGTGTTACTCAAGTTGTCAAAAATAGAAATATATGTGGGGGAAAACCCAAGCCAATACTTGTTTTCTTTCCCACAGTAAACTCTTCCCTTCAACAACTCAATCTTCAGATTCACCCATGCAGCCTAATCTGTTTGGTGTTGATCATGAACTGCTGAATAAACAGATAATGGATTATAAAAAAATGAAAGTGTCAAGACATACACAAAACTTTGTCTGGACAGAGAAGCAGCAGCAGCAGCTTTCTAAGATTCAAAAGAAAATGAAAAGAAAAAGCAAGGAATCCTCCTGATGATGACGACGTTATGCCCCAGAAACACTTACTGGACAGATACGAAGCTGATTACTGGGATGATAACACTGAAGCAGCCTCAGACGATGAGCTGCAGGATGAATTATAGGAAGAGGTGAATGAATTGGATGTGGATGATGACAAAACTTTAACTCAGCCTACTGGTAAAAGGAGATGAAGTGAAAAAGCCACTCCCTTCGAAATGAAGGCTGCCAATCACAAAAAAAAAAAGACTGCCCTAGCTACTGAAAGATTCATTTTGTACAATTTACCACTTCCTCATTCAAATGAATAGATTTGCCACGTGTGAGCAGGTTTGCCAGCACAAAGTATGTAAGAAAAACTGCCATTACTGACATGCTGTTAGGCAGTTTTCAAGCTGCTGCAGTTGAGGGACTTTCAACCAGAAAGCAGTTGTGTAACGATAAAATACACCTATTGGAGCACTGAGTTAAAAGTCCTTGCAGTTGTGTTGATTATTTCCAATAAAATTATGGTTTTTATATTGCAATATTTCCTTTATTATATTTTTAGTGACCTATATAAAAGTTATTATACCAAAAAGGTATATGTCAAACAATCCCCAGCCAAGGGGTTCATAAGGCACATAAGGCAAAAAAACTTTGTAGGAATCTCTGGATCCACTATTTGACAAAAAGATCCCAGGAAAGAATAAGCAATTCCATGTAAAAGAAGGAAAAGGCTGTTTTAAAGTGGTTTTGCTAAATATTCCAAACATAGAATTGTTTGTTGGATACTTGTCTGTTTCTTATGTAGATGGGAACAAGGTAGATTTAAACAGTGTAGATTTAAACAAAGTAGATTTAAATATGTCTGGCCTTCATGTGTTTACAGGTGGAGGACTTACTGGCAATTGCTGATTTTGGACCTCCAGAAGAAGAAGAATCATCTCGAAATGATTCAAGGTGGGTCTTTTTGGTTCAGAATTGTACGAGTGTCTGTTTTCATCTCTGCTGGCCAACTTAAATTGGGTATTATTTGACATAAGAGAAAGTATATTTTAATTAGGTGTGTACTTTGTTACTCGCAGACCTGATACTTGTTCTGGTATTAATATCTTCGTTTTTATAAGCAAAATATATGTAGACCTTCTAAGATTTCAAGACTTGATGTGTTGATAATAATCAAAATTTTAAAAATGCTCTGCAGCAGTAGTGTTTGTTTTGCTGGCTCATGAGGATGAAAATGGCATTTACCAGTACTGCTCTACTTGTCTACTTTGTTCTGATACAAGTTTGCTTTATTATATATGGATTGCAAGTTTACTGACAAATCTCCCTAAATTGATTTAACATTCTTCTGTGAGGGATTTTTAACCATTGAGAGATAGGGCTGAACAACCTACTGGAATAGTGGTTCTGTGCACTGGATGCTCTCAAAGCCTTTGCACCTGTGTGCTGTAGTCTGTTGGTAGAAATGCCTTCTGTGCTTCAGCATCTCACAGGATGGTCCATCAGGTGTGAATCAGAAATAGCTTCCTGTGGGAAATCATTCCTGTGACAGATTTCCCAAAGGGTACCTAACACCTTCCTCCGTGTCTTGGGGAAATAGTCAAGTCCAGCATATGGTGTTACATTGCTTTGATGTGTTTTAGACAGAGGCTGCTGCTTCTCACTTCTTGGAAGAGCTGGGAGAAGTCTTGAGTTCCTTGGGTCTCCCAGATACAGTGCTCACCTAGGTACATTTTTTCCCAGAGAGTGGCAGTTTCATCTGGCATCTTGTTGCTTTATTCACTTTCTCCCATTAAATCTGTTGACACAAACTGTCCTTGGATACATGATATGGTGGTATCTCTTCCTTCGTAACAAAGGGAACACAGGGTGTTAATAAAGTTAAACTGAAAAGTCCAGTTTATTATTTGTGTGTTACTCAAGTTGTCAAAAATAGAAATATATGTGGGGGAAAACCCAAGCCAATACTTGTTTTCTTTCCCACAGTAAACTCTTCCCTTCAACAACTCAATCTTCAGATTCACCCATGCAGCCTAATCTGTTTGGTGTTGATCATGAACTGCTGAATAAACAGATAATGGATTATAAAAAAATGAAAGTGTCAAGACATACACAAAACTTTGTCTGGACAGAGAAGCAGCAGCAGCAGCTTTCTAAGATTCAAAAGAAAATGAAAAAGAAAAAAGCAAGGAATCCTCCTGATGATGACGACGTTATGCCCCAGAAACACTTACTGGACAGATACGAAGCTGATTACTGGGATGATAACACTGAAGCAGCCTCAGACGATGAGCTGCAGGATGAATTATAGGAAGAGGTGAATGAATTGGATGTGGATGATGACAAAACTTTAACTCAGCCTACTGGTAAAAGGAGATGAAGTGAAAAAGCCACTCCCTTCGAAATGAAGGCTGCCAATCACAAAAAAAAAAAGACTGCCGTAGCTACTGAAAGATTCATTTTGTACAATTTACCACTTCCTCATTCAAATGAATAGATTTGCCACGTGTGAGCAGGTTTGCCAGCACAAAGTATGTAAGAAAAACTGCCATTACTGACATGCTGTTAGGCAGTTTTCAAGCTGCTGCAGTTGAGGGACTTTCAACCAGAAAGCAGTTGTGTAACGATAAAATACACCTATTGGAGCACTGAGTTAAAAGTCCTTGCAGTTGTGTTGATTATTTCCCATAAAATTATGGTTTTTATATTGCAATATTTCCTTTATTATATTTTTAGTGACCTATATAAAAGTTACCACTAAGTGATGGTACTTGTTATTCTGATCTAAGGAAGGAAGAGGGAAGCAAAATAATGACAGTAGTGTTCAGCTTCATCACACAGAGACGAGGACAGGGTCTTTCTAGAGGACCTAATGGGGGAACACTTTATACAAAAAACATCCCAATGCGGCAAATAAAGTTACAACCCTGAAAGAAAATAAATTTATAGCTGTGCAAGGGGAACTGCATCAGAAAAAAAATAGAGAACTGCTCATCCATTGGGTAAAATCAGGCAGAACATTGTGACATAGAAAATGTATTAACAACTTGAAAAGCAGAGAAAGAGTAGCAGGGAAGAATGTTCCAGAAACTGAGATCTGAAAATGAATATGGAATCATATAAAAAGATAATAAAACTTTCTGACTCAAAGCACATAAAAAATAATAGCAAGAGTGTATAAAGTCAGAAGGATGCAAGCTTCAAAGAAATTACAATGAAGAAGGTAGTAGACGAGGTTGCCCTACATACAATACAGCGGAATCACAGAATGGTTTGGGTTGGAAGAGACCTTAAAGATCATCTAGACCCAAGCCCCTTGCCTGGGCAGGGACATCTTTCGCTGGACCAGGTTGCTCAGAGCCCTGTCAAACCTGACCTTGAACACTTCCAGGGATGGGGCATCTTGGTCAAACTTCTCTGGAGAACCTGTGCCAGTGCCTCACCACCCTGACAGAACAATTTCTTCCTCACATCTAATCTAAATCTACTCTCTTTTCATTTAAAACTCAACACTTGTCCTATCACTAAAAGAACACTGCAATCATCAGTCATAGTAAATGCAGGTGCATAAAAAAAAAAAAGTCCAGTTTAAATAATTTAGTGTCCTGTAATAAGGTCACCTGCCCAGCCTGCCCAGCAGTTGAAGGGAATGCAGTGGATATGGTTTTTCTGGGGTTTTGTAAGGCTCTTGGTACTGTACCTCACAGCATCCTTTGGGACAAATTTTCCAGCTGCGGGATGAGTTGAGTTCATGGTGCACTGGGTGAAGATCTGGCCAAAGGACATCTGGCTGGTGACTTGTCACCAGTGGTGTTCCTCAGGGCTCCATTCTAGGGCTGGTTCTGTTCAATATATTTCTTGGGGATCTGGATGCAGAAATTGAATGCACCATGAGCAAGTTTGCTGATGATTCCAAACTGGGAGGTGCTGCTGGCATTCCAAGGGACAAAAGGCCTTGCAGAGGGATCTGGGTAGCCTGGAGTATTTGGGCAAACATCAGTGGCATGAAATGGAACAAGGATAAATGCCAGATTCTACACATAGGAAGGAATAATGGCAGGCAAAAGTCTAAATGGGATGGGGAGTGGCAGGAGAGCAGCCCTGCAGGAGGGGTCTGGGGGTGCTGGCTGGCAGGAGGCTCAGCAGGAGTCAGCAGTGTGTGCCCAGGCAGCCCAGGGGGCAAACCATGTCCTGGGATGGATCAAACAAAGCTTCACCAGCCACTTCAGAGAAGGGATTATCCTGCTGTGCTTGGTGTTGGGGTGGCCTCACTCTGAGTGTTGTGTGTGCTTCTGGGCCCCACAATTTCAAAAGGATGTGAAGGTCCCGGAATGAATCCAGGGGAAGGCAGCAAAGCTGTGAAAGGGGCTGGCAGGGTGTCCTGTGAGGAGCAGCTCAGGGCACTGGGGTTTTCTTGTTTGGAGAGAAGGAGGATGAGGGGCAACCTCACTGGTCTGTACAGCTTTCTGGGCAAGGAAGGAGAAAAGGTCCCTCTTTTCCCTGGGGCCCAGTGCCAGGTCATGTGGGAATGGCTCAAAGCTGTGCCACTCAGACGAGGTTCAGACTTGACATGAGGAAGCATTTCTTAATCCAGTGGGTGAGCAAACCCTGGAATAGGCTCCTGAGAGAGGTGGTCAATCTCCCAAGCCTGTGAGTGTTTAAAGACATTTGGACAAGGCCCTTAATACCATGTTTTTTATTTTGGTTAGCCCTGAAGTAGTCAGGCAGCTGGACTTGATCATCCCTTACAACTCAGCTATTTGATTCAATTCAGTTTGGTCCAGCTTGATTTGATTTGATTTGGCTCTTGTTGCTTCCTCCTCCTTTCCTTACCACTAGATGCTCAGGATATCTTTGATGACATTTCTTCCCAGCCGTACTAGAAGAGGGGATGGAATAGCAGTTGTGTCCCAGCCTGGGCATTGGGTCTGTCACTTTGCAGGAAGGAGGCATGTACCTTTTCATGGGGGTGAAAGCTGTGGATCACCTCAAGAGCATTTGATCACCTGAACACATTTGCAAAAAGCACATGGAAACTGTATTTTTTTGAAAGTCTTTTGTGTTTATCCAGTTTAGCTGAGCTTCCACAAGATGGCAAACCGCCACATCTCTGACACTTAGATCAAAGATCTGGGCTTTGAGATCAATCTCTCAGTCAGGAGCAGAAGGTGCTTCAGACTAAATGGTTACAAATTTTTACGTTTTTTCCCTGTGGATTTTCTTTTTCTCCTTGTACTCAGCTGTAGAAATACCTGAGACATTTCTCTTGGAAAAACCTGTTAAAGCATAAGATCCAGAGAACAACAGTGTTCCATCAGAGCTGAGGTCCATCTGGCCCAAAACTCTGTCTCCACAGTGGCCAACCATCAATGTCTACAGGAGAGCAGATCTTCTGCCAGGGCTCTGGCTGTGCTTATAGGCTGCCCTCCCCTCTCCACCCCCCCACTCCTGCCCAGGGCTCCAGGGGCATGTTGTTTTTATATCTGAATTTATGTTATGTAATTTTGTTATTTTTTGGAATCTGTTTCATAGCTGATGCTTGCAAGCATTAACACAATGCACATGTAGCCAGGCTGGTGCATTCTTCACTTTAAATTGAAAAAACAGCCCTGCAGTCTAGCAAAGAAAAGCTACAGAGGCACAAAGAGCAACAGCAGGAATACAGGTCAAACAGTCCCTGCTGTTTTCTGAAGACTGAGGAATGAGAAGAATGAGGATTGGTACTGACCGCATACAGAAGAATAAAGCAAAGAGGTGTGTGGTACCATGGGATATTAGACAAAGTTGGGCACACATCGAAGACAAGCACACTTTTTGCCTTCCAAAATATGCTCCACTGTGCTTCTTGGCCAAGGATGAATGAAATGTGCTCTTGTGCCTACCCCACACTTGTATTGTCCTCTGGAAGAGCTGAAAATAGCAGTAAGCCATTTGGCATCCAAGCCTCTGGATTGGGCAGCAAGCCAGAAACCCTTCCAAGCAAGCAAGGAAGGTTTCCAAGGCTGTTTTCACCAGAAGAAAGAACCCCTTGGAAAATGGAGCGATGCGAAGAGCAGAGCTCACTCTTGCTCCAAGCCTGCAGTGGGCAGAAGAGTCAGAGAGAGCCAGGGCACCAGTAGTGTCTGGGAAGTGCAAGGGCAGCAGCCAGGAAGGCCTGGAGTAGCCCTGGTAAGGGACCGTGCTCAGTGCTTCAGACAAAGCAAAAAAAACCTGCTAGAGACACTTGCTAGCCCACCATGGGGGGCAAAAAATCCTTCCCCCCTTCAACTGCAGTGCACAAGAGGCCATCTTTGAGCTGCATGAGCAGCCTGGAAGAAAGGGACTGGAGAGCCCTGAACAGTGGTCATGCTTGATGCTGCAGGGGAAGGCAAAAAATTCCATAGACTAATGCCAGTCTGCTCTGGATCCTTCCTGATCTCAGTGCTAGCAACTGGCAATTCTCTGATTGTGCGAGCGAGACCTGCCTCTTCAATGTACACACTGGTCACATCTCCCAGCAGATTCCCAAGCCTTGTTCTCTCTCAGTTTGGAGCCAAAATGTAGCCAAATGTATTCCATTGGCTGGAATGAATAGTGCCAAAAGACCACTATGGAAATAACACAGGCTTTGAAAAACAAGGGGGAGGAGGTGTGGTGGAAAGGCTGGTTATTTTCAGACCTAGAACATTTAGATCCCAAAGCACGGTCAGGCAAATTTCCAAACAGTAAAACAGCCCATTGTTCCCATTGTTGCTATCACCCTCACATCCCCTTTTCCTACTGAAACTAAGCTGCCCAGTTGGTTGTGTTTATATGGGATCCATCCATAGGGTAAAACTTTCAAAGCTCCTTGGTGATTTAAATCTTTCTGAAAGTTATTTGTGCACCTCCATTCATGGGAAAATATTCAGAACTTATACTAATGCCTGGTAAGTCTGCTCTTCCTTTAGGATTTAGTATTTTGAGCCTTGAAAGAAGGAGGAATGTACTAGGCTTATAATTTTCTCTGTTGCTGCCAAAATGGATGTGTACATTCAGACTATGTAAATAAGGGCATATCTCATTGTGGTGACACGAGAGGTGAAAGACAGGGTTTTGGTTTCCCCTGTGTGAACTTTGCAGAGGCATAGAAAGCATGCATGGTTTCCTCACCATTCTTCCAAGGGACATTTGCTACTATACTGTTGATGGTGAAGTTTTCTTTTTGGAAAGAAGTACTGAATTGGTTTGTGTTGTTAAACATAATTTTCCTTGTACTTCAGTAGCTTTTTTTCCTTCTTTGGACTTCATCCTTGCTAACTTTCTTGAAAGTGATGACATACCCTCTCAGCTGTTGTCTTGCCTTGCTAGATTTCTTCTTATTCCATAGGCACTCCATGCCCCTACTTAACTGCTTCAGTTTTTGTTTGCCTTTACTTCAGATGGAATTTCTCCTACTTGAACCTGAGGAATGAGAAATATCCACAGTGGTACAGATGAGTTTTCACCAGGGCTTTGGTGTGTGCCTTTCCTACAAAAATATCCTGCGTGACACACAAGAAGGCATTATTTTTGTGTGTTTGTGGAGCTTGACTGGCAGTTTTGGTACTTGCTTGAAAACAGGACTTTGTATTAATCTTAGAAAAAGATACAGAATCTTCTTATATATGTGAAGCATAGGTTCTTTAAAGGAGAAGTCCCTAGGCAGCTATGTAGGATGAGCATTCCAGAGAGCTATGAGGAGGCTGAACAAATGATATGTCTGGAGGACTTTCATGTTAGTAGCTTCAAACACATTCCTGGTTTTAAAAACAGGAACAGAGCTGGGCTCTTCACAATCACCCCTAGGTTCTGTGTTTTGAAGTAATGCTCCCCAGTCATTACCATGCTATTCCTCCCTTGCTGGCAGTGAACACAGTTGAATCTATTCAGCTGTGTTAAGGAAAATTTCACAAAATACACACATTTTTCTCATTTTTCTTGAACACTTTTTTGTCAGCTGTGAATCTGCTGCTGTCTGTGATCTTTACAATTTTCCTGAGATTCCAGCAGCCTTCATCTGGACGTCTCTAGTCAAACCAGTGTGTGGCAAACTATCATGGTAAGATAAAATGAAGATTCTAATCTCAATAAGGCAGTCTTCTAATATAATCTAAATCGTCCTCTTCATTGATCTTCTTTTCAAGCAAAACTGTAAATTTTAAGAAAAAAAGTTTTATGTGCTTAAATTATTCAGAATTTGCTTTGAGATATTGATGAAGTCAATCAATTCCTTTTCCAACCCACATATTTTTAGCCAAACCCAGACATCAAGAAGTAATCTTGCCGTCCTACCAGCTGATATGTGTACCTCTCATACTCAAAATTAACTTCATCTGTCACAACATACAAGGTAAACCTTTCTGTCCACATTAGGAATATGTCAAGACAAGGCATCTGAAAGTTGTAAAATGGAATAATCTCTTCAGATTTTTAGATATTGTGACTTGGATTTACATGTCAGCTTTGGAGGAGGGAGAAGCTGCACAACCATTTTTTCACCTACCCAGCTGAAGAATCTAATTTCCAAGAGCATTTCCCATGGTGGGCACCGGCCAGACTGTCTAGAGGGATTGCAATGACTTAACAGTATTTTAAAGATAACCTTTATCTGTGGGGGTTTGGTTTGGTTTGGTTTGGTTTGGTTTGGTTTGGTTTGGTTTGGTTTGGTTTGGTTTGGTTTGGTTTGGTTTTTTTCCCAGCAATATTTCAGTAAACCTCCGAATCCATACAAGGTAAGGGATTGTTCAGGGTGTTATACAGCTAAAGCACTCTAATTTTAAATGAGTCTGTTCTCTTATGCAATGGCCAAAGGATTTTCAACCCCAGATACATTCAAATGGGATTATTGTGTTCTTTAAAAGGAACTTGGAATTTTTTGAGAGTGACCATGAACAGCATATTTAATGAAAGTGTTAATTATTTTGGACTTAAAGCTGTTACCTTTCAAATGAATAGGAAAATTTCTTTATGTGTGAATAGCACAAGTCAAACTTTTAAATATTCACCAAATTATTTCAAGTATGTGTGCAGCATATTGGCTGGAAAAAAAGAGGCTTTAATTTATTTTGAAGAACTCCAAAACCCTTGCACAGGGAGTGTCCAAAGTCAGCCCTTCTCAGAATTAGCTGAAATACATTGATTTTACACCTGGCCAATAATAAGGTGTGTTATTTGCTTCGTGAGGTAATTAAAAAAACCCCTCCACTTAATGTTAAATCTAGTGATGACAAGACATTAATTATTCTTTTATAGGTTAGTCTGCAGCTCTGTTAAACATCAATTGCTTTATCTTTTAACTCATCTCCCATCAAATTCCAGCACAGGAAGCTGAGCCAAGATAGGGTAACCCAATGTTGCCTGTCCTTAAAGACTACAATCTGAATACTGTGGTTATATGAATGAATACATACATGAGTTACCTCTATTCTCAGAATTTGATAAACAGTATTTCTGAATGAAGAAAAAGACTTGATATGTAATGTGTACATAATTCAGAAAGAAGCTGTATGATCCTGGTTTATGGCTTTCTCGGAATGCCTGCCTGATGGGGAACAAAAGGGAAAGGCTGAGTAATGAATAACTATCTGCATGTACAAGTACATTTATCACACTAATTACATGGGACATCTAATGCTATAGGAAAGTTATTTCCTGGTAAAACTTGAACAAGGAGAAAATAGAGGTAAAAAAATACACCCTAATATTTTGGTATATTCTCTGGCTTGATAATGTCCAAAATAATGAAGAAACATTGACATTCTAGTGGATTTAATCATCCTTATTAGCCCTACTGTCTGAACCAAATGTGCACTCCTACAGAGTTAGTAATCTGCCTTTGGTGTTGGTAGACATACACCTCTGTACTTCCAGAACAACCTAGGGAAAATTGGATTAAACTTGAAGGGATGTTTAGCATTAAAAAGACAAAGATTGGCAGCACCTAATATTTTGTTAAGATACAACAAAATCCTTTGTTCTGTTTTTAAATTCCTCTTCTAAAAATAGAGAACATACAAAAAGAAAATATCAGAATTGTATGTGCAAAGTGTCAGCAAAAGCATTGTGATTCTTTTTTTCTAAGATTTTCTTGTGAAACATTTTCTTGTGAAATTATGAAAAGTAGACTGAATTGTATTTTCCAATGGAATTCTTACAGTAGAATATTTGCATCTACCGAGGAATAGATTTTCTGCATTACTGTGCAGATGTTATGATTTTTTTTTAATCAGAGATATTTAATCTCTCTAGACATGCTCTTTTTGAATTTGGCTAAAATGTTTCAATGTAATTGAAACTGAGAAATTCCAAATGATATTTGAAATTCAGAAATACTAAAAATTAATTTGAATAATTTTGAGTGTCAATTAATGTCAGAGATCCTAATTAGTGGATGGACTTGGCAGATTCTTAATTCTTTTCTAGTTATCTTTCCTTCTCAGCTTGTCTGAGTAATTAGAACCTTTCTATAACATAATCTGGATTTTTAAGAGTCATCTTTCTTTCAGTCAAATAATCACATAGTTTAACAGTAATTTTAAGTGTAATTTTTTGTAGGTAAAGCCATCTTGATAAACATTGTTTTGTTTAGTAAAAAAAGTGGTATTCCTTCAGCCAGAACCACAAGTATTTGAGATAAATTTTTCTCTGTGAGTCTTTATATTTTTCTCATATAATATGAATATTGAACTAATACAACTTATTGAATATGGTTACTTTTCACATACTTTTCTGCTTCCTTGGCATTGTTCTTTGTCTTTTCTCTGTGCTTTGCTTCTTGGTTTCCTTTTCTTCTCCTAGAGGAGAACCTCCTCCTTTCATAATGAAAACTAGTTTGAAAGCTATGACATTCAGTAAAAGTCTTTCTATACTTCAGTGGAATTTGAGAAGTTCTCCTGCAGGGAGCAGAAGAGTGGGGTTGCAATGAGAGGCTTGGCACATGATTCCTTTGGAAACTCTTCTAAGATCTTCTGTTTTTCTAGAATCATGGCCACACTACAACAAACAAGGAAACACCTTTTTCTGGCAAATGAAACATACAGAGTCTGCAAAAACAGACCTTGCAACTTCTGTTTGTTGGGAAGAAAGAGAGTAAAGTAATTACACTAACCCTTAAACATCTAGAATAAAGCAATGAACATGTTCATCAGTCAGTGTTACAGATGATCACTGAGACTGGTATATGCTGCAGCTTCATCTTCAAAAGCAAGAGGACATTACCTTAATATAAGCTGATGCAGAAAATGTACTGGAGGGTTGAAGGGAAAAAATATTGGCTGCAAATCCCTGTAAAAAGACAGCACTCCCCTCCATCCTCTTGCACTTCCTCAAAAGAGTCATCTAGGTCAGTACTGGTTTGGGATCTTACACTGGGACCTGGAAGGCAGCTATGGAAGTTAATTCTCCTGACTCTCCTATAGGCTCTGAGGAGTCCCTTTTGCCAACCCAGCTGTTGGCTGTACACCTGCAGGTGGGTGCTCTTTGCTGCCTCTGTTCTGCTTGGAGACAGCTAATGGGAAGAGCTGAAACTGTGAATTATGTGCACAGGAAGGAGAGGACAGGGCTAAGGCACTCACAAATCACTGTGACCTGCCAAAGCACTCTTTTGCTCTTGTCACTTCCTCCAGACCTGAACTGCCCAACAGTATAAGCAAAAATATTACTTAACATGTTACTGTTAGATGTAACCTGTTAAGGCATCTATATTTAATTCTCATATGACAGCTAACTTACATTCACCAAGTTTCTTGATGTCCTCTAGTTGGAGAAGTACTAATCTTCAAATACATTCCTAAAGAAAATGACTAAGCCATCAGATTTGATTGATCAAAGCTAATACTTTTATCTAAGAAAACCTGATTTAAAAACTTTTTTACTCTTCTTCACATTGTGTGTTTCTGACTACACTCTGTTGTCCCCAGGCCCGTTTATTTTTATATTGTGAAATTGTTGTTGACTTGCAGGAAAAGTGAATACAAACATTGTTCGTCCCTCTTAACCTGATCCATTTTTATTCTTCCAAATCTTCTTCTTCAGCTGATTTTGCATGTTTCTGTCCTTCTTGGTTTGTTGTGGATTTTTTTTTGTTGCTTTTTTTTTGTGGTTTTTTTTTTGGTGTTTTGTTTGTTTGTTTGTTTGCTTGTCTTTTTACTAGGGAAGGAATTTGAAGCCTGGTCACAGGTTTCACTTTGGAAAGTCTTAGGCATGTTCTTGTGGCTGATGAACCTACTTCCAAGGTCTACAGTTCAATGCCTGTCCTGCAATGTGAAAATAGAACTTCTTTTCCCAAGTGAATGAGTGCCATGATTTAAACATCACCCAGTTTTGCTGAGCACACTGAAGGATTTTGGCAGCTGGGGATAAACAGGTAACAGATTTACAACTGAAGTTATTATGTGGGTATGTTTAATTTGCCCCCTTTATAAAGTAGGTCCTGTTTTTACCACCTGATAAAAACCACTTTTGGTGGTTTCTATCTCAAAAGTCATCTGGACTTGATCCTGGGCAACTGTCTCCAGGTGGCTTGGGAATGTGGGGTTGGATCACATCGCTTCCTGAGGTCCTTTCCCACCTCAGCTGTCCTGGGGTTCTGTGAAAATGTGGACATATCCCACAGTTTGGCTGGAATGTTCAGCCATGAGGGACTCTTTCACAAATGTGTCTCTTAACCTTTCACTTAATCTCTTTAACACATCCACTGTTTGAAGCACTTTGCAATTATTTGGTCTGTAGCAATGGAAGTCTAATGTTGGTGATTATGTGGGAGCCATTGGGCCTTTCCATACTGGTAGAGCCATGTTCAATTATTTTACTTTATGAATTATTAGACAGAAGTTAATACCTTTATTTTAAATGCTACATTTAAACTAAGTGGGACATATCCCTCCTTGCACTGTGTAGTGACAATTTTTTATATTGTGGTCCTGTATCTACTATGGATAATTTATCTTTTCATGGATGGCTGCCCCTTTTTTATGTAAATGCTTTTACCTGCAACCTTAATGTGTATACACTGAAAGTGCTGAAAGTACATAGCTAAGGAATTAACTAACAGAAAAAAAAAAAGAACTAATTGCATTTCAATGTACTTATTGGACTGTTGACTGCAAAGGTAAATAACTTACAAAAGTAGCCACTGCTGAAAAAAAAAAAAAAGAATGCTTTTCTGCCAAAGTGAATGTTTGATTTGTATTACTTTTTGAGAAGACACCAGTCAGTTTGCTGCTGTGGCCTTCAGAGGCGTTGACTGCACTGGCCAACGCATAGACCTGTGTGTGAGCTGTGTGTAGAGCAACAGTGAAATTGTACGGCTGCCCAGGCCCATGGAAAAATCCCCCTTGGCTTCCATGGATGCGTGTCTCTCACAGGGTAAGCGCTTAGGCAATCTCTAGTTGAAGTCAATAGTTTGTGAAGCCTTTGGGAATGGCCTGAGCAAAGTCAGGTACACCTTGTGGTTGTGACTGACAGCTGTGCCAGGAAGATGGTAGGGATGCAGGGAGAAAGTCCCCATGTTCCAAGGATGGGATCCAGCATGGTCTATAGGGTCTCTTGCCATGACTGGCCTCCTGCCAGCTCTGGTGGCAAGGCCACATCAGGGGTCTTGGCGGTGGAGAGCCAACCATCCTACTGCTGTGGCCGCTTGTCTTGGTCCTTGTGGCACAGCTGTTGCCTGCCCGCACAGGGGATTGGCTCTGTTTGCATCTTGCATCCCTCAGAAGCCATCTGTCATTAAGGAAGAGCAAGAAGTGCATTAGCAGACATGGAGACAGCTGGTAGACTGAGCTTGCAGCGAGGTGTCTTCCATCACACCTCAGAGCGTTCTAGCGCTATGGGTGTAGCAATGCCATGCTCCCAGATGGTGTCACCAGAGGGGCCCTGTGCCCGGGCCCTGCCCTGTGTCCCTTCTGGCCCAGGCCCAGGCATCGCATCCCAGCCTAGCCCCGCCATGGTGCCAAGGTGTGTGAGCCCGCCCCCAGAAGCACGGCCAATGGGGAGCCTTCCCGCCAGGCCTCGCCTCGCCCCAGTGGCCAGCGGGGTGGGCGGGGCTTCCAGGATGCAGCAGATGCAAGTGAAGCTCCACCCACCACCTCATGCGGCCCAGTGCTGGGTGGTCACGTGGCAACCTCGTGTGATGGGCATGGTGTCATCAGGCTCCTCCCCGGGGTGACGTCACGGCTCTCGCGACAGCGCTCAGTGCTGCCCCTTAGAGGTGTGAAGGGGCAGGTGAGCTCCACGCTGGGGCCCCGCCCCACCTGAGGTCCCGCCTCTAGCCCCGCCCACCTCGATCTGAGGAACCAATGGGAGCACTGGCTGAGTCTCTCCCCATTGGCTGGCTGCCTGCCATGCAAATGAGCCTGACGTCACTTCCTCTGCAAGATCGAGCGCCATTTTCTCTTTGTGGCGGTTGATGCGGCGCGGTTGGCGCGCGGGCGGCGGGCACTGAGGGAGGCGTGCGCGGGGCGAGGCGTGCGCGGAGCCCCGGCCATGCCACCGCCCCCCCGGGGCGCGCACTGAGCGCGGCGGCGGCGCCAGGCCGGGAGGCGGGGCGGCGGGAGCGGTGGCACCGGGCAGCGCCGGCGGCAGCGCCGGGGGCAGAGCCGCAGCCGTGAGCGGCGGGTGGCGGCGGCGGCGGCGGCGGCTGCAAGAGGAGGAGGAGCAGCAGCGGCGGGGGCTCCCCCTGCAGCCCGTCCGGGTACGTGCGGCGGGGCGGGGCGGAGGGCAGCGAACGCCCTGGTGGCTGCGCGATTTCGGCTCGGCGAGCGCTGTGGGCTCAGAGCGGCTTCCCCGAGCCGGCGGGGAGGGACGGGACGGGTCCGGCGCGGCCCCATCGGGCGAGGCGTTGTACCCGGGATGCTCCCCCGCTGCCTCGCCGCTGCCGTGGGCTGTGAGCAGCTCGATATCACCGCGCGTCCTGCGTGTTGGTTATTTAATTCCAGGTCGCACTTCAGGGATGGAGTGTCTAAGGACCCAGCTTAATAGCTTTCTTTGAAGTCTGGATGAATAATTTTAATTGCTTTTAATGAATTGTTTTGGTTTGAAACAGTTTGTGGCAAACTGTAGGAGGGACGGGAGTGACACGCGTACGGAGCCAGCACTTCATCACCGGCTAATGGAACCAGTTAATGGGACGCAAAATTACGTCGAATGTTGTTGTGGTGCCTCAAGCCACAGCAATGCATACATTTAGAAAGAAAGTTTATGAATAATGTAAACAAACACAACCCACACAATGCAAGCCGTGAAAACCATTTGAATGCGCTTGCTTTGTGGTCGAGAGCAGGTAATGGGGAGTTCCAGTTGTCCTGGTTTGTGAACGGAATAAAAGATAGGTAACTCCTGCTTCAGCGGTTTAGAGTCCTGGACTGTCAAAGTTATGAACAACTCACTTTCAGCAGATAAAGTTTTGATGAGTTAATTACTTGGGAGGAATTGCTTGTTGTCCTTAACAGTTTTCTGTCAACCAAAACTTTGTGTTTCTTAAAAGCAGTTTTAAAGAGCTACAATGAAACACTTAAAAAGACTCCTGGGATAATGAATTTACATTCTAGAAATCCTAGTGCTCCTTTTAATAGAAGTTCTCTTTAATTTTGATTACAAAAATGGAGTTTCTTTAGCACAATATTTAGGAACTGGGTAAGAAATAAAGAATATGATAACCTGTAATAAGGTTTATTATAAGGTATAGTGTATATGATAAGCTGTAATAATTTCTATGGTTTGTTTCATGGAAGTTTTGTGAAAAACAACATCCCCTGCAAATTACAGCAAATCTTTAGAAGCAAGAGCACGTACAGTTTTGTTACACCTTACGTTTTTCTATTGGGAATTCCTGGATTTGGGCTAAGTCTTACTGAGTGCTGGTGGAGCTGGTTTGTGTTTAAACACTTTAGTCCTTCTTCTGAAACCTATTGCACAGCCCTAGGGGTGATTTCAGTTCCGTCCCCTTTCTGACTTGTTAAGGTTTTGGATTGTCTGTGCTGTGGGCTGTTGTGTGCATTTGTAAAGTGCAAAGTCTTCGGGTCACACCGAGCTGACATGTGCAGCACAAATGCAGTGGTACTTCCTTCTGGAATAGCTGCACTCAGGGTGTGACTCTTCTGCTCAGACCCATACACATGGGGCTGACAAATCCTGCAGGATTTGAATGGGCTCCATGCAGATGCTTCTGTCACGTAGGATGAGCTTGGATCCTGCTGGGTTCAGGTTCTGGCCAATGCCCAGAAGGGACTTCCAAGGGAGTCAAAGTATTGTGTGAATTAGTGCTTTAGGAAGGCTCCGTGAGTCTCAATAGTAGTGTTCCTTCATGGTAGTGTCCCTTAGCCTCTTCTCACCAGTCTTGGATAGCAGAGATTTGGATGTATGCTAATGAACCATCACAATAGTTATTTAACTACAGTAGCTGTAGTTAGTGATCTAAATTTGCTGTGATATGTTAGGTAAGACGCAGGTTGTTGTGCTGCATCTCAATCTGTGCCATCACATGTCTTACTCCTCTTCATTGTGTGTTAGCAGCTGTTGAATGATGGTCATCTTCGTGTTGGGCAAGGTGACCTTTTCAACAGGTATGTGATTTATAGCTATGAATAGAGCAGAGTTATTGTGACTTAAGAGATCTATCATTTGAAATGCCCAGAAGTTTCTGATATAGCTGGACAAAAAAGAGTTAATTTTTTTTTCTTACCTCGGATTTCTATTAAGTTGCCCTTGTATAGAAATCTGAATATAAGAAGATAAAGAGAAACTACTTTGGTGACCAGAACTGCTCTTTGTGCATTTTATTAGAATATATTTTAAATTACAACTGATTAAACAATAAACAAGAATAGCATCCATTCTATTCAGTCAACTTTTTCTTTAGGAAGCTTTCTTCCCTCTCCATCCATAAGCTTTGATGGTGCTGATGTACTTGTAAATCCTGTTAGGTCTCTTTCAGAAGGCAGAGATAAGAGTCCAGGAAATGGAACTGACCATGTAATGTGTGGTTGAGCAGATACCGGGTGTGACTTCTCAGAGGATATGTAAGCTTACCAGAAAAAAAATAAAATTGATGAGGGTAAAATCTGGTACAGCCAAGCCAAACTCTCCTTCTTCTAGGCAGTTTCTTAGTGCGCCTGTTCTCCTAGCTGCTCTCTGCCATCTGGTGTTCTTGTTCCCTGGGTTCTTGAAAATAGATCACATGCTTTCATTCTGCTTTCTGGAATGAAGCAGTTTTTATTGTTTTCTGAAATAATATACATTTGCAACTTCTAATGAGTTTACTGTAATGGAAATAATTTGTGGGGGCCCTGGGAGGCATTCCCTGGGTTGGGGAGACACAAGAGGCTTCCCTCAGGGGTTGTTGGGACTCCATTGGCTACTTCTGTGTCCCTCAGCCACTCCCCTCCCTATTCCCAGATTGGCCATCATCTTTGTACTGCCCAAGAACATGCTTCAGCCCCTGCCTCTGGGGAGAGGGAGAAACTGGCATGCCCCTCATGAGTGTGCCTTGCACCTGAACATCCCACTATGCGGCTGAATGAAACAACTGTGGATGCCATACAACAGCCCTTTTTGCTTCCTTACCCCGGACTTTACTAGCAATATTCTGGCTGCAAATAATTACGTAATTTTTTATTGGTGCTTGTCAGTTCTGACAACCGCTGAAATACAAGTTGGTAAACAAACCTTCCAAAATACTCCAACCCAAATGTTCCAAACCTGTATATTTTTATAAAGGTCCTATAAAAGGTACAAACCTTTCAAAAATACCAAAGAGATTTCAAAAATCTCTTTCTCAGTTACTAATGACAGTTACTAGATAAAAGTTACAAAAACTTAAGAGTTATTCAATTTCCAAGGCAGATACTATGAGAGGACAAAGTTCCATTAGTCTTTCATAATTTCCTGCTCAGAGCAGTTCTTTGGGCAACAGGCAAGTGAAGGCCAGCCACTTAGGAACATATCTGGAGATCTTGCTTTTGTACAGATTATCTGGTGTCTAAAAGGGTTACACATCAGCTGTTTTCTCTGTGGATCTTCTGATGTTCCTCTTTTCCTGAAAACTCTAGAAATGTATGATTATCTAGTTGACTGGATTTTGCTGGAAGTATTTGCATGCCCATTGAAGGCACATATGTGCATCTTCCTTTTACCAGCTCCATACCAACTCCATTTTCATTTGCTTGCAAATGCCTACTTCCTGTAGGAACACAAACAAAAGTGGTGCAGTTTTCGTGTAAGGAGTAAAGCTCTCAATGTGGCCACAGTCTGTCACTGGAGGAGGTTGCCCAGAGAGGCTGCCAAACCTGACTGGCCAAAACAGAGTGCCCTGGCTGCAATTAATGGTTGTGCCTGCTTATGGGAAGCTGGACTGGGTGTCCTCTCAAGGTTCCTTCCAAGGGGAATGAGAATGGTTCTAAGTAAAATGAGTAGGAACTTGGCATTTTGTGATGATTTCTCATTTTGAAGAGGTGCAGTGTTAGTGTTTTTCCCTTTTTTTTTTTTGTAATGCAGAAAAATCATAGTAAAAGGTAGTTACTTTGAAAACTGGTGTCTTTGTCTACCAAGATACTGTGCAAACTGTTACTTTGCCTTTTAGGCGAGACTTAAAATACTGCAGTACTGCTGGAAGGGGAGAGTTGCATTTGTGATCTTTGAAAAGTCAAATGTAGTTAGTTGGCTGTTACAATCTATAGTAACAAATGCAGAAATGAAAGAAACCCATAGTGTTGAATAAAGCCACGCTGTGTATTATTATGGAGATGT
This sequence comes from Emberiza elegans, assembly GCA_024865655.1. Lineage (NCBI taxonomy): Eukaryota > Metazoa > Chordata > Aves > Passeriformes > Fringillidae > Emberiza > Emberiza elegans. The sequence goes on from JALJVW010000206.1 coordinate 61,047,810, forward strand.
TATCTGAAAAAGCAACAAATAAGAATAGCTGGATGACTAAAATGCCTGAGCAAGAGTTGGATGGGCTTCTTAGAACTGAATTTCAGACATCAGCTGCTACAATTATTCCTTTATTTTGCTAAAAACTTGCCATGGTTCTGTTTAAGAAGTAACACTAGTCTGAAAACACAGTGGATTATCAGGCTTTTTGGAAACAATCAAAAGCTGTGAAGAATAAATTTTTGTCTTTTAGACAGGCAGTGCAGTAAAATAATAACGACTCTTGGTAACCCTCATTCAGTTTAATTGTAGTCCTTTTGTGTTGAATTTGCTGATTAAGAATGGAATGTGGACCAACAAATTCATGGAACAAAAGTGCAAACTCAAGCCTGAGGAATGTCCAAAATATAAGAAAAATAAATTATTAGTATGAAAATGTGGATAATAAACTGCATAATAATAAAGGAATTAAACTGACAACTTGAGGAAATAAGCTTAGAAGGTTGATCTTTTGTGACGTTTATGGTGGGGCAGTGCTGGTCTAATGAATAGAGAGACTCCAAGAGGTTAGATTTAGGTTGAATATTAGGAAGAAATTCTTAACTGTGGGGGTGGTGAGGTACTGGCAGAAGTTTTCCAGAGCAGCTGTGGGTGCCCCATCCTTGGAAATGTTCTAGACCAGGTTGGATGGGACTTTGAGCAGCTTGGTCTAGGGGGAGGTGTCCCTGCCCATGGGAGTAGGTCTGGAACTAGATGATCTTTAAAGATCCATTCCAACCCATACCGTTCAGTGATTCTGGTGTGAGATCCTTTAAGATCCTTACTTCCAAGAAGGTTGTTCAAATACCTACTGAATAACATTGCACATGGTTGCACATGGTTTGGATTGAAGACCAGCTGTTTGAAAACTGGAACATAATTTATATTCAAGTTTTTTCTGTTATGGTGGAGGTTTTGGTGTGTTTTTCTTTCTCATGGATTAATAATTTAAGGATAACTAATAATTTTATTTAATTTTCTTCTGCATTAATAATTTCAGAATGATTGCTGGTTAAGAGAACTGTTGAGGTACCTGGATATTGTGTACTACACCTCTATTGACCGTTTCTTATTTGTGAGCTAGACATGCCTCAACAAATACCTGCATCACCTTCTTCAGTAGCATCAGTGTATGAGTTGGAAGACTGAGATGGGGAAACTGGTTTCCATTGGAGCCTGATGTATTGAACCATATTTCCTTCTGGTTGATCACCACTGACCATGGTGGTGATAACAGTAGCTCTGTTGTTATCCGCACTGGACCGTAGGCTTGATGTGCATAACCTGCTGTCATAGAGGGACTGATCTTCAAGCTTTAACTAGAGACTATGAAAATTCCTGGTGACTTCACTTTAAAAAGAGTATTTTATGTCAAATTTTTGCTCATTGCATTTTGAGAGAATGCCAGACCAGTTACTCTGATTTATTCCATTCTGTATAGGTTCCTGTGGTACAACCACCCCAATGGTATCAGAATGTCTTCTGGACTTGTGATAAAAAACATTAGAAAACAAGACTAGCATCTGTCAAATGGGGTTCCCTCTCCATTTCTCTCTACGCACCTTTCCTTTCAGGGGAGAAGAAGCGAAGAATAGTATGTGAGTTTGTTGAATTTTAATCATAAACTCTTCAATTACATGTTTTTTACATAAATTAAGGTTTGGGGTGGTTACATACAGACTGGAACATTTTTTATATGGTTTGTGAGTTTTGGGGATTTTTTGAGGCTTATCTTGTAGCTGGTGTCTTATGTGCAGAGGAATTTTGCAACTATTTGCATGAAAGTCTTCTTCAAAGTAGAGCTTTCATTTTGGCAGGGAGCTTGCTGTTTTTGGTAAAAGTACAGCTTCTCAGGACATTTGAGACTGTATGTGCTGAAGAACTGTGTGGAGATTTCCTCTATTTCTATTTTTTTTTTCCTTTTTCCTGTTCAGGTGTGTCCTGGATGGATGAATTGTTTAGCAGTAAGAACTAAGATGTTGCAAATGCTCCTGGATCCGCTGTCAGCTATTTGAGCACCAGCTACTGGAGAAGCTTCCAGTGACCTTTTTCAGTGCAAGCTTAGGGTTAGGTTTTGCATTCTGTGTCCATTGTAGTTTCTTAAAGTTCAGTGTGAATTGCATCTTGCTGTAATCTAAGGAGTTGACAAAGGCTGAGCTTTTTTTTTTCTTCTACAGCTGAACCTGTGGCGATACCTTACAAGTTTATAAAAGTAGAAGCTTTTGCAGGAAATCTAGATTTTACTAGCAATCATATTTTAAGCATGTACATGGTTGACAGCAAACAAAAATATCAAAAAGGTTTCTCATTTTGATCCTAACATTTAAGGTGAAAGATGTGGAATTTCTCCTTAAGTGATATGATTGCAATTTTCTGATTAGAACTTAATAAAATTCTGGTGTTCATGTTCTTTTACAAAAACCCTAGAAAACTATGTTCCTGCCATGTAGATACAAGGAGATCTGAAAGAAAAAATTGGAATTTTCTGTAGATAGAAGAAATATAAAGATTCCCTTGCCCCCCTCCCCCCATACATTCTGTTTCCTTTAAAATCAGTCAACTTTTCTACTTGAGAAATGCTAGTGAGCCCACTTCTTTGGCTTAAGGATTTTGGGTTTTCATATTTAAGAAATGGCATCCTGGCCCATATCAGCAGGAGTGTGTCCAGCAGGACTGGGGCAGTGATTGACCCTATACTTGGCACTGGTGAGGCCTCACCTCAAGTGCTGTGTCTAGTTTTGTGCTCCTCAGTACAGGAAAGACATTGAGGAGCAGGAGTGAGTTCAGAGAAGGGCAGTGAAGTTGGGGAAGAGTCTGGGGCACAAGTCCAATGAGGAGTGTCTAAGGCAGCTGGGGGTGTTTAGCCTGGAGCAAAGGAGGCTCAGGGGTTACCTTATCACTCTGCAACTGAAAGGAAGCTGTAGCAGGTGGGGGTCAGTCTCTTCCCCCAAGTAACAAGTGACAGGAAAAGAACCAAGTTGCACCAGGGAAGGTTTAAATTGGATATTAGGAAAAACTTCTTCAGAAAAAGGGTTGCCAAGCACTAGAATGGGCTGGCAAGGGAAGTAGTTCAGTTCCCATTCCTGGAAGTATTTGAAAGACACAGGTGTAGTGATGAGAGGCATGGGTAATGACTGTGGTGGGTTAATGTTTGAACTCGATGATGTTAGACGTCTTTTCTGACCTAAATATTTTGATTCTCTGACTTTTCAGATTTTAGTTCTTATTTTAACACACTTAAATGCAAGTATCTGTGTTGAAGTATTCAGTTCGTTTTTTTATTCCTTATTATTTTTCCTCTTTTTTTTTTTTCTTTTTTTCTTTATTTTTTGGTTACTGTGGGTTTTTTTTTCCCCAGGAAAAGTGCAAAATGTTTCAAATTCCTGTTCAAAACCTTGATAATGTAAGGAAGGCTCGAAAAAAGGTGAAGGACATTCTTGTGGATCTTGGGCTTGACAGCTGCAGGGAATTGTTGAAGGTAAAGTATTTGAAAGAATGTAAACAAATCTGAAATGTAAACTCATTACAAATATTTTACTTTCTGGTGTATATATGATACATTTTTTTGGGGGAGTCCTTACATTAGGGGTTACTTATTACTGACTGTTCATAGCCAGGGCAGGAATTCGGTGTGTTACTATTTAACACTGCAAGGGTGTGTATTTCTTAGCAAGATGTGTCATAGATGGTGCCTCATATTCTGTTAGTAATGTTTCAACAAAAAGAAACAATACAGCTTTAAGAAAAAATAACCACAGACTCATGAATTGTTATTTGTATGCAATGCAGCAACATTTTCCAATTCTTTTAAGATTTTAAGCTGATGAGGACTTGAGTCTCCTCAAAGACATCCCATCACATATCAAGGGCAAGCTTCTAAAGGGATATTTAAATCATCTGCCTTTCTGAAAATGGATAAGCCTTTAAACTTTGTGTCTGGTGAAAAATACCAAAATGATCTCACTGAGTTGTAGTTTGGTTCTGTATCTTAAAAAATATATGCAGGTGTACTGGGGTGATTAAGATAAACCTTGTACCACTGTTGTCACTTTGAGAGTAAAATTTTGTGCATCAGTCAGGCAGAATACACACCATCACATTGGCAATCCAGTGCCAGAAAAGGTGCAAACACAGCAATGTAACTCAATTTCTTAAAACAGTGTATTTCAGCGAGCTGGTGGACAGTCTTTTTTGACTGTTGAGTAGATTCATGCCTTGGTGTTGACAAGAGATTGATTGCTTCTGTATGGCAGTACTAAAGTAGGTATAACACTCTGTAAGGGTGCTGTTGTGTCTTTTGTGGTGGTTTCTTTCTGAAACTCTGTTAGTTAATGGAAAAAAAATGTTCAAGACCACACGCATAACTGGTTTTAGAACATTTTTTGTTATTGCAATTGAACAGTTTTGCATACATCTAAATGTGGTAATAGCTCAAGGAAAATCATAATGTCTACTAATTTTCATTTACTTGCTGTTTTTATTTTGTTAATATTCTGTAATCACGCTTCTCACTCAAGAGCTGAGTCTGTCTTGACCATTGGAAGCAGGAATGTTTTGATGGTGACAGGTTTTTACTATGAAATTGCTTGCAGTCTCTTTGACTGTTGCATGGACTTCAATGGTAAATAAGTAATAAGTTGTTTTGTATTTGGTTGGGTTTTTGGGGGTACGTATAATGTGCGTTTAGTTGGTTTTGCTTCATTTTTAAGTAGAAAATGGTGGTGGGAAACCCAGCAAACATTTCCATTGTAGAAAAACCTCTATGAGATTTGGGCCAAAAAATACCATAGTAGTTTTGTGGGTTTTTTGCAAATAATTTTTCCTCAACCAAGTTTGTTTTTCCCGGGTAATCTGGGGCTGGTTTGGTACAGCTTTAGCAGTATAGCTTGATCTGTACTTGGTTCACGTGATGATGGTATTTCTTTTTGGTAGCGTGGGATGTGTGAGGTTTTAATAAAACTTAGGATTGTAGACTGGTCTGAGTTTGAAGGCACCTTGAAAACCATCTAGTGAGAAGTACCTAAAGTTTGTTTTCTCAAATATTGAGATTGATTTCTGGACTCTTAATGGCTGGACAATGTAGGAAATGGGTTGAAATATGATATGCTAGTAACATGACCTGAATCTGGTCTTGCACTGTTATAATAAGGCATGATAATGGACGAGAGTTGGTGAAGAAGATGAAGGAATGTAATGTATGACTAGTACCTCTCTGTAGCTTAGACACCAAAAGGATTAGTTTTTAGGCTAATTGATCTCTGCTAGAAAGAAAACATGAGCATTTTGGCTGGAGTACTAGTTTGGATCTCCAAGCAGTCTGTTTAAGAACACTGTAAGGTCAGAGGTTTTCTTTTAATAAACTGCTTAAGCTTCTCTAACATACTGTGATCTTTAGAGCCATGGGGGTGATTGGAGGGCTGGAGCATTTCTGCTCTGAAGCTGAAGACGTGCTGAGAGAGCTGGGGTTTTCAGCCTGGAGAAGAGAAGGCTGACTTCCTTGCAGCTGATCAGTACCTGAAGGGGGCTCCTAAAAAGGTGGGAGAGGGACTTTTTATACAGACAGATAGGGACCGGACAAGGGGCAGCAATGTTTTAAACTGAAAGAACGTAGGTTTAGATTAGAGGTTAGGAAGAAATTCTTTATTCAGAGTGTGCTGAGGCACTGGTACAGTTTCCCAGAGGAGCTGTGGATGCCCCGTCCCTGGCAGTGTTTAAGGCAGGGTTGGATGTGGCCCTGGGCAACCTGGTTTAGTGAGTGGCATCCCTGCCCATGATGGAGGGGCTGGAACTAGATGCTCTATAGGGTCCTTTCCTGTGGGATTCACATTCTCTGAACCTGAGAGAAGCAGAGAAAAGAATGATCAAAACAATTCTTATCTATTCACTGCCAAAGTAGAATGCAATGTGGAGATGGTTTACCCAAAGTGATGGTGTTTTGTTTCCTTGGCCCATCAGGGCCAAGCACCTGTGCAGACTGTTGGTCAGCAGACAGTCACAAGGTTCTGTGCAGCTGAGTGCTTGTTTCAGTTTTTTAGATGTTCTATAATATAGTGTAATATAGTATAGAATAATATAGTATGATAATTAATTAGCCTTCTTTGCTCCTTCTACAGTAATGCCTCTCACCTGTTCTTGTGTCATTCTCAGTGCAAGAGTGGCACTTTCCAACCCAAACCATTCCATGATTCTGTTCTATGATTCTGTGTCTTCATTTAAACTCTCAGCTTTTTATGGTTTTGTTAAGGAAAACCATGGTAGTTTTAATACAGAGGAGAGAACAGGTTTTATTTTAAAAATGTTTTTCCTCTTACTTAAAAATACCTATTATGCATAAGGATTAGTCAGGCTTCTCAGAGGGCTTTGTTCCTTTCTTGTTACTTTTCCCTTCTCCTGTTTTTGTCCCCTCCTGGAAGTGAGAATGTGGAAAGGTCGTAACTAATTGGTGGATCTTTGTTTAAAGCAAGTGTTCACAGCAGTCATTTGCCCCACTGACGAGTTCTATTGATAAGAATGGTTATTTTTATTAGTAGGTATTCCTCTGTAGGAAATAACCATTTCAGCAAAACTGTCTAGTCGTATTTCCTGTGTTTGGCTTGTGGGAATCTGGTGTTTAAGTGTAGGAGCCTCTCACTCAAACCAAAAACAGAACATGTTTCAGATAAGCCATAAACTTTAAGAAAACTTTTTTAGCAGCGTGTGATTCACTGCAGTGTGTTCAGCTGAAAAAGTTTTAGTAAGTCTCAAATCTCTTCATTCTCTATCAAAAATAGTTCACTAAAATTCTGGGATTTCACTTGTTGCATGCAAGGGTTCTTTCTAAGGCTCCTGGGTTTTTTGTCGGTTTTTTTTTTTTGTTTGTTTGTCTTTTTGTTTTTTCAGTTGGTTTTTCTGAGGGTTTTTTTTTTGTTGTTGTGGTTTTGGCTGGTTGTTTTTTTTTTTTTTTTTTTTTTTGGTTGGTTGAAGGGCAAATACATGACTCATTCACTGTCTACGGTTGATTAGATTGCAGGGGATTTATTTATTGTTGCCCTGAGCTTTTCTGGCTTTTCTGGTTTCTTTGAGCATACTTGACAGTTGAAAAGGTAGACAGCATATTGCAAACTCAGCTGCTACATTTTTCTAAATTCTTGAATAATGAAGTTAAAATCAAATTATCATTCTGGCTTACTCTTATCTCCTGAACACGTAGGAATGCTCATATTTGCGTGCTGCAAATGGACAAGAGCCTAGTGCAGAGCCTGCATTAAGTAGGATTCTGTGGGTTTTTTTGACTGTTGAAGCTTTGTTGAGCCTTGTTGCTGATTATATTCTATGTTGCTGCTAAATTTCATGTAACACAAACAATTAGGTTTATGAATTCCACTCCTTTGTGGATCTTAAATGTTATTTTGTTATCTGCCTCTGCTGTTGAGTGGGGGTTGGTGAAGAAATGGAAATCATGCCTTCTCTAAGTATCTGCAGAGTTTTGAGTGAAGAGGGATTTGTGAAAAGGAAGAATGTGAGGGGAGAAGGGATGCAATCTAGCTTGGGTTTTTGGGGGGTTTCTTTTTGGTTTGGGTTTTTTTTTCCTCCCATTAAGTTTGTGTTTAAATATGTGTGGGTCTCAGAAATCTGGAGATGAACTTAGTATTTTTAGGATAGTAGCTGGCATTGGCTTGAGGGATGTGAACTGCTCTGATGGGATTATTTAAAGAAGGCTGTAAGGACAGTTGCTTTCCCTGACACAGTTGTTGTAGACACAGTAATATTGTGCTTTTGTAGCTTCGGGAAAATCAGCTCTTGGAAATCAGCTTTTGTGAATGTCTTTTGTTTTTCCAAGTTAGAAGTGTAACAATGTTATGCAGATTTAATACTAAAACCTGTTGCAAAGTAAACTGTAGTGGTGAGTTAATAAAGCAATGAAGTAAGCAATGAAATATTACCAATGAAGGAGGAGGAAGGTAGAGAGGAAAAATACTTTGAGTGTTCACTTTGAACTTGGCTGGAAGCAGTGGAATTCAAGTGTAAATATTTTCACTCCCAATATTATTTTCAGTAACTATGAAATGTTCAGAATTCCTACTCTGTTATTAGGCAGTCACATGAACAAATGTTTGAGGTAAAAGAAATCAAAGCTGGTCAAAGAAGTAATTTCTTTGAATGGCATTTAGAGACTTCAAAGTCATCCTGTGTTTGCGTGGGTTTTTCTTTTTTATTTTTCCATACTTCCTATTGAAAATTTCTTTATACTAAGAACTGCAAATGCCTCATTTTCATTTCTTGTTTTTATTTTACTTTTAGAATCTTAAAAGTTTTGATGCAGGTGAAAACTACTTTTGTAACACTTCATGGAGTGATGTCTCTCCTTGGGAGCCTGTGGGCAAAAGGAAGGTATGTATGTTCATGACACAAATTCTGGATAAACGTGTTGTGTGGAGTTGCTGAATTTGACAATTTTCAGAAATTGGAATGCAGCTTTTTAATGGAAAAAATAGCTTTAGTATTTGTTTTCTAAGTGCTATTAAGGAAAAATCTTACATTTCCTCTTTGTTTTTCCCTGTAATGCTGGTGGTTATGACGACTTCAGTTACCATTTTCAATCTTTAAGGATACAATCCTGAACATCAGTGTTTAAGATGTCTCAGTAATATTTTGCCTTTTTAGCCTAACCTAATAAGTAGTCTTAGCATGGTCTTCTGTACCACATGACTCCTGTTTCATTGGAAGGGTGAAAATGTGATTGCATAGATGCAAGTGGGTTAAGATGAAATTATTGTTAGTGGCTTGGTCTGGGGTGGCAGTGGAAAACTCTTTCCAGTTAGATTTGTGTATGTGAAACAGCTTTTAGTTCTGTATAGCTAGACTCCACAAGAAAGGCAGGGTTGAGGTGAACAATCCTATAATTGTGTATAGCAGCAAGTTTCTGAGATGCTGTGTCTAGAGCAGTGGAGTATGTCCAGAAAAAAACAGAATTGTCAGTCTGGCTGAATAGTCTTGGGGCCCCTCATGGCCTTCTTATGAAAGACCTATCAATGAAATTCAGTGTGGAATTGGTAACACATTGCTGCAGAACAGGTTGTGTTCCAAACTGTGTCTTTTGGATACTAACCTTGTTCTTATCCATTTTCTTTAAGCAATTTTGGTTTATTAATGTATATCATTCACATATCATGCTGCCTAGATTTGGAAGAAAATAATCTGGTCCTTCAGGATGTTCTTTTCCAAAGTTGTTGCAATAAGGGGAAAATAAATTGTTGCCTCCTGTAAACTCAGTAGGCTGGAGAAGTGGTCTGTGTAAGTGCAGTTGGTGGTTTCCACCGTTTGTACTATTTTTAGGGAGATGTTAACAGTTCTGGCAGAACTTTGCTTTTTGGAGGATGTTCTGTCTTTCTGCATGATTCTAGGTTGTGGGGAATATGAGACTACACAACAGAAAGTAGTACTATGTTCTTGGATAGGTTCTTTAAAAGGGGGTTAATTGAGTTTACTGCAGTGTCTCTAATAAGCCTTCTTTTGGATTCCATTTATACAGTTGAAGGTTGGTCAATCTCCAAGATGCTTTGTTTTTCTTAAGTGGCTTGTAATTATTATTTTGTCAAACTTTCTATAAAACTGGCATGCCATTGGTAGGTTGTGATGAACCTGAAAAAGCAGATGGGTGAACTGAAAAAGCAGAAAAGGCATGCAAGGAGAACATGCTGGCAGAATGGTTTGTAAAGTGTTTGTGTGGAAGAGCTCTGTTTCATACAGAGAATATCAAAGCAGTATACTTCCATCTGCTTCTGTTCAGCTGAAAGAAAATTGTTTGGAATTTTTCCTTTGTCATTTTACTCCTTCAGAAGTAGTGAGGTGTATCTTTTAGTAATGTTCTGTGTGCTTCATCAGTTCATTAGTGTCAGTGGCCTTTCTCTAGGCAGGATACTTCAAGATTGATGCATCTGCTAATTTGTTTTGTTGCTGTTTACTAGCAGCTAAGATTAGGCACCTAAGAGTATATATAGAAGATAATTCAGGGATAGCTTAGCAGTGTGCTTCTTCAGCAGCCTTAGCCAGCCAGTGGCATTGTCTCACCCAGTCTTTTGAATTGGTTATCATCAGGAGACTCTCCTAGTATGGTATTCACGTTCTCTGAACAGAGAAAGACATAATTCTCTCTTCCAGGATTTTTCCTGGGAAGGCAGTGAGGAAGCTCAGAGAAAGCAGGAGGAAAACAATTCTTATCTCTACTTGCTGCTCCTGTTGTTTGGCCCATGTGGATTGTGTTATGGACATTGTTTACTGAAATGGATTTGTTAATTGGACTCTGGTGATGGTTGTTTGGACTGATTGACCACTTGGATCAAAGCTGTGTCGTGACTGGAAAGGGTTACGGGTTTTTCTTTAGTGTAGTATGGTTTAGTATAGTATTAGTGTAGTAATAGAATGTAATATAATATAGCTTAATAAAGCATTTGTTCAGCCTTCTGAATCATGGAATCAGAGCACATTATTCCCTGGCTGGGGGACGCCCTGCATGGATACTCCTGGTACTGCTAGGAGATGGCTATCTTGTCTGTTGTCTGTAGATGGCTGACTGTAACCTGCATGGTTTATGACATGGCAAAAAAAATACCTGCACGTGTTGTGTTGCTGTTCTTCATGGTGTGTCAGTGAGAAGTATGTGGGTGATCTAACTGGGCTGGATGCTGTAGTGGCAGAACAGCTTGTTCCCTTTGGGTTCTGTTTCATGAGGGCAGAAATCAGTGAGGTGAAAAACATGTCTGAGGGAACAGACAGATTCCACTAGATTTTTGAGTGTGCAGATTTTTGTCAGATCAACATGGATGTTGCTGTGACTGATTCCGTAGTTTTTTGCAGGAGCCAGGATTAGGAAGTTGATCAGAAAAAATGGTTGATGGGGCTGCCAGTTTTTCAGAAAGAACAAATGATGCTCATATGGATATGAAAAGCAGTGCTGTCGTGTGACGTACAACTGAGGGAGTAAATTGCTGGTTAGTGCAAGATAGATGTGTTCTTAAGCAGTTAAAATACTTTTCTAAGAGGAGTGTGTATGCTCTATACTGAGCGTGTTTGAGGAAATTTCACAAAAAAATTCTCTGATGGGATGCCCAGTATATATGAGTTAATATAAATTGTATGTATGAGTTAATACATCGCTGCTTTATCATAACAGGGGGTTTTACTACTCTATTATTATTTTGGCTCCAAAAGAATGTTCTTTAAAAGATCTTTGTTTATGGCCTTGTTGGGAAGGTCTGGAGAGTTTTCAGCAAAGAACAGGCTGTTGAAATACAGAAAAAAAAATTCTTGCCTGTTCTGCTTTTTGTCTTTTTGTCCAGTAGATAGGAGCTGGCCGTGAACTAAACAAAGCTTTAGAGGTGTTAAATTAAAAGGGTTGCTGTTCCTAATTACTAAGGCTTAACTTCTGTATATAGTATATATTCCCGTCTTGTTCTGTGATTCCTGTATTTAAAAACACACAGGCTTCAGAATTACTTCTTGTGAACTAGGGTAAGAGTAAACTCATGTAAGGCTTCTCAGTAAATTATTATGAAACAATAAAGGTGCACAAATGATTCTCCCCTTAAGTATGTAGTGCTTTTGCTTTGCAAAACCAGAAGAAACTGAGAAGATACATGCTATACATCCAGTGAAGGCATTTCTGACAGCTGATAGTGCAGATTTTAACTGATAACAGTGGCATAGGAACTGACAGTTTCTAAGTGGATGTTTTTCTTTGGTTTGCAGAGATACAGAACAAAGCCGTACTGCTGTGGCTTATGCAAGTTCTCATCCAAATTGCTTACTTCTTTCAAGAATCACTTGCATCGTTACCATGAGGATGAAATGGACCAAGAGATGGTGGTTTCTTGCCCAAAATGTGCATTTTCTTCTCGGCCCAGAGTAGTGGGAGAACATATCTGGATGTTTCATTCGTTTAATAAACGAATACAGAACTATACAGTCAGCATTTTGGATGGCATGAAACAGTTTAGGAGTGACATCATAAACTTCACATGTCTAAAATGTCAATTCACAGACACCTTGTATTACAATATGAAGAAACATGTGCTGATGAACCATTTTGAAAACTTACTAAGTGCATATTTTGGTGAGAAATGTGATGAAACTACATCAAATTCAGTTGAGTTCTACTGTAAAAAATGTAATGCTCCTGCGAACAGCCCAGATTCTTTAATGTACCATGTCTTGACAGCTGAAACACACAGAGACCTGGAGAACAAACTTCGATCTCTGATTTCGGAACGCATTAAGAAACCTGGACTTGTGAAACAAATGCATATTGCTCCAAAGCCTGTTCCCAGGTGTAGCAGCAGCTGCCCCATCTGCAGGGCCTGTTGTTGTCCCAGCAGGTTCTGTGACAGCTCCAACTTGCATCCAGGTTGCATTTCCACAGAATAATCAAAACCAGAGCATGGTGCACACACAAGCAGTTCAGAACACAGTTGGACCAGTGACTGTCCCAAGTGCCTCTGGCAGCCTCCCAAATACAGCCTGTGCTCCTGCTGCTCCATCCTCGCAGGTCGCTCTTGTGCCTAGCAATCCTCCCGTGGCTCAGAACAACCTTGGTATTCAGCCTTCACCTTCGCAGGCTGTCCTTGTTTCTCATGGGCTCCGTCTTAATCATTCTGTTGGGAACATTAATAGAGCTGTGGCCCCTGCGGTTCTTCCTCTTAATCAGCCCGTCAGGCCTGGGCTCTTTCCTGTTAATCAAACAATTGGGACTATGAACAGTCTGGTTCCAGCTGGAGCGCTCCCTGCTGCTCAGCCTGTCGGCCCAGTGAATCAACCAGTTGCACCAGGAGTCCTCCCTGTGAATCAACCAGTTGCTCCAGGAATTCTGTCTGTTAGCCAGTCACTTGGGAACATGAACAGACCCATGGATCCCAGGGTCCTTCCTATGACACAGACAGTTGGGTCGGGTCTTCTCCAGCTTAACCAGCCTCTTGCTCCTGGGGTGGTTCCTGTCAGACAGCCTGTTGGACCTGGGTTCCTTCAGCTTAATCAACCTGTTGCCCCAGCACTTATCCCAGTAAATCAGCAAGTTCAGCCTCCGGCTTCTCAAAGCACAGCTTTTTTGACTGCAGGCTCTATACTGAGGCAGTTGATCCCCACTGGCAAGCAGGTTAATGGGATACCTACTTTCACGCTGGCCCCCGTGTCTGTGACTTTGCCTGTACCTCCCGGTGGTGGAGTAGCGACTGTGACACCTCCGCAGGTGCCCATCCAGCTCGTGCAGACAGGGTCAATGGCTCAGCTGTCCCAGTCGCCAGCCAATGCTCCCTCTCCTCCTGTGGTTCTGACCTCTGACAATGTATCCTTGCAGGCCTCCCCGCCTGCTCCTGAAACAAGCCAGGCTGTCAGACAGGCCAAACAGTGGAAGACCTGCCCTGTTTGCAATGAGCTTTTCCCCTCAAATGTCTACGAGGTGCACATGGAGGTGGCCCACAAACCACTTGAAGTAAAAGTGGAAGCACCAGAACCTCACAAACTTGCGGCTTGTGCATCCTTTCTGAGAATGACAGAAAAGGCGATCCGGTGTTATGCTTGTAAATGTTTTCTCTGTGAGGAAGAGCTCATGAAGCATATCTTCATGCATGGCTTATCTTGCTTGTTTTGCACAGGTACTTTCTATGACTTAAAAAGCCTCGTGGAGCACAACAAAACTGCACACAATGGGAGGAAGGAGTTGCATGCGAGTTACAGCAACAGAGGAATTCAGCTAGGTAATGATGCTCAGGGTGGCCTTGTGTTCCCACACTTTGATTTCAACACAGTGCTACCAGATGAAGACATGGGTGAAAGAGAAGTACATTTGGCAGTGCTTGTTGGAATATATTCAACAGTTCTTGTCCCTGTTTACATCAAAGTAAAACCTCAGACAGCACAAGTGAACAGGAGATGCACCAGAAAAATGTTCACCTGTCCCTTTTGCTTAGGTACTTTTGCTGGTAGAGAAACCTATGAAAAGCATTTGAAAGAGAGGCATCATATAATGCCGACTGTGCATACGATTTTAAAGTCTCCTGCTTTCAAGTGCATCCACTGTTGTGGTGTGTACACTGGAAATATGACTCTGACAGCTATTGCTGTACATTTGCTCCGTTGTAGAAGTGCTCCCAAAGACACCAACTCGAGCCTGAAGATGCAGCTTGAGCGCACTGAGAGGAAAGAGCTGCTGTTTGTGAATGGTGAGAAGCATCTTTCTGTGGTACTGAAAAGAAAGCAATCAGATTCCTGCTTTGTTGCAGAAGACCAAAGGAATAAGGAACAGCAGCCTCTGAGCTTAAGTACTGGCCTAGCTCTGTCTGCAGAGAATGAAGTAAATTCAGGGGTAGTGCCTTTTAAACGACAAAAGATTAGGACTGAGTTGAGGAAACTTCCTTCTAGTGAGGATCTCCGCTTTCTAGCAGTAGATCCTAATCAGTATGATCACAATTCATATGAGGCACAGAAACAGTTTTTGTCAGACTACTTTCACAAGAGGCCATATCCTTCCAAAAAGGAGGTGGAATTACTTTCCTTGCTGCTATATGCGTGGAAAATTGATGTTGCATCATTCTTTGGAAAAATGAGAAATACATGCTTAAAGGCAATAAAACATCACAAACCATCTGTGCTGCTGGGTTTCAGTATGTCTGAACTAAAAAACATTAAGCACAGTTTGAATTTAAAAGATGGACCATTGGATATGTAACCCAGCTTTTTATAATAGCTAAAAGCAATCCATAATTGCATACTTACAATTTAGCAGTTTATTATATTGTTTTAACTTGCAGACTGGCCTGTTGAAGGGTGCAGTAATACAAAAAGTATAATTCACTTGTGACTGTTATTGTGAAAGGCACACGTAGTTGTGTATTTTAAAAGCTAAAACCTTCAGACTTAAACATCTGGAATTTGTTTTAGCTTTTTCCCCTTTCCTGGGGGTAGTGTTGCGGGGATTTTTTTTTTTTTCCCTGTTTGGTTGGTTTGTTTGTTGGTTTTGTTTCTTTTTTGTTTTGTTTTGGGTTTTTTTTTTTCTGTTTTGTTTGTTTTGTTTTGTGGGGTTTTTTTGGGGAGGGGGGGTTGTTTTGTTTTGTTCCACTTTCATTTCTTTTTCTTCCCCTTCAGGCTCCTATTACATTTTTTATACCGCCATGTAAAACTCTCGTCCTTGTTAAAACCAAATTTTATTTTATTTTATTTTTATGCAGTGTCGTCTTTTCTAAGTAATAAAATGTGTAATGTGGATTAAAATAACAAGGTAAACTATGTGAAAAAGATTAATTTGATTCTTTGTATTTTTAAGTCCTGATATTTTTGACCTGTTTCTGGTTTATCTACTGAAGCAGTGATTGCGGCCATTACCTCCATTGCCCCATCAAATTCCCAGTGTGCTGGTAGCTGTGAAATACATGGCATTGTGTTGTTTTCCTTGGTCAGAATACCTGTGCCAGTTAAATCTGGTGATCTGTGGTTCCTGCTGAGTATTAACATAAGGGGCTTTTGGGTGCCCATTGGAGTGTTACAGTGAACTGAGTTGAAATGGTTGTGTTATCTGTTAAATAGATCTTGCTAACCAGAGATGTTTATCCTTTTCATTTGTTGTTGAAGCCTGGTTGTTTACCTGTTGTTCAAAGCAGCATGTATTTTATTTTCTTTTTCAAAAAACAGAGCTGCTTTGGAGAGTGTCAAATTACTTTGATACATGGAGTATATGGCCTCTGTGCATGTCACTTAAATGTAGAAGCCCTATCTAAATATCACCCAAATATGGTGAAAAATCTAACTTTTTAAACTGCTGTTTTATGCAGTAGTAACTGAGCAGAGCCTATTCCCCAGAAAATTAGATCCCTGTCTTGAAGTCCCTTGGGTCAGAAATGGTACAATCTGAACCTGGATGAATTGGTAGCATCAAGACTTTAAACTTTGAGTACTCGAGCCCGTAATATTCATGTAGTGATTGGTTCTTGTTGGCCTGAAGAGAGCAACGCAGTAGTTTAAACCCCAAAGAGACTTACCTTCAGTATGGACTGACATCTCTGTTGCAGATTACAGAAGAGCTGTTGGGAAGGCTCACTTGAGTTGAAGCACATACTGGTGGCCACATTGAGGCCTTGTTGAGTGCTGTCCTTTCTGGATATGCTTGTTTTCATCTGGCTTGTCTAAGAGTGCCTCCAGTACCAGCAGCCAGTTACATAATAAATAGCCTGTAAGATGCATTGATTTTATTTCCTCTTCTTCTCCCCCCTCTCCCTACCCTCCTTTCTAAAAAGAAAAAATCAAAGCTCACTTGTGCCAGTGTTAGAAGGAAAGGGTGATATGCCCAAGCTGATTTCTGTTTTTAAGGTAGTCAGTAGACTTTTGCCCTTTGCTGTAGGAACTGTTAAAGCAGATACAAAATGTATTATTGCTGTTTCTGAAAGGGCGTGACATGTTTAGCAGATTTTGGTGACTTCCTGCCTGAGGCTTTATAAGCTGTTTGGAGTTATATTTTGGATAAAATCATAATATTTTCATATTTATTACATGAAAGAGTTTTAATGTGCATGTAACATACAGTTACTGCTATTTGGAAAAGCCTAGTAATTTAACAGCAGTGTTAAACAGACATAAACAATATTTATGGGATCAGTTGCACACCACCCCAAAAAGTAATTAAGAAACTGTGTTCTTATAGCCTCATAATAGCTCATTAAAAATTAAAAAATAAAATATACCTGGCCATAGCACACAGTTCATGAAACCTGTTCAGAGGGCTGTGAGCGAGGAAGAGGAATGCTTTCTGGAAGTCCTGAAATGTAGACACTCTCGCTCTTACAGCCTCTGCCCTGTGAGCCCTTTCATCTTTGGGGTGGTACTGCTGGTTCTGGTGAGACTCCAGGATGGGGGTTTGGCAGTGTGCATCTGGGGAAGGCTTGCCATGAATGGGGAAAGATTGTAGAGAGAGCAACATGGCTGTGGGGAGCTGGGAAGTCATTTTATGGTTCATCCATGCTTGGGGCACCAAGGGAACAATCCAGTCTTACCAGAGTTTTCCTACATAGTGTCCAGTGTTGATATTAAATGATTTATTGGATTTTGATTTCACAGTTTTAAATAAACCATATTTTTAACTTTCTCTTAGGTGTGTGTGCAAATGATTGCCTATCCATCCTCTCCCCTCTTTTAATACATTCAGAGAACTTTACGTGAACATTTTTTTGGTGCAAAATGGCTGTTGAAAGAGACAAGAGGAAAGTAATATGTAGAACTTGGATCTAGATGCTTCAGGTAGATCTTTGTGCATTATAGTAATTGTGTATTATCTCAAATATTGGTAGCTGCATTTTTTCCTAGAGACTGATGCTCCTAAATCTTGGTACTAATTTGCTATCACTAAATGCTTGTGCTCTTTTAAGTGGGTACTGTAGAAATAAAAACCAGATGAATTTTGAAATGTGAAAGTGGTGACTGAGAATGCAGTATAGTTGTGGTTTTCAGGAATACCAAGGAGCTTGAAAACAGCCAAGTTAAAAATCAGTGGCTTTAACTAAATCAGGCTTTTTGCTGTGGGCTTCTCACAGGTGAAGTCGTTGGGATAGAGAGTCAGGAAACATGCTGCTGCCCTGGCCTTGGCCTCCATGTGGGTGGTGTGGTAGTTGCCTTTCTGGTACTTCTCTAAGGACAGAGCCTCATACTGCTGGGATATGAGAATGGGAAAACAGTGGAGCTGCCCTCTGCAGCAGGCTTTATGAATACAAGTCCTTGAAAAATGTGAAGGGAGCTCTGGTCCACTGTGAAGAAGCCCAGCTGGGAAGAATGCTGGTTGGCTTGCAGGATGATTGTTGCAAGTATTTGTTTCCTATGAGACTGAAAAAACCCCAATTTTCATGTATCCTGCTTCTGAAATACGTTGTTCTGCAGAGGTGTCTGTGTTTGAGCAATAATACTTTGTTGCGGTGCCTTGAGTTTTGTGCTTGTGAAATAGTGTGATAACTTATTACTTGAATATGTGCAGTAGGAAGGATTATTATTATTATTATATTGGTCATGTTTCTTCTGCATATGCCCATGTGCTGGGAGTTAAGTGAATACTGTTTGGTAAGCTGACATTTATAAGGGACCAATAACCAAAACACCTTTGTGGTGAGTTTTCAATACTGTGTTCCTGTGTGGAATGCTACCTACCTTCACGATCACATGAAACTTTTTTTCCCTTCAGTGTTTAAAATTCAGAAAACCTCAGATGCTTATTCCGATAGCTGATGAATGTAATTTTGGGGTTTGCAGTTCTCAACGAAATTATCTATAAAGCTATAATTCTACTGCAGCTGGCTGTGCCATTTTCAAACATATTTCTCAAACTTGAAAACTTGATTGTGGACACCTTTTTGTGGGAAAGATACTTGATATTAAGTAGGAAAGTACAGATACATGGAAAAAGAAAGTTGTACTCTAATAACAAGGAGGATGCTCCCCCTGCAAAAGACCAAGAAAACCACCCCAAAACCAAATAAAAACCAAACAATGAACCCCCCCAACCCAAAAGAAACATCCCCAAGCCCAAAACTTTAAGAAAATGAAAGTGTTCATTGCTTTTTTTAAAAGTCAGGAGACCTTTAACTCCTCTGCAATGTGAAAAGGACAAATTGAGTATTCATGAATGAAGGAAGACTTTGTGGTGCTGCATTTAAAGTCTTAACACCTCACTTTAGTGCCGGCTGTCTCATTCCATGTCTCATTCTGGCTGTTCAGATCTGACAAGCAGCCTGCAGCTGTGACCATTTCTCTTCTTACTTGGGTACCAGATCCCAAAACATGTGTGACATTGTTCTTTTTTGCTCTGCACTTGCCTGTTTTAAGGCACTGAGTGCAAGGGGGTGTCTCTGGTGTGCTTATGGTGCTGCTGGTGTGCTTGAGGAGCGTGTTGTTCCGCAGATAACCAGGGGCACGTGGGCCGTGTGCCCATCCTTTTAAGTCCACATCAACTGCTGTTCATCAAGGTTTTACCTGGCAGCATGTTTCAGAGCAGCTCGTAATAGAATGAGGGGGAGTAGAAGTCTCAAGAATCTTTGCAGGTATCATTTTATTTTGTCTGCTTGTCCGTGAAGGAGGAGTGAGAGCAGTTCCTGTCATCCTTGAAGGCTGAGAAAAGCAGGTGGGGCGTGGATTGAGCTGCACCAAGTAAGCCAAGGATGGGACAGCTGATAGTGTGTGTGTGATTGAAAACCATCAGGCTTGGGCATTTCTGGAGAAAGATCTGATTAATTTGTATTATCAGAGTCGGTGTCAATTTGACTTACAGTCTGAACAATTGTCTCACCCTTTCCTTGTAGAAGAGGTGCTGCATCCCTCTGATCATTTTGTTGATCCTCTGCATTTTGGAGTATGAGTTCATTTTAAGTTAGCTGTCTGGACTGATCTTACTATTTTATTAATGCTGTGAAAAGTGCAAGTCTGTTAACCCAACTTGTTAGTTTAGGAGGAAAAGCTGCTAGGCAGCATTGGTGCAGAGAAGAACCAGTATTGTACGTGAAGAACTTGGGTGCTGGGACTTCCTACAACAGCATGATGATTTATAAACACACATGGATGAAGGTCAGCCAGCATAGATCCACCCAGCCCACTGCTGCTCAAGGCCAGAGGTAGCCTTGGCACAAAGGGATGGTGATGTGTGACTGTGTTCAGTGTGGAATCCTGCAGAGCCAGCTGGGTTCAGGGCTGTGACATTGAGAAGGATCAAGTGTGATTGGGGCAGGAAGACATTTTCAAGTTCAGGGTTGAACTTCAGCTGAGGAGAGGTGTGTGAGGTGGCTGCTTCAGGTACAAAGGGGCTGCCACCCACCAGCACGTCCGGGGCTGGACAGTCTCTGTAGGAACCTGCCAAGTTCCGCAAAAATATGTGTCCTGGGAGCACACCGAAAGCCCAGCTAACAAGGGTGGGGCTCCTGGGTCAGGGCATGGAATGGCATTTGGAAGCTGAGAGGCAGCAGCTCCCTGTTAAACACTGCACCAAGGAAGGCTGCTGTAGGTCAATTCCCAAAACACCTCTCTGTGAGCACAATCAGGGCCATCCCTCCCAATCTGCAGTTTCTTTGTAAAGCCTGGGTTTTGCTGAACATAGCTTTGACCAGGTCCCTGCACAAGTGAGGAGTTTGAAGAGGATCTGGGGTCCCTGGATGCTGGGGTGCTGTGGGAGTGGGAATAGGGGAGCCTCTCCAGAGCCCCTCTGAGCATGAGACCAAGCTGGTGCTGCTGCACCAAAGGTGCTGGGGCTGGCAGGCCCTTGGAGTCTTGGACAGAGCAAAGTCCATCTCACAAGTGACACTTCTGCCGCTGGATTCTTCAGACGCTGTTTTTGTTCTTCAACAGATGAATTAGAAAGCTTGGACTGGAGGTTTTCTAATAAAAATTGTTCAACTAAGAATTAAAACATCAAATATTTCTAAAATTAAATATTTTTAAAATAATGCAGATATTTTAAAAAATGCACATAGTATTCTGAATGCTTTTCTTTTGTAGAGGAGGAGGGGACCAGAACAACAACAGCAGCATTAAAGACCTCTTAATCATGCAAGGCACTTGGGGAAACAGAGCTTAGCAAAATGATATACTAATAGGAAAAAAAAAAGGCATTTTCTTTCAGCAGCTGCTTCCTACTGTTTCTGTTTGCCTAAAGCATATGTTCCTCTGGGACAGTGAGGTCAACTGCCATAGAAATACCCCAAAATCTTGGCAAAAACCTTGAAATACCCCAAAATCCGCATTTTTTGTATTTTCTCTGTCTAGTTTTGGATTAGGTGGAGGAGAAATTAACTGGCAGTTTTCTGTTACTTGCATAAAACTTTTGCTTTGTACTACACTGTGGTTGAGCATTGTTAGGTCTGCTTGTGTTTTTGCTGGAGTATTTGTATCATGCTGAGAAACATGGATTACTCTTTGGCAAATCTGAAGGCTTAAAACCTTTAAATACAGTGACATTACTATTAGGAGATGTTTCGCTGGCGGGGCCAGTTCCCTGTTCCCTCTCTGTGGGTGGATTTTTAAGGATATAGGAGGGCAAAAATCTGAACAGGTAGCTTTAGACAAAGGAATTCACAAACCCTATAAGCAGACCCAGCCAAAGGCAGAGGGATAAGTTGTGCTTGGAAATACTATGTTGGTTGAGAAGTCCTGGGAAGGGTGATAAGCCCTGCAAGAGGGAATTACTTTGTTTTTCCTTTGGTTGGTTTTTATTTGTTTGTTTGCTTGGGTTTTCCTCCTTTCATCCATACTGCTAATTAAACGTATGCTGTTTTCTTACTCTGCTTTGTATAATAAGTCAGCTGCAAGTGAGAAGCAGAGCATCGGTGTCAGGCATCCAGTCAAGGCTCAGCCCAAAGGCACCCCTGCCTCAATTTACCTCCTTTGTCTTTTCGACAGGAGCCAATATACATTGTGCCCAGGTGGTACATATGTATAAACCAATGTGGCTGTCATTGGAGAGCAGGGCACTGTGCCCTGATGGTCATTGCTGGGGACAGGATACAGTTCTTGTCCTGGACTCCTCACTGGTTTTCCCAGTCTTCCCCTTGTGGTGGCCCCCAATGCCAGATTTAAAATGGTGCTGACATCTGCTGGTTGTTGTTCAGGTATTAATGTAATCATTTGCTTTTCCCTCCTCTTCTGAATTAAGACAATAATGCTGAATTTACTGTTACTTATTATAATTTCAGGTCTGCACGAGAGTTCTTTGCACAATCTGGGGTTTTTAAAAAAAATCTTCAGAATACTCACTTCTTTATTAACAAGCACTGAAACCTTCAGAGTGTGTCTGTGTTTGTGCCTGTGTCTGATTCATCCCTGAAGTACCCAGTTAAATGGACTCTTTGGATTGCTGGCAACAAAAATTATGGTTGTGGATTTGACTCATTTCCATGCCAACAATTTAATACATCCATACATGTCATTGATGTCAGGTGTGCTTCTCAACTGAGAATTATGTTATTGGGACAGCCCTGAGTAGGTTATGGTAAGCATCTGCAGGAGGAAATAAATTTACATAAAGCAAGAGAGACTTAAGCCTGTGCAGATTGGATCTTCTTGAGATTGAAGTGGCACAAAAAATAGAACTGAAATTGCAGGAAAGTGTTAGCTTTAAACAAAAACAATTGAAAAATAAAAATCCCAAGGTGGCTGCATTCCTTCTAAATCAAAAGCAGTTGAAATGTAATTGCCCATGTGCTGTGATGCCACCTATGAGATTTCTGTGGGGAATACAACCCTTACCACAGCATTTAGATTTTTAATCTTAGGGTTGAAGGTTTATTTTAAAACCACAAGAGCATGATGTCCTCCTGAGTCTGTCAAAACAAATGTTTCCCACTCTATAGTTAGGTTTTTCTGTATTGAATTTCAGGAAAGTTGAATTCCTTCTAGAAACTTTGGTGCATTGCTGTCAGCAATTACAGACCTGAGCCCAACACCTCATATACTTCCTGCCCACAGAGGCACTTCTAACATGCTTAGTGCATACTAGATCTGCCTTGTAAAAAAGTCATCAGAGTAATACAATCTATGAAAAATCTTGTGAGTTTCTGCAGCCATCACGGCAGTGATTTTGAACCTGTGAAATTCATATGCGTTTTGGAGAGCAGAGGATTTCTGTGTTAAAAGATTTGCATTTGGGGGCCATAATTAAATGCAAACTTCAAAAAATAGATTTTTTTGAATCTAATTCAAAAAATAGATTATTTAACTGTAATACTAGTCCTAAACTCCAGACAAGTGACCTGAGTGTTAAACATTCAAAGAAGCATCTGGGTTATGGCTGTGAGTCTTTTATTAACCTGTATATTTTGGGCAAGACCTTTCATTCCACAACCTAGAAAAGGCCGTAATATGTGAGAGAAGATATGTACTCTTCAGGAATAAGTAGTAATGTATGGAATGCGTTTTCAACTCACTTGATTCTTTCCAGACACAGAACTGTTGTCACTTAATTGTGGGTTGAATTGGCCAAGTAAAGCACAGAGCAGTCATTCAAGCCAGGAGACTGCTGGATGTTTAGTGACCACTTTTATCCTGATTGGGAAGGACTGGACAAATTCAACCCTCTTGCTCAGTGAATGCTGTTTTTTTTCAAGGGTATCAAGTACCTGCCTGGTGGGCAGCCCAGTGCTGTGGGATGACTGCAGGTGGGTTGGATGCAAAGGAAAACATTTCAAAGTTATTTTATGAGTAGATGCAAGAAGACTTTTTTTTTTTCCAATGAGAACAAACAGACATTGGAATAATTTCTCCAGGGAGGAAAGTTGTGGATTCCCCAACACTGGACACTTTTAAGATTGAGCTGGACTGGGTTCTGGGCCATCTTTACAGTGTGCTTTTGCCAAGTAAGGTTGGACCAGATGATGCCTGAGGTTTATTCCAGCCTGGTATTCTGTGATTCTGTGATTATGTGTTGCTGCAATGGAACTGTTGATCTAGAATTAACTTGTAGAGAGAAAATACGTCGTGGAATTAAAATCCAAGCACTGGAAATGACCATATTTTAAAAATGCAAAGTAAGTGAGGAGACCAGCAAGACAGCGTGTATGGTGGTACTTTTCAGCTACTCAGAGCTTTATTACAGAATTACAGCATTGTTGATGTGGGAAAAAGCAGAGCCACCTAGAGCCCAGGGCTGTGGCCCATCATGTGTTGACTGTCTTCAAGAGTTGAAAATCCTTTTGTCCTCTCTGGGCAACCTGTGCCCAGCACTGTTTTAACCAATCTCATAGTAAAAGTGGTGTTCAAGTGAAGTTTGAGGTTTCTCATTTGTGTCCACTGCCTCTTATCCTGCCAGCAGGGTCTGCCTTTCCTAACACTTCTAGATAATGAATGAGGCCTTGGAAAAGGCATCTGCCACTAACAAAGTAGTTAAAAGTCTGCTGCAGCGTGCAGTAAAAATGTATTGAAGATCAGCAGCAGCTGCACACCCATTTACTGTGAATAAATGTTCCTGCTGTGTTCTGGTAGGAAGCTTCTCTGCTGTTAAAAATCAGGGCATCAAAGGATGGCACAGTTGCTGCATTCACAATGCCATTGCCTTTATCTTCACCTGGAATAGTTCATGGCTGATGGATAGCACTGCTGCACACAGGAAACTCGGGTGAACTATTAAGTTTGGGAAACTTGGGACTGAGAGCAAGGACTGAAAATTTTTTTTATTGCATAGTGCGGTGCAGTGATGTTAACAGTGATGTGCTTATAATTGTGTGTATTTGCTATTTATTTACTTGTTGAGTGTCATTGTGCTGCTTCTGAGTATGTAACAGAAAATGAACACAAGGTATGATGGATCATGGGTCACACATCAGAGCAAGAAGGGCCACAGTAGTGGTTAACAGTCTGTGTGTCTGTACTGCACATACCATTGATGCAGCAGCAATGATGTGAAAAGTTCAAAGAGCATTTCCGAGGCTTTGGCCCTTGCTCACACCCATGTTTGCCTCTGAAGTTTTTTAATCAGTTGCCAAGAGAAACTTCTCCACATGAACATAACAGATGCTGTTATCGGATTGTAATCAAGCCTTTGCATATTTTTGAATGTGCTTAAACTTGACTGAAAATCCTTCTCAGAATAATGAAATGCATCCCAGTTCCACGTATCACTGTTGTTACAATCTGGACTGTGTTAGCTGCTTTGCCATCACAACTGACTGACCTGGGACATGGGTAACTCAGCTCCCCTCCACAGGCCACAACTCCGCTTGCTCTGTTCCTAAGCTGTGGTCGAGGTTGTTTGTGATGGCACATTCTTACTGCGTCACGTATGGATGGAAATAATAGTTTCCATCTCTCTTTTCTGCTATGATAAGTCTCTATGATAAGCATTCTGTTGCATGGTTTCATTCCCTTGACTCTCTCTGCCTGTACAGTTTCTCCTGTTGAAGCCTAAAGCCAGAAGGGAAAATAAGATAGATTTAATTTTTTCTACTTTAGAAATGTGTATTTGCATTTCTCACATCTCTTCTGACTCATCTGGGCCTTGAGTGAGGCCTTAAAGCTGTGGTGCAGGGAGGCAGTAAATCCTTCATTATGGATATGAGCAGCACTTCAGAAAGTACTGCAGCCATGAGAAGCTGCTCCAGAGTTTCCATTGCCACTTCAAGCCTGTTAAAGATGCAAAATGTGCAACCTGCTATATTCAACACAGGCACAGGGAATGTGTGTGTGTGACAGCATTTGTTTTCCAGCATGGAAGCCGGATGGGCTGCTTGTTGTATCTTGTTTTCTGCCTAAGGCATGTCCCTGCTTCTGATCTGGATGAAGCTGGTGGTGCCCACAGCCACTGCTAATGACAACACAGCCACAGCCTTGCTGACAGCAGCTCAGTTGCTGCATGGAACTAATGGCTGCAAATATTTAAACTTTGTTATGCCAGAGGCCTCAAACGTGATGCAGCGGTTGGGGGCCAATGGCTGCTCCTGACTGATGCCAGCAATTCCACTGGTACTTGGAAGCTGCTCTTGCTGCCCTGAGTGGCAGGGACCAGAGTGAAAACACCAGAGGGAACTCAGAGGAAAATGAACTGCTGCAGCTGAATGCACCTGAGAATGAAACCATCCAAAGTTATCTTTTTAGCCTTTTTGTGTGCTTATAGCCAGACAACATCGTGTATAAATTAGGCAATAAGTCAGTGTGATCCTGCATCTTTGACTGCCATTTGTACTTGAAATTCAAACTTAAAAGTATTAACCCCTCATATTTTGGTTCTTTACCAAAATAAATTGCTAAATTCTCTACAATGGCCAAATGTGCTCTTCCTGAAGAGGCTGATATGGAGCCTGATACAGAGCACTGTGATATAAATATATTTATATGCATATATATGTGTATATTGGTATGTATACAAGCATATATGTGCATATGAATATATCTTTATTTATATTGAATGTTGCTCCTGCAGCTTAAAATGTGACTAAAAAGTAAATTTATACAGCAAACAGCAGTAACAATCAATCTACCTCTTCTACTGTCAGCAGACTGTGCAGAATTGCAGAACACCAAGCTGAAGAGCAGGCTTTAATTTGAAACCTGCCACATTAGCACTGGTGAGAACTTCTGTTCTTCTGTATATCATAACCCACTGATTGAAGCATTTAACCCCCTAGGACTTTTCAGCAGTGCTGCAGAAGAATGCTGGCTTAGACGAGGAGTCAGAACTGAATAAAACAGATTGAAGACCTTTGTATACATTGCAGCTCATGCTGAGAACTGAGCACAAAGAGACAAAGTGAGAAACCTTGCCAAGCACAAGAAAAGGCATTTGCAAAAACACAGGGATGGCTCTTTACAGCAAGAAGCTATGGAATTATGAAGGAGTGTCAGGAAACAGAGCCATTAACACCCTTTGGCTCAGGATACTCTCCTTATTTGACCTGGCCAAATGAAGCAGAATCCAGCTTTGAGGAAGGCAAATCAGAAAATACTCTGGGGGGAAGAATACATTTATTCTGTTTTAAGAAAGGACTGTGATCTAATTAACTCTGGTAACTCTACTAATCTGTTAATACAAGTCTGAAAGTCACTTATAGGTTCACAGATGTGTTATGTATATACACATATAATCAGAATTATTCTCATTTATATGATAATATAATGAACAATTTAAGGTTAATAACCTTTCTTTATGTAAGTAATTGTAGGATTACTGCACTGTTTCAGGAAGTATTGCATCTTCAGGGAAGGCTGTCCTTTATTTTTTATTTTCCTTTATGTCCTAGGAACTGAAAGGCAAAAAAAATTCATTTACAAGAGCTTTTACTTAGATATTTAACTGTTGCCTTAGAAGATCATCTGGTCAAACCTTTTGGTTCATTTAGCACCATGTCCAGTTGCATCTTGAAAACTTCCAGTTGAAGGGACTCTACCATGTCCCTGGGGAGTTTATTCCAGGGATTTGTTATTATCACTGTAAAAAAATGTCTTATATTGAGATGAAATGCTCCCAATTTTTTTTCATTAAGCAGCGCATGTACAAAGTCCATTAAATTAAGAAATTAAATTAAATTAATTGATGTTTCCCCAGTTTTCAGAGTAAACACCTTTGCTTTCAATATTGGTTATACACAATTTGCCTTCCATAATGCAAATGTTGGTAGCATTGAATTTGTATACAACTGTAGCTTCAAATATAACTGAAACATGCAGTTTCATGATGTTAATTAACAAAAGCTGATGTACATCAGCATATCCTTTTGACTGCTGTTGTGATAACCTGAGACAAACCAACCTGCTAGGGCTTGGAAACATTTTTCTCACAGAGATTTTGTTTATTTATGCACTAAGATGCTCTTTGGCTTATGCAATGGGCTCAGCAAAAGACTGCAGCCCAGAGAAGAGTGGGAGAGAGCACAAAACAAGCAGTGACTGAACACCTCTATGGGAGGCGGTATGCCTTAGCAGTGGTGGGTGCAGCCACTCTTAGGAGGTGACAGAGTTACCTGCAGTTGTCAGCTTCATTACTGCTCCACAGGGAGCAGCTGGAGCCAGTCTCACTGTATAAAAGCATCAGTTCAAGGAACTTGCAGGAGGTTGCAATCAGGTCTTGCACAACCCTGGCAAAGACATCTTTTTTCCCCTAATTGCTACTTTTTGGGATTCACCTGACTATCGGGTTACCTTACTGTCCAGACTTCAAATATGAAACAGGCTGCAGTCTCACAGAGCATTCATGTATTTGTATTTGCTCATGTAAATGCTCCCAGAGCTTCCTAGGACTAGAGATGGTGGGGAAAAGTTTTGAAATGTCCTTTGTTATGTGTAAAAGGAAGAGCTGGAGAAGTGTCACGAACTCAGTAGAGATGTATAAATAACATTTAGCCTTTGAACTGAGAGACACACATGCAAATCTCCAAGTGATGGCAGTGGGTAAAGCACCATAAAAGCAGAGCAAGGGAGAGGAGCAGGGCTGTGAAGTGACAAAGTGACACTGCAGTTCCAGGTGTGATTTTGTGCCTGCTCAGAACTGACTGTTCCTCACCTCCAAAATTCAGATGCTAGCTCCTGCTGGACTCAGAACTCAGCCAGAAGTCTCTTGCTTTTACTTGCTCTGGTGTTTGTCCCTGTGACTGATCCTCTCCTGGGGGCTGTACAGAGTGGCACCTCTGGCATCTCCGTTTCCGTACCACCCTGCTGGGAAGAGCCAAACTAAGCAAAGAAAGAGGACAGTGACATCTCTCTGGAGCCAGTTATTGCCATTGCTGGTTTTCAGCAGAGAAACAATTAATGTTTTGTAAATGTATCATCTGGGTCCTGTTATAAAGCAACAAACAGTCTTGTGCCCCTTTGAAGTGCCCTTGTGCTGTCTCCATTCCTTTTAAGTGAACCCAGATTTCCACACAGATGGTGACAGAAGATTGTTAGCACCTTTATGGAAAACTGAAACCTGCACCAGATTTGTCCTCCTCAGGTTCAAATTTCCTAGGTTGCAATTAAGACTGGGCTTGGTTTCTTCTATTTTTTATCCCAATTCAACTGAATTCAAAACCCACGAGTAAACAATTTCTTCATTCTTTTGAGGTAGTCCAAGGTCTTGAGAAAACCTAGGAAACACTTAAGTGCTTTTGTTCATCCAGAAAAAAAGAGCATAAACCCTGTACAGTCTGAATGCTGGAACTTCTGTTTCAGAATTTAGGATTCTGTGAAACCTCATTGGTTTGTACGTATTTAATCTCTCAAAAGCTTCACTCTTTTCTAGCAAGCAATGGATACTGACATAAATTAAAGAATAACAGTCTCTGGGCTTAAATTCTGCTTCTCCCAGATTGATCGCACAATTTAAAGTAGCTTTTTTGTTATAATTTCTCATCAAAGAAAATCTTCACAGATGTATAAAAGCAAGTTCACTGTATATATTATTCCACCAAAAGTATGCTTTTAAAGCTCTTTATTAAGTTTTCCAGTGTGGTACATATATATATATATATATATATATATATATATATAAATAAACACACAGGTATGTGTGTGTGTATATATGATTTTTTTTCTTAACACAGTTATAATTATTTTTTTAGTGGGCATCAGATTTGCTTCAGCTAAATGCTAGTCAAGATAAGAAACTACATATTGAAGAGATTTGCTAATGATTTGGAAAAAATAAACAATCTGAATTGTTTGAAGTTTCTGGGGCTATCATCTGAGCCATTTCAGTTCAAAAAGCTTTTCAAAAATGCATCCATTCTATTTCTCCATCCAAGTCTAAAGAATACACATAACAAATTTCAGAAACAGATGGATTATCAACATACTTAAGTTTTTTGTTTCAAGACTTGGATGGTTATTTGCATGAGTCTTCCTCAAGGTATTTGGCCAGAACACTTTCATCCTTGAGACCCTCTTGACATCTATTTGGGAACATTTTCTGTGTGAGTCATGCATGTATGTAAGTGCAGTTAGTTTTTTAAGTGCTTATTTTGAGAGAGAAAAGGAAATCTATACAGTCTTGCTGAATCCATAAAATTACATGCATTCTACACAAGGACACAAGACACAAGTGTTTATTAAAATAAAAAGCTTTAATGCTTTTGCATTTAAAAGATTTAGCAGAAAATAATTGCTACAAACATGCTACAACATACATGTTCAAAAAAGTTTTCAGTGCTTTCTTTCAAAAGTTCAGCATTTTGGCAAAAATAAGTTTTTCTGTATATACTTCAAAACTTGGCTATCATAATACTGATATAAAATACTTCATGTAAAGTCAGGTGCATAAAATACAATAAGTAATAAAACATACTGTTTGTATAAACATTTAAAGTATAAATTTCATTAGATAACATGCAAATACTGCAGTATTTTAAATGGCACTTAAATATAGATACTGAGATTCTTTATATTTTGCATCCGATATGAGATTCTGAAATGTACAAAATTATAAAAAAGATCACATCTCCTTACTGAAGTCAGGTACTAGCATAGAGCTTGATTGTCATTTTACAAGCAGTGAGCCCAAAGTCCTGCAAGTCTTCACTAGTCCAAAGAAAGATGTCTACTGAAATAGGCCCGGGGCTAGTTAGTTTTCTTCTTAATAAAATATGAAAGCATATTTACATGAGAATGAACTCTTAAATTTTTGGTAAGGTAATTAAGTAGCAGCAATCTGTTTCTTCAAAAAATGATGTTTAAAATAGGTGCATGCTTTCTTTGTCACTGATATGCATCTGAATAATATAAAATTAGCGTTCTTCAGTAAAGTCAAAACACTGTTTAGTTCATGGCTGAAAAAACTTCTCAAAATCATAAATCCATAATGTCAGAACCTTCCAGAGCATATTTATGTTTCCAAGATCCGTGGAAAACAATCTAATTGTGCTGAAACAGTCATCTGACTAGTTATGAATAAGAGAATAATCTTTTCACATTATTCAAATACTTTTAGTCCTTCATTGAAAAATGTAAGTTCATCAAATCTTGCACGTTTTTTGTTTTCTGGTTCAGTGATCAACAACTCCAAAAGTCCTTCACAATACAAATGCCACAGTGCTGGTGCATATTTCCCAAGCAGTTACAAGCAGTATCTCAATGCTGATGCCAAGGTGAATAGAAGGCTTATGAACAGGGAGTGCAGAGCAGGCACCGCTTGAGCAGAAGCAGAAGAAATGCTAAATGAAACTTGTACTTGAGATGCAATTAGAGCTGACAGTGGCACATGTGACGCTAATGTTGGACTGTCCGAATTGATCAGAGACTCGATCTTTTCTGCCTCTTTATTGCAGGCTTCAATCTAGAGGGGGGAAAAAAGTTATTATTTCTCTTCTTACCATGTAAAATGCCAATGCAAAAATATTCCCATTAGCACATAAGATTTACATAATTCTGGGGAGTACTTGGAAAACAGATCAGAGGTCTCATCATAGACTTTGGTACTATGAAAACTCCTGTGGAAGCCCTGAGCAGTAGAAAAGGAAAAGGAAGGAAGCTATATACAAGTTTGTGTGGGTTGATATGTTTTGAATGTTGATGCAAAAAAGCCCACAGTGAATTATCACTGAAGAAAGTGCCTGTAAAACTGAGGACTTCCTTCCTGATTGACCAACTTACTTCCTTGAAGTCGGCAATGGTGGAAAAATCCAGATTTTTCCTTCTTGGGATTTTTCTTACAAACGGGAGATAAATGATTTCGTTTATGGGAAAGGGAGAAAAGAATGGAAGTAACAGAACCCGGGAAACCACAGGTTTCCATTCCCCCACTGACATGACGATATTAATGAATTTCTGTTAGGAAATTAATTTTTTCCTCTTCATTTTCTACTGCACCCTAGAAAGGATAAGTCTCTTTAAAAGCATTGGAAGCTGCCTCTGGTGAAGTTTAAACTTGATAAACTTATTATATGGAGATCCAAAGCTTTGAAAGTTGAGGAGTGTCTAGCTCAGCAATGGGTGCCACCAATGAGGTAAGCAGTGGTGGCCTCTGATTTTGGAGTCCTCCTCCCCCCAGGAATCTGACAGCACCTGCTGCAGATGGAGTGAGAGCTGACCAGGCTGGCAAGACTTTCTTTCCTAAGTCATGGTAACATTTTGGACTCTTTCTGCTAGAGAAGGAGACAGAAGTTGGAGCTGAGGGCATGAGCAATCAAATTACACACAACGTATCTGCCTGAGAAACAAGCACCATCCTACACGTACAAAAGTGAAGCAAATTAATGCTGGGTAAATAAAATAATAACATCATCTACCTGCAATGGTTTGGGGTTCTGATCCACAGGAATGATGAGAATCACAATTTCAGATTCTATGCTTAAGTATCCAAACACATCACACTGTGGCACTGACACATGCAGGCGGATTTTTTCAAGTATGTCAAGTATCGTTATTGGCTTTTTATTTGTTACCTGGAGGAAAATAAAGAACTCTGTGGATGAAGTGATACTATGGAAAATTCTCCTCCTCAGTTTTATTACATTATGTCATGCCAGAAAATGTGTTTCAGCCATTAAACTACTCGGTTCCAAACTCTACTCTAAATGCTAGTAAAAGACCTAAAGGATTTCAATGCTTCTAAAACATCATTCTAAGAAATGATTCACTGATTCTAAAAAAAACTGAAAACCAACCCCTCCAAAAATGTAAAAAAAAAAAAAAAAAAAAAAAAAAAAGAAAAGTGAAGGAAAGAAAGAAAGCAAGAGGAAAAAGATTTACTTTTTATATTGTGTGGTTTTGATATGTGTTGTTGTCCATCTTCATAGTTAGTGTGTCTGTGTATCACATACCTCAAAATAATGTAACTGGTTATCTGTTACAGTGGTTTGTGCTCCCACACTGGAAAACAAGAGGCAGAGCAGCCCTAGATTTATAGAACTCTGTAGTATTTGAAGCAGTTTTTTCTCACATGAACCAGCTGTCTGAACTAAAAAAGGCAGACATTACAATCCAGGTAATTAGGGTCCTTAGTAGGTGAGAGTAGTTATCACTTGAATAAGACAAATACATTTCTTTAACTAGAAAGGCTTCTTCTATCAGAAACTAAAAATTCTTCACAATCACATGCTGTGATGTATGAACTGAGAAGCTGCAGTAGGGACTGTGTCCCTCATACCATTAGAGATGACAACTGGACAACACTCCAGGATGCTCTCATGACCCAACAGACACTGTTACTCAGCAAAACTGGTCAACACACATGCACAGAACCTACAAACACAAAATCTCTGACAGGAAAGCAGTAGAATCATAGATGCTGTTCCCATATAATTTGTCTGCAAGTCAAAAACTGCAAACTGCAGTATTACAAACTGCAAACCTGAGTCTGCTTATGTCTACTCTAATTCTGTTTTGCTTTGCATTGTAATTCAATTTATGACTCAGATAAAGAAATAAAGGAAAGTATAAGCAGTACAAGGGAAAAAACCCCCAACAATCACAAATAACAACTAAAAAATAATGGTTTTTATAACATGTTAACCTTTCATGAGGAAGTGCACTGTAACTTGACTTTTGATATACCCTTTAACATTAGGCATGATTGAACTGTTTACCCTTGCAAAATTATCCAGCTTGTCTTTGTCATATAAGATTCTCAGCATTCCAGCACATAGTGGACAGCAGGCTCCTATGTGAATTAAAGAAATCTCAGTAATAAAAACAAGCAGTCTTTTCACTTATAAGTAAGCAAGAGTCAAAATTTGAATATTAACTAAGCATGAAAATAGCAAAATTACCAAAGCAAAATAAATGTTTCAATTTGACAGCAGAATTGCACATTTCTAATATTATTTTAATATTGAAAACATTTATAATGCAAAATCTGTCCACACACTTTTACTACTATCAGCATGAAGGAAAATGATGAACTTTCACTCTTTCTAAGATCCTTCATTATTGTAAGCTAAAAACTGGAGGCACTGTGTGTACCACAAGATTTTGTATGGATGCATGCATATCATCTACAGAAATGATGGATTTCAAGAGCTGATATAGCTAGGACATGACAGAAACTTTATGCACATTGCAAGCATTAATTTCTACAGTTACACCATGTTGGAGAGTAAAACCTTTAGATAACAAGGGAGAAAAAGTGCTTTTCTGACAGACGTTATATTTCTCCTACTGCTTTTCCTCATCATGCCAGAAACCAAAGGAATAATATTTCAACTTTCTATCCATGGCTGTGTATTAAATCCACTCACCAACTTATATGTAATTCACATTCACAGAGTGACATTTACAGTACTAAATGTGATTACAAAGCACAAAGACCTTTTTCAAAGGGGCAAGAAAGGAGAAAAATAAATAAAACTTTCATTTTAAGAACAGAGCTTTTCTTGCTCTGTGTATTACCTGTGATTAGTTGCTGTTTCATAAAGGAAGCACTTGTGGAAACAATAAAAAACTGGTTCAAACCAGCACACTGCAAAACTACTCCTGCTGTCTTCCACAGTACTGTGAATACAATGGTTTTTTACTCCGTCTCCTAACTAAATACCATCTTTGCCCTTCTGGGAACCTGATGCTGATGACAGCTCAGCATTCCAATGTGGTATCTGTGCTGCCACTTCCGAAAAATTACTCACCAGATTCCTAGAAGCATCCCACCCTGGACACCACAGAGCTCATTCGTTTCTCCCAAACTCATCCCAGCTGCCACTCTCTAAGAGACAAAAGGAGCATCCCCCTAAAGCCAAGGCCTTTCCAATTCAGGTTTACTTATCTGAGTCCTGATACTGGCTGGTTCTAGCCCTAAGCAGAGCCATTGCTTTATGCTTTCTGTTCATACAACATTTTAAAGCCTGTTTTATTCCAAGCATCACCCTGGAGAACTGTCGCCTGTCTGCAGTGACTGGCCCACCTGGCGCCAGGATGGGCTTGCAGGTGGTGGCAGAGAGCTGGGGGCAGCTGACGAAGGCGCACTCGGAGTGGGAGCCACGGTCGGAGAGCACGCCCACAGCCTGGCAGTGTCCCTGGTAGTCCACAGCCACGCGATCGGCAAAGGCTGCGCAGACGCTGCCGTAGGTGTCCCCGTTGTGCCCGCACACAGGTTCCGGCGACCTGCAGAAGGGCTGGAACACACGGCAGTGCCTGCAGCCATGGCTTGGCCCCGCCGCAGAAGCTGCCGAATCGTTTCAACACCAGGAAAGGCAAAGTTAATGGGAACTCACTGCTAATATTGTCAAACCTTTGGAAATCCAGAGGAAATAACCTGCCAGTTTATGAATGGACCATAAATGAAAAGGTAAGTACTTCAAAAAGGTATAAATAAAACATATTTCAGAAACTAAGAACTTTTGTTCTGTGCAATGCTTAAATAAAATGACCATATTTAAATTACCAATGAAATAAATATTTTATAATTTCACTATAATTTAAATTATTCCACTAATAATTAAACAACTCATTAGTATTTTATTAATTCATCTTAGTGTGGCTTTGTGTGCTTAAAATTTAGTGTGCATGCACATGTGTTTCTAACACATTCTTGTATATTTTTATATATCACTTATTTACCTATATTACTTTTATTTGTGTATATGTTAATGTAAGGTGACAGAACCACCTTGTCTAAGACCACTGTAGAGAGCGGTGGGATGCAAAAACTAAACCTAATTTTAATCCTTCTCAAGGATTAATATGAAGACTAATCCAATGCAGACTAACTAGAAAATTATTACAGACTGCCTAGTATGCAAATAGATCCTGAGCAATGAACTTGGTAAACGTGGGGCACAACCACACAAAAAGCTAAAGACTTTGTATGACTGGGCATTATTTTATATTTCAATGAGTTAAAATTGGTAAGAATTAACATTTAAGTGACCAAGGAACTGTGCTGTGAAAAATGCATGTATTTTATGATTGGCTTTTCGCAAATATTAAAATGAATATTATATGTGCTGTGTTAGAAAGTAATGCTGTATTAATTCTCTTAAGTACTGTGTTAAATATAGTTTTAGTTTATAAAAACTGTTAAAATAGAAACTATGTTAGCAGAGTTGTTTTAAGAAAGGAATGAGGCACTCACACCCGATAGCAGCCACAGGACACCTAAATCTTTCAGAGAAAAAGAATTTATTGCCTTCTTATCAGAAGAAATTAACCTCTTCCCGCCTCGAAGGCGCTGTTGGGATTCGGAGGAAGAAGCTGACAATTACCAGACAGAATCCTGCATTTGAATGGAATTTATGCATCATGTATGAAGTGTATGAATATGCAACAGGCTATTGCTTTTAAGGGTTAATCCTTTGTTAAGGGGGGTCCTTTTTCGGGCTCGTGATGCACAGAAAAAGGTACCCGGACGTCCGTAACTCTTTGCTATTATTGTCTTATATTGTCCTAATTTAGTTTGTCCAAATTGTTATTGCTCTAATTGTGTGTTACTATTCTTTTTAACCATTTTATTATTATTAAACTTTTAAAATTTTAAAAACAGTGATTGGCGTTTTTCACAGCGCTATTTACTGCAAACACACCTTAGTGTGCAAGCTTTAATAGTATATATAGGAAGATATAAATCAAGAGTATTACCCCCAAGAAAGCATAAGTAGAGCTTTTCATTGGCTTTGAGACAACTGGTAACTAAAGCAGAGAAACACCTGACAAAATTCTGAAGACTGTGAGATTATTTTTATACTAGTTAAAATTCAGTTTTTAGATTACTACTTTTTATTAGCTATAAACCCCAAAAAGAATACTTAAAAAAGACCCAAACAAGCAACAACATTAAAAAAAATAAAACCAAAAATTGTTAAGTTGAACACCAAGGAACAAAGAAGATTTGATACTTATTGCCAGAACCACTTCCTACCTGGCATGGTCCTCGGTATGCCAAAGTTTTTCCTTTTTGGTACAAAGTACACAAATTAGTGTATTCCACATTGTCTGTGTCACAAACAGGATCCCGTGTGTGGTCACAATTTAACTGCCTTGGCACACATTCATGCTGGCTGCATTCAAACTTCTCAAAACTGGTCAAGCACACTTGTTTCTTTGGTATGCACCTGCAGAAAGTCATAATAATTTCATGTCATGTCATGGGATTATTTTGGTTTTAATTTTCAAAAATTGAGGGAAAATATTTTCAGTGAAATTTTCTCCAGTGCTTTAGAACTACCTGTGGTTCAGCAGAGCTGAAGGAAATACAAGCAATAGAACACTCTGAATAGCCCTTTCCAGGTCTCATCACAAAACTGGAAGAGTTTCACACCACGTTTACTCAGTGTATGTGAACACAACTGCAGTTTCCACTAACATTTATCTTTTACCAAGTATTTTTCAATGGATTATTGACAAAGGCTTGGATAAACTTCTTACCTACTCCCATACTTCATTTTGTAAATGAATATTTAAGAACAGCTAGGCTAGAGAAAACATGGCAACAGCAAGAAGAAAAAATTGTATTGCAGAGGTCTAGTCTCACCCTTCTCTGAGAAAAGGGTGAAAACAAGACCTACAAGATTATATGGTTTCAATTACAACTATCTAATTCGATTCTAGCTTTGGAGGTTTTGGATATTGTACAGCATCCCACCTAGAGAATGACTGCAAACAAACAGAAAAATCTCATATTTACACCTTCTTGGCATCCATTCCTCTGCAGCCTTCACAGACAAGTATAGACAGACAACCAGCACAATTTCTTTCTCCTTTGTATTAAACATGTACCTTCCATGATCTGAGCTGCAAAGCATTTGGCATAGGCCCTGCAAGGCATCCCTCTGCTAGAGGAATGCCAGCCAATGCAGCCTGCTGAGCAGGCTGATGAAAGCTCTCATGGCTCTCTGGACAACTCCCTCCTTCCATAAATCACAGCAGTGCTGCAATCACTGGATAATGCACAATATGTCCTTATTCTCTCTGAGTGCTGCATTCCCATGCATTACAGACACGCCTTTGATATTAGGGAAGGCTTGGAAATTCTGAGATTTTAACACTTCAGAAGTGCAGTGTAAGATCCTAAACACATTTCAAGTGCATCAGGGGCATCTTCAGATGAGCATGTTCACTTTGAGCTACATTATCAAACTGACTGAGAAAAATGTTTTGTGTACAGTCCTTTACTGAAACTACAAGCTGAGGTTCTAAGCATAATGATATTTTGACAAAATGGAAAGCCTCTATGTACTCTGCAAATTTCAAACATAAAAAGTAAAAAATGTATCCACAATGCAGGTTCGAAATTCCAGTTTTGAATGCCATTATGACTGTAACAGCTACAAAACTACAGTGTTTTCTCAGTATTTTTCTGCATCATGGCATTTTAAGTGCAGAAAAAGGAAAAAACCCTAAAATTGTTACAATCAGATTTCATGAAACCACAGTATTACACAACTTATTTTGATGGCTTTCTTTCAAAACAGAAAAATGCACTAATTCAAAGGAGACTGCAATATTGCACAACACTGGGAAAACTGAAGACAGAGACCAATATTGTGAGCCACAGACTTTGATCTCTGTAAGAAAGGTCAGATTTTTTTTTTGCCTGACACTAGTACAAAGCATATTTTTGTTTTAATATATTTGTCTATGCAGATTTTGTTTTTCTTGATATTGAAAAACCAGAGATTGTACAGACATAGTTTTCACAAGTTTTCAGTTTAAGAAAAAAAGGGTGATTGATATTTTCCTACTTTAGAGACAAAAGCACAGATTACTGACTGAATAAGCAAGACTGACTCCAAGTCTTGAATTCAGATGTGGGTCTTCTTTGTAAACTAGTAAAAGAAGGTGTGAAACAAAGTAATAAAATGGCAGTTATTGCCATTTTGACAAAACCTGATTCTCCTACTTTTGAAAATGTATGTGAAGTCTCCTTTATTGCTAAACCAAGATCTGCATAATGAATTTAATTGGCATAGCACTACAAAACTGGAACCAAGAACTGGCAGTTATTACAGTCCAGTATTACTAACTATGATAAATAAAAAGCAGCTACTTCAAACAGTTATTTTTATTGGGAGTAGAATGTTACAATATATATATAACATGTTCAAACAAACAGAAAAATCTCATATTTACACCTTCTTGGCATCCATTCCTCTGCAGCCTTCACAGACAAGTATAGACAGACAACCAGCACAATTTCTTTCTCCTTTGTATTAAACATGTACCTTCCATGATCTGAGCTGCAAAGCATTTGGCATAGGCCCTGCAAGGCATCCCTCTGCTAGAGGAATGCCAGCCAATGCAGCCTGCTGAGCAGGCTGATGAAAGCTCTCATGGCTCTCTGGACAACTCCCTCCTTCCATAAATCACAGCAGTGCTGCAATCACTGGATAATGCACAATATGTCCTTATTCTCTCTGAGTGCTGCATTCCCATGCATTACAGACACGCCTTTGATATTAGGGAAGGCTTGGAAATTCTGAGATTTTAACACTTCAGAAGTGCAGTGTAAGATCCTAAACACATTTCAAGTGCATCAGGGGCATCTTCAGATGAGCATGTTCACTTTGAGCTACATTATCAAACTGACTGAGAAAAATGTTTTGTGTACAGTCCTTTACTGAAACTACAAGCTGAGGTTCTAAGCATAATGATATTTTGACAAAATGGAAAGCCTCTATGTACTCTGCAAATTTCAAACATAAAAAGTAAAAAATGTATCCACAATGCAGGTTCGAAATTCCAGTTTTGAATGCCATTATGACTGTAACAGCTACAAAACTACAGTGTTTTCTCAGTATTTTTCTGCATCATGGCATTTTAAGTGCAGAAAAAGGAAAAAACCCTAAAATTGTTACAATCAGATTTCATGAAACCACAGTATTACACAACTTATTTTGATGGCTTTCTTTCAAAACAGAAAATGCACTAATTCAAAGGAGACTGCAATATTGCACAACACTGGGAAAACTGAAGACAGAGACCAATATTGTGAGCCACAGACTTTGATCTCTGTAAGAAAGGTCAGATTTTTTTTTTTTTTTTGCCTGACACTAGTACAAAGCATATTTTTGTTTTAATATATTTGTCTATGCAGATTTTTTCTTGATATTGAAAAACCAGAGATTGTACAGACATAGTTTTCACAAGTTTTCAGTTTAAGAAAAAAAGGGTGATTGATATTTTCCTACTTTAGAGACAAAAGCACAGATTACTGACTGAATAAGCAAGACTGACTCCAAGTCTTTAATTCAGATGTGGGTCTTCTTTGTAAACTAGTAAAAGAAGGTGTGAAACAAAGTAATAAAATGGCAGTTATTGCCATTTTGACAAAACCTGATTCTCCTACTTTTGAAAATGTATGTGAAGTCTCCTTTATTGCTAAACCAAGATCTGCATAATGAATTTAATTGGCATAGCACTACAAAACTGGAACCAAGAACTGGCAGTTATTACAGTCCAGTATTACTAACTATGATAAATAAAAAGCAGCTACTTCAAACAGTTATTTTTATTGGGAGTAGAATGTTACAATATATATATAACATGTTCAAAGAACACGTAAATCTGCTTTATGAGTGGATGAAGCCAAAGAAAAACTGAAAAACATATTCTGCTTTTACCTTTGATTTTTATTACAAGGGTTTGGGT
The DNA here is from genome assembly GCA_024865655.1 of Emberiza elegans. Taxonomy (NCBI): domain Eukaryota; kingdom Metazoa; phylum Chordata; class Aves; order Passeriformes; family Fringillidae; genus Emberiza; species Emberiza elegans. The sequence continues at coordinate 61,087,788 of JALJVW010000206.1, forward strand.
TGCAAGGATCCTTGGAAATACATGATCCAAACTCAAACTGGTTGTCCTGGAGCCCAACACAGCGAGCTATGCACGCGCTGGGATACGTGCGCCCGTTCTGGCCACAGACTGGGACAAACTGGTCCACACAGTTACAGGGCAGACCTGCAGGAGCAACACAGAACAGGGACTGGGTGCACACTCATTTTCACGACACAAGATACAAAAGGAATCACTGAGGCATCTCTGCCGTCAGCCCCTTTCTCCCACCTGTCATTTAGCAATGCTGGAGCACAAGCAGCAGGAAGGGAAGTTTGTGTCCTGCCCCTTTGCTCATTCTACTCTGCTTTCTCCATTTTTCCCCTTAACTCCTTATCTTTCATCCCTAGCACACTCTGTCTCTACTTATTTTTAGGTATTACTTGAGGTTTTATTTCTCAGTATTGATTTTTTTTTCCTGCAGTGCAGGTTGGACGTGAGAAAAAAAATAGTTAAAAAAACATAGTAATAACAAATTATCGGGTGCTTTCCATTAATACTGCAGAAAGAATTTAGTTGATAATTCCTGCTCTAAAAATACTCAACTTGGAATTTTCATGGTTTGGAAAGTTACCTGTAAACTTCCGACGTTCATCATCTGAGCTGTGCTCAGTTAGACACTGACGTGTGGAACAAATCAAGTTTCCAGCAAAACAGGAACAGACATTGCAATCTATATTAAAGGACGTTCCATGGCCTTCAAATAAATTAAATAAATACATACAATTAATGCAAATACACCCGAAGACTACATATTCATATGCACTACATAGATTCTACATTTTCTCATTAATTGTTTCTGTAATTTCCCTTTTCAGTATATTTTCCCACTGAAATTTCCATCTTTTTTTTTTAATCGATTTCAAGTTTTGCTTTATTCACTTACAGAAAAAGTCTGTCCACATGTGGTTTTGATTAATTAGTTAACCACAGAAGCAAGCACTTAGTCCTTTCAAAGCCTGTATAAATAAGGTTTTCTGTTTGTTTTGGTTTTTTTTGGTTTTTTTTAAGAACAATAAATTGTGGCTAGCAAGTTTCATGTTTTCTTAAAGGTAAAGCTTTTGTGAAGACACATTCTTCTAAGTTAAATTTACATATACCTCCTAAACTTTTAGTCTTACACATAAAGCACAACTTGTATGTGTTTGCCAAGAGGTAAAAGTGCCAATGCTTCATTCCAGCCTTCACTGAATTGGAATGTATTTTATAAGTCAGTAACATTTTAACACCTGAATCTAAGAATCAAATTGCAAACTTAGGGGATTTTTCTTCAATTTAGCAACTCCAGTTTGGTTTTCTGAACTGCCCATATGACTGCCCTTCCCTGTAATGTGTTTTGTATCAAATCAATTCATGTTGATGACAGACTCTGATCTATCCATGACCAAGCTGGTTATCAAAGACTACCAACAAGTACACAGCTCTTGAGGAAAACAATACTAATTACCTTACAGAATAAGGTAATTCATCTCTTTTCAAAGGGTTGAGATTGAGAATTAGAATTTTTAAGAAAATATTACACAGGCACAAAGGAAACCCCTCAGCACTGGAGCAATTCAGAATAGGTGCTCAGTGACAAATGAGGGCAGAACAAGAGGGGGTGGGAGAGAAAACCTCTGTAGCACAAAAAGCTCTCTTTACACCACAGTACTACTCAAAGGAGCAAAGAATTTGCCAGCAGGGAAGAAAAGCTTAGAAGGTAATGCCAAACACAGGATCTCAGGTGATTCTTCAGAGTACCAGACTTAGGATCCACTTGAAAACTGTGCAGGGCTATTGTCTTTCACTATCAAAGAGTGCACACAGCAACCTGTCCTCATCACTAATCATTTCATTGGCTGGAGTCAACTCACAACACAGAAAACCCCAGCATCATTCAAAACATTCAGAGTTGTTTTCTTTATAGAGAATGGTTTTAAAAAACACAGTGCAGATGTTATGTCTAAACCCTGCCTTTTTATGACTGACATATAAACCAATGAAATATAGTTACTGCAAAATATTTACATGGTGACCATAAACTTTTAATTCTTTGCTTTCAATGCATCATCTAACAAATTTGGAACCTAGTAATTTTTATTTTTTATTACATAATACCTAGAATCTTAATCATCACAAACACTTCATAAGTCACTATGACAAAAGAGGAAGCTGTCTGGTTCTGGGGTTGTGGTAGCTTGTTTTTAAATGGACAGCACTTACTGAATACCTACAGCTACACATATTATGGTTCCCAGAACAAGTGAGAGCTGTACACTGTGCAACCATAAAATACAAATACAGTATCCAACATCTTTGTGATTATTTTCAAAAATAATCTGAAAAACTGCAAGTTCCCTTGGATAGAATGGTTCATAAAAAGTTACAGTCATAATTTAAAAACTGCATTTGTTAAGAAATGTATCTTAAATGTATCCACTTTCACAAGACATTTTCTACAACTGCCCATCAAATACATTGTTAATGTTAAGATGTTTTCATTGTTCTGTTTCCATAAAGGAATAGTGCCAACTGAAAAAAAAATAAAATCCAAAACCCAAAAGAAAAGTTTTAAGTGTGTTTGGCTGCCTTTTATCTTCTTTGGACAAACAACAACAAAAAAGTCTGCCTGCAGTATTCCAGGGAATGAAATGGGGGATTCCAAAATCCCCCATTCCATTCCCTGGAATACTGCATGCAGACTTTCCTGAGTGATGAAAATAATATCCCAATTTCCTGCTCTTTCATGATTTAGGGTTTGGTTCCCAATCTGAAAATTATGTTTGTGACAAATGAAACTACAGCAAGTGACTTGCTTCTTAAGTTTTACTTAGTGTGAAAATAACTCATATAACGGTAAAAAAGAAACCTCAGTTATTTTGGACTCATGAAATATTTTTACCTTGCTTTAGCTCTGCTTGGACAACAGTCTGACAGTATTTTAAAAGGGCTGATTTACAGACACTAAGCAATGTGCAGGGCTGAGATTTGTAACTGTTCACTAGCAGAATATCTCTTGCTTGCTGATTCAAAGACACCAAATTCAGACAGGTCACAGCTCAGCACAGACTCCACTTTATATTCAAGACCTTTCTTAAGTTTTCCCCTACCTTAGTAGAAGCTCTTTTTTTTGTTTTCTTTTCCCAAGATTATAATGCCAGTTTGCATGACAAAAGCACCCATTTAAAGGTCTCAAGCAAAGAGTAAATCTGAAAATAAATCAATATAATCTTCTAAGAAGCATCACCTGTCACATCTCCTTGAACTCCTTTGACAGTCAGATTAGGTAGAACCCAATAAATCCTTGTTACCTGTGCCAATTTAAACTCTAAACAGGGAGCAGCCATGGTGAGGAAGATTTTAGAAAACCACAGTGTTCAATACACCTTCATCATCATCATGTATTTGCTTACACCTTTATTTTTAGGCATATATTAGCCCCATGGATAAATATCTTAAACTATAATTCTTATTTAATATTGAGATTGTGCAAAACTTATTAGAGGCTGTTTAGTAGAAGAGCCAAAGAAAAGGAAATGAATCAAGATGATGAAGGAGATGAATTAAGATAAATCAAGGAGGAAGATGTGTGGGAAAGCAAAGGGAAGAGGGGAAAAGGAAATGGTTCAATGTAGGCCGTTATCTGGACAGTATGCGCTTCTCACTGAACCCTACACTTGATCACCACAACCTATCCTTTATTTTTAACTAATCCTATTTTTACACTTTTAAAATGTGTGCTTCCTACTCTGAATATGTATGAGTACTAACAAACTTTAGGTGAATGAATCAGCAAGTAGGGAAACAGGTTTTTGTGCCAACCACTAGAGAGGAAACACAAACCTTGGGAATTCATGGGTCCAGATACCACAAGCCACTGGAAGGAAGAAAAAAGCCCCCAACAAATCCATAACAATCCCTCACCAATCATTTGGAGCAGGTAAAGACACCATCCCATGCTAAAAAGAAATGGTGCACTGAAAACACCCTTCACACAAGACTGTGATTGAGACAGGCACAGCTCAGTACTGTTTTCAACAAAGGAACCCTCCAGCATATGTAAGACTTAACCCAGTACAAAATACAGGGATGCAATCATCAGCTTCTGTATTTTCTGATAAACTCTGAATTCAGATCCTCTGTGTCTTCTCACGTAGCTCAACATTCCTTAGGTAAGGAGCAGGTGCTGGATGCATCACTGCTCTGTTACTTACTTTTCCTTTGTCCTCCAACAATGCATGATTTCTGGAGGTCAACACAATGCATTTCCATACAGTTCTCCAGCAAGCCACTGTGTCCACAGGTACAAATCTTGTAGCAGCCAACATCACCAGCTGAGGATGGAACTTGGATGAGCGTACCTTGTCGGACAATAAAATCTGAGGCTTCTCCCAGCTTGCAGCCTGCATGCAAGGAAAAATTTTAGCTCATAAATGGTAAACATGTGGGCAAGTGCCACTACTGAAATGAATTACTACACTGACTTGCAAAAAACATAAAGTGTTCTTGAGCAGCCTTACTCTTGCCCTTACATTCACCCATTTCCTCAAGGCAACAAGCAGCAAAAATAGAAGATAGTTGCTTGAGACAAAGTTGTGAAGTACCATGTTACTTTTGAGAAACAGACTTGAAATTACAGTAATTCTCATGCATTTTAATTTTCCAGCTCTGTACTAGTGTGAAACATGTTATGTGACAAATACTACACATGCTTCGCCCTCTCCAATACAGAATTTAAGGGTCTCACAAACAAAGCCCAGTCATTTGTCTTCTCTCACATATTTTATTGTGCCTTTCTTCTCTACTTGTTGCTCTTAAGTGAACACTAAAAGATTTTTATAAGACATGTGAGGAAGGGAGAAAGGGAGAAAAAGTAGATTTAAAAAAGAAAGACTGGAAAAAAAAAAAAAAATTTTAAAAATTGCAAGGAAAAATAATAAAATAAATAGATTGAAATAACCCTACAAGGGGTGAACTGCAACAAACCCCCTAAAACTTTCAGCCAATAAAAAGACTGAATTAAAACATACAAGTCACTTTCTGACCTTCAGAGGAAGCAAATTGTCTCTTTGAAAGCTCTGTATTCAGAGCTTGTTTTCAGATGACTTTTGCAGCAAGTGAAGACAATACAACCTCTATAGTAATAAGGCTCAGCTTTCCAGAAAAACAAAAATATTTGTAAGGGTCATAGAAGCATAACCAAAACAATGGCCCTAGGCTCACACAAATAATGAGCTGAAGTCTGTCCTCACTTTTAAAAGAGCTCAAGTAGAGCAGATATGAGTGAAGCAAATTCCAGCTTTCCTTTTTAATTAGGAACCACTAGGGAAACTGCTGATCAGCTACAGAACTGCTGGAAGAAAAGAGGCTCAGGGAACTGATGTAAGACAGCTATGGCAATGTTTTCCATCATGTCCTCTAGAAAGGCTGCTCCATACAACTCAGTGTAAAAATCAGCGTTGCTCTCACTTGCTCAGTCACACACATGTTCAAGTGGTCACCAAAGGCACACTTTCTGCTCTGCTTCAAGAACCACAGCTGACCCCTCATGTCACTGAATGACACCTGCTGCTTTAAAGGAAAGGGGAAAACTGTGGCAAGCACTACCAGTGCCTAGGGCAGGACAATGAAGGGGTTGTAGAAGTTGGACATTGTAGAGTCTCACACTTCCTTTTTGTAGGTTTGATCTTTGTTACTGACACCACCCAACCCTGCCATTTCAAAGTTAGGGTTATGAAAACTTAATTCTTCATGAGGCCCTCTCCCCAGTCAGCTCACATTTACACATGGTGCTGAGGTTAGACAACACCAGTGTTCTAAACCATCAGTTCCCAAATAACTATAAGTGTCTTTCTGCTGAGGTGCAACCACATTAAAAGTGTCACTGAAGGGAGCAGAAGCAGAAACGCTGTCAGCTACATGTCCAGACATCTTTGGTGGGAAGGGCTGGGTGCTGGGTCAGTGGGAGGGGAGCTGTGGCACTGTGCACCTCTTGGTTCCTGTGGGTTGTATTCCTCTCTTTTTGTTATCTCCCTTTTCATCAGCAGCACCATCACAATTATTATTATTAACTTTATTTCAGTGACTAAACTGTTCCTGCCCAGGCTGGAGGGGGAGTCAGAGAGCAGTGTGTGGTACTCAGGTGCCAGCTGGGTTGAACCATGGCACAGCAGTGCACTTCAAAACCTTCAACAACACTACAATAACACCTTTACCTGCAAAATTTAGTAAAGAGAAGCCTAAAAAACGTACCTGGCACACACAAATATGGAAGACACAGCTCTCCAGACTGACATCCTTTTCTATTTACTTCACACAGCTGATTAGCTGCACATGGATTTGGATTACATGGATGTGTGACATCTTCCACAACGTTACCTAAAGAACTTGGGCCTGAAAATAGAATACACATCATCTACCACTGATTTGAATGAGGTTTATGTTTCTTCAGCAAAGCATGGCATTTCGTACATCCAGTAAAATAATATTTTTGACAATTCTGTGAAATTTTCAAATTTTAATTATAAATGTAGAAGCATGATATGACCAGACAGTTAACTTATTTCAATAGTTTAATCCTCATTCCTGGAAATAATGACCCAGATGAACCTCCACATGCAAAATACATTTCCTTTATCTTGTCTGCCCAATAATTTTCTTGTCACATATGCCCAATACAAGAAGGAATACAAGCAATGAACTATGGCAATTTGAAAATTCAAAATTTCTCTAATACACTAAATAAAATGCCTCAAATTCAATCAAATTTTCTTTAAAATAAATAATGAAGATTATTAAAACTAATGACAAGCATTCAAAGTATCCTGGTTTCTAATTTTGCTGCATAGGTATGTTAGTACTTACTCAGGTAAGTATCCAAGGGTATACAGTTCTCCAAGTCGTCGGTTGGAGATAAGAGCTCACAAATACTCTCAGCTGACTGGCCTTCAGGGAATTTATTATGATCTCCACACTTCTTCAATATTTCCACACAGTCTGATCTACAGATAAATAAATACACAGAACTTCATGAAGACTACTTGAAGAAAAAAGGGCTTATATGAAAAAGATTTCTTTCTATGTTATTCCCTTCCCTGAATCCACAACTTTCCCAGTATGCCTCACAGCAGAGTGTTTATATATATATGTATATGCTACATTTTACATAGGAGGAAGGAACAAATTTGTGACACAAAGACAGAAACTACTGCTTGTACTACTCCTTTTTGACTTTGGGCTTGGTGATCTTCATTATCTATGGCATCATATGCATGTATCTTCCAAGACCAAGCACTTCCTTTATTTACTAATTTCTAATATGGGTTGAACTCTATCTCACTACCTGCATTATTAACTGCTCTTTTTTCTACTCAATCACCTACATTCAAAATTTATTACAACAAAAAAAAAACAACTTTTTTTTCCAGATCTTTCTGTCAGCTGAAAGTCATCAGTTTATCCCAAAACCAAAAAAGAGGAAAGGTTTAAGACCCCACAGAAAGCCAAAAAAAACTTCAATACATCTGTTTTTTCTTTCTTTCTTTTACAATGCAAGCATATACAACCATCTCATTAGCAGGCAAATATCTTAGTTTACAGTGATGGAGATTCAAGCAATGGCAACCATGCAATTTCATTTTCCGTCCATGTTTACCTTGCCATGTTCTCCTAACATAGCAAACACAGTCCTACAGCTTTTTAGTTTTCATTAAAATCCTTAGTAAAACCTCTAAAATGGTTTTTGTTTTCCCCATGGTACTTACTTGCAGATAATACTTCCTCTAGATTTGCTGTGACAAGGTTTAATCTGCAGGGAGCAGGCAATTGCCTTCCACATTTCTGGTTGGCATTTTTTAATATCAAGCACAGGAATATTTATGAAAGGCATCTTAATACTCCCTTTTTCCCATAGCTTCATGTCATTCATGGCTCCCTGGTCTGACTGAGTATTGCAGCTTCTAAATAGTTCTGTTGGTCTTAAAAGGAGAAGGTAAGACACAACATGTATAAAAGAAAAAAAGCATCACACATTTTCCCTTTCCATCATAAGAACTCTACATCCTTCATATGGCTTGCTTTTTGTGGTATACAAGCAATTAATCCCTCCCACAGTTAAGCAAGATCAGAATAAATTTGAAATCTGTCTTTAAGGAAGACAAGGTCTTTAAGATTCAAGGCTGAAACTCCCTTCTCACCTCTATCTCTCATATCAAATATCACTTTAATATTTCTCACCTGAAGTCTACCTAAGAGCAAATATCTTAGCCCAAATATCTCTGTAAATGTTTCTTGGTGAATCACTAATGCAAGTTGATTTATGATTTATATTTAGCCAGGCTTAGGATTCTCCTATTAATACTCACACCACTACATACTATTAAAAAAAAAAAAGCCAGAGATCTCTAATAGCTAAGAAAATTTAGATTTTTTTAAAACTCTAACTGTAACCTGGCAATTACTTTCAGACACCACTTTTAAATAATTTTGTCCTACAGAGTACAAACCCACAGAAACATCTCTGCAAAAAAGGAATTTTGAAGGTGAGTAACATGTAAATTTAACAAACACTTTAAGCTTATTTATAATACACAACATTCCAGTAACCATGACTTACTTGTCTATGCAGTAAGGCAGAGGAATACATATAGGTAATACACTGTGAAATTTTACAAGTTCACGGGTTGACTTTTATTCTTGTAAGTTTTGTTACATGTGTTGCTAAATACATTTCCAAAAAGTTCATTCTAAAGAAAGACTATTTATTTTCAAATAAACTAAAGCCATATTTGCAGAAAGCAAGCTACATACAATCTCAAAACAAGCCGTAAAAACATTTAATTTTATTTTTGAAATCAAAGCATAGGAATTCCTTTATAAAACATTCAGTGTCTCTCTCCTACCTGTTATTAAAATTAGTGCAGTAAGTAAGATTTCTACAGCCCAGCTGACAAGGTTCTCGTACATCTGCTAAACAGGTCAACATGGAAACTTCAACTGCATTATACTCACAAAAGCGATCAAATTCTTGCCAGCTCTGAGAATTGCCCCAGCTCGTGCTATAAAGTTTAGTGCAGAGCTCTCTGAAAACAAAAAACAAATAGAGATGAAGAAAATAAAATTAAAAGAACAACATCCATTCAGATATAGCCCATCACTTCTTTGCTCCATCACTCTGCCTCCGCTCACCACAGAGGATTGTGCTAGAGCCCACAAAGTCTCCAAGGGCACCCAAATGTAGTGCTCAAAGCAAATAACCCATTTTGCTCAAGCATGTCAGCACATCTTTAAGCTAGTAAGACTGAAAGACTTCAGGATATAGAACTGCAACATTCAATAAAAATGTAACAACTGGAAACCTGAGCTTACAACTTTGAGATGAAAACTAACCCTGCTGATTTTACTTTGGTAATAAATCCAAGTTGACATCACAATGAACAACTTCTAATTCCATCCTTCACCTTTGAATCACACTTTCTCCTCCCACAGAAATTACTGTCAAGCAAAATACATTCCTTCTTTTGCCCCAATGTTTGAAACAAGGATACCGTTTGCTGCTTCTTTTGAGATGTTTCCTGGTGTCAGCAATACCCAGCTCTCATTGTTCATGGCAACGTCCTACAAACTACAAAAGTTTCCACCCCAAGATACAGAACTTCACTGTATTATTAGATCTCCTGCCTATCAAAAACTTGATAGAAGGATCCATTTTAGAACTCATTGTCAAAGCAAGGAACTAAGAGATACTTTATTAACTATCCTACACTACAATGTTCTAAGAAACAATGTAACTCCAGGCCTCTACTACTAAACCCGTTAGACATCCTGCTGCATTCATGAGATGTTACTGGAAACTTTGGTATAAAAGGAAGTAGCAGCTCAAAAATGTTTGCCAGTTATTCAGACACACTGATGCATTTAAAATGCAATCACCATCTATTTTTAAAGTGGACAGAAAACCACTCTAGACTAAAAATGCCTCAATAATTTGCAAGCATGCAACAATTTGCTGAAAACCTTTGTTTTTGTAAATGTCAGAATAGTTAGTTCCCTTATTTAATTACTAAATTACCTAAGTTATTTTCACCGACAAAAACCAGAAGAGCTTCTAGAAAGGAATACTGCCAAGGTTTTAACATGCAGCAAGCAGGCACTTGAGAGTTTGTGGAGCTGATTGTCCTTTTGTCTCTCTTTAGCATCTCATTAAGACCTCTTAACCAGAAGCTGCAATGTTGGCTATTATGACCACAAGTATGGTACAAGTTTCATTAACTTATTGTGTCTGCTATAATAAGCTAGTGCCAAATGTAAGAAAAGGTTGACTCCTCTTATAAAACAGTATGTTTATACATTACTCAACAGATTACTATCTGGTAACCTGAACCTGCATTTTTTCTAAGAATTCCAGAACTTCCTATTTGATGTACACAGCAAGATTCAGGCAAAGGCCATAAACAAGACAAACTCCTAAGCAATTTCACAACTGGAAACGAGGCTAGAGAGACACTGACCTACATGTGGAAGAATTTGCTTTAGAACAGCAATGGAGCTTAGCTCCATCAAGGCCAGTTGAAGGTGGGGGGTGCACAGTGACTCCGGGGTGAACAGATCTTGAACTCTCAAGAAAACATTGCCAAAGCGGGTCCTGAGGGAGAGGCATGGTTTTACAGCCTTCTATAAGTCCATCAACAATTTCAAGCTCCGTTTTCATTGACATTAGAATCCTTTTACAAGCAGTCTGACACGCATAGTCTTCTGCTCTATCACAGCAATACAAACCTGTTAACAAAATAGTTAACAGTCAAGCACAAAACAACATTAAAGATGCACAATGTAACAGCCCTGAGAAATAAAAGTGCTGTAAGGTGCCTTCTCCTCCTCCAAAGAATCTCAAGTAATATTGCTTCTCCTAAACAGAATCAACTCTGGGAAAAAACTACAAAGCCAACATGCAAAAATGAAAAGTAAATAAAAATTATTAATGCACCTAACCAAAAACTATCATAATATAAATTAATATAATGATTGCACTTAAACCCAAAAGTTATCATCATATAAATTCATACAATGATAGTAATACAATTCATACAATAGACTTCTACAATAACACATTTTATATAAAATATACAAGAAGTACATTTTCAGTATCTTCTATAACCTTCTTTCAGTAAAGTAGGATTACGTTGTACTTACTGTCTGTAGGGTTTCTCATTGGATATGACTGTGTGTAGTTATTCACGCAGTGTATAAGCTGAGGGCTGATAGATGCACAGTAATTTTCAACTGCTTTAATTTGGGATGGACCAGGAGAGGAGTCTGTCCGAAAAATTGCTTGGCAATATTCCCGGCAGTTCGTGTGGTGACCTGCGTAACTGCAACAGACTGACCCCACTGGGAAGGCAAACAGACAAACAACAGAAAATCTATGGGTTCCTATGCAGGGAAATGAAGAGATGAGCAAGTCTGACACACAAGGATGCTCAAGGAAATGAAAGGAAAAAAGAAAAAAGAACAAATTCTATGCTCTATTGAAAAAACTCTGTCTACAGAATGACTGGAAATATCTGTAACTAGCCAAACTACATTTGTTTGTCTGGCAGGAGAAAAAAGTCAGTATTAAAGCTGCCTTGAACTCAAGCTCAAGACATGAGCAAGCCAGCTGAATTTCATTTTCAGCTGTTTTGTTCTTATTTTAGGTAACCAGACATGTCCAATAATTGAATTATCAGAGAAATGCTACTAATAAAGAAACAAATATGAGAGTAGTATAATTCAAAAAACCCAGACAGATGGTAATGGTGATTCACCCATTTTTGCTATTTTGTTAAATACATATAGTAGTTCTTGACAACAGCTTCTACTGGAATTAATTCTGAGACACCGATTTAATTTTATATAAATACATATCAGGCAATAAAATGCATAGTTCTTCAACATTTCAACTATGCATTTCATTTTGCTACTTAGCACACATCAAATGAACAAGCAGAAGAAAAAGATGACAGAAAAGATAAATACAGATACACAAATTAAAAACGGGTATTAATTATACAAATAGCCAAATTCCTTTATTACTTGGGTAAGACAATTTACTCGTGGCTTTTGCTTATATGGGTCTGAAATCCACAAGTTTGTGTAAATGTTCACCTACATAATCTCTTACAGTTTACAGAAGAAATGAATAATATGAAAGAAAAACAAAAGAAACTATTCATTACATACTTACTTTCATTTCTGTTAATACAACTAAAGAGAGCATTCTGAAATCAAAACAAAAGCAGTGTTACATGCCAGAAAACTTCAAATAAATATTTAAGTATCCAATCATTTGTTATAATGAGCTAATAAACCTTTGGTATTATTTGCTTCAATTAGATTACATTAAAACAAAACCACTATACAAACAGTGAAATCAGGAAATTAAGAGATCAAGGGTCACCAAAGTTCCATGCGTACTCATAATAAAACAGAGAAATATACAAGCAAACAAGTAAATTGGAACACTTTCCTGGACTAACTTAGAAACAGGGTAAACTGCTATAATATGGGGTCCCAAAAGGTTGGGATTTTTTTTTAAGGACAATAATTTTAAAGATTCTATGTTGAAAAAAATTCTGCACAGATGGATGCATGCAAATACTAAGTCTCAACAAAATAACTCCATGACAATGTACCTTAAAAGCTACAGCATGCAACCAATTCTCTCGAACTGCAGTCAAAAGGCACAGCTGGGGGATGTACGTCTCAAATGTCAGAAGAAGGGAAACACACACATCCTGCTTTCTTTCAGAGGTCTCTAATCTGCAGACCATGGAATCATGGAATGGCTTGGGTTGGAAGGAACCTTAAAGCTCATCTAGTCACAACCCACTGCCATGGGCAGGGACATTTTCCACTAGACCAGGCTGCTCAGAGCCCCATCCAACCTGGCCTTGAGCACTTCCAGGGATGGGGCATCCACAGCTTCTCTGGGCAACCTGTGCCATTGCCTCACCACCCTCATCATAAAAAAAAATCTTATTCTTTATATCTAGTTTGAAACTACCCTCTTTTAGTTTACAGTAATTAACCATTGCCCTATCACAACAAGCCCTGCCAAAACATATATTTCCAGCTTTCTTGTAGGCCTGCTTTGGGCACCAGGAAATGCTACAAGGTCTCCCACGATCCCTTTATTCTCCAGACTGAACAACCCCAGGTCTCTCAGCCTGTCTTCATAGGAGACATCCTCCATCTCTCTTTGTGGCTCTCCTCTGGACTCATTCCAACAAGTCCACATCCTTCCCATGCTAAAGATATAGCCCTGGATGTAGCACTTCAGGTGGGTCTCAACAGAGCAGAGTAGAGGGGCATAATCCCCTCCCTCATGACTACTGAACTCTCACCAAAAAAAACCCCAGTCTTCCCCACACTGAATAAGCACATTTCCCGTTAAAAAAATTAGGTACTGCATGTAAGCTCTCTGGAACTCTATGAAAAGATGAAGTCATGAGGTTGAAATTCCAAAATGCAGTTGCTTGTTATCAAAGACTAAAATTATATGATTGTGAGAAAAGAGAAATTTGAATTTAGAAATATATAACCTCTACAACTATCAGAACACCAGATTATAAAACCCGATCAAATACTTGATCAATACAGTGACAAAATATAATCCCCATCTTAATAAAATTCCTGATCTCCATTTCCCCTATCCCTATAATTAAACAAATTCTGTATTTCACACAGAAGAGAGTATCTAGAGAAGAAAACAGAAACACCATCAGACTGATCTCAAATCATGTGGGATTAAAGTCTTGCTTCAAAACAGGAAAGTACCAGATGTGCTACTACCTCTAAGACAAGGAAGAGAGCTCAAAATGCAAACCTAGTTCAAGCCCAGTAGTTCACCATTCTTGATCTATCTTAGTTACTAGTTATTCATTGCATTGCAGAGAAGTGGGTATCCAAATAATCCTGGGGCTATTTTTGTGCAGATCTGTACTGCTGCAAACAGACGAAAATACAAACGTGTCGGGAATTAACATGATTATTTTATTTTTCCTTTTGACTTAGATATTGTTTAGTGTGTAGGAATGTGTTTTTCATTCGTATTTTCTACTTGCTTTCTTCTGAACACAAGATCTTGAACAGGACAGTCCCAATACTGTAATGAGCAGCATCAAATTCCTTCTATTAGCACTCAGAAATTAATTTAAACCTTGGGTAAGCCATGGCAGATGTGGCAACAAAAGGCCCTAAGACAATAAACACACATCTAACTTGAAAGTGTATGTTATTTTTCCACAAACAGCAACTATTTATAATTCTAGTGATCATAAATAAAGCACAGATATATTGGTACACCTCACACAAAGATTAAAAAATCTGCCTTACATAAAATAAAGCCCTAGATTTCATAAAGTAGTAATTCAGACTTTTTTTTTCTATGCCAAAAACATCCCCTACAGTATTTTAGATCTTTTCTCCCAAAAGCATGGATACTGCATTATTTCTCTCAGATTACAACGAATTTGCAGAAACATTCTTCATCCCAGCAGCACGTTTTCATTTGATTAACTTTAGATGTTTCCTTCTTTCCTACAGACAAACCAAATCCTGTTACACATCCATCTGTGCAACACAGATGAGGGACAAGAGAATTAATGGAGAAAGAACACAGAAGTGGGGTCACCATCCTACATCTGTAAAGAACAGATTTATACTGCTGCCTAAACAGGAATAACATTTTTGTAGCATCATATATCCTTCACTGTGGATGCCAGGCAAAGGCTACCAGAAAAGCCCATTTTTGATGTGGCCACCCAGTTTCCTTGGAATCTGCCACATACAACAACACTCTGCCCCTAAACTGACTCTCCTCAGAAGCTGCTGAAATTTGATTTCTCCAGAGCCACCCTGCATGGAGCACTGGAAGGTGGCATATCACTGGCCAGGGGTCTATGTACAAATCACGAACAGGACAGGACTGCTAAGGAACGTGTCTCAAGCTGTTGTATTTTCCAGCATCAGTCTCATTACATGGTTATGACAATGGGAAATGCCAGCAGCTCACAGCCCAGGCAACAGACCAAGAACTTAATGTTACAGCTTACTTTAAAAGTTTTTTGACCAATCACACAAAGCAAAAGCATACTGACAGTAGTTCTATCCAATCACTATAAGCACACGTACCTTTGGTTAAAACAGTGCTTGCTTATTTCGAATAAAAGACCTGCTTGTAAGCCTTAAAACACAATGCACAGAGCTCCATTACTAAGCTTAGAACTTCCTAATATCTTGCCATACTTTTATATGAAGTATATCTTGATATACTTTTCTGTATCTTAGGGAGTTATTCTATCCAAGCGTTAATACACAGACCATTGTTCTATGTGTCCTTACTTTCTACTTATATAATTTTCCTGCTGACAAATCTTATGGCTACCACTTAGCTCTAATCACAGTCCTGCTGTCTCTGAGGCCTGCCTTTTGCAGCTTTCCCAAAACCCTCTGATTTTATGGATTCCCACAGCAGCACACAAACCAACCAGGCAGAATGAACCTTGTAACTTTATTATTTAAGGCACTGGGACAGCAGAGGCTGCTGGAAAGTCTAAAGTCTGTCTGCCATGGTTATACCAAGCACTTGACCATACGGTTAGCACAAACAATACTTAGAATCATACTCTAATGCTGCAATAAACTCAGATAAAAATTGTCATGTTATTTAGAAGTTGAATGATACAAAAAAGTGATTCTAAAGCAGTTAATGAATAATAGTGTCACTTGCCCTGCTCAGAGGACACAAAAGAAAGGAGAATGTTGAGAAGATTATGATATTTACTCATATTCGTCCTCTAAAGGGCTCAAATTGAGACAAAATTATCTTCTCACAGCGATTTCACAAACCAATGCAGGAAATCCTAACCTACTAATAAATCTTCTTTCTGTATTTTGAAAATGCATTTTCACAGACTGCTGAATCACTGTAATAATCCTCACATTTCTGTTAAGAGGAAGTGTTCTGGCTTCCCTTTTCCACCTTGTCCCTGTTCCCAGCTGTATAGTCTTGCATTTACCTTACACCACCACCTTATCATGACCTGATCTTTCTCACTAACCCTTATGGAAAGTCATTTTTCTCATCCCCTAGGATTTAAGTCAGGGATATCAACAGGTATGATACTATGTTAGAACAGAATAGAAGAAGCATTTTTTAGATATCAACTTTTAGAAGGACCTGTCAGATGCCAGAGTAAGGCCAGGAAGGGGAGGGAATGTGTGTGGAAAAATGGCAGTTGAGTAAGGCAGGGGAAGAAATTCAGCTGCACTGAGCTGTTACAGCAACTCACCATATTTCACAAAACTTTGTCTGTAGCCACCACTAGAATGCTAGTTAAGAGTGCTTTGTTTTTTGGGTAGGTCTGGGCAATATTCAGTTTATATGTACGTATATACCCCTCAAACGTGTGAGGGGTATAGCTACATAGATATGAGATAATCTTTAAAAAAATTTCAAAATTAGTGTCTAATCATGTGTTCATAAATAAAGTTGTTAAGAGCATTAGACAATCTGATTTGAATTACAAACTGCAACTTCTTTTCAGAAGACAAAGTTCATATCCATCCATCTCTACTAAATTAGCACTCATACCTAAGATCACCGGCTTTTCTGCCCATGCAAGGTTTGTTTGGAATCTTTGAGTGAACTGGCAATGAAGAAAGACACAGAAAATAAAGCAAAAGGTAAAAGACAGATATAGGTAAGGAAAAACAAAACCAAACCAGCCAATCAACACAGAAACCAAAGGAGGAGAAAAGTATGTTCTCTTTAAAGGAATGACTAAGTCATCAGGATTTGGGAAAACTATGGTACAAAGGCAATACTGTACACACACAGTCTGACACTCCATTTTTAACTTGTGTTGAATACTAAATTAAGCGAACAAGGATGGCAATATCAAAATTTCTAAACCACAAACACAATGATTTGTTTTACTTGTGCACAAGTCCGATCTTTCAGACTTCTCTTTTTTTTAAAGCCAGGTGTTTCCAAGCCTGGTGATTAAAGCCAGTGAGACTACAAGCAGAAGGAGTGGAAAGTGGCAGGCAGACACCAGCACCACAACCACATACACCTTCAAGTAAAGGCTCTCAAAGATTTCTTTTTGGTGTTATGGAAATTGGAAAAGGTGTTGAGGTTTATGCAGCAGAGAACATTTTTCAGTCTTCCCCACCAGACCCCCCCTGAAGGAAGATTTTAGCCAGTACTGCAGGACCTAACTGGTTTCGCTCTTTTTGGAGCTCATCAGCTGCAGGTAACGGCTCAAAACCCAAAAATGCACACACTCCAACACAAACAGAGCAGAACATTTTGCTGAAGGAAGAAGTCCTCTGCATTGCGAGGCATGCTATCACGTTATAAGCACATTATTTCTAAATGGCTGCCTCTTGTGTCTTGAATGAAAAGCAACAGTGAAGCTGTTGTTTCGCAACAGAAATTAGGAGTATTTTGCAAAAAACCCACAAAAAAAGTATTTTCCTCCCTAAAAATTATCATGGTATCTATATTCTACTAACTTTGGCAGAAAAATAACTTCAGTACTATTGTCTTGGGCAACCTAACCATGACAAATATTTGAATCTAGATCCTACCCAATTAAGGCCATCTTAATTTATAAATATTACCTACCGTTAACAAATACAATAGTAAAATGCTTAACTCTGTGCAGTTAAGCACAGAAAAGAAACCCTCTTGATCTCTCCTTGACTTCATTTAATCTTGCAATTTCTTGAGAGAAGATACGAGTCGGAAGGTAACAACATACTAAGGTTTAGTGGAATCAGCTGAAGTGTCAAATGATGGTGAACATCTGTTAAAAACTTTAAAAACTTGCAGTAATAACAAGTAAGGTCAAGATTTTCCTCTATTATGTAAACCAGTAAAGAATTGAAAACACTTGCACAGTGAGGTAGCATAAAATTTACTGGAACTCAAATTTTGGAAAGATCATTGAGTGTTCTATCAACCTTCTTTGAACAGCAGAGAATAGAGACAAAAAGCACCACTTGATGACAATAACATCATCTACGATGTGTAGCGCATGGTCAGAGTCCATCCTGAATTCATTAAGCTGTACTTCCAGAGGCCACACACAGTCCTGTGCCTTAAGAGTTCATTAAAGCCGTTTAGGAACCTTTAGCTAAACAATGTCCTAAACAGTTCCTTGAGTTATTATCTGTTGTCTCAGAATAATCCACACAAACAATTAGATAAGAGCTAAAAACTGATGACTGCATTTTTCAACAGGGGTAATTAATAGTCAGAATTCACTAAAATCTCAACAAAAAGCAGGATCATATGACCCTAGAAGGAAAAAACAAATCCATACCATAGCAGAGTGAATACTTTTCTGAATCCCCATTACAGCACTTGAAGCTGCAGGCACTGCATTTTAAGTTTCTGTGTTTAAAAGTTACGAAGTGAGATTAGGCTAGAGTGCTCAAATCTGTGATAGCAAAACTACCTTTACATCATCCAGGAACACCAACTGTTCACTACTGTGCATCAGAAGTAGTTTTAAGAGCATAGGCTAAATAGGTGGTGACATTTTCAGTTGCATTTCAACTGCTTGGGAAATGTTAATAGTGCTCAGCTGCAGTAAAGCTCTCACAGTGGCAATTAACTAGAGAAGTTTATATGTCTTATTTGGAGCACATGAAGTAAAAACTGGAGTTCTTAATATTCAGAGAGGTGATCTCACAATATGCAGTGCACAGACTCAAGAGCTGCAATCTAATGGAAACTTCAGTGCTACTCTTTCCATGCACAGAAGAAAGAAAAGGGATCTTAAACACAGTAATAAAGCCTTTACAGATTATTTTAAGATTATTGAACTATTTTAAACTGCTCCTCCAAGCATGTATTCCATGTGGTCTTTTAAAAAATGAACCCTCACTTGACATAAAAGTTTTAAAAATTCAAAAATCAGAAAATCCTACATAAAATCCATACCATCTCCACTTCTTTCTTCTTCTTCCTTTGACTATTACCTACCTTCTTTTTAGAGGAAGATGAACAGGATAGCAGAAAGCTGGAAGAAGTAGTGAAAGATAAAAGAATTGAGGTGCACAGAACTAGAGGAAAAATAAAGATGACAAAAGGAGTATCTAAAAAGCAGAAGATGGAAAAAACAACTATTAAAATAAAACTTTCAGAAGAAGGCAAATAAAATACCTTTTGGTAACACTCAAAAATACTGGGCAAGTTGTGCAAAATTTATTCATTTCTGTATGTAGTGCTACTTGAAAATAAAAATTGTTACAGGACATGCCATCTCCAAAGAACTGATAAAAAATGAATACCTTATTCCAACAAAATACTTTTCTAAAATGTGTAAAATCTCCACATTAAAACAAACATAAATATTTACAGTAAAAATAATGCAGAAATATATGATCAGCAGAAAAAGCATCTTTGATTAATCTTGTGAAAGGCTGGCACATCAATGCTGAAGCGATTCTGCTACTACATGACCTGAGTCTCCACTTAGTGACACCTGCACGGTTTCGCTTTTTTCACTGCTCTGAACCCTCTGCCCTACCCCTGAAGATTTACCTCCTTCTTCACCCTCATTAACTTAGTGGGAGGCTGAAGGGTAAATCACAAAGTTGCCTCCCTAATCTCAAAAGATTACAGAAGTGTACTATGCACAGTTCAGACTATTCTAAGCAGCTTGTGAAAATTCTCTGGGGAATCCTTATGTGGGTAAGCTAAGTAAGTTAAGAAGACTGGTAAGCTATGAGAGTGTTAACAAAATAGGGAATTATATTTTACATCCTTAATTCATATCGTTTTTACATTTACATCATGTACTTTATTAAATGCCTCAGCAACAGACCTGAGAGCTGATTACCAAGCACTATGATCCATACCACAAACTACTTTTCTAATTGGATCCTCATTTTTACCAAAGTATGAATTCTTAAATGCAAAACCAAACACAGTATGTATGACATGGTATTTATGTGATTCATGTCTTATTGTGACCTCATGTCATCTCTTTCAGTTTGAAGTAGCCATTCCTTCCCCAGTTCAGTGCTTCCCCAGCCCTCCACAGAATGCAAAGTACAGTACAGGACACAGAAGCTACTCACACGCTACAGAGGGAGCAGGACTCATACACCAGAGCGGCAAGAACAGTGTTTGTTTTTTTTTTAAAAGAGAAATAATGTCAGGTGTGGGAAACTGCAGGTTCCCTCCAAAAGTTGTATTTGCAATCTTCAATCTTAGGCATAAGTTCCTTGAATTTAATTCAACCAATGAGCCTCCTAAGAGTATTTTAAGTATTATTTTCCATGAGCACCTGTAAGCCTGTATACATATGAAAAATCATTGTCATACAAAATTCTATCATAACTGAAGATCTAGCACATCAGATACTTAATTTCTGTCCCTGACACTATTTGTATCTACTACACCTAGTCCTCATTAAAAAAGTTCTTTCCTTCTTCCCTAATCAGAGGATCAATACCTTCTACTACGATTTTTCTCCCTCTCCTTCCCTTTCAGTCTTGCACAGATAGCAAGAATTAAGGTTTTCTGTACAATAACACCAAGATCACTCCTGATTAAGAGTGAGAAGCCCGGTTTTCAAAATTCCAGATAAAAACTAGAAAAGTAAATAAGATTACTATAACCATAAAGTCATTCTTTATTCTCTTACCTTTCCTCTCTCGTTCTCCTTCAACCCATACTGGCCAACCTCCTATAGTAATGCAGAAATCCAGAAAAAAGAAGGAAACAGACCAGCATAATAGAGGAGAAGCTTGCAGATGTTGACAGTATAGCATATTACAGCATGAAAGGAGACAGAACTACTTAAAATGAAAATGCATTTTTAAGAGAACAACCCACACTAACTTCCACAGTAAAGAGTCTAGGAAAATACTCTGTAGATTGTTTAGGTAAAAGAACAAATGGGAAAATAAATTTCAAAAAAGCAATTCAATACTTCCTGGAAAAAAACAAGAAAACTGCTCCACTTCTGCCCAAATCAAAAGAATGGAAAATTGTCTGATATCCCAAACTGTTGATTATGAGCAGAACTGATGCACAACTACCTAACCTAGGGCTGAAGGAAATTTGATGAAAGGGGGTGGGAGGAATCTGGCTTTTAATTAAGATGAGTATCAAAAGAAAAGCAGTCCTTGCAGAATAGCATTTCCACACACTCTGTGAAAAAGAACATAGGTAAAGGCAGATTTCTGAAGATATCCTGATGATTAATTTTATGAGCAGAACAGTAAAAATAACTGCAAGCATCAACAGTTTCACTGATGTTACAAAAAATTATATGCTTGAAATTATTTATATTCAGATAGGATACTTAAGGCTGTTCTTTCTTGAGTTTATTTCATTAGGTCACATTTAAGCTGACTCTCACTGTCAAAGCTGAAAGGTTTCTGACAGATTGAATGATCACAACAAATGCTGACTTTGATCAAAACTCTGATGAAATAAACTTTTTGGGAATCCAATTTGACGGTTGCAACTTTTTCATTTAAATTAAGGTATATGCAAGACTAAAAAATCCAAAGCTTTTTTACAGATTGTGATTATACTTTTCTAAAAACTGTAGAGAGATAATTTACATTCATATGAAAATGAGCACATACAGAAACACAGCTCTAAAAAGACTGAACTGTCCCTCTTCTACAGGATGTTTTCACAATCATTTTATGATTGATATAAAAGTTGATGTTTTTTCAGATATATTCAGACACATAAAAACATACCTCATATTCCTTCCTGCAGACCTTTAAAACATCATTTTTTGTGGAAGCCTGAAAGATAATTTCTTCATTTGTAATAGAAAATGATTAAATCATGTTGCAAAATAAAGACTGTTCTACTTTTAAATTCACTGCAATAACAATGGATTAATCATCTATTAAAATGTTATTTTAAGAACCTAAAGAATCCATGTAAAGCTTTAAGAAAAAAAATCAGACACCATGACTTGTTAATATGACATTTAATGAAAACCCAAACCGTCATATTTCTGCACCAAGTTAGTTGAAAGCACACAAAGCAAATTAGGTTTTGTGAAAGGTTTGCCAGATTGCAGAATACAGGAAGCATTTAAGAAATGGAAGAACTTGAGCATAAAGATCTCCCCATTTTCTCTGCTGATTTATCACTTGTGTGTCACTTTCAACTCTCCTCTCTCATGTATGTTCATTTCTATGGTTCCTATTGTCAAACTGAGTAGCAGAAATTCTCCTTGCAAAATACAGATCCCTTTCTTCTATACAAAATATTGTGCTCCTTTTTCATATGACAGATATTCCAAACTATAATAACTACTACCATGTTACTTCCCACTCCAGTAATTTAAAACACTTGGGTAAAGTCTGTCCTTGGACCTATTATATCATTACCTTCAAAATTACTCCAAAATCCTCTCAAGTTTCAAGGATCAAAATTAAAATCCAAATATTTATCATTATCCCTAATATTTGGCAGGTATTTAGATTTTAGTATAAATAAAAAAAAAAGAAACATTTTAATCAAAGTACGAAATATAGCTAAGATTCTGAAACAACAGTCTGCAATCAAACAACACAACATCTGATTTAGAGAATAATGAGAAATGATGTAACAATCATAAGATTAAATTAATAGAATTTAATAAGACTGGAATAAACAGTCTTTATCAGGTCTGGAGACACTTAAGCATTAGGACATATTTGAAAAAATGGCTTAAAAATGCATTTGAGAATAAACACACATCTTCTTTTCTGAAGATCAAAAGTATCCAGCTTGTTTACTCACTCCTCATCTCTCTCCCACACTACTCTGTACTCACTGCTCATCTCTTGCCACATAGCTTAAACCCTGTGCTTTTGGGTGAAAGTAGAATTTTTTTCTTATGACAGCAGTCTGCAGTAGGCTGCTTGGTCAAGATTAAGACTACACAGGCAACATTCACAAATATGAATATTAAGTACATCTGTGCCCCACAAATGAATTACAAGGATGATGATAAACACAAATATGCTCCTAGATTTTGAAGATGTTTTTAAAGCCACAAACATGTATTTAGGAGAAAAAAAATCACTAAATGCTTCACAGATTTTTAATAAAAAGGTCATTGCTAAATTTAAAAATTATGCTTAAAACTGTTACTTGACAAAAGCACTGGCTCTATTAACACCAAAAAGCCCCCTCTTCTTCCATATAAACAAAAACCTCTTTTAAGAGGCACAAAAATCTGTTTGAGGCTGTAACCACAATGCTGTATCACTAAACATGACCCTACAAAAAAAAAGAGCTTAGGATCAGCCATGTGCTGCCTTTCAGTCAACGTTTATTTTAAAGTAACCACTTTTATGTAGGGACTGTGACAAGAGGTCAGAATTAAGCTTAGCATAAGCAAAGAGAGCTGCAGAACCAGCATGGATTCAGTGAGTAGGGTGAAAGCCTTACCTGCTTACACGCTTGCCGACACTCCACAGCAATAGCCAGCTCACAGCAGCCTAAACCAACCCACCCGTCAGACTTCTTCAAAACTCCTTGGGAAATAAGATAGCAGACTTATTAGAGCAGAAAGAGAAACTGTGCCATCATTTTCCCTTCCCTCTACTTTTCAGATTTGATAATCCTGTTCTCATTCAAGAAGCCTCTGTACAAATTACATTTTATTGGAATTCCAGCAAAAACCACAAGTCTGCGTTTTCATAAATGCTGAAACTAGCAATTAATGAAGTACCTTCCACACATTGAGAATAAAGATGCTTTATGTAAACTGCCTTATACGTTCAATGGAAATGTTGGATTTTGATAATCTATCTAATCTGAAATATAAACCAACAAAAAATATCAGGAAAAAAACCTCGTTACAGCATCACCTCTTACAGATACACCCTGCTGTTTGTTTCAATAGCACATGTCTCTACCAACTTTGCCAGTGCAGAAAACGTTCCGTGTTCTTTCTCCAAACTTGCTGTATTGTTTTTGGTCTGGATGGAGTTAAATCTCTTCAGCTGAGCTGGCATGGGGCTATGTTTTGGACTTCTGACTAAAACAGTGTCGATAACACAGGGATGTTTTAGTTACTGCAAATGCAGGCAGCATCCAGGCCCTTTCTGTTTTTCATAGGGACTCACAAATAAGCTGACAGTGCACAAGAGGTCAGGAGGGGACACTGCCAGGACAGCTGACCCCAACTAACAGTCCATACCACATGGTACTATGCTCAGCCATAAAAGCTGGCGGTTGAGGATGGCAGGGGCTGCCCCTGCTTGGGGACTGGCTGGGTATCAGTTGGTTGGTGGTAAGCAACTTTTTTTTTTTTGCTTCACTTGCTTTTCTTGGGTTTGGGTTTTTTCCTCCTTTCTTTCTTGTTTTTCCCTTCCATTTTTAAATTAGAAACTGCCTTTATCCCAACCCATGGGTTTTCTCACTGCTGCCCTCTGATTCTCCCCTCTCTCCCACTGATGGGAGAATGAGCAAAATCTGTGTGTGGTAATGAGCCGCCTACTGGGGTTAATCCACAACACTTCCTCTGTCATTTATCTCCCCAGCAACATGGTTCCATAGCCAGAACTATTGCCAATAGAAGTTTCCCATCTCCCTGTCTCCCTTAATCCATTTATTTCACTCTTTGCATGATCATAATTTCTTACCACAAGGTTACATAGAAATATGGTAAGAAGCAAACTGCTGCCGTGTTTCATCCTCTTAATTTAATAATAAATACAAATTTTCCAATGTTTTCTAAACACCAGAAATAAAATAAAAGAATGCATTTCTGTATCTATTTCTCATGTAACCTTAAAGAAATAAAGGGAAGGTTTGATCTATGCAGCTGCCCAGCAGCTGTGACTAATTTGTTACATTCTTTTTCTTAAGACAGGAGGTAGAATTTAACTCAAATGAACCAATCATTTTTGTTACGAATATTTAAAAAATAAAGCAGCACTTTATTACATACATAAATTATATTCTTTATATAGAAATCAAAAAGCAGAAGTATCAACAACTTAATTTACAAAAATGCTCTTAAGCCAAGTGGAAATGCCTATTTAAAAGGGCCACATGGGATGTCCAGTTTTAAAAAGGGGAAGTGAAAGAGCTAGGTGTAAGATCTTAAAATTTAAATGCTACAAAAACACTTGGAAAAAAGTGTTGGAAAAAGTAATAAAAAATAATTGCAATTAATGGAAAACAATGGCCAACTCATATTTATAATGAAGAAAACTGCCTTTTAAACACATTTGATCAGCTTTACAAACACAGGTGGCATGCAAAGTCTTGCCAGCATCTGTCTTTCATAACATTCCAATGGGTAAATTAAGAAAATGTGCTAATGGCAAATTATAAAGGAGGAGCAAAATCTGCACAAAACAAAATTAACACATTCCCTGTAGAAACTAAAATACACATAACAGTTACTAAAATACATATTAAAAGTTCAATGCCTGACACAAGTAAGGTAGCAGCATTGCTCAGCAGATGGAGGGAGTAGAGGGGCAAAGGTGCACTACAGCTTCTGGTTGTAGCCTGTATTCTGTCAGTTTGACCATCTGAATGGTTCAGACCCTCTGCAGGGCAATGATCCATAGGTCTTTCCTCAAGAGGACTCAAAATCCTCTTGACATCTATTCAGAGCATTGCCTCAGCTTTCCAATTCACACTAGTTCAAAGCAGCTGTGAAGGTCACTAAAAACTGCAAGTACAGCTCACCTTTCGCTGCCACAATTGGGTTCAATTCATTTTTCCAAGGTTAAGCATCTTTTTGACAGTGTCAAAGAGATCGCTGTACTGCACACATCAGTAGCTTGCAATCAGTGTTCAAGAATCTGGAATTTAGGTTTCACTACATACGTATGGTCCATTGCCAAATCAACCACTCACTGTGCTCTGTTTTAGGCATAAAATAACGCATCAGTCATTTCTGCATAAATTCCTGTGTGGGGATTCCTTTCAATCAGAACAGTAATGTTTGGTAGAACATTTATTAGTAGGATTGATAATGTAAGGCATAAGCAACCTAAAAAAACATCAAAGAAACATCATGTGCAATATGAAAAAAGATTTCCAGAAATCTCTGCTGCAATAACTAGCTGTATCCAGGAGAAACACATGGTAAATACATCTGGACAGCTTCAGAAGCAGGGTCACCAAGGAGCAGTCACCAGTGAGTAATCAGGCATCCATATTTTTTGCAATACAGGGCCTGTGGTTTCAAACATACTGGAACTAAACGGTGATAAAAGAATGAAACAAGCTACAAATACACACCAAATTAAGAAGGCTGATAATTTTCAGCTGTTGTTAATGTTTTCTTGGCAAGTGGCCCTCTCTCCAGGTTATATCCAACCAGCAGACAAGCTTGTGAATAAATTGATGTCACACTCTCAAGAAACACTGAACTTCAATCTTAATACAGTAACTTGTAAATTAATTTTGTTGTCAAGGTAGTTACGTGCATTTCTAGATGAAAATACACCTTCAGTGCACAATCAACTGACTGGAGCCCACAGTTATGATAATTCATCCTATTCATCTGTACCATACAGATTGCTGAGCCATAACACATCATGTATTTGCCTAACACAAACTCCCAGCCTGCCCTTATACGTTCCAGCTCCTTAATAACTTTAGAGTGGCCCTTTGCTGAACTTGCTCTAGTGCTCTAGTGTGTTCATAGTTTCCTTGTCCCAAATGCTCAGAACTGGACACAGTATCCTTGATGTGGTCTCACCAACTGAGGTAGAGGGGAAGGATCCGCTCCCTTGATCTGCTGGCAACATTTTCACTGATGCAGTCTGGATGCTGCTGGTCTTCTTTTTTACAAAGACACATTGCTGGATCATGTTCCACTTGCTGGTCACCAGGATTCCCAGGTACCTTTCTACCAAACTGCTTTTCAGCTGGCCAAGCCTCCTGTGTGCTGTGGAGCAGAGGGCTTTTGCCAGGTGCAGGACTTCGCATTTCCTTTTCTGTAATTTTGTAAGGTTCCTGTCTGCCTATTACTTTGGTAAATCAACATCCCTGTGAATGGCAGTGGGACCAACCTCTCCTTTTCACTTTTGCATCACTGACAAATACACTGAGAGTGAACTCTGCCCCATCACCAATGAAGACATTAAATAGGACTAGACCCAGCATCAACCCTCAGGATACTGGCCTACAGCTGCCCTCTGTGACGCTGATCAAAACTGCTGAAACAGCAATTTGGCCAGTTTTCACTTCACCTCCACTGCTCACTTATCCAGGACACACTTCATCAGTTTGACTACAAGCAAGTCATGAAAAATAGTGACAAAATCCTTACTGAAGCTGAGATAGATAACATGCACTGCTTTCCCCTTATCTAAAAAGGCAGTCATCTCATCCTAGAGGGTCATCAGGTTGGTTAAGCACTGTTTCCCCTTCACATATCCAGGCTGACTATAGAGTATCATGTCTTTGTTCTCGATGTGTCAAGAAATTGTTTGGAGGAAGATCTGCTCTGTTACCTTCCGAGGGTTTGAGGTAAAACTGTCCAAGCCTAGAGTTCCTCAGGTCCTCCCTGCCCTTTCTAGAGGCAGGAGTGAACCTGCTTTCTTCCCTGCTTCTCCAAAGTCCTCATTATCTCCTCTCAATACCCAACCCTATCCTCCTGTCACAGACATCTTTTGTGAAAAATCCTTCCTTTAGGATTTTTCCCTTCTGAGAAACTGAGAGGCCTCAGAGACAAGATGTAAACAATGATTGTCTGCTGCTGTGGAATGCAACAGGTGCATCTGTGATTGGCCCATCTCTGATGTTTATAATTAATGGCCAATCAAGGACTTCAGCTATCCCGGACAGAGTCTGGGATAGCTGCTTTGTTTTCATTCTTTGCTATTCTATTCTATTCTTAGCTAGCCTTCTGACAACTTCTTCCTTCTATCTCTTGTAGTATAATTATAATGTAAAATATATATAATATAATGAATCAAGCCTTCTAATTATGGAGTCAAGATTCTCATCTCCTCTTTATCCTCAAACCCCTGCTTCCCCAAGCAACAATATCCTCCTCCACCAAACACAAGTCTTCCTTGCTCTGGACTTTACAACTTTATGACTGATCAGGGACCTGGCACTCCTGCAGGTTCATCTTACCAGTAAAAACTGAGGCAAAGAAGACCACAGGCTATTTAGTGTCATTTGTCAAGAGGTTTCCAGCCTCATTCAGCAGCAGGCTCTCATTTTCTTCAGTCTTCCTTATTTGCTGATGTAGCTCAAGAAGCTTTCTGGCTGCCAATCACATTATTCACCAGGATCAATTCCTGATAGGCTTTGGCTTTTCTAATCCCACCATGCATTAAGTGGAGCTTGGATAAGGTGATCCTTGAAAGTCAAGCAGCTCTCTTGGACCCTCCTTTTCTCCAGTTCCATGGCCCATGGGATTCTTCCAAGTAGACTGCCTGTGCCCTCATGTGTTTTCTCTTCTAAAGGTACCAGGGTGATTAAAGCTGCCCATAAACACCAGGCATGTGAACACAAGATTTCTTCCAGCTGTACAAAGAAAGCCTCATTTACCACTTCAGCCTGATGAGACAATGTGTAGCAGACACCAACATCATCACCCATGTTGGGCTCTCTGTACAGTGCACTCCAGTGCCCACAGGCTGTTCTCAGCTGGCTCACCAGCCATTCCAACAGAGCTCCATGTAATCCAGCCAACACTCTCACATAAAGGGCAACTCCTGCTTCTCATCTTCCTGAACCTGTCCCTCACAGCACATCTGCTGTGGGAGCTTTCCTGCTGCATCTCTGACTCCCAACAGGATGGAAGCCTGGTAACTGCACACAGGTTTCAAACCAGTAAGACAGAAAGTTTGTTTACAAGCACTGGAATCAACAGCTTGCCTCCAAGGCCTGGTGGGGGGACAGGAAGGAGACAGGGAGTCTGAGCAGATGCTGTAAAACTGTTACAGCCTCCTCTTCGCACACTCCCACTTTTCCAAATATAGCATTTTAATTTCAAAGTATTTTAATTTTGTAATTTCAAAGTCTTTTAGAAATTACACATGATACAATGGACTAGTTAAGCCTGATTTCATCTATTTTTGATCTCTCCTTTAAACATTACAGCCCTATGTTGTGATTTATGCTTTAACTTTCTATGCTGGATCTGCATTAATTGACTTTTGGTGAAGAGGGAAGGAGTCAGCCACGGAAGTGCTTCTCTCACAGGAGTGAGGAGCAGCTGGCAGCTTCCTCCATGCCTGGCACAACCAGTGGTTGGCTGGCTCTGAGAACTGGCACACTGCCAAGCCAGTAAGAGAGGCTTGCAATGTCTCAATGACAACATATTTAAGAAAGAAGAAGAAACCATGGGAAGCTCTCTTTCTGCCCTTGGAGGGATGGCCAGTCCTGCGGCTGAGCCCCTTCCTGGCAGGGCCAGGCTGGACCCGTCCTGGCTGCTGGGATCCTGCCAGGGGCATCCCAGTGACATGGGGGCATCCCAGTGACACGAGCACCTGTGGGGCCTGGACCATGTGACCAACAGCAAGAGGCACAGCAAGCAATTCCCCGATGCAAAGCCTGGACAATATCAACTTTTCAGTGCTGCAGAACTCTATAGAATCTTTTCAAATTGATAGAACTTGAGAACAAACAAACCTATGAACACCAATTCTCTCTGAGTGAGCTAAAAAGAAAAGGAGAAGACAGGTGAGGAGAACAACACGGCGGCAGTAAGGTCACTACAAAGGAAGGGAGAGGAGGAAGTGCTCCGAGCGTCAGAGCTGAGATTTTTCTGCCAGCTGTGATGAGGACTATAATACAACAAACTGTTTTGCTGTGATTCATGAAGTGCATGGTGGGGTGCAGCATTCACCCTCAGCCCATGAGAAAAAGGCCCTCATGCTGGAGCTTGTGGATGCTGAGAAGCTGTGATCTGGTGAGAGGCTTGAACAGAGAGAGAGAGAGAGGGAGCCCTTGCTTCCAGAGACAGAGGAAGACGACCTTGCTTTTATACTCTAGAACAGCTCATCTTTTAAAACTGCACCCCATAAACTAAATGGCCCCCAAAAAGCAGTTGTGGGAAGACTGCAAACTGTGGGAGGGACTTCACGTTGCAAGCAGGTTCTGGGTGGACTATTAGCCATGAAAATTAAAACCATATTGGAAAAGTGAACTTTTCACAGATAACTGCTTCCTATAGGAAAGACCCCATGGCATAGCAGAAGAGACTCCTCTCACTAAGTGAACTGAAGAAAGATCTTAAAAAGTGGCAAACTGACTAAAAATCCCCTATTTCATCTCCCTGCACTGTTGGTGGGAAGAAAAAAAAGGCTGGAGTAGGGAGGAAAGGTGTTCTAAAGGTTTATTTTAGTTCTCATTATCCTCTTTAATTCTGTTAATAATTACTTTTTCTTTATACCTCTTAAAGTTTCGTGCCTGCTTTGCCCCTAAAATGTTTTCTCCTAATCCTTATCTCACTCCATGAGTTTTCTTCCCTTCCTCTGCTTAACTACAGCAGAGGAAAATGAATAAATGATTTCTCAGAGGTGAACTGGCATTTGGCCAGCTTTAACCTGTCACACTTTCTAAATCCACCTGTGTACCAAGCAGTTTGGTTCATAATCTGAGCCCCTGCACCTAAATTGCTTGCCTAATTCTTACTATCTCCCTGTGTTACTCAGTTTTTGTTCAAATTATGCTGCACCTAGAGTAAAGTCATAATTATCAACCATTTTGTAGATCAAGTTAAGGTGTAACAAAATCAAAAAAACAAAAAAATCTTGAAAAGAAAGAAATGCTGATATTTCCCTGATTTATCACAGAAGAACATGTTTAATAATACAAACATATTAAATATTTTTTAACTAGGAAAAAAAACTGTTAATAAAATGTGCAGGTAACTCATTATATACTAGAGGAAACTTAACACACAGTTTATATTAGATGCATAATGGAAGTTAAATTATCATGAAATCAATTGGTGCAGGTGGCAGACACAATATCAAAACACACAGAGGGTGAAAAAGCAACATGATTCAATAGTCAATAGGTATTTCTTACCTGGCAAAGAAGAATTTATACAACCCCACACTTCTCTCTGAAAAGTAAACACGCAATTAAGCAAAAGCAAGTCTAGATCATAAGAGAGTTTATAGCAGACTCAAACCGGCAATTTCAGCATTTTTTCACTGGGTTTTAAATATCTGATTGGAAGAATTCTTATATTCAAATATATTTTAAAGAAATGCTCTGATAGAAACTGATTACCACTTCCTTCCATGAGAGGGATGCTATGCAGAGACTATGGAATCAAAAGCAGCATTTTTGCAGGTGCATAACATAATGAAGTTATCTGGAATACACAAGCTAGTCAACTCTCTCCATCAATGTTCACAGAACTAAACCGCAACTTGAACAAAGAACAAGATTTGTCTAGAACTAAGACCTGTAGAGAAGCTTACTGTCCTAGCATTCCTTCCCACTAGCTTAAAAATTCCCTAAACACACATAACCACACAGAAAACAAATTATAAAAAGTGTTTCAATCACGCTGACACAGCAAACCATACTGTCACACAGTGACACATCCATCCATCCATCTATCCATCTATCTCTCATCACAGGAACTGATGACTTTCCAAAGTTGCAACGGATCTGTATTTAATGATCTAACACTGTCCTCCTCTGTATCTGTGGAAGTTTTCTACCTAGACAAGAGCCAAAGCAAGATCAAATGAAGATGGTAAAGAGCTGCTACTTCTGCAAGTTCTATCTCTTTGATTCAGTTGACTTCCTTTATTTCATGAGGAGGTTAATGGCTGGACTCAATGATTTTAGGGTCTTTTCCAACCTAAATGCATCTATGATTCAAAGAAAAAAAATCACCTCTTGTGTTGACAGTTACTTTTTAAAATTAATACCAGGCAATATCACATTCCTTGAAGGAACACACACAACACAATGTTTGTAACCAGTGCTCAATATTGACCATCTGATTAAATCAAAACCCATCTGTTCATTAGTGAAATGGCACCAGAACACCTGTCCAACAAGAGAAGAGATATCTAAGAAGAGCAAATAAAGTATTGAGTTGAATGGTTAACTATTTCATGTATCTAGATATTACCCGTTCAGTGATACTAATTTAAGATCCACACTGGACAGCTGACTGGTCACTTATAAAGATAATTGGGAGTTATAAAAATCATTGAGTCATTTTCCCCCTTTCAGATAACCTCCAATCCTGTCTTATCAGAAGCACTTCTCTACTATACAGATAAGATTCTTCTTGTCTTATCAGAGAATGAAAGATAAAGAAAACCAGTACCAAACCAAATGCTATTCATCACTTCAACAGGTTTTCATGACAGGTTTTACTCATACTAGGAGCTGTCTATAACCTTCTGAGACCGTAGAGCTACTGACCCATAGAAACAAAAAAACTGAAGGAACTTTGACACAGAGAAGAAAAGGATCTATAAGCGAACACAATCTTGTGAAGTTGCTAATTAAATGTTATTCCCAGATTTACTACTCTTACTCATTGCTCACTTGAGCTGAGCATGTTTCAGGTTTGCTGCAAACAGAATTGATACTGTTCAGAAGTAACAGAAATTAGCAGAAGAAAGAAGGCTTTTCTGACTGCAAAAGGATGCCAAGAGATGAGACTAAAATTTACAATGTGAATGACCATAATTATCTATTCCCTGATTAGATCATCCTTAGAAGACGGAGTGGGTTACACTCTTTTTTTAGTTAAACTAAAGAATGTTACTGACATTACAGAACTTTCAGGAAACCATAATCTTACTTATCCAATAAAAGCATTACTTCAGTTTCTCAGGTAAGGCCATTAACAATTTGGTGCCCCTATCAGGGCCTTCTTGTCCCTGCCCAAGACCTCGTGGCTTTGTGCCAGATGCATGTTGGAATGTATGATCTAATTTAAGTCACTACCATTAACATCCAAGTGACAATCACACAAGTTTTTACAACACAGATAAGATTTTCATTGCATTTTATAGCTTATACATGCTACCTTACTGCAAGTAAGGTAATTTATGATGGCTTTAGGAAAAAATCCTACTTTGAGGTTCAAATCCCATTTGAAGAGCTTTTCTAGCAAGCCTTACCATTGATTCTGGACAATATTCAGGTGCTCGCTGCAGTAAATGCTTCAAACGGGAGTCACTCTTAGAAGACAAAATCTGTTAGAAACAAAACACCTTAAAACAGAGAATGTTGTGCACATCAAATACTTTTTTCAATTTATTTTACTGTTTTTAGTTTCTTTAGTATCTACTCTTTGACAACTTTGCCTAATAGTTAGTACAAACAGAATTCAAATTTAAGATTTCTTTTTATATATTTGTAGTTTTTCAAATATGTTTCACTTTTTATAGAGATGCAATCTTCTCTATTTAGAAGAGAATTTCCTCCACAAACATTTCAATCAAAAAGTTTCTACTGAATGTGGAAGGGCAATGTTAACGAGAGGATTTCTGCTGCACATATCAAAATACTACACTGTTGTAGTGCGCTAGACAGTTTATTTAGTTGGTGTCTTTACCCTGGATTATGGACTGTTCCCCCCTTTTTTCCTATCAGATGGTCTGTTCCCATTTCCCCCCTTTTCCTTGGTGGTCGGTTCCCCAGGTGTCCCCTCACCTGGCCCCTCCCCAATGCACCCCATTGGCCACAATTCCATTCCCCCGCCCCCTCTCCCTTGGGGACAAAACCAGCCGCAGGTCAAGGCCCGGTCTCTTTCCTGCCTGGTCTCTTCCCAGGTGTGTCCTGACGCAAACCAATAAACAGGATACTCGCACCACGTGGAAGGAGCCTTCTCGAGTCTTTTGCCTTGGTTCATGCTGTTCCGTGGACCCTGGGTTTGATTAGCCGGGAACATACAAGCCCAGGGACGGCGTTACAGCACTACACAACTCTATTTTCTTAATTAACCTTCTGCAACATGTTACATGACCTTAAGCAATTAAACTTCAAAAAACTCCTGAAACATATAATTTCAGTAGAAAAAGGTAGAACAAAACCAAGACTAGTTAAAGAGACAATCAAAACTAACAGGGGAATGCATAGTACCCACAGGTGAACTGAAAACTGAGAAGCTCGCTAGACTGAATGGAATACAACCGAGGATGTTGTTCCTTTAGCAGCCTAATAAAGTTTTACTTATAAATTAAAACAAGAAACTGGTCAACAAGAGAAATGGAAACAGACCTATTAATATGTGATATAAAACTGGAAATGATATAACTGAAACAGATAAATTTCAGAAGCAAAAGTACATTACAGTTCTAGTCTAAATTTGTTCTATTCTAACATGATCAACTTATTGAAAGAAAATCAAGAGAACAACAGCATTTGTTTCAGAAACAAGAGCAAAAAAATAACTGCATTAGTATTTTAACTCTTCTGAGGTTATAGAATAATTACATAATTCAGGCTGAAAGGGATCTCAGAAGATCATTTATTTCAAACTTATGCTCAAAGAAGGGTAAACTAGAAGACTAGACCATGGTGTCCATCTGCTTATTCTTTCCATCTGTCCAGGTCCCTCAGGATTACAGTCCTATCATTGAGATTATAAACACTTCCTTTGAGCTTCACATGGCCTGAAAACTCAATGAGAGTCACCTTGTCCAGGTTGTTAACAAAGATGTTAAACAGGAATGCCAGGGCAGACCCCTTTGGTATTCCACTTCTTATTAGCCTACAAGCAAAGTAGGACCCACTAACCTCTATCTCTGAGCCTGATTTTACAACTTGTTTTTACTCATCTAATTGTCCATGCCTCAAACCCATATGATCCTAAAGCGGATACAAAAACATTGAGGGAATTAATGTTTAAAAATTTGCTACAGACAACACAAATGACATCCACGCCTTTCCCCTCATCCAGAAATCCAGCCTTATTATCAAACCAGGTTGGCCAGGAATGATTTACTAACATTAAATCACATGCTGCCTTCAGCAATAGCTTTAATTTTTTTCCTTCTTCAGCCTTTAACTACTGCCATAAAATGTCTTGTTGCCCTTGACTTTCTCTATGAGTCTCAATTCCAGCTGAGCTTTGTCTTTTCCTATATAACCTTACTTGCCTTGGCAAAAGGTCTAAATTCTTCTTGTAAAACATCTCCCTGCTTCTACACTCTCTATGCTGTATTTTTTTTGCACAAAAGGTTGTTCATAACTTCTCTGTTTATCTGAATCAGATTCTTGGAACATGAAGGTGTTTTCCCAGGAGCAGAGACGGACAATCCTTATGCTTGGAGAAGGATATGCATAGAGTCCTCTGGAATGGTACACAGTGAATGCTGCCAGGAAACTTATCACAATGAAACTTATCAGAAATAAGATTAGGGAAAAAAAGTCAATTGAAGAAAGAGAGGCTCACTTATTCCTTGCTATGGTATCTGACATGCCTAATCAAATAATCATGAAAAGGAGATGACACTAAAGCTAAGAGTAGAGTAATACTTATTAGTAATGCAAAATAATTAGGTGTTTGAACCATGTTAGCTGACAAACAAACCTGTAATCCACATTCTCTTTTTCAAAAGTCTCACAATAGCTGATTTACTGGTTAGTAGAATTCCTTACCCTTAATCAAGCCTCTTTCCTTAACTGGCAGGATCCAGGGCAACACCACTGGGTGTCCTGTGCATTTCATCCTAGTCCCTGGGCTCCCAGGCAAGGCCTCCCTCAATATTATCGCCAGTGTTCATATAGATGTGCAGACAATGGGTAACAGTCTGAGGGTCAAAAAAACCTTGTGATTCCTGCAACATCCTAGATCTGAGTCCCTGAAAACCAAATGACCCTAGCCAGAAAGTCTCCAGTGCAGGTGAGTGCCTCCTTGCCCTGCAGAAGGGAGTGTTTCTCCTGGTGGTATTGTTTACAATCTGCTGGTTAAGGCAAGATGGCTCCTCAACAAATTGTTCCTCCTCTTCTGCTCTAAGGCCCCAGATCTAATCTGCAAGCGCATATCCAAAGACAGTCATGAAACTTCTTCCTCCTGTCAGCTGCACAAAATAGTTCAGTTACAGAAGATGAAAACCAGTAAAATAACAGCAGACAGCTCCTTCAGTTGCACCATATCAAAGGATCGCACAGAAAATGATGCCACTAGCCTGATGTGAGGTAGCTAAGCCAGCTCCTTATAGCACACTTTGGGAGGCACCAGTCCTGCTTCAGACTTTTTCCAGACCTCTCACTACTAAGATTCTGGATATGCTGATTATCTGAGCAGAGAGAGATGATCCAGATGAGGCCAGATCAGAGTGTCTTACAAAACCCACAGAAAACTATGTAATAATTAGAACCAGTATAGCAGAATTGGGATGGAATTTGACAGTAAAAAGCTGGAGGCCTTTCATGAAGAGCCAACAGGAATTCACATGATAAGCTGGAAACTTCAAACCAATGAAACACAAGAAAGAAATGGGCAGATGATTCCAAATGCCATATCAATGCAGCTACTAAATTCACCATTTTTTTTAACATACAGGAATGGATATCCTTCTCTTATATCCAAGTTAGAACACAATTTTCAAGACTGAGTGCCACACTTTTTTTTTTTTAATGCCATGTACCTGTATTGAAGGAGATAAACTTATGCTAGAAGGGCTGCAAGAATTATTAAAATTTATTATAGGAATTGAGAGATGATCTTATGCAAAGACACTGTAAGACTTTTCCTTGTTTGGCCTAACAATATGAAAGCTGAAAGAAGATTTGGTTGCATTGTCTAGATATAACAGGGAGGGAAAAGTGCAATTTAAAGTGAAAGTTTTGATAGTACAATCATATATAAATATAAATTTAATCATAACCAGGTTTATTGGTTGAACAGCCCCAAAATGAGCATGAAAACAAGAAAAGAGGGCAGGTATGATCTAAGAACACAAATTTAATATAAAAATTGTGTCTACATTGATATAAGTTTTACTGATGTAAAATTCTTATGTAGATGAATAACTGTAACCACACACACACAAAGCTGTATTAATTACTACCCACTAGGTACAAATCTAAACATAAGTTATGGAAAAATACTTCTCAAGCTTGAATTAAGAACAAATATTATGAAACAAAGTGTTATGAATAAAGTAAGTGAGCAGATTTTTGTAGCATTCACAAAGCCATATATCATAACAAGATGCTTAGTGGACAAACAAGAACCTGAAGGAAGAAAGAATACCAGCATCTTGTTCTTCAGTTTGAACCCCCCAGAACTCAGAAACACATAAGATTCATAAATTCTGTAAAATATCTTCAGACCTCTCATTTTCCCAATGTTCTTATAATTTCTTGACCAAATTGTGGCCTCAGGTTGTTATTTCTATTTCTCCTCAACTTCAGCAGAACCCATTTTTCACTACAAAAGGAAAGAGGACTAGGGCTCTAAAATTTCCAAGTTCTCATTTTGATACCATTACATCTCACAATTCACACATAGCCTCCAGACAGAGGATCATCAGCATACAAACTTAATGTTGCTACATCATAGTCTAAAGGCACAATTTCAACTCTGATGGAGTTAAATTTAATACAAGCTTACCTGTTCACAGACATCACGGCACATTAAATTGTCCTTTGCATGGTAACAACAAGACAAGCCTATGGAAGAGCAGGGAGAGGGAAAAAGATATTTAAAAGATTTGAAACACTTAACCATCACTTCTGAACACAAGTACACACTTGATGTTCTATCAGGACAATTTTCTGGCCCAGAGATGACCGTGGGAAATGTTCCTTCCCAAAAGGCAAAAAATGAACAAGTTTTGTTCTGAAAATGATGAAGATCCTTACAAGAAGTTTCACAGTTACCCCTGAACACTCTCTGTCATCAAAATGACATCTCACTCCCTTTCTGCCTCTAGTAATATTTCTGCTACTTAACTTGCACTAGCTTAGCACATGGCAAATTCCTTCATAAGACAATTCAATTTATTAACTCAGGGGAAAATTAAAAAAGAATAAATATGAAAAAGTAAACGAAAACCCATCAAAAATCTCTGTAGATAATGTGCCTTTGTAAATTGAATCATCTCACATAATCTGAAAAGTGCAAGAATCAGTTAGGAACGGGTGGTGAAGGAAATCAGACCAAGGGTCCCTTTTCACATAGCTGTTCATTGAATTCTGTTCTAAAAACCTCTGAACAAAACTGTAAGTTGTTTCACTAGATGGATGATTAAGACTGAATGGAAATCATAAAGCAAACACAGACATGAACACATGAAGAGTTAAAAAAAACCCCAAAAAAACCCAACTGAAGCACTGAGAAGTCATGAAAGACCAAACATTAAAGCAGCATTTTTAGCATTATACTCTGCTGTGCTTTGTACCCCTACCATTCAAATATTTTGTTCATTCATAGTTAAGCTTGGCAAACATAAAATGAATTAAACAGTGCCTTAATATCCATTTTCGTCCTCATTTCCTGTTTTTGGACCAGTGTTTTAGAGAACAGACAGAGGTGTCCTTCAAAACTTTTACTTCCAACCACATTTTTACACACAGGATCATTTAATGATTACAGATTTCGGCTGAGATGCATCTGAACTATGTATCACACTGGTACAACAAGAACAAAAAAAGCTTTTTTCACAACACTTCATCAAACAGATTTTGACTGAACCATTAAGAGAACCATTAAGAAGGAACTTGAGCATGAATTCCTTGCAATATTAGTAGGTTTATCAATGGAAAGCTGGGCCAGAGTACATTGTATTTCATTCCACTAGCTTTTTGCTGTCTCCCTCCTAGAATTAAGCCTCGCTGGAAAGAAAAACTACAGAACAATGAAATGCCCATAAATGCCTTGGTGATTGCAGTCTTCTGCTTTAAAGTATTATGTGTTTTGTAGTTTCCACTCCTATGACAACGACGTCATCTATGTATTAAAAGATGTTTTCCAATATCCATCTTAATCTGCCTTCTTTGTCCACCGCTCTTTTTTGGTCCTGTCAGGAAGTTACAGACACACAGATTCCTAGAATGGTTTGGGTTGGAAGAGACCTTAAAGATCAGCTAGCTCCAAGCCCTTCCACTAGACCAGACTTCTTAGAGCCCCGTACAGCCTGGTTTGAACCTATCCAGGAACAGAGCATCCATCCCCTGGGAAACCTGGACATGACTGGAATTCTGGGCTGCAAGCACACATTGCCAAGACATCTGCAATGTGGGAAGCTATTTTACCGCTATCCTTCTCTTTATTATTAAATGTCTTGCACCCACTTTTTAAAATACTCGATACCTTGTTCGATATTACTCTTCTACTGAAAACAAGGAATAGGAGCCCTGGAACACACAACCTGTTCTGACACTGCATATGGCAACCCAGGCGTCAGGTTTTACCCATCTGGACCATTTCAAGCCACAGTCCTGGGAATTCACCCGCAGGCAGCGTGACACCGAAAGCACACACCGCGGCCCCGAGGCACGGAACCCACGGGGGTAGACGAGGAGCTCTGTGCCCGTCACGCTGCCCGGCGGGATGCCGGAGATCCGGCCGCTGTGCAGGCTGTGAAGCGCTCCTCCCCTGCTCCGGCGCAGGCCGCAGGGATTCCGGCGGGCGCGCTCCCTCCCCGGGGAGCCGGCGCAGGCACCAGCCCGGACAGGCACCGGGACGCCGCCGCTGCCGCTTCCCGGGCGCGGAGCAGGTGTGGGGTGGCGTCCCCCCACTGCCCCGTCTCCCGCATCCCGCCCCGACAGCAGAGTCCCGCGGCGCCGCATCCCCGCGGGCGACACCGCCCCTGCGCCATGTTGTAGAGAGGGACCCGCGGAGCCGCCTCCCCCACTCCCTCCCCCGCGGTCGCTACTCACCGGCCGCCGCGGGGCACAGCAGCGGGACCGTCGCCAGGCACAGCAGGGCCCAGGGCCACCGAGCGGCCGCCACCGCCATGGCCGGGTCTCGAACCCGCGACCACCCCTCCCCGCTCCCCCCGGCCGCCGCACGGACGGACGGACGGACGGACGGACGCAGGGATGGAGGGGCGGGCGGGATCTGCCGCCGGCAGCGCCCCCTCCCGCAAACCCCGTGGCACCACCCGCCGCGCCCATTGGCTGAGCCGCCCCGCCAGGCCCCGCCCCCGCCCTGCCGCCGCGGAGATTCCAGGGGGAGCCGAGCGCGTGGGGGGCCGCTGGGCCCTCCTCCTCGTGCTCCTCCTCCTCCTCCTGCTCCTGCTCCTCCTCGTCGTCCCGCCAGCGCGCTGACCGCGGGCGCCCGTTCTGTGCTGCCAGGGCCGCAGGCATCCCACAGCCTTCACTCCCGCGGCCTATGGAGCGGCAGGGCCGTGCCCGGAGGGAGGACTCGGACTCGGTCTGAAAAGAGGACTAAGGAGAGGAGAAGGGGGCACAGACTCGGTTGAATTAGTTTATTTCTATTTTTATATAGTACTTGAATTATTAGCATAATTCTAGACACCACTTTTAAAGCATTGGTTGCAGCCTTACAGTACTTAAGGGAGGCTTATGAAGAGAAGCGAGAGTGACTTATTCAGGCAAATAGTGACAGGACAAAGTGGAATAATTTATAACTGAAAGAGGAGATATTTAGATTAGATATTCGACAGAAATTCTTTACTCAGAGGGTAGTGCATTACTGGCACAGGTTGCCCAGAGGAGC
This sequence comes from Emberiza elegans, assembly GCA_024865655.1. Taxonomy (NCBI): domain Eukaryota; kingdom Metazoa; phylum Chordata; class Aves; order Passeriformes; family Fringillidae; genus Emberiza; species Emberiza elegans. Next base: position 61,128,419 of record JALJVW010000206.1, read on the forward strand.
TGTGGGTGCCCCATCCCTGGCAGTGTTCAAGGCCAGGTTGGATGGGACTCCAAGCAACCTGGTCTGGTGAAAGGTGTCCCTGCCTGTGGCAGGGGTTTGGAACAACAAAGTCTGCAAGGTCCTTTCCAACCTAAACCATTCTGTGCTTTTAAGGTTGTAATGCAACTTTATGGCAACGTTTTCTGCTTGAAATGACTTTGTGTATCCAGTGACTGTGAGGGAGAAGCGGTCTCACCAGCCCCAAGCACGGGCTATGAAGGGGGATGGCCCCTGGGCTGGGAGGACAGAGGTGAGAAGGCTGTCGTGGCTACATCATGATGCTGATCCATCATCGGTGTCAGATTCAGTCCACAGGGCGTACAATTAAAGAGTCTGTAACTGAAGAAGCCTCTATACAGTGGGGCCACCACTGCAGTTTATTTTCCATTTAGAGATTAAGCTACTCCCCCACCTTTTTTTTTTTTAATAAGAATTAAAGGGAATTGAAATGTAAGCTATCCAATGAAGTTTAAATGAATTTAAGTTACTGCTCATGCAACTGCTTTACCTTGGTCATTCCAAGGTGAATGAATCAGCTTCTGACAACTCCAGGCTTTTTGGATGAGCACCTTAGAGTCCCACTGTCAGATTTTCTGGCAATAGTAAAACAGGAAAATTTTTAAGAATCCATGGAGTTTAGTGTCCTACAAACTGCTTTTCCTTTTTCCAATCTAATATCCCAGTGACCTCCTTCTCCGAAGACAAGCTACCAAGCTGTTAATGACTCCATGATCTTATATAGCCTGGACAACCTGTAGAAACCCTTTAATTCTAATACCAAGTTGTAAATGGTCCAAAAAACAAACCAATGCAATACAGGAGAACACTCCAATAAGTTGGAAAAGTTTTCTCTCTCTGTCTACACCAGTATAGAGTGATTAAAGTGTATTACTTCTTTGTCGGCCAAAGCTGTAAAAAATAACAGTACAGCTAGTTGTATTTTAATTTGAAGTCTTTTATTGCTATAATTCTGAATTTAAGAATGTGAAGTCTCAACTGTAACCTGATTACACAAAAATCTTTTCACACCAGGACAAAAATGATGCTGGTATGTAAGTGAGGTTACATGTCAATTAAATATCTGGGCTTTTCCCCAGCAATCCAAGGTTAACTTCTGCTGATTTTCTATCTTGGGACTTAAAATTCACGGCGAGCCCACGAGGCGGCAGCAGATCCCAAAGGAAAATTAGTACGATGGCTGAATTTGTGGGCTGGTTTAGATTTTCTGAAAATAACGGGGGCCTGAATAGTTTAGATGCATTCTTCCCAGTAATGCTAAATGGTTTAATCTGGCTTGATTCTGGATGAGGGCAAACTGCTGTGCATCCCGCTTCCCCTGAGTGCCACTTATGTGCCAAGGCATTAGCAGCAGTAATTTGTCCCCCAGGCAAACAGGCAGGGAGAAGATGCGGGTGGGTCTGACAATTCAAAGGTCGTTCATTGTCCCTCCAAGTCACCTCTTCAGTTCCAGATGAAATATTTGAGACCACTGAAAGTATTTCCTTCACTTTAAAGCAGCAAACTGAACTTTGAAATAATACAAGCTTCTAAAATTTGGCTTTCTTTAAGGGTGGTATGAAGTTTAAACTAATTGTTCCAGAAAGCAAAGACTTTCGTCCTTGAGAGTTTGGATGCTGAATCTGCAGGCTGTTGTTTTCCACTCAAACCATGTGCATTGGCCTTTTCAAAGCAGCATCCATTTGGAGTTGAGTCCTACCCAATATTTAAGAATGAGAAGTGCAATTCTGGGGCTTGAAATAATTAAATGCCTCAGTGTAAAGCAGTTTGCTACAAGTATGCTGAACGCATAATTTTAAAGTCTGGTGATAAGACCAAAATCGTTTTTCAAGTGTTATCTTGGTTTTTGCTGCTCCTGTCAACTGCTAAGGGAAAAGAAATACTTTATTCTGTGTTCTGTATTTCCTGTTGCCTAGAATATAATAATGTCTGCTCATTGAGCTACACTTTTAGTATTACCTTGAATAATTAATTCATTATATTTTGTGCTGAGTAGCATTTGCTCCTGCCTTATTATCTAAAAATTGCTGAATGTTGCTCCATAGTTTATGTCTTAAGACTCCCTCAGTAATAGGTGAAGATTCTGATTGTCGCTGTGTGAGTTACTGGTCCAAAACCACATTCTACTGAAAAAGCTCTGACATGACCAGGATCCCCTCAGAAAGTAAAATGATGTCACATTTTTCTTAAATCCAAATTGTCAGTGTGGCAAATCTCCGTGTGTTTGGGCAGAGCCCTTTGTGGCCCGAAGAGAGTGTGCTGTGTTTGAACACACGTTGTGTCTCATTTGAGACGTGCCATGTTGCTTTGCGGCAATTCTCAGCATATCTGCACCTTGCAATTGGAAAGGTGCTTACAACACTTGCGAATTTACCCTAATTAGCATTAATTTGCCTAATCTGTGTATCAACAACATCAAAACTAGATACCTGCATGACAAGCCAGTGCCAGCTTCCTAGTGAGTTGAATCCTTTTCCCGTGCTGGAGCTTGTGCGGTTTCACCTCCAGGCTGGAACCAAGGCAGGGCTTTACAGCTGCCTCAGATGTGTCTCCGGGCAAATCGAGAGGAACCGCGAGAGCAGTCCTGGGGCTGTCCCGAACAAGCTGCTAGCTAGTAAGTCAGGCTGTTGGCTGTTTCTTCGGCCTAAGCACGGATTTCCACAACAAAGCCTTTTCAAAGAGATTTTTTTCTTAAACAGGCAAACCTTCTTGTTCAGGCAAAGCTTAGCAATTTTATATTTACTCTGTTAGATCTCAGCCAGCATTTTCCACCTGACTTTCCAAATAATTAATATGAATAAGAAGATTATTTTCAAATTACTTTTTTTTGGTTTTGATTTTTTAGCCCAGAAAACTAGATTTATATTAAGAGGAAAAGTGTTAATACAAAAGGTGGGTTTGATGGCTGCTATTACACACATCAGAAGCAGTGTGAATTTATGCTGATAAAGAATGCTGTATATAAAGCAACACAGATGTGAAATTAAAGCCAGTTAAAGATGTACATTAATGCCAAATACAATGTCTGCAAATAATTTTGAGCAAGTTGAACATGTGGTGCATATTAGAGTTCATAAAATCTTGCCATAGGCAAATAATTAATGTTGCATACATCAAGTCTGGAAGGATAGTCAAATGAAAGCGATTAAATAATTGAAGAATATATAATTAATTAAAATTGCTGTGAAGGTAATAAAGAAGTAAATAAGATGGTATCATCATCAGTGAGCGCAAGTTGAGAAACTATTCTATTGTTTCAGAGAGGAATTTGAAATGGATCTCATGTTTGCTCAGAGACAGTTTTGATGTTCATAAAGGTACTATAAGAAATCTGGCTCTGCTTCACGTTGCATAACTTTTCTCAGCAGAGCAAACCACCTGAAACTAAAGTTACCTGTCAGTCTAAATTTTAACCTGAAATCAATTACAGGGTTAGAGCCGCATCTGCTTCTCTTCAAATGAGAATGATGAGTGAAGTAAAATACACTTCTTGGTAACAGAACTTATGAAATGGATAATTTAAAACCAGGTTGTGCACTGGTGGGAGCATCAAGACCATCCATTCTCTTTGACAGAGAAGAACTTAATCAGTGAAGTGTAATTACTATGTCCTTCCATGCTAAAGAAGGTGATACTAAAAATAATGCCCAAAGAAATCACTAAGATACATGTCTGCTATTTGGTCAGATGCTTTTATCTCTCTGTGCTGCTTTGTATGCTCTGCAGTCTCTCTGTGCTGTGTACTCTTTGTAATGGAAATATGTATTAATGTATCTATTAATTTGCTGCCTTCCAGACCACTGCATGAGGGTTGCTAGAAAGTATCTGGAGTACCTTCATATAAAAGACCCTCTAATTGGACAGATAATTTCAAAATTATTTCTAGAATAACATTGAGGGATTGATAGGGGAAAAAAAAAGCTGATTTTCAGTTTGAGGAGTTGGAAATGAGGGAGATTACACTGGCAGATCCTGGAGTTTGGAAATGTGGGAAAAGAGTGTTTCAAATGGAATCATGTGCAATCCAGTCAAATCCTTCAACCATCCCAATTATCTAAATTTGAATCTAAACTCAAGCCTGGCACACCTGTACCATAGCAGAGATGTGCTGTTTGTTCTTATGCCAGTTGAAATTCTATCTTCTTGCTGGCCTTGGCTCACCATCCAAGGGGACAAATAACAGCATTTAGCTGGTGATGACACATCCATGTGTCATCTGTGTCTTTGGATACAGATGAAATGGATATTCATTTTGCTTTTCAACTCAGGCTTCCGTAGCAGCAATGCATCTGCCAGCATTTCATAAGCATGGGCTGGAGATAGAAAAGGATGTGTTGAAGAACACTGAAAATGCCATATGGAAATTCTTCTGTGGATTATCCCACTGAATCATCTAGTTGTGTATAGGATTAGTTACTTCTCCATATGGTGTTTAAGGACCAAATTGCTTCTGGAATGTTTTCCAAAGGTTATTTTTATGTTTTTCTGTACTATGGTATTGAGTTCAAAATTACATCACATCTACAGTGAGATATTTTAAAGAATCCAAAGAGCCTTATTCATTTTATTCTATGTTTTAACAGCTATAATTTTCTCTCAGTTAGTAACCTTTGAAGGACTGTATATAATTCATTTGCTGCTATGCATTTATTTCTGTGTGAACAGTCTGCAAGCTTTGCAGAAAGGGGTGTGGGCAGTATGAAATCATTTATGCTGCTAATTGACAATTGTGCAGTTGCTTCTACTTTCAAACAGGAAAAAAATCAATGTAGACTGGCAGGTTAAATAAAAAAGGAAGAGGAAGGCAGAAAATTCCATTTTTTGCAACCAGTTTGTGTCATACTATTTAAATCAGTCTTAGTTAAACTTGCTAAAACTACTCAGTTTAGCTACAATGAAATTGTTTTATTCTAGCTATTCCATAAATTAGCTATCAAGTTCTGTCAAGATGACATTATAATTACATGAATTACAGATCAGTGCCTATTCCCATTTGTACCTACGCTTGAGTGACATAAGTGAATTAGGGTAGAACTTTGGTAGTATGCATTAATTCTGAATACTTCTCAAAATGCTTTAATAAAAATGTTGAAAGGTGCCTTATTTATCCCATCTTATGTAGCTGTTTGTTATAACATTATATAAAGATATCAGTAATTTACATATTAAGAGTGAAGGAAGTTATTTAGAGAACTCTGATGTCTTTGCTAGGAAAGGAGAAGCAACGTGTCTCTGAGAAGAGTGGAGAGGGAGTCAAGCACAGAGACAAGGCAGTGAGAGCAAGAGCTGTATAAGGAAACATAAAATTGAAATTGACTGCTTGGAAACACTGCACACACTTCATGCTTCAGCTGCCTGAGTTCCTGCACCAGACACTTCTTCCTATATTCTTAGCTGTGCTGGTGGATTGCCATTCTTCAAAGCTCAGCTCCTCCAGTGGAGCTGAGGCAGATGTGGGTATCAACATCCCAAAAGCTGTGAGCTCTCATCCTTCTGTGTGGCCACATTATTCTCATGGAAAGCCTGAGAATAAGCAGCCTCTCAAAAAAAAAATGAAGTCCATCACATAGCATCTTAAAAGAATAAAATTAAAGTGTAGCTTAGTTTAAAAGTGTTCTTACTAGTGACAAAAAGGAAAATCAAGTAATAATTTACTGATGTCACCAATTAAATAAGTAATGTCCTTTATGCATACCTGTATACCTGACATGCACCATTTATGTTTTAATTCAGTAGGCAGCACATATGGAAGATTCATTAATGAAATGAAACCTGGGGAGGGGGGAAGTGTTCTTTATCAAGCGGTACTTACATCTTGTACAGTTAGAAGTGCCAGAGCAGTTTCAAAAACAGAACCAAAATTTTATCTTTAAAACCACTTACAGGGTCTAAAAGCTCTCTGGTGTGTTTTTTGCTGTTCTGTACCTCCTAGATTTGAAGATATGGGAAAAATAGTGAAACACAATCCTAAGTGGTACTTAAAATTCTTCTGCAATTCCTAAAGAAAGAGCTGTTGTTAAATGAAAGTGTATTTATAGTAGTTAGAAATGGAGTTTCATGATGTAATGGAACAGAATGTGGGAGTGCAGCAGAGGGTGCAGCCTTAATGTAATGACCAAAATATAATGATCTTAAGTGTAATGGCAGCTACCTGTTCTCACACAAGCAGCCCCTTTTATCCCCTTTCCCCTCTCTTTTCTTATGCTTGTTCCTTCCCTTCCTCCCTTTTCCCACCTTTGGTTCCTCCCCTAAATGTGCTGTGGCAAGTCCAGCCAGAGACCAGATGCAGAGAACATCTCCAGCAGCAGAGTCATCCACAGGGAGTCACAGCTGAACAGCAAGGCTGATGTCCAAACTTCTAGAAGTTGATAGCTATCTGACTGTATCAGTGAGAAAAAGTGAGACAAGTAGAGTGTTGTCTTCCGATTAGTTCAGGGTGGGTTGCTCATCACAGGAATTAAAAAGCCCAGCTGAAGCAATGTTGGGACTTCGTGTTATTTTCGTAGCTTGTGAAGGATTGGGAATGTACTGAAAGATTGGGATGGTGGGCAGTGATTCTTTTGAAGAGGAGCAAAAGAAAGAAATAAGAATTTTTATACCAATCATTTTATTTTGTTTGGGGAAAAAAAATCCACCCTGAATCAGTCATCTGACATTATTTTTGAGTAGCACCATGACAGCAAGCAAGAATCAACAAATATTTTGTTGCAGATAGGTTGTGGCATATATATGTTATTTTCCTTCACCAGAACAGAGGCAAAGAAAATTTGAGTTGGACAAAAAAGACTTTTCTAAAGATAAGGCTAGTGAAGTTTTGGAATGTATTGCCTAGAGAAGTTGAAGAATATCCACCAGAAACAATCTGGCAAATCTTTCAGAAACAGTCTATGTAAATGTTTACTAAGCACATGGGTATGGATTCTCTCCCTTGAGAGGAGTGTGAAAGCTTTGATGATTTCCAGAACCTTTTTCAGGCCTTTTTTTCCCCCTGAATTTCCACACAGTCCTACAGGCTTTATATGGGGTCTTTACAAACAGGGCAGAGACTGCTGTAAGGGGCTTTTTTTTTGAGTCTGAAGTGCTCATGGACAAATCTGGAGCAGCTGGAAGCACCCTTCTTCTGGCTGGTCCTTTGACAGTGACCACTTGTGTCTGGTGGAAGAGAAACCATTCTGGGCATTAAAACACAAAAATTTCATTTTCAATCTCTGAATAAGACCTGATCACCTCAAAAGACAGCACAAACAGAACTGTTTCACCTCTAGGAAATGGTCTTCATTTGAAGACATTTTCTAAATGTCAAGACCCATCTCCCACATTCAAAACCTCCTAGTTTTCATCCCTTTCCAGCACAAAGTTCAAACTTCTTACTGCCTATCCAATTTTCTGTGTGACAGTTTCTTGTATTTTAAGATGTAGTAGAAACAAACTGGGATTACATATTCATAGGTGTTATGGCCTCAAATGCTTCCAAGGACACAGAAATTGAGGATGGTTTTTACCATGTATTTGCAGGAGAAATTCTGTTTGCTCTTGCCTTGGGCAGGCTCCCCATATGCTGCAGTGCTGTATCCACAACCACTGCAGCAACTTCCTGACATCACCACTCTGCTCCACAGGGGTTTTTTTTCAAGAAGAGCTAATTAAAACAGTCTGTTCTAATAATCAGATGCAGAGGAATTAGAGATACTATGAAAGAAGTGACAAATAACAGCATATAATTAATTTCAATAAAATCAGTTATATATCCCTTCCTTTCTCTGTTGCTACTGCAGCTGCTTGAGTGTATGACTGACAGCAGTAAATCTTGGTAAAAATCTGTGCTTTGAGTATAGTTATAGGACTGTTTTCTTCAGAAGAACATATAACACAGGTCTGAGAAAGCACAGTGCAGAAAATACATAGTTAAATAAAATTATCTCAGTCTCAAAAACCATAATCTAATTAGCTTTCCACACTTATGCAGTGGTTTATGTGTTTTAATGTAGGACATTGCAAAATTAAATAATATTCCATTTACAACTTACATTGATTATTTTAAACAACTATTAATTTGTTTAAATTAAATAAAATAAATTTAAATACTTTTGTAACAATTTAAATCATTCTTACAATGATTGTTCAATGATTTTATTATGTAATCATAAATGTCAAGAAGCGAAAATCAGGAAGGTTTTGAAAAAGCATCATGACTAAAGGCAGTTTAAATTAAGAGTCTTTTCTAGTAATGTTTATTATTTACTGAAAAGTTATACTTGCTTGGTTTCTGCCTTGTTTCTGCATCATGGTTTTTATAATCCCCTCAGCCATCAGCACTTATAATTAAAAAACTTACATTCTTTTGGGAAGTACAATGCAACAGAACAGACATTGAGGATTTCGTCACCATCTTTTTATCCTGTTTAGCCTTTTCCATGTACAAGGGAATGAATCATTAGCCACGTCTTATCAATTGTGAGGTATTAGAGTTAAGGTAGTAGGACTCCTGATGAGATGGCTCTGTTATTCCTGAAACAAAATACCATTGGGTGTTTTGTACACAATGTCAGATGTCCAATAAATGCTACATATTCTTCACAGCAGATTTATTAAGTTCGAGAGGAACAGGATATTTTTAATTCAGAATTTGTCATTAAAAGGATTATTTTTCAAACAATGAACATTCCTTACTGAGGTCAGCAATGCAGTGGCAAATTAAGGAAGATATTTTTATTTTTAGTGCCTATGTGCTGTTGCCAGTTTACCCTCTGGTCCAAATAATTTAATATGTGGATAGACAAGACCACTTGCAACAAAAAGTAAAAAACTTAAACAGTTATAAATTACCAACTGCATGTAGTTAAACAGTGACTCAGTTTCATAGTAGTAAGGCTGAATTTCTACTGAAATTTCTTGATGTCATGTCTGCAATGAAACCCAAAAGGAAAGGGAAATTCTTCTCATTAACTTGTGTTACTATGCTTGCATTCGAAAATAATTTGATATAGCAGGGGTAGATTGGTAAACCTATCAGTAGAGCTACTAACTAACTCCTGTATTGTTTTAAGAAAAAAAATCAAAGCAAAATTAAATTCCTTGTTCCTTGTCAAATGATCTTTTTGTGTCAATGACTATGAACTTATTGATCAGTAAAAGTTGAATTCTGTGAAATCAATTCCTTCTTGGTGTTATTGTAAAGAGCACTTTTCTGTTTCAACATCTCTCTTGGTTTAACCCCAGCCAGCAGCCACGTCCTACACAGCCACTTTCTCACTGCCCTACCAGCAGAACTGGGAAGAGACTTGGAAGGGAAAAGCTGGAAAACCCATGGGTTGAAAGGATGACAGTTTAACAGGAAAACCAAAAGCCATGTGCACCAACAAAGCAAAACAAGGAATTGATTCACTGCTTCCCATGGGCAGGCAGGTGTTCAGGCATCCCCAGGAGAGCAGGGCCCCATCACATGTAGCAAGCTGGGAATACAAACACCATCACTCCAAATGTGCCCCCTTCCTCATTCCTCCCTCCACTTTATTTACTGACCATGATGTCCTGTGGTCTGGAATATCCCTCTGGTCAGCTGGGGTCACTTTGCCTGTCCTGGCTGTATCTCCCCACATTCATTGCCAGCATGGCAGTATGGAAAGCAGAAAGGGCCTTGGCTCTGTGCAAGTCCTGCTCAGAAATAACAAAAACATCTCTAAATTATCAACCCTGTGCTCAGCACAAATCCAAAACAGCCACACACCAGCCATGTGAGATACAAAGCTGTGTTTCATGTCAGGTACAAACGGGCAATGTGTGTATTTGTGAATGCAAAATGTGTGGACACCAGCAATGGGAGAACTGTGAATAACTGAGGAAAATAAAGCACATAAAAGGCCTTTGAACCAATCTTTTGTTTGCAATTAACCCTGGTTGATTTAGGAGCATTGGAATTAAAGCGTTAAGGATGTTGCTTTTTGCTTGCAGTTAATCCATAAAGGGCTGTGCAATAATAACCTTTTAAAGTACAATTTTAGAATATTACTTATATCCTTGAAACTACAGTTTTGGAATATATATAAAGGGAATATGCTTATCTCACGCCTCATTGAAACAGAGAAAAACAGCTTGAGAAAGGAAGATGAACATCACCTCAAGGATTTATGGTTTTGACCAAAGGGAAACTGGACCATCACCATCTGGGGATACTCCTTTGAAATACATCTTGAGAAACTAAAAATCACAATAGTGTATAGAATTGTGATGTAATAATTTGAATAAAAATTGCTGCTGAGTAAAAAATTGGAAATAGAAACTGCTGAAAAAAACCTGATGAGTACCCTTATAAATACCTGTAACCATCAATTATCGGTGTGCAGTTGGAGGGAAAACTTCTCCCGCTGTACCCAGTGCTGTATTGCTCATACTTTACCATATTAAATAATAAATTGATCGCTGCTTGAATATTGGCATAGTCAAGCTTCTTATTCATAATAGCCACTATGAAGAAAATGAACTCTATCCCAGCCAAACCAGCACAACAACTTACTAAGTGAAATTTGGTTTAATTAGGATTTAAGTAAGTGAATAAACAATGTAAATAATATTAGACAGATTTGTAATGGGTACTCTTCTCCAGTTCCATAACATATAAGGTAACCTGAATGCTTGTTGTTTTAATTTGAAAAAATTAAAAGCCTCTGTATCATATCACATGTTCTTTTCTAGCCTCTCCTTAAGCAACAGCAAGCAAAACCAGAGATAACTATCTGAAAAGTTACAGGCATGTAAGAAAAAAAATGTTTCAAAGCCATATAATTCAGATACTTCAAAAGTTATTTTCTCTATCAAAAATATCAAGTGAATTATAAACCTGAACAAAAATGAAGTACAACTGAACTCCCTTTCCCCCCTAGAGAGAACCTTAAAAGGACACGACTAAGTTTTTCTCATTAAGAGATAAATATCTGAAAAATCAGCCCTTTTAACTTGGAACTAATGTTACCAGGACACACTCATGTTGAAGTAGTCTGGCACTAAAAATATCAACTTCTTTAAATTAAAAGTTGTTGGATCTCTTGTAGAAAAGAATCTCCCAGTGACATTCTTCACTCACCACTGAGCTTTTCAGCTTCTGCATTGTGGTCTCTTCTTAAAAAAGAAAAATAAAAGGAAAAAAAAAGTGTTTAATGATGACATGTATTTTTTTTCAAGCCTGGGCACATTTTAAGTAGATATGTATTAAGGGCTTTTGTTATTATTGTCTACATTTTTTAAACATTTTTAACAAGATTAAAGGCAGGAGATATTGTCAGGATTTTAAAGTGAGTGTTCTGGACACTAGATCATCTGGCTGCAGAATTGCAATGGGTTTTGTAAACAAATTCATTGCTGTTCAGTTCTTAAGAAACAGCATTGTTCTGATGCCTAAAGCAAAAATGTTTAGTTTTGGGGAAGAATAAGACTCATAAGAGGTATAGTTCCCCTCTAAGTTAAAAGACTTATTGCTATCTGGTGTCTTTGATCTTCAGTATGGAAAGTAGAGCTGGCAACTGTTTTTTCTCATTCTCTCTCTTCCAACAGTGCTGGTCTTATCCAAAATATTTAATTCAATTGCAACAGAATAATTAATTAAAGTTGCAGGAAATATTATTTTCATAGGTCTGAACAGGAAGCTCAGAGAGTTGAGTGGTTCCCTAAACTGACTCATAAGAATGAAAAGATGAAATGTGGTGTTTGTTATTGAGAAAAGCAAGCAAAGAACCTGAAAGTCCAACAGAAAAACTCTTTCATTCTGTGGAAAGCACAGTATCACTCAGACTAGGGCCACCTTCTAGTTCCATGAATTAAGTAAAATAAATCAATCACACAATTATGTTCAGTAATCCCCTTTAGTCTGTTGACAACAATACATTGCTAAATACTTGAAAATTGAAGATTACTTGAGAAACTGAGATGGCTTCTAATACTGAATTGCAATTGCACATCATCTGTGGTATAGATGCAGGCAATATGAAAGACAGGAGACCTTGCAGCACCTTCCATTACCTGAAGGGAGCCTACAGGAGACTTCCTCCCTGGAGAGGGACTTTTTAGATGAGTTCGTAGTGACAGGACAAGGGGGAAATGGCTTTTAGGTGAAAGAGAACAGGTTTAGTTCAGGTATTGGGAAGAAAATACTTCCTGTGAGGGTGGTGAGGCACTGGCACAGGTTGTCCAGAGAAGCTTGTCCAGGATGCTCTATCCCTGGAAGTGCTCAAGGCCAGGCTGGGTGGGGCTCTGACCAACCTGGTCCAGTGCAAGGTGTCCATGCCCATGGCAGGGGTTGGAACAAGTTGATCCTTAGGGTTCCTTCCAAACCAAGCCATGCTGACTCTAACTACAAATACATATAAGTGTGTAGTGGCATGGCTGTTTTGGTACCATACATAGGCAGATCACTAAAACCAGCTGAGGAACTATCAAATCCAACCTTCCTTTCAGCAGAGTAAAAGAATGAAAGTATTTAAAGGCAGAATGATCTCATGTGACAAGATTTGTAAAATTTATAAATTCAGGTGTGACTGCTTTAGAAGTATAATGTAAGTTTTGACAAAGTGTTTTGATTTGGTACTTTTACATTTTGCTGGAAGACATGATTAACTCTCAACCTACCTACATCTACTAGCATTTTGCAGTAAAAATAGCAGTGCTGAGCCACTTCCTGAGGTGCAAGAACAATCCTACAGTTCCTAAAGGCGAGGGGAGATTTTTTTCCTCCAGTTAAAACAAAGAAATCATTGAAATAAAGAGCAGCCTTTAAAAATTCTTGACTGGTAGCTCTTATAATTGCCCTCTCCTCCCCTCCCCTTTCAGTATTAAGAAAATCTTATTTTCCAAAAATCAACTAGATTTTGCAGGGAGTATTAAATGCAATATTTAGAAAGGAAATACCTTATTTTAGATGTTCAGCATTAATGTGTACATATAACTAATGCATTTGAGTTTGATCCATTTTGTGACAGGCTTTGACAGCCAAAAATGACAGAATTAGCAGTGTTACAATAGGGCTTATGACAAATAAGAAAAGCATCAGTAGTGGATTATATTGTATCAAACACAGAAATAAAAGAAAGCATATGGTCCATTTCCATACCTGCTTTTACTTCACCTAACTTAGATTTTCTCCAGCTCCATAGAGGTATTGAAGTTTTAGAAGCTTGAGGATTTATTGCAAAGAAATTAATTGCCTCTGGTTGCAGCTTACCATGAAGCAGCCACATAAAATGGAGGCAGACATCATTACATAGCAGCCTGTCTTGTTTCTTCCAGGTACCTGGAAGAATCTACCTATGTGACTGTCAAGCTCATGATTTTGAAACTAAGGAAACAGAAAAATATGAGGACAAAGTCAACAAATAAATGTTGCCTGAACATGGCAGTCAAAGAAGAAAATGAAAATTGTGTCAATCTTTTACTATGTACATTGACAGAAAATTTCAGGTATTGCAGACAGAAGAATAAAGGCATTACAAAATAAAAAAAGAAAAAAGTTCAGTCACGACCTGATTTCTTATCTGTTCTTCTTCTCTATAAGCTTTTAAATTTATCAGTAAGTAAGGCACATACAAAACAAGTGTGGGAGATGCCGAACTTCAAGCTTGTAAAGTGCGATAAAGAACTAGACTGAGACTAATAAAAATATTTTACAGGAAATGAATGCTTGTTATCACCTGCACAGAATGGTACTGTGTCTTTGTAGATAAGGGGATTTTTTTGGCAAGAAAATATCCCATTTAGATCTAAATAGCACAGTCAGTTGTAATAAAACCAGAATTGAAATACCAAAAAACCTCAAGAGCATGAAGACAACAAATCATACGGCTGCTATGCCAAAACACTTGCTGCATCCAGACAGGTTTGTAATTACACAACAAACATATGGAAAGTAGTTTCATATTTATTAGTTTATGTATTAATTGCATTAACAAGAATAATAGAAATTAAAACACCTGTACCTGAAAATAGGGGCTTTTCACTGTTCTTTCCATTATGGTGGTGGCCATAACAAAATGCAACAACCTGACTTGTGGAGAATGCAGTCCTGGATGTCATTTGTCCACTGGACTCCTGGAACAGGACAGGAGAGGATTGCGCCATAAACCCAGGCAAAACACCAGTAGTGAGAGACCTCCTGGCAGAGCAAGCTTCCCCTTCCCAAGAGATCCAAGTGTAGCTTTGCTTATTGCAACCATGATAAGACCGTGCATGCACAAAAATGTACCTGAATGGAAACCCACTTTTTCCAGCCAGGAACACATAAATGTTGCAGTGGGGAGTCTGGAATCATTAGCAATGCTGGAATTTTCTTGACTGCAGCAAATCTTCGTCCTACCTACAGAGAGGGTCCTCACATTCCCTGATACACTACTTGGCTACACTTTCCCTGTGCATTTGTCCCACATGAATTAGTGTGGTCCTTTCCTGAGTAACCGCAGGGTTAATCAGAGCGTGCAGTGGGAGGCTAAGACATGAACTGTGCCTGCAGACAGAAAGGTTAAAACTGCCCAGCTTTACTTGCTACAAGATAAAGTTATCTGTGGTGTGCTATGAAAGCAAGGGAAGAAGCCCCATCACAGACCAGGTTGCCAAAGCTCACAGCTTTTTCTGGCTCCCATAAACCATTGGCAAGATGTCTTTCACAGAATGGAATAATCTGGAATAATCTGGGGTAAATTTCCCCCACATTCACAGCAGAAACATAATCTACTACATAAGTCTCTTCTTGCTCCTTCTATGTCCTTTCACTATAGATGTCTGATACATAGAAAGAGTCATGGCATTCCTCCTAGATATAGAGTATGTTCTCCTTCAGTGGCTATTGTGTCACTCTTCTGTACTGGAGAGCTGAACTTGCTCTGAATCTTCGTGTTCCAACTGTCCAGATTACAACAAGCCATGTTTTCATGTGGTTTTGTTGCTGTAGTTCAAAGCCCATATAAAAACAAACTGATTCTGGGTTGATTTTCTGTATGAAAGATCAAAAATTACAGTACAGACAATGCACTACTTGTGTTTTCTTCAACATTGCTTTCAAAATAGGATGTGTCAGCAAAATTCTGTCTAGCACCTCCTCGTATGGACAGATGGCATGAGAACTGTAGTGATACAGCTTTGTTTCTTTCTTTCTCACTTTCTTAGCCTTGAATTTTCATCCTTGATTTGTCATATCCATGTCTTTTGAATTTTTATTGCAACAGACCATGTCTGTGTGTTTGCACAGCCGTTTCTTTATTAGATCTTTAAAAATACCTGTCTTACATTCCTTGCTATTATGATTTTCTCTCCATAATTATTTTTAGCTTGTCAGGTGACTCCCAAGACTTCCTTAAGGAAGAGAGATGAGTCTTTTTCTCAGAGTGTGTGTTTCACTGTCTCACCTGTGAATACATGGATATTTGTCTACTTGAGTGAAGGTACTTGACCAGGTAAAAAGCCATCAGCCCACACTAAATTGTGCCTAAGCAACACCAAGTGATGGAAAACTATCTCATCTCTTATCTTCTCTGTGATCACCTCTGACTTCAGACAAACCTTCCTTGCTTTTTAGGAAATTTTCCAATGCATTTCTTTGAGAACAGCCTGACATGAAAATCTTTGCTTAAGAATCAGCTTTGTTTTCTTCCCTCAATCCTGCAAAGTCTGAGAAAACTTTGAGAAAACTGACATAAGAAAAGTCCCTTCAGCCTGACCACCTTTTCCAGGCCCACAGTGACATACTTTGCACGGACTTGTAGTTCCTACTTTCCAAATGTCAGGATTCATCTAGGGAGATATTTTGAAAGAGGCTGACAGGGAGCCAGAAAAAGCACACAGGTCCATATTTGAGGGATTGATTCACAACCTCATCAGTCACTCCTAAGTAAAACATCTGTAATAATTTATAAAGTTCCTGCACTCTAGCTTAGACACAGTAAACAAATTACTGGAGAGATGACACCTTCCTGAACTTTGGTCTATATACATCACCTCCAATTGTGCTCAAGACTTTAAGGAAAAAAAACACATGAAAGCACACGGCCCCCCCAGTGACCAGACCCCTGCCAGAACAGTTTTGCCTCAGGAATCAGTCATACAGAGCTAGTCTTGGAAGATCCTTAAACACCACCTCTTTTTTCAGAAGTATGTCTTTGCCTTGAGCAGACAAGCTAATTTTTCCAGTATCACTTAGATAAGGCATATGGCTGCAATTAAAACCTTCAGGAGTGCAAAAAAAATTTCAAATTTCTTCTAAATCTCTTTGCTTCCTGATCAAATATGAATCTTCAGGAGCTCAGTCACTATGTGTAAGAATTGTCATAACCTAGGACTGTATGAACCTCTAAATGAGAAATTCAAACCAATCCAGATCTATAAATACTAGAGTTTCTCCTAAGTTTTATATTTATCCCAGGGTGTAGCTGCCTTAGTAATCATGTCTAACAGATGGACACTGAAGGAAACATGTTGGTATATATTGAACTTGACCAGCTTCAAAATGACATCACTGGTCTTTTGATTTGATTGTATTTTACCTCCGGTTTTTTTGTTTCCCTAAGGGCTGTTGTAAACAAAGAATTCTTTAAAGCACAGATTTTAAGAATTCCAATCAGAACAGCTGTCTATCTTTTTACAGTTAAAATAGGGATAACATCCTTTCACCCCAGATAACACCGAATGGTGTTAGTCTTCTTTTTCCTTCCTTTTCCACCAAAGCAATTTCATAAAAGGAATTTTATCTAGCTTGAGTTCAGATATTTTCCAGGATGGTATCATAAACAATACAGAGGTCTACTTCTGTAAGTCACCCCATGAATCTTGCAATCACAACTTATTTTGAACAGAAAATTATACAGAAGAAATAGAGCATTATAGTTTGCTGTATTTTACTGTACACTTTAGAACTGCTTAATGTGTAAAATTCTTGCAGAGGCTTTGAACATTAAGGATACTGGAGTCACAGTCCGTACCAATAAAGATGTTTTATTCTGCAAACTTCAAGCGCACAACAGAGATGTTTCACCCTGTAAACCTGGAGGAGTAAGGGGACAAAGCAAAAGCAAAACAACCTCATGTGAAGTATTCTGTGTGCAGGGGTGCACAAGTTAGGGAGCTCATGTCAAGAGAGGTCTGTGAGAATTCTTCTCCCTTCATCCGCAATCATGGTAGGACTTCAAGGAAGGGGAGATCCAGTGCTGGGTAAAATTTCTCAGTAAAGTCTCCAGTAAACAGCCAGGCTGTACAAAAAGCAAGAAAACCTTGAGAGATTTCAGAAAAAAAGACCCTTTTCAAATCAACTAACCCAAAGCAACTGCCTCCAGCTTTCCAAGTAGCTTTCTGACATGGAGTAGGAAATGGAGCTGTGGGGATACAGGGAGAACTGAGTGCCAGTGACTCAGAACACATGACAGCAGGAAGAATTTTGCATGAGCTAAAACAGAGGGGTGAAGTAAGCAAGTCAGCAAGATGAGTGCCGGAATTGTCTTTTTCCATACTACAACACTAAATGCACAGAAAGTGCAACACAGAAATACCAAGATAATTATTCCCAACAGAGAAGATCCACTGGATGAAAAAAATCCCAAGCTGTCATTCAGCTTCTACAAATGAGCGGCATGATGTGAAAAACAGTGATATCTAAACATTTATCAGTTGAACCACATATTAAATAAGTTTCTTTAACTTCATCCAGGTTTCAAATGGTCTAAAGAAAACATCTGTTCTTAATTTGAAGTGTATCAAATACACTGCCTTAGCATAAATTATTTCTTTTAAAAACAATTTAAAAGTATTTTCAGCTGCTGAATGCAACATCATTGGAAGAGGAAACAACAAAACACATCTGGCTACATGAAACTGCAAAATTGGCTGCAGTAACACATCATTTCGAAGGAAGACATCATTAAGAACCTAACCATTGCTTTTGAGCTAGAACTCAAAGACTAGCAGAATGATGAACAGAGACAAGTTACTTTCCTGCAAATGTTCTTTAAAATGGATTACCTGTTTGTACATTTACACTGAGATTATCTGTATGCAAGTTCTCGGGTAAATTTTACCATATGAGTTTCCTTGGCATTGTATTTCAAGCCTCCTGCGACTGCAGCAACAGTAAAGGCAGCAAAGCATCCACCTCTTCTTCTCAAGCACACTCTTATTTGAAGAACCAGAAGTGATGGACTTTAGGAGAGAGGCTGTGACCATATTGCACATACTGATAACACAGCCTGAAGAATTTAAAAAAATTGTAATATGTTTTTCTTTGCAATATTCCCTTCTTCTTCTTGAAGTTCACAGAATCACAGAATTGTTAGGGTTGAAAGGGACTTCTGAAGATCTCCTAGCCCAAGCCCCCCACCAAGGCAGGGTCACTTAGTGCAGGTTACACAGGAATGTGTCCAGGTGGGTTTTGAGTGTCTCCAGCAAGGGAGAAGTGCAATACTCTTCCAAGGGTTTTGAGAAAGGGCCATGCTCTACCAGCAAAGATATGAGGCTTAGCAGGCTGCATGCCTGCAATCGTGAGAGCCTCTGCACAAGGAGCATTTGCAAGAGATGGAAATTAGCAATTTGACAATATTCCTGCAGTGAAGAGACCAACAGTATATGGACCTTTCAGACTTGGATAGATGGAAATGAGGATCTCTGCAAGGGCTCAGGTCTCACAATACAAAAATTTAAAGCCTTCTGTTATCTAGTGTGGGAAAGAGTTATCTTTGTAAAAACAAGTATAGGCAGAACAGTTTCCTGAACAAAGGTAAGAAAAAAGTAGCTTGCTGCCATGAAGAATTGTCCAGAGATGTTCAGAACTGAGTCTCACTGGCCCTTTTGGTAATAGCAACAAAACTCTCTTAATGGAAGATGTAGGTCAGAGAGTCCAAGCCACAGGAGGGCAAAAACCAAAGAAACACAGCTTGATTCCACTCTTTGGAAACACATAAGAATTAGACAGCAACTGTAGTATCACAGAATTCTTGCCATTCTTTACCCCATTCCTGTACTAATTAAGAATCTGAACACTGGGACTACACACACGTGTTTCCCACACCCAAAGCATAGAAGGAAATGAGAAAATTTCATTAAGGCAAATTAGCAATAGTCCAGAACAATAGATAAGTTATTACAACACAGAGTCAACTTGGAATTTATCACTAACTCTTGTTCTACACCTTTTCTTAAGACTGTTGCTTATTGCCTTTGCTTTCTAGGTTTTTAGATACAATTTAATACTGCAATAAAGTAGATGTTTTCTACTGTCAACCTGTGGGTTGACAACCAATGCCAAGAATCAAAACAGTGACGCCCAGTTCTGGATGCACAAACTTCAGTTGCCCAAGCTATAAGAGCCAGGCAAGCAATCTCAGGACTGGCCCAGTGCACTGGGCCACAAATCCTCATGGAAAACAAGTAACTGCTTGTCCACATTAGCAGGTAATGCAGAGCCACCAGAACATAAGGATAGATCAGAAAAGCCAACACTAAGGACCACCACATCTTCAGAGGCACAGACATACACCCCGCAAGCAGCTGCCCCAATCCCAGTCTCACTGGCTCCAGTACTGGGGCTCAGCTCCACTCCAGCCACTGGTGCCTGGACCCACACAGCTGGCACTATGGACACACAGGCATCCGTGACCTATGGTCACACTCCTGCTGCTGACACTCGAGTTTGCTCAGTCTGGTCTTTCCCATTGCTTCTCCACAGGCCCACAGGATCTCCCTGCTGTGCTCTGGCTCCGGCTGCTGTGCTCAGACAGCCCTGCAGCCCCAGAACTGAGTACCTCAGGCAGGAAGGGATTTAAAAATAAAGGAAGAGGCTGTGCTGGTCACAGACAGACTGGCACACTGATTGGTCTGCTATTTATATATGACTCACTATTTTTATCTCTTT
Organism: Emberiza elegans; assembly: GCA_024865655.1. Taxonomy (NCBI): domain Eukaryota; kingdom Metazoa; phylum Chordata; class Aves; order Passeriformes; family Fringillidae; genus Emberiza; species Emberiza elegans. The sequence goes on from JALJVW010000206.1 coordinate 61,148,346, forward strand.
ATTCCTCTATTTTCCCATGCTCACTCCTTTCCAGGTCACCTAAACCTCTCCCTTTCCTTTTTTCCTTCACTATGCATCCCACAAGTCCTGCATCCTGCTCAGATTCAAAGGCATATTCCTATCTTCTTCACCCTTCATTTAAAAATCTACATAAATATATTTGATATTCTATAAAATTGAGTATCATGTGCCTGATTCTTCAACTGTTTACACAGATTTTCTGCTACTGGCAGAGCTCTTCTCATTTTCCTAATTGAGCTAATTAGAAACACATTGTGAGGATGCCAACTCTTCATCTCTAGTGAGAAATCTTTTAATACCAACAAAACCCTGCAAACACGCATAGGAACCTATCAATATGGTTTGCTCTGGCTTTTTTTTTTCTTCTTCTCAAGAGAAGTAATGATTTCAGGTACCAATTCAGCTCAGAGACTGGGGATTTAAATCTTATTTTCAAGAAACTCTGAGGAAGACTTCAGGGGGTGGGTTTCTCGAGCACCACTGGATTTTATTTGCAGTCCAGTCAAGTTGACAAAGGAAATGCTATGCCAACATTTCTTTTTTTTTTTTGAACCTAGAAGACATGGAACAACTCCAGCCACTCCAAGACAGAACTATGAAACTCAAAACCCCAGCAGCCCATCATGTTGGTAAGGGGGTTTCCAGTGTGAGATTCCAGTTATGCTTCTTCAGCAAAACAATGAACACTGTTTGTTCAAGTTAAAACATTATGGCTTAGCTGGATAGATAAAAAAAGCTAGTAAGAGCACTGAGTGAGAGATTTGGAATTTCTGATTTCCTATTTAAAAGGAATCTATTTTCTGCCAGGACCACCCTTACGCTATACTACAATTACAGGGTACATGACTGTGCATCAGTTACCAATGTCACAAAAATTGACAGAAGGAAATTTCTAGTATGTACTTGGTACTGCATAGAAGTGGTTTGTTTATATACTCTTAGTTATGCTGCACCTATAGAAAGTAGGTTTTGGATGCAGTGGGTATTAAAAACAATTTCTTTCAAAAGTCTCACACTTTAAAAATTAAAAAATAATTATACTGTAGAAAACAGCCAGCTGAAAGTCTGCCACTCTCTATGCTGATTTCCAATCCAAACCAGCATGCAGATCTCCCGAATTCAGTGTCACCTCTAAAATGATCCTAAAACATCCTCACATTTAAGTTACTTGTGGTAATTGTTTGTGGTTTATGAATTTTCAGTTGTTAGGCTCAGGCCCTCAAAGCTTGAAACAGAGAAAACTATATCATGAAAACTAAGTTTGGTAGACAGCAACATTGCTACATTAGTTCCAGGCCATCCATTTGCTCTACTACCAAATGCAGTAGAGGGATTCAGGATTTTACTGAGTTTTGGTTGCTTGCAGGGGTAGCAAAGGCTTTCCTTTAGCCACTCATGGCAGAGGGATGTATTCTCACCAAAATAATCATAGCTCTTGTAAAAGCATCTGAAAGGAATGAAGTATTTTGGCGTAGCCATAGGCTTTAACTGGACAAGTTATGGATTCCCATTGTGGAGAAAGTTTGCTGAAAGTAGTAATTTTTGGTAATTCTGTCTGAGCCAAAACTGAAGGACAAACCTAAACTCAGACGAGGGCAAGATGTTCTATTTTTGTTGTGTCTAAATATCCCCTTTCCTTCACAAATGTAACACCAGCCTGAAACTGTGTTTTACACAGAAACACTCCAACAGAAGCAGATTTTACTTTCAGTTATGGGATGCACTGAGGTGCTGAGCTGCCTAAACAGACTAAAATTGACTTAACGTTATTTTATGCAAATATAGAGGGAACAAATTGTCATTACTAATTTTGTCCAGGAGATGAGAGACACCAGCAATGTTGCTGCACCAACATCACTGCAGGAGGCAAGGAAGAGCAGGCACTTTAGAATTATGTACATATTGCACAGATGAGGTGGATTGCCTCAGCAGTAGCAAATCCTTTTAGCATTTTTGTACTAGAAGAAATTCTGAGGAAAGAAACTCACAATAAACACACATATTAGCAGGTAAGAACATCACACACAAACCTGTATCTACCTGCAACTTCTTGTTCTGAAAGACAACTCATGCATTTTGAAAAAAGTTATTTATTTTCACTGCTTTAATCTCTCTACTGTAGTGTTAGCACTTAACATAAGCATCCACTCTTCTACTGTCCTATTTACAATCCATTGAAATGTGTACTCTACAAATACAATACATATTTTCAGAAATGTAAGGGAAATGCACAATTTGTTAAGGTTTAAAAAAGTGACACTCATCTGTACAGGATCCTCAAATCATCCAAAAAGTAAAATTTACAAGGCAGTATCCACACAGCTATGTAAGGGCAGGTGCTACAGTGACAAAGCAGCAAACTTGCTAATACAATAAAATACAGAAAATAAAGTGTTTTGGGGCACCAGATAATACACTTAGTACCACTGAAGTTGTAAATTTAGCAATACCCATATTTCTAGAAACATGTAACTGCAAACCTGGAGAACATTCTGAAAAATATTAAACATTATATACACATGAGGTAAATGTACCTTGGTCTTTTAAGAGGTAATTTGAGTTTAAAGCAACAGATATGGTGAAGGGGTTTTTTTGTTTGCTTGTTTTTTAAACACAAAATGATTAACATCTTGCAATCATTTCAATGGCACAATATAAACAAGGAACTAACTAAAAGGTGAATTTCATGGCAATCACACTCAGAGCCATTACTGAAAAAATAAAATAACCTCTTACTTCATTTGACACCTTCATGTCCCCATACAATCGATACCAATGTCTTTACTTATATACAAAGTCTTTCTTAGGATTACAAGCAGAACCATAGGAGGGTGACAGTGTGTCATACTTGGAGAGACTGCTTGAGAAACATCCCAGAATTCCAGCTTTTAAGGTTGGAGGGTCCCTGAAGAATTCCAGCATTTCAAAAATGACATTTCAGGCTTTTCAGCATCACTCTTTCCAATGCTCCTTTTTCTCCACGTCCATATCCATCTGGTCACAAGTCTGTAAACCAAACTAAGGCTTCAATGCTACTAAAATTGTAAAATTGATTAAATCCACAAAACTTAAGTGAATGTATAATGTATCTAATATTTACAATAAACATTTGCATCAGTATTAATCAGAAACTGTTTTGGTATATACTTGAAATGATACAAAATTAATATTTTGAATGCTAAAATATTTTGGTCCCCCTGGATTTCCAAGAGCAGATCTGGTGATATTACAATCTTAATTTAAAAAATACTTGTGTACCTGTGTCCATATATATAAAGATATGATCTTACACAGGTAACATTTAAAGTTACATAATATATACAGACACAGCCTTTGTAAAAGGTGTTCAGTTCATATAATGGAAAAGAAGAACAAAGCTTGAAATTGTGGTGTCAGAACTGAGGATACATATAGCTCTATTCAGAATTTTCCTGTTCTGTAGCCCAATAGGAATTATAAGGTTATTCTAAAACACTGTTCCTTAGGTCATAACACAGTGTCAAGCATCCTTCTGTGCTTTGTTTTTGCAAGTTTCTATTACAAAGCTAAATCTTGAACAAAGTAAGAGCAATTCAGGAGAGTGAAGATTTTCAGGTGGTTGATACAATATAACACACAGTTATATCGTTGACAGAATCGTCTGCAGGCCATGAGGCTATCCAGTTGCTGTACATCCTCTTTAAAATGCAACAGGACTGTTCTGTATATTTCAGGAAATTAAATGTTTTGCTGATAAGGTTTTGTGGGTGCTAAAAAGAGCCACTAAAAATTATCTGATTAATTATACTGTAAACACTCTTGTTACTACCAAAATTACTATAGAGATCTGAGGCACACCAGGAACCTGCTGTTTCTGAAGCAGCTGTACCATTCCTATCTATGGTAAGGTCACCAGGACACCTATGAAAACTTGAAACGTAACAAAGTTACAAAACAAAAAATGTTGAATTGCTAACTAGGAAGCCTTTGAAATTAGATGGAGACCCTGATCTATTTTCATGATGACCTGTTTTTTTAAAGTATCTGTACAAATACATAGAACTTGCTAGAGAGGCTGCCAAGAAGAGAGGCTTGGGAGTTATGCTATATTCAATTTTTTTTTTAACAGTTAATTGAAAAACTGTGGTGCACAACTGTCCATGCACACAAAGGCATATTTTATTTAAAATATCTACACGAAGTAATTTTTAACCCGGCTTTGATTGACAGAGGCCTGAAGCACATAAGCCTCACTTGTCAGATAATGCCAAACATAAGTGTGACAGCTGCATGTATGTTTAAGCCTAATTGGTTTCTAAGAACCTCTCTTATTTTTCCCTTTTCTCCTGGATACTGTCTTCCAGTATGAATAAACTCATCCATTTTGTTGTTGACAAAAGCATTTCATTATTTGCAGTTTGACCTCTGAAGGTCTGTAATTCTGACATAGTTTAAACTCATCTCCAAGCAAGCAGTAAGAATACAGACATAAACAAAAATTAATGGTTAAGGCTTTTCTTGGGAAAGGCTTGTGTCACCTATGTAGCATCTTCTTCCTGGGCCTCAATTCTCTTCCTGCTTGAGCTGCCACACATCACTATGGCACAGAACTCAACTGTGCTGCTGCCAGCAACCACCCGGCCACTGCCACTCTGTTGGTAACAAACTCTCAGCAGGCTCTATGCCAAGGGATGAACGGGAAGCTGAGTTAAAGGTTGCCATGTGTGCTGCGTAATGAAATGAGCACTGATGTGTTCTGAAGTGTGGCAGGTTAGGCAGCATATTAATTACCAGGCACATTTACATACTGAAATACTACTGTTTTGGACACTAATGAAACCAAAGGCCAACCAGACTCTGGCTAAATTGCAATTAAAAAAATATCCTGGTAACAGCAGGTTTTTGTTGTACATTTGGGCAGGAAGCAATTTAATTTCTAAACAAGTTTGTGAAAATACTATGATACTCTTAAAAACTCAGGGAAATCTTGACTAAAGCCATGCATATTCTTCTGTGTTCTTATGACAACACAAGTCACCATAAGCTTTGTTCTTCTAACAATGAAGAGGATTGCTGGAATCCCCTGATATTTGTATCCAAAGACGTGCAGCTCACCACCTTCTCTAGCTCACCACTTTGTGTATGAGGCACACACAACATACATGCACATAAAACTTACAAGCAGCTTTGAACTGTCTAGTACAAAAGCTCAAATAACTTTTCTCTAATGACAGGTGCATTTAATCACTATGTAATTGCATATTGTTCCTTGAGCCTTAAGACTCAGCAGAACTGCACAGAAAATATGCTTTTCATACTTATTTAATGAAGCAAAATCTCCCTTAACATTTCACTTTTCTTGCTACTTTTCTGAAGTAGATAGGTACTTCAAGCATTTTAGAAGTACCACTTGATAAAAAAAAAATCTCCTACATAATTATGACTCATAACTTGACAATTGCAAAATATGATAGTGAATTTACTAGCTTACACTATTTAAAACTCCTACAGTGGTTTCAAGAGTCAGATTTTGGTAAAATTGAAGATATTTTATCAATTATGTACTCACTGTTGCAATGAGTGAGATTTAGCACTTAGCTAGGCAAAGGAACAACTTTTAACTTGTATTTTTGAAACCAAAAGTGCCATAGGCTTTGTACATCCCTACTATTTTTCATTAAAAGACGCAAAAGTGGCACTTACTGGTGTAATACAATCTATTTTGAAGGCAATGTAATGCTCTGAAAAAGTGGAAAAAACCCAGCAATCACGTATATAGTTGCATAAGTTATGTTCCCACAACTGAATGAGACCAATTTGTAAGTCAAGGTAAGAGTCCAAAAGATGCACTACCTTAATAGCTAGCAAGGTATACTCCAATAGTACATTCACAATCTGAATCAAGGAATCGAGACAGTGGTTCAGAGTAGTCAATGTAGTCAATGGAATAAAGTTGCTTTAAGAGCCATCAATGCACTGTAGAACAATATAGCAAACCAGCTTCATTTTAGAAGTGACCTCCTACTTTAGAACAGTTAACTATCAAAGACCAGCTATCAACTTCCCAAATGAAAAAATTATAGATTAATGAAATTAGAGTACATGAAGTTTTGTAAATAACCTGGGAAAGAGGTTGATAGTGCACAGAAAGACCCAACACAATTGTTTAGCACATCCACAAAAATCCTAAGAAGTGACGTTCCTATGAAGTACTAAAAGGCAGCAATATCCTTCTGTTCCCCCAGTGAGGTAGAACAATTAACCTTCTTAGCACGCCACTCTGGTGCAGATAGGGATTTTTACGGTATTCTTCGGTAGCAAATCCAGGATTACATCTTGATCCCCTCCTGTTGACTAAGTTGTGATAATGTTTTCTTAATGCGCAAAGCTGTCAGCCGAGCGGCTCCGTTGGCATACCAGCATTCCCGCATAATTTTTGCCATCACTCGTAATGCCTGCAAAGGAAACACAAGTCATTAGATGCACTATTGTTCCCATGTAGCCCATGTAACTGCTGCTCTGTCTTAGACTCTTCAGGCATTTCTGAAATCCATTACTAGTACTACAGGTGCATAGGAAAGGGTACTGTTTAAAAAAAAAACTTACTTTATTTACAGAAAAGTAAAACTCTCTAAACACTGTAGAGCCAACCTGATATTTTTCAGTAGATTTTGGCCCATGAAAATATTTTAATTAAAAATTATTAGTTTTTCTGTAACTGTTTTCTGAATTTTCACATCAGACAAAAATACACTCTTAAATTGTTACTTGCAGTTAAGGAGTTACTTCAATGCATAGCAATTAATTTCATGAGCTGTCTTCCTCAGATTGAAGCTCGGCAAGGATTCTAAAAATTTTTGAAGTATTTTTATCCTTCAGAGAGCCATTCTTTGAAATCTGAGCCCTTCTACATGTTATTTGCAACAAACCAAATAACAAAAATGGCAGATTAAATAAAGTAACAGCTCCAAAGTACCATGAAAGCTGTATTACCTTAGTCATTTTAATTCTGATAACTACCTGTCTCAGTTTGTTGGTGCACACACCACGTTTCTCTCCTTCCTGTCCACTCTTGCCCAACTCTTAGCCATGCATTCATTCCACACATGCCACAACCCAGGTTCCCTCCTCTATCCAAAGCACCTCATCCTTATCAGTACCTCACAGCTCCTGCAGCCCACTGAAGCTGTTGCCCCAAGCTGTGAGTCACTGGTTGTGACAGAGCAATGCTATGGAATATTCCCTCTGACCAGTTTGGGTCAGCTGTCCTGGCTCTGCTCCCTCTCATGCTCCTGTCCACCCCCAACCTACCTGAGAAACGGAAAATGCCTTGAAGCTGTGTAAGCACTGCTCAGCAACAGCTACACCATCAGTGTGCTATCAGACTGTTTTGGCCACAAATCCAAAACACAGCATTATGCAGCCCTGCTGTGAAGGACGCTGACTCAATCCCAGCCAGACACAATACCATTTATTTACAATGATGTTTCCTGCATAATGTAATTCAGACTAGCTGTAATTTATATTAGCATCATCTATGCTTCACAGGAAGGGATCCTAGAATCCTCCATGCAGAGTTAGCTATTAACTTTTATGAAATTACATTTAAATACTTATGTATAACCAAGGAACAATGATTTTAATAAAACCATATTGATTACAATGAAATTAAGTTTTCCTAAAAGAAGCTCTTCTCCCTTCAACAATAAGCATGATTTTTAAGCCACTGAAATCACTAAAAGCTCTAGTGTCCATTAAAGCAGCTTTAGCAAGGTTAGTTAATACCTCACAGCTCTGCCATCTGTTTGGAATATTGGGCCTTAACTTCTGTTCACACACAACTTTCCTCATTTCTTCAACAGAAGGATCTGAAGGAACGAGGTCATAGTATGGCAACTGGTAATCTTCATGGATTCCTGTAACAGGTTGAAAATAGCTTTATTTTAGCTAACACTGGACTATGTATTCTTCACTTTTTACTGTGTTCCTTATCAGTACCCTACCAGTTTTTGGTTTTCATTTTTAAAAGTTACATCACAACTGACAAATAAATAAACAAAAATCCTTAACCACACCTTAGAATGTTTACATTACCCTTTCAAGGATCTAAAATTTATAAAATTGGAAGAGATAGAAGCTACATCAAATCTTTCACATGCTATACTAAAAACATGCTTCTTCAGAGCACATGATTTATAACAGCATGCTTCATTTAAAATAATATATAGATTTATCTGAACAAATTATAGCTAGGTCTTCTGGTCTTTGCCTCTGCTCACGAGAGTATTAAATTTTACCCTTTTCTCCCCTCTGTGTAAATATTTGGAAAAAAAGAAGAATATTTCCTATTTTCTTCAACAAGTATGGTCTGTCCATTTAGAAAGAGGTTGAATAGACCAGTTATCATTTACAGGATTAACAACTAGAAAGTCTGAGATCAACTGGCTATTACTTTGCACTGTTTTTTGAGCAAACTGTTTTCAGAACCTGAATAAGTTTAAGTTCCTCATAATTCCCTAATATGTCCCATTTTATAAAGATTGCCACGTACCACCAATTGAACACCGCCGAGCTATTTCCCAAAACACTAATCCCATTGCATAGATGTCTGCTCGTTTGAATGACTCAAAATGCTTCATGTTTATGGAATCATCTAGGACTTCAGGAGCCATGTACCTGTGTGGAAAAAAAATTATTTCATAAACACTTAAGAATATAAAAAAATTCAGCACTACTGATCAGCTCAAATAGAAAATAATGTATTTTTGTGGAAAAGAAGATAAAAGAAAATTCTGCTTCATTAAAGATTATCCAATCAGAGACAATTCAATGTAAAGGGATAAGTAAACTGAGAGCAACAAGCAGAGAAATAGGGGGAATAAGTAAAATGTGAAACAAACTAGAGCTATAAACCTGATAGAGAAGGCACAACTGAGACAGTGACAAAGACCAGAAGTCTCCAGTTCTTCACTGACAGGCTATTAAGAAACTCCAGGCCTAACTTTATAGAGGTGCAGTCTGGACCTTGTGACTGCTAATACATGGGAAAGAAGAACACCACGAGGATTGAGGATACTGAAAGTAGGCCTGTGCAACTACACAATGCTTATCAAGGAACGTTCAGGACACAGGGAACTGAAGTGTGGCAACAGATAGGAAAGGGTAGCAAAAAGGCCTGCTGCATAAAAGGTTGCCAGTCTGCACAAGCTAATCAGTGTATCCTATTTAATTAAATCCTAACTATTCTGTGCAATCTCACTCTCAAGCCCATGTGCATGTGCTCTCTAAGAACTGTGTCAGCAGCTGGAGGCAGGCATGGGTCTGTTCAGGTCTAGTAACTGCAGCAGCACAAGGGATGAAGCTGAAACTACAGAGAAGGAAGGGCCCAACATCAGTAGCTGGAAGGGGAACTACAGGTCCTAGGAGCATGTCTGAAGGTGTTAAGAGCACCTATCTGGAGCTAGTAATCATTCTGTGAATGAATTCTGGGCCAGCAACTATAGTCTGATTGAAGGTGAAGGAACCCAGGTACCAGCAGCTGGAACAAATGAGTGGGTCCTGCTTCAGCTACTGAAATAAAACCATGGATCACAGGCTTCACGGTCACAGCTTACAGACACCAGCTACAGCGGAGAAAGGGGATGAGAAAAACAGAGTAAATGTCTCTCAGCACCACCAACTGGAGTGGGAGTCACAGGATGCAAGGTCTGTGCGCCTGGGCACCAGCTGCTGGGATGAGCAAGAAGATTTGCATTTCTCCAACCCTGCACACCTGGTGTGCAGGATTGTAATTAAGTAGCAACCTTCAAGCTGGTCTAGCCAGCATCCAGGCAGCCCAGGCAGGGATATTTGCCAGGACAAGAGCCCATGCTGATATTTGAGGGAATCCATGCAAGTAGGCATGCATACAAATACGTCAGCTGTTTGCTGCTGTGCATTAACCCAGATGGTGAGTATGAAATCCATGGAGCTCAGAGCATTTGGTACAGCAAGCCTTGGATGGATGGTTGAGGGGCTCATAAACATGCATGGAGTTGTGAGGTTGCAGAAGGGAGTATGTACTTCTACTAATGAAGTTCAATCCTGATCAGCTGAAGAGAAGGCAGGAGACTTGGCTGTCTATAGTTATGTTTTATGCAAGTTCTGACAGTGTTTCATGTGGTTATTGAAGACAGCACATGGTGCACAGCCATCTGTATGATCAGCCCTATCAGTACAATATGTGTCTGTGTATGCCTGGTTGGATCCCAAGGAAGAAAGCAGCAGCCACATCCATGGGCCTCAGATGAACAGAGCCCCAGCCCTTTGGAACACATCAGCTGGGCTCCAAGGGTCAGGCAAGAGGAAGCCCCACTTCCTGTAATCTGGAAAACTATAGCAGCCACTTAAAATATCCCCTAACAAGCCTAAAGCAGGAGCAGACAAGAAGTGCTGGTTAAGAAACCAGTACTGTTAAAAATTTCTTGACAAAGGCCCACTATCATTGCAGTACCAATTTTTCATCATACAGTTTGCAAATCCCACCCTAAACCATGGTTTTTTTTAAATTAGTTAGTTATGTGGGTTACAAATTAACAACTGTGCTCATCAATTTGGTTTACCCACACCTCCTGCAAGGAGAAACATCTGTAACAAAGTTTCTCTTAAGAAACAAGGTTTGAAAACCCATCATGGCATCCAAGTGATTGTTACCTTGTTTAGTGAGCAAGTCTGACATGGGAACCGAGCAAAACATCAGTGCAGACCTTACTGCAAGAGCTACTGACATCAGCATCCCTGCTGGCTGCTGGAAAGAGTGAATGTTATTTGGCTGCATCAAGTCAACATCAGTGGTAACACTGCTCTCTCATTCTGATTGGGTTCTGGCAGCTAAATCCAGTACGAGATGTTTAGCAGAGTTCAGTGTGTTTCTCCACATCACCGCCCCAGCAGTCTCAAGCTGACATACCAATGAAGCAGGCCAACAGCAGCACCTGGGCTTTGAAGAGCAGTGTTGAGTGGCAAAAAAGCAACAAGTGCGGACTACTGGAGTGGAATACAGTACCAGGCAATAGCTCTACATCTGGAACAGCCAGAGAAGCCTAGACATGGTTTCATTTAATCAACAGCATTGTAGGATTTTCTTTTCCAGTATCAGGGATGGTAGGCAGAATGCAAGACACACTGCTTAAAAGAAATTTCAGGACTCCCTCAGTACCTACATAAATTCTGACAGAAATTACATAGATATAAGGAAGCAAGGGCTATGAAGATATGTAAAAAAATGCAACAAATAGTTGCATTTTTTCTGAATTACCCAGAACTTCAAAAAAGTTTGCTGAGATGAGATTTCTCCTAAGGCATACAAATTCCTCACAAGTAATAAACACAGCACAAGCAGAGGACAAGTGTCTTAGGGTTTACTTTGAGAGTATTTATTGAATGGAAGTGGAGTATTAAGTATTGTTGCAATCTTTGATATGGATGAGGCTCAAATTGTTCTGATCCACCCATATCAAAGATGTTTTAATTAAGAATGGAAGATTGTGGTGAACACCTTAATGCTCTCCCAGGATTCTGCATTCCGGGATACTCTTACAGTACTTCATGTGCTTGACACTAAGTGATTATCTTGGAGCCTAGCAGAAAGAATATTTGATCTATCTTAAGATGCCATGAGGATGAAAAGAGTGATGGACCTTAAAAAACAATAACTAGAAACCCCAACCACGGTGCAAGATATCAGCCAGAAACACTAAACAAGCAGTAAAGGAGATTCTCTCGACTTCCATGAACCATCCAAAGAACAAGGTTTTTAACAGGAAAGACCACAAGAGGCCTGAATGTGGCAAAAAATTCCCCCCACAGGAGTTCCATTGGCAAATTGTCCTCTCACTGTGGTCCTCCATCAATGCATTTAGATTGGCTTTGGCTTCCATGACACAGAATGGTGAATGACCGCTGAGAGATTATTGCTGGAACAAGAGAGGGGAAAGGCAAGGAGGTCATGTAGTGAGCTCAGCCATTGCATGGCTGTTACACAAAAGGGAGAGAAGTAGGCATTTCCTTGTCAGATTATGGGTTGGAAATGCATTGCCTGGCAGAAGTGGTATCTTAGTTTCTGGAGAGAGCAACTTTGTTTCATAGAGTAACTCTGACCTTCTGAGTAAGGTCTGCAATATCATCCAAGAACAAAAGGATAAGTCTACAAAGAAGGGTATGAAGTGTGTTGAGCATGGCCTTGCCAAATTTTGGGTGCCTGCTGACCTCTTTCTCCCATCTCTTTTAGTCCAAAAGCCCAGTACTAGTTGTCTAAATTTCTTGTACAACATATATAGGGAGCTTTGCATCATCAACTAGACCCATACACAAAATGTTGTGCCCCATCTCCTTTCATCAAGCCTATACTCTACAAGGTAGAATTCTGCCCATATTTTGTTTAGGTAAACTTCTAAGAAGCACCCATGGTAAGAATTTGCTGCCAAACTTCTTTTAAAACACAACGTATCTGAACTATCAAAAGTAACAGCTGGGCCACACTTCTAAAAAATAAGAGGAGAATAAGGGTTTTTTACTTGCCTCAGGGAGTGAGAGAGAGATTCTATTTCCTTCTCAGTTTAAAGCTCACATTCCCTGCTTTATGTTGCAGGCTGAGCTGTGAAAGCACATAGTTCACCCCTCTGGTAAAGCTAAGCCTCTGAACAGAAAAGAAATAAAGTCAGAGAATTCAGTCAGAAAGAGGGATCATCAGTTATACTCAACACCCTGATCACTCACACAAGAGTAAGTCTGCTTGCTACCTAGACATACATTTTTACAACAATCATTAGAAAAATAGACTTCATCAAATCTCCCTGAACTTGTACACAAAGCTTCCATGGGCAGAAGAGGTACCAACAGTGGCAATCAGTGGGAGTTAAAACTGTCACTGAACAGGTAAGACTTGAACTGTACTATGAAAAATTAATCAGAGGTGCAGTTACTTACCTAAGAATGCACAAGAGGAAGAAGAAGGGTCTAAGCCTTTTACAAGAACGAGCAATTTTCAGAGAGGTAGAAATGACTAATATCTTTAAAAGGGGAAACAGATTTAGCGCTCCTGCTGCCCACTGCAGCAAGCAAGAGTTCCTACAGCTTTACCCTTGTGAAGAAGCATAAGGCAGATGAACAAGCAATTTAATAATGCCTCGGCAAGAAAAGATCCGGTAAGTGGGGCCTGCAAACACAGCTGAAAGAATGCTTTCTCCAGTGCCTGTACTAAAGAAAGTAACTGATTTGTACGTCATTTTGCTTTGCATGTAGGTGTAGTAGAAAATTAAAAAATCACATGTGGCATGTGCCCTGCATGCAGCTAAATTTGCAATGATGAATTCTGAAATAAGCCTGCTACTGGACACTTTGAGAAGGAATAATACTCAGTTCCTTATAATTTAGAAGTAGTTCAGAAAATAAATCTTGCCTGACCATTTGTGTGGTATTTTTAAAATTGGCAAAGGACTAGTACAGCAGAGCTTTAGAACAAAGTAAGCTCAGCAGTGCACACGTCAGTAAAACAAATTTTCAGTACATATTCTAAAAGCTTTAGTTAACTGAGCCTTAAAATAATGTTTAAGGGTTTTTTCCCTTCCACAAAGACACAGCTCAAGGGGCATCCTAGTTCACTGTAAAAACTCAGTCAACCCCCCACCCCGCAGTATCGCTTACTAAAGGGATAAAGAAAAAAAAAGTGGTTTTAATATATAAACTGGAGATTGGACAACATCAACACAATTTTTTCAAACACTGCTAAGCCATATGGGCTTGCTTAGCGGTCACACGTTTCTCTATGAGCAGTGTCCAAACTCCAATTTGACACAGCACTGAACCTATAGGCATTAGAAGAGTGAAACGCTGCCCACATCCAAAATGCTTGCTGTGGTTCACTGTTAGTGCTGCTACCTCTGTATGCTGTACAGCTGCATGGATTACTAAGGGAAATTTCTTTATAGCTTCCAGTTATGATTGCCTGAAGGTTCACCAATGATAAATTACTGACAGTAAGTTTTATTGCACTTGTGCTGATTCAGTTAAACAGCTCTGAATTCTTCTAGGGCAAGAAATACCTGTATTTCCAAATTCAGAAAAAGCTTTTAAGAGAGACTATATTGACTCATCTGCTTAAGATTCTATTTATGCATTAAATGACAAAGATGACTGTTTTAACTTCTTGCATTTCTTTAAAAAATGTGATTCCAAGACAGCCCCATGTCCAATACTCTACACCTTGTATGTTCTTCCACACACGCTTCACACTGACAAACACAGCTTTTTACTGTCACTATCCTGTTTTACACTCCTGATTTCCATGCAACACATGGGAAGAGGGAGAAAGAAAGCACTGAAGTCCCTAAAATCAGTCATGAAATCTCTTAATTGTTTGAATTAATATTTGTGCCCTACAATACTTAGCAAGTTTTCAGCATTTTACACAAGCCAACATTGAACATGCCTTTTAAGCGCCTACCATCTAACTAAAATACCAGCTGACAAGGAAGTGCCTAAGAACTCTATCTGCCATTACATTTTCCTGCTGCCTATTTTCTATCAACACAAATTTATATGGGACAAGAAAAACCAAAGCATTTTATGATAAAAATTGCCTGATAGATCACATAAATGATTTTACCTTTTTGTTCCCACTCTGTGGTTTGGGGCAATGTCAATTGTGTCTGTAGCTGAATCGTGCCTAACTGCCAAGCCTAGGTCTGCAATGCAGCATGTTCCATTCTTTTTCACCAATATGTTTTTTGATTTTAAATCTCTGTGGGCAATTGCTGGTTTTCCTGTAAAGGAAAAAAAATAGAATTTGTAAAAAAAAAACCCAAACCAACCTCCTTTTATTCTAAGCCTGGTGCAAGCTTCTGTTTGAAGGAACAGAATTCCTTCCAGTTCTGACAATTTATGTGCACCAGGGTACCTCCTGGTATCATTCACTGTAGATTGTCTGGCCATTCAGGAAAGTGCCTTTCATGTTTACTGTATTACACCCCACTTGCTCCTTTCCCTCTTCCTGCAAGTATTTATTGCACACACATCCCACTCAAACATTGTCTCAACTCAAAGTTAAGAAGATGCTACATGCACCATTTCTTGGTGCCTTTTAACAGGTATTTTGTAGGAAGGATTGTTACATCACAATACCAGAGAAAAGAAGGCAAAATACCTTTCAAATTAAGAAGTTCTGTGAATTTGGAAATCATCACAGAGTAGAACGAGCTACTTATGTGTCATCAAAAAAAACCCCAAAAAACCAACCAGTATTATCCACATGACAAGCAGAATAATTGTAAGCTTACCTTGTGTGCCAACAATTTCCATGTGCAGATGAGCAAGACCACTGGCAGTGGACAAAGCCAATTTTATCATTCCTTCCACTGTTACTGTATACCTGTTCAGGTAATCAAAGAGTGATCCATGCTCGTGATAGTCTGACACCAACCACAGCTGAGTCCATGTACCATTGTCTGCAAAATAAAACTGGCATGAATACCACACATACACACACATATATGACAAATAAACAATATGTTCCACTCCTGTACAACACTTACAAAGTACAAATTATGGTCTGCAAATAACCTCTGTAAATTAGACTCTAACTATTAGTCTCAGGCTCTTCTATTCCTGTAACATTTTACTGCCTCTGCAAAGGTTGGTAACACCATGGGAGTTTCTGAAAAGCTTAGTGAGTATTCTTGTATTTAAATTAAAACACAAACCATAGAAAACTGATGTCACTATAATTCTGAGGTGTATATTCAGGGTGAACTGTTCAGGGTATTAGCCAGGCCTTGCCTTTCCCTAGGTTTCCTACTAGAGTGGGGCACAGGGGCACAGTGTTGAATGCATGACCCAAAACGAATCCCATCACTATCAGTCTAGCACAATATTGTCCAGGTTAATCATAAAAAAAAGGTGTTTCACACTTTTCTCCCTGATTCCTTCAGTCTTCCCATAACCTATCAGCCTGGGAGACAACTCCCACAGTGGATTTTTCCTCCTAGAGTAGAAGCTTACAAGCAGCAATCAGACACAAAGTTAAATCCCACCTCCGATGACCTCTAAATTGCTGGCCAAAATTGAGGTTTCCAGGAGGCACAAGGGTAAAGAAAGCAAAAAACACTGAAGAAATCAGTTTGCTTTGACTTTTGATTGAACTATGACAAACAAGATGGGCCACAATACATTTGTAGCTATCCCAAGGCATACAAATGACATATAAGAACTTAATTGTTCACATTATTAAAGAGGCTTAAAATACCTTTAAGTTTAAGCCACGGAAAGAAGACTGTCAAAGGAATTCAAATCAAGATGGGAGCAAAAATATTTTTTACCTAAGAAGTAGAAATATACCTAGGAAAGAACAATCCTGCCGCTAAATAAGTTTTCCAATTTTGTTGTGTTATAAAAGCACCTCTCCTGTGGCAGACTTGAAAAGTGTTTTTATAGTCAGCTAGTTTACAGAAGAATCTTTCATCTCTTTAGAAGAGCAGTTATCTCATAAAAGACATCTGTTGGACTCCTAGCCTGAATTATATACCCCTATTCTCTCAGAACAAGTGAAAGCACTCGTCACAAGTCAAAAAGATGTCTCATTATGTGATAGTCCCTAAAGATTGCTCAAGAATATGAAGAACATGAAAAACGGAAAGAAGTTCAGAACTCACTTCCTATTGCAAACATACTGAAAAAATTTTACTTTCCAAAGAACACTCTTGTCTAGAAAAGCCAGAGTACAAAATGCCTACTCTAAAGATTGACAGAAACCACCTTTATAGAAACACTTGTGCTTATCTTTAACTTAACACTTTGGTGGGGGTGGGTAAACTCGCAAACATCCCTTTAATTTGGATGTTTTTAGGGAAGTCAGTGATGCCATTAAAAAGATCTAAAAATATAAAAATAAAAAAATCCACCAAAATTAAAAAGCCTCCAAATACTTCAGAGTAGGAAAAATACATTCAAACAATTCCCATAACGGAAGGAGAACTCTGGCTTGCTACATTTACAGAAGAGTTTCAAGTAAGTTGTTTAAACAGGCAAAAAAAAAATCAGTCACATACTCCAACCTGTACAAGACTGGTAAAATGCACTACTGCTGCAGGAAGAGTCTTTTAGGATGCCTATGAGCTGTTTTTTAAAAAGGAACACAGAAATTAAAGATTAAAACAAAAATTTTAAATTATTTTTTAGTTAAAACTGCTGCATCTCTTGTTACTTGGCAATATCTGAGCACAAACTCATAGAACTCAGCATAGTATTAAATGTGACTTTTTCCTAAGAGAATTATGGTCTCTGAGGAATTAATCCAAGAGTATTGGCTTCACTAGTCTTACAGAACCATCAGAAACAGGTATGAGTTCACAGGCACAGAAAAGATGCTCTTAAATACACAAAGAGCTGCAGAAGGTTAGTTCCAAGTAAACTAACCTTATCACGTGAGAATATTTTCTTCACTCAGTTTTATTCTACTGCTTCATCAGTTATGACCCTACATTGCCTGAAATAATCCTCTCCTGGGCATTAACATAACACACACTCATTTCTTGGTCCTGTATTTTATTTCTTCTCCTGTCTCTTAGGAGTGGAATACCTCAGCAGGTGTCTGTACCAGCCACCTAGCTGTAAGGAGGGAAGTAAAATGAATGTTAATTACTCTACTAGACCTATTGTGTTTAAAAAGCTCTGTAAAAGATGTCAGTTTCTGAAAAATTATCACAGCTTTGATTCAAGACTATGGTGCCTTTGCATAAAGTTCCTCCCCTATTAACACTACATTTCCTCCTAGGAGGGGAATATGCTGCTGGTTACAGACTCTTCTATTCACATTTATCTTGTGTATTACCTGCAAGTTTTAATATTGAAGCTCTACCATCCTTCCAAAGAAGAAATATAAACTGCGCTTACCATCCAGTATGAGAAGAACCATGATTCTTTCCTATTATGTGCCATATTTGTGACCCTTCAACCAGATTTTAAGAAGGGACAATGCTACATCAAATAAAATCAATTATATACATAATTACAGGCAAGCTGAAATGCAGCAACAGGTCTAGTGTTCAGCTATCAGAAGGGACCTACTATGTTTGCCTTGCCTTGCTATATTTGACAAGACATACATTTGTTTAGCACTCTAAGCAGAACATGTTACAATAAACTTAAGTCTTCTTATTCTGTTGACAGTAGTTGATTATTACCAAGTAATAATTAACCTAACCCATAAAATATCTGAGTATTTTTAGCTGCACAGTAAACAGCATCTGCCATGAAGCTTTCAATCACAGGATTTGCATTATCAGGTAGGAAAGAGTAATTACACTCAATAGTAATTACATACAGTAGCCCAGCTTTCCATGATTAGGAAATCTAATTCATTTTATGAACTCACAATGATCAAGAATCTCAAATAATTTCAGAATATTCAAAATTTACAAAAAAATTTACATGTGTTTTTGGAAACATATTTAAGATATTAACTATGGTTATTTCAGCTATTTCAGGACACCTGAAGATACATACCACCAAGGACACACAGAAGTAAAAGATTTTAATTTTAAACTCCAAATAAACATTGAAATTCTGAGAAAAGAAGCTTTCAGATTTGTTGTCAGGAGATTGATTTTAGTTTGGGAAAGACATTACTAATGTTAAAGCAAAATCCGTCTTAGTGGAGCTGGCTCATGAAGAAAGGAATTTATATATTTGATATAGCAATTGTATAATCAGGTTTCAATTAAAATTCAATTGATTGGAATCACTTAAGTGAAAAATGTTTGGTTTTTTCAACATCAGCTCTAGCAAAATGTTTTCTGTGGTGTTATGTAGCTAAGTGTTTCACAGCAGATATTTAGCCTTTTTTGGCACACTGATAATGTAATATTAGGAAAAAAAACCAGGAAAAAGCAGTGAAGAAATCAGATTCAGATGGGATCTCCCACTAGAAATCTCTTAGAAAGGAGATATTCAGGGAGATAGCACTTTTGTCAGTGACTAGAGCATGACTGGTGTCTTGTTAGCATAACAGCTTAACTCTATCATGTTGACACAGTCATCTGACACAATGATGAAAAGCACTTGAGCTGTGCAGATCCCCTCTACTCAAGCTAAAGCCAGACCTTCAAAAAGAATAAATGGCTGAAATATTACTTCTCAAGAGTCAGGAATTCTGCTAATTTCTTTGCAGCATATTGTTTAACATCACTTTTGGGGATCTACTTACCATGAAAGGTGTTCTGACTGAACCAAACTATCATACTGGGGAGTGTGCTTTCAGTTAAGGGGAAGGAATGGAGAAGTCAAGGTATTTTAGTGCATAAAGTTATCCAAAGTGTGCAGTGCAAGATTACACCTTATTTTAATCTGCCTACAGACAGTTAAGATTACAGCCAGATAATGCAGAGAAACCTTTAGTACTGTGAACTGTGGTTGCTGACACTACTCTTTTGCTACTAGAATAGCGCAGTTAAGTAGTCCCTGATACACTTTACCTTGAAGTAATTGGGTTAGAAAGAACAATACAAAAAACCATGCACAAAAACTGTGCGTTTAGATGGCACAAAACACAACACATGGCCCTGAAAGTAACTTCCCTGACGCAGTAGAATTTGGAAGTTAGCACACACTTGCTATGCAAAGAGCTACCCAGAACACAGAAATTGTCAGGCAGACCACAACTGCAGTTAAAATCATTCATTGCTTCTTAGCCCTCAAGCTGCCTTAACTGTAGCACCTACTTCCCAGTGGATTACAGGATGGGAAGCAGACAAGACTAGACCAGCTCCTGTAGCCTTCTGAACATGACACAGGTCTAGGGAAGCAGAAAAGAAGAATGTGCCATTAAGGCACATGGACAGTCTAGAGTGTAGTAGAAAAAGGAGTGAAAACAACAGTTCAGTCACAAGCTCTAATCCAAACACACCCTCCTACCCAAAGGAACCTCTTCCACCAATTTTACACTAAATAGACAGCCAGATGTTCCTCGGCAGTTGTGAAAAACTGCAGTTGAGGTAAGAGGAAAGACGTTATTAATGCCTTCATCAGTAGCAAGAACTGAAGCATGCCTTGGTTCTACAGCTATTTTACTAGTCCTTTGCTAATTTTAAAATTACTAGTACTCCTGTATCTCAGCAGTCATCTCTGCAGTACCTCAGACACACCGATTCTTGCAGTCTAATGACTTTGTGCATTCCAGCCAGACTGTAGTAACTCCTGAATACATTCAAAAGTCAGTCCTACAGAGAAATGGATGCAAACCCTCCACAGACATTGCTGCTGTGAACAAATACATAATCTTGCACCTGGGCACCACAAGAACATTTATCAGTTAGCACCAGCATCTACAATGGAGGACTGTTCCTTAAGCCACTGGAACACTTAGGTGCTCTTAAGCCATTGTTCTCTAAAGCCATGCTGTGATACACCTTCTCCTTTTGGAGTACCATGATGGTGCACCTGCTAAACTGGGAGAACTACCCCCATAATGGTCCCTGTATGTTCTCTCATTTAATGGGATACAGGTGGCCTGAAGTATTCTAAACAAGAATTGAAGTTTTAACCTCCTTCAATATTCAGGACTGAATTCTTAGTCCAGGGAGCAAATTGTGTGTACATATTTCCTCACTGAGAGAATGTAGGTTATACTATGAATTAATTCTGCACTGATGGGTTAAAAAAAAACAACACAGATTTCTGCATCTACTCAGACAGCAATACTGTTAGAAAACACAGTCAAGAATAGTGGCATTTTCAAAACACATTTTTATCTACTTTTCAAAAACCAGACACCAACTACTTCTCAAAGTACAAGAGCCTTACTCTGAAGACCCAAAACCTCAAATAGTGCCATGACCTATCAGTTAAGGATTTCTTCCTTGTACATAAAGCATATTAACAGAAAAAAATTTCATATCACATTATATTATATTACAAGGAAACTAAAGATGACCAAGTCAAATGCTATAGCATCTGCAACACAAACCAGCAAGCAAGAAATTATCTAAAAAAACCACCCATTTAGGAAACTTTTCTCATACCTCCTCTTCACAGCAGTCAAATGTATTTTTGGGACAAACTACCTGGAGGTTTCAGGCAAAATGAGACACTGGTATACTTACAGATGATTTTGTGAAAAGTTACATCTAAGGTATTGCAATATATCCTTTATGCTTTTAAATGAGAAACAGAAGCTAAAGATTCTGTAGAGATAGCTCTTCATTTATGGCTTTAATGCAGCTGATCTAATTTTAAACCCAGGCTCCAGATACTCACTCCCCTAGGCCAATCAGAGCAAACTCCAACTCTTGCAGGTGCTGGTAATACCAAATACAATTCTAGGCATGAAAATAGGACAGTTTCTCATGGTAAGCATAGTAAGCTGCAGGAAAAAGTTGCCTGCTATGGTGTTGATCTGCAAGCTCTTGGAGGATAAGAAGTTGCACAAACATCTGTTAGAAGTAAGTTAACTTACACAACCCTTTCCTGGACAAGTGCTCTGTACAATCTCTTGGATTCTCTTCCTACTCTACAGATTTATATAGAAACTTGAAACTCATCTAATGGTAATTAAAAAGAACTTTACACATATACTTGACCCTCACTAAAACCATTTAGGAATTTCCCACAAAACTGAGTGCCTTTTAAAAATCCAGCATGTGAATTATTGACTCCTCCCTAAAGTGACAATTTTTTGTCAATGCTTTCTCCACAAAGAAGTCAAATGCCATTTGTGGTGAAACATGCAATTTCAGATGAAAATAACTGAATGAAACAGCATCTTAATATCTTAGCTCCCCTTAATGAAAGAAACTCAAAACTTGGTTTTGTCAGATTCTTGGCTCTTTACTGGAATTGCAGGAAAATCCAAGAAACTTTAATCTGTCCAAAAATCACAGCAAATCAAAGTTGAAAAAATGATTCATCTAACTGGATGATTAAAGACTTATCAGGAGAGCTTCAGGAAGCAGGTATAGTTTTTCACTACTAGAAACAAATAATTCCATTTTTGCAATAGATTTTCTAATTGGACTTTTAAAAGAATAACATCTCATAACTCAGCCTTAAGAATAAATCTTCTACCTCCTACTTTACATGAGGACAACAGGATGAGACATGATCTCTTTCAGTCCCACACATCTATATTATTAGGCTATGAGGTAATGACAGGTACAAGTATTCAGCAGATGTGTGGGCTCACATGATAAGGCATCCCCTTTTTGATACCAAAGTATTTTAAACAAATTTAAACAAAGCATATTCTTCCGAAAAAATATACAACGTATTTTTTCCTTCATTAAACCTATGAAAAATGTGCCAAACCCTGAACTCCTGCAGTAACAAAACTATTTTTTGCTACTGTTAAATGGATCCTCACACTTTTTTCCTTAATGCACTGCCTATTCTGACCAGATGCAGAATCAGCAAAACAAATTCATAGTGTCACCAACCTTTGTTGTCTGCAGCTATAAATCCAAGAATGTTTTCATGGCGTAGCATAACTGTCTGATAAATTTCTGCTTCTCGAAACCATGACCGTTCCTCTCTTGAAGAGAAGATCTTCACAGCAACTTCTTCTCCTCTCCACTTCCCCCGCCAGACTTCTCCAAAGCGACCCTTACCAATGCTTTCTTGAAGTACTATAGTTCTTGCAATTGTTCTTTGCACAAGTAAAGGTAAGCCTAAAAAGAAGATTTTACATTTGCTTTAAATATGACTCTACAGAATTAGTACTTATCCCACACACTGAATATGAGATCTTATCTCTATTAGGGTATTTCTCTTAAAATCTTAGAGAGTATGTTCATTCTAACTGCTTGTTGAGGACTGCTAGCAAGCACATAGGTAAGATTCTGCCTTCACCCTTAAAAGGCCAGCTAACAAGTAAGCACTCATGGAGGTTATGCTACTAACTACTTCTACAGCTGTCAAAAGCACAACACAAACTTCCTTTCAGTTAGGAATGCTGTCACTAGCTGAGCTGAGTTTTATTTAAATGCAAAAAAGAATCAATGATGAGACAGTCAGGACCAGGTTTAGGGTTTTTTTTTTGGTTGCTTGAAAGTGAGTTTTTTCTTAATTTTTGGAAAAAGGACCTGTCCATAACTCTCCTGGCAAGGCAATTTAAGAGCACTTTTGCTACTGGTTAATTTATTTGGCTTATCACTAGATAGTCCATTTCTAAATTAGTTAAACCACACTTATCAGCAACACCAACTGCTGAAAATCCACACTCATTTGGATTTTGGTGTGCCAATAGCATCTTAGTAATCCCGAGTCACTGTAAAATAAGAAAACATAAGGATGTAACGCAAGCTTCCCACTTTACAGGCCATTCTTGTGCATCTCACTGTAATTATAATTGAGAAAAATGTTTACATTCATCAAGGTTTTACAGCTTTGGAACGTTTACATGCTTTCAACACAGAGTAGTGTTTCAGTACACTTCAGTAATTTTATACAACAAGCAGCACAGGCATCCCTCAACCAGGTTGGGTTTTTGTTTATTTTAAATCTTTCCTGTTGTAACTGCAGGACTTGTCACTGGATTCCACACTGATACCACACTGCAGGACAAAAACATCAGCCAGGTTATCTGCTTACGATAAGCTCTTTTGGTATAGGATTACTTCACTTTGACCAAACACTTTACAAAGTAATCTGTTATTCTATAATCGCTGTTCCAATATCTGACAGAACACCTGCATTTCCTTACATTATAGAAAACAAATCCCAACTAATAGCTCAGATAATTAATTCTTGTCCACCTTTGGACAGTCTTTGCTAACAGCAGCACTAGAAGAACATCTGATCTGGTTGGAAGCATTGCCACACTTGTGTCTCAGTCTGAGAAGAGCAAATTAAAACACTGCAGTGTTCACAACAGCTCCTCAAAAAGTCTAGACCTAGAGGAATTCTCTGCATGGTCTATGCTGACAACATACCTACATGAAGATGGGAAGGAAAAAAAATGTATACTATATCAGCAATTTAATCATTGTCAGGTGTTGTAATAATGTCTATTGAGAAAGTTAAAACTTTTGCTGTAATAGTCGTCAGGTGAATTGTGCTGCATGCCCAAACTATAGAGGCTCTTCTGAGAAGCCTAACCTTCATTCTTTATGGATAGACTTTTCAAATGCAGGCCAGACGAAAACAACCACAGGACCAAACTGAACCCTGAAAATGTCAAATTTTACTTGATTGGCCAGAGAAAGTTTCTTCCTTAGAATTTATGCACTACTGCAAAATCTATAAGCATATGTCAAATACAAGCTGATTTTGTGTACCTGAAATGGGTGATAGGCCATAGAGTTGTATCAGAAAACTGTCTGTATATTCCCACTTTCAGATGCACTGCTCTCGACTTGCTGCACCTTTTATAGGCCTCTCTCCTTATTTAACATATAGGTCCAAGGATAACAGCTAAACATATACTAACCTCTAAACCTTCTAGACAGAATGCATTTCAATTTCACATTACAAACTCCCATTCAGCATATTAACATGTCACTGTAGGATAAAAACCTTATTGTGATCTATCCACTTACAACTATCTTTATTTTTACAATATTTACAAGATCCTACTTGCTTCTGTATGTCTGAAACTAATCTTTCCCTTACTACTGCTTCTTCTAGAAGATTGGAATCCATATTTATCTTGCATTCATAGCAATTCATTACAGACTTTCTGTCGGAACTGAGCAATTTCCTCATTTTGCTATAGAAGACACACAGCCCTGTATTACCAGGAACTTGAGCAACTGCTGTATTGTGAACAGACTGCCTGAAAAGCATCTCACAGGAGACAGCTACAGCCTCAGCCATTCACATACACATTGGGCACAACTGTACTCCATGCTCTTGGATACACCTTCTTTTAACTGTGAATGAAGAAAGATGATAGCCAGTTTGCCAATCAGAACAAGAAACTTTGAGCCCATATTAAATTAAACAGCAGCTCAGTGTCTGACACCTTGAATTTAGATCATCCTTGACACCATGGTCACCTGACTTATTCCTGAAACCTTAATCATAATTTTTTTTAATATCATATAGTATCCTCAATCCTTCTGGGAATCTAACAAAAAAAGAGAGTCCATTTTCTTTTTCATATATTAAGTGTACTCTGATTAGTTTAATGACTTTCTAATGCATAAGGAGTTTGTAACTAAATTGGATAATTCAGGAAGTAAGTTCTAGAGCACTACAGGTAGCTAACAAAAGTAGCTGCTAGAATTTTGTTCTTGTTCATAAGTCTCTACACATAAGACTTCCTCTGATGAGTAATAAAAAAACAACATTCCATGAACTGTGAAAAATCTTATTCCCTTCCTTCAAGTTTGTATGAATTGCAAAACAGTTTTTAAGGAGCTTTATATTCACTTTAGCTGACTCAACTTTGCATTGATTTCTGTGACCCTTTAGATTTCTAAATAGCTTAAGTCCCCTACCAACACTATCCAAAGCTTCTCCTCATTGTAGGCAATTCTTCCTACTCCCTTGTAACTAAGCAACTTCGTCATTTGTGAGTTAAGACAGTAACAGATGGGCGTCCCCATCTGTCTATACAATATGTAGTTGATATTTAGAGATCTGCATCATGATCTGAAAATCATTCTCAGCTCCAAGAGGCTTTGAAATCCTTCTCTTAGATGCTGTAGCTTCGCCAGAAGGGTCTATTTTAGATGTTTCATTAATGCCTTTCATGGAGTATCTCCTTATTTCAGGTCTTGTTCGTCATGGAACAGCATGGCAACACTAATGTTAAGTCAAGACCAAATAATTAATAGCAGCTTACTATTCATCATTGCAGCAAATTAATCCTCCTCCCTTTTGGTCTGAATAGTAAACTCATTTTTAGAGCTCTGATTATTTCTCTGGTTTATACACTTATCAGAGAATACTGAAGTAACAAAATTGGTAGAATCCTTTTGATTTTACTGTGAGCTCTTCTGGTCTCTCAGCATGAATTTAAGAGCAGAACATGGCTTTTGCGTCACCAAACAAAACACTTCCTTAGCTGTGCCTCTTGGGTCTGGATTATTTTGCCTGTTTTGTACCTTTCCATTGTGTTTTGGCAGCCTCTTGTCCCAACACCATCCCTTTCAGACAGTTCAGTTTCTGACAGGGTTAAGCACTGTTTTAACTAGCAGCTCTGACTTTTTTCCCTTTGGAGACCCTTTTCTCTACCCCCAGTTTATTCCATAAAGGTGCAGTCTTCTCAACTTTAAATGTGCTATACCCAAAGTCTGGATTAAAATACACATTTAAATGAGATTCAAATGCTGTAGGCATACTTCAGGACACACAAAAGTTATCAATTCAAGTACTAGGGCACTATGAATTTGTATAGTCAGTGATTGACTAATTCTGAGACAAAGTGACACAAGTCATTGCAAATACACACAATGCCAACAAACAGTACAGAAAGTAAGTAATTGAAGCATCTCTTACGTCACTGTCCTAGTCAAAGTGAAGTAGAGAACACTAAATAAGGCTAATAATGGTCTTACAAACAGCTCAACAACATGGAACTCACTGCAGCTGAAGTTAAAAGATTCCTTTTAAGGAATCATTCAGCTTTGTTTTACAGCCTTTCAAGCATAAAGGCAAATTAGTGAAGGGGCTCCCTTAGGGATAAGTAAAATTCAACCACATTTGCTAGTTTTGCTTCTTGGATGCATTCACCAGTAGCCAATGCTCCAATACCATAGTAGGTCAGATGCTCTGGGAGTCTAGACCAGCCTGAGTGCCCTGAATTCAGCTGTGAAAGCTTAGCAATTCCCTAGCATGCTCTTGTTACTTAAAGAGTAATCTGCACATAGGCAAGGGAAGGGTCAGTAGTTTCTAGCCATGGGCTCCAGGGGAATAATCATAAGTTTCTTCTAACTTGGATTTTCTGCTTTTCAAGAGCTTATTCTGAAGGATTACTTCCAGAGTTCTCAAACAAAAAGAGAGGTTCAAAATCACCACAGGTAAGAAGGCCAGAAGAAAAAACAGAGGATTATTCCTGATAATGAATGAAAAGACCAATTAACAACTAAGTTTGAATTTCAATTAGAAATTATTTTCAGCCTTCCTTAGGAAAAGTCTAGATCTGCAGACATTAAGTAAGAGTGTCACACTTCCAGTAGTGCAACAATTATTATATACCACATCTTTCTGGATTCCACAATATGTAAATCTCTGACTCCTCTGTATTATCTGTATCTCTGACTACTGCCTATCCTTCCTAGAACAAACAAAACTGGAGACCTAAGTCCAGCATTTGCATTTCTTAAGCTCTAGCCCAATATATTGGAAGTTCTATTAACCACTTTCATTATCTGACTTAGCTACTTCTGCAAGTAAATGAGAAAATTGATATGAACACAAATTACTAAAACTCCAGTTCTAACCAGAAAACAGCTTACCCTTACGAGGATCAAATCTTATTGAACACACAAAAGCTCCCTCAGTTGAAACAATGACCTACACACCTAGTGCAAACTCACCTTCTTTAGAAAAGATATGACTAAAATGAATTTTCGATCTAGATTTTAAACATGTTCAGGAAGTTACAATAATTTTATTTGACAAAGCAATGGACTCTGAACAGTTTTACCAGTTACTGTCCTTGGAAAAGAAAAACAACCTAGATACTTGGGTTTTGTTGTTGAATTTTTTTCCAGTTCTGGGAAAAAAAAGATACAGCAGTTAAGTATCAGAGTCCTTCTTTTTAGAAAGTGTTCTGAAAGGGCATGGTTGTTCAACACATAGGTTTGAAAGTAGTAGAAAATATTTTCAGTATTATATAGTAGAAGGTTGGTAAAAGGTTGCAGTACAGAAACTGATGTCTCTCTCCCTAACATGGACCAAAGATCCATTAATTTATGCAATGATTTACCTGACATATCATCACCTAACAACATCTATTAAACTATATTTTCATGTCAGAGACCACTATAATCCTATAAGCAATTAATGGTCAGAGTTACAATAGCTGAAACTCTGTGCAGTGAACAGACTAATGCCTCATCTTCCCAGAGCAACACCTCTTCAAGCCAGAATTAAAACAAAAAAACCACAAAATAAAGGGACAGACATTCATCAGACATGGTCTGCATACTGCATCCATTCTATATACAGAAATGCTATTTGCAATTGAAAAAT
This sequence comes from Emberiza elegans, assembly GCA_024865655.1. Lineage (NCBI taxonomy): Eukaryota > Metazoa > Chordata > Aves > Passeriformes > Fringillidae > Emberiza > Emberiza elegans. The sequence continues at coordinate 61,176,510 of JALJVW010000206.1, forward strand.
ATCTTCTGTAAGGAAAGAACTGGCTAAAATATTAACACAGAATATTTTTCATACACCAATAGCTACAATTTTTTTGTTTTCAATTTAAAGCTAAAAAATACCCTTCACAAAATTATCTAAAAACCACAGAAAACAGTTGTGTAGATAGGCTGTACAGAACAAAAAAGGTAAGTGACAGCCTTACAGAACACAAAATATTTATGATAGATGATTGCGATATTCCCTGAATTATATAATTTCTGTAATCAGCCTACTTTGAGAATAAGGAAGGGCAGCAACAGTTCAGTGTTTCTTTTTCTTCACTTATTTCCATACATTGAATCTTCACTGATGTTGACTGAATGTACAGGAAGTTGCTTTTATAGTATTTTCTCCAGTTAATTGGAAGTTTAAGTAGATTTGACAATATAAAAAAAACTAGATGTCTTACAAGGCTCTTAAGCACAAAGTAATTACTACTAGAAGTGTCGCATTACCTGACCCAGAACCTGAAGTTGTCATATCATAAATTAAATCCTTTAAAGTGGTTCCTTCTGATATAAAGGGACGGTCCAGTGAAGGGTCTTCTTCGCTTGGCACACGATGATGAATTACCGTACGATTATGACAAAGATATAGAATCAACATCAGTGAAATGCAGACAAAACAGACAGGTCCAGCAATGACAGCAGCGAGTTCCACAGGTCCTAGGTTAGAAGCTGGTTTTTCTGGAATAGGGCCTGAAAGTTAAAATAAAATTATAAAACCCATTAATTTGCATTTTTTCCTACTAAACTTATAGTAACCCATAGTGATACTCAAATTATTTTAATGCATTTGTTAAAGCTCTTGCACAGTAACATTTTTCAGAATCAAAGTACTAAAAATGACAAAAGCAATGTGCTTACACTTTTTATTTAAGTCTTCAAAACTGTCCCTAACATCCATATCCAGAAGATAGCAACTCCAGTTCAAATATCACAAAATTGTCTTTACAGAATCTAAGGTGTACTTTAGGCCTTCAAATTTACCTATACTTCCACTCTTACAGAATTTTGTTTGAAAAAAAGAAAAAAAATCAAACAAACAAAGAAGCAAAAATCCCAAATCCCTTACCTGGTGTTGGAATTGGAAGTTCTACTTTATTGCAGAGAGGTGTGTTACAGCAATGAGACACAGTATGGACTCCATCTCTGGTGGAGGGGGAGCAAACAAACGGCCTGTCTCGGGGAATCAGATCAATTTCTGCTATACACATACTGTTGCGCATTATTTTGTCTGCAGTTCGTGTTACTGAGGCAAAACATACTCCATCTGTCATACACGTAAAGTTGTCTTTTGTACATAGCTGGCAGTAACACTCCAATTCTGTATTGAGAAAAAAGCATTAATGTTAGTATTGGTACATGTTCTGAGCTGAGAAGCGATTTGAATGACTAAAGAAATACAAATTCAGAGTACTAGGAGGCTCTTTTGGTTACATAAATGCAGAACAGCAGCCCTAAAAAAACCAGCAATGCTACAAGGCCTTTTAGTGGGACAATAAAACTGGGAGATGAGCAGAAGAAAGTAAAATTTAGATCTGAAATCATCTCTCTTCACATAGTCATGTATTGAAAGACAAAGGCTAAAATCCTAGCTGTTCCTCTAGGTAAAGAAGCACCACTACAGTTCCTCCTACAAAAATTCTAGACTTTCAAAACAACACTGCATGAAAGTCTGCTACTTTCAAACCAAATAAAAATAATGCCATTTTTTTCAACAACGACCACAGGTACAGCTCAAGTAAGTGACAAATCAGATGCTGCTAGTTACCCAGGATTAGTACGATATGCATTACTTGATGGTTTCCATTTTGTGCCAAAAGGGCAAATACCAGCTTAATCCTCATTAAAAACCAAACCCTGCATGATCCTTTCACAGAAGTAGAGTGTGGTTTAGATTTGTTATTTATGAAGCACAGGAAAAAACTCTCTTACATTACTCAAGGTGGTGATTTACTAAAGCTATCAATTGCACTAGTAAAGGAGAGGGCATGGGGAAGGAAGCAGGAATGACAGGCTAATCACCCTATGATGATCAGGTTTCACTCTTCACATTGCAGAAGTTCTTGCAGAAGGAAAACTACTACTAAGTTCTTTCTGCACTCCTTCCTGCATTTACAGCACCAAAGCCATGCAGAAAATAGTGCAGGAGCAACAATGAAAGTATCAATACATCTTGAGTCCACCTGTTCAGCTGTGAAGAGCAAAAGCTGGCCTAGAACTTGTATGCATGCACACAGACACATTAAAATAGAGAACTTAGACAAATTTAAAATCTTCAACATTTATGACTGAAAACCAAAAAATGTCCTGAGCCATAAAAATAGACTCTTTCAAGGCTGCACACAAAAACTCACATCAAAAGAATGAGGATTAACAGGTGTCAACCAAAAGGTCCCCCAAATCTAAAACCTGGTGTTTCACCTAAATTCAAGAGTTTAATATAATCACATGGATTGACTTAGATTTTACAGCCCTCTCTGTCACTGGTTATCATGGATTTAAATAAATGGCAGTCTGATCTGAAATACATATGTATGTAATCTCAAAGTTTGAATCCTGAGAAACATCCTCTTAAAACACCCCCTTCCCCCAAGATTTTGGATCAAACCATATCACTGCCAATCATCTTCTACAATTACTGAAGAGATTTGATCAAATTCTTAGGACCCGCTATAGAAAGACAACCCTGTTTTAGAGAGATTCACTGGCACACAGACCAGTCAGAAAAAGGGAGGAAGAAATCATCCCTACAAATGGGATTAGATTTTTTTACTATGAAGACTATTGAAAAAATAATTAGAATGTAGATGAAATTAAAACTGGCATTCAGGAAGGTAAAGCTTAACAGCACCACTTTTTGCACATCTTTCCCTGCCTCATCAGGGAAGTAACGAAAGTCTTATTATTCAGAGTTTGACTACAAGAAAATTTAACATTTTCAGGTTGCTGGCCCTTTGGTAATTTATGCCTGAACAAATGTTTTTCAATCTATTCAAACCATTAAAAATTTCCTAAAATGTTTACACACACCATTTCTTTCAACTTTTAAAGTGAGCACACCTTTATCTCACTTGCTTAATCCACGACTTTTTTCTACTTAAACAGTAACTGTCCCTCATCACGACAGCACATGCATCTGAATGCCTACAACAAGAGACAGATATATTTACATTGAGCCACTGTGCAGAGGACAAGTTACTTGAAGTGAAAAATTACATTTGGGTTGTCTTTGTTACACTTATTCATCTTCCTCATCTTGTGAAGCTGTAGAGACACACTGTTCCAACCATGACTAAAGAAAGCATTTTGTACCCTATCTTCCTCATTCACTTTGTTCCCACCTCTCTTGCTATAGAATTCCCATTTAGTGCAATTTGATAAAATTTACACTTTTGTTCTGGTTTGATGCCACTATCTTCTTGTCTCCTGACAAGACAATTCACTGTCACACGCATCGGAATGATTTCCTCAACATAAATAAATCACTACTCCCTTCTGAAGCTACTCTCCCCCTCCCAAAAGAGGGGAAAACAATGCCTAATCAGCTGAATAGCAAAGCTTCTAGGAACACAGGTTTTTGCTGCTCTCTAGTGGACACACTCTTAAAAAATCCAAAAAACCAACTCGTTAAAAATGCGTCAGGCCCCTTCCTACTCTGGCCACTTAACAGTTCTTCAGGCCTTCCAACTCGAGCAAGTAACAGTAGAATTTCCATGTTTTAGTAAAAGGTAGATGAATTCAGCATCTTCAGCAACAATTCATACCAGGAGGCAAAAATAAGGAGTTGGAATATCCTTGCCCATGTCTCATTCTCCAGTTATCTGTGTGTAAAGAACATAAACTACAACTACATGAACACATCATAGATGTTATTTAATATCAGCATGACAAGTCAATGACCAACTATAGTTAAATCACTTAATTCCTATAAAGAAGTGTTTTCACTTTATCACTGATATAAAAGAAAAAAAGAATTCCATATTGTTGTCCTCTTGGAGATAGAATTTTTGCTTTTCGTCCAAGTTGTCTCTGTTATTCTCAAAGAAACATTACAGTAACTTTAAAAACTCAGATATAAACCAGTCAGATCTCCACGCTCACTTTAATGAATACGTACATTTCTAGTATGGAATGATAACAAAGGGATGAGAAACTGAGAACTCTGACATAAGCTAATCTTCTAGAGCCAGTAATCTCTCAGGTAAAACACATTTCAATGCATTTGGTAAACACCGTTTAAATCTACTACCACAAAGAGCACTTCCACAACTACTGAAGAAGTATTAAAAATTTTTCAATCAAGCCTGTTCTCCACAGAGAACTATTTTTTTTTAATTATTATAACAGTTTTTGGATGGAACTACTAGCATGAAACTCCACTACCAACTAGTGAAAGTTCATGTTTGTTTAAATAACACAAGGTTGGGGAAATGACAGTACAAACAGCTAAACAAATGCACTGGAAGTCATACAGACAATCAGGGACATAGCCAAGAGCAGAAATTGGGTCAACACAGCAGTGTAGTTCCTTGTGCATTGCATTTTGTCACTGCATCATTACCACTCTACATAGCAATATCTGCTTTTTGAGACTGACTACCCTAAAAGAAACAGTGAGACAACACTGTTCTGAAAGGGGGTATGTGCATTATGACTTGATCATGTCATACAAGTTATCAACAGCATATTTCTCATATCTCATACCACAAGATTAATATCTTGTGTTGAATACCATAACCTGTGTAGTTGCTCAGGCTCTGAGTTTGACAGTTTTGCCTTTCCCTTACAGAGTCTCTCTTACATGAATGTTGCAGTCTGGAAAGCCCCCAGTGAGGGTAAAGCAAACTGGCTGCATAAATGAAACCCTGAAATTATGCAGCTTGACAAGACTTAAAATCAGCTGGCTCCCAGGAGCTCAGGTATTAATACTATATACAAAATGTGAACACAGAATTAAGTACACTCTAACCACTTAACTTTAACAAATCTGTATCAAAACCAGACTGTTACTTACTGAAACAGTCTTTTTTGTATCTGCTGCCTTTCTGAAGACAGAAAATTGCAGAAAGACTTTTTTTAGTTATATAAAACACTATGAATCCCTATGTAACACTTGATTACATCCTGCATCACTACTTCAACCAGACAGTTTAGCACAGAACAGCACCTTCAGCCAAAGAATTTTTAGTTGGAAATTTTGAGACATCAGCTTCCAAAGGATGCTAACAAGGAGCAGTACAGAAGTTAAAACTTGTGAGGTGCTCTAAATACCCTCAAACTCACATCTTATTGCAAAAAATTAACAATTTCACATTGTTAATACTTTTATTACTATTAACATATATCTTTGCTTTACAAATTTAAAAAAAGACAAATAGTCACAACACCCAAAAGCAACATTTTGCTGAAAAGACCCTTCTCTTGGGATATTATAACTGTTCCTACATGGAAAATACAAATTTTGAAGCAAAAAATTCACCAGAAAGTAGAACTTCATCAGAAGAGAAATCACAATTCTTCTCTTCCACAAGATGCAGAGGCTCAAGGGATAAAGGAGCAAGGCTATGATGTGCAAGAGACAAAACTAGATTTTTAGGGATATGGGCAAGAGGGCTGTAATGCTCACTGGCAGTTCTTTCCCTGTCCAATAAAACGCGACAAAGGAAAAAAAGCATAATACGTAACAGTGCAACAGTCAGCTTCTGAGTCTGTAATTCAGACAATCCCATCAAACAGTACACCTGACTCATCTGTGAACTCTTTTAGCTCAAGATACAAAAAGATTTGGTTCTTAAAATATCTGGGACACAGGTACAGTTTTCAAAACCACAATAGTTCATGACCTTCACTAACACATTCTTCTCACAAAGGTACCAATTAAGTTTCACTGTTGTAAAGTAACAGCACTGTGTACCAAGATTTCAGGAAAACTTTCACATAGATTTCATCCATGTTTGTTAAACAAAACTTCCTTCCTGCAAACAGCAGGTCTTGTCAAACAAAGTGATGCACTCAAGAAAACAGACATACTACTATTAAGTACCCACAACTCACAAGTAATGATAAAACCTTGTGTAAAATCCCAACTTCAAAGAAGTGATATTATATTCCCTGCAAAAAATGTAGGTGCCAAATGGCACTTTCAGTTTTCTTGCCCTCTCTCCAAAATACTACCCAGAGATATCTTCATCCCTCTTAGAGCATGATACAGTAACAATTTGTTTCTTCTTTGGTAGAAGAATATGCTTTTAAAAAAACAAACTAACTGGAAAAAGCTAAAATTAAAAGCACAGATAATAACTTCACAAGGATTATGAAAACAGAAAGATCTTTACTTGTACTTTTAAACTTATTCCACCATATCAATCAGATTGCTATCTTTGTTTGCAGTTAGAAGCAATTGTCTGAATACAAGAGTTTCCAAGTGGTGACTTCCCAGAACTTCAGAAGACTGAAGACTATGGCCTACACAGTAAAAACCAGAAAGCTTATTTTCAGACTCTCAAAAATTAAGGCTGCTCTACTGTTCAGCTAGCTGCTGGGATTCATTACATGCCTGACCTCTGTATAAACCATTTCGCAAGTTGACTCATCCACACAGTAACATCAGCACACTGCAGAACAGCCCCAGCAGAGGCAATCAGAAAATGCCCAACTTCTGTCAACCCACAATAAGAAGTGCCAGTAGCCAAATCATACCCTGAATTACTTTATCAACTTACACCACAATGTTCAGGTAAATTAACTGCCTTACCCATACCAGGGCCTCTGGATGAGTTATGGATCAGGAACCCTGTATTTCTCCCAATTCCACTGAACATAGAGGATGTCTCTTTTTTTTAAACAAAAGGTAGTACACCATCACTTCCACCCATATGGTTTTGCATGGAAGTCTGTTGCCTTGTTTTCACACTAAGCTTTTAGACCTTAATTTCATGCCTCAGATTAAGGGAAAACTGTTGATCAACGGGAGGCATTAAAAGGGAAAAAGTTCAAAGCTCAAATTGAGCTAAAATTTCCTTCAACATCTAAACTGAATGTGTTATGTAAGAAAGCTTTAAATTATTAAAGCCTTCCACACCTTTTCAAGAATACAAGAGCAACCCATGGGTAACTTAAGCTTATTTCACTGTTTCCACATCAGAGAACTTGCACTACCTTCAGTAAGAATATGGGTGATTAACACTACATCTTAGTATAGCAAGTGATGCTTTAAGTAACTTTTTTTTTCAGCATGAGTACCATTTTAGACTGAATTATGTACAGCATGGTATAGATCCAGACTGAGGGAAGTCTCAAAGCTGTAACTGAAAATGTTGTGGTGCTTCTCCACTTCCTCTTTAAAACCCAAAGCAATATGCAACCTATTAGGCCATATGTCCCAAACTGCTAACCGCAGAATAACCTGCACATTTAAAAAATCAAAATGAAAAAAGAAAACTACCCAAATCTCGCATTTATGAATGCTGTTAAGCACTTTAATGTTTCATGCATTAGCTCTGCAACAGCACAGCTCTGATATCAAATCTCTCTCGCAAAAAAACACAGGTACAGGAGACTGGAGGAATACAAGCGTTTCGCTGCCAATATTCACCCAAAGATTCAATTTCCACACGGCTCGATCGTCGCCGAGCACACAGGCGAGGGCGTACTGGACCAAAAGTTCACCTGTCCCCCCACCACCGCGACAGCGGCACACGGTGCTGCGGCGTGCAGCACAGCGGGGGTTGCCGATCGTCACCTGCGCGACGTGGGACACTCAACACGTCTCTGCGCCGGCCGCTCCTCCCGGGCACGGCTGCCAGCCCGGGGGCTGCCGCTCCTGCCGCTACAACTCGCCCGGGAGCCGGGGGCTCTCAGGGGCTGGCGGACAGATAGACGGGGGAGCTCCACCAGCTTCAGGTACCTAAGTTGCCTTCGCGGGCCAAGGCCACACGCACCCACCCGGGCAGACATCGGGATAGAAAGTTACCCAGGGCAGACACCGCCCGAAGCGCTGCTCAGCGGGGGCGAAGAAGTAGCGGCTGGGGCGGAGGGCGCCCTCCCCACCGCCCCTCCCGCGGAGCCGCCGCCGCTCTCGGCCAACAAAGGGCCGATCGGTCCCCGACGGGCTCGGACACCGGGGGTGGGGGGAGGTGACTCCGCCCCAGCCGGCCCCTCCGCCATGTTGTTGAAAGGAACCGGCGGGGACCCGCCGCCCCCCGCCGCTCTCCTCACACACCCCCACACCCCACCCCAGGCGCCACCGCCGCGCCCGCTGCCTCCCTCCGCTCCCCTCCGCGCACTCACCGCCCGCCGCGGGGCAGAGCAGCGCGGCCACAGCCAGGCATAGCAGGGCCCAGGAACGCAGCCGCAGCCGCCGAGCGGCCGCCGCCATGTCCCGGCCGCGACTCCCTGGAGCCGGGATCCGCCTCGCGACGCGCGCCCGCTCCGCCCGCCCAGGGACCGGCGCGGCACTCGCGCTGCGTGCGCCCTCCCGGCCCGTTCCGGCCGCGAATGCCGCCGACGCGACGGCGGCGGCCCCGCCTGATTGGTCGCCGCGCCCCGGCCCCGCCCCCCGGCGGCCGTGGGCAGCCTCGACAACAACAGGCGGCGGGAGTGGGGCGACCCGCGCGGCCGCGGGGCGGGGCAGGCGCCCCTCTCGGCGGGGCGGGGCGGGCGGGCGGGGCAGGGCCGGGCGGGCGGGGCGGGGCCGGGCGTGGCCGGGCCGGGCCGGGCCGGGGCGGGCCTAGGGCGTCCCGGCGGGAGAGCGGTCGCTCCGTCCCCTCGGCGCGGATCCCGAAGCGACTCGGGTGGCGGGCTTGGAGCTGCCCTGTCTCTGGGCGTTCCAAGAGCGCTCGGGCGAGCAGCTGAGGCGCTGCTAGCAGCGGGGAGGGACCCGCTGGCAGTACTGCTTTGCGCAGCCCCGGGGGCACCGGCCCCGCGTGAGGGCAGGTGGCGGGACGGTGCCTGTGGGCAGCTCTCGAGTTGCCTCCGGAGCGGAGAAGAGGAGCGGTAGTGGAGGAACTGCTCCTCCTCGGAGGCGCTACGGGTGGGCAGGCGAAGCGTGCGGAGCCCCGGGCCGGCCACTGCGGGGCCGCGGCACAGGGGCAGCGGCCGCTCCTTCCTTCCCCGCGCTCCCGGCAGCTCCTGTCGGCACGGGACAGCCCGGCGCTCCCGCGGCCAGTCCTGCGGCCGCTCCGCCATCCCGGAGCGGGGGGGGTTTGCCCTCCCGCGGCAGAGGGAGCCACAGCGCTAAGCCTACAGGCATTGTCACCGTGCGAGAGGAGAGCAGTGCCAGGCGACAGGTGTAGCTGCCAGCTTTGGCACAGTCTGCACGGAACTTCAGGAGTTAACTGGGAATTGGAAGCAAACTCGAGCAGTCCAAACACCTAAATACTGAGTTACACCTTGAATCTTGAAACGTGGGGCAAGTAGGATGTACCTCGCAAAGAAAATGACTGTGACTGATGTTGGTACTTCTATCTACAGCTTTATTAGCTTTGCATGGGTGGCAGAGCAGGAGGAGAGGTTCTCCTCTTCCCTCTTGGGATCAGGTAACCACTCTCCCAGCACTTACCTCTTGCTCTGGGAATCCACCCGCCGCACCAGCTCCAATATCTGACTGTGGTGTCCAGATCCTGAATCAGTGTAGAGTCTCTCAGCATATGCTTTTATACTCCCTTTGTTGCTTGTTTTGCATGCAGTGTGACCCTCCCGTCATAGGCCAAGTCATGAAGATCAGAGATGTTTTTCCACAGCTTGCAGTTGCTGTTGCAAGCCCCATGCACTGTCTCTGCCCGATGGTGCCTTCCCAGCTCACAGTGTTCAGGACAGCACTCTCCCTGCTCTCTAGAACCATATTCACTGCCATGGCACTCTGATCTCCTGCCTCCCTTTTACTAGCAGCTGTTCAGCCAACACTGCTTTTACAAGAAGCCTTGTTTCTTCTACAGTACACTTCACCTGGATAAGAATCTTGATAATGTCGTAGTTCAAAGTGACATAAATATTTATTAATTTATTCTCTTCCCCTTTCTCTCTGAACAACGATCAGTGTCATAAATAAACACATCCTAGTTATATTTTCTCTCACAAAATAACGTTTTAATGACATGCCCTTCATGACAGATGTTGAACCAAATGTCTGGATTTGATATAGATTCATGCATCAACTACTGAAGCTGACAACACCAGGCAAACATGTTCTTAGTTATCCATACGTAGAAATACTTGGAGGGCTAATCTGCAAATAAATATATTAGCATCAGAAAGAAACAGTGAAGCACTCAGTTAAATTGCTCAAATCCCAAGACACCTTTTAAATTTATTTAGATCATTGAAACTATAAATTAAGGAAGTTATATGTCCAGGGGGGAAAAATTCCACTATTCATTTCCCCATTGCAGATCTCCTGGGTTTAAGGATGGGTCACAGACTATATCTTTGAAGGAAGGCAGGGAGCAGTAAGCAGAACAGTGAAGGATTTTTTTTCAGGGCTCCAAGTTCAGTCTTATGGGGTACATTTTAACATCCCGAGTGACATTTGGATGACAGACACAGAAAAATTAAAATAAATCAATAACTTGCAGGTAGCAACTCACCAGCTAAGATGGATTCAGGTCACCTCCAATAGTGCCACTACAAAGGAAATATTTTTGCCAGGCCTCACTCTTCTTTCACATCACTCATGAGGTAAAGACAACTACAGAAGAAATATGTAAAATTATGTCATCCCCTGTCCTGATCCCTGGGTACCTCTCTCTGATCTTATGTAAGTTAGATTTAAAAGCCAAAGTAAACGTGGGCCAGAAGCAAAGCTACCAAAATGGGTTCTGCATATCCAGAATCTCCCTTTTTCTTGCTATGCTTCCATGTGTCCAGATTCTTAGGACTGCAGCTTCTGGTCTCGATTAAAGTGGGGTCTAAGAACTTCTGATTATGATACAGACTCTTGATATTCAATGGCTCTGGTAGGCATCTGGGTCTTGTTCTTGTTGGCACCTTCCCCTATTAGCTCCCCCTTATCACTGTAAGATTCATCCTGGTGTTTTTCCATCGTCTTTCTTCCAACTGTTCTTCTGCTGTCAGTTCCCCTTTTCAACATTTAGTCCTCCCCCTTCCTTCTTATGAGCTTCATAACTGCATTTGGTGCAGCAGGGGGTTTGCTCATCTGGGCAGTACCTGGCATCTTTAGGAGGGCTATAGGAGAGGTTGGATTCATTGGTTGAGGTGCAAAGTAATCCATGTTACATGTCCTGTTTGGTAACAACAAAATCTGCCTTTGTTTTTGCTATACAAAATGGAGCAGTTAAATAAAAATTACAAAATAAAAATTATGGCATGAAAAGATTTAAATCATTATTTCTGCAAACAAATTGAATGCCAATCCAAAGAAAGTGAGGAGATCTTGATGCTTGCATCTGATTATTTTCATCCTCTAAACGTGCTAGTTAGACAAGTGAGGCTAAGTCAGACAATGACACAGTCAATAAAACAGTTTCCAAGATATGCCTTTCTGTAAAGTGACATTTTGTTTAAGAAGAAAATAACTGTTCTGCGATCACAGATTCTTCAGAATTGCAATAATTGCTTGGCCTTCTCCCGCCAAAATAGCATGAAAAAACAATCTCACAGTACAAATTTGCCAAGTTCAATAGAAAACAACGCGTGACCATTGTATGGTTATGACATTTTAACTGGATGAATTAAATATAATTTTTCAGTATTTCCTGTAAAGGAACCCTTAAAAGCACTTCTTACAGACTGCAATCCTCAGTGCTCACTGAGGATGGAAATAATGTCATCAGTGGATGTAAATTTAAAAGGACAGGCAAACCCCCCATTTTCCCTAGCTTCACTTTTCTAATAAACTAATGGATTTATGACATAATTATAATCCAATTATAGAAATATGCAACACACGTAATAATTTTTTTAATGCAAGGTAGAGCACAAAGCAAGATGACACAGAAAAGCCGAACAATCTGGATTTATGAGATTTGTTTAAATCATCAAATTGGTAGGACAGATTTGAAAAATCCTTGCTTTTTAGATTGAGTAAATCAGGTTATTACACAGGGAATATCTACAATTTAAACACTGATTAATTTCTTTCTTCGGTACTAGAATGTAACATGTGCAGCACCCACAGGGAGAGAGAATGAAATAATTAATCTTTACCTAGTGCTACTTTTATTTCCTGCAAGAATTATTGTCAGTGTATGAACACTACTTATGCTTTTCTTTTCTCTTCTGGAAGATATAAAACAAAAGAATTGCAACTGCATGAAAGTTTCAAATGGAACTCTGTACTACTGAAACTCTGTGCTCACAAAGTAAGAAACTATGTAGGGCATGGAAATAAAAGACATTTTGGAAAGGGACAAGTGGATAGAGAGACAATTATATAAACCAACTTGTTCTATAGGTTAGTCTTTGAGACAGCTCAAGGATATGAATATTCTTGTATTATAAGCTGATTTAGTTCCAAAAATGGACACAAAATTTTTTTCCTTAGGTTTTAAATTAAAAATATATGGAAGTGTGATAGGAAATAGTATTAATGGTGATGACTAAAAGTTTATTTGTCTTTTGGTGTAAGAGGTACTGTATCAGGGTAATAAAGAATCTTTCACAGTGTATGCACAATTAGTGCTAAAGTAATAAAAATAAAACCACCTTTTTTTTATTGCTTTAGCACTAAACTCAATTTTTATAGTTTTCTATCCATGCTAAGTAGCTAAATGTTATGTTTGTTTGGAAGAACTGGACATGAGTCCATCAGTGCATCATGATACTTACAAATTACTTTCACCAAGGAACTCAGCCAGAGGAAAAGTAATGAATGTGTAACACTTACCAAAATAGAATAAGTTATTGAGAAAACCCCAACATTGCCCTCCCCACCTAGCCCTTGATTTTTCCAAACAGTTTTACTCAGACTGGGACAGAAGTGCTTATTAGTGTGCAGTTTCTGTATGCACACAAACCAGACAGTTTCACAAAGGCCTGTGATATTTCTAAATCAGAGACAAGCAAAAGGAATCACTTTTTTTTTAAGTCACTGCTTTATAAAACATTCAGAATTACTCATTTTATAACCCATATAAACATTGCCTGATTTGACTCATCGATGTTTCCAGAACAAAATGCTGTGAGATCTCAGTTACTGAACACCCAGTTAATCTCCTTTAACTGAGGACCAGTTACAGCTTAAGATGTATGAAGCCCTTTTTGCTTTTAATTCACTGTGGAACACTTTTTATCCCAGAGTTATGAGCTGGGCAGCCCAGCAATGCACCACATAGGGATGCAGCTGCTTGATCCCTGCAGCTGACACCCACCTTATTTCACAGATAATGGATTTGTGGACATGGCATAGTGTCCTAAGTTCTTTAAGCAGATCTCAGTGACAACAATTAAACCCCTTAAACTTGGTGTTTCATTCCAGCTTGTAGAGTCCATCAGCTGCTGAGCTGGTTTATTACATGTGTCCTAGTGCAGCTTCTCTTGAAATCAGGTATGATCTGTTCAGAGAGTGGTGTTGACTGTAAGTGTCCTTACAGAGAGGTCTGATTTATGCTGGAAGTAGGGAAGAAGTGTATAGTCCAAGACACGCTGCTAAACACAGCAGTGTCTAGGGAGACTGGTAGCTTAGGGAGTGGTTGCCAGAAGCAAAAAGGCTGACGTCAACCATGTCTGGAAATTACTTGAGACTGCTTGTTATTATCTGTTTGAAGGCCTTACATTGCTGAAGTAACTCTGTAACTCTGGTAACTCTGAAATGGCAGGGGCATCTCACCTACAATTGCAGCAAAGGATATATGTGTTATAATAGCTTGCCTCTAATTAAGAAAGGATATTTCCTTTCCTGGGGAGGTACAGCTGTTGCCTGCTTGGACACTACCCATTCCAATTTGATGGTGCAAGTAATAATGCATATCATTCTGCTTATCAAGGAAAGTAATTTTCCTCCAGAGACTGGACTCAATTTTGCCTAGTGCGGGGAAGGAGCACCCTTTGTAACCTACCAAAAGTTAATGTCTTTCTGGCAATGCACAGATCATGATGTTTTCTTACTGTAATTCTCTGTGTACTCATTAGCAGGCAGGCATACTGTGGTGTTGACAAGCTTGATTTCTTCTTCCATGGAACAAAGGCTCATAGAAATTTCCTAGAGCAGGAAGTGGGAATTGTGGTGACAAGCTGCTAAGACCTCAAAACTAGTTTTGGGGATCTAGATCACAACTTGCATTAAATATCAGTTATCCTGAAAAAAAAATCAAAAAAAATTAAGTTTTTAAATAAATCTTTCCCTTTGTTGTTCAAACAACATTTTGTTCAGTAGAGTATAAACTCAGAATAAAAATAAAATAAAAGAGATGAGAAAATAGCATTTAATTAATTAATTAAAATTAATAAAATAATATTTAATTTCTGACACTGATTTATTAACCCTGCAAATTGAAAATCATAGAAAAGAGAGGTTCTTCTATCATGTAGTATAGAAACTGTTTGCTTTGCTGCAGCTTTTCTAGACTTGATACATATTCCCCATCCACTCTCATTCTTCAGTGCATGTGGCTGTAGGCTGCCTGAGGTGATAGCATTAAACTTTCTATCACAGTTCAGGTTATACAAGGTTGTTTCAAAATCCTTTTGCTGTAGTCTCTCTAAGCAGTATTTTCTGTAAGTTTTCACTTGTTTATTTGCAATCAATAGCTAGAGTTCACTCTAAAGATGCTGCACCTTGAGCAGTCCCAAGAAAATTGTATGCAATTTTTTTGTAATGTTTTATAAAAAGATGCTTTTTCCTTTAAATCAGGTAATGGAGTTCATACGTAATCAGGAATAAAAAGGTTAAAGATTTATTTGAATAAAATGACAAATCATGCAGTGATGAGAAAGATGGTGGAAAAAATTTGTAGAACTTCATTCTTTACCAGATATTAAGTTTCTAACTTAATATTGGCAAGAATTAATATTTTCCAAGAATATGTAGTTTTGAGATTGTGCAAGTGTTTGGTTATTTTTACATTTCCAAGAGACATTATTAAGAGGGAAGATTTTTACACTGGACTGATATAAAAATAATAATTCATGCTGTTTTCAGGTCTGAATTAGCATGGGAATTCTGCTGAATGACATTTTTCTGGTTGCAGATAACAATCACTTCATTCTGTTTCTCAGAATTCTGTTTCTCTAGTACAGTGGTCATTTTCCATCAGCCATATCCCTTGAGTGTAATTCTAAAGGCTGACTTTTACCCAAGAAGTCTTAGTAGTCTGGATTCTAGATTGCTGAAGAAACTGTCTCTCTTGAGAGTTTAAGCATGTTAAATTGAGATCCTAGATAAAATAATATCTTAGAACTTCTGTAGTAGTAGTGGCAAAAATACTTTCACCACACCCACACAGCACAACTGCCTGTTGTCAGTGATATTTAAAAGCAACCACTGCCAGAAAACAAGAGAAATGCATTCCTAATTTAAAGACAGGATAATATTAAAGGGGAAAAAAAGAGAACATTTTAAATGAAGATCCTGAGGATGTCCATCATGGCACTGGGTTATTCTGCCAAAAGCATACTGGAAATGATGGTAGTTAGTATGTATATTTATTTGATCTAAAGAAGAATAAAAGATGGGAAAGGAAAAGCCCTCTTTGGCAAGGAGATAATTTCAGTTCAACTAACTGGTCATGGGACTATTTGGCAATATTAATGATTGTATTAAAGACAGAAAATGCAGACCCCAAATAATGTTCAAAATTCAGTAGAGTGAAAGACTAGAGTATATCTGTGTATCATTCTGTGGCAGTTTAGTTTTATAGACGAAGTTACTCCTTCTATAGCTGTAGTTGAAGCCGTGAGAAGTCCAGATTTTCTTGAGAAGCTGAAGTCTTTTTCCAGGATACACATTTTCTCAGAACTTTGCTGAAGGTCAAAGGACTGCGTAAATATTACATTTTAGAGACTGATTGGGACTCTTTTTTAAATACAGTTTTAGTTTCCACTTGAATCAACTCTCAGAAATGGCTTGGCCCACAAACACACCAGTGTGTTCTTACAGCCTGGCTAAAAAGAGATGCATCTTAGCATTTGTAGACAACTGTTCTCCAAGCCTGAGAGGCTGTGGGATTCTGCCCTCCCTTCTGCTGATGCTTGCTCATGTCTTAGCCACAGGAACCAAATCAAAGAACAAAATCAGAAAGGAACAAGTATATTTTAGTTTGCAGGGTGTTTTTGATATACTGTGCTGTTTGTGGGGTTTCATGATTTTGAGGGTGTGCATAAGGAAGAATGCAGAATGTGGAGCACAAAGATGTTTGTGTCTGGTTGAATTGTCCTTAGTCTATTTTAGCCTGGTACTGCATGTTGATCTACTCCATGCTGTATGTCAACTACTCTAAAATGGACACATTTATGTGGAGCTTTTCCTCCATGGGTGAATCAGGGACAGAATTGCATTCCTTTGGGCACTGTTCTGTTGCCACAAACATGAGATCATCCTTTCTCTTGGGCCACACCATGCCTTAGTCATGCCTTGATGAGTAATCCTAATTCTCTGGATATTGTTTTCCTGTGAGCAAAATAAGAAAGAAACCCTGTGAAAAGGAAATTGCCATAGACTACTCGAGCCTGAAATGCAGTGTGTATTTGAACATTGCTATCAAAAACTGTAAAGGAATAATTGGGTCTCATCAGGTTCCTGTCCTGTTCTGTACTGTTCTAACTTCATCCTGTAGTTAACTTCTCTGTATGGTTCCAAATTGGCTTGAAAAGGACAGTCACAGCTGCCACTGCACTTTACTGATAGTAATGAAGGACACTGACATATTTTCCCAGAAGTAGAGGAGTAGGTAGATTGTTATCCTATTCTTCTCTTGCTTATGAACTAGGACTAACTTTGAAGCAGGCTCTAATTTTGTAAAAGCCAAAGTCACTACTCTACTTATCTTGACCAGCCTTTGATTAAAATATGTTTCAGTAGTTTAGAAGTAACTTAATTTAGATTAAGCAGCCAAAGTCTTGCCACTGCAGCTTTTTATGGTTGAGTGCTTAAGTTCTCTGCACAATGTAGAGAGAGATACTTAAAAATTAACAGAACATTTTGAAGCAAGGCTGCCTAAACTTCAATCCCTCCATCAAGTTAACAGATTCTATCTAGAATCAGGGTATTCCTGCAGAAGTATTCCTGGGAGCTGTTACATTTTGACACATTATTCTAGTGGAAAATACGGGTTTAATGCCCAAGTAATTTGTGCTCACAGACCTTATTTGCAAGACTAAGGATATTTGGAGTGCTATTCAGAGTCTTTTCTATTGGACCTACTTCGACAGCTCTGGATTCCTATTCATGAACTATGGAAATATTCTTGCTCTTTAATAGCCTGAAGTGTCAATAGCAGCACAGTTGCCCATGGATGCCTTGCCTGTGGCCAAGGAGAAATTAGAAGACCATGAATCTTGGACGTGAATACATAAATCCTTTTCATCACTGTGTATGACATCTCTGATTCAATTGGGCTGCCCTTCACTCCTCCTAGTTCAGTCTCCCCTTTATAGCTCCAACTGTAGCCAGTGTTGTTTACTGCCTTCATATTTGCTTTAATAGAGCCTATACAGAGCTGATAATTCCATATCTTCTTCTAGCTTCTTCTTCATAGAGTTCACCACAACTTCAGAACATTATTATTCCTCCTCCCCAGTCCTTTTGACTTGTCTTACCCTGCTCCCTTCCCACCTTATGTCTTACTGAGTGTACCAGTACAAGAGGACACAGCTGTGACTATTTTGATCCCTCCTCTAGATTAATAATCAGTTTCCCTGAGCTTTTCTCCTGGTGATGAGCAACTAGGTTTTTGTAAGAAAGACAACGTGATTCAGTAACTTTGATGGAATGAGTAGCTTATTACCTGTCATTATATAGCGCTCAATTGAGAACAGCACTTTGCAAAGGTGTGCCCAAGGCTTGCAGTGCCTTCTGATATATCACAAATAGCTAGGCTGGGAGAGTTGACTTCCTTTAAAAAAAAAAACCATGCACATTAAGAGGTGACTGAGTTAGATGCTGCTAATTCATCTTGCTTCTCTCCCTCAACATTTCCTTTGTCAGAACAGAAATCTTCCATCAGGAGATAAATTTTGAGAGGCCCAGCCACAAATTTATTCTGACTTTGGTGGCAGTTACCTCTATTCATCAGCTGGACACTTTCCTGACCTAACAGAAAAGAAGCATGGCATATAATACCGACTTGTGGCCTTCTCAAGATGGAGGTGTAGACATCTGAGCACCCTGCTGCACATTCAGTTTGTTTGCTTGCAATTTGAGAAGAATGAGCTTTGGGGTTAGCTTAGCTGTACTTGGAGCAGGCAAGTTGGATTAGATGACCGGCTGAGACCATTTCCAACCTAAATTATTCTACTAGTCTAAGACATATCAAGCTACAGTAAAGTAAGGAGAGAGATAGTGAATAAACATTTAACTATGAATCTCGATGAATTCTGGCTTTTAATAAGTATTTTTTAAAACTTTTGAATAGCTGTCTGTATGTCCATTTCTGATTCAGGGGGATTAATTCATAGCATCAGTTTTGGCTGGATTTTAAGCCTTTGCACAAATAGCGGTCCCATGTCTGCTCTTTTGAATTTCTGTATGCTTTATTTGGAGTAAAATGGAGATTGAGATGGGTATTCTGCATGCTGAAAACCCTCTTAAATCCACCCCTGCCCTAAAGTTTAAGCTGTGTCAATGGTAAATGTCTTAATTACTCAGATCATCTCTGCCATAGCAAATTGTAGTGTGCTCTTCCAAACTCTTGAGTCAATTAGCTTCTTATATTTGTTTTGGCTCCAGATATCTCAGCAAAAGAGGAAAACAGTCTCAGGATATGTTTAAAAGACCTTGGCTTATGAGTGTATGATGTCAAAATTGATGTGTCTTCCTGATATAGACTACCTCCAAATCCTGGATGTTTGAGATCAAAACCAGAAAATGTCCAAGATAAATTTGTGGTTTGAGAACAGCTTTGCTATAACGATAGAGAAACTTTGCCAAGTAATGGTGTGGGAAAAAGCTGCTGACAGCAAGTCAATTTCTTACTCTGTAGGCAGAACTAATGGCAATGAAATACAGTAGTGAAGATTTCTGAAACAACCTGTTCACAGATGTACCCTAGGGGCTTCCCGAACCCAGGGACTTGTGAAGGTTCAGAGCCCACTGGGTTTAACCTTCTTGGAAGGAAACTTCGACTCAAAATAATGGGATCAACAAATTGGAAATTTCTTTGATGAAGCTGATGAACAATTCCCAATTCACTCAGCTGAAAAAAAGAAATGTAATATGACTTTGGGCTTGGTTTTGGTCAACATAACAATAAGAATTTAGTCAACACAGGAGTTCAAACACACCACTCACCCTATCCTAATATGGTGTAGGATCAAGGGATGCAGCCTCACATTTCAAACTGTCAGGGAGGCTTCTCATAGGCTGGCTGAAAGGGTGTTGGGATGATTCTAGGAATTCATGTTTTATGTCTCAGGCAAACCTAAGCACACCTCCAGACTCTGGAAAGTCACTGAGAGGACACTGCTGACCCTAGAATGGGAAGCTATTCAGTAGTGCTAACAGGCAGGCTGTGCACACAAACATGATGGCTTGATCCACCAGCTGGGGTACAGCACATAAACAAATGTCTTGTGTTACCATGCTTGCTATTGAAGGCATCATGGTAGTAGTTATCAGTTGTACAGGCTGACTCTATCAGTAGCCCTTAATTCTCAGGTGTTTGAAACATCTCAGCTCTGTGAACAGTCAATCCATGCTCTAACCAATGTGCTCATCAGTGTTGAAAGAGGTGAGGATAATGGGATGGCACAATATATCTATATACAGCCTGAGAATGTTTGTGTAGGATAATGACGGATTTAGGGGGTGCCCTGAATGAGCACAGTCTGGACCTGGGGTTTACATGAGTGGAGAATGTTTGCAGAAGGAATATATATTATTAAATTTGGCAAGAAGACATAAAGAGCCTTTGATGTGTGTTCTGTGGGCAGACATGTGTGTCCTGCAGTCCCTCTACAGGCTTTCAGTAGCATGAGGACTCCAGTTAGCCCTGAGACCAAGCACAATGCTTAAGCACCTGTGAGTACACTTAAATCTTTCTATTCCAAAATAGGGCGGCTCTTTCAAACTATCTACAAGAGTAGCTCTTGGCACATGTTCTCCCTGCAAAGCATCCCCTGAAGAAGTGGCTGGAAGGGTTACAAATGACACTGACCTGAACTGTGTCAGGGGACAGTTCAGCTGTCAGTCAGATGTGATATTTCTGCCAATAGCTCTGCCTTGACTGTGATAATTTTCTAGTACAGTGTTAGCCTTGGGGATGAGACTAGCCTCAGTCGAAACCTTGAGGCCTGCAATGTGAAAATATATAACAGTAGAGCAAAGCTAAATACTGGCAAATAATTTTTTGGATGTTAAAACCAACCCATCTAACTCAGTGAGGAGACAATGTTTTTCCAACAGTGAACACATTCAAAGTGCTTGATACAAAACTTATCTTTCTTGCAGAGGCAATGTCATCATCATCCTGGCTTGAATTTGAATGTGATCTTAGGTACTTCTTGTCAGGTCCAACAGGGCTGTCACCCCTTTTCTGCTGAAGCATTACTAGTATCCCTGAGACAGGCTGAGGGAAGGTCACCTCTGATCAACACCAGGATATGCTGCTGAATTGATTTCGTATGTATGTTGTGGCTTAACCCTGACTGGAAGCTCAGCCCCAGACAGCTACTCACTTACTTCCCTCAGGATGGCACAGGGGAGAGAACTGAAAGAGTAAAGATGAAACTCATAGATAAACAAAACCACTCACACAAGCAAAAAAAACCCAAGGAATTAATTCACTGCTTCTCCCATTTTTGGGCATTGTTAAGCCACACTCAGGAAAGCAAGGCTGGAATGGAATGATGGAGTGATGACTTGGGATGACAAATGCCCTCGCTGGAATTATTCTCCCTTCCTGCTTTTTCCCCCATTTTATAAGCTGAGCATGATGCCATCTGATACGGGATAGCCCTGTGGTGAGCTGTCCCAGCTGCATCCACTCTCAACTTCTTGGGCACCCCCAGCTGCCTTGCTGGTGAGAGGCAGAAAAGGCCTTGGTTCTGTGTAAGCCCTGATCAGCAAGAAAGAAAACAACTCTGTGTTAACAGCACTGTTGTCAGCATACAGCCAAAACAAAGCCCCATACCAGTTACTGAGATAAAAATGAACTCTACCACAGGCAAACTGGCTCAATGTAGAAATTTCCATAGCCTGTGCTGTCTGTAATTCCATTACTCTCTTTTGCCCACCCAGGATGAAGAGATGTTCTGACTTTGTGTTCCCTCTCCCCCACACAAAGTCTACTACTGCTGGAGCTGAGACATCCAC
The DNA here is from genome assembly GCA_024865655.1 of Emberiza elegans. NCBI lineage: Eukaryota > Metazoa > Chordata > Aves > Passeriformes > Fringillidae > Emberiza > Emberiza elegans. The sequence goes on from JALJVW010000206.1 coordinate 61,197,957, forward strand.
TCTGGGTACACCTCCAGAATAGGCTGTGTGTACATAGAGCCATTAATTAGGAACATTAGGAGTAGAACAGGGTGGAGTTATGGTGTTTTGTGGTTTGTTTTAATATGGATATACTGGAAGAGAATATGATAGAAAAAATTTTAGATTAACTGGTAACAGTGGAAATTGCACCAAGGTGCAGAATAGCCTTTTTAAGATGCAGCAAATAGCAGCCCTCTGACTGGTTAAAAAAGAGAGGCCAGGTTCAGGTTGAAGTATCAAAGGAGTTAAGTAGATGTCCATCTAGAAGTATTTCTACCTCTGGGCAGCTACTGATGATGCATAAAGGAGAGACAGCAGGGAAAAGGAGAGACAGCAGGGAGGAACTATTAGAGTGCAGGCTTAAACTATGTATCAGATCAGCAAATAAAAGCTAAATCTCAATCAGATGTGTTTTCAAGGTGCATACAAGGCATTAATCCCAGTACCTGAACACCAAAATGAAATTGCAATTCCAGCATCTATTTTTTTAAAAATCTAGAAGACAGGTTTTCTTTTCCAGGAGAGTACTGGAGTGAAAACATGACTTGCAAGTATTAATGTAGAAGTAATACCTAAATCTCAATGCCAAAGAAGAGGAACCATGGAATCTTCCAGGCAAGACATACTGCAAGTCATTCTTTCTTCTTTCACTGCACAGCTCAGAAGAAAGGCTGGCAGTCTGTGGTTACACCAAAATGAGTTTTGTTAATTGCCAGTTCCTTGAGATGTATATGCTGCACTGCAGAAACTCACAGGTTTGCCTTGATTATAACAGCAACAGGAGGAGAAATTGCTCCTCTCACTGCAGTTCTTCTGGGCAGAGCAGCATGCTACTGTAAATGGAAACATGACATGGTTTGTGATTGCCCAGAGAAAAGATCCCTGAACTGAGAAGGGTGAAAGACCTGCTGATTACCTACTGCTACCAAAATCAGTGGGCCAGATCAGGATATTGGGGTATTTACAATTCAGTACAATTCAGACTGCCACATTGATTTCTTGTGCAGTTACTGTTTTCAATCTTGCTCTAGTGCTCTCTTGGTTATTACTTTGCCTTATACACAGTTTCTTACCTGAATTAGCAGACGTTCTTCCTCAAGTGCAGCTGTCCTTTGTATTCAAACTGTGCTGACAAAAGTACTCTCCTTTGATAGAGAAAGCTAATTTATTCTTAAGTACTGGGGTAATTTTTTTTCTCTGTTGTATCCTTGATGAATATTATTTTTCCTTTTCATTTATACTAGGGAATCTAAAGAACATCACTGGTTTTGAAAAAAAGTGTGTGGTGTTGTTGTTTTCCCCAAGGGAAACATCATATTTCTAACAGGCCTCTCATGCCATGCTCTAGTAAAGGTATCTCCCTTGGCATGTGAGCAAGCCTGTGAACTCAGTACCACAGCAGCCCAGGTGGTGCACAGTTCATGCTCTGTATTCAGTTAAATGGTGTGCAATAAATTGCTGTAGCCTGCAGATTAATCTTAGAGGTGGGAAGCAAACATGGAGAGTTTTTTAGCAACTTATTGATTGTGCTTAACCATTTCAGTTCCTTGTTAGGCTCTGTTCAGGATACAGAGATGGGTCAGCTCTGTGGAAGAACTGGCACAAAGATCTCTGGATGCATTTTGCTGGACCCAACTTAAACTCTAGCTCAGTATCTCCTAAAACCTGCATTTTTTTAGTCTTCTCTCATCCCCCTTCACAGAGCTCTTCTGTGTGACCCCATGTACCCCCTACCTCTTGTCACTGCAATTCCAGGCAAAGGTACAGCCAGCTTCCTGAGGGCTGCTTGAGCTCAGGAGAGGAAGAGTGGGGACTGATGTGAATGAGTGGCTGCAAGCAGAGGCCCCACTGCCTGTAAAGGATTAAAAGTAGATGGCTCCTGCTTGAAGGAGGTCAAACCACTTTATTTTTCCCCCTTGATCTTTCTGTGACTCAGATCAAAACCCTGCTGTAGATAAATAACTCTTCCAGCTCTGTGAATTGGAGGAATTTGGCACAAGAATGGCTCAGTATTTTAGGAAAGCTGACTATAAATGAGCGCAGTGAATTGTTACGCATACATTTTAAATATAATACAAATGGCTTTTGCCTTATTACCATGTAGTAATAATGGAGTAATTTACATTTTTTGCTTTTCCAGAAAGAAAATGAAGATATCATTCAGGTGACCATGGGAAACAAGTTTTTATAATAATTTGGAAGAATAAAGCTGCATTTCAAAATATTTAGTTGTATAATTATATAATTTTAGTATTGTAAGTGTAATTTGCTTTTGTCTGTTGACAAAAGCTGTCTAGTTATTTAGTACTCTATTTGTCAGCAAATGAACATGTATTTCCAACACGGATTCTTGTTAAAATCTTAAAAAAAAGATAATGTTGAGTTTGACCTTCATAGTCACTGCCTGATAAAACATAAGTAAATATCTTGTTTAAAGTATGCACTAGACAAATATATCAGCAAAAGACTTCAGATATTATGGTGATACTGTTAGTGAAGAATATTACAATTTCCTGATCATACCTATAATAGTTTCAGTTATTTTATATTTACAATTCTTTAATTATGTGAATGCCAGAAGGGTAAATTCACAAAAAGAAAAATGACTTTACATATAACTTAGTGGGATAACAATGTGTAGAACCTATTTTAAAGAAACCATGAGAGACGTATTTCATTCGTCAGTCTGACACAAAAGGAAATGACTTCCTCTAACATGCAATGAAATAAATAAAGGTCAGATGGTTCATTTTTCTGCATTTGCTTTGTTCAGTTCTACCAGTTAAACAGGATGTTTTCTATTAATATTGCTTTCAGGTTTCCTGGTAACAATAGCACCAAAATAAAGACCAGATTTTGCCAATGTGAAATTTACTCCTCCTGAATAAAGTCTTATGCCTAGAATCTGCAAAAAGAAAAGCTGAAATAAGATGTGGAGCTGCTATATTTCTGTGTAAGCATCAGGCTGAGATCCATACAAGCTTATAGGAGTCAAGTACTCGGCTACCACCAAAACTCAGAGGAGGAGAGTACCTTTGCTCTTAAAGCTTTACTTTGCAAATGTGAGCTCTGTAACGCAAAAGAGCCTCTCAGTATTCACTGTATATATGAGTATATATGAACGGTGCCTTGGGTATCCAAAATCTACACAGTGAAAAGGAGAGCATGGAGCATGCATCTTCTCAGCTGTGAAGCAGCAGCAGCAGCCTTTCTGAGCCACACTGCTTACAAGGCAGGCTACTGGATCTTCCTCACAGACCACACTTGGCTCATGCCCTTAGGTGACCTCCAGCTCAGGCAGAACATGAGTTAACTGCTGGCAAGCTTCAAACAGCATGGGGTTCAAGGGGAAGTAAGGGCTTTAAGCCAGTTGTGTGCACTGGATGTTCCACCTAGCTGGAATGTGGTTTGTGTTGAGGTATGTTTTCTTTGTCTATTTTTTTCCTGAAATGTGCAATTACAAAAATTATTTACATCATTACAAATGAAATTTCAGTGTCAGCTTTTTCTGTCGTCAAATGGAATATTCCTATGTGCAGCAGGTGAATTATTTTCCTTGGGAATCAGAGACAAAACTGTTTTCAATACACAGAACAATAAACTGATTATTACAGCTATATACTTTCTGGTCAAGAAGTTTCCCTGTGTTCAGAGGCGATGCTTGTCCCGTAGCTCCCATATCAGCTCTGTGCCAGGCTTCACAGTAGTTGCTAACCAGCCGGATCCCATTTGCAGTTGAACCATGCCATATTATTTTTTGAGGCCTGAAAAGTAATGTTAAGAAGTTATTTACTGGAAAATCTCTTTTGCTTTTTTCAACTGCACACCTGTATGTGTGGTGATCTGCATTACTTGTGATTGAAACAAGGAGTAGTTAGGTAAAGATGAAGACAGAAAGGAGAACACAATCCGATACCCCATTTTTAGACTATCAGAAAAGAGAAAGAAAAATGGCATGAGGAGAGAAATCTTTATCACATAGCTAGTAGCTCAAGATACTGCTACTATTTCTTTTACTATCTGGTAAAAGTAGAAAAAACCCCTTACATGTAACATATAAATGGCAATGTCAACTCACCAAGATGAATCAGTCATTACATTCCTGCCATCAAAGGAGTATATTGGAACATGAATGTTGAATTGTCCACCATTTCCATCAAATATAGATTCCCAGTTACTGAAAAGGGTTTGTCCCTGTGAAAATTTCAAAGCCACTTTTACAAACAAAAAAATCCCCAATCTACACCAAATCCCAAGTCTACCTTCATAGACTTATCTGGAAATTGAAAATTTTGTCTGCACTTAAGGACCCTTGTGATTTCATCTTTCACACAAGTTTCTGCATAATGTTCCTGAACAAACTTGTCTTGTCTGTCAACTCTATGCAAATAGCTGTCTGGTCTATGCCTTTGCCTCAAAGTTGTCTCTCTGTTCTGCTGTCACTCCAAAAATTCAGCTTGATCATCCCCTGTCCTTTTCCTCCTAAGGCATTGTTTGAAAAATTGCTTATAACTACTGTAGCTATAGAGAAAATATAGACATAAATTGTAGTGGAACTTCTGTTAAGGTCACAGTTTTGTGAAAAGTGTTGCAAACATTCAGGGCAAAACCTTTGCATTTGGCTTCCTCTCAAACTGCTTTTGAGTTTTTCCAGTCAAGGTTGAAACAATATTGTCTTCACAAATTTCTCTCAAGGCTCTGTGTTTGCAGGCACTTCAGAGTAGCATCCGTTCAATGTGTTCCAAGCATCATGTGTTATTTCTGTAGGTTTCTTTGGCCGCCTGTCCTGGGAGCCAGCCAATGCTACAAAGACATGGTTGGTTTTCCTCAGTTTTAGAGTGTGTCTGTTTATGTGAGACCACAAAATGATTCATGCTCTAGACTCTCCTCTCAGTTCCATTGGGGTATATCCAACGTCATGCCTAAGCACAGAATTTGCATTTTTCTTTGAAATGAGAAAAATAGGCATTTTATCCTATGATCACACTAAAAGGTAGAACATAATAACTTCATCACTGCTTCTTTGTTTCTTGAGTCTGGCTGTGAAATATGAAGCAAAGCTGCTTCTTTATAAAATGCAGTTTGGGCTGAAACTTAGTGCTTTTGCTATTTTCCAAGATTTTTGGGGAACCTATGGCCTATCCTAAAAACACAAGCACTAAGTACCCATTTTTACCTGAAGGTTGACTACTGGCAAATGGTGTCGGTCTGTTTTTCTGACAACTGTGGCCAGATCTTGCAGGTGTGATGAGAGGAAGGCTCTGTAGGTGGATGTCAAACCAGCAAGCTGGGCTTGCCGAAAGCACTGAAAATCTGCTCGCATGTCACCGGACAATGGGAAGTTCAAAGCCACCAGATGCAACTGGAAGAAAAAAGAAGAAAGGGAATAATTTTTAAAAAATTTATGACACAAGGAAGATACATCTTGGAAACAAAACAGTGCCCTCTCCTCCTTCCAGCACAGAACATATACCCTTCATAACAAGTATGAAAGTTATTTGTTGCCATAACATTACACTTCTCAGAGCCATGAGACCCTTAGCAGAAACAACAATTCATCTTTCAATGTTAAGGAAACTATGAATATTATATACTCCTAAAATAAAAATATTTTAGAAGCAGCTAATATTTTCAATTGGAAATCTTGGAGTTTTCACATTAACAAAATCACAAATCCTGCAAACATGGAAAAAAGTAGTAAGAAGTGACTAGGTACCATTTAAAAATAGAAGAAATAGCATGTTTAAGTCAAGCAGCACAGATGCAAGAACTAATCCATATTCTTCCTTTTTTTTTTCTTTCAGGTTTTATTTTTCATTTAGATATGTCAGTTACCTTGCTTTCTTTGTCTAAATATTTTAAAGTCTTTTGAATAGATGCTTGAGTTCTGAAGTGTCCATCTAAGACAAGCAGCACCACGAAGATTGAAAATATTGTAACAAATATTTTAGTTATTTGTACCACTATTGTTAGTTTAGAAGTTACTCTGTATTGCAGGTACAATCACTAAGTGAAGAGGTATTCCCAACTCCCAAGTCAGGAGTTTTTTTCCTTTGAGATGGGGAAGGGGCTGGGATGATGGAAACAGATCTGGAGGGAACAATTTCAAATTGTGTTTGAGATGTCTGAATAAGTCAAAGAAGTGTATTTGTAAATTTGGAAAGTAAAATCTCTGAGTTTGAAGAGCAAATATCACAACTGTCCCTAAAGATGCAAACTGTCACATCACAAAGCATGGCTCTGCAGCTGCAATACAGATCTCATACTTACTGCTGGTTTTCCATTGTTCATATTTGATATTGGTCTCAGTGCTGGAATAGACTGAAATCCCTGTTTTTCAAACACAAGCAAAAAATTCTGTTAAATATCAGAATTGTACACACTCAGTAATTTTTTTAATAAAAATTTAATCACACCTGGAGTCCTGCATGAAAGCAGCCTGCTCTTGGTAGGAGCACAAGAGCAGATGAGGAAAATCAAAACTGAAAGGGTAAGGAGGATGTGAAAACAGAAAATGTAATGGGTGGAAACACTTCTCAACCCTGTTAAATGTTTCAGGAGCAGCAAAGTTTTCTTCCCTAGTTATGGCAAGTATGAGTAACAAGTCACCAACTGGAGCAGATGGGAAACTCAGGTGGTGTCAACTGGAGGCTGCAGAAAATTTCTTACAACTTGAGTCTAGACATTTTTCCAGCATGCTAGGTGAATTCTCCCTGATCTAGTCTAACCTTTTTTATTTGTTTCTGTCCATCTTCCTTCTTACTGCTCCTTCCTAGCACTCTCTTGCCCTTTCATTTTCTCAGCAGATCAATTAACTTGTCATCAAAAAACCTTCTCTATTCCCTTTGCTACTTCTTGATTTTCATCCTCCCACAATTTTTTGGGACAGACAGCATGTTCACACGCAGGCTGGTACAATAACTTGCAGAATGGGGTCAGGCCCAAACTAACAATTGAGGCTTTAAAGAGCACCCTCTGCACCCTTTAAAAAGGGCACCCTCTGTGGTGATGATTATGGTACACTGAATACAGGACTATAACCTTTCAAAGAAAATCTGCTTTTCAGAAACCCTTTTCTGACCTTCCTTGAAGGGGACGAGGGCTTGATATGACTGATTCCAGGCTTATGAAACAGTATTCTGTGGGTTTGTTTGGTTTTTGTTTGGTTTTTCTTCTGTTTTTTGGTCTCTTTTGTTTTGTTTTGTTTGGGGGGGGGGGGTGTGTTTGTTTTTGGGATTTTTTTGTGGGCTGCTTACTTTATTCTGCTTTTTGTAAATGTTGCTTTGTGTCTTTAGTGTTTGGAATTTCAAAAGATACTGGAAACAGATTACTGTCCAAGCAAATCAATTTGCAAGGTTATGTAGTGGTAGGATGCTTATTTTGAACTGACAAATCTTGGTGGAAAATCACACTGTGCAGAGATCTGCATACTACTTCTGCCAAGTGTATCACACATCTAGACTCAGTTTTCCACAGTCCAGTATTTTGTACTTACATGGCTTGATATGGCTGGAGGAGGAAGGCTGTCAGCAGGGATAGGAATTAGCTCACCAAGCTGAAAGGACCAAAAAGGAGATTAGAAGCAAAATATATCATCAGGAGCTTCTGAATTCAAAATAAGGAGTCTTTGCACCCACACTTCTCTCCCTCTGTAAAAATACGTCCCTCACCTTCATTGTGAGGAAGGGAGTTGGAAAATATTAGAGTGTAGTGCAATAGTACCTGCAATTTTCTCCACCCTTTCTGAACACGGATAAAAACTTCACTGGTTTCCCTCAGATAGATTAGTGAACCTTCTGCTACATAATGAACTTTTTCCAACATGCCCTCAATGTTTTGGAATGTCGTAACCTGTCAAATAGGAAAGTGAAACATACTTCATCAGACAAAAAAAAACATTTTGCAAGTTAAATAGTCTCATTTGGATACATAAATGTCAATGCTTCTTCTGCAGGAAAGGCTCATAAAGTCAGTTTTATGTAATTTAATCCATAAAGTAATATGAATATCTTGCTACTTTGGCATATCAGCCTCCTCATTCTGTGGATTGTTGTAGAACGACAGCAATTTTGTACTAATTTTGTGCAGAGTGAAGATTGTTGCGCTCCTACCATTTAGCATCCTGGGTCAAAATGGCAGAGTTCAGAAGAGAACTGCAGTAGTTCAAAGCTTTTTTTCCTCATTTCCTCATTGACAGAAGGCATATGAATGCTTTGTAAATAATGTAGACCCTATTACAGATTTGTATTTTTTTAATTAATCTTAAGTCAGCTCAGGCCTTCTATCTGAGACAGTAGCTCCCAGACTGCAACTACAGTCTTCCATCTTGGGGCATCAGCCTTTGAACATTTGTTTGTCCCCTGAGAAATGCAATGAATGCCTTCTGCTAGCTTGCATAGGGCTTTTGGGGGTGGTTTTCTCAGGCTTTTTTGGTGTTTTTTGTTTGTTTGTTCATTTATTGATTTTTTTTTACAGACACTATGAGTTCTTAATTTGGAACTTACTGAGAATTCTGCCTTAGCTGTTTTTTCTTTTCTTCATGGATATCTTAGACCAAATTTTGATTAACTTAATAATATAAGAAAAGGAAACAAATTTATATGTAGTCTCTGGCACAACAATTCTTAGAATTCCAAGGGAAAAATGCAGTTTGCATTTTAAAATTATGTGATTTATAAAATATTCTTCTAAATAAAAACACAGGATGGAACTTTCACTCCTCTTTCGGTGGTACCAGTAACCACCAAAAGTTTTGAGGAAAATTTTCTATAGCAAACTTCCTTATTTTCCTCTCTTACCAGATTCCTGGTAGCAGGTGACTCTGGCTCTCCAGGAGGACCTGGTGGCCCAGGCATTGCAGCTGCTAAAAAAAAAAAAGCATACAATGCATGCTGAACGTCATCTTTTTTGAGAGAAAGAAAGGACTTAGTGATGGTGTCCAGGAGCAGCAGAAGTTTTAAATAGCTGTAGTCATGTCCTTAATAGCTCAAGTCAACTACAGAAAATACATTTTAAGGATTTTTTTAGAAGCAATGATGGAATAGTCTTTTCTCTGTTTTTTAGGAGGTTAGGGCCAACAGATTGCAGTCTGTTGTAGAAACTGCAAATGAAGAACAAAACCCTCTTAAACTGACCAGAATGCTGTTCTGTCAGCTAGTGCACATGGAAGAGGAAGAACTTTTTGCTCCTGCCCATATAGATTTTGAGGGATTCATAACATCTTTTGCTCTAAAGGCAAACAAAAATTTACTTTTCCTTAGAACAAATATTCATGTGCGTAGGCTCAGCTTGTGTTACAAAGCAAAAAAGAAATTCTTCAGGGGTATGAACTTGGACTACTAAGGCTGCAGTCCATACCACCTGGTACCTAGTATCTGTCTCTATTCCAAAAGTGAATTTCTTCATCTTGAGCTGTTTTCTGGAGTAAAAACTTCTTTCTTTTAAGGCAGGAAAGATTGAAAGATATGGAAGAGTAAAAGCATGCATTTTGTGCAAATGCATGTCATGATAATGGAACTTTGAAGTTTGTAAGGAGCTTCTACACAAGGACCTTGCTTGTTTGGTTTTGTGAATCCAGAGGAACCTTGAAATCACCTTTTGCAAGAAGAATCTATGCACTGAGGCATTTGCAAGGATACTCCAGAGCAGATCCTTCATGCCAATGGCAGGGGAAGGAGGTCAGCTCTCAGAAGTGTTTATAGCTATTTACCTACAGATAAGCTATTCCTCTTTCCTCATATTGCAATATGTGAACTTCATACTACAGTATGTGAACTCCATAATTACAGATAGTAATAGCTTTAAAAGAGATAACTGAACCTCGCAGATAAGGAATAAATAAACATCTGTTCCAAACATTTATTAAAATGTGTGCTGCCTAAAGAACCCTTTTACAAAAAAAATGTAATCCAGAGGATGATGAAGATGATGAAGACTAATGGCAGAGAGCATAAATGAAAGTATAGGGATGGAATACTACAGATAATAATTTGTTTTGTCATGACAGGGTCTCCATTTACAGATAGTAATAGCTTTAAAAGAGATAACTGAACCTCGCAGATAAGGAATAAATAAACATCTGTTCCAAACATTTATTAAAATGTGTGCTGCCTAAAGAACCCTTTTACAAAGCAAAGAGGAAAATGTGTAGGAGGATGATGAAGACTAATGGCAGAGAGCATAAATGAAAGTATAGGGATGGAATACTAATAATAATTTGTTTTGTCTGACTGGGTCTCTTAGCTAATATCCAGAAGTACTTCAAATTACACAGGAAGACCTTTATGGGCTTCATGGATGCCATGTGGGTCTGTCCGTATCATGATGGTCAGGGGCTGATTCACATGAAGCCCATGTTCCAATGTTGAACATATTAAGGATTTTTTCTTTCTCAAATATTATTTAGAGGATGAATACTTCTGATAGACACTAAATTAATAGTATTGACTAGATGAGAGATCGGAAGTCTCCCCTGCTGTATAAATGAGGCTGACCAGGTTTAAGAAATACCTGGAGAGAACAAACTGAAGAGAGGTATGTCTTCTCCCCAAACTAGCATACTGGAAGCACAGGTCTTGTGGGAAAACAGACTAATTATTTGTTCTCAGGAATGGAGAACTGTATTTGTTAGACTTGTCAAAACTTCAGGAAGAACAGATCTCTGTTACAGCATCTCTACTCAGGTAAAGTCTCCCTTTCCACTAGTACACCATCTTCAGCTGAGGTTAAGGAATGTTCTGCTCTGGTTTTACCTGGCTGGATTCCCATGCTGGTCACAGATGCTAGAGGAAGGAATCAGTCATTTTCTCAGGCATATCTGTCAAGTAATGTCAGAGGAGCCCAAGAACCCATCCACCAGAACCCAAGGCTGGACATTAAACAGTATGAGGCTTGTCACTAAAAAACCTGTGACCCAAAAGAAGTCAAAAGCACAAATAGCTTGTACTGTGACGCCTGATTTCTAGAAACATACTCCCTTTGATGTCACCTTGTTTGCAAAATTCCTCTCTTGATGTGACTAATTGTGGCACATTTTGCTCCTTTTCTAACCCAGTAAGTTGAAAACCATTAAAGGCAGAGTAAGCAACCTGAAGTTCCAGTTCTATTCAGCATTTGCATAGCAACTAGTTTTTAGAAGCAGTTCTCCAGCAGTCTGATTCTAGACCTAAACTCTGCTGCAGGTACTGCCTTTTCCCCAGAAAATCAGAGAAACACTTGGGCTGGAAAAGACCCTTAAGATCATCACCTCCACCTGCAACACCCAGAACTGCAAAGTCTGCTACTAAAACATGTCCCTAAGTGCCATGGTTGTGCTTCCAGAGATGGTGACTCAACCACTTCCCTGGGCAGCCTGTTCCAGTGGCAATCCTTTAGGTGAAAAAAATATTTCCTAATATCTGATTTAAACCTCCTCTGGTACAACCTGGGGCCATTTCCTCTTGTCCTGTTGCTTGTAACCTGGGAGAAGAGACTGCTCCTCCTGGCTACATCCACCTTTCAGGCAGTTGTAGAGTGATAAGGTCACCCCTGAGCCTCCTTTTCTCCAGGCTAAGCACCCCCAGCTCCCTCAGCTGCTCCTCATTGGACTTGTGCTCCAGACCCTTCCCCAGCTTTGTTGCCCTTCTCTGGACATGCTCCAGCACCTCAATGTGCTGCATTCTTGTAGTGAGGGGCTCAAAACACCACAGGATTCAAGGTGTGGCCTGAGCAGTGCTGAGTACAGTGGGACAATCACTGCCCTGGTCCTGCTGGCCACACTACTGATGATACAGGCCAGGGCTGTATCAAGGTGTGGCCTGAGCAGTGCTGAGTACAGTGGGACAATCACTGCCCTGGTCCTGCTGGCCACACTACTGATGATACAGGCCAGGGCCATTGGCCTTCTTGGCCACCTGGGCACTGCTGGCTCATGTTCAACAACTGCCAACCAGCACCCCCAGGTCCTTTTCTTCTGGGCAGCTTTCCAGCCACTCTGCATGGGGTTGTTGTGATGCAAATGCAAATGCAGGACCTGGCACCTGGCCTTGCTGACCCTCATACAGCTGACCTTGGCCCATTGGTTCAGTCTGTCCAGACCCATCTGTAGAACATTTCAGCAGATCAACCTTCCCATCCAGTTTGGGGGCAAACTCACTAAAGTGTGCATTTGATCCCCTAGCCCAGATAAGTGATATTAGATAGGTCTGGACTCAATACCGAGACCTGGGAAAGTCCCCTTGTGTTGGCCACCAGCTGGATTTAATTCCATTCCCCACAAGAGGAGCATTTTGTCCCATATTTAGCCAGCTGGTCAATTTGATGGATTTTGCACACCTGTCAAGGTAACCTATCTCTACTATGCAGATTTCTTCCCAGCCACATCCACAGCAAGATTCTTCACACAATAGCACTTCCATGGCACTAGTCAGTGAAAATTGTCTGCAGAGAAATTGTCCCTTTTGTGCTCTCAGTTCCAACTTCCCCCCAGGAGAAACTGGTGGAGGGCAGGAGGAGAGTGGGGAACAACCTGCTCAGGTATGCTAGAGAGGGTGGGCAGGTGGGACAACCTGCCAGGTGTGAAAGAATTGGTCATGTGTGGATTGTGGGTGTGTGGCTGTACACTTGCACATACACTGAAAAGCTCACCTGATCCATATATTGCAGGGGGGCCTGGAGGTCCAGGTGGTCCAGGTGGGCCAGGAGGTCCAATTTTTCCATAACCTGGTAAGCCAGGTAGGCCAGGTAACCCTGGAGGTCCTCTGGGTCCAACAACTGAGTCCCCTTTTGGTCCCTGTCAGTGATGAAAAGGATTTCTTTGAATGTATTGGTTTCACTGGTGCAGGGCCATCATCTCTTGTGGCAACATTTACCAGGTGCCTGCCACTACACTGCCATTTAGACATGAGTCTGTATGTAATTTTCTCCAAGGAGGCATTTTCATTTTCATAATGGAAAATGAAAATTTTAACCATATGCTGAAATAAAGTAAAGGATTTAAATTTTGGAAAGCTTTCTGAATAATCTCTAGCTGACACCTGCAAAACTCTCAACAGTGCTCTCAAAATCCTGTATCTCTACTCTGTTCATGCTGAAACTGCTTGCTTTGATGGGCTCAGAGAGTTTGTGGAAAACTTTAATGCAAAGTGTGTCTATGCAAGGTGTACACCTCTGACGAGTGCTGTCTTCTCCCTCCTGTGATCAAATGTTGGCCCTTAACCTCTCCAGCTGCCAGACTTGCAGAATAAAAAGGCTTCAACTCCTTCTATTTTCAGTTTAGCAGTGTGTCCTCAGCCTGACTGAGGAGGACTTCTGCTCTCTGTGCTCACACCATCCTGCAGACATGGAACACATTGGACCCTGGACAAGGAGAGCTCAGCTGTGCCAGTACAACAGTTTCTAAACAGGGAGATGGTTCTCAGCAATGTGGAATAGAACTAGGGGGATTTTTAAGGGTGGTCTTTCTAACTTAGCACTTAATCCTCAGCTGTGGCCTACTCATTCATGGTTCTTGACACAGACATGGAAATAGAGGAATGCAATGCATGTATTTATTGCCAGATCCCAGGGATAAATTAGGTTCCAAACAACTGGTGCATTTTATTCCGAAGCAGCTGTGGTGGCAATTGCCAGAAGATAAAATTAAAAGGTAGACAGTAGGCACTGGTTGAATTTTATAGAAATGGTCCAGATGGCTACACACTGGTCTTTTCAGTTATGTTTTTGGATTACTGGGAAATTAGGATTAATTATTTAGATAGCCAGTAATTTTCAAGTCAGCCTCTGACTAACTTTATATGGCTTATTTTGGTGTTATATGGGTATAAGTAGTAGTATCACAAATTATACATGCTGCTTTGATTTGTAATGTTGTTAATAGCATGATCTACATACTGGTGTAGCTATACGAGAGCTGAGCACAACATTATGTTAGTATTTCATAGCAAAGTGATTCTATGCACAACAGTGAAGTGTCTGTGTTTAAACTTAATGACATTTTCTCCTATTCACCTAATGCTTAGCATGTAAGTTTTTATATAGTTCCTAGCAATCCTGATGCTTGTCTCTTTTCAGTGCCTTCTAAATTAATTCTAAATGGGTAGTCACAAATATTCCCATTCTACAACGTGCATGACTTACAATTAATCCTGGTCTTCCCGGGGGTCCAGGAGGTCCAGTCAGGAAAAACCCTCCATTTGGTTCTCCTTTTTCTCCTTTTACACCAGTGACTCCATTGTCTCCTTTTTCACCCTTTGAAGAAAATGTATTTTAAAATGTTGAGCTGAAGTGAGACCAGAACACCATGCACTCACCTTTTAAATTTACCTGAAATCTCTGAGTTTGGTAAAGGAAAGCACTTGTTTGAAATGTTTTTAACATCACTTTCTTCTTCTGTGATATGGGATGAAAAGGAATGGTTTCTCTATTGAGGCTGCTAGGCTCACACAGGGCAAAGGCTAGGGGAGGTGGGGTTTGGTGGACTCAGAGAAAATGCCTCTGTTGCTGTTTCCTGCTATTCTGCCCAGCAAAACCTTGTTCAGTGCTGTAGCTGGAGGCAAAGAGAGAGTTGGAGGAAGCATAAAAGCCTGGCTTTGTGCTTTCTTCCATCACCAAGGAAAAACCAAAGCAAGATTGACATCAAATGGACAGCTATTTGAAAGTATTTGACAAAGTGAGCAGAGCATGGTGGGAGTGTGTACCAGGATAACAGAAGGACACCACACAAAATTGCAGACACTTGAAACAGTATGTCTTCTTTTCTGCATGGCTGATTATCAGTTAGTTTGGGAAACAAAGCAATAGGTAAGAAGCAGCATTTAATTACTACATTATTATATATCTGTGCAAGATGAGCCACAGCATTTATACATCCTCCTTACATTATTTTTTTCTGTTTGTCTGGTTTTTTTTTCCTTCAAAATTTTTTTTGGTTGACTTTTTTCAGGTTTCTGAGAAATAAACCTGTGGATAGAAGAGGCAAAGGGCAAAGCAAAAATGGCAGGTATCTGCAAACAGCCAGAGGACATGCCTATGTATAGCTCCTCCTCTGACTTATAGTCTTTTGTAGATTCCCAATAAACATGACTCAAAAGGTTTCTTTATTCCAGGCCATTTTGGGGAGTAAAAGGACTAGATGAAAAATGAGTTCTTGGCAGCTAAATCTCTAAAGCTACAGACATTACACTGTAAGGTCAAAGAAACCCTATCAGCTTTGCCACATACACGGGGCACTTTACACCATAAGAATAACTTGGGTGTACTCAGCCAAGCAGAAATAAAGTCCTAAAACCAGGCAGCATTTAAGAGTCCTTCCAAGAGACTGTCAGCACAACACTTTTGATAGCATCATTAAATGATAATTTGATTTACATTTTATAAGTTCTTCTACTTATAGATAGAGTCTTATTCACCTAAAAACATTTAAAATAATATCATATTTTTATTAATTTTTGTCACTTGAAGCAGTCAAGAGAATCATGGAACAGAGAGAGACTAAACAAATTAAGGTATGGGTATACTTTGCTGTAAGAGCTTCCAGGAAAAGTAGTTTCCATAATTTAATTTTATTCAACGTGCTTAAAAGATAAATAACATGACATGCTTTTTTATACCCTCTTTCCCCTCACCCAGTGTTCTAGAAGCCCTTTAGGTAATGAATGTCTTTTACCTGAGCTGACATGAAAACAAAAGCATTCATTTAAGGCAGATATGTTAGGTAACAGTGAATTATGACTCACTTTAATACCACTGGGGAGGTAAAAAGCCTCAGTAATAAAATTTCTTTCAAAAGTAATCTTTACAGACCTCTGACAACTGCTATCACTATAGTTGTAATACACTTGCCTTTGTAGTTAAGAGTTTAAGAAATGAATGTAATTTGCAATTGCTGATGCCCTTACATTTGTGTATTTCACCATGTTGCATTGGTTTGTGCTTAATTTATAGTAAAGTACACTTTAAAAAAAGCTTGACAGAACTCAAACACAAATGGGATATAATTACCTTTATGCTGTTAATAAAGTGGCTGAAATATGATGGAGGCAGGGGTGGACCTGAAAAATGAAGAAAATACTATAAAGTACAATAATTATCTGTAATTTTCCTTTTAAAAGCACTGCTTTTGGTATTACTGGTTTAGAAGTTTAAAGGAAAACTATTTACAATAATGGCATTAACCTTTATATCAAACATATTTTTAGTTTTGTTCCCTAACAAAGCAAGACTTACACAGCCTATCTTGTCTGTGCCTTGTCTGTCCCTCTTCCACCTTAAAAACATGTGATTCTGATTGGGATTTCAGAAAAATTAGAAGCAAAGAAGGCTCAAATACAAAAAATTCCCAATTTTCTGAAAACATAGCAGCTGGGAAGAGGAGTGAAAGAGAAGTATCCATGTTAACCTCTTTGATGAAAGCCAAGATAAAAGAGCTTTTCATATGTTTTGCAGGTAGTGGGGTGATCCATCAGTAGATCTTTCCTGCAAAGACAGTACCAGGGCTGACAAGAGAGCAATAGTGTTGCTGCTGTGCTCAACAATTGCACAACAACTCTTCCTTGACATTTTTCTGCAATGAAGGCCACTATCACGAAAACCAATAGAACAAGCAGTTATACCACTTGTGTTGTCTGCCAAAGTTGGTCAGCCAAAGCTGTCAAGCCAGCACAAAAGTTCAAAAAGCCTTTAAATATTATCTGCTCGATACACATTTGGAAAAAAAACCCTATTTTGCAGCTTCCCGTAACAGTTCAGTGCATTTCCTTCAAATGTGTTTTGATTAATTTTTGAGATCTTTGGGCCCAACCCTCTGAAAGCCCTAGGGTTCATTTCCCAGTGCGTCACCTCAGGTAAAATTAAATTGAGCAGACATTATGGGGTAGAAAAATATTCTCATTATGGCACCTGTTTAGATTTTATTCCAACCTTACCAATAACAGCTTGCAGCAGTTATCTGCTTGTTCCTTGTGAGGGGAAGGGAATGGACTGGTGGAATGGAATGGCAGGTGTTCTTCTCAGATGTTGCTTAGTGTTAATGTCTACATCGAGCACTATCTGAGGTCTTTCTAGGATGACCAGCAAGTAGTCTAGGTCTGAATGAAGCCCATGTCTGTTGAGTTTGCTCTCATACTTTTTGTTGGCTTCATATTTTTGCATGTTATCAATTACTAGACCCTGTTAATAAGGTTGGAGAGGTGACATTTTGTGAGAAGCAAAAATAATTCCACTGCACGGACAAATACCACAGTTCAAAAAGCTTTTCTGGTTCCTGCATCTCAACAAATGTAGTGAGAAGAGTTTCAGCCACCTTCCCTTCAGAAAAGGTTTTGAAAAATTTCTTGTATTTTAATTATGCAACTACTGGCTTGTACATTTTCCCTGTCAGTGGTTATGTGGACACCTGTGAGAACTAGAGAACTGCTTTGTATGAAAGAAAATTTTAGCAACTACATCATTAAGCAAAAACCAAATAGGAATATTTTTTAAAGCAGCAACAGAATTGGTCTTAGTTAGCATGCTTTAACTTAATGTTGAAGAAAATGTTTGAACCGGTTGATCTATTGGATTAAGTGAATGAATCTCTGTTATTTTATGAGAAAAGTGAATTGAGTTTTCAGTTTAACCAGAATTGTTGTGTTTTTTTCACCATCCTTTACCAGCTGCAGTTGTACAGCAAAATCTTAAGAACAATCCTCTCGTAATCTTCTCCCTATGAAGCACCTGAAACCAGATATAGGCAAGAAAATACTTCTAAGACAATAATTTGCATTCAGTACAGAACCTGGAAAGGAACAGATATGTTCATGGTGGATAAGCCCGCACTGAAGAGAAAATTTTCTTATTTTCTGTTTAGGAAAGTTATTTGCTTCTTCTTTTGACAAGTTTATTGATGACTGGAAACACTAACTGCTTATTTTAAGATATTGGATCAGAATAAAAATTAATGAGGACAAGACAGGAAAATTGATTTTATCACAACAAACAGGTGTTGTCTTCAAAACAATCAAAATGTAGTCTTCAGTCAGCAGAATTATGTCTTTGGAACAAAACAGAAATATCTATGTAGACCTAGTGAGGGGTTAATACAGTTATTATATGGGGAGAATATAGTTAATATCAATGCATTAAAGGAAAATTTCTATCAATATGGTATAGCAACACTAATTCAATATATTGCGTTTTCTATTTCAAAGCCTCATCTCAGTATATGAGATTTAAAAAATGTACAGAAAATGAAGGGCTTGTAATTACAATCTATTCAAACAGATGCTTGTTTCTGTAACTCTTTTTGAATTTGTAAGAATTAGCAATGTATATCCACTTTTTGATAAAAAAAGCAAATCTTTCTGTGAGAAATAATTCTTATGATGCTCTTACTGCTAGTGAATTGGAATTTTCAGTGCACATAGACTCCTCATAATTTTCACAAATAAATCAGAAAATATTGAAAAATTGGTTGAAATGGAAATAATCTATTTCCATCTCCTGTTAGAAGTGGGACTCTCAGAAACAACTGACTGCCTTGAATTAAGAATGCCCAGGTGTATCACCCTGATATGTGAAGCACTGGATGTTAGCACAATTGGCTCAGAAAGACTGACAACAAAATGATTATTTGAGGAAGTGCCCATTATGTCCTTCTAAAATGTCAGAAAATCTGTGACCAGCCACTTACATTTTGATATCTTTTCTTATATTTAACACATTCTTAATGCTCAAAAATGTGCAGTCTGTCTTTTCAGAAGACATTTTGGATAACATTCTGAGCTTTGCTACTCTGTGTTGGTTCATCAGTGAACACTGGTATAAATCTATAGGCAGGTAAGGCAGCAGAGATAAATATTCAAGTATCTTGCTTAATTGCTTTTTGAGTTAGACACATATTCCTCCACAGGATGTCAATGACATATTAGATTCAGTATACCTGGTGGTCCTGGAGCACCTCTGTCTCCCTTCTCTCCTTTTAAGTGTGCTGAACTGTGCAGTCCCCAGGAATCTCTGTTTGCTTTAGCGCCTGCCATAAATAGCATCACAAATTCATAAGAACTTGAAAACAGCAGAGACTGTAGCAGTGACAACCAAACCACTGAAAGTGGGAGCAAACTTTTCCATACATGTGGGGCACATGGTTCCTGTCCCTAGATGCCTCTCTCACTCATGATCCTTGAATGGCTGCCTGACTGTCCTCTCTCAGCAACCCCAACACGTGCAAGACAATCTCTCTCTTACAAAAATCTTTTACTCTCCTTTCCCTAACCACCCAGCCTAAAACCCTCTGAACAGACCTGGTTCTGTTTTTCCACGTGTGAATTTCACTGGAGCAGATGCAGAAACAGTTCTTGAATTTCCCTTCCCTTCCCTTCCCTTCCCTTCCCTTCCCTTCCCTTCCCTTCCCTTCCCTTCCCTTCCCTTCCCTTCCCTTCCTTCCTTCCCTTCCTTCCCTTCCCCTTCCCTTCCCTTCCTTCCTTCCCTTCCTTCCCTTCCCTTCCCTTCCTTCCTTCCCTTCCCTTCCCTTCCCTTCCCTTCCCTTCCCTTCCCTTCCCTTCCCTTCCCTTCCCTTCTCTCCTCCAGTTATACAATGATCAAGAAAAAGCAAAGAGCTCTTAAGTATGAAAAACCCAACAAAAAACAAACAAAAAACCCCAAACACCCACCAAAAAACCAAAAAAATCCTCACCCCCCAAAAAACCAAAACCAACACCCCCTCCCCACAAAACAAACAAACAAACAAACAAACAAACAAACCCCCAAACCACAATCCCCCCAAAAATTTATTTAAACCAAGGTACAAGGAAAAGAATTACCCACCATGATCATTAAGAACTTCTTGATTCCCAGGATAGGGAGGGTTCACCTTCAGACAAAGAAATCCATTAAAAATCATCCATATATATTAATCAGTGGACATGCATTACTTAGTGTGACTGAAAAGCCTGGCAAATTTGCATGCTAATAAATATTATAACAACACTCTGGGATTATCTCCAGTTTGACAGGGTCTGAGTATTAGCTGATCAAGTTTTTATGAGGATTATGCTGTCTTGGACATGCAACATGCTTTCAGCAAAAGGGTAACATTATGCATTTTGGAGGCATCAGCAAATTCTACTCTCGGTCATGCCAGAGAAGCATCAGAAAACTCATTCTCCAAGAACAATTCTGAATTTACAATACTGTGTTTGGAAGCAGGATTTGATTTTTGACTGTGAGATGACACCTTGTGTTTATAATTATGTTCATCAAACCATGTTATGTTTGATGTTAACCTGTGCTCCAGATGCATTGATACCACAGTGGGGAGACTGAAGCTATTTTACTCTATCCTCTTCTGTCACCAGCTAACAGTGGGCACGCCACCTGTAACAGTGGGCACGCCACCTACTTCTGTGCCTGTCTTCAAACTAGGGACAATGCAGGAACTGAAATGCAGCACAGTGCTTGGAAATCTTGGTACTTTCTAGTACTATTTATAGGAAACTAAGCAACTGTATGAAAGAATGGAAGTTGCTACATCTGGCTAATTCTGTAGTATCAGCCCATAGAAGTCTTAGTCATATGGATGGCTCCATTAATTTCAGAAGTTCAGTCCCCATGAAGAAAAACTGGTGGGGTTCAGTCTGTAGCTCTTTATCAACACTCATTAATACAGGCATGAACAGCAGAATTCTTATCTATAAACTTGGATAGATTTAGGAGATTACTCACAAATGTAGGACAGATCTATCCAGGACACTCAGGTGCATGAAGAGATGTTTACAAGTACATGTTTCTATTACTCGTGCACATTAAAGTTAGTGCTATTTTTCACTGATTGTAACCCTCTGGAAAAGTGGCTATTATTATGTGAGATTCAGAGAAAATAGGCTTGTTTTGTTTGAATCATTCCACAGAGAATCAGGGGAGAGTGGAGGCTGGAAGGCATCTCTGGAGGTTGTCTAGCCCAAAGGAGGATCAACTACAGCAGGTTGTTCAGGGCCTCATCCAGTCAGGTTTCAGAAGTGAGGCTGACAAATATGTATGTGATTAAGGACGTCTGTTATCAATGTACTACATTGTTATACAATGGGAGTGAGAAGATTAAAGGGAGAAATTCATAGAGGTAAAAAAATGATGTGTGGAGGTGGTAGGCAAAACTGCAGAAATGGCAATACCATAGAGTATTGGCTATTTATTATTAATTCCTAAAAAGATCACAAGTTGGGATACAACTTTTTTCAGCAGTAGGGTTGGGGTGATGATGATTATCAATGCATTTAGCATAGAGGAAGTCAGGAGCTGTTTCTCTAAAATCAGTGGAAAAGAACTGGAATGCGAATTGGAGGAGGGGGCACAGTATTTCTTGGGGCTTTTACAGCTGTTTAGCAGAAAAGTATAAGCCTACACTATTCAGGGGTGGACTGTGGCTCCCAAAGACAGAATCCTTTCCAAATACATACCCCACAGCTTAACAGTAGGATATTGCCCAAGGGAAAATACTTCCAGGATTGAACTATGTTCACCAGTCATCCTAGGATGCAATTTCTGTAATTCATTAAAGAAAAATTGCACTAGGACATTCTGAAAATATGAAATTCATCTCCTCTCTTTTCATACTATGTGTGAAACTGCAGGTTCTTTGAAGGTGATGAAGGCTTTGTCATACTCTTTGAAAAGGAGGGGCAGATCTTCACCTGCTGCAATTCTATGTGGTCAGAGTGCATTTGAGGGTCAAATAAAGAACATGATCTTTCTTTTCTGATGCATCTTTCATGCCACAATGAAACACATAACAAATCTTATTTTGGACAGGGAAATTAAAAGCAGCTAGAGACATAACAACATGGGGACTGTGTTTATACATATATCTAAAAAATACATGTACCTGTATGCATATACATTCAGGTCCCCAAAGCAACTCCTAAACTATGGAAACACAAGCTTTGAAAGGCATTAAAAGTATTATAAAAAAGCAAGTAATCAAAGTACTTTAAGCAAAAGAGTCTAGTGTTTCTAGTACTGTTATATATTTCATACATGGCTAAGTTTTCATAAATGGCTAAACACTTGAAAATCTGTTATCCTGAAAAACAAGTAAAACACATCCCTGGTGCAAAGCAGAAGGCAGGGGGAGAAAAGCTGCAAGGTTATGGTGTTTAGGTGTATAGCTGCTTTGGTTATGTTCTGTCATGGCCATGCAATCTGCTAAGAGCAGATTCTGCATGCGTCACTTACTGGCATTTTGCAATGAGGCCTGGGAGGGACTGGGAAAACTGTCTATTGAAAACAGGAGGGAAATGACTTTGGTGAGCATGGGTATGATACAGCATGTAACACACCACATAAGCCTAACAGTCATGATGAGGCTAAGCCTGGAAACAAAATCCCCACCTCCCTAGAAGAAAACCCAGCTGGCTGCCAGGTCTGTCATCATGTCCCTCTCTGTGGGGCCATGGGGGCAAAACTCTTCCATGACAGTGGCTTTGGTTAAGAGATCTTTTTTCTCTGCACACAAGCAAGGTCACTCACAGTGAATTGTGTAGACTGAAACCAGTTTTGATGTTTCCTTTTGCAGAGTGTTCCTAGAGCAGCACATTTCTGCTGCAAACCAGTCCCCGATGCCCAGTGGCACTTACTCCTTTGATATAAAGTATTCGTCCTGGGGGTCCGGGGGGCCCTGGGGGCCCAGGCAAGCCAGGAAGGCCCTGGTAAGAGAAAGTGGGAGAAGGAAGATATCAGACAAAAAATAAACCACAACTGCAAACTGGAGCACCTAAAGCACTGCTTATTGAAACAAATTAAAGAGTTTATCTCTCATCCAAGGAAAATAAGGTTTTCTACACTGATCTAGATCCCTCAAGACTGCTAAGATTAATAAATTTTCAAGTGCCAGTCAGATGGGTGCATGCTAATTAGCAACGCTGAGGAGCCCTGCTAGACTGAGGGTATGACTGACTGCCTTTTACAAAAAATATATGTCAGCTCTGAACTATGTAATTTGAAAACTTGACACAAGGTTGTGTTCACCTTTCAGTCTACATCGATGCAAGTTTCTGTATGGTGACATATGTCATCTCATCAATAATTAGAGATCCATTAGATTTCATCTTCCCTGAGCACTCCAGGAAGGACGACTAGAACATGTAGTCTCCTTTGTTAACTTTTTTGCTTTAACCTGTCAGCCTGATGTACTTCATCTAGTTATACTTGCTACAATAGCTTTTGTATGGTTAAGGCAGACAATCCAGAAAATGAACATTAATATTTTTTTGAAGATATGGAGGAAAAACTACTTTTATATTTTCTCTCAGTGGGTCGTAATTTTTCCTGTGATTTTCTTCCAATTAGAAGTTGTCTAATTTGCCTGTTTTCACTTTCTAGGAACTATATTTCTATTTATACCTTCTTCTAGGGGTGTAAGCCACATTCAGTACCTGGTCTTTTTTTACTGTGGGGATACCTAAATACTTACTAATTCTGCAAAGATACTTACCAATTCTCAGTCTCCCTGCTACTCACATAAAGCAATATCATCTCACTTATATTTATTGTCTAGATGTCTAGACAGACAGGACATTTGTGCCTTGTAGTTTTTGTGCCATATTTTTTTTCTTTTGAGCAAACTAGAACCAGAGGCTTCTTATAACAGAATCCATTTACAAAAATTGCTCTAACGAAATACAGTGATACTGACTTTATGCTAGCACAGTAACATGCCCTTGTAACTTTTATTCAGCATTATCTCTGATGCAGATGAAATAGCATTAGCTGCTGTTGTGGCATGGGTACCAATTTTCCTAGCACAGATTGTTGCATGACATCAGAACAACCACACAAGTGACTCTGCTGTTGTGAAGCTTATTGTCTATGCCCAGCAGTGCTAGCTCTTGTGCTGTCCAGTTTCAATGTTTGCCATGAGACAACTTGTCTGAAATATTTTCATGAGAACAGACTTGCAGCAACAGGAGCTTGCTTCATCACTTGTCATTCCACAATTACAGGCTGTAGGTGAGCATGAATATGCTGTCACCTGTGCAGAGGTCATTGTTTTGGACACTTGCACACGGCAACCATAGCAGGTAGCAGGTACTAGTGAGTGTCTCCTTGTTAGTAAGGTAGATACCACTTCCCTGTGATATGCTCAAGTGCTATTTGTATCTGGGCTAGAAAGGTCAGAGCCTGTAGGAGTATCTTCACATCATGCGAGGTCACACTGGTGGCCTGGATCAGGAACTTCTTGACACATATAAAAAAGTCTTGAATTCCAAATCTTTTGCTATTTGAAGGTACAATGGTAGCAGTGAGTGTCACACATAACTGTTACACCTGGGAGCTGACACAACTATGTGTATCTGCAAGAACTGCCCAGACAGAGCCAGAAGCTGACTTTTCAATGACTGCTGCTAGAGAAGAAAAGTAGCAGAAACACAATTATTTCTAGAACATTTCAGTTTTTAGTCCAATCATAATTTGAAAGGGATCAGTATAAATCAGACTTCAGATTTTAACAGATTTTATTTTTCAACTAATTGCAATGCAAAAAACTTACATTAAATGCTTCACCTCTATCACCTTTCACACCTCTCAGTCCATTCAGTCCTGGACGGCCCTGAAATAAGTAGAAATAATTTATTATTAAAAAAAATAATAATAAATGTCATATATCTTGTCAGAAGCAACATTTCCCACTTTATCCCACTTGAGAGCACAATACATACTGGGCGTCCTGGGAAGCCAAGTTCTCCTTTGGGTCCAGTAGGTCCTATTGGTCCCTGAACAAAAAAAAAAAAAAGTAATTGTGGCCCATTTTGTTGACCTATATTTGATTATTAAGAATAAGAACATAATTTTATATCTACATTAAAAATCAGTCTGTGATTGCCTGTGATTGCATAGAACATCCTCTCTGCTTTCTCTACTGAGGCATCTCAGAAGCTGAGGACTGCATGTAACAGCTCTGGTTTGGAAAAGACCACCTATCTGCAATGAAGTCTGAATTCCCAGATCCTTGTAGGGCATGCAATTCAAAACTGACCCACCATCTATTGAAGAAAAATTAAATGCATCAGTCAGGAAAAGAAAAGAAAGTTAGAGATATATGCTTTGTTCATCTTCTTCCCCCCTTTTTTTTTCTATTTTTTTTTTAAATCAGGCTCTGTGAGGAAATATCTGTGGATTGGCCTAAGAATTCATGCAATGCCAGGCTTCTACTTCCCTCTTACCAGCCTAGGTTTGTGGATTCATGGGACTGATAGTTGAAACAGAATTGTTCCTTCTTTATACAGGTTTAACTGACTCACCAGGCTCCACAAAGTAATACAAGTCAAAGAGGGGACAAGCAGGCTGCCTGGAAAAGGTGGTCCAGGACTATGAATGGCCTGTGATGGGGCATTTGCAAGCATGCAGCTTCTAGGCAGCCTGCAAGTGATCAACAAAAAGCAGCAAATCTGAGGATCTACAAACTTTCAACTGATGTCAGCTTCCTGAAACTCACCGAAACCACAAGGGTCTAGACAAACTCTTTACATTTGTGTCAGCCTATCTGGTTTCATTTCCTTTTTTTAGTCTGCTGAAATGCTGAGATACTCCTTCTTGCATTACTTGTTAAATAATCTGTCTGTAGATCTCACACAGATACCACTTACATGTGACAATGGGTGTGTTTAACCCTTCACATGATATCTTTTCAGTGAAAAGTGATATGTACATTAATAAAAAATTTATCTGATGAAGAAGATAATTTCTCTTATCATCTAGCTGAAATTCATGGATTAACTGTTGTAATTTTTCTCCTGCTGAAATTGAAAACTGGATTAGACCTGAAATTCATAAGCAGTATGAACATATGAACATATTAATTTATAATGTCACCATTGCAATCAGAATTTAAAGCTCACTAATGTCAGCTGAAACTACTTGCAGCTGGTAAGACTTTTATTAATCTTCTATTTTATTTCCTGTTTGAAGGTAATTTCTACCCATGTGAACAAAGTTAATGCCTGTGTCTCAATCAGGCAAGAGATTGCTGGTGAATTTCAATATTGTGCCCCAAAATTTCAAAATTCATCTTTACATGATACCGCATCCAGTAATCCAGTTTGGGGGGGGAAAAAAAGCAATCAAAAATGTTATAAAAAAGCAATCCAAAAGCATTTTCCTATTTCACTCTCTGGTACCTGAGCCTTTAAAGATTATGTAAATCTGAACTTTAATCAGCAGTGAGGACAACTGGAAACAGACCTTTTCAGTTTAAATAGAGAGCAGTGTCTGATCCCATGCTGTAACTGGGATTTCAAACATTTAACAATGAGAGAGTTGACTCAGCTGGGGCCACCTTTATTATTTTCTTTAAGTGCCAGACCAGTCTGTCAGGTGTTAGCAACTCCCTGAGAGAAGCCAGCAGTCACAGCTAGAAGTGAAAGAAGGAAGCGTGGAAGTCACAGGAGTTTTGCTTACCACAAAAGTTTCATTTACACCAGCACAGTAGATCTGGACACTGAGGTTCTCACTAAGTGCTCTCCTTCAATGATATGCAGCCATTTCCTTCACCCACAGGGAACAGCATAATCCAGCATGTAAAAGATCCTCATTTCTCTGGTGGTAGGAGCTTGGATTCAATCTGTTGCTTCTGCTTTTGCTGACAGTTGTACTGACCTCCTGACTATCCCTAGTTCTCATCTGCCAAACTACTACTTCTCTGTAGCTCCTTGTGCTCCAAGCTCCTGTGATCCTACCTTCTGTCCACCTGAAGTCTCAAAGAGGAGCAGAGCAATGACTAGGGATTTGATTTTAAATTCTGGAAATCTGTGTATGGGTCTAAAAGCAGAGAGGAACAATCAGAGTCCCCCACTGCCTCAAAGTTGTTCCTGGGCCAGAGACTCCCTTGGAGCAAAGCGGAACAGAACCATTGCACTAAAACCTTGAATAAGTGGAACAGAACCATTGCACTAAAACCTTGAATAAGTTATCTGTCAGAGTCTCTGACACAGCACTTGAAGTCTGTATACTTTCGCTGCGCAGGCCTCACAGTAACTACAGATGGATTTTTTCCTATGGGACAACACCAAATTGTACCACCCCATTAGCAGTGATGACCAAACCTGAGTTCTGCGCTCAGAAGAGAACTGGCTGAGCAAAGCTTTGAGACAGGCTCCCTGTGCCAAACTTTCCTGAAGTGTAACCATTCCCACCAGTGCTGGCAAGAACTTCCTTGTCTGCTGGCTGAACTGTATGAAGGCAGTATAAAAGGAGATATAAAACACAAAGTTTGGGGCTGAGAGGAAAAGGACCTGTCCACTGGATGCAGGATGCACAGTAAGTAGCAGTGAACACAAGCCAGAACATGAGGAATTCCAAATAAATATAAGGACAATTTTTTTTACTGCAGAGTTTGTCAAATGTTTGGAATGTGCAACCCAGAAAGGTTGTGGAATTTCTATCCTAAGGGTTGTTGAAAACTTCACTTGACAAGTTCCTGATTTAAAGAGACCTGCTCCAGGCAGTGATGTGCACAAGATCATCTCTGAAGTCCACTTTCATTCAAAGTTATTCTGTGTCAAGTCAAAAGGGTAGATCATCTTGCAGTTATAAAAAGAGAAAAAAAGGAACATCCTTCCTGTTAAGTTAGGATAACCTCCTCAGGGTATTCTGATACACAGTAATTTAAAAAGGAGTTACTCAGCACACCCAGTTATCCCCTTTGGAAGGCTACAGAAACTGATGTAAAAATCTCCTATGCACCTCGGTGTGCAGAAAAGTCAACACCCGACTGACATTCACGAAGGCGCAACAGTGACCAGGCTACATCAAAAGCAGAAGTAAAGAAACATCCTTGACATCCTTGATTTTTGGAATACTAGATTAGAAGAAATTGGCACCCTAATACTGCTGAGTCTGGGCAACTGTTCTTATTTTATAACTAATTCATTGTGCTTTCTTACAACCTTTCATGTCCAGTCAAAAGTATCAGACCAAATACCTGAAAGAAGGCCTCCAAATCCCGATTTTGGTACATGGTCCTGCTCTGCTGCCTGGTGTACAGCTTTCTCAGAATCCAACACAGTTGCAATTTATTGGCATTGACAGAAATTGAGCCAATGCAATTAGTTGTTTTAATGTAAATCATATAAACAGAGAATAATTTAGATGGAAAGAGAGGGGTCCTCTTGCACAACCCCTTGCTTACCAGCCAAACTTGTATGTTAGGCTTGTAGGTTAGGTCATGCCACTCAACACCTTGTTCCAGAATCCATCATCTCTCTGGGCACCTATTTCTGTGTTTATCCCTTTTAACATGAATTTTTTCCTTTATATCTATATATGTCACAACATTTTTGTTACTTGCCGTTTTCCTGTGCACCTCTGAGAAGGACCTGACTTTTTTTTAATGATTCCCTTTCAGGCCGCAGCAGGGAGAAATTAGAGCTCCTCTTAGTCTTTTATCTTCAGATAAACAAACTCAGTTCACTCAGAGTCAAAAAGTTTCTAGCTCTGATGATATTTCACAGTCAGCTTAGACAGTAACAGATACATTTGTTCTACCAGAATTTAAGCTCTGCATCAAGTCAGTAGTTACAGTACTTCATATGTAAAAAGGACATTCTTTTCTGAAGGACACTGATGGCCCTGAAGCACAAATACTCTTTATCATCCCTATGCAGAAGGAAAGAAAAGCTAACCATGCTACCTTTACATTTACTAATATTTGTAAGGCCAAAGCAAAATTAAAAAAGAAAAAACCATTCATCCTTGGAATCATCTTACCATTGGTCCCACTGGTCCCATCACTCCAACTTCGCCCTGTTGAGGACCAACACAGAGAGAGAGAGCAATGACAAGGAGAATTCCTTCAATGTCTAGCAGAGGTGGCTGGTAACATGGCCACCAAATAATTCTGGAGGAACAAAACACAGTATTAGCTCACCTTCTCCCCTTTTCTTCCTAATAATTCAGTTAAAGATCCATCAGCAGAAATGATAGCTCCTGGTTCTCCCTTTTCACCCTGCAATTATCAGAGTAATTATTGTTTACAAAGCAGTTCCCAGTGAATCAGAAGTCAAGGCAGCATTACTTTTGTTTGAAGCATGACAGATTAGTCATGCTGTGATATCAAACATAAAGTGATATCAGTATGAGTAGGGTGAATCTTGATTCTGGGGAAGAAAAGAGATGATCTTTCTAAAAACATAATAAAGTACACTAAAAATATCTCCCTGAGAAGAATAAGTTCTTATTTTTCTAAAAAGACTTAATTTACTCTCCATAGAGTAAGTATCTGAAACATGCTTTGTTCACAAAAGGTCTCTGCCAAAGGCAGAGAGGTTATTGGTGTCTTCTTGTGTACCATCAGCTTAATGGTCAGTAAACCCTGCTGGAAATGTCCCATCTTGATAGACCAGTGAATGTTCAGATTTTACTATCAGGAAAGCATGAATCATTCTCTCTATGTGCCTTGTATGATGCAACCTCATTAACTTTAGTGAAGGTCAAGTCCCAGCACTCAGACTGTGACCCTCTGAAGTCCTGTTCCACCACCATGCATTATCACTTCTCAGTGCTAAGCACATGGTTCCCAGGCTGGATCATTCAGTTGTAACTTTCCACTTCCTACCTCAGGCAGCTTGCTACAACATCTTTCCCAAGATGTCATGGAACAAATCTAGCTTGAAGCTAGCAATTGCAGTGCTGATTAAAATGCCAGTCCAGGTTATAGACCTTTCATTGATCTCCAGGTGCTGTAACTCAGTTCTTCTCACAGGTTCTTAAACTGTTGTGAGTCTTTGAAGTCTTCCTGAAGATACCTTGGATACTTTGTAGTCTCCCTAAGACTTGGTTGGCTTCACTGACTTTATCTTCGGTGAGAATTTATGGACCTGAGGTTGAATTTCAGGATCCTTTAAGTAAAGGTGTCTGTACATCTTCACTGGGATTCCCAAACTTCATCACTCTTGAGCATAGCCTGGTGTTCACAGCTCAGAAACACCATCAGATACATCACTATGTTTTTGGTGCATCCAAAATTGAATGCTTTCAAAGCTTTGAGTTCTTGCTCTTGAGTTCTCTTGAGTGTGGACACCAGAAGCAAAAAGGAGCACCAACCAAAAAAACAAAAGTAAAAACCTCCACAACCTGAACCAAAAATCACCCAACTAGTTCTAAGGTTGAGCTTGATCATTTAATACATTTTGTATAAGAACAGGAAACCTTATGATCAGCAGGGACTGGTATACATAGCCTGAGAGCTTTCCTTCTGAGCAATGACAATGCTATTTATCTGCTACCCCATTTAAACCATAATTAACCATTTCTAAGTCTTCCTATTACTTGTGAGAAAGTGAGCTCAGCTAAGCAGAAAGTGGTTTTGTTTTTCTTTCTTGGTATCCCCAATATATTAGATGTTCCTCTCCCCTGCTTCCTAAAGGTTGATAAGAAGGGGACAAAACTGGAACAGCTGCAGTATTTACAGAAGAACAGAGTCAGTCTTTAGTACCCTCTCAGCAGAGCCATAAAATACAGACTTTTTGTGAAGAAACAAGAGAAAGAATCCTAAGAAGAGAGCGCCTCAAGTCTTAAACTTTGGGAATTGAAAATTGCAGTCTTCATTCTGTAGGCAAAGCCCTCTCTGGCATAGGAGGAGGAAAAGATCTATCTTTTTTTTTTTATTTGGGCTTTTGGATAGGATCCCAGGGTGTCAGCACAACAATCAGCTGGCAAGAAGAGGTCACTTTATGTTTAATGTTTAAAGAGACTTAACCTGATGAGTGCATACTGCACTGATGAATTTATGCACTGGTGCAGGAAGATTAGCTCTTGGTAAGATTATATCAGGGGATGTAATTTAGCATTTTCACATTCCCCCTAGTACATTTTTCACATGAGCTTATTAAAATCCCAATTCCTACAAAAATTAGAATCATTAAACTTCTAATGTCACTAAGTACTTGTCATCTAACACATTTCTCAGTCTATACTTTCCCCTATGCATTTTTTCATACCTGTTGTCCTTTAGGTCCTTGTGATCCAGGCAAACCAGTATCACCCTTCGGACCCCGAGGGCCCTAGGCAAAAACAAGTACATAAATCCATAGTGATATTTGTGAACAATATGGAACTAGGCTATTTTACTAAATGTAATTTTAAATTACTGGCAAACTTGAATTTAAATCACTCTGGTTGCAATCTAAGAATTCTTACAAGATTAAATTGCTCTCTGAATAAAGTTATTCCATAAACCAGATATCACATAAGGAAAGTCTTTTAGAAAAACCAAAATGAAAAATACCTGATGTTTATCACAGTGTAGAAGATACACACATTCACAAAGGGAAATATGCAAACATTAATAGGAGTGGAAATTCAACCTAAAATTCTCTATTTCTTCTGTACTCAATCCTCTCTCTTTCCATGATCATTCAGCCAGACTGATTTTCAACAGAACTTCTGCAGGTGTATTTTTAACAGTATGTTAAAAAAAAAGAAAGAAAAAAAGAAGGAAAAAAAAGAGTAAAAAGAGTATATGAAATAGAGTTTATCTATTTGAAAACAAGATTATTTCTTTATCTGCTTTGTGGGGAAAGCATTCCCATCAGATCAAATTGTACTTTACAATCTTCCAAGAGCATTCAGAAGCATTCTTTTTGCCCACTAAGATCTAAACTCAAGTCTGCATAATTTCTGCATTTGTCAAGAGATAAATAAAAGACATGAGGTGAGATCAAGAATGGTATTTTCATGTCTGTAGAAATTCTATAAGGGACAGAGACCAAGAATTCGTTATATCATGTTCTAAATGTTATCAGCTCTTTTTCAAACTAAATGTATGTCTGAGGAGTTTTTTCCCCCTTTCTTTGCAGTCCATGATATTCAGGACTCAGCAAGCAACCTTCTGTGGAATTTTGGGCAACTTGCCAGCATTTTGTTAACATCTTTTGTCAGCTTTCCCAGTTTTTTGCTTGATTGTTCTCAGGCAATAGACAAAGGATCCTGGGACCATATGAATGCTCTGAACTGTCAAACTATCATAACAAGGGAAAGTAATTCCATCCCATCACACAGAATAGGAATACAATAATTAGAACAATACTTTCTGCAGTCATAAGCTAAATAATCACAGAATCACAGAGTATTCTGGGTTGGAAGAGACCTACAAGGCTCACCAAAGTCCAGATCTTGGCTCTGCCCAGGACACCCCAGGAGTCACTCCATGTGCCTGAGAGCATTGTCTAAACCCTCATTGAATTCTGTCAGGCTTGGTGCTGTCACCATTTCCCTGTGGAGCCTGTTCCAGTGCCCAACAAATCTGTGGTGAAGAACCTTTTCCTAATATCCAACCTAAACCTCCCCTGACACAACTTCAGGCTATTCCCTCAGGTCCTGTCACTGGTCACCACAGAGAAGGGAGCAGTGTCTGCCCCTCCTCTTCCCCTCACAAGGAAGTTGTTGACTGCAATGTCTCCCCTCCATCTACTCTTCTCCAGGCTGAACAAACCAAATGACCTCAGGTTCTCCCCACACAGCTTCCCTTCAAGGCCCTTCCCCATCTTCACAGACCTCCTTTGAACACCCTCTAACACCTTAATATCTTTCTTATATTGTGGCACTCAAAACCATCCCTATGACTTGAGGTGAGGACTTGAACTGTCTGCAAACGCAGAGCAGAGCCAGACAATCCCCTCCCTTGCCTGGCTGACGATGCTGTGCCTGATGCCCCCCAGGACATGGTTGGCCCTCCTGGATGCCAGGGCACTGCTGACTCAGATTCCCCCTGAGACCAACCAGGACCTCCGGGTCTTTTTCCCTGGCATTGCTCTCCAGCATCTCATTCCCTGGTTTACATGCACAGCCAGGGTGACCATCCCAGGTGCAGAATCTGTCCCTTTCCCTGGTTGAACATCATACAGTTGGTGATCCTTAAGCCCTCTGATTTATGTAGGTATCTCTGCAGGCTCTTTCTGCCTTGGAGGGAGTTAACAGCACCCCCCAATTTTGTATTGTCTGCAAAGCTGGTATCCCTACAAAGACCCATGTCTAAGTCATCAATGAAGAGGCTTATACATATTTGCATGGCAGTCTGAGCGCAATAGGTAGGTAGCACAGCAAAATGCACCTTTTGATACTATGGTTATGAAATGCTTATATGATAGCCCTGGTATGTTATTATGAAAAATTATAAATATTTCCTAAAGGGTAAAATAAAAAGGGAACATCTTATAGGGCTTTCCTGTATTCTGTAGTGGCGACAAAAAAAACTGAGGAATAACACAGTTACATACATATACACACAGATAACATTTAGAATTCCATTTGTTCCATTTGTTTCTCTTACAAAGCATAGGCCTTTCCTTAGGTAGTAATTGTCCATTAATTACAGTCAGATTTAAACTACAGAACTGACACTGAGATGACCCTAGCAGAATATACTTCATTTCCGACAGAATAAATTTCTAGCTCAGTTGGTAACTTCCTAAGACCTGCAGCATCCTCTATGAAAATTTATTAGACTTCATGCAAATTGTGTACAAGATACATTTTAAAAAATATTAAACTGTATTGAAAAATACTTAAAAATCCTAGGAAATATGTTTAAATCCTAGGCAATTAATACTTACAGGAAATCCTGGTAGACCTGGCTTGCCATCTGGCCCCTGCAAAATTAAAAAACTCACACCCTTACAAACACATTTTACAGACTTGCAAAACAGAATATGCATTTTTCGTGTATTGTGTGATTTGTGAATATCAACTCATCTGCTACTGAATTAGGAACTTCATTCAGTTGACAGTAAAGGTGTGAACCTCCACAACACCCTATGCTTCTAATTTAGTACTTACTCTCAAAAACTGGTGAGGCAGAGATCCAGAAAAGACTGAAAAAGGATGACATTTTCTACATATGAAAGACATGCAACTATTATTCAGCCTCCTCTGAATCTTTTCCAGATGCCGGCACAGAGACCACAGCAGCCACTTGCCTTTCCCATTTTGGTCCTGGATGTCTTTGGGTAGAAAACAGAGTGTGTAATAGGCTGTGAATAGAATCACGGATTGGGATTTGTATTGGGCACATTTAAGATTGCCCTGCTCTGGTAACTGCAGAGAGACACTTTAATTCTGGTTCAGATCAGCAAAATGTTTATTACCCCATTCAGTATGAGACTGCATCTGGCAAGGGTTAGAGCTTTGAGACTGAGCTTCAAATCTTTCTCACTGCAACTGCTCTTCAAGCTACAGAACCTGTTTCTTTTTTTGTGGGAATGTGACTCTAACATCTATCACAAAACAAAGGTTTGAATTACCTGTGGCAAGTACTGTGGCAGAGCTCACACAAGGGGACCCATACTGTCCTGGCATCTTATTACGTCCAGGGATTAGGAGAACCAGGTCTTTGGGAAATACATGAAAATACCCTTCCATGAAAACTGTTTTGCTCATAAGCATGGCTGGATGCAGCCACAATAACATGAACTTGTCCTATGGTTTAACGAGTGGGAAAGAGCCATGCTAGGCCAGCAGAAAAAGGTTAAAACTGCTGTTGGAGTTAATGCCCTTCTTCCCAGTTCAATGACACATTCAGTAAATATTTGTTTTGGGGCAGCTGTAATAATAAGATACAAAGTTTTTGTAAACTTTATGTAGAGTGAAATTCTGCTATTGGCTATGAACATTCTGACTTTCTTTGTTTCATCAGGGATTTAATGTGGAGGAGATTACTATGCTCACCAACAAGAAAACAGACAAAATTAAATACACAAACTAGAATTCACAAATTAAACTAGCTGTAAAGTAAGGTGCTTAATTTGTGGTGGTAAAGTTTTTGCAAATTGCAACATGTTGTACACCTTTGGGAAAGTTTGAATAGACTCCATGACCGGAAAAGGTACATTTCTCTTAGGATCCAGTCCTAGGAACTACAAATCATTAGCAAGAAACGTTCAGCATTTCAAGTACTTGACTGAACTATTTTGCAGCTAGAAGAGAATCTCAATTTCACATCTTTTGTTGTCCTATGAAATACCTAGTTTTTCATTCACGGCTATAACTTGTGTGAGAATAAACTCATAGATGGGAGCCTAGCATTTCTAGTTGAAGTCTCAAGCAGAACTGAGCAAAATACTTTTTATCCCAATGCTTTGTAATTTGAAAAACAAGAAGTAAAAAAATTTGGAAGAAATGTAAATCTTGGACTCTATTTTTGCAACAGTTCTACATTTCTATAATTCTGAACATATAGTTCAGAATCAGAGATAAGCCAATTTATTTCATACAAATGTGTAAAAGTAGTTTGTTCACACAGAACTGAGTTTTGCCTGAAAGTACTTCTGCAGAGTTTGGTGCTGAAGTTAGCAGAAACACAATCCTAAAGTATAGGAAACTCAACTCAAGTTGATACTCAAAAGAGGATGTTGAAGATAGAGCAAATCTGAAGATTTAATAAAGCACCATATACTCACTGGAGGCCCAAGGAGTCCTTTAATTTCAGTGAAATTAGAAATTTTATCTGTCTCATTGAGAAGTAACTGAAAAAGGGGTTAAGAAACAGGTTATGTCAAATGGTTTATCCAAGGCTCACACACATTTTTAGAAAGGTAAATTATCTCTTTATAACTATGAAAACCCCCCCAAAATAAATAAAGTGACAGAAAAGGCTCTCTACTTCTAATTTTCTTTATACATCTGGAATAAAAAAACCTAGAATTTCTTTTACATTTATTCTGTAAAGATCTCGGAATGCTTTTAGAAATTTAATTAACTGAATCATGCTTTTAATTTGAAAGCAATGACACCAAATTTTGCAGCCTGAAGCCATTTCTCCTCAGTAAGATAAAGATCAAATGGAGCTTTTATGCTTCAGTGTGTCACTGGCATTCTAAGATGGTGAATCAGTCTGAGCACACTCATCCTCTGCTGCAGAGTTGAAGTTTTAATTATATTCTGCACATGTCTGCATCTCACCATGCAGCACCATGCTGTGATTCCTAAGTCAGCACTGATCACACTGCTGTGTCTGAAACTAGCCTGGAACCCCAAACTTTGATGGGGAGCATCTCCTGCACCACCCAGCACCAAGTCTCAGGATGCCTGAACAGCACAGTGTAATTGCACTGCTTCCTATCCTGGAATTGGTGAGCTCCCCATTAGCCCAGTCATTTCTGCATAATTCAGTTACAGAATCCTAATAATTAAGGTGGACAGGAACTTTGGAGCTCTGGTCCAGGACTCCTCAATGCCAGGACAGGGCACGCCTTCAGGTGGTAGGGATTTACTTAGCCCATGAATAAACATGTTTTCACTGAGGTTTTGTGAGATTTGAATGCCTCTTTTACTGCCTGCAACCATGTGTAGATCAACATGACCAGACCACAATATTTTCCATCATTTGTTAAGGATACATTATCCAGGAATTGAGTTTGAAACTCCCTTGCTTTGAATAGGAGGTTTGACCATACGCCCTCCAGAGATCACTTCCAATACTCTTACGAGTTTCTGAATACTATTTTTCAAATCCAGATCACACATCCCATCCCATCCCATCCCATCCCATCCCATCCCATCCCATCCCATCCCATCCCATCCCATCCCATCCCATCCCATCCCATCCCATCCCATCCCATCCCATCCCATCCTATCCTATCCATTGTCATCTGAGCATGACAGTGTATGGTCAGCTTTCTGTACTTTGAGATCATGTTGAATAATTCATACAGCTAAAGCTTGCTGCTTCTACTGGGTGCTTCTTTCTACTCCCTCTCCTCATGTTCTACAAAAACCACCGGGGAAATTGTCAAGTAAAAATAGAGTTTAGATCCTACAGGCAGCACTCCATCTCCCAGACTGCATGAACTCTGCTGCACTCTTCAGGGATAGTATAATGCCCTTGATCCCACTCTATTTCCAGTTTTACATGGCCCAGAAAAGGAACAGGACATGGGTTGCTACTTTAATGACAGTAATAAAAGAGTCCTGCTGCTGCGATTGTTCTGCTTTATCTGGTGGCAGAAATCCAGGAGCCCTGGGTTTACATGGTCTTTTCATTGTGGAATCACTCATTATTCATTGTTTTTGGGCTCAATCCAAACTATATTGAAGTCAGTGAAAAGAATCCCAAAGTCTTTGCTGAGTTTGGGATCAGGCACATTGTATATTTTACACATGCATTTGATCTGCAAATGGAAATTGTGATTGGAAGTCAGAAACCTGTACATAACGCTGAAGAACATTTGAAAACAAAAGGTAGAAGAGTGATGATTAGAGGAAAAGATTGCACTCTTCACAACATCCTCCAGGTATATAATTATTCAGCTTTGAGTTTGGATGTGCAAATAGCTTTAATAACAACAATCCAGCAATATAACTCTTCAACACATTGAATTAGTTCAGAAAATGCTAACTACAATAGGAAGGACAACATTGTTTTCAATATTTTCTTCACTGTTATATTTTAGGATGATTGTCCGGGTTCATTTCTAAGTAAACCTTCAGCTTTGCATCCAAAAGGCCTTGTCAGAATTATAGAAATTCTGGCCTTATCAGAATTACAGAAAGAACAGGCTGAACAAAATCTTTTGTCATCTGCTTTACACCCTCAGCATTAACCTTTCTTTGTGACTTTTGTTTCTTGTACCTAAACTATGGGTAAACAATGCCAGCCAAAAATAAAGGTTTAAAAGTTTGAAGTTTAAATCCAACAACATTTCTCTATTCAAAATTACTTCTGTACTACACCAAACTAAATTTGTGTGATAAAATCATAGCAACAAATATTATGGTTTTCTGGTTATCACGATTCCACTTATGAAAATGCACTGAGTATCAGCAACTATGCTCTGAAAGAGTGAAATAGCCAATATAGGATGAGAAATATTGATTTTAGTGTTTTGGAATATCAAGCAGCAGCAAACAGAGGAACACTTCTTTTTAAAACGTAATGAGTCAGAGCAGACTTCCTGATCAATCACAGGAGGCAACAGAGGAGGCAGCAATGACAGGAAGCCTCTGAGACCCACATTGCTGGTGGGAACTGCAGAAGCCTGGAAATAGATAGTTCCACTGCAGACCTCAGTTTTCCCCTAACATTTATTTTCATGGTATGAGAAGTGGTTCTTGAAGGAACCAAATCCCCTCCATTCACTTAGGGGCCAGGTGAAATGAGAAGGAAACCAAGGTCCACTTTTCAGTGCAGCTCAATCAATGTGCTATCAGCCAGATACTTACTGGTGAGGCCTGGCCCTGAGCCACAGCTGTCCATGTCAGCTCTAAATATTTCAACAGTGCTGAAACTGAACTAACTCTTTATTTGCTTATTTTTTTGTCAAGCAACATAAAGTTGGTTTAGTTGTAGCCACACAGCCCTTCTTAAGAAATCTTCCTTCCAACTGTGATGGGTAAGTCCATTGCACTTCTATAGCCCAAGAAGTATTGTTCTTGGCTACACAATGGTTAAATGAATGACCCTGACCTGGAGAGTAGTCTCTCTAAGTGCCCTGTGGTTCACTCAGATCACTGATTTCTGCTGCTCTATGCACATCAAGCCAATATCCATATTACAACAGCTGGCAGTGTTATTTATTTTAGTTCTGCAATTCTAACTGCAATTGATAGGTCTGCTTGCAATAGTTCTTTTCCATATTTGAAGCTTACTATGAAAGATGAGAGGCTGAGTCAACAAAACACACTTGGATAATTTAATGTCTATCTCAGCAAACTTACTGCAAACAAATGTCCTGTTCTTACACAAACATTTGTGAGATAGGAAGAATTTATTGTCATACATAGTGACGTATACTTCCCCACACGTTTCATTAACTGTATCAAAATCCAGTACACCAAGTTCTCAGAGAAATCTTCTGATTAACAATACAGAGGATTTGACAGCTCTTGCTGTACCTCCCCAGAATACCTGTATTTCAAATGTATATAAAGCCATAAATGCTCTAAATTTTTTAAAAGAGCTTACTTCTAAAACCCAAAAGTACTTAGAGAAGGAAATGGGATTCTGTATGGACTTGTAATACACCTAATGCAATACAGATTCTACCAGGCTCTATACATTTCTGTAATACATGGTAAAAGTACTTCATACAGGGAGTCAGGAGGATTCAGAGGATGCACTTTAGGTTTCTTCAGACATAGCTACATGTTTGACAGGTGTGTGGACTGTGACTAGTGCACATATGGAGCCATGCAGCCTCCAGCAAGCGTCATTAGTTTATGTCAGTTCAATAATCTTTTTATGTTCTTTATATGTACTGTTCCCCCTCTGAGGCTGTCATAGGGGTTTTTTCAAGTACTAATGAGCTATGGAGCAACACATTGAGGTTCATTTTTACTGCAAACAGACTGTTCAGTCACTGATAAGAATTAAGGTCCCACAGTGGCACCGTGGCAGGCTGTGAGAAAGAACATGAATTTTACATCAGCATTTCTATCACAGCTATTGAGCAGTTCCCCAGGAATTCCAACAGAATTGAGATAAAGCGTAGAGCTGCTGACAGTCCCACTCTGAGCAGGACTTTGACCACAACCAACATTTCTATAATTCTAAGTCTATAATTCTCCTCATCCAAGATTCAGGATCCAAGATCCTAGTATTCTGCATGGATTCCCAGTAAAGTCAGTAAAGAAAAAACACTTCAGGTAGGACGGGTGAGACGGGTGACGTGGCCTATGGGATGAAAATTAATGTTATATTTGCTATTGGTAGCAGAAGCCTAAGTGAAAGCCCAGTTGTTTCATTCAAAAAAGGTTATGTGTAGTTCAGCTTTATGATAATGATGGCGCCAAGCTCTCCTTAACACAGATTTCTCAGCTGGGTATTTTCTCTTGCAGTTACAAAACACTTCTTACTGCCCTTATATGCATTCCTGTGGACATGCCTGGCTGTTTCAGGCACCTCCACCTCTCAGAGGTGAAGTTTCCTGCAGTCACTCACAGTTCCTCCAGATCTCAATGTTACACCAGGCCAATTACTAAGATTTTTGTTGTCAGCTCCAAGAGGGATTCATCCTAATCTCCAGCCTTCATTACTGCATATAGTACTGTTTTTGCAAAGGCTGATATACACACAGCAAAACTAACTGAAAATATACCTGCATCTAAAGCACACTGGAGATTTTTTATGGGCTTCTACTATTTTACCCTTTGCTTCTTCCAGAGTCAATGCTCTGGTTTGTATAGTGGACAACTATCCGGAAATGACTCTCACCCACATACTGCTGCACCTCAGGTGCTATGCTGTGTTAAATATTCTCAGTTTTGTATTTCTCTGTTGGTTTCTATTTCATGTTCACAACTTCTACAGAATCACCTAAAGAGTTTGTACGAGAGTTTGTACAATATGATCTCACAACTCTTGCAGTTAAACTCATTACCCACTTTCTTCAAATCTAACATTTTCAAAACTAAATAATTTCATACAGAGACATATTGAGATTCTTTTGTTTTGAGGAATAGACTTATGACCTGAATGTGAGCAGCAGAATTGCCAGTGTGTTAACCACTTATGCCCTCTTCTCTGTAAGGGGAGTTACAGACCTCAATGCTCGACATGCACACTTACCTCAGATATTGCTATGACTGGTCCCAGTGGTCCTGGTGGTCCAGGTGGTCCCACAATACTGTTCCCATCCTGTCCTGGGTCACCCTGTTTCAAAAGCATTACATGTGGAAAACCCATACACTAAGCACTACATTTCACATAGGTTTCTCAAAAAGAGTGAAATCCACACAATCTCACCCGAGGTCCTGGGTCACCCTTCTCTCCTTTTGGATCCTTCAGGTAAAAAAAAAAAAAAAGAAAAAATCATACATGATTTAAAAGGGGAAATTATGAAATGTGCTCTCTCTTGCTTTACAAAAAGCACAGCAGTGAATTTCAGGTACAGAACGATCAATTCCCAGCTCTCTCAAAACACACATGGGGCCAACTAGTTTCAACTCAGATCTTCTGAAGGTTTGATGGTTAAAAGTATTTCCCAAAACTTTGACAGTGTTCACAGATGACTAGAAGCACAATGGGCAGAAAACATTTCATTAGCTGGGAATTAATCCAGTGAAGATTTCTTTCACTGCACTGAAATCAGCCATCTCTGGCTGTGTTGTCCTTTTCCAGCATCAACCATATCAGCTGTGCCCAGGATTTCCCAGGAGACTAGATAGGAGAAGACAGGGAAGCTAAACTGTATCAGCCCCTCTGTAG
This sequence comes from Emberiza elegans, assembly GCA_024865655.1. Lineage (NCBI taxonomy): Eukaryota > Metazoa > Chordata > Aves > Passeriformes > Fringillidae > Emberiza > Emberiza elegans. Next base: position 61,239,118 of record JALJVW010000206.1, read on the forward strand.
AACTCCCTGTGCTGGAAATGCAGATACTTGTCTGGCACAATGGAGAGGAAGGTGCCAGGGGATGAGCTGTGGGACTTCCCAAGCAAAGCACACTGTAATCCTCGAGGGTCTTAAGCATGAGAAATACATTTAAATCACCTATGAGCCTGCTGGTCTTCCTCTAATTAAAGGCAGAGCTGATTTCTGAATAATTAAAAGCAGAAGGAGCATTGAGAAATCAGACCTAGCCTCTGGAGATGCCTGTATCTCTTCTGACTGATGAGGAAGGCATGGGCAAGGTACAGTCTGCTTCTGTGTTTTTTGTCTGAGGTAACTGCTCCAGGTTAAGCAGGACAAACACAGCCTCAACTCTTCACACTTTGCTAGCAAGTGCTGATCCTGCTGACCTGTAAGAGGTAGGTTTGGGAGCCAGTGTGTGTCAGTGATCAGAGAGGATGATAACCCTACTTACCACTTCTCTGGGATGGCCAGCAATGCCAGGAAAGCCTGGTTTTCCATCTGTGCCCAGCATCCCTTGCCACAAAGAACATACAGTTTTTCTCTCTAAACTGCATTCAGTTTCACACAAGCAGGAGGCTGCCACTGGGGAGGGTCACAATATGGCTCTGAACGGGATGGTGGGCAGGTTTGGGGGAGGCTCATTATCTCATTAGTCATCTGCTCTCTCCACTCCTCCTGCTCTTTCTCCCTCTCCAGAGCAGGCTTATGGCTTTTTTCCCCCTGCAGCTTCAATCGTTTTTCACTGTTTCCACCCCTGCTTAGTAAAAGGATGAATTTCGTTGCTTTCCCTCAAAATACATATGATGAGTTATTTCCACCCTTCAGTTAAGTGACTCTCAAGCTGGAGGAAGAGAAGGGATGTAGACATTGGCATTGGATGTAGACAGGAGTCAGTATGTGGGGCAAAACCACCCCCTGCTGTATTTTGATACAGGCCTGTATATGACTGCTGGAGTCAGACAGCTACTCTGCTCTATGGGAAAAACAGAAGCACTAAGGATAGTGCAGTTTGCCCTGAGAAAAATGGATAAAAGAAGGCTCTAAATTCTTAAAGGACCAGATAAACAGTGAGCTATACTTCTTGCATCTGTTTTTCTCTGCATCATATGAAAGAGCAAAGGAAATGACACAGAGCAGCCTAATGATTCATCCAAAGGAACAATTACCCTTATTAGCTTGTTTTTTGGTGGGGTTTTTTGGGTGTTTATTTTGTATGTGGTTTTGAGGTTTTTGGGTGGTATTTTCTGGCTTTGAGGGTTTTTTAAAATATGCTGGGGATTTTTTTGTTTCGTTTTGGTTTTTGGAAAATACTGTTTTGTTTCCAACTTTTTGCTCTGTTTGAAGAAAATTTTTTTGGGGTTTTAACAGTAGATAGTACCACCATAAGAGATTTAATGTACCTGCTTCATTAAGAAAGGATATTGTCACTGCTATTTCTGTTTTTGTCAGTGATCAGTGAAGCATGTGGGTCAGGAATAAAGTATGATTTCTGAAGTACTCTGTTCTTCATTTTATAAAAAATTTTATAGACAGGATAAAGGGTGTCTGACTGCTAATGGAATTTAGGCATCAAAGCAGCTACTGGGATATTGATATCTGTATGAGCAGTAGCAATGGTACTTGGGACATAAGTTTCTCAAGTGCTTACGGAAAATTATAAGTATCAATCTGCAGCAAATGTAAATGGGCAGAGGAAATAACTTTGGAACAACAGCTATTCTGCAACAAAATGTTGTCATTTCAGGCACGTTGAAACTTGCAGGATAGCTTCCTACCATTACAAATGCTGAATAATTTCTCCCATTCGTTTTCCTAATGAAATTTAAATAGGAAGAAAAGATTCAGGATAGATAAGATGTTTTAATGCAACTAATGTACCCAGAGACATCCTTATTTATAATTCCCATCATATTTTAAGAATGTAGTTTATTGTTCAGGTACAGGACAACAAATACCTTTTTTAGTTTGAGGGTTAAAGGAATAAATTGCTTATTTTTAAAATAATCCTGTAGTCACTCCACTTAAAATATACATATATTTCAAATGCACATAAAACAATAATAATTAGTAGAAAAAGGACCTCGGAAGAAAGGCCATGTAGGAACAATAAAGAAAATATTCTATAGTCTCTAACTGGTTAAGAAGAGTTAAACTAGTGTCCTGTTTGTCAATGCATCAGCTTTAATTATCATGCTGACAAATATCTATGTGAAATGACAACACTGATAATATGCACAGCAGATGGAATTTATGGCAAGAAGAATCGTGCTACATTGTTGGTATTTTTAAAAAACAAACAAGCAGATGCTGCTAGAAGACTATGATAAAACTCTTGTAAATACTTATCAAGCATAACTGCATTTATCTGGTTTCCTAGAGTAACTTTTGATTTCAGGGCTGTCCCAAATGCAGGAGAAGGCTATTTTATTTCAATTTTTTAAAAAAATTTTTTAAAAAATTTCTGAGTCACATCAGCGCTCTCTGCTGGCTTATGCCTGCAAAAGACACTCAGGTCAGACAGGGACCAGCAAGGAGCAGCGCAGTCCCAAACAGGAGTTTGGGGAGGGCTCCAAGAGAAGTTCAAAGCAGAACAGGCAGGGATTAAGACAGACATGAGCCTCCGACTGTAGCACAGACCTGTAGGGCTCTCTGGTGTGGTGTGAGGGTTACACACCACCATATGAAGGAACAGAGGCATGTGGAAGTTCGTTTTCTGTCTAAGCTTTGCTGACTTTTATCTTCCTTCTGGTGAAAATGTGCAGGGCTTTGCAAGATGCCTTTGAAGACAAGCAGCTTTTAGATGCGATTTTAAACACAATTTTAATCACATTTTAGGCAGAAGTCTTAAGCACCAGGATATACTGGCTCCTGATACTCACAATTCACCAGAGAAAGGGGTTTGTGAAGCCATCCTGGGCTTTAATATGCTGACAGAGCAAGAAATGTTCATTAAGTGCATTCACTAAATGCATGAAAAGATGGAAAGAAACAGAGGAAAGAAATAAATGAGGTTTTAGATCAGGTTAAATAAACTTCCCACCTCTGAGCCTGGGGGACCTATATTGCCTCTTTCTCCCTGAAACAGAGACCACAGGAGGGCTCTAGTACTAAAGTGAGCACTAATTGCAAGGATTTTAAGCATGTATTCTACTTTCCTTAAAAACAAAGGAACACAATGGAGTAAAACAAACAGTAAAAATATGACGTATTTTTGGTAAAGTGATTCTCAGCATACATTTGTGATTTGGTTCTGAGATTTTAATCACCCAGTTGCCACCCACATCTAAACAGTCTGTGGTCATGACTCATTATTTTTGCTGAGCATCGACCAAGCCATGTTCCTGAAGCCTCATTTTGACGTCTGAAATCAGCTCATGGTAACATTCCCCAGTTCTACCACTGCAGCCATGACCTTGTGCCTCCACAAAGGACTAGCCATCTTCCTCCAAACCAGCTAACACAGTTCCCTCACATTGCTGCTCTCTCCACCTCCCCAGGCACTGCGTCAAACCACGAGTGAACTAATGAACATTGCACTGTTCCACCATTGGAACTGATTCTGCAGGACTTTAGCCCTAAGTAGACACAGTTCCTCAATTATTTAACAGACAGAGAACATTCAATTTAGTTTATTTTTTTGGAGATAGAGAATATAAACTGGGATAATCAGCCATTGCCTCAAATGTTATGTTTATGCTTACTGCTTTTTGGGAGTTCATATATTCAAGAGTGTATCAAGACTATAGACTGTTTTTTAATGAAAACCACTTTTCATAATAATAAAAGTGAAAGCAGAATTTGGATCGATCCATGCTTACTTGCTAGGAAACAGAAAAAATTTGATCATAGCTGGTCTTCTCTGACAGTTGTACTTGTTTGGGGTGTTTGAAGGATGAAAGATGCATGAAACAGAACTATACCTTCAACTCCTCGTGATGCATTAGCTCTTGGTTTTGGGAAGTGGGCGGTTGTTGTATTTTGCCACTGCTGCCTAGTGAAGTCATTTATAATCATGAAAAGTGGGTGTAAAATTCATCCCCATGAGAATGATAGTGTATTATAACCACTTTCTATTAATTTTGCCATAGTATACCTGGTTTTGTAAGATGTCAGGCATGTTCCTTTCTGTTTCTCCTGTATCTTGGGGAAGAATTACTCATGATTAAACCAAGGTGATGGTGAGGTCTCTTGGCTAAGGTTTATGACTATCTCTACCACTCCAGTCCATTTCCTAAATCCTAGCAATCTTTCTACCTCAATTTCTGAAATCTTTGCAAAGCAGAATTTTTGAGATACAAAATTTCTAGCTAAGGGCAGAGAATAAGTTCTTAAAAAAAATATTTTCAGTCAGCGTGGAGACTCGGCACCTACACAAGTGCACAGAGCAGCATCATGTGAGAGCACATCTATTCTTGCCAGTCCACTGCAGTATCACTCACCAACACGTGCTGTGCAAATTGTGTTTTTTTCGCTCATAAGTAACGTGCTCCAGCAGCAGCAGGAGTAGTACACTATGGAGAGACTTTTTTCAGCCCTAGAAGCTGAGCTTTACAGACTTTAGACAGAGGGGGCTGGCCAGATTTTTGGTGGCTGTTGTGCTATGAATTAGGTGTGTGCAGTTATTGATGACAATGGGCAGCTGGTGATTAGTGCTGGGTGTAAGTTCAGGTGAAAATTTCACAGTGAGAGGATGGGCACTGCCACTTTTCATCTTCCGCTACTTGCTCTTTCAATGTTACTGTTATTTCCCAGGGCAATGAAGACCTTAAATTTCTTTAACTTCACATTTAAGGTGTTGTCATGCTGTACTGTTAACCTGAGTGGTAGTCAAGCTTTATGTAGGAATACGAAAAGCCTCTTCCTGTCTAAAGACCCATTCTGCATATCTGCCCTTTTCTTCTGTGATTTTTCATCTCTCCATTTTTTGCCTCATCGGTTACACAGCCAGTAGCAGCATCAAAGTGCAAAAATTCAGACACTTCCAAGTTCAAATAAAACCAAGGCAAAGCAGTCATTGCTCCTCCCTTCTTCCCCCCAGCACCTTCCAGAATGTTTTCCTATCACTTTCTGGGATCAGAAGGCCTCATCATGCAGATTTCTCTTTCAACAGCATACATGTAACCTCTCTGAGACCAGAGTGATGTATAAATGAGCAACAAAGAGAAATGGCCAGATGTCCAAAAAAAATTTAACAAAGATGTGATGGAATGTAATAGCCCAGTTAGTATCTACTCACTGCTCTTGTTGGATGTGAAATAATTTTAATAATACACATTCTGCATAGATATCCATAGATATCCAAATGGGAACAAAATTTGTCCCAACTTAATCTGTATATGAATCTTAAAGGAAAGCTGTTACGTTCAGACAAATTCTGGGAATATAGAAATAAAAAAATATGAAAAAATATGCTAAAACAATATAGGTTATCTTTCAAATATTTTTACCTTTGGTCCTAATGGTCCATGTTGTCCAGGTCTTCCTGCAGAACCCTATAAAAATTTACTTATAAATCCACATGGCACTACAAAATAATTTTTTCAGAAAAAAAATGTAACTCACTACCACGACTGTTACAAAAACAATGCTGAAGACCTGTAGCGTTAATGGAGAGCAATAAAATGAACCTTTTCTTACAAATACAACTTTAGTGCTGTCACTGCATACAATACATATTTTTAGAAAATATTAGAAATAAATTTGTCCAGATTTAGCATTTGTTGTGATGTATTGCTTTCAACTGCTTACAGTTTTTTGAATTTGTATTCTTGGCTAAAATTAAGATATGCTACCAGTTTAGAGGCAACAGAGTCTTGCTAGGTTTAAAAGCAGTTTCCCAAAAGGTTTGTTTCACAAATAATTTGGAAATTCAAATTCTTCTTGTCTCTATATGGTGACATGGGTTGCAAAGAACAATTATGGCTCTTTGATAGTAAAATGGACAGCAGTTCATTATTGGACATTGTAGAAAGTTGAATGGAAGAGAAAGAAATTTGACAAAGTGATTGAATTGTCTTTATCTGGAACATGAAGGCAGATATAAACTGTATTACTAAATAATGAGAAAACACCAATGAAACTTTACACTGATCTGTGGAAGAAAAAAATAGAAACCCTGGAAACGAGAGCTGACCTGTCAGAAAAAAATTATATTTCTCCTTTAAAACCCAATCACTATTTTCTGATAAAAGATTAGTAAAAATCTCAACAGATACGAAGACAGTGCCAATAAATGTAATTTATTTCTTAGCAGCTGTTTTGAGTTGCAACCCCCTTTGAAGCAGATTCTCAGTTTTCACTTAAACATCACTGGGTACTCTGGAGTTGTGATAAGGTGTAAATGGCTGATAGTGCAGTACCAGTAAGTATGCAAAAGCATTTTCATAATTTCAGCAAAATTCTTATTTTTCTTATCTCCTTTTTCTCATCTCTCTTCTGTACTGACTCAAACTTGCAGAGTAATTAAGCAGTAACAGGAAAATTTTGTTCAACTGCAACAAGACATTTTTTGAATATTTATAGCTGGGTGACTTGCAAACAATGCCTGTTATAAAACCAAATGTGAGAGTAAGGCTGTGACTAAGGCAGGTCAGAATGTGGAATTTTGGCCCTGCTTGTGGATACCTCCTTGTTTCAGTGAACAGATTCAATACTTATTTTTGTAACTGTATTTTAGTACTATTTTTAGTATCTAGGAAAAGACATAAAGAGGGGGAAAAGTTCTCTAAGTTATCAGCTACAGTTTCAGTGACTCACAATTACTAGTACTTTAAACCAACACAGTAAAGAGCTGCTCAAAGTCACTCCTGCCTCCAGTGTTCAGTTGGTGTATGGTGATTCATGGAATCACAGGCATAGGATTGTACAGGCATGTGGAGGCCATCTAATCCAATCACCCCCTGGAAGCAGAACTGTCACCAGCTGCAGATCAGGTCAGCCATGCTTCTGTCCAGCAAAGCCTCGATAACTCCAAGACCAGACCTTCTGCAATCTCCTTGGGCAATTGCTCCAACCTTCTGGTGAACAGCCTTCTCCAAAGCCTTAGCCCGAACATCCCAACCTGCAAATTGTGACCACTATCCCTTGCTGCACCATCTGGCACTACAAGGAAGAGTTCAGCTTCATCATACTTGCAGCTGCCCCTCAGAGACTCATTAGGTAGCTACTGGATCATGCCTTTGTCTCCTTTTGTTGCCAGACTAAACCACTGGAACTCCTTCTATTGCTAAGAATGACAATAAATCCAAATGATCTAGTTGATACTGATAGATTATATTCCCCTATTCCCTACTTGATGATTGAAGTGGCCCACACTAGCAAAAAATCTCCTGAGACACAATGACGGAGAAAAAGCATCCCTTTTTTTCTGTGACATTGCTTCCACACTACTGGGCAAACGTTTTTAGTTTAAAAATGGCATGTTGTATTCTGCACATTTGTTTGTCAAACTATAATCTTCATATGTGTGAGTCACTTTCATATGAGAGAAAGGAATCTATTAGGGTGAAGGGAGAAACAGAGAGCTAGATAACATAAACCCCCTTATTTTACCCTTTGATATCTCAAAAATATACCAGAGCAGAATAAAAAAAAATCATTAGCTAATGAGGTGTCAGAGAAATACCATTCAGATTCTTTGGAGGACACAGTTATTTTAATGACATTCTAGGGCAAGTGAATCCATTTCAATGTAGTGATTCTCAATCTATAGCTGACTGGGACTATATGTTTCCAAAAAGCAGAATGGAGGAAACTTCCGTTTGGGAAAAAACCCAACACAAACCAAACAAGTCAGCAACAATTTATACTTCCCTCCCTTAAAACATCCACTCACCTTTGGTCTCCTTGGTCTGGGAATTCTTGATTCACTTAACAGGTCGATGCTACCTGATCCTTCCATATCCTAATGGAAGAGACAAAATGCTAGAGAATTTAAGAATTTATTTTTTGGGTTTTTTTCTGGTTGTGTTGTTTTGGTTTTTTTCCAACTGCTCTGTTTTCTGAAGTTCTGTAAAAACTAGAAACATACTGAACACAAATATTTTAATCTGTTCTCATTAACTTTTTTTTTTTCAGAGAAAAATGGATGATGTTCTGGAGATAGGCTTTGCTCAAAAGTGATAAAAACATGCTGGTCATCCTTACAGAAACTCTGGTCTTTACTGTCTTGCCAGCTTGACCATTGCTCCAGCACTTCAGGCTGAAGAGCATCAAGCAGAAGTGAGACAGTACATACTGTGTTTAAGCACAGTTTAAGCAGTATTTTTCTGTGTAGCATTTACCTGCCACCCAGCTACTGAAACACTAATGACTAGTAAAGGTTACCAAAACTGATTTATGTCAGGGAGAACTTGCAGTTAAAGGCAGCAATCACTTTTCATCAGTAGAAGTTCTTCCCAATTCTCACAGTCAAATATTGAACCCTGCCTAAAATACTGCTTTCTGAAATTGAGCAGAAAAAATTCCACCATCAAATTGTACAATTAATTATGTTGAAGGGTCTCTCAGAGACTGCCTGTCCCAACTTCCCATCAAAAGAAATCTCAACACTGAATTCCAATCAAGTTGTTTAGGGCATTGGAAATTCAGGCCTTGGAACCTTCCAGAGATTCAGGTTAAGTGCTCTCCAGACTGAGCAAGCTGAGTTCCCTGAGGCTTTCATTATAGGTCATCTGCTCCAGCCCACTGTCTGTTTCCATTGCCCTCTGCTAACTTCAGAAATAAGTCTCTGTGTAGTCGGAGTTCTTGAGAGGAGACTACCTATTATTTCCCATGGAAATTTTTTAGTAGTTTTCAAGCAAACGACACAGAAAGCAGAGGCCTCTCTCCAGCTTTCATTGTTCTATGACATTACAGATACATGGCAGAAGCAGAAGCTGCCAGTTCCAAAGCAGTAAAGAAATAAAATTGCAGCTGCCACAATTACTTGTTTCAGGTCCAGCACCTCTCATGTTCCTATCCCCTGGTTTGTGTCTAGTCCAAACTTGTCAGACTGTTCTTCAAAACATCTGCATGAGCCATGCCAGCAGGGAACTGTTCACTTGGTTTTAGCTGCAGTTTTAGTTGCAGCTGCACTGGCTTAATTGTTTCCTTTTTCTGAAAGAGAGAATCTTAATCTTTGTTTTATTTCCCTGCTCACAGCCATACAGCCTTCATTTGCAACATCAGCATCATGTGTTGAATCCTCTCACTTTCCTTTAGATTATTAAAATGGCAGAAAATATGCTACTTTTGGGGTAAGAGTGTTCTCTGAAATTTTAGTAGATTAAATTGGCTTGTGGAAGAATTGATGGAATACCGAATGTGAGTGCATGCAAAGGGTAGGAATGTGCCAGGAATGTCTGCAGATGGGGAAGGAAGAGGAGCAAAGGAGAACCTCCACCTCCTAGTGACAGCAAACCCTTGTATCTGCTTACCATATTTGGAGGACCCACTCCTGGCCCACTTGAATTTCTGCCAGTTAGTGACTTGAAATGGCCCGGCTTAGCCCAGCTGTGGTGCACTCAGGAGGTGGTGTAAGGGGAAGGGTGAGATCACCTTCAGCTACTACTGAATGACAGCTTAACACCAAAGGTATGGAAAACATAATCTGACCTGACTCCATTGAAGAGAGATCTTGTTCTTCTGACCTTTTCTGCCAAATCCACAAGAGTAAGAGAAGCAGAAGGAATGCACAGCTGGAATCAGATCCTTCCTTTTGGAGGACCAAGGTGAGAGACCTTTTGTGCAACTTCACCTGAGATTGATTTAATGTCATTCAGACTTTCATTCTGCTCCTCCATCAGCTATCAGTGTATCAAACACCAACTGAAAATCTACTCTTATTTTCTTTGGCCTGTTTAAGCAAAGTCTCACTGTGGAGGGTAAACCACACTGTGTTTCTGGGCCCTTTCCCTTGACAGCATTGTGCCAGTCTTTTTTTCCCTTTAGGAGAGCGCTTGATGTCTGCTTTATGTAATACATAATCTCTTTTGACATCTGCATGTTTTCAATGGGTTTACCAGGTACCTTCTGCAGCTCAAACTGTTCTTTTGGCAAGCATAAGTGCCAGTAAACACCATGCCATTTGGTTTTTGCACATAGCTGATCACAGATGCTAACAAGTGCTAACAGGAGTATTTTGCAGAGACAGCCTTACTGCAATAAACAGACTGCCAACCAAAAGGTAGTGTCACCCTTACAAACTGGCAGACCATGGTGCTGCCTCAACAGATGGCAGGGGTGGGCATCCAAAAGATCAGCTACAGCTAGCAAGCCTGTTTAAAATAGTATTACTCTCAGGGAAATGACAATCATACCAATTTTATTTGGACTACATAAAGTTCAAGATGAAGCCGGTCAAGATACTGTTACTGCAGTTAGGGCTCAAATCCTTCTGCATTTGCATCCATAAAAGTGGGGACTCCCAGTTTTCACCATTTCCTGCCCATCTGCTAAGTTTTCTCCTCTGAGACTTAGGCATTAAAAGTGGCAGAGCTAGATTCTCAGCACATAATTGCAGGAGAACTCTTTGGTGACATAATAAGGGCACATTGCCTTTTACTCAAATAGTGCTAATGGTGAAAAGTGGAGAATTCCTTAAAGAATGGGTCCTCAGAGGTCACAGAAGATGACTGTAAGTCAGAGAAGCTATCATTCTGGGCTAAAACTCAGACCAGGCCTGGGATGAAGATGTGACTTGTCAGTGGCCCTTAACTCATTCTGACACCTAGATATTTATTCAGGGGAGTCTGTGTACCAGTGTAGTGTGCCTAAGACAAGGCAAAGGACTGTTTCCTTAGACTTCAAGCTGCTTCTTCCTAACAATTTCAGTGGTGGCAATTAAGAACTTGTGAACTGATAGAGAGATTTTTGTCCATTGAAATCCACTGACATCAGTGAGGTCATTAACCAGTAGTGTATATAGTACAATATTCTTTAGTCAGATATCAGAAAACAAATTAGGTCTCTAAACAAGCACTAGTGGTCAGGTCTGTGGCACCTCAAAGGGTCTGTAGAGTAAAGAAAAGAAAAATACAGAAGAGCTGGGGTAGATACTAAGAGAAATGTGTAGGAAAACTGGTATCTTTTAAACACCACCACTTTACTGCTGCTGCTCTACAGAGGGCCAGTAATTTTGGTCAAACATTCTTACTTCTCTGATGAGGCTACCCTGAGTTACTGTGCTAATTTGATTATATCCCATGACATAAAAAACTCTAGAAAGACTTTGCTGAGCCACACAGGTAAATTAGAATTTAAAAATGCATGGAAAATAAGGAAGCAAAAAGTGAAGACACAAATATGAATATTGATAATGACACCTTCTTGGCCTCTCTTCACAAAGGTGTTAATGCAGCAGCTCTAATTCTTGACCCTGAGTGTTCTTCCCTTGCCTTTCTTTACTGCAAAACCACTTTCCGCTCCAACAACATTATCCAAATGAGCAGTTCTCAAATTATATGTAAAGCTCACCTTGAGGTGGCCTGATCTCATATTTTTAAGTGATGAAGGTATTATTCTCAGAACTAGAAAAAATAGTATCTGCAATTTTATATTTTAAATTGAACATTTTTGTCCTAAGTAGAACAGACCATGAGGTCAGAAATAAGCAACATGTGTCTCTGTCTTTACACTCCTTGGCAAATTTCAATCTAGAACAAATTACTTTGTCATCAATTCAGACTTAAATACCTGTGAAATATACAGGTGATCACACTGTCTTTCTTCTGGAGGAAATATATCCATACTTACAACAAACTTCAGAATAGCAAAATACCTCAAATCCCAAGCTGTAACTTAGTCCTGGTGGTCCAGGAGGTCCAGGGGGTCCAGGAGGCCCAGGCAGTCCAGGTGGTCCAGGTTTTCCAGGAGACCCAATAGGGCCAGCTTCTCCTTTGGGGCCTATTGATCCAGTGACTCCAGTATCACCCTAAAATAAAAATTCAGACTATTGATATACTGAATATGTCTAAGCAAAGGCAAATAAGTAGTTTCACAGGATCCCAGAATGGCTTGGGTAGGAAAGCTCATCAAGTTTCAATCCCTCTGCCATGGGCAGAGACATCTTCCACTAGACCAGGTAGATCAAAACCACGTCCAATCTGGCCTTGAACATCCCCAGGAAGAGGTCATCCACTGATCATGTTCACGGCCCTCTCCTGGACTTGTTCCAACAGGTGCGTGCCTTTCTTGTGCTGGGGGTCCCAGAGGTGGGCACAGCTCTCCAGGTGGGTTCTCATGAGGGCAGAGTAGAGAGGGAGTATTCCTTCTCTCAACCTGCTGATCATGTGTATTGGTTCTGGTTGAGCTGGAATTTGTTTTCCCCCCAGCAGCCCTCACAGTGCTGTGCTTTGCATTGGTAGCTGGAAAAGTGTTGATAATATACCAATGTTTTGTCTGCTACTGAGCAGCACTGGCACACCCTCAGCACTGTCTCCTTAACAATTCTCTCATCCCTTTCTCTCATCAAGTGGGCTGGGAGTGAGCAATACCCTGGAAGGGGACACAACAAAGCAAAAATAGCTGACCCAAATTAACCAAAGTGGTATTCTGTACCATATGATGTCAGCTCAGATATAAAAGCTATGGGAGAGAGGAGGAATGGGGGGCATTTGTTGTTTTATAGTATTTGCCTTCCAGAGCAACTTCATCCCGGGAAGTGGCTGAATATTACTCACTGATGGGAAGTAGAGATTAAACTTTTTTCTCTTTGCTTATACACATGGAAACTTTCACTTTCTTTTTGTTTTAGTAAACACCACTTTATCTCAACCTACAAGTTGCTTTCTGTCTTATTCTCTCTCCCCAGTCCCATTTGGAAGGGCATGACTGAGCCGTGTCCAGCCAAGGTTACCTGACTACAGGACACTTCATGGGGAAGCGTGCTGGCCAACTGAGAAACTTAGGTTACACAATAAGAGTCTCCAAGATTTCTCAGCCCTTTTCAGTAATGTGCTGTATCACAGTGATACTGTCATTCTACAAAGACACTTTTTTGTTACCTTTGGACCAGCAGAACCAGGTAGACCTTTATCACCCTGTAAAGGAAAATAAATTGTGCGTACTTAGAATAAGACCATTACACAACAAAAGCACATTTATGGTATTTTTTCTTAATACAAATGCCCACAGATTTCTGTGTTGTTTAATTTGATGTCCTTCACATGGAGCCCTTTATCTGAAACATCAGACCTCTCAGTTAAAAAGAAAACAATCTGTAATTCAGGGGTTACAATAACACCTTGATAGCTCTGGTCTGGTATGCTGACTGGACTCAATCTTGTATTTCAATTATTGCTGCAGATTTTAAGGGTTTGGAGCACAGAGAATTAAACATTGCAGGTCACATCCTCATGCTTCTGAACATAAATGCCAAAATTCTTATGGGCTGTAACAGAAATGGAAACTGGTCCTGCTCAAATTGTACAGGTCACCCTTCTAAACACAGGATGTGATGACTAGGAATATTTTAAAGTTCCTCTGTTGCAATCCAGATTTCATCAATATTTGCTTTTATACACATTACTTCCCTACTGGGTTTTTTTTCCATTTCTATTACACGGAATAGACAGAAAGACAATGTACGCTAATAATTATTTTCAAAATTGCTCTGGATCTAGTGGAATAATTTTTATGTTGGCAAGCTCCTGTCCTTACTCACTCAGCAGAAATATTTCTTGAGTAAAGTCTGAAAGAAAATGAGTAAGCACCAGGAGTAACATGATCATGTTTTTTTTCTAAAAGCAATGGCTAAACTCCATGTTGAATGTCACTCAATGAACAGACTGAATTTATTTCAGTGCATCCTATTGTTTCTTTCTTGGTATCTTCTCTGGATTAATTGGAATAAAGAACAAAACAGATACTACAATATAAAATAAATCAAGGCTTTCAGAAAAAAAGTAGTAAAAATTGAAAAATACTCCTATTTGTATTGGACAGATGCAGACACATAGTGCTTCAATTCTAATGGACGTTTTATCAAACATACAGAATGCAGCAAACAGACTCGGTGAGGCAAAATATTGTAGCCCTTTTTTTAGAAGATTATGATATTAAAATAAATTTAATTTCTCTTAAATTGCTTCTCTTTCTCCATCTCCTCCTATTGTATGTGATTCATGTTCTGTTTACTTCAGCTAGACTTCTGTTCTTAGGCTTCCCCATGTAAAACACACACCACTGATTACAATGGACTCGGCTTTCAGGCAGCTGCTTTGCAATACACATACTGCACTTTCTGGATAGCTGCTGGTTCCCATGTGTCCCCCCTTTTACAAGACTCAGGCTTTTGATATCACAACTCAGAACCTCCAGCCTCTAGAGATAAAAATAAATCAATATTCGGGCCATTTAAGGCTTGCCTTTTCATTTCTGTTACAGTGTGTGAGCTTAAAATGCACACTTGGGAATTTTCTTTCAATTTCTTGTGCGTAAGGTGTGCTGTTGAAGCTCACTAGAGGATAAAATTGTCTTGTAGTCTTTGTTTTCTTCACATCCTTCTTGAAGTGGGGTATAAAAAATGGTGCTCAAATGATGTTTTGATAAGCAATGGATTATATTAATTTCCCCAAGTCAAGCCTGTTTTGCATGTGACAGTAATTGCTGAGTGATCTTTCTGTCCTTATCTTGACCCATCAGCTTTTCACTGGTGGGCATCTGGGGCCCAGCTATTGTAGGCCATGACTTTGTCTCGTTTGCCAATTTAAATGGTCTGTGCTCCTTCAGACTCTTCTCCCCTGTCATACAATGCGCTGTCACTCTGTGACTGGCTGGGTTAACTGGAGCTCTCCCTTTCCCCCTCCAGATTCACCTGTCTGAATCCAGTCACTACTGGATTTTGAGTGGCAAATCACAACACAGTAGTTCATACTACACATCAAATATTGCATGCCAGAAAATGAGACAATAGCCAATAGGAAATTCTGGATTTCTGAATATGCCTTTTGAGATGTGTTCTAATAAGCCATTAGTATCTGGGTTCCATTAAAAAATACTGAAGCCAGATGCTATTGTTGCAGGGACAACTGCTCATGATTTTTACAGCCTAGAATTGACAATGATTTTGCACTGAAGTAGGAGCAAGACAGACTTTTAACTCACCTTTTCTCCCTTCCATCCTGGTGGGCCAGCCACTCCATCACGGCCAGGAGGACCTTGAGGGCCCTGTAGATGACAGTAAATCTAAAGCAGGTGCCACTTGAGAGCTTGATTTCTAGAACATGTGCTCAAGTATTAGGCACCAACTGATGACACAGCATTATGAAAGACTAATGTGTAGCACCTCCCACCACTAAGCTTTAACACTTTTATTTCTTTCTTCTGAGAGTTTGGCTATGTATCAAACCAGTATGTTAATGCATTTTAATAGAAAACTAAATACAACAATCATAAATTATAAGCAAAAATAACCCCCAGCACACTGTAAATATAACCTTAGCATGAGAGATTATGGTGCTATCCAAGCAGGTTTTGACAAAACTGTAAAACACATAATGGGGTTGAAATGCTCAGGCACCTCAGTTATCTACACTTTTGGCAATGTCAGTGCCAGATGAGACCCAGCTGAGGAAACCTTGGTATTGACAAAATCAAGGCCAGGGTTTCTGTGTGGCAGAATCACTAAAAGCAGTTGTGATATGGAGGGAATGGTGTCAAACAGGAGACTTCTGTGCTGTCACTGGAAACAGAAAAGCCTGTAGGCTGACAGAGGTCTTGATCCATAAAACTCCAGTGATATCCTCCCTTGGGAACATTGAGGCTGGGCCTCATCTCCCCACATGGGGCAGTCTGAATAAGCACTTGACTTATTCATATTCACTTTGCTAGGTGTCCCTGGGTAGCTGAGCCTGGAGGTGCATTCCTACACTTTCAGGAGCAGTACTCCTAAAGAGTCCTTCTGCAGAAGAAAAGGTGCTGCCGCTTTGCTCTGGTTGATGGTGCTCATGTTGTTCATGACACCTCACTTTAGTTTTGCCTTGAAAAGTGTATATTAAGTTCTCCACACAGTTTCTGGTGTTGTAGCCATGACTTTTACTCTGCATGCATTTGAGTGAGCAAGCAGGCTGGGAAACACTGGTTTGTAGGGTCAACCAATAAATCTGTACAGATATTGAAGTCCAGCCCACAGTAACAAGACATACATGAAAGGTAACTGGCATATTTCACAATTTCACAGCCTACATTTTTTAAATTGGGCTCTGAAAGCCTTTGACTACATTTACAAGAGTGTATTCTGGCCTCTGGGGACCTTTAATAATATTTATTTATTCATCTGTTTTGGGGAAGGATATAAATGGCTAGCAAAGCAGATAGAAAGCATTGTTTTCTCTCATGATTTCAGAATTATCACAAAACCTCATTTTTCTGGCTCTCTCTGTTCCCCCCGCCCCGACCCTGCTTTTGCTCTTTGGATACGCTGTAAGTCATAGAGTTAGTAATGGATTTTTTTAATATTGAGAATAATCAAATATTTTCAGTATGTTTCAAACATTTTCATGTTGTATTTTGGCATGATTACATAGACAGAAGAGAGTAAGAAAAGAGGTTGAGCTAAGAACAATAACTACTCTAAAGTTTACTGATTATTTCCACTCTACTGCTTGGCAATTTTAGGCTTCATTGTGCTAAAGTTGCTAATTTCCTCAAGAGCTTTGGAACAGTCTCTCCTATGCAGCTTGCAGGCAACGCTGGGACATTTATTATTCTCGTCAGGGTATATTAATGCATTTGTGAGCTATCGCAAACAAAAAATTATGATAGAAACTATCCCTATACAATGCTATGAGTCATTTTACCTTCATGTAGCATTTAGAAAATGTGTATTTAATCAGATCAATAGCATATCAGTATGAATTGCATTGTGAAGGAGTTTCTGTGGGGGTATTTCCCATTATAAAATGCAGCCTTTACTGAAACATTTCTATGACATGTTTGTAGAGAGAAGAGGTGCTACATCACAAAGTTCTTGATTTAGCAAGGACTTAAGCTTGTCCCCAGCTTCAAGTGATTGGCTGGTCTTCTGGAATTAGAGTTTACAGCTGAAAACCCTTAATAACACAAATGTGTTAATGTGGTACTTAATGAGGACTCCCAACCAAAACATTTCTGTTGGGAATTGAGCTCATTTTTCCGGAGTGTGCAAATGTGTGCAAATCTTTGAATAGCAGAATGATAGTTTCTTGGGTCATCTGAAATTGTGGGAATGCATGGGTCTGTGTTCTTAATATCTGGAGTTTTCCTTCAGCAGCCTGCAGAAATGTCCTGGATTGATTCTTCTGCAAATGTTCTTTAGTAGTCATATTAACATTTAGCTTCTACTTTTTTAACAGATATGTTTCCCAGGAACTATCCTGAAACAATGATTTCTGTTGCATCAAAAAATTGACTGTCTACAAGTAGTTCATGCTATTGCCTGCGAAATCCCAAATTACACGAGGGAATACATTCATTTTTTAAAATAAAAAAATTAATCAATACTTATTTCTCCATTTTCTTTTAATTCCTTTTTACATTATTCTTTTATGGCAAATTTTAGTACTATTTCCTAGACCATTTGAATTACTTCATATTCTAAGGATATGGAAACAGCCACAGTCATGAAAGTTGAAGGTACAGTTTGAATTGCAAAGAAGCTGTTATAGAGAATCTTTTAATCTAACACTGCACTTTATCAAACGCAGTAAATGAAACATTAGGATAACTGTCTTCTTTGTAAGACTTGCCAACGCATTTTCTTAAAATTATATTTGTAATCCTTAATACAAATTGATCCGTCTCAGATTTAGAAAATAAAAAGAGGGCTGTTGGGAGTTTAGCAATTAGATTAAATCCGGTCAGCACTTCAGACTTTTTTATTTTATACTGCCATCCATATAACAATCAGTAGATGCAGAGAATAACAGATTTCCTTGGCTTCCCATGTGCTTGACTCTTGAATCCCATATTAAAGACTTTCAGGTGCCTAATTTCTTTCTGCACAAAAGATGCTGCTTTCCACCTGGATGGCCAAATACTTCTTGGATTTTGTATCAGCTTGGTTATCCTCAAAAAAAAAAACCCTCCAAGAGATCTGAGAAATGGTGAGATCTTTTTAACACCTGTCACCTGTACACTTCCTTGATATATGCTAATGACACCTTGTCAGGTACAGAAAGGTTACTCACTTTGAGGGCTGTGTGATGGACAGGACAAATCTTGTCCTGAGAACAACTGCTGCTGGCAGATGGTTGATAGGGAATAAGGGAACTATATCAGTAAATTTATGGAAACAGAGATTGTTCTGAATTGGAAAGGATCATCAAGTGCAGCTCTTAGATGAATGGACAGCACAGAGATCAGACCCACAACCCTGGCTTTATTAGCACCATGGTCCAAACAGCTGAGCTAATCTCATCATTCCAGAGAGGATATTTAAAGCTGTTCAATGCTAAAACAATTTATTCTCTTCACTGAAAAAAACACTTTACTGAGAATTTATTTGCAAGTCAAACTTTAGCAACATTTTTTTACAGTAAAATAACATTTCACATGTCCAGAGTAATAAGTGTTTCTACCTAGCTGAAACAAAAGATAGAAGAGGAAAGAGGAAAATTCAGCTTATTTTACAAATTCCCTGAAGCTTATGTAAGTGATTTAGCAAACTTCATTTTCCTGAAAGCAAAAGCATTCTTAATTTTCATTTATTCTGGTCCAGATTCACCAGTATCTGTTTGTCAAATGTACATTAGTGCTGTGCTTTGGTTAAAAAGACTTTTTTTTTTTGGTATAAATTTGCATAAGATTCAAGCTTTGTGCACAAAAGGGTACTCACTTCAGGGCCTGGTTCCCCAGAAGCTCCATCTTCTCCTGATGACCCAGGAGGTCCTACTCCTGAATCAGGTGCTGGGTTTCCTGGAAGACCAGGCAGTCCTGGAGGGCCTGGTGGCCCCGGAAGACCCTGGATAAATCAGCAGGAGTGTTAGAAATTATCCTAGCCTGGTTTATTTCTATATACGTGGAACAGGAAAAAGGTCACATAGACTTTTCAGGCTCATAAAACCATAAAACTCAGCTGGGGTTTCCAACCCACTTCTGCTTCACTGAGAACCAATTTTGGTTTCACAGATATGCCCTTACATAGAGTCACACTGACCTCTCTCACCTGTGCTCTCTGAACTCTGCCACCTCATAGCATTGAAATAGAAACATTTAAAACAAACAAAAAATTGTGTCAGCTCTCTGTAACCCAGTAGAGATCTCAGACATATCCCAAGGATCGATCTAATGATAAGAGACTTAACCATAAAAAAACCATCATTGTATAGAGGGAAGTAGTTGGTTTTTTCTCCTCTACCATTTCATAGGGTTTGTCCATTTTATTGCTGGAGCACTGAGAATCCCTACTCATGGTCCAGACCTGTTTAGTGCTGTAAAACTGGCCTCTGCTCTAAAGATCTATCCTGCATGGACATGAGCAGAGGTATTTAAATTAAATGAATGGAATGAAATGAGCAAAATGTTATTTTAGGAGGAACAGTACATTTGCAAATATTCCCTCTCATGTCCAAGTTCATCTGTGTTACTGGTTGCATCATCAGGCAGAGACAGAGAGCTTGAAGTTCTGGGTCATGGCACTTTAAGTCAGGAAATCTTTAATTCTGTCTTGGGGCCATGTACAGGATTCTAGCTGGAAGAGGCTCATCTTGGATTTTCAGTGCACTGAACAGAGCCTTCTGCAGTGCACTCATCTGTCTTGTCACCTACAAAGGGCATCTGAAGAGGCTCCTGAATTAGGCAATGTTGTAGTTAACATATTCCATAAGTCCAATATTGTTGTAGTTAGCATATTAAATAAGTCCCATGTTGTTAAAGCTATTATATTTCATAAGTCCTGTACCTCTCATTGTTGTCTTGTGGGCAGCAGATCTTCACAGCACAGGATCAAGATCTTCCTTAGTCAGAGCTCCTTCAAGGTTCTGCCTGACTAAGTAGCCCACTCCCCTTTTATCCTAGTTACCTTGACAAACCACAGCTGCAGCCCAATGAAGGACATCGCAGCTGCAGCCCATCAAGGATAACTAGGACTAGTCAGGGTAAAGATATTCAAGTACAGGTATAATATATATATATTTAAAGCCTCGTCCATTTATAACACATATATTCAGGGCCTCCTACAAGGCAAGATTACTAACTTTCAGCATGTGGCAACTGACTCCTGAAGGGCCTTGGGAATAAGGTATTAAGCACTTTTGAGTAAAAAGAAAGAAACAGAAGAGGAGTCCTGAGGCAGAAACCAATCTGAGAGAATGAAAAATATCACTAGTTGTGCTACAAAGCAGAGGCCTCCAGTGTGCTAGAGCATTCTGGAGTTCATAGGAACCATAATGAACTCAGAAAGCTGCAGTGTTACTGCTGTTCAGTTCACCAGAAAGCTGCACCATAAAGCATTTCATACAGATACACTTTTTTTTTAGAACAGGTACTCCATATTGAAAAAATACTAGGGCCATGTAATGCTTTCCACTGACTAAAAGGGGCTTAGTAGAGAGCAGGAGAGGGGCTGTTTACAAGGGTCTATGGTAGCAGGATAGGGGGCAATGGCTTCAATCTGACAGAGGGTAGGTTTAGATTAGACATTAGGAAGAAATTCTTTACTCTGAGGGTGGTGAGGCAGTGGCACAAGTTGTCCAGAGAAGCTGTGGATGCCCCATCCCTGGAAATGTTCAAAGCCAGGTTGGATGGGGCCCTGAACGACCTGGTCTGGTGCAAGGTTACCCTGCCCATGGCAGGGGGGGCTGGAACAAGATGTCATTTATGCCTTCCTATGATTCCATGAATCTATGATTCCCATCTCTCTCCCCGTTACTGTCTTCTCATAGTCAGATTCAAAGCATTTTCTCATTTTGAAAAGTCCTCCTGCCATTATTTCTTTGGTGGCTGCCTCCTGTCTCATATTTCTTCCTCACTCACAAGTATTTAGGCCTTTTCTTACCTTGAAATGAAACCCTACAAATCCTTTCTAGATGCTGTAAATTAAGCATGTATAAAAAATGTATGAAAAATTCTACAATGTCCATGAGTAAAATAAAGCTCTTTATCATGAAAAATATCAATATTTACTTACCCTTAAAATCTCAGTCTCTCTGTCAGTATCTCCAGAACCTGATTCTTCAGGTTCCAGTCTATTCTGAAATTAGGAGAATTCCATTTTAAATTACTGCTTCCAAAGATGACAAATGGAAATATCACTTGACATTAACTGGAAATACAGCTATCATCAATATCCTTACAGCAGTCTGTCACTGGTAAAATAAATTATAATACAACAAAAACATTTCACTTATGTTTCTGGTGCTTCATACCATCTTCTTTTGTAGTCACTGAGCACTGTACTAACCTGCAGGTGCTCTATGAGCACAGTGATAAGTGTCCTGCAGGGCACACATGCCATGAGACTGTTTAAGTGAATTGAAATAATATCTCAGACAAATTTTAACTTCAGAGAGGTACCTGCCAACATAAAGAATACCCTAAAATGCAGATCTTACAAATAACCCCTGTTTCCTACAATGCATCCCTCCTTTAAAAAGCCCAATTCTAAGATTACTAAAAGTGGAATTAAAAAGATTATTTTTATAAGGAGAAATCAATATAGCGAAGCCATTTCTAAAACCTGTTGAAAAAACACCTTAGTGTTTAGTCCTTGGTGGGTTTCATAGCTGTGTACATTTTGCAGATTACAAAGAAAAGCACAGAGAGAAGTACTACGTGAATAAATTATCATAGTACCAAAGCGAATGTTTCAAATGTTTGGGAATAAAGGATGCATTCCTTGTCTGTGCTGAGACTTCTTCCACCTCACTACAGAATAAAAGGCCTTGAAACTTGCTGTCACAGAGAACAAGGAAGTAAAGGCAATGTAGGACTTGGTGTTCCCGGCTACATTTGTAGAAGTGACCTTTGACTGGGTAAAACTTTTGGCCTGGAACACCTTGTCCTAGGGATTTGGAGCCGCCCTGCTGGTCTCCTGAAGTCAGCATCAGGGCAGGCTCAGTAGTGCAGCAGAACGCTGTTAATCTGTTTTTATGCTGCAGAAATATATTGGCTTAATTTAGCAGACACAAAATCAGGGGAGCATATAATCCATTTTGGCCAGTGGAATATGTTTCAATCTCTCTTGTTAAACACTCATGGTACCCATGACAGATGGTTTTGTGTAAAAGTCCAGGATTTCCACTGGTGTCAGTGGTGAACAATGTCTAAGCATAAAATCAGTTCTCACACCATGAACACAAAATTCAGGCCAGATTCTTTCTTTAGCTGCATGCACATGTATCCTCATGGATATAGTGAGAAAACTCCAAATACTGCAGTGAGATTGATCTGAAACTCATTCTTTAACATTGCCTGAGTACTGAGCACTCAAAATACAAACACTGTCATCATGTTGGTATGTGTTCTAGTATTTAATGACAGCAAACATAACTGACTGTCAAACCACTTCTCTGTTCAGTAGCAGGAAGAAATTAATAATTTAAGTTTAGAATGCCTTTTTGTGGAAATTTTTGTGTTCTCCCGTATATTGTTGCTTTTGCATAGGAGAGCACACACATCCACTGACATTTTAAAAAGTGAATACTGGGTGTTTATGTAGCTTACACTTCAGTCAGACATTTATTTGCATTTCTGCATCAATGTTTTAGAAAACATGATTATCTCTGTGGCAGTCCGGCTACTTTCCAAGAGAAAACCTCCTATTTAGTTCTGGATTTCTCTATGGCAAGCTGAGCTCATTGACAGAGAGCCCCAAATACTCACTAATCCTCTGGAAGGAGCAGATGGTCCTGTGGGTCCTGGTAGTCCAGGGGGTCCTGGCAATCCCTCACCAGGATCACCCTGAAATGGGAATTAAGACAAATCAGCAAGGATTTAATCATATAAAGACTATAAGCACTAGCTACAATCTCAATGTATTTCCAGTCACAAGAGTGGCTGCTTATGAGCAGGGTTGGACTTTGTTAATTTCTAAGACAAGCTCCCAAGGAACATGATCTTCACATTGGCAGGGGAAGAAAGAACTCTTCTAACTTCTGCAATGAATTTGAAAATCTACAAACAGCATTAACAGCATTAGGAAGTGCATATGTCTTGCCAGAATAAGTTTTAACTGTGGATCTTGCATTTTTAGGGCATGTTATATATGAACCCTCACCCCACTCCAAGAAAAAAAAAAAGAAAAAAAGAAAAACCAAACCAAACCAGAAAAAAAATGTAGTCATTGTGGTCACACCATGGTATTCAATCTGTAAATGTCTTGATTTTATTGATAACCTCTCTAATGCTTTTTTCAATACTACCACAATATGATTTTTCTTCTGTGTGTTGACCTTTATCTACTGCCAACACAATGAAAGATGCTGTTCAAATTTGTGCCATCTTCTCTCATAATTACAACCATTTCTTATAATTTGTCTTTCTTACATCACCTCTGACATTTTGCTGAAGTTAGTTTTGAATTGCTTCAGCTTAAGATGTTTGTGACTTTTAATAATTTTTCTGCTCAAGTCCAGTATTTTTCACTCGAGCCAAGAGTCGAGGTTTTGCCTCCACTGATCTGTGCTTTACCCTCTAACCCGCCAATTTGCTATCTGGGCTTATGAGCATTTAAATTGTGTTGTATAAATTCACATATTTGGTTACATAGCAGGCAACACTGACTTTTAATTGTCTCTTGGTTACTTGGTCTTTATACTTGAGAGTTCATTAGATGAATGTATTCATTCAGTTCTTTGTTCCCTGCAGCTTTGTAAAATGGTTCCTATAGTGATACTTCAGTCATATCCAGAGAGAGTGTGTTTAATTAATTTGGGGCTATTTTCACTGTCTGCCAGCATGTTCAGTTACAGATGCTCTTCATTCATTTTAAAACATCCTCGCTTTTTTCCAATGACTATTACATTAGTTCCTGGCAGTGCTTGTTTGGTGCTTGATTTCATGCAATTTCTTCCACTTTGTGTGCACTGCAGGGAAGAAAAAACCTCAGATATCACATTTGGGTTCTGGTCGTTTTTAGGAAGCCTGACTGTATCCATTCCCAAGAAGCATCTCATGGCTGTATCTCTACACAGAACATGGACCATGGTGGAAAAGTGACAGCAGCTCCCCATTCTCCACTGATATGTAGTGCCCCATTCATCCTCAGCTTTCCATTTTCAGTTAGAAGAACCAAAAAGAGGAAGGTGGATCCTACTACTGTTCCTGAAATTAAGATATTATTATACTGGAAAAGGTGCTGTCTTTAGACAGCATAACAGTTATGAATTTTTGTGTATTCTTTATGTTTTGGTCACCCTACCAACACAGCCAGGCCTAGGAAATCATACTGATTAGGATATTGAAACAATTTGTTGAACAGCTAATAACTTAAAAATAATTCACATGTACAAAAGAGGATCAGAACAATGTCTTGTTTGTCCTGTTTTTACTGCAGGAGTTGTCTGTTTAAAGTATTTCCAAGACAAAGATCTGCATATGAAGCGGTCAGCTTTCCTCAGTGCTCTTGAATGTATCATTAGGATTTTTAGCACTCTTTTGCTAACTTCACAGTGTCTCTTTGAAGTGCCCCTTGAAAATATTAATCCAATTTTTAAATGAAAAACTAAGCTTAAGAGGTCTTTATTAAAGTAGACATAAAAGTAATCAGGAATAGACTACTGGAGTATTTTCCTTTCCAATATAACTTTTGCTCTCTACAGCTAAGCTGCTTCTCCTGCTGCTAGAGTTTTCTCCTTCTGATGGCTATTCTGATCAATAAACTAAGGCTGGATGGCCTCTGGTTGTGAGGTCAGCTGCAACAGTCTGTCTGGGCCCACAATCCTTAGGTGCTTGGCTCTGGGACTCCTTTTAGGCCTGCATGTTCAAAGCTAGGATTTTGAGCATGGTTTTTGGTGCATTTTGCATGAAATAACTTTAGACATACCCTGAATTCCATCAGCATGAGTATTTGAAAGTTAAAAGCTTACTGGGATGGGACTGGAGGAGTACAGAGCCTATGCTCAGTCTCATCTTGCAGTGTGATGGGAGTAGTTACCAACTGATTGTCTGAGTGAGGTTTATTTGATACAGACCAAAACATTGCCTGGGACCATGCCTGCAAATCTGAACCATCAGCAAATCAGTTCCTGGGCCTGTTCCATTTGTCAGTGTAGGTGTAGCACTTGTTGCTGAAGATTGGAATGGTCACCTAACAGAAGCTGCCACTATAGCAGCTACAAAATAATCTTGGCATCTTTTCCATTTGCTTTGTTTTCATTAAAAGAGTCCTGACTGATCTTATGGTTTCCCACACATGAATTATTTATGTCAGTACCAAGTACCCTAGAAATGACTCTGGTCACAAGAAGGACCAAAGCAGATTTGCAGGAATCCTAAAAAGCTAATTATCAAATGACATTTATGTGCCTGTGATGCCTGCTGACAACTGACAGAGTGTTTTAATGATAATCTGCCTTCCCAGCCTATCTTTCCTGAAGGGCCTGTATCCATACACTGTAGCACACCTGTTGTGAGTGAGCCCAACATGTCTCTGGAAACTCTGAGACGTGGTAGCCCTGGGATTATGCATGGACTTGTAAGTCCTCCTGTTTGTCTCAAAAACACTGCCTGGATTTGTGAACACGTATCTGAGACAGGTCCCAGAGGAGGGCAAGAGTGTCTCCATCATGATGTACCTGAGATGCTCCGACTGCCCCACATGCTTTCACTTCTCTACAGTTTATGAGAACTCTCTGCTCAACAAATTTCTATTACAGCTAGACATACAGATGGGGGGTTGCCATGCAATCTCATTCATTACCTGATTCCTGTACTGGAGAGTAATTTTACCTTTGAAATGATTCTGGATAATTTCAAACTAATCTGAATAGATGAGATTTAGATGGGTCATGTTTGTGAATTTATGAAGTCTGTGTTGTTTTGTTAAACAGATGAAAGGAATTATTAATTTGACACTTGGACTTACTATCTGTATGTCAGTTTTGTATACAACATGTACTTTAATAATAGATGAATCCATTACATCTCACTTCATCTCAGAAAAGATACAAGCTATTACTTCAGATGGTTTAAGTCTGATTTCAATTATGTTCATTTCCTAAGGGTAATATGATTATACTGCCTCTGTTAAATCACTTACCCAGTAAAGTAAATTGCCCAGAGCAGTTATATACAACAATGGACTTTTCTTTATTAAGTGTTCAATACATCTTCCTTAGCTCTTCTGTGAAAGCCCAACTTTTTCTACTGCTGAAGTTTATTTGCATCCTTGAAAAATACTTATTATGGTGTGGTGCCATCCAGCCATTCATGAATGAACAGTAGGATGTTTAAATTCTTCCTGTGATTCTGTATTTTATGCCTCTCTCAGACTGTACCAAACTAATACATATCTAAGAAAAAAATTGTATCTGATTGATTGTCGGGGATTAACAGGACACATACCTTTTCACCTTTTGGGCCTGCTTTTCCTTTCTGTCTTGGCAACCCCTGAAGTCCATTTTTACCCTAAAAGAAAATAATTTTTTTAATTAGACATTTTCTTTCATGTAGGTTGAACAGGCTGTACACTTAGCAGCAGAGGCTGGATTTAATGGTGCTAAACTCTTTCTAACTCTTGGTTTGTAAAGTGGGAGACTTGGCATAGAATGCCCCTGGCAGTGCCCAAAAATGTGCCAAGTCTTCCCACAGGGAAGCCTATTTGGGGGATACTGATGGAAACATCTGTAGGCTGCATTTGGATTTGACAGAGTGCCAACAGGACTGCCACATCACTGATGGCAAGGATTTTTAAAACTGTAATATTGGTTATGCACTACTACCAGCTCTGACTGGCAATGTGGTATACTAGATAGCATTTCACCCCATTTTCCATTCTAAACTTCACCAGTCAAATGAATTCCAAATTATTCTTTACATCTTCATATCCCCTCCATACAATATGCATGGAGGCTCATTCATTGGCTAGAAAGAAATCCACCAGCTTTAAAGTCAGTGCTATTATAAACTGAGGCTGCTTATGAATTCAGTTAGGACACTCAAGACAATATTCAGAAGGGAAATAAATAATTTTCCCACTATTTTGGCATTTTGGGAACCAGAACAGTTGTGGTTATGGACTCTACTGGACAAGTTTTAGGACTGCCCTAATTTTAAAGATGAGTTATATAAAGTCATTAGGGAGAAAAATGTATTTCTAAGACTGAAGGATGTTTTTTTCCTATGATGATTTTTCCTGTAGACAAACTGGTAGCAGGTTCATAGAAAAGTAGCAAACACATTGCCAACATAAATGTAGAACACACCAATTTCATTGATGAGTGAAGCCCCATCAAACCAAAAGTAAAGTTGCATGGGTATATGTAAGACTGGAAACCAGATGCACATGGACAAAAGAGCAACTACAAAAAATGTAAGACACTGTAACAAAATGTCTATAATAGAAATTGGGATTGTGTTCACAAGGAGAAGACAATTGGTTTTGAAGCATTTGAATTACATTTGAAAAATTTTCTCTAAGACATATTGGTTTAATAGAATTTTGTTTGAAGATATGCTGCATGAAAGTAGTCAGACTTCTGTTAATACATAAAATATAAACTTCTTGTCTAAAAACACCCTAATGGCACAAAACCTGAGTTTTGGCTAAATGTTTGCAAACCTAGCTATATTTCTTTAAACAAACCAGCGTTTGGAGGCAGCATTCAGGAAGGAGCACAGTAATGCACCCCATGAATGACCACTGAATTATTTTTTTAATATCTTAAAACACACCAGTTTCATTTGAGGTTCAGTTGCAGGGGGCAAGAAGGGTCAGGAAGCTCCTGGCACTGGCACATGTTAGAATAGAAAAAGAGGAGCAGGCATGGAATGGTGACAGCCTCTGGGTGGTAAGGTCCTGGAGAGGGAAGGATGGACAAAGTGGCAGTGATGAACAAATGAGAAAGGAAACAAAGAAGCCAGGCAGCAGAACATCAGTGGAGGACAGATACTGAACAGCAGCTGAGAGTGCGCGGAATGTGACAGCTACAGGTTTGTTTTTGTGTGCTTTGCTGGGCAATACCTCACACAGAGGATGCATGTGCAGGCTATCAGCAGCTGGTGGTGGACTGACCCAGGGCTGGGAGTTATCTGGAGAAGCTGGAAAGGAACACCCGAGAAAGAGGACAGCAAATGTGACAGAGAAGGGTAAAGTAGAGGAACTCAGAGAAAGGAAAGCAGGAATGATGAATAGAAGATGCAGTTGAATTACTGCACAAGATTAAAAGGGTGAGAGGTACATTTCAATTAACTCAAAAGTACTCTCAATTAACTACAAAGTTAATTGCAGCTGAGGTTAGGAGCAGGCAACATGGAAGCATATGTCTATGGAGGGTCAATGAAGCACCCCTCTAGAAACGGTCTGAGTATGTCCCCTTTTAAAATTCCCCTCTGCAAAAAAAAGCCAGCCTCACCAGAGCTGAATTCCTGGTACAGCTGCTCATGCAATGCCATGCCTCTTACTTTCTTTGCAAGTGGGAAACCATAAATTTCTCTTAGAAACCCGAATTTTGCTCTCTTAACAACCTGAGGGTGTCAATTATGGCACCATAACTGTCTTCTAAAGAGAGGAGATGAAGAAAACACTTCACTGCCTAAGCCTCAGTGTCGCAGAGCCTCATAAAAAATGTTGTGTTTTTATTAATTCAGTTACCCAAAATATGTATAAAAAATATGGGTGACCCATTTTTACCAGGAATGCCCTAAAATAGAAAATCTTTGTTAGAAAGATAAATAAAACACTGTAACATAGAAGTAACAAAAGATAAAGGCAATTAATTAAATTGCAATGTGCCATGAAGTGACAAAATGACAAACCAGTACTGTATCAAGCACAGTGCAACGTTTTGCACCTCTCTTTAATCTCATGCATCTTGTGCTGTTGGTTCACAAAGATCTGAAGTGTGAAACATCCTGGATATAGAGAAGCCACTGAAGGAGGCCTGTGAGTTCTGCACCTTTGTACGCACTCAAACATGACAGCTGGGAGGGTGCTGCAGTGCTGCCCAAGGAGTTGGTGGAATTGCTGCTCTAAGAACATTTCTGTGTCAGCACAGCAGCTGTTTGCCTTTGCTTTCTGATGGCTGTGACCAGGCCCCTGCCCCTGGCAAGTGTGCAGTGCAGGCAGGATCCTCCTGAGCTGCTGGGCTAAAGCCCATCTCACAGAAGTGTAACTGGTGACAGTGTGCAAGGCTGTGCAGTTCCAGGTCTCCATGCATGTGTGATGGATCACTATTACCCCTTCTAAAATACATGTTCTCTTTCAACAGAGAGAAAATACTCACAGGCTGACCAAGCTGCCCAAGTTTCCCTGGAGATCCAGGAGGTCCTTGATCTTTATTTTCCACATCTTCTATTCCTGACCCTCCTAGAGACTCTATGGACCCGTCCTCTACTTCCCGACCTTTCTGGCCCTGAGTAATTAAAATGTGAAACACGAAAAATGTGTTGTATTACTTTCTCCATTTCTCTCTCTAGCCACCCCCCCCCCTAGTCTAAGTCAATAGTGTAGGTTTGAAAAAATACAGTTTCTACATACTCAGTCTGCCAGGGAAAAAGTTGCAAGAGTTGAGATAGACATGTTTTGGAGTGTTTTAGCCAACTTCCCCAAGATCCACTACTCTAACAAAGGATGGTTACATGTGGATTAAAAAGTGGCAGAAGATGAAACAATGATAACAAAGAGTGAAAACAGACAAGAGAAAGACTAAAATATTTCTGAACATTAGTATTTGGTCAAGAGAAAGTAATAACAACAAAAGGAATAATTCAAATATTTCAGGAACAAAACAAAAACTTCCAGGAATGAAGCTTGGACATTAATACATATTTAAATGAAAAACAAGTATACAGAACACGTAAGTCAGTATTGTATTCTGAAAGAAGCACTAGAATTTACTCACATTTTAAAACACCAATGAAATATTTTGAGTTCCATTAGCAGATAATGAAACTGGGAGGGATGAAATATAATAAGTCTCAAAGCATTTTCAAGTTAACAGGATGACAGCTTTCAGCAAAGGAACTGTAAGATCATTTCTTAAAAGACCTTTCTGGGTTTTGCCAAAAGGAAAGGTCCCAAAGACCAGGATTTTTTTTTTAAATCCAGACTAATTACAACATTTTTTTCCATCTGGAAAAAAAATTGAGAATCTATTTAGTTAAATTGTGGGTAGGGATCATAGCCTGAATGAGACAACAGGATTCTTGATTCAGTGTTAGAGTATTGAAGGAGGTAGCAGATGGTATAGCAGGATCCCTCTCAATCATCTTCCAAAGGTCTTGAGAGTCTGGGCAGGTTCCTGTTGACTGGAACATAATCAGTGTTATTCCAGTCTACATGAAGGGTGTAAGGGAAGATGCAGAACTACAGATCTGTCAGCCTAAACTCAGGCTAGATTGAGGATTATACTGAGTACCACTGAAAAGCATTTAAAGAACACTGCACTTATCAAGAACACAGCCTGGGTTCACAAAGCAAAATCCTGTTTAACTAGTCTGCTTTCTTTCTGTGGTGAAGTCACCCACATAAAGGATGAAGAGACAGAGCTGGATGCAATTTCCCTAGGTCTTTGTAAAGTTTTGGATGCTGTCTATCACAGCATCCTTTGGGGAAGATTTTTGAGCTGTGAGATGAGTGAGTTCATGGTGCACTGGGTGAAGATTTGGCTGAAGGACAGAGCTTAAGGGTTGCAGTGAACAGGGCCTGGTGACTGGTCACCAGTGGTGTTCCTTGGGGCTCCATTCTAGGGCTGGTTCTGTTCAATATATCTCTCAGTGATCTGGATGCAGAAATTGAATGCACCATGAGCAAGTTTGCTGATGTGATGATTCCAAACTGGGAGGTCCTGCTGGCATTCCCAAGGGACAGAAGGTCTTGCAAAGAGAGAGATTGGAGCATTGAGCAGTGATCAATAGCATGAAACAAAGCAAAAACTGAGAGAGAAGTGGCAGTAACAACTCTTTAAAGTTATTATTTTCTAAATGATTGGTCATTGTTATAATATATAATCCTCTTGGGTATCTGTGTAATGAAAAATATGTAGAAATTGAAATAAAGTTAAGGAAATCTTACAAAGATCAGTAAGTAGCAAAACTACTTGTCACAACAGATTTAAGCTTAATGTGGCACAATTCCTAAATCAAGACTGAATTTTTATTTAAGAAAAACGGCCCAAAATGAAAAAAAAATATGGTAATAGTTCATCTGATATTTGGTTTAGCTATTTATTTATACAAACTAATATTAGAATTGCTGCTTTAAAAATATGTGAATGCATGCATGAAAATGTTAGAGGAATTACATTTGGAAGCTCTCCAACAAATACTAAAACTTCTTTATGTCAGCTCCAATGGGTGATCCTTAACTTAATGTTTCACCACTTGTTATATTTTACCACAGTAAACACAGGAACACAAGAAGACCCTGCAAGGAGCAGCATTAAACACTTGAACTAAACACACATGATGTGGAAATTTTATTCTAAAATTCTGTCATTTATGACACTGTGTGTTTACTGGCAAAAAGAAACTGTCATGAATGTAGTTTCAAGCAATAAAAAGAATGAACTTTTGGTGTGGGAGTCCCAAGGCAAGAGAGGTCATTATTTATTTTTTGCTTAGAAAAATCTGTGGTGGCTGTTGAAGTAGGAATGTTAATCAATAAAAAATGTACTGCCAGATGATTATCTTGAAACATACCAACAAATAGGGCAAGTATTCCAGTAGCTCACAGGATTGCAAATGGGTGACCTATGTAATTCTAATTTGTAGAACCACACAGAATTCAGGTTACACACTGCCTTACACATGCTATATGTTTCAAAGCCCAGATTTTTATGTTCTTGGGACTAAAAAATCAGGCATGTGATCCACCTGTTATACAGACCTTGTCTCTGCTTACTCCTGGCAAAACACCAGCACTAGAGCCATCTTCTTCTCTTACCATTTTCTGTGTGACAGTGGTAGACTCACTGTTGTCTTGTCCAGTTTCCATGACAGCTAAATCTAAATAAAATAATCACTTATTAATGAGAGAGCAAAACAAAACCTGCTCAGAGAGAGATTATACTAGTTTTATGAAAAAAGAAATTATTCAGATTATGACTAAAATACATTCCAAAGATTAATATTAGTCATTTTACAGCTCTGAAAATTTTAAAAGAAAAGAAAAAAAAGAGAAAGGTGAGAGTAAAATTACAAAACATGTCTATTTTAATGTCCAGAACTTTATTACATCATCATGTTTTCCTCAAGCTCGAGTCTAATGGTTGCCTATTTTTCATCCATGTAACACAAAAAAATGAGAGTTAATTACAACAGGTACTATCTGAAGTATGTGTGGAGTTAAAATAGCAACATTGTCTTTGGCCTTATTAATACATTTAGCTTTTTTTTTTGCTAGGAGTGTCTTGAAGTTGTCCTAGCAGTGGAGAACAGGATTCCTTGCTGCATTATGCCTTGCTGTCATTGCTTTGCTGCCTACTCTTGCACCCAAAATACCCCACTGGTGCATTAGGCACATTCACATCCTTTGGAGGCAATAGAAGTAGTAAATAGTTGTTTATTCCTTGGCAGGATTCAGTTTTACTGAAAGGCTGTGCTTTACTGTACCAAGTCGTCAAATAAATATTCATCTTAGATCCCTTTTAAAGGTGCCATGTGGTTTTAGAGCCAGCAGGACGGTTTACAGAGGTAGGACTCAAGGGGTGCCATGCTTCTCCCCAACCTGAGCAGAATGAAGATGATTTTTCTCCTTTCAATCCCTTTGCCTAACACTTGCATTTATTTTTATTTATTTTTTAGTAGATTGTCACAGCAGCTCCTCAGGTCAGTTTCTTAGTTTTACCCAAGTAATTTTTTTAAGATTCAAAAATATTAACCACAATTCTGTAACTGAAACTTCCACACTATAGAAGCGTAAATCCATTCTCTGCATGTTTAACAATGAGTCTGGGATAAACCCCTATATGGAAGGAGAAGTGAGAGATGTTTTGAACAGTGGTTGTGGTTGCTACTACCACTTACCTTTGCTGCTATTAATGAATTGCAGTTTAACAGACTGCACTTTCAAAGACCAAATGTTTGATGTGCCAATTCTTTTCTAGCACACAGGATGTCCGAAACCATAGGATTTTTCTCTCCTGGCAGCACTCAAAATATGACAGTGGCTTTCCATACACAGGGAAATGACAGACTCAAAACCAGAGAATGTAAATGACCCCATCCCCCCCAAAGAAGCCCCAAAAATTGAGGCAGTGCCTTGTTCTTTAAATTTAGCTGCTTCTGAGGTTTCTTCTGATCTGTGATTTCCAGAGAAATCATTCTCTTCCAAATAAGCCAATATGGTTGGGGGGGCTTCCACTGGCTCAGCCAACGAATCTTCAGGCTAAAAAAAAAATCCCAAAGAACGGTTTACAGTAAAGGCTTATCACATGTTTTAAAGGAAGAATCACTAGATTACCTTCCTCAAAGCACAGTAATCATAACTACCACATCTGTGAAGCAAACCATAATTCTGACAAAAAATAGTGTAGTACCTTTGGACTCCATTCCTCCAAAGCAAGGTTTGTACACTCAAGAAACCCATAGAGAGGGAGGAAACCATGAGCAATATACACTTGTCAGAGACTGTATCTTGAGGCAGGACCTTTGGCTTGGTTCATTCCAGCTTGGCTTAGTATTGCTTTGCCTACTAAAGTGTCTATATTTCAACCCATGAGTTTTCTGGCTTCTCTTCCCATTCTTTCCCCTCCCATTGGTGGGGCAATGAGGAAATGGCTGTGTGGTGCTTAGTGGCCAGCTGGGATTGAATCACATCTTTCATAAGGAGGAATAAATGCCAAAAATTCTACTATTGCTGTGTGTAATTTCGAATAGTGAAGTAATTATGAAGATTTTAAACAGAAGCTAAAAACAATAGCTAAAAGAATTGATATTTTTTTCTGGATAGAGGAGCTAGACTTATTTCCTGAATGAGATATAGTTTTATCCAAATGAGAAAAAGTCAAGACACAGTAAGATTTCCTGGGTTAAATTTTGTGGTGTGATGTAAAATGCAGAGGAGTCATCAAGCACTGGGGTGATTTTGCTGCCATTTGGAAAAACCCTACTTGGCTGCAAAAATTCAGGAAAAGTAAAGTGCAAATCCTGCATCCAGTGAGGAATTACCCATGTAGCAGTACCAACTGGGGCCAGCTGCCTGTCTTTTGATCACTTGGAAAAAGATGAGAGAGGAAGGACTGCCTCAAGAAGGCTCAGAACTATCTTGTCAATGTGTAGAAGATCTTCGTGAGAGGGAGTAAAGAAGACAGAACCAGAGCTTTCTCTGTAGCCAGTGAAGGGAAAAGAGACAATGGACACACATTGAAATACAAGAAATTCAGGCGATGTGTCAGGAAAAAAACTCCATAGAAACAGAGAGGCTGTGGAGTCTCCATTCTTGAAGAAATCCAAAAAACAACTGGCACTGAACAACCTGCTTACTGAGCAACCTGCTGTATTTGGCTCTGCCTTGAAAAGGGAATTGGACAGGGCAATTTTCAAAGGTCCCTTTCAAACTCAACAAGTCTGTGATTCTGTGCAAAGCACAAGGCAGGCCAAAATGAGTTTGGTGAGCTATATGTAAAAGGCAAAAAAGTATTAAAATTTTATTCATACATGTCAGGAGCAGGAGGCTGGGTCAATAGTGAAATAGCTGAAGTGTGTACAATATCAGACAAATGTGAGCATAGTTTCTGTGAAGACATTTCTCAGAAAACAACTGATTTTCTCTAAAGGAACCAATGAGAATGTATATTTTTAAAAAAGAATGTTTGACACAAGAAGCATGGAAAGCTTCATTGTGAGGAATGGACTAGAATATTTAAGCCTTAATAAAACAAAGGCCTTAAGTCTTCATACCTTAATATTTAAGGTACAAAAAGTGAGGCGGATGCAATGTGTTGGAAATCTCTAAAAATGGTAAGAAACAGCTGTTTACTCTGTTATCTAGTCACTTAACCACCAAATGAGAGCTGCAGTCAGCATGTTCAGAAGGGCAAGAAAAAGGTGCACGTCCTTCACAAAACATGTCATTAAATTAGCTAAGGAATTATGCAGCAGGAATCAGAGGGTGGTAAAATTCTCATGTGTTAAAAAAATCCCAAACAACAAAGCAAGAAATGCAAGGATGAATAACTCAGCTGAGTTCTACAAACCACATATAGTTTTGGCACAAGCATTTCCTGAGATAAAAATTGGTGCAGAGTAAGAGTGTTCCCAGGAAGTATCATATGTATTTTCCCAATCTTGTATTACACTCTTCCCAAGATCTTGGGATCTCTTCCCAAGATCTGGTTGCTGATTCTTATCAAATATACCAGATTTTTTATCTGGCACTGTGCCATCATTCTCATGGATGGATGTTGCAGACATCTTTTGTGAAAAATCCTTCCTTTAGGATTTTTCCCTTCTGAGAAACCGAGAGGCCTCAGAGACAAGATGTAAACAATGATTATCTGCTGCTGTGGAATGCAACAGGTGCGCCTGTGATTGGCCTTCTATGGGTGTTTGGATTTCCTGACCAGTCATGACAGAGCTGGCTCTCGCTCTCTGTCGGAGCCAGCTGCTTTGTTATCATTCTTGCTATTCTATTCTTAGCTAGCCTTCTGAAAACTTCTTCCTTCTATCTCTTTGTAGTATAGTCTTAATGTAACATATATATCATATAATAAATCAAGTCTTCTAATTATGGAGTCAAGATTCTCATCTCCTCTTCATCCTCAAAACCCTGCGTCCCAAAGGGACAATAGATGGGTGCATATTGTTCTGTAGAAGCCTTGGAAATTGCCAATTATGAAAGCTATTCATCAAATCCAGACCCCACCCTTTAAAAGTGTAATATTAAACCAGAGTTTTAAAATAGATAAGTCAAATAAATTTACCCTTATGGGAAGACGAGAAGGTGCCAGAGCTTCTTGTGCCTCAGAACTGTCATGTTCTTGGATGCTGCCATTACCACTGCTGTCCCCTGAAGCCTGTGCAAAACCAAATTATTGGGAGTAAGTTCATAAAAGTCAGGGAAAAAAGCATGATCTCCAAGGAATTGGCTATCTAAATACAGAAAATGCTCCTTTTTTTGGCTGGTGAAGTCTCAGTGTCAACATGATGTTAGTTTATTTCAGTACTTACAACATTCCATGAAAATGACCCTTCAGATAAATAAAAGCCACAGTTCGTTTCCTGAAAGCTCTTTTAGACAAAACAAAATATTTTTTGAAAAAAACAGGTTTGGGAGTTGTACAGGAAACAAAATCCACCCCTCAGATAATTTTAAGTATGATACAATGTTTCCAAGAAAAAAAAAATCCACATTTAGTGTTATGAAAGATGTAAAATGGAAATTTACTTTGAAATCTCTGAGGCGCTGAGGTAGTGCTTATAAGAATACTTACATAAGGGTCATCATCTTCACAATGATCTTCAGTAGCCCTTGGGTCAGATTTGATCGTCAGATATTGAATCGAGCCCTACATGGAACACCAAAAACATTTCAAGGAAGTAATATTTTAAGTAGCATGTGTGAAGAGGAGAGAGGGTGAAGAAGTGGGAATTAAATAAAGCAACAAATTTCCCCTAATTGTATTCTGATTTACTTGGAAAATAGTCTAAAGTATAAAATTTCATGACAGTAATCCAAATCTAAGATATAAATATGTTCACAAATTTTTCTTTTGCAAAATGTATAGCAAACGGAAGCTGCCAGAATATAATGACTGTCATGTCCCAATGACGCTGTGATTACCACACTGCATTGTTAGTGCCCCAGTTGAAGAATCTAGTCCTGGATTATGTCACACGCGCTGTAAAAAATGGTTTTTTAGGTAAGAAGTGCACTGCAGCTCCAGAAGTGGCATGTGAAAACCCTAAAAATGGAGACAAAGGATGGGAAGGGAATACCAATAAGTGATGAAGTGAGTCAGGAAGAAACCAGTTTAAAACTTTCCAGAATGGAAATAAAGGAGATGGATTTTCTCATAATAAATGTTTCTTTTTTCAGAGTCACAAACTGTACTTCTCAGTCTGACATGCTGAAGGAGCAGTAACATTTTCATTTAAAACATTTAACTATTGTTTCTGCAAAGACTCCAAGTGCTTTAAGAAATGTGGGGGATGTTTCCTTATTACAAGATCTCACATGATGCACAATAGGGCACAAAGATAGATATTCAAGACGAGAACATGTTTCTATATAACACACAACCTAGAATATTTTAGAAAAGAATAATTTTTTTATTCTATCTTTAAAAATCCTCTAATTTATCTGCCTTTGAAGATTATGAAACTCATGTGCTTGGTGCCTCCTGAGTTTGCTGGACTTCTGCAGCGCTAGCTCTGTAATCTCAGCACCCTATTTCTCTCAAAACTTAATGGGCAACTCAGATATTGAACGATGTCAGACTGACTGAACAGGTCACTGAAAAATCATACATGAAAGGAGGCACAACCAATTAAGCAGTCTCCTGGAAGTGATCTTTTTTTTCACAGTACAAGTGAATCACATTTGGAGAACATATTTTTCTCCTCTTGCTCTAATCTGTGGCCCTGGATGATAAAGAAAGTAAAATGGAGAGCTCTAATGTTTCCCAAGTGTTACTGCTAGCCAATTCCTCCAGCTAGGAAAATCATGGGCCAGTCTGCATGAGAGGGGTGGTAGGTATGTGATATTTTAACCCTTTCTGGGTCTTATAGTTGCTGCTGCCTTCCTTGTGGAAACTGGTTTGCAGCATCTGGCATCATTACTGATTCAGCTATACTTGGCTGTTTTCTGGTTTCTACTTTTCTTTACAAGCATCAGGGCTAGATTTTCCTTTGGTTTCAATAAAACTGATGATAGTTATGTCCTTTTGTGTCTGACAACCACAGCCTTAGACACATGAATTCCCATTAGCCAGAGCAAACCAACATCTGACATCTATTCATTTGCACAATCTGCTATGATTTGTTTCTGTTTCGGGCAATTAATGTAAACAGTTCTTGGCATAGAAACAGAGTTTTAGTGAGGATCAAGCATTTAGTTTTTCTACTCAAAAGCAATAGTGACATATGATGCAAGAAGAAATAAAGGCACGGGAACCTAGACTACAAGTCACAATTAGTGCTAATGAAGCACTCAGACAATTGGCTGAAATTTATGTACTCAATATAGCATACCGAACAGCCTGTTTCCATGGAAATGCATTACAGTGTCATCCACCATGCATTTCTGTCATCATATTTACAGATTTATTGGTGGTCATCTCAGCAAGTGAGCATCACATGTGTTTTCCAGGTGGGATAATGTCCTTGGTTGCAGGATGTGGGTGGGGGTGTGTATTCTATTGCCATCTGTTTGAGGTGGGGCAGTTATCTTCTGTTAATTGGGCAGTTTTTCGTTATCTCTTCTACAAAACAATCCTCCCTCTGGGGAGATACCTTCTGTTAATGGGCTATTGAGTCTCACTGCATGACTGATAAATTCACATCATCCTATTGTGAGATGCTCCACCCAGGGGGAGGAGCCAAGCACTCCTACTGGGATATCATCTGAGATTTGAAACACCAGAGTCAGTTCCCCTGGATTACCTGAGGAGCAGCTTTCTTCTCCACTGTGTTCCCAGAGGAAGACCAAGCCCATCTACACCAACACTGGATCTTCAGAGGAAGACTACATCCTTCTACAAGATCCCTGCTTCCAACAGAACCACATCTGTCTCTCCAGGAGGACTGTAGCCTCCATTTCAATTGGACTGCTACCAACAGCCTGACCAACAGGATGTCAGGTCATATTCTGACTCTGTCAGTGTTGTTTTGTATTACCACCTTGTTTATTTTATTTTTTATTTTCTTCCCTAATAAATAACTGTTATTCCTGCTCCCATATCTTTGCCTGAGAGCCCCTTAATTTCAAAATTATAACGATTCAGAGGGAGGGGAGCATTTTTCATTTCAGGGGAAGCTCCTGCCTTCCTTAGCAGACACCTGTCTTTTTCAAACCAAGACAGATACCAAAGTGGTTTCCTTTTCTTGAGTGTTTCTCAATCCTACTTAGTGGTCAGGCATTCACAATACTCCAGTCCTCCTATTTGCCTAGGAAAGGTAGCACCAACATGCAGTTTTCTTACATATCACTTTCCACCCTTTATTTCCTGGTAATCCATATAGTTCTGCGATTCTAGATGCTTAGACTAGTGAGACAAATAATAAAAGTACATTAAACTTGCTCTTACCAGGTGGAGTTCACAACCTGCTAGTACACCTGAATTTTGTAAAGAGCATCTTTATTCCCTAAAGAAAAGGATCCACTCTGTTTTGCACTGCTGCTTGACAAATTTAGAGGAGATATTAATCTCACAAAACACAGTACAAGTTCTGAAGTACAGGAAATACAAAAATAGGACAAAGTGTGACATTTTCCTTTCCATTTGACACAATTGATCTCAGACATAGTGTCTGCTCTCAGTGGCTGAGAATTTCAGTCAGGATGCAGCAGAAAGGATGCTTGCACACAATCTAAGAAGGCTTGGGAGCCTTGTAGTAGAGGTTTTGCTGCATTTCCTAAAGCACCTGATAAGCTTCAAACAACAAATAAATTATAAAAATACACCCTTATCTTTCAACTATCTTTACCTTTGATGATATCATTCTACTTCTGATGTTGAATATGAATACCTAACTAATAAGAATTTAAATAATTGGCTTAATAGTATTCTCAGAAATTAAGAAAATCAATTCTCTGAAATCTGCCCTTCATAGAAAGGCTATAAAAAATTATGTGACATATTTACTTTGAAATTTCTAATATTCAGACTGAAGATTTGGCTTAATATCTGGACTATTAATAAAATTCTGAGGCTCTCAGAACATTTGTATATTAAATCAGAGGTTATATAACTTCACTGTCCAAACTCTAGCTAGGTATGGAAAATACAAGTTGTATGATTTGACCCTCACTTGGGATATAACCACATCAAGTATGACTTCTTGGGTAGGGAGTACATGCATTAAACACTGAGGCATGCGGATTTATCAGACAGCACTTACTGTGAACTTTTCCAGTCCTGTGGCTCCTGCATTACCAACAAATATGCCAGAGCCAGATTCAAATACCAAGGTTCGAGCAGGCCTTTGAAACTGAAGCCTCTGATACTCTTCACAGTCCATGAACAAAGCAATATCATTTCCCTCAACAGTCACTGTAAATTTATTCCACCTATTAGTCATCACTGGCACATTAAAGGAAGCAGCCTCTCGGGAGATATGGGATCCAGGCTCTGTGTAGTACATGATTATTCTCTGGGTACTGTCATCAACTGGGGAAATCCTCAGTCCTAGGTAGATTGTCTTCTGGAAGGAATCTGTTATTGCAAATAGCACTCCTCCACGATCACTGTTTGGTTTCACAGTAACCATGATAGCGAAGTCTCTGTAGAAAGGCGATGGTATGATAGCACTGGTCAGCCGTCCGATGTTGGAATCGGGACCAAAGCTGTAAGCTGGGAACCCTCCATAGCCCGTGACAAAGTAGACAGAAGGAGGAAGAGGGACTCCTATTAACGCTGTGAGGTCAAGGTGTCCTTTCGAGCCTCGTTCTGTACACGACAAAAAAAGTGTTATTTGTCCTTGAGGTACACAGCCCATTTGATTCGCATGATTTAAGAAAGGCCTGAAAAACTGAAATGCAGTGTTGTTCTACCAGGGACATACTTCTGATACTTCAGGCCCCAGTCCAGGTAGTGCTTAAACACATCTAGCTATGTACACATGTCATTATTTGTCCTTTGACTAACAGAGATTATTCTTATGCTAAAGGAAGGCATGCAAACATTTGGTGAAATTGAATGGCAACAAGTATTTCCTGCAACATATATTTACTTCAGCTGTCCATAAACTGCAAAAAATGCTGAATGTGCTTGCATAGTGAATTCAGTGGAAAACGAGCAACATTTGATTTCTTAAATATATCGAGTTCCTTTTTTCTCAAAAAACCAACAATATTTCTCTACAAACAGCATGACACAGTTTCACAAAAC
The DNA here is from genome assembly GCA_024865655.1 of Emberiza elegans. Lineage (NCBI taxonomy): Eukaryota > Metazoa > Chordata > Aves > Passeriformes > Fringillidae > Emberiza > Emberiza elegans. The sequence goes on from JALJVW010000206.1 coordinate 61,280,223, forward strand.
AGGATCAAATTTACAGTGGGTTTGCTTTATCCCTTGCAGTTACCTATGTCTACAACAGAGGTTAGATTTTATTTATGCCTTATTTTCACATTTATCTCCTAAATCGCACTGCATGTATAACAAATACTGTTCAGCAACCAAAACTCAGTTTTGAAATGAGAGTATTTATGTTTTGGCAAAAAGGCAGAATTATGTATCTCTGCCAAACATGCCCAGAGAGACAACTCCTAATGAAGAAGCAATGTAATGAAGAAGCAATGACAATAGCTAAATATCTGCACCCAATTTTAACTAAAAATTTGGGGAGGCACACTCTAGCAACATATCAGAAACACAACTACAAATTTTCTCCTTCTAAGAAGTAAAAGTGAGCAAGAAAACATAAAATTTTTAATCATAATGACTAATTCAGATCTGAATCTATACAGAAATCCTCTTTCAATTTTTAAATTTACTCAGTTACCTGTGACTATAACAGCTATATAGGCTGAATAAATCCAAATGTATCATTAATGGAAAAGGTGTGACAGTCCATCTGAACACCACAAGCAAAATGAACTGAAAAACTGCTCAAAATGTCTGATTAAAATCAGGCAAAATAAAAGAATCTTACTCTTTGCTCTGTAAACTGGCAAGCTGGTTCTAATGAAAAGCTAGAGAGTTTATTCAGCTGCAATGTACTTCTGTTAGTCATTGCTCATATGCAGTACCAGCCTGGAATATGCATGGCAAAGTGTCTTCCATTGTACTAGTGGTTTTGCAAAGAAATTGTAAAGTGTTCTTCCTGTGCCAAAGATGCTATAGCACAGAAATAAATCCTAATCTATCTTATTCTCTGCACTTTATAATCATAGAATCAAAAAAGTTGGAAAAGAACTCCCAGATCATTGAGTCCAAATGTTAACCCAGCCCCACCATGTTCACCACTAAACCATGTCCACAATTGCCACATCCACACACCTTTTGAACACTTCCAAGGGGAGCTCATTATCTGAAAAAAAAGGCTGATGTGCTTCATACAGAAACAATTGCCCTGAAATATTTTTGAAAGTATAGATATTTTGTTTAGAAAAAACTAGCTCCTCATCCGGAAACCAAATTCCTTTGGCACTTTAAATGCTTTGACAGATAGATATTTCCCCCCTTCCCAACAGCTTAAAAAGTGGATATACTTATTTTCTGGCCAAACACAGTCAACAATATTTTGATCGTGAGTCTAATATTGGGTCATGATTCCTATTCACACATACAAACACACAAAGAAACCTGCACTAGAAACAAAATACATAAGCCATTACACAAGGGTAAGAAGGTAAGGAAAATAGTGATGTTGAGGGATAATATAGGAACTGTACACTGATACCAAAGCTACATCCAAAGTGTCATGGTAAAGTGACCAAGAAAGGACATGGGCAATATCTAAGATGTTCAGCAATCAGGCTTGGACAGCAGGATGCATCCTAGGAGAGAAATCAATAAATACAACTGTAGTTTTCACATTTCCCATTCTCAAGGGAAGTTCTAGTGATTGGAAAGGAACCATTCATTCTCCCCACACAATGTGCAGAGCTGCAGTCTCGTTGCAGTTTCCCAGTCACTCACCCAACAGTAACAGACAGAGCCCCAAACAGGAGCTCTTTTAGCCTCTGAGACAAACAAAGCGTGTTTGTAAAAGGTGGCAGCAAAGAGTCAGGATTTTCATTTGAGTAAAATAAGTCAGAAGGCCCAGGAAGAGTCTGCACTTCAGTGAGGTTGGGGTAGAAGCTGGTACCTACTGCAGAGAACGGAACAAGAAGTGTCCAGCCAAATTCCATACTTACAGCACATACCCAGCTCTTAGTGGATTTATGAGGACCTAGAGACACAGTTAAAAGCAGAATTCAGACCTACAGCCACAGGTTTTCAATTACGTATGACAAAATAATGTGTCCCTAATGGTCCATTTATTAATGTTAGAATAAAAATACTCTCTTATTCCCTGACATAAATAGGTAAATGCCATGCTATTTTAAGTACCTGTAAGCCAGCAGAGAACTATGTTGCATCAGAATAGTTTTGTTTCAAACACTGCTAAGGCACTGGATTTTGGGGAGCATCCAGAATTCATCTAATTTATATCCATGCTTCCTAGACCTGGGGGACTGGAAGATGTAGTACAGAAGCAGCTTTAACATTAGCTATATTTTAGCTCAACAAGCATTACCCCGTAAATTGAGATGGTACTTTTATAATTTAGAGCTATGAGCTGTACTTTTAATTTGTTACTATTTTTTAGTGTATGTCATAGTTGGAATTGTTATGGAATTTGCTGATAGCTAGCCATTCCCACTGAGTAGCTTCAGGAACCATTTGAGAAGCACCAATGTGTACTAAAAATCATCCAGTAAGTCAGTATATGGAGTGTTTCAAGACTGCAGACTACAATAGCAGGGGTTAGGTTGTTGGTTTTTTTTTTCTTTTATTCCAATTTTTGGATGTAATTACTTAGGCAGGGCAGAATTTCAAATCTGTGGGATCTAAAATGCTTTTTCACTGCTTACAAGGGATTAAGTAGAGGAAAGAAAAAAACCCCACCTGCTTGGACTCTATTACATTTGTTTTAGATGTTGAGGCACAAACACAATATTTATATATTTTAAAAGGGAATGGAGGCACAGAAAGGTCCACACTCATATAATTTAATTGTTACACTGTGACTTTTTGGTTAGCACCCTCCTTTCAGATGCAGTTTCTGGCACCCACAGCACTGCCTCTGGACTGTGCACATGTGTTATGTCATCCTGATTGTCTCCTCCTCATGTTTTCCCTCATGGTGCAGGGTAGCCCCAGTGCTAGGCCTGATGCAAAACCCTTGGATGATCAAGCTGCATAATGGAATCATAGAATTCTTTGGGCTGGAAAGGACCTTCAAAGTCAAGTATTTCCAGCCCCTCTGCCATGGGTACGGACACCTGGACCAGGATGTTCAGAGCCCCATCCATCCTGACCTTGAACACTTCCAGGGATGAGGCATCCAAGGCTTCTCTGGGCAACATGTGCCACTGCCTCACCATCCTTCTAAGTAGGGAATGTCTTCCTAACATCTAACCTAAACCTACCCTTCAGTTTATGCATCTGACCACTACATGTCCTTGGGAAAAGTCCCTCTCCAGCTCTCTTGTAGGCTCCTTTAGGTACTGGAACTTGCTATAAAGTCTCCTGAAAGCTTTCTCTTCTCCAGAGAAGATGCTATCAGGATGCTACATTAAAAGCTACTCTAGGAATCCAGAGTTTTCTTACAAATAGTAATTTAAAACATGAGATTATTCAACGGGAGTAGGGTATTTATATTTCTTGTCTTCAAGAGCTCATATAAAACTTGGAATACACAGTCTGTTTCTAGCTGGTACATCACACTTCAACACAACTTAACTTCAAAGGTGGTATAAAGCATACTGTCACGCAGACTTTGGGACGCTACTACAACAGAGTCAAAGGCTACTGGGTTACAGATAAGGACACTGTTTGTCAGTCTACTTTTATCCATGGTTTCACCACTAGAAAATAGAAGCAGAGCTCAAAGGCAAGGCCCTCACCTCTGACACAGACAGAATTACCCATCTCAGCCTAATTTTAAAATATGCAATTCCCATGTTCCAAGTCTGAATAAAAAGATGTATTGACAAGTCCTTTGAGCAAAAGAACATGATTGGCAGTGGTATGGTCAGATCAACCCAAATCACAGTGCTGCAAGACAAATACACTGCTGTTGTCTTCCTCACTGTGAGAAGATGCTTGAGCTGGACTATCTCAACTACATGAATACAAAGACTGAAATTACAGATGTTTGTCGTATTTGGCCCCAACCACTTACACTTTGGGAGTAATATTCATTCAGCTGATATTTTAAGGATTGTCCCATTTAGGTTTTCTATTATGTTTTTAGCTAGAAATGCCTGTTAAAAATTATTCAGGTATATCAGCTGGCACATTTAGCCCAATTCTGCTCCAGGGTAATGAACCATGATGGGTATATAAGGGTCAGAATCACATGCTAGTGTGTTGCTATTTGCTAAATATAAGAAGTCAACCACCCTGTGCTAAGACTATGACGGCTGGTTTTAACTCACTCAAGGGAGGGCTTGGGTAGCTCCACACAGATGGGAGTGGGATGGGTGCTGGCTTTTGAATGAAATTATTATTATTTTCCCTTTCTTTCTAGCTTAACTTCACCTTGTGTTTCCCCCTGTTCCTCTTCAGACACTTTTATTTGAGCTGCCCCTGGCCCATGCCTGTAAAACTCCATTCACTCCATGGTCATTGCCTCTCATACCGTGTAAGAGCAGCTCATTCCACTGCTGTAGACTGCTGCATGAGCCTTGCTGGTAGCTCCTCTCCATGTTCTTTTAAGGACATGAGATAAAAGCAGTATCCTACTGAGGCTTTCATAACCAAACCAGGCTCAGAGCAGCCAAGATCAGGCTCTTCTCTTGTCTGTAAACTTGAGCCAAGGTGACCTTGCTTCCCTGTCCTCTTCCCATCCAAATAATTATAACTCCAGGCTGTAAGCTCCCTTTCCAGCAGCATAAAGAAACCATCTCTGTCTCAGTGGTGCAGTGCCTCTGCTGCCCCTACTCTGCATTCAAAGAGATGCTGTAACTTTAACAGAATATTTTTTATACAGAATGCAGTTACTACATGCAGCAAGAGAATTACTTCTTCCATGCTGCCAAAATGCTTTTATTTTGAACTATCAAGAAATAGTCATAGCAATACCATTAAGCAGAGAAGGATTTCCACATCAACCAAATAAATAAAATTTAATCAGGTACTGCAGAGATAAAAAGAAGGGGAATATTGTAACACAGTCTCAGATGTGCTGCATGAAATGGAAGAGGCCAGCATCATTAAACAGCATTAACTCTGCTTGAACACATTTTTAGCTGCCATTAATACACTGTTGGAAAACATGGATAGAATATGTTGGTATTAAAGGCTGCAGCATTTCCTTCCAGATGCCTCAGGAAACCTCAGAAGCGCTTTCTGTTGGTGTTGCATACCTGGAAGCCAGGCTGCAGTCAGCAGGGATTGGGGTATTCACTGACACGCCAGGGCAGGACAGGCACTCCTTTGAGAAAACCGCTTTCCAACACTTTCGGCCGGCTCCTGCTTTAACGTCATTGTCATTCTGCCCTCTACTGGGCGAAAGAGCTTAAATATAGTAAATTAAATAAACATCTATTTTGCACAAAATACTGGTTGGGGGCTCCCCCCAATCACTGTTTTATCTTGTCTGAGAAACTATATTTCATTTCAATGCTTTCAAACTAACCACAACCACCACCACCAACATAGTGTCTTCCATACAATCAGTTTTTCTGGTTTTCTTTTTTTCCCCCTGATCTAATACTGCACTATTTTCTTATTGTTTTGTCAGTTGTTCTACTAGAAGACCTTCTAAATATTTTTGGGAACCCTTTTTTTGTGCATAAACCCAAGACTTTTTAATGTGTACTCAAGGAATGGTTCTCCTATAATGACAAAAATCTATTTTTTAAACACACTGGTTTCCTTGAGCCACAGCAGTAGATAATAAAAAATACAGCATATACACTAAATATTCATTGTCCTTCTCTCCTTACAAACAGACAAGAGGAAAAAGTGGGAAATATTTAGTCATTCAACTTCAGTAGTGAGGCAAAGCTAACTGAGCTGTTAACCAGGTCAAGAGACTGAAAGCACTATCTGGAAACTCAGAGGTTTTATCTTTCTGAGTTTGCAGCCCCCTGACATGTGTGTGGACTTGCTTTACTCCTACCATGCAAGGTTCACACTCTACTTATGAGGCCTTTAGAGCCATTTAATTACCTGTGAAAGGGATCCTTTTTTTCATGCTAATCCCTTGGGGATGTACCAGGCCCATCAATTTCTAGACATTATTCTTTACAGTTACACATATTCCATATATTCCATTTATTCCATATACATTAGTGGAAAAAGCAAAGGCAAATAGTGCAGAAGCCCTTCATGGAAAAAGATTTCCAGATTGCTAGGACATCCAGACTCCTAAAGAGAACTCAACAAAACTAACCTGTGTATGAATTACAGAGTCTGCATCAAATATTGCAGCTGTTCAATAGCAGGCACCTGCGACCAGGTTGGACACTGACTTTATGAAATAAAGTCTGTGGTGATGCACGTGTGTAGCTGTGAGTGAGCAGTCTGTTTGCCAGCCAGAGAGACAAGTAGCCCTTAATGACTGCAGAAGAGCAGGAGCTTTTGCATTTCACCACTAGGAAGCAACACAGCACTTCATAAATCAGATGGGAACTTTGGCTGAGGAGAACATTGCTTATGAATCACCAGTGCCAGTGTCTGCTGTGCAAGCTCTTTTACAGCATCTAAGCTAGGATGTTTTAATTTCCATTACGTGTCTAACAAAGCAGATGTGAATTATCACACTACCCTTCTTCTTTCACAATGACCTTGAAAATCAGACAAAGTACATTGTCTTCTGTGTATTTTCTTGGGGGGGCGGGGGTAGAGGGCAGATATATTGCTGTTCTTGTTTTCTCTTTCCCTCTTTCTTTTTTGTCTTGAATTTTAAGGGAGAAAATGATCAACACACTCATTGCAAAAAAAAAAAAAAAAGTATTTCTAAGATGATGAAGACAGTTCAATTTCAAAATTCTGGCAGAGGGAGCTGATGCTCTTAGATTTAACAGTTGTACATGCCAGCAGAAAGTCTCTGCCCAAATGTGGAAAAACAGACACTGGCACACTGACCTGAATAAAAATTCTCATCCCATATAAAGAAGTTGAATGGGAAGCAAGGATAGAGAGCACTTAACCAGCAGCTCCTGCGTTGCCCCTGCTGTCTTTGCCAGACCCTGTCTCCACTACAAGGGTCTGTCATAGAACAGGGGCATAAGAAGGATATGGACAGGTGGGATTTGTGAGTTACAATTTGCTCAATGAAAATTAGAAGCCTTCAGCCAGAAATGCTCCTTTGCTCCTCACACCTGAATGACCTGAACAATGCCTTCTCCCTGTGTTTCCCATGAGTATCATGCCTTCCTACTTCTCCTCTGACACTGAATGACCCAGAAAGCTCTCTCTCATTGGGAAATCCTGCTCCTGGCAATCACGTACATAGTCAGTGCCTGTGTAAGAAGACAGATGCCATGCTCCCTGCCCACAGCATTGTCAGGACATCTGTTTCATCACAGCAGTAAAGGTCTGTGTGTTCAGTGAGCCTTCAGGCCAACTTTGTATGCTGTGTGCAGTTTGATCTTGGAAGCAGACCCTACCCAAGAGCACCCAAGGAGAAGAATTATCTCCAATATGGCTCGAAAGGGTGCCTGCAGGGAGTATTTGAGTGGAACATGAAAGAAACAAAGTGCTGATAGATGTTTTTGTTGCCTCTACGGTCTATTATGGTCTCAGTGTGATAGAGGCTAACACATTTATAACACAGCATCAGAGCTTTAGGCACAGCATTATAAGACCTTGCTCACACAGCTAAGCTGAGAGCAGAAAATCACTTAATTCCAGTTCAAACCAGGTGAGAACAGAAAAAGATAAATATTGCTGCAATAATTGAGGTTATGTTTTGGACTTCTTGTTTTAGCCTTTGTTGTTTTGGGTTTTGTTATTGTCATTTTTATTTTTAAAAATTAAGGGCTATAAACCCAGTAAAGTAATGGAAAATAGAGGATTTTTTTAATGCATCTTTGACTTTTCCACAGCACTTTGAGACCTGGTGGACAGTGTGTCTCTCTCAGATGACTAAGCTGTCCATTCTTTTAAGCTAAGCAACAGAAGTCGATATTCTGTTACTAATGTTTCATTTTCAAGTCCTTAGGAGGACTTCTATTGTCTTCCAGGAGCATCCCTTTTATAAATATTCTTAAATTTATGCACCTGATATTAATAATTTCTTTTTGTCCTTCTAAATGTATTCTCATGTATTCTTTACACTATTGGATTTAGTAGCTAATAGATTTGATTTATAAAAAGCCAGGATTCAAAGAAGTTTAAAAAGATTGTGAGGTAGATGATATGGGAACAGTAAATACTAGAAGTGTCTTGTGTTGAACACTAACATTTCTAACAGCTAAATGCTTTTATAGCATGAATGCACCAGTAAAAACACAGAAATAAAATCTAGTCAACATAGTCCTTCTTTTTCCATCTTCCTATTTCCCAAGAATTTAATTTCCCAAGAGCTGTGTTACAGTACTTTTATATCTTAGTGTAAATCACATATGCTTTTATTATGCTCCTAGTTTTTTGCTTTTCCCCTGTGAACACACTGAATTTTTTTAAAAAGTTGATTGATTTTAAACATGATATCATAAAAATATCATCTCTAGTCAAAAAGCTCTAGGTTGAAATCCTGGCTAAAGTCCTAAGTGAAAGACCTTCTGGTTTTACAATGACTACTTGATATAAATTCCTAGAATTTTGTGTTATGATTGGATTCTGTTGCTAGGAAAGGGTAAGCACTCACTAAAGCTTTTCCAGCATTTAAGGCCTCTTATGCAAACGTGTTTTTTCAAACAGTCCCTCTCTAAGTGGAGGCACAAGTACATTTCCCACCCTTACTCTGTTCCTGATCCATGAGGTTTGTAAGGATTTAATGGCCATCACGCATTCGTGTCTTTGTCAAATTTGGTGCATAGAAGTTCAGGCTCAAAGCAGACTCAGAAATCATTGCACAGACCCATGCTGCAATAATATGTGCATTATTTACTAGTGAAACCAAGTTAAATTCAAAGCATCACTATAATACCTGCCTACAGATATCCTCTTAAACACAAATATAATGGTTTCTTTCTTTCAGCTCAGTGGAGTAACTACTTTACTCCTTACAAACCACAGATTTCCCACTAGGGACCTCACACATGGTCCCATGCAACAGTAAACTAAGCAAATCTGGTTTCAGCTACCTGACTTAATAAACAAATATTTTGTCAAGTATCTTTCAGAGGAATTGCTATCTTTATTAAGGAGAATATAGAAGTTTCCTTTAGAAGACAAATGAAGTAAAAACTGAGATGCTGGATATAGGTATTTTACCCCCTTCATACACATGAAGAATGCAGTGCAGTGGCTTTCACACGGCTTCAAATGTGCACAGTCTCATACATTACATTATCCATGTTTTTGGGACTTTTTCCCAATCAGAAACTCTGGAAGTTCAGATAAAATCCTCAGACCTACTTGCTGCTGTATTTTCAAATACTTCAAAAAGTGTCAATCAGTTCTACAAACAAGATTTTTTTTTTTATTTTCACTGACATACTACCATGGAACACCAATAAACTGCTGACTTTTTTCCAAAAGGCATCATGAAGAAAGTAACCATGCTATGAAATGTGTTATTATATGTAGATGATGACCAGGAGTCTTTCCTCATGGTGTAGCTGGATTTTCAGGTCTGTATTCCCCCTTTTCACTTCATTCTTGTCCACCTATCATCACAAGACCCAAAGTGATGTCTCAGCCAGGGGCTTGAGAAACTTGAGAGAGATGAAACAACCTTTCACCCTGATTCAAAGCTGCATATCTCTTGTGTATTTCCACAGAAATATGGCAGGAACCATGTGGCAACATTGGAACAGCCCCATCAATCAGACCTTTCAGCAATGCAGTTCGCTGTTTTAATCAGGATCTAGCATGTAAATAAGACCTTTTATGTACACATGTGTGCATCAAAGCTTGAGTTATCTAGCTGTGACATCATTGATCACTGCCTGATGACTAAATCAGAGACCAGATTGCCAGATCACAATTAACCATAAGAACACTGACTCAAATGGAAGTAGAAGATAATACATTTTCCAGCTTGGTAACATTAATTTTAACAGGTCTACTATAATGCAGAATTGTTGAGCTAATTCTGATGTTACTAATTACTGAACTAATTCCGTGCGCAGCTTATTGCCTTCATGAGCAGTTCTCCACTGCTTGTATACAATGTGAATTAATCAATAGCTTCTGTCTAGAATAACTGAAATATCTGTTATATTTTATTCAGGATTTTAAAATGTATGAACAAAGGGGAAAAATGAATATATTTTTTTTTAAATCACACCGAGAATACAGTATGTTTTACATATGCATGGCCAAAAATATTTTCATTTCCTTCAGAGTATTTACAGAATAGATGAAGTCTTATTCTTGATAAATACTATATTTTTAGTTCACTCAAATGTTATTTGAGACAAGAGCTGAAAATAGAGAAAGAGATTAAAGTAGCATATACCAGTAATTCTTAGTTCTTGATACTTGATATACAGTTGAAAGTCTTTCCCAGAGAAGTCTCAACTGCATGCTGTTCCTAACTTGGAAAATATAGCTGATTTACATCTGCATCCAATATTTATAAATCCATTTAAAATGTGTTGGCATATTGGCCTTCTGCTTTTAAAATGTTGGTTGACACAAAATGTTATTCTTTTGGCTTAAATTTCAAAGGTTACTTTCTCAAGGCCATTAGTGTTGTGATAAGAATGAGTGATGTTCTCAGAATTTATTTTGTTTTTCTTAATGCTCATTTGTACTGAAGATTCAGAAAGTCAAAAAAAGAAACTTGCATAATAAACAACAAAGCACAATGCTATTGGCATTTTTTGCCTTTGATTATATACTTTGCTCTATACTTTCACTGTCTGAGCCCTCATTTGTATTTTAAGACTCTGGTTTCACCAATTTCACTCATGATAAGCACAGCTGTGTGTCAGTAATAGGACAACTACATTGCGTAAAATTTTAATTAGGTCTGAATTAAAGCATGCCTTTTGATGGGTCAGACTCCAACAGAAGTCTCCAGGTACTGGACATTACACCATCATGCAGCCTAAAGGCTGTGTTTTCCATATTCTGAGCAGGAAGTTCTCCAGACCTTTCAGCTGCCTGCTCTCGCCTCCTTTTTCTTCCACCATCAGCTGGAATCACCTTCCTCCTCCAGCATTCCCTATATAGTCAAATACCACCCTATCTTTGTTCTTTGTTTAGCAGCTTCTTGGCAAAAGCAATGGACAAAGACATGCCATCCCAACATGCTGAGCTGCAGTTTCAGGAGGCATTTTTCCAACTGCAAGCTTTATGACCAATCTTAGAGGCAGTGCTGTCACCCTTTTCCCTGAGAATGTACCACAGCTTAATCTTGTTCTCTGGCACACGCAGCACATACTGCCAGACCTGTGAGCAGCAATGAGCTTGTACAAGCCAACAGGCACCAAAGTCTTCAGTCTCTTCTGAGTCTGTCAACATTTGCAATAACCGTGGCTCTCTGAGCTTCGTATGGGTCCTATCTGGCTAGCTGCAACTCAAGCCCACACAGAATTGCATTGAAAAGATAAAAGACAAGAAGCGCTCTTCCCCACGTGGAAGCCAGTATCCTGTTTATTGGCTTGGCCAGGACACTCCTGGAAATGGAGACCACCCAAGCAGGAGAGAGGGTGTGGCCCCTTGCAGTGGAGTTTCATACCCCAGTGAAAGGGGGTGGGGAAAGAGGACTGTGGCCAATGGGATGCCATTGGGGGGGCAAGGGGAGGGGCCACCCATGGGATGGACCACAGAAAGGGGGGGAAGTGTGTGAGGGAGCAACCATGTGAAAGAGAGGGGGGGGATACTGTGACCTGACATGCCCAGTAACATTTTTCCCATCACCCTTAAAAGACAGCAACTAAATAAGCTATTTAGTGCGATACAACAAACATTCTTGTCAACAAAAAAGTCACAGTAACCCTCCAAACCTCCCCTTTCTGTGTCCCATTCCCTACTTACATTTTCAGACCTATCAAGAAAATTTAAGGTGAGCAGGATCTAACTATCCTCCCCCTTATCAGTCTTTGAAAAGCATATTAATCTTATGTGGTTTAAATTTTTTGGTTTTTTGCAAACTAGTCTAGTCATTGAATAGTAATACCAACGTACACTTTTCTAGGTGTGGCAATCAACATGACTGCTCTGGAATCATAAAGATAACCTGTCCATGGGTCACAAATGCTGCCAACAAAAACTTCAGTATGTTCAGGTTCATTCCCTGGAAGCTGAACATTAGGGCTTCAGTTTACATTCAGTGAGCTTTGACCTTCTCTGTACATGCTACTCTGTGCACAAAATTCAGCAGGAATAAAAAGTATTCAAAGACCAGCAGAATCATGCATTAGTAGGTTACACCTGAAACAGTTATGAAAATTGAGGAAAAGACATTGCTGTTAAATAGCTTTTTTTTATTCTCAGGAGCTCTGTACATATAGTCAAAAAAAAAAAAAAAAAAGTGTAAGTAATTTTCACATGGGATGAATAATGGTATAAAGTTCTGCTGCTTTTAGTACAGCAATTATAATTTTTACATAATACATAATACAGCAGCCACTCTCAATATCCAATTGAGACTGCAAGTGTGGAAACACATGGTTGATGGCAAACCCAAACTTGTAGGCATCAGTTATGTCATCAGTTTCTTATTTAATCATCATCCTCTTTTTAAAATGCTAAGTTTATTCCATAGAAACATAAATTACAATTTGGCATGATCACAGCAGCTGAATGCAGGGGGTATAAACAGAACATTAAAATTTGCAATGCAGAGATTGAAAGATCCATCCTCAAAAAATTTTCCATTTGGATTAGCTTCCTTGTGAGCCAGGTCATTTCCCAGTGGTCTGTCTGGCAGCTGCATTGCTTGCTTTGGAGCAACACCAAGGAACTAGCTGATGCAGCCTGTGAGGTCATATGTAGGGGCTTTTCTGTTATTTTGAAGTAAGGAAAAGAATCACAAAATTATTTTGGCTTATAGAATGCAAATACAGGACTTGACTTAACAGGGCAAGAGGTTTATCTTGGATCTGACAGGATGTCTCTTTCTGCAGCTGAAATTTTGTGGTTCTGTTACATGACCACATAGCCAAAGTCACACAGATATTAATGTATTTGGCTGCATTCTCATATGTGGAATCTGAACATCTGCAGTGACCTGAAGTAACCTGGTGAATTCTGGTAGGCCAGAAAATAAAGACAGGTCTTAAAAACCCCTTAGTAGATATCTAGAACTGTGTCCCAGCAGAGGTTCTGTGCCAGACTAAGAAGGACCAAACAGAAAGATACACATTCTGATCAGCAGGAAAAACAGTGTTCAAAAGTAATACCAGAAATACTGCCAGTATCTTTATTACATGCATCTTACTTGGCAATTTTTGCTGGTTAATAGTAACTGCTATTCATTGCAAAAAATAATATCTACTTAGAAACACAGTTAATGGCAGATCTGCTAGTAACAATCTACTTATGAAGTAGTGCTGTATTTGAATGATAACATAATACATGTAGCTATAAAAGAATGGATGTTTTCACCATTGTCCTTCCTTTTATGACTTTTCCTTTTCTTCATAAACACTTTTGGAGAAAGTGGTACCCTCATCCACTGGTTTGATCACAGTGTCAAAGACTTCAGGATGTAGCAAAGAATTCCTTGTAATCAAAGGAGGAATGATCTGTAAAGAATCTGACAGAGCTTCTTTATATATATTCATATTTTTACACGCACTCACACATATGTTTTCCAGAGGAAATGTGGCTGGAGAAAAGAGAGATTGGATCCTTTGAAGTCTCTTATATTTGTAGCTATTAGAGGCAACTTTCTTATAGAAGTGCCAATGATCTGACACATAGATCTGACTTATTACTATATTCTTACTAATTTATATAAAACCATGAAGCGAGGATGGAAAGTGGATGGAGTCAAACTCTTTTCAATGGTGCTCATGGACTGGAAAAGAGGTGATGGGCACAAACTGAAACACAGAAAACCCTCTGACATGAGGGAACCCCTTCTCACCCTGAGGATGACTAAGCACTGACACAGGTCATGCAGGGAATTTGTGGAATCTCCTTCCTTGAAGATATTAAAAAATATCTGGACATGATCCTGCGCAACAGGTGAGCAGGGAGACTAGACCAGATGTTTTCCAGAGGTCCCCTTCAACCTACAAATGGACTATATTTATTTTCCCCAATTTTTTTTTGTCCTTTATTTTCAATGTTTTTCATAGTGAAAAGACCCACTGATTGATTTCCCACTGGGAATCATCACTTTATTAACACAATTATTATGTTATGTAACATAATGTGCCACTAAGGAGAAATTGTCTAATAACCAAAGACTGAATAAATCTTGCTGTGCAAACAGCCAGACTGCCCAGGCAGTTAACCATGACAGCAGGTGATGCACTAAAAACCTACAAGCCTGAACTATCCTGTTGATCAAAGCTGCTGAGGTACATGTGTGTATAGACATGTTTTTACATAAAAATACACTTTTATAAAAAATTAACTCATTTAGTTGTCACTATATAATGATAAAAAATTTCTTTCTGAGACTACATGAAACAAAACATGGAAGTCTAACAAATTAATTTAAATTATGCAACCACTCTGGAATTCCCATAAACATTAAAACAGTATGTGGTAGCAGATTTTTTTTTTTTTTGAACAGGAGCTGCTCAGTCTAGTTTTGAAGCAGTTGGTGAAGTGTTTGCTAACAGCAGGGCCTTATGCTGCCTGATCCAGTTTTGCCTATGTGGCAACTATAGATATTCCAGACTAAAAATCAGATATTTATTGCTCATTCATTTCCACTGAGACAAGTCTGAAACGGTCCTTGTATTTGGACTTAGTCCAGCAGTGGAAGAGAATAAAAACAAAAGCCTAGTTCTATGGCATGCTTCTTGTACCCAAATACAACAAACATGCAGATGTGGAGCTCTTCAAGTAAGAATGGTTGTGGTTTTCTCCCCTGAAAAAAAAAAAACCAATCCAACCACAAATAGTGGACACAAAGCAGACAGATAATATGCTGAAAGGTGAAAAACAAAGCACATACCCTCCACAGACAACTGGGAAAAACCATACTTCCTTTGAAAATTTATTTTACTGTTGGGTCATTAACAGCTAACAGGGCTGAAGCATTTGCTTACTGTAATCACCACTAAAATTACCTGACTGTGCCATCAAAGGAGACTTTGTTGAGGCCAAAGAAAATCCCTCAAGAGGGATTGGAAATACTTTGTGGACTGTGGTTATTTTCATGCACCCATGTTGCGTTTGCTTTCCAACTTTTTTAATTAGCCTTTTTTAATTTATTAAATCAGTGCAACACAATTCTTATTATACAGAAATAATTATTTTAATAGATACATTGATATAAATTATCTCATTGTAAAATAATACATGAAGCCATGCCAAATGTATTTGGATTATAATTCTGGCATGGTTTAACAATACAATAAATTTAGATTCCAAGATTTCTGCAATTGTATAAAAATATCCTCGTCACCTAATGTTGAGGCAGAAATTTCCAGTTTAGTTTTGTAGGGTCTGCCTTTACAGTTTGCCAGGAATTGTTTGTCCCCTTGCTGGTACCATAAAGCCAATATGATGGGATTGAGTCTTGAGCTCATTTAATGAGCTTAATGTTCAAATGTGTTTCAAATTAATGTTTAAATTTGGATTTCCTAGGTTGCCCAATTCTGCAACCTACTACTAGGTGAAATTATAACTCCTTCAGCTCTTTCAGAGGATTGGGTCTTCACTGCTGAAATTATTCTACTTGGCTGACAGATTTTCAGTCTTTTCTTTCAATTTCTTTTCTGTTGGAAACTGTGAAATATAACCAAATCCACAGGAGATTTTTACAGTGCATAAATGACTCCATTATTATACTTCCCAGAGTTAATTCTCTTCAGTGAACTAAACATTCTCCACTACAGAAAAGAAACAGTGCTTTACAGAACACATTTAGTTTCAACTTTTAACAATTTAGAGCCAGGGAAAGGTAAATTGAAATGACTATTGAATATTTGTCACATTTTTCTATTTAGTTTCCAATAGGATCCCAAGCTGAAGGAGGAAGCAAGTTAACTGGACAACAAAACATAACCCTGCTTCACTTTTTTATTCATGTCTTTATAATTTCATCATGCATATTTATGGTAGCCATGCTCCTGACAACCAGTTTTAAAATTAATTTCTCAGTTTTCATTTTGATGGTAAAAAAGGATGGAAATTTATTCTTTAGCTTGTGAATCAGATTCACTTATGACAAAATGTGTTTTAGCTCAAAAAATGAAGCCCAGCAAAGTATCATCTGGTAAACATATCATCTAAATGTTAAATGCCTCAATCAACATCAGATCCAAATCATGATTGCAAGAAAATGAGATTTTTTTTCAAAGCACACACTGCTTGACTGTTTTCTTTCTACAAAGTGCTCCAGTAGCTACCTTTCTCTTTCCAGAGTTTCCTACATTCCATAGGAATTTCTTCCATTCCTTGCATTGATCAATGGAGTTACTGTTTGATTTACAGCAGTCTGGCTTCACAGTTTGTGAAAGATGTTTTTCTAGGTGCAGATGTGTTTAAAAAAGGAGCCACTGCCATGTTTTAAATATTTTTTTGTGAAGAGAAACTTCATTTGTCCCCAGCATGCTAAGGGTGATAAGAGGATGTGAGGAGCAAAACTACTTTAGAATCACATTTAAGAGCTCCGATTTTTAAGCACAGATTTTGCAAATCTTATTTAGAAGCAGTCAGAATTTTGTGCTTATTTAATATACTCTCCATGCACACATTTCCCAACAAATTGCTTTCTAATGACAGTGAAATAAGTAGATAATGTAGAAATATTTGATTACAGAATAAAAGTAACTCCTCTTGAAATAATTACATCATTTATGTATCTAAAATGTAAGCTCATTTTCCATTCCCATTTCTTAAATGCTGACACTGGAAGTGCTTAAGATACTTCTTCCTTGGCCTTAGAGTACAAACCCTTCTAACACAGACTGGAACTCAGTGTTATATCAAGGTGGAATGGAGCAACAGTGTAAACAGGAGAGGATGACATTGCCAGTGCTGCTTAGCAGGATCACCTACCCAAGAAACATGATGTTTTGCTTTCAGTTGCCAGGTTATAGAGAGTGCCATGTATATTAACCTATTAGAAGGGTTAAAATACTGGTCTTCAAGTAGGCCCATCACATCTAGGAACTTAGGGACGAACCTTTTAGGACACCACCCCACAGATGTGAGTACTTATGTTTCTAAAAGCAGGGACATACTCAAATACTCTCCTGAGCTGTGGCTGTGCCTGTCTTCTTATTCATGATCATCTCATTATTAGAAAAAGTAATGTGAAACTTCCAAAACAAGTCTTAGACAATCAAAACTCATGGTGTATTTAAAAGGCTGAGCATCTTTGTGCTTTTAAAAAGATGAAAAACTTTTCCTCTGTTGTCTGGTGATATCCTCACTGCTCCTGACAACACAGTTTTGTATTTTCTGGCTAAATTTATGTTAAGTTCACATCTCACGAAGTTTCTCATAGCTACAGCAAAATAATCCTATCCAATAGCATTACTGTGAAAAGTTAACAGGCATCCTACTGATAGGCATCAGGAACTCCCTCAAAAGTAAAGCTAAGAGCTAAAAGATTTTTTATTTTAAATTGAAAGAAAAAGCACCTATGTGTGAAGAGTTACTAAAATAGATGTTTCTTAGACACAGACAGGTTGTCCAGCTCTGTGATACTGGCTAATAGTGAATCTAGTTGTTACTCTGCTTCTTACAGAACTGATTTATCCTTGTGTAATTCTTTAATCTGACTGCAACCAGTAGGAAATCAGACACACTGTGGAATGGATCCCATAATGGAAAATATTTTCCATGCAGCAGGGAGGGTTTTTTTATAATTAACATGCTCGATATGGCTGTATATACTAACAGCACTGTAAGTGGTATAGTCCAGAACATTTTGCAGAAGCAAATCATGGCAGACTTTAATAGCATTTATGTTAACTTTATTTTCACAAATATTATTATTTTAGAAGGACCGCGGAGTAAAATTTTTCTGTTATCTTTTTAACAGTTTATCAAGCAACTCGTCAATATTAGATTTACTACATGATATGGGATTTTTGCTGGTATACAAGAGATAGACTTGGAGAACTATGATCTCAAAAGCCTCAGAATAGATGCCCCTTTATCACCTGTAACAGATAAAATAAAGATGACCAGATGACCAAGCAAATAATTTTTAAAAAACTATAAATGTTTTAATCCTTGAAACAGGATTAAAGAAAGCACATGGAGAATGTGGAGGAAGAAAATTATACAAATGAGGCAAACATTACAGAAATAAATACATGCCCTTAAACTAGTGACTCCCAGAAATCCTTCAGAATCTTACTGAAAGCACTGCAAAGTTTTTTTCCAAACAAGTCTTGATGTTACAATACTCTGACTACTTTTGCACTTTAAGCATATGTTGTCATTTTTGAAAAGCTAGCAGTGAACCTAGCAAATGTATAGCAAAACTACTTGGCAAGAATTTACCTTCTTGAGATAAACCAAACTGCATGTCAGCACCCATCCCTGAACTACTAGGATTTACTATGGAACTTAGCATATGGCAAGGGAGAGACAGGGCCTCTGTGAGATGTCTCAGTGTCTGACTGTGGTATGATTTTTTAAAAATTTATTTTTATACAGTTCAGAGGCAGAACATCATAGAATCATAGAATGGTTTTGTCTGGAAGGAACCTTAAAGATCATCTAGTTCCAAACCTCCTGCTGTGGACTGGGACACTTTCCACTAGACCAGGCTGCTCAAAGCCCCATCCAACCTGGCCTTGAACACTTCCAGGGATGAGGCACCCACAACCTCTCTGGGCCTTGAACACTTCCAGGGATGAGGCATCCAAGGCTTCTCTGGGCAACCTGTGCCAGTGCTTTGCCACCCCCAGAGAGCGAATTTCTTCCTGATATATAATATAAACCTACCCTCTTTTAGCTTAAAGCCATTCACCGTGTCCCAAAACGAAGTGCATTTGTAAAAAGTCAGTCTTCAGCTATCTTTTAAGCCCCCTCAAGGGAGTGGAAGGTGCCATAAAAGCTTCTCTGCTCCCCAGGCTGAACAATCCCAATTCTCCATCAGTCCTCATAGCAGAAGTGCTCCAACCCTCTGATCACCTTCATGGCCCTCTTCAGGGCACACTCTAGAAGTTCTATGTCTTTCTCATATTCAATTTTCTATTTTTGAGTATTCTGATTGATTGTATACTGTGATGAAATGATTGAAACACTGACAGTAGTATGCCTTTGGTCCGTGTATTTTTTGTCTACTTTTTAGTCATCATAGGAATGTTTTGCCTTTGATTATCTGCTTTATTTATAACTTCTTTTAACAAAGACAGCAATAGCAACATCCAAACATCCTGTCCAGGCTTTCTGAATCAAGCTCTATGGCCATTATATTATTAAAGAAAAAAAGATATGTAATTTGCAGTACATTACACATTTATCTTGTTTGAATGCAATTAAAATTGTTTGTACAACTCCTTACATAATGTAGAAAGACAAATCAGTTCCTAATTCTTCCAGTTATTTCACCTTTCCCATATAAGTCAGCTAAGGGAGACAGATAATGACATCTTACAGACTTTTAGTTATCTTTATGCTTACTATTAATAAAACACAAAGAATTGCTTACTTGGCAAATTTCATGAGGTCATTTTACATTGCGGATTATAGAAATAGAAAAATTCTAGACTGGCCAAATAAAATTCCTCTCTAATATTGCTAAAATTTTTTATTTAAGACAATTTTTTCTCCTTTCTTCCTCAAGGTTCAAACTTTTAACAGAATTTCTGAAAACAAAATTTAGCAACAAATTCACAATCTCTCCACATAGATAGTTGAAAATGTTTTCTCTGATTTATATCTTTTATGAAAATCCTTTTGATCTTAACAGTATTCATAAGATTCCCAGTCATTAAAGAAAAATGTGGCCTCTGTTCAAAAATTTGTATGTGTTTGATATAGCAGGGAATCCATATTCACCCATGGAATTAATAGCAATTTTTATAAAGCACTCATAATTATGTTGGACAGCCACTAATTGTTGTGCAATGAAGCCATCTTCCAAAGTGTCTTGACACAAATTTTGTCGACACCATTCCAGTGTCTACTGAACTTTTCCAGGTCAAACACAGAATGACTGAACCACTCATTAGTCATAGATTGCAACAGTTTGGTCATATCACAGTCACTAATTAGGAAAGCTGGAAATAAAATTGGCAGCATTCAGTAAATCCCATCTGCCCTTACTCTTTTCTCTGGCAGTTTCTGTTTTCAAGGCAGTGCTGGGTCTCCATGATGCTACTTTGGCTTTATTACACTGTGTGCTGGTTTAGGATCCAAGCTTGCAGAAAACAGCAAAGATTTCAACCCCTCTGGCTCCAGTTTTCCATTGTTTTTGTATTCATTTCAGCATCCAGCTGGCCTGAATTTTCATGTCCCACAGTAAATGCCACATAGACTACTCCTGTTATTCAGGTCCATAGCTCTGATTTCTTTTTCCTGATTGTTCTAAGGAGGATTTTCATAACAAAGCAAGTTTTTTTAAAGCCTACTGATTAAAGATTTTAGAAAACATGCGAGTGTCAATGAACTTCTGCCAAAACACAGAAGTCACAGCTTCTTTAGATTAGTCTGGCTTGCTATGTAAAATCAAGCATAAAATTGTAACTGATTTTTTAAATTCACATGGATATCTCAAGTTCAAGTCTTCAGGACAGTTCCATAATACAGAAATCTCCATTTTGTGGCTGACACAGAGGTAGGAGTTGGACTCTCTGGAACCACAGATGAACTGGGAGATGATGGAACATATTTCCAAGGGTTAGTAAAATTTCATATCTTACAGAATAAGTGGGAGAAAATTGTTGAGAAAATGTCAGTGTTTCACTTTACGTTAAAAAGAAACACAAATTATTATTGCTATTGTCATTTTTAAGAGTATCAGAAATGCCTAAGAAAAGCAAATGTTGACTTTATCTAGAGCTAAATCTATAGAAAGAAGAATCTGCAGCTTAGTCTCACTTATGCAGCCTTTCTGTAGTGAAACCCATAAGTGGGGAGAGCATAAACCTTTTTAAGGAAGGCAAAGGTACAAGTTAAAACCCCTTATTATGTTTAATCATAGCAGGTTTCCCTTGGCCTTGTCACAGTTTCAAATGTAGGATATATCCAGCAGCAATTGGACCAAATTTGGACTACAGTGGAAGCAAAAGATGTAAATAAAATCCTTAGCACAGCCTCAGCAGATGCCAGCTGCTTTTCTGCACAATGTGAGCCATACTCTGTCAGCAACAAAGAAGGCACCCTCTTGCTACCTCGCAAGACATCTGTTTGCTTCAGTCTTCAGTGGTGGCTGCTGCCCAAGGCAGAGCACAAGAAAATGAGTAATTATGGAATAGACTGTCCACTGGGAAAATTAATCCTTTAAATCTTGCAGAATCCTTACATCCTTTTACTGGTCAGCTTGTTCCTGGAGGAACAAGAGCTGTATTCTTTACATGTTTTAAATGAAGTCCTTGTTTTTTAAAAAAAAGGCCTTTAAAAATTTGTGCTGTTGCATGCATTTTAGCATCTAGTTTATCCAAATTAATGTTCATTTCCTTTAGTAGTAACCCAAGACCATCTGCTGCAAGGAAAAATTTTTAGAAGTTGACAGATATCCAAAGACAGTTTTCCCTCATTAATCTCTGTAGATCAATGTCTGCCCTCTGTGTCAGACTTGTGTGTCTTCACTCTGGGTACATGGAGCACCTCCCCTCACAAATGTGCTGGTTTATGGCCAGGGGTCAGAGGTGTTACAGAAATGCTTAGGAAAATAAAACTACTTTCTGCATACAACACATTGCAATCAACTTTTCTGGAGAAGAGCTACATTCAACTACTGCAAAACTGCCTTCACTTGGCAGAAGTTCAAGTCAATCAGGGGAAAAAGAAGCCAGTAACAATACTGAGTTCAGAAAGCAGAGGACAGTGTGTTTTGAAATGATCCAGACTTCAAAGTGTCAATGTTCTACATACACAGAACTGTATGTTTGAACAGTTGGCTCTAGCATGAAATGCTTTAATATAGAGAAAGAGCAAGCTGGAAGCAGTTACAAATAGCAATTTCTCCCTGAACAATGTGGCCATTCCCATATGCTATTCCTAATATACAGTTTAATAAATTACAGTTAGAATGGATTTGGTCAGTACCCTTGGCATGAAAAAAGGACAGCATGAACACAGACAAAACTGATCTCTGAAATATGTCAGGCTTTGCAGTTGCCAAAAGGCCACTGGGTTTTGTCAGACAGAGTAAAGAGAATTTCAAACCACCTTTATTTTTCTTGTCTGCCTAGAAAGGAGGTTGTCAAGGAGCACATGCCATTGCATCTCTCAAATTTCTACTGTTGACCATAATAAAACAACAGATGCAAGGCAGCAAAAATAAAACCAAATTATTGTTAACAAGAAGGCAACATGATTTTGTCTTGACAAAATATCATGCATCTAAGGGTAAGCTATGGTACCCTAAAGTCATTATGAGCTGCAAACAGACCTCTCTAGGTTTTCTTGTTGGAAGTTACTATATTAGTTACCACATTAATTATTAATTTTAATAATTAAAATGGCATTGAAAATTCAGAAAATATCTAGTTCTCTGCTTTGGCAAATAGGCATATTTTTTTCTCAGTGTGTAAGCATAAATAATCCTGTAAAAGTATGATGGAGCAGGGAATCCCATGACCCAGAAAGATTTCATATCATCATCATCATCATCATTATCATCATCAGTGACAGAATAACTTCTGGCTGTGTAAAAGAGGTCATTTTGTATAGTGACATCCCTAATCTTTTCAAACTCCAAATCATAAACTGCTTGTGCTACTGTGGGGCTTTGCCCTGCACCACAAACCCTCTCAAACCTTCCTCTGCACCCAGGTGAGACAAAGTTCAAAATGCTTCAGGAATATCTTATAGGACCATGTGTTAGGGCTTATATTCGACCCTTCTGCCATTTCCATCAGACAAGAATTGCTGCTGGCACAATTGCTTCTCTGCAACAAAGGCACACAATAGGCACAGATTAATAATAAGGCAACATCCTGAAGTGAAAGCCTGGATCAGAAGATCCTGCAGTGTAAGTACTGTTCTCTCTGAGACAATTTTAGACACCATCCAGTAAGTAATCACTTCAGCTGTAGTACAAGCCAGGAGGACCTTTTTTCTTCTGTGTCTAGACAGGAAACCAAGACAGTGCTCTCCACTATAATGTTAAAATCTGAAGACAAGTCAGTAACAAAGAGTTTTACCTCCAGAGCAGGTACAGAAACTTCATTGCTCTGTGACAGTGTAGGTTTCATGCATTTAACATTCCCTGTATAAACAGTTTGAAGAAGCCACAGCAGGGCTTTCCCTCACTCCTTCTTTTGGCAGCTGCCTTTAAACTGAGGATCTTGCCTTTGGTCCGTACCTGTGTTATGTTGCAGCTTGCTAGTCTGTGTCCAGCCAGCCATGAGTCTTGCTGACTCAGACCCAGGGCTTTACCCAAAAACTTGTATTCCTGGCTTGACTTTCTGGCCTCCTCATCAGTGTGGTCTTGTGCAATGATACAGACTCTTGGCTGAACTTGGCTGCCATCAACAAACTACTCTGATAATTTTGCTTTCTTTCTGTGGAACCGTGTCCTTGCTGGTGAGGTCACTTGTTCAGAGGTTTGGCTTCCTGCTCCCTGACCACTGCAGAGCAGCCTGCCTTTGGTGCTCTCTGACAGTCTACACCCGCTATCAAGAAAATGAAAACTACAGTAACATCTTCCCAAGTATTTATTTAGAGCATAGATATATTCATGACACAGCTTCAAAATGAAGAAAAACTATGAATGAAAAAATATATTCATGTAACAGAGCATCAAAACTTTCTTGTATCTAGAGAAACACGTAATGTGTAATCAGATTAATAAGAAGACACAAAGAATTTTTTAATTGCAGTAATTAGTAGTCTTCAAAGTCAAAATTCAGCCAACTAATTCTTTGTAAGCTGGCATGTCAGTAAAACTTTATATAATGAGAAATACACATAAGAATTTATTAGTGATTTAAATCACAACTAATCCAGACCCAAGTCTCTTCCAGCAGAATGATTTCCAGTTAAAGAAGAACAGATGTATTTGTTTCCGAGTTAAAATTATGAGAAAGCATTATAGACAATGACAGTACAACTGAGCGAGGTTTTACTGCATTTTATGAATTTTGGCCTCTAAGGAAAGAAATATGTATTTGCTTTCTTGATCTTGCAGCAAACTCTTTTTTGTTTATTCAAGCATTGATCTTAAAGGGCTGAGATTAGCTTTTGAGAGCTAAATAAAGCACCAGTTTAAGCAAGGACTCATTGTTGGTTTTAAGTTTAAAATATCCATTAATATTGCAGGTAGAAACCCTTCATAATGTTCAGTGATCACCTGAAACTAGAATGCTACTTTCTGTGACATGCATATAGCAGGAATAACACAGAATAAGAACAATAAATCCCAGCTTAGCTCACAGAGTCACTGATATTTTAGGACTCTGGCTCATTTCGGACAGTCTTCTGGGTCTGACATTTTTTTTAAATTTGAGGCAAACCTATCAGATAGAATAGGATAGTTTAAAATTACTAACTCCAGGTAACAAATCAGGTCCTGGAGTTAGACAGAGGGGAAATTCTCCTCTATACTCTTCTGTATTGCAAAAATCAAAATACATGTAAACAGGACATCAAAAAAATTCAAATGGTCCTATGTACTATATTGGTTTGCTAGTCATATAGTTAATGTGACAGCTTTTAATTTTCTGTCCTGAGACACATGTCCATGCTCAGGTCCGTTTTTGTTTGAGAAGTATTTCTTGAAATCAGAGACTTTTTATACTGAGAGTTTATCTAGTGCATTAGAAGAAGGACAATAGCTCAGGAGCAAATGCCATCACAGTCACAACAATAACATGTTTGATTGAGTTAATGCAGAGGTACAGTCTGCCTCTGTCCCAAACAGCTGAAGTTTGTGACTAAAGTTACTGTGATGGGATCCTTCTGATACTGAGTGCAAACAGCTGCAGAGAAGGATGGACCACAGAGTTTGTGGTCAGTGTAGCCTGCCTGACCATGAGTCCCTGAAAGGTCAGAGAGCAAGAAGGCACATAAATTTCAAAAATCTTTCATCTCTACTCTCTTGGAAAGGGAGGACAAGAGCAGTGTTTAAAGAGCCTCATGATCAGCAGAACCATGAGGAAAGATGAGAAATCATAAGGTCACAGTAACATATTCCTGTGTTCTGCTCCAAGATTATTTTCCCAAAAGCATTCTACAGAATTTCAAAACAAAACAAAATGAGAACCATAAGTGGAAATTAAAGGGGAAGAGAAAGAGGCAAATGGAGAAATAACAGAGAAAGGGGAAAATGAAAGGGAAAAGAGAAAAGGGGAAAAGGGAAAAAGGAAAAAGCAAAAAAAGGATAATGAAAAGGGTATACCCTGTGACCTATCTTTAGACAAGCATATAGAGTGGAAAAGGCTAATTTGATTCCATATGGTTGTTGGGTATAAGTATTAACAGCCTATCAGGTCTCTGATTATTCTAACAAGGCTCACAAACAGCAAGGGATTAAGACAGCCAAGCACAATCCAGGTCTTTTAGTATTAACTATATTCACTCTCTTCATCTTTGACTGCCCTTTTCTGTGATCACATCACTGAGAATGGGGCTCAGAAACAAATTAATTATGCAAAACCCAATTTTAAGTTCTCTTTTTAAAAATCACAGCTAAAAATAGTTTGCAAGAGCCCTGCAAAAGTCATCTAATCCAATGTGCTGCTTAATGCAGGGCTATCCTGAAGAATAATATTGTCAAGAGCCCTATCTAGTCAAGTTTAGAATGCTTGTAAGAATGAAGATTCCATAAACCCTCTCACCAACTTCTTCCAGGACTTAACTGCTGCCATGGTGAAGATTTTTTTTTCCCCTACTTGTTCAATCAAAATTTCCTTTGTTGCATCTTTTGGCTTCTACTTATTCTTTTGCTCTGTTTTATTCTCTAAAATGAGTCTGCCTCTGTTGTTTCTACCACCATTCAAACAGAGATGATGAGGACCATGTCATCACCTTGTCCAAGAGTGGAAACTTCTTGAAGTACAAGGTAGCTGCAGTTGTTAAGAAAGAGACCTAGGATCTACAAGTCAACAATAACAGAATATTGAATAGGAGCAGCTGACAAAATGGTGATACACCAATGGAGTGAGAGAGGGAGAGCCTGTCAGAAATAAGTGCTGTACACTGCAGACTATTCTAGCTGATTAACAAAAAAGCTTCATCTTTAGATGAATAATGCCTTAAGTTTCTAAACTGCAGCAAGACAGGCTCAGTTTGGGAAACCCACAGATAATGTGAATATGACCCTCAATCTTTAGGCTTTCCCTACACCTTATGAAATGTATTTTAAGTAAACTGGCAGCTGAGAGCTCTTTGTTTCATGTCCATTACAGAGGTAGAGAACCATCTGAAGCCTGTCAAACTGATCCACTTCCACTTCAGAACAGATAAAGGTGTTATGACCAAGTTCCTCTCCGATCCTTGTGCAGATGCAGGAGGATGAGGAGACAAGTGCTGAGTGTCTCCCTGCCTCTTCTGATTTCAAAAGGCAAAGTTTGCTCCTTCTACATACTGTGAATCAAAAATGGAAAGGCTGAAAGAAGTTGGAGGCCCACAGCTGTCACAGCCTCCTCAGTGAGGAAATTAACACCACTTGTTAACCACTTTGATGATGGTGTCATTCTAACAGACTGTTCCACATGAATTTTCCTTCATGATTTCAGTCTGCATTGCTTACACTGATGTAGGTTTAGAAATTTATCCATGTAGAAAACACAGCAGAGCTAAGTAGTCAGACACAGGAAAACCTTTTGTTCATATCAGATAAACATATCACACACAGATAACAGGGACAGTTAATATTCCAAAATACTTCAATGTATGGCTACAGTACCGTAATTACACACAGAACAGAGGACAAGACAAGGTACTCATGTAGATAGTCTTGCTTTCCCCATAGTTGTTTCAGGCATTTGTACCAGATCATGTATTTACTATTGTTTGGCTGACTGTATAGGAGCTAAATGAGACAGTAGCTTCTTTTGTATGCTTTTAATGGATTCTGCAACGTGTCTGGAAACAATATGTCTTGGAACAGGACACTTAAAATATGAGTAGCTTCAGTGTATCAGAGGAATTGTAAGCAAGTATTCATTTAACACTCATACTATAAATACTTGGGTGTCTGTGTTAACTCCTAGTTGGAGCAGCAGTTTTAACCCTGCTTCCTTTTTTAATGAAAACTTTGTTGAACAAATCAAAGCTCATGTGGGCAAAGCAGTAACAGAGTTGCCACAATTCCATCCTGTCTTTTGCAATTCTGTAAGAGAAGTATAAAAAAGGAACTACAATACTCAGGTCACAAGTGGTTTGTTTATTTTTCCACTGAGAAAGCATTCTTGAAATTTTATTAATGTTTACACTTGCACGAAACACCACCCCCACTCCCCAACTCATCATATCTCTGGACCAGGATGTTGCCATGTGGTAATCATTCCTCAGATCTGCATCTCATCATGGATTTAAGTTTCATTTTAAGTGCATCAGAAAAAAAGCATACACCACCAAAACCCCCTGAAAACCCAACATACAAAAAACCCACCAAAAATACATGTAGAATCAAAGCCTTGATTATAATATAAGGCCACCTAAAGCAGTACTTTGAGTTCAGTCAAGTATTGTTTGGTAAAAACAAACAGAGCTATATACTAATATGACATACTTTATAGAACACTAAAAACGAGAACTCTTTTAGGTAAATGTTTTTACATTAATACCATTTCACTACAATAACGAATAGGTTATTTTGATCAAGAGCCAGATTTTTTCCACTGAGACAACTTTCAAAACTAGTATGTGTTTTATACCTTTCCTGTAATTGCATGTGAAAGAAACTAAAGACAGAAACTAAAAAAAATCAAACCATGTGGGTTAAACCACATTTATGGCTAGCCTGAACAGGATGAAATGTTTGCTTGTTTTTTACTGTGAAAAGCATGAAAAGGTTTGAGTCATGTATACCCACACCCACAAGCACCACAAAGTGGCAGCACTACTGTGGAGCATTCATTACAGATTAGTGGTTCCGCCTTACCAAGTCAAGAGCTGTGCTGGTTTGGCAGAGTGTTGAAACAGATGGAACTGGAACAGCCTTTGGAAAGTTGAAGACTAAGAAAAGCTAAGACTTTGGCCCTCTGAGAATAAAAAAGCATCACATTCACAGAAGTGACGCAGTGTATTAAGTTGGTCCATAGCTAACCAAAGCAGGATGGCAGAAGTAAAAATCCTTACTGTGGGGAGACACTGCTCCCTCACACCTCCCTCTGTAAGGCAGCCAAAGCAATGGCAAGAAGGATTCTCGATCAATGGGTATTTTGGTGTTAAGAATTCCAAAACTGAGAGGATTCCTAGAAAAGCCTTAGCTTTTGCATCATTTTCCCCATAGTTTACTTTGTAGACCACTATGTACACATTAATGCCAATAACTACTCAAGCTACCAGCACATTTATTTTAATTATCCACAACTTTTTTACACCTGAAGATTTACCTTCTCATGCAACGTGACAGTGCTGAGACAGACATCTTCGGTGGGACAGAGAGGAACACAAGGATAAGCAGCAACAAGTCTAAATTCATATATTTCAAGAAACATTGTACCTGCAGCGTGTGCTTGACAGCTGTTAGTTATCAAATTAAGACATCAAACATACAATGATACAGTGTATATGCATAATGGTGGGGGAAAAAGATACATAGATACAAGATCTGGTCTTGGTACATACTGTCATCTGGTTCCATTTCTTTGGTGTGGTCAAAGAGGAGAAAATAATAAATTTAGAAAAGCTATACAGTTGTTTTCCAACCCCAAACAGATCCACTCTTTCTAGTTGCCTGTTTTTTCCCATGGGACGGCTCACAGCTCAAGTGTTGTGGTTCAAATTTATTCTATTGATTTCTTGTTAAGTGGTCCTTCTGTTGTACCCCCATGTTCTCCCCAAGCTGTTTACCCCTGGGTTTTACCCTCCCTCAAAGCTGTCCGTTATGCCATTCCCCACCCCTTATTCCAGCTCTTTCCCTGCCTATAAAGTCATCCCAGCCCTTGATTCCCAAACCTTCTCTGCCACTTAAACCTCAGGTCAATCCCTGTCTGCAACACCCCTTTGGAATTCCCCTACCCCTGGAAGTCCCATTGGCCCATGCAACCCATCCTCTCCACCCTCCTACCCCAATTGGCCCCAGACACTTGATGTAATCC
The DNA here is from genome assembly GCA_024865655.1 of Emberiza elegans. NCBI lineage: Eukaryota > Metazoa > Chordata > Aves > Passeriformes > Fringillidae > Emberiza > Emberiza elegans. The sequence goes on from JALJVW010000206.1 coordinate 61,309,490, forward strand.
CCTCATTCCTCCCCTGAGGATTCCCTATTGGTTGAAGCATGTCTTGGAGTGCTATTCTTTTCTCTCAAGAGTCATCAACTTACTCTTTAGCAGGCAGTACAAAATTTAAAATTATTTCTAGGTGGCTTCTGTTCTCCTTGAGTTTGGTTATGTGTGTCACTTGTACGAAGGGCAGTGATTATAAAATGCAATGAGTAATGATAGATGCTATAATGCCCTCTTGGTCACCAACCACCAAAAAAGTACGGAGAAAACCAAAAGCTCTATTCAGCTTTCCAAAGAAGCAGAGCCAGACATCATGACTATGTATGGAACTCTCATTTCACAGTTCAGAGGAAGATATGTCACAAATAGGACTGGAAGTTAATGCTACCTGAGCAGTTATAAGTTACTGCAGTAACTCTTCATAGCAAGAAGTGGATTCAGTAGCAGCAGAGGAGGTAGACCCAATGTCAAAAGATCCAAGAAGTTCCCAAATACAGAATGAACTAGCTGAAGCACTTACTGCTAATATTTTATCTTCTGTACTAAAGTGAAAGACTGTGAGTGATGGGGCAGTTCATGTTCAAATCTCATTGCTGAATCACTATTACCAGATTTAGGCTTCCAGCAATTTAATGTTTGGAATAAAACACATTTGAGTGCCACCAGAAAACCCTGGTTCTTCTCAGAACCCTTCAGTTATACTTGGTACAGACTCCAGTTCTCCTCAGACTGGGCTGTAAGGCAGCTACAAATGATTTAAAACACTCCAATTCTTTTTCAGGATACATTCAGCTCTGTCAGTTGCTTTTTCCAAGGTTTTCTGACCAGAAAGTATCCTGAATAATACATCTGTTATTTCATGCTGCTCATATGCAAATACATTAAAACTGAGGTTTGCTCATTTTACTCATTCTTTGGGAGAATTCTACCTGTATTTGACTCTCTGCAACATTTATGAATTGTTAGGTTTGGGAGCAGGAGCTGCTAGAGATGGGAAGGTTTCATGAAGAGAATTAACCACAGTCTAAATTGCTGTTTGATTTTGTTGTTTTATGAACCTGCTGCAATCGTGTGGGTTGGCCAAATGGCAAAAGATTGTTTGAGGACTTGGAATTAATGATGATAAATAGACATACTCTCTTAGTTACCATTAATGACAGCCTAAATAAAGCAATCAGAATTCACTGAACTGTAAAATTTACTGTCTTTCTAAACAAGGCACTCTTGCATAAATTGGCAAAGGTACTGCATGAATTTGGTCAAATATGAGACACCACTACAAGAAAAACCAAACTGATCCATGGCTAACACAGCAAAGGGAAGGGGAAGAAATCACAAACAAAGGGACAGACATCCGCCAAAACAAACAATTGATCTCATAATTAGCATGTTCTTTGGAATAAGAAATATGTTCTTTGGAACCCTTTGAATATACCAAACATAAGTAATACAGTCAAATCTTTCCTCCTGATGCTCATTTATTGAAATGATCCTTCAAATCTAAATGCAAGTGGCAAATGCAAGCACAAATGTGATTTTGAGTTCAATTCAAGATCATGGAAACAAATGCTTACTCCAGACTTCTAGTGTGCCCAAGGACGCCTTCAGAGAGGAAATTAAGACTGTCATTATAACACTATATCCACCCCAGCTGGTTTCCTCTTCTGAGGCCTCAAAAAAAAAAAAGCTAAAAAATGTCTTCTGTTGCCTGGTAGAGTTGTTTAGGAAGCATGTAGTTTATAGTCCAAGAGAGTTAACATGTAGAGAGCGTTACATAGAAAAAGAATCCATTTAGAAAAGTGACAGAATGGAACAAATTTTCTAAGTCAGGTTTGTTCTACTGGTGTTATCATTCTCTTCAGCTACTGAAAGAGATGACCCCAACTGAAACAAAGTGATTTTCTACTGTAAATTACTGTGTTTTGCATGGAACGGCTTTTTATCAACTATGAAGTCAGGCTCAGCTCCACATTGAAAACATGCACAACAGCTGGTAACAGCTTGAAGACGTGCCTGAAGGATCACAGTGGCTCATTCAATTTAGGCTCAATTGCAGTTTGATGATGTCCAAATGCTCATTCTGGTACAAGAGGATTGCAATGCCATCTGAGTTCTCTTTAAGGAGGACTGTGCTTTATTATCACTGTAATTGTGTCCTGTCTTTGGAAAGAATGGACTGAGCCATCCCCATCACACGTGTGATTGCACACATTTGACACTCAGAGCACGTACAGTAATTACTTGGTAGAAAGAAGATTTTGGATGCATAGACAAGTTTGTTTACACTCATAATGCCAGTTTGCTGTGAAGAGAAGTTCCAGTTCTCTGCTTGCAAGAATCACACAAGCTGATCATCAGCCAATAAAAGTCAATAATTCACAATTCCTCCATTAAACTCAGCAGGTCAGGAGTTTATGTCAACAGCCTAATGATAGCTTTTCTGTGTACAGAGGGCCAATGAAAGAGACAAATATTTACTATATATAAACTATAGCTAAGCATGTTGCTTAGGCCAAGAAAGAGCTGTTCAGTTTGGCTAATAATAAAACCCAGATGTCAATGAGAAATTCGTAAAACTTCTTTTAGAGCTCATAAACATAACATAAACTGCAGAACCACACATATTTAAACATTTAATTTTTTTTTTTAAATGCAGGCACTGATTTGACTGTAAAGAACTGAGAAACACTGATAAATGCCCAGATATCCTAGAAGAATAAATGTCACTTCCACAAGAAGCTAGAGCAAGTCATAGGGAGGAGTCTATCACTCAAACTTCAGCAAGGCTAGCATTGAGATTTTCTAAATTTATGTCTGTCCACAGTTTGGGTACCAGCATGTTTAAGGGTTTGCTCTGAGTACCTTCAGTTCACTAACTGAATTTGTTGTTGAAGAAGCAAAACATGTTAAAAGCAGCCAGGGTAATTAGTGTAAATCAAGATACATTATCAGGCATCATTAAGGGCCAAGTAGATGCACTGCAAGGCAGTACCAGATCAATAAGAGAGACCACACTTTTATGAACAGATAGATACATGCTTAATTGTCAATTGAACAAAAGAGAAGTGATGAAGTAATTAATTGAGATATGAACATATCTTCAGTCCTCCTGCACAGACCCAAGAAGAATAGGGCACTGTATTTGCAAAATTTTTGTGAACACAAGAGAAAAACTACAAAAGGTCCCCATGGTTCAAATAACACAACATATGAGTGAAGAGGAAGAAAGCATTTTATTATTTACCTATTTGCACATGTGCAGTGATAGCTGCAATGAAATGGACTGAAAACTTTCAACAGAGATAGTAAAATTCATCGTTCTAACTCAGAGAAACTGCTGAGATGTCAGAACTCCTGTTCAGTTTCACTCTGAAGCAAGGTGACGTTATTTCTTCAAAGTTTTGTTGAAGTAATAACCAAATCCCATCAATTTGCAGATCATGCAACTGAATTTTAAAGTTCTGAACTAAATATTTCAAAATTTTAAATATTTGGTTTACAACTAGTAGTTCATTACTTCAAATATAAGTTTTTAGATACTTTCTTTTTTTTATTTGCTGTTTTATTTTACCATGAAAGCAGTAGCCAGAAATTCTAGGACTTGGAAATGAAAGCAACACTTCAACTAAAAGACCCAACATCTCACAAGTTAGCTAAAAAGTTAAACTAGAGCCCAGAAGTTCTCAAACAATTTCAAAGACTGTCATCTGAATGACAACTTCCCATCATTCTTCCCCCCACCTCCTTTTTCTATGTAGGAAATAATCATAACTACACGATTTCCTCAAGAGAAACAAGACTTGGTCAAAACATTGTTCCTGATAGGAAATCTTTTAAAAAATTAAAATTTTCTAGTCTTTCCAGTATCTCTCACAAAGTCATAGAAGAGCTCAAGCCCTCTGCTGGACATCTGCTGAGGCTTTTGCTTTATTCAGCACCCTCAACCCTGCTCCACAATTCAGTGCTCCCCTGGGGAAGACAAGAGGACAAAGATGGTGAAGGCAAAGATGGCAAATTTTTCTAAAATCTGAAGGTCACTGCTTTGTTTTCAGGTTTGTAAAAAATAAGTTACCCCTTCCCCATCCCTCAGTGAATAGTTCAATCCCTGAACAATTTTCTTGCCATTATTTACCCAACTGAAGAACATCTGAAGGTATGTTTTCCTTTTTACATGTAGCCAGCACAGTGGTACAACAGAAGGCACCTGTGCTGTTCCTCTAAACTGCACTTACTCATTCACAGTTTCTCTTTCATTCAAATGAATTTAGAGATACCCATCTGTGCTATGGGTAGATAGAGTAGAGTGAGGCTCAGAAAAGCAGTGCAGCATTATTCAGAGGGCTGGAGAATCCTGGAAAGCAGTAACCTAGAAGGAGACAGTGACCAAAAGGACACTGGATAAAGCATACATTTAGCAGCAAAAGGCCTGAATACCAGAAGGCCAATTCATTGCTCTGTGTCTCCAAGCATTTTCATCTTAAACACACAGTTTATTTCTGTGCACTTTACTGCTGAAATGAACTGTGAGAAAGGAAAATGAGGTTATTTCTCCAGAAGCTAGACTGAAAGTTTTAAAGTATGAAACCCTTCTCTTCAGTTACAGGCAGGATTTCTATTAGTCATGTATTTGCAGCACCAGAAGGAAAGGAATAATATTCCTGTCTCTGGCACTCAACACCTGATTTCAGAAGATGAAATAATTTAAATCAAGCATTAGGAAAAGGTGCTGTGTAATGGAAAGCATGAGGCCTCCATTATATCAAGCACTTAAAAATCAGATGTGAAAATATTTAGTAAACATTTGGGAGCAGAAACTTCTGTATTAACAGACAAATGAGAACAGAATATAAGGCCTAGACAATCGTGATGAAACATATTCCCAGAGCAGTGTCTAAGTCTCCAGTGATCTTAGGACACTTCCATAACCTCACTTGATCTTCATTCATGGTAAGGTTAGGAGTTCTTCCAGCAGCACTAAAATTCTGCTCTGGAAGAAACTGTCCAGAAACAATAGTGATTATCTTTCCTACTTCTGACATCTGATCTGACTTTCACAGGTAGGAGATTTAAAAAAAAAAAAAAAAAAAGATCTTCAGGTAATGGAAACAAGCATAGATCCACCAAAAAGAAGTTGTGCGTCAAATAAAGATTTGCAGGTTTTGTCACTTTACTTGCTGCTCTAAAGATCTTCTGATTATTTACTTGTGTGTGCCAAAATTTGGTTCTCTCCTGTCCAGACCTCTCTCAGGCATTGTCATTCATCAGCTCAAGAAAAACATTTTTACCTGATGCAACAGATCTGCCTCCAGTGGATAAACAGTATATTATACATCAGTTACCATTTAAATATACAGTTCTTAATTCTAAGAGCTGGTTTCTGTTTGTTCCTTAATTAATTGCTTGTACAGCATTACATATTTCTCATCTGTACCTATAGCATTTTTTAGTGATAACTAATCTGTGGCTTTTTCTCCTACTGAAATAACTACCTGGGGCTTTGGCTTTTAGATGCCAAAGTGTCAGTGATCTATGACAGTGTCAATTAAAAGGGAAAAACTATTGAGTAACATTCAAGCCTTCATGTGTGATATCTACTTCCCATCAATACTTTCTAATGCTCCTATCACACAGCTATCTAGAGGTCATTTACATAACAAATGCCAACTAGTTTTGCAAGAGAGTTCCAAAAGCTTTTTGGTGTAAATATCACCATTCTCAATGGCAAAGTAATATATGAAAGTTTTTTCTCAAAATTATATGTAAACTTTTAAATCAGTGTTCTCTCTCACTAGTTAAATGTAAGGCTGTGCCTTCCAGAGATGCTGAGGAATTTGGCTGTGTTACAAGAACATATGATCTGAAATTACAAAAAGACTTTTCACTGAAAGTCCATGAAGACTAGACTGGTAAAACGAAACGTTTAACTCAAGAGATTAGAAAATCTCAATTTGTTCAGACTTTTACCATGAGAAATCTCTGTGCACTGGAAGGAGCATCACATCTATGTCTTTGCACTCATAGCATGCCTGGCACATTCCTGATGTGTCCACAGTGACACATCTGTCTATCCTAATTGTAAAAACATGCCGTATTCTGAATTCCTTACAGTACTTTCTGTTAACGATTACACTGTGAGGATAAATTGTGAAAGCAGTCATGATAGGCTGCCTTAGAGATGGAGAACCAATGTATTTATTTACCCTCATCCAGAATGAATGGGAATTTAAGCTCCTAACTCACAGCAGCTTTCCTATATGAAATGATAAACAGTAAGCAGCAGATAAAATGAAAATCCGAAATGGTAGAGTCTCTTTCCATATTAGGAAAGCAAATCTTAAAATCCACACTTATTCTCAAATGAGATAAACATGTTTTGGAGAAGCCTTACCTTCTATGATCTGAGCTGCTGCACCGGCATGGATTGACAAGCCAAAAAGCAGTAGCGACAAGTCCCAGGTCCACCAGGCATGCCTGGAGCAGGTGTGCCAAAAAAAAGGGGGGGTGGGGGAAGAATGAGACCAAAGAGTGTAACACAGAACGCATGGGGGAAAAAAAGAAAAAGTAAAATTTAGAAGCAAGAGTTCTCACCTTGGGAGCATTTTCTGAAAGTCAGTTGAAAGAATTTATTTGAGAAAAAAGTGCAGTGCACATGAGTTTTATGCTTATGAAAATAAGAAGTTAATAAAAACTGGAGCCTGCTGTTTCGCCTCCAACGTTCAGACACAAGTGGAACAAAGGCAGCACTCAGGCTCTCTGTGTGACTCACTGCAATTCACTGCTCCAGCTCTGAAATCTGACTCCGTGTAGACTTTCCTGTCAGACCACTGCGAAAACTTCCTACTGTATTTATGGATGGACACCCCTTACTGCTGTACACCATCCCAGCACTGTCATTACCCAGCCCTGTTTTTAACTGCTGTGTATCCTGACAGGCAGCAGCACAGCTTCTCCAGTTTCCCCTCCCTCCTGCTCACAACCTCCACTTATTGAATAAAATACAACCTCCAACATCCTTCCATCCAGCGTTACACAAGCAGTGATACAAATTCCTACATGGAATGGATATTTCTCCTACCATTTTAGCAAAACTTTATCAGAAACAAGTTTGAAGGTATGAGCAGGACAGAGAAGCAGTTTAATTGCAAGCAATGCCTGGGATTCACACCTGCACTGTCTTACAGATTTTGTCTCCTACAGAGACATTTTGAAGTATACCCTTTTCTCTGACAAGCTCTCTAAGTTTAATTCTCATATTTACAGAGATTTACACCTTGCATGTAGTTTGAGAGTATGTCCCTACCTCAGCAGCTGCACATACTTGTCTCCTATAGAGATCCTGTAGCTGAGTGTTTCTAATAGTTTCCATTAAAAGTGTTACTTCACTCCTCCCTCCTAACTCAATGAAAAATATTTTTTCCACATGTAGTTCTACAAAGCTAGCACTTGCCCGAAGAAGAAATTCTGCAAGGATATGCTTGAAAATAATCTGACAGTTTTTAAGTCATCAGATGTTTAACAAAGGCTGCAATTGTCACTTTTTGACTAGGGCAGGAGAGAACTTGGAAAGTTCTGTGTATGGAAAGAGACCAGTTGGGCTTTTTGGTAGATCTAGGCTGAAAAGTGCTGAAGATCACCTTAGGAGAATCAAAACTGAAAATGGATTCACCTAGGATGGAAAGTGGAAGACAGAGAGGAGCAAAGTTTTTTGCAGTAATGAAAGAACAATCCCAATCAATAAACAAAACTAAGAAAAATTTCTCTGAATAAAATGTTTGAGTTTGGAGATGGTGGTATTTAGTTGGCTATTTTGGGGGAGGTTTATTACTGGGTTATTGTAGTGGCTTTTGTTGTTGCTGTTGTTGGGGTTTTTTGATTGCTAGTTTATTTATTTACATTCTGTTAAATAGGAAATACAGAGGTTAGAGCTTTAAAATCTAGAATATTGATTCTACTCCAGACTCCTCTTTTTGGTTAGAAACCACAACAAGTCAGGTCTCTCCAGGTATGATTTAAAATAAGCTGCAGACCAGTATTGTTTGCTATCCACCTTCTCCATAATGACAAGGAATGAAGAGATCAAATGATCTTTAATTAAGTGTCTTAACATAAACACACACAGTTTTATCTTCTTCAGAAGATCAAAAACCCCTGTTTTTAGGCCCATAGTACTGTATCAGGCCTGAAAAAACATTTCACCATTCACCTTTTCTACTTGAGGTTGTCATTGTTTTGTTTTCTCTCTCCCTGAAATTTTTCCCTTGTTACCACCAGCCACACTACTTACAGGAACAGTGTTTGTAACATTTGGTCAAATCATAATTTATGCCTCTATCTTGCACACTATATATATGTTATCCTAAGAGAAAATACTGAGGTATTAAGCATTTATAGAAAATCTCTTTATATATGCAAGTTAGTATGTATGTATGTAAGCCTGGCTTACTTTTCCATTTTTTTCCCTTTTTTTTTCTTTTTTTTTTCTGGTTTAATATTTAGCAATAGCCATCAAGAGCCATTGTTAGTCCTGTTGAACTATTTTTTAACTCCCTTCCTTTGATAGGAAAGAAGGAACTTTCTGTCTCTCCATCCACAAAATGTCAGTGGCTTACCTGTGTAATCCTTCCTGTTGCAATAGTTTTTAATCCAGTATATATGGCAAACATATGTCTGTCTTGGTATCTTACAGTAGACTAACATATTTAAGAGACAAATACAGAAGCAGTCTGCAGATTTATAAACCTTCTAATGAATTTTTACAGTATACACAGCAAAAACTTATTGGATGGATTTTTCCTCCAATTTTAGAAAACCCATAGAAATGAAGGAAGCAATAGGCTATTCATGCAAACCATTTACATGAAATGCTGTTGATAGTGCCTTTAGTTTCTGCTGGACATTTTAACATGGATATCTGGCCAATGCTCAACATCATTATCCAATACTGGATAAAGGAAAACAAGACAGAGTATGTTCTTGACCTCTGCAGTCCATTAGTTTTGAATGGATGGTTGTGGAGGAATCCTTAAGTACAGTTTATTACCCCCACTGCTGTAGGTCACTGGGATTTCCTGTGTATCTAGTGTTTATTTGAAGGCTCAAGAATTACTGAAGTACAGGCTTTCTATGTCTGCTATATCCATCTACCCATATATATCTTTCTCCCCACAAGGGCAGTGACGTTTGTACACATCCACTCAGTTTTAACCTTGCTGTTTGTCTCGTCTTTTTCAAACACAGCAGGACTCCTTTGAATTAGGACATCTGTGCTTTCCTTCAGTACTGTGTCCAGCTGTCTTCAACTAAACTGGTGTTTTCCTTCTTGCTAAAAATCTCCATTTTCCAGGCAGAAGTTTTGTTTATTTCCCCTAGCCTGTGAACTGTTTACACTCCTTCAGACTCCAAATGGCAGACCACAATTCTACTATTGCACTACTTAGCCGTTCACTGAGTTAGTCTGGCTGGCTGTTGTTATATTTCTTATCAGAGGGTGTTTCTTTCCTGCTGACTGCAACACAAATTTCTTAGCTGCACATTTCTATCCTCTATAATTGTAGGATATAAGACTCGTAGGAATGTTCTTGTGCAAAGTTAGTGTAAGAGAAGCAGTCTGGACCAAGGCCTGAGTTAAGAACCATACTAGAAAAGACTAAAAGATTTATCTTTTGCTTAGACTACTCCTGAGCATGTACAAATAGTTGGCATTTACCAGTGCCTCTGGAAAGGAGGTCCATGGCGTTGTGTATTTCATGAAGTCTCTGCTTCTTTTGTTTTCAGTTTAGGTCTGCTGATGTTCTTTGATGTCTCTGAGTTCTTGTACTGAGTAGGCTTCACCAAATCAGTAACCACCCTTTTTCTCCATGTCCTTTGCAACTTAAGAAGCCTCTTTTATATACCCTTCCTACTTGTCTTCTTTCTGCACCTAGGGTGAACTTACTTGGTTGTTTCTTGTAGTGCAACCATTCCACACCTCTCATCTTTTTAGTCTTTCTCACAGTTTCTGAGTTCTAGGACATAACTTTTGATCTCTGGTGAAGTCAAGAGAATCATAACTGCAAATCACAAAGCTGGTGATCCCAAGATTTCTTGAGTGACATAGCAATGTACTCTCTCCTTTATCTGGTGAGGAAGAAAATTGATGTGCTTTCTTGACTGCAGCCAAGATGACATCTTCATGGAATTCTCATAAGCTCAATAATTTGCACTTTAAAGATATTTTTATGTGCAATTGGAATTTTCCTCCCTCTGAATAAATTTATAACAAATGGCAGAAATTAATGTAATCTATCATTTAATTCTACAGATATTCCCTCTTAGAAGATCCTTTTGGAATTCTTTACAATCTGTCCCATCCTTATTTTAAAAAACTCTCATCAGCAAAGTTCACTGCACAGCACTCATGTAACTGCCTGCCCTCACTAAATCCCACAAGAAAGATGGAGAGAGGCTACAAGTCCATTCAATGACAGGACAAGAAGGAATGACTTCCCACTGACAGAGAGAACATTTAGATATTAGAAAGAAAGTCTTTACTGTCAGGGTAGTGAGGCACTACAACAGGTTGCCCAGAGAAGCTGTGAATGCCCCATCCCTGGAAGGGTTCAAGGCCAGGTTGGATGAAGCTCTAAGAGTGGTCCCTGCCCATGGCAGGGGTTTGGAACGAGATGGTCTTTAAGGTCCCTTCCAACCCAAACCACTCTGTGGTTCTATGATAAGGCAGGCAGTACAGTGTATGAAGAATTTCAGTGGTGACTAATCTCTACTACATGGGCTGTCTCTACATTCCTGAAATTTTGTCTCTCTTTTAACTAGTTGTTCACTCACAGACTCATTTCTTGTGCCTTGGCTTCCTGGAAAGCCAGCCATTCTGAGTACTCATTTAGGATTACTGCAGGGTATATCAATTTATCCAGAAACTCTGAATGACATTTTAGCTTGAATAAGATCAGCTGATAAACAGCTAATTTCACAGTGGTTTGGCAGTACACTTTCAGAAGCTTAACACATGATTCAGTATCTGTTTTTCTGCATTTTTCTCCTTTAAACAAAGCACCTTAGGAAAAAGAAATCTATAAATGCATATTTTAGTACATACTTATGAAAGAATAAGAGTGTAAATTTATGTACCCGAAGACAGAGCTGTAGTAAATCCTACAGATGGGTACAAATTAAGGCCACATAGCCAAAGAATTCTGGCATTTACTGGCTCTTTAGTACTTAATTTCAATTAATTTGATTTTCTGCCTACTCTATCCCTCCCTCACAGTACTATAAAAAGCATTGGGAAAAAATGTTAAATCTTTCACATAGCTGGGGCTGATTGGCAAAGAAGGCAAAGAAGAATCAGGGACCCAAAGCTTGCAATGGAAATCCTAGAAAGGAAGGAGTCAATACTTACATTGGGAGATGATTTTTGAAAAGGAAGAGACAAGGTCTGTTGGGCACACAGGTGAGTGGGAAAGTGGATGTATAATACAGAAAAGAAAAAAAAAGGAGAGTAAGACTGAGTGAAAAGCCTGGGATAACAAGCTGAGGAGAGGTGAGGACAAAGCTAAGATGACTGGAAGCCAGTTGGGCAGCAGAAGGAAAGGGAAGAGTTGGTATGTTACCTGACACTAGGTAGCAAATACACCAAAAAGAAATGTTTAGGCATATATATTTCTCCTCAACAAACTCTGACTCAGTTTTTTGCCAAGCAGCATGACAAGAAGAAGAAAATCTCTGTGATACTTCTGTTTTAAGCAAGCATCCATGAAACCTACAGGCAAAACACGGTGTGTGTAATACTCTAATATTTCAAGCAGTTTATGCTGTGAAAAAGGATATTTCAGTACTTCTGGTAGCACTTGCAAATGTCATTATGGTCCTATCCATTTTAGAGTTTGTGTTCCAAAATAAAAAACCCTTGAAACTATTAACCAGTTATTTTACAGACTCATAAAAAATTATAGCTTCCAGAAATGGCAGAACTGTTTCTGGTGAAGTTTCTAGTATTAACATGAGACACTAAGTCAGTGCTTACAAACTGTTTAAGTAATTGAAATTATTCAACAGAGTATGACAACTCTAAAACCAAGCATAAATAGATGTTCTGCTTGTAATTTAAACTCATGTACGTGGCAACACTGATCCTATTAATATACTAAATCACTTTATCGTGAACAGAAGGGTACATAGTTTTAAAGCATATTTTTAAAAAATGAGTCTTAACCATATTAAGTACATGCATTGCACTGAAAGACTCCATTCAGTCTAAATGTCACACATTCCTTTTATATTAATAAACCCAGAAAGAATTATATGCAGCACTTTTGCTGTCTGTGTCCATGTGCAGCTGAGCTGAAGCAACATTTTCTCCACCACACACATGCTCACATGGCCTGTCACAGGGGGCAGAAAGCAAAACCAGAATCCTTCTCCCCTTCTGTGCAAGCTAACTTGACTCAAATATTTGCCTTGTAAAAATGTTTATAGAGCTTGACTCAATTGAGCAACCTTATTGATGACTTTTGACACTGCCTTGAGATAAACCTGTATAAATCCAGTTCTTCTATACTGGGACAAACCTCTTTTCCCACTGGCTTATAAGAAGCAAGGTTTTCAGAAAAGTAAAATCCTACTTTTTAAGCCAACCACAAGGTGATGCAAATGTCAAATCTTTAATCACATTAGATTTCCTCAAATTTCTGCTTTGCAAATCATCACAATAACATGGACAGGATAAGTCAAGTGCAACTCTGATGTCATCTGCTTGTACTTGGGCAAAGCATCTGACCCTGTCCTTCATGATGTCTCTAAACTGGAGAGACATGGATCTGATGGATCAGTGGATGAGGAATTGGCTGGATGGTCACACCCAAATAGATGGTCAGTGGTTCAACGTCCAGGTGGCAACCAGTGACCAGTAGCATCCCTCAGGGGTCAGTGCTGGGACTGGAGCTGTGCAACATCTGGATCAGTGACATGGACAGTGGGATTGAGTGCACTCTCAAGGATTCAAACTAGGAATGACAATGGAGGGACAGTTACCAGCAGTCCTGTGACACTCAGGGATAGAGCAGATTAGCAAAAGGCATGGGGTGGTGTTGTCACAAAAGCAGAAAACAAGACTTAAATAGGGACACCTCCAGAATTTGCTTGTGACCAAAGCAACATCACTGGAAAAATCCAGGCCTTTGGGTTCTAGGATGTTCTCTGAAGTGCACGTATATAACACAGGGAACGAACACCATGAATTAGAGGTCTGTGTGCATCTGCAGGGCTACAATCTTGTTGCAACCATGGAGACACTGTGGGATAGCCTACAGGCCATTCCTGCTGCCAGCAGGTTGATGGAAGTATCCCCTCTGCCCAGCTCTGGTGAGGTCACACAATGAATGCCATGTCCACTTCTGGGCTCCCCAGTGCAAAAATGATGTAACCATAATGCAGAAAGTCTAATAAAGAGCCACAAAGAGGGTGAAGAGACTGAAGGAACTGATTCCTTCCCAGATCCCTTCCCCCCTCAACCATCTGTGCTTTTGGGATTGTTAATATAATGGGATCTTTAACAGTCAAATTGAAAGATCACCATTAGTCTTCACCTAATTATTGCAGAAAAAGAAAGAAAAATAAAGTAGCCAGAGTACTAATATACAGGAAAAGACGCAGTAATTGCAGCAACACCATTAAAAATTGAACACACACAATTTTCTTAGCTTCTAACCCTTTTCTGATGTTATGCTCATCCTTTCACTGTCCCTCTGGGTGCTAGTCTTGGTGGTTTCACTCTGGTGTTGGCCATGGGGACAAGGTCTTGGAGCAAGTTCTCAGCATCTGGAGACTTTTACTGGATGGAATCCTATATTTGTGCTGTGCTTGCACAATATCCTATTGTGCAAGAAGAAGATTGCTTCTTCTTCCTCTAACCTAATATACTTTACTTTGAACTTAGGAATTTTTAGAAATTGTAAGCAAAATCCAGGACATAAAATATAAAAATAAGACATTAAGTGTAACTAAGCTATAAATTAAAACGAAGATCTATTCAGAAAAAATCTCAACACACATTGAGATAAAATTTTCAAATAATAGAGGTGTCAGAACAGAAGTTTCTGATTTCATTAAGTTTAACAGGTGCAGCTCCCACCAGCTGTCAGTGGAAAAAAGCCAGTCAAGGCCACTGTGTATGGTGCTCTCAGTATGATGGCTACATTTGCTGGCAGGATGATCTATTCATATTTGTGTCTACAAAATATATTTCTGATGAACCCAAAATTTCACTTTCAAAGTGACAAGGCTCCATGTTACAGGGAGGTAGCTTTATTTGCCAACACAGCATAGCAGTGTCAAAGATCTTTGAAAGAGATTTCTCTTCTCTCTTCAAATCTCCTTTATCCAATAGCTCAGCTGCCAATATATTACTCTGAGAAAATTAAGGTATCCAAGTATCTTAAAACTGGAAGAAATTTGTAAGGATTAGGAGAACTGGTTATACTCAAAAGTCAAAAATATCAAAATATTTCCAAATAATCTTTAAATGATTCTGTTGGTAAATGATTTTTTAAAAATGTTTATAAAATCCTTACTCTCCATTCTTAAGACTAAAGGGCCATTAAAAATATTCAAAGCAAAGCACAATTTAAATAAAAATGACATTTTTTGTGTCTTAAGTTTCACTTTTCAATTTAGAGAATGGAATTGTTTTTCTGGAAGAATAGTGTTATTTGAGATATTAATCTGTCAAAGAACTTTAAGGACAGTATATGACCACTTTAGTCTGGCATCAAATTTTACAGATAAATTCATTCTTTTATCCAAGCATGTCTGTTTCTGCTTCATCCATGTATTTTTGGAAAATGCATTCCAAGTGGCAGATTATTTTCACGCAATTTTGTAAACTGTTCTCCCTCTCTTCTCAAAATGCGGTAAATTCTGCCTTCCATATTGCCAATCCTGTTGTTACCAGTTGAGATTTTTCTTCTCCTGATCACTTTCTGTGTGAGACCTCTGGAATGGCTGTTCAAGAGAAGGCAGCAGAGGATAAAACTGAAATTTGCCCACAGGTAGTGAGATTGCTCATTAAGAGAGCAGGGGAGAGAAAATCTGGGCATTTAAGTACTGCAAAAAGGAAACACACAATGCCAGCAGGACACAAAGTGTGTTTATGCCCTGAGTGACTGTTACGGGATAGCTACCACCCACACTTTGAGACAGAAATAAACCCATTACCCACACACGTACTTGACTCTTAACCAAAATTTAAAATGCAGTTATTTCTATGTCTTTAAAAATATGATGTGGGCAAAACAAGCTTTGAGCAACACCATGTTGTAAGTCTGACTTTTTTTCATTGTTTCTGTTTTAGGAAGAGATGTTTGACACACAAACACACCCAATGATGCTTTACACAAAACTACTCAAAAGTAAAAAAAGACCCTCTTCCACAATTTAAACAAACAGATGACTTCTGACACAGCAGCAAGGATTTTTCAACACTGACAGAAATATTCACACAGACAAGGTATATGACTGGAGGTGCATCAGCAATGCACTGATAACAACAGGATTGGGAAGAGACCAGGGAGCAGAGAAGCCTGGCTGCATTCATGTGCAGTGCTTCATGTAATGAAGAGACTTCATATAATAGAGACTCCTAAGGGTCTTTGTCAAAACAGACTCGAAGCTATCACCATCAAACTTAAAATTAAAAGGTTATTTTCACCTACTACCTCTTGAAATGAAATTTCATTGTCTAAAGGTTTAATCACAGACTAAGAAGAAGAAATTACCAGTGACAAAGCAGTTCCATGCTTTAGCCAGGTAAATTATGTAGTCCCTAATACATATTTGAATAAATAAGAATACATTTATTTACCTTACTGTCTTCAGACAGATGCAGAGCATGTTTCCTGATTTCCTGGAGATTTGCATCATATATGCTCTAACTGATCAACTCACATCCTGCACATGCCACTTCCCAGCACACCTTCTGCCTGGTCTGCTGTGCTGCAGCACCTCTCTGAGCAGTGTTGGTGCCCTGATGGGCCTGCCTATGTTCAGAAGAGACACCGAGTGCGGTTCTGCTGCATTCATAGCAGTAGGAGCACTAGCCTAGTGGGATGGAGGCTCTCATTCTCCCAAAAGTCATGAGAAGAGCTATGGGGTTAGGAATGTTCTATCTTTGACAAGCTCTACTCTATTAATTTTGGCCCATATTAGCCAAGGAGATCTAATTTGTTTTGCCTGTGCATCAAGACTCCTACTTCTGCTAATTGCTGTGGTTGTTAGTGAATCAGCTTAGAAGTTCATATTCTTTTTTCTCCCTTAGCTGCTGAGATGCCATGAGCTTCACTTTGTTCATGGGTAAAAAACAAACAACTGTAAAAGCTTAGCTTGCATTTTGATAATACAAATTCTTTTTGCCAGATGCATTGTTTGCTTTCTAAATAATAAACTCTAAAAATTTGCTTAGCAATAGTAAATTAATTAATGCTGTGCCAATATTCTCTGGCTTTTTGGTTCTACTTATGATGGCTTTTATCTACAAAATACTTTATTGTTATTTTCTTCCTTGCTTAACACACAAATCAGGATGTGCTAACTAACTCACCCTGTATTTTATCCCTAGCTAACAGAGAGTCTTGTAATACCTGAACACCAATTATGTGAACAGTAAGTCTATTCTGAATCATCTGTGTTCGCACCTCATTGCTCCAGAAACCAGCTGAGCAGTGCAGACAAGCATGTATTAATTTCCCACAGCCCTGAGTCTCACCCACCTTTCCCACTCCATCACTGTAACACCTAATTATAAGCGTATTTTTCTTTCAGGTCCCAGTCCCTGCCTGTCTCTCCATATTCTTACAAGCTGTAAGCCCATTTCATTCCTTTCAACAACTTTTTTTATCAGACCTTGTAGAATTATTTTAGCCTTCTGGATAACAGAACCTAGAGAGGACAACCTGGGTAGGAAATAGTAGTAGTTAATTAAACAAAGCTGAACAAATACAAATAATTTAATGACATGAGCCAGTACTCTGAATGCCAAGTGCACCAACATGCACTTCTCTGCAGCACACACATAGCACATCCCTCAAGCCCTTCTAGAAGTCTAGACAGCTCCCAAATGGTATCATTCCCTTTCAGTGTTTTCTTTTTATCAGTTTTAAATTAACATGCTTCAAGATTCTGCTTGTGTTTATGTGATGGCACTAAATGAACAGAGCACCTGAAAGAAGGCCTGAGATGCACCTGAGATACATTTGGCAATGTGGTCCTTCTGCCATACTGTGATACCTCCTACTCTGGTAGAAATTGGGTGTTAATGTATTAGCAGTGTCAGTCACTCCTCAAGACATCAAACATTATTCCCATCAAACATACCCCTATAAGGATAAGCTAACTTGTTCATATTGTTGCCTAGTCAAGATCTCTGACAACCCTTCTGTTCTTACCATCCCTGAAGGATACGTATAGACCTTCTACTTGGGTTTCAGGGTTTTCTTCTAACTGCCTTCCCCAGCTGGAGCAGCCACAAAGCCCCGATCTTCCTCAATGACTATGTAAAACCCACTTCTTTGGTGTGCTGGTTACCCAAAAAACACCAACAAAAGGAAAAGGAAAAGCCTTCTGATTGTATGCTTTGCAAAGAGGAAGTCAAAGAGGTAAAAATATATTTTTTTGCACATTACTTTTATATCAGTCAGGATCATGCATGAGATATTGCACTGTGCAGCAATAGAGAAAGAGAGAAGATATTTTTCTCTTCCAAGACTAAAGGTAATCTCAAAGTTTTTAAAAATAAACAGCAGTTTAAAGTGATATATGTAACAATCAAACAAAACAAGGAAAATTTATTTGGAAAAAATGACATGAGCCAGTACTCTGAATGCCAAGTGCACCAACATGCACTTCTCTGCAGCACACACATAGCACATCCCTCAAGCCCTTCTAGAAGTCTAGACAGCTCCCAAATGGTATCATTCCCTTTCAGTGTTTTCTTTTTATCAGTTTTAAATTAACATGCTTCAAGATTCTGCTTGTGTTTATGTGATGGCACTAAATGAACAGAGCACCTGAAAGAAGGCCCGAGATGCACCTGAGATACATTTGGCAATGTGGTCCTTCTGCCATACTGTGATACCTCCTACTCTGGTAGAAATTGGGTGTTAATGTATTAGCAGTGTCAGTCACTCCTCAAGACATCAAACATTATTCCCATCAAACATACCCCTATAAGGATAAGCTAACCTGTTCATATTGTTGCCTAGTCAAGATCTCTGACAACCCTTCTGTTCTTACCATCCCTGAAGGATACGTATAGACCTTCTACTTGGGTTTCAGGGTTTTCTTCTAACTGCCTTCCCCAGCTGGAGCAGCCACAAAGCCCCGATCTTCCTCAATGACTATGTAAAACCCACTTCTTTGGTGTGCTGGTTACCCAAAAACACCAACAAAAGGAAAGGAAAAGCCTTCTGATTGTATGCTTTGCAAAGAGGAAGTCAAAGAGGTAAAAATATATTTTTGCTCACATTACTTTTATATCAGTCAGGATCATGCATGAGATATTGCACTGTGCAGCAATAGAGAAAGAGAGAAGATATTTTTCTCTTCCAAGACTAAAGGTAATCTCAAAGTTTTTAAAAATAAACAGCAGTTTAAAGTGATATATGTAACAATCAAACAAAACAAGGAAAATTTATTTGGAAAAAATAAGAGCTGAAGATAATTTTCTGAATAATAGCTGTAAGTGAAACAGGGAGAAGTGGCTCTTTGATTTTGGATTTTCCAAAAATGAAGCATGACAGTTATTTATAATTGTGCTTCTTGGGAGAGAACAAAACAAGACAAACAAAAATCAGAAGACTTACTCAACAACCACAAACTGCTAGTTTTTCAGACTTTCAGACTTCTGTCCTCCATGCCCAGCTTCTATGTTTTCTTGAGTATTGCCCAAAAATATGGAGCAGTATGTATCAACTAGCTACACCTGCAAAGGCAAACATAGCAGTGTGGGAGATGCCCAGACTAGAAGTGGGAACTTATAAAAGTAGTCAAGAATTTATTTTGAGACCATTTTGATAGCTGGTAATAAACCAGTAAAGAAAAAAAATCTTGGTTGGATTTTTTGGCATACAGGTGAACATTCAAATAGCAGAAAAAGCTAAATTTTTAATTTAAAACTGAGCGCATTTGGTAAGGTGTGACCAGTATGAAAGTGATAGAGAGTCTATGCCAGTTTATGAAGGAGAGAGGGCACTGAGTCAGTTGATTCCTGGCTAGGGCAGCTGCTGCTGCAGAGCAGAGGGATCTTTCAAGCAAAGTTTGTGTTTACAGAGGTGACTTGTAAAAAAACACCTGAAGTTTTGCATAGTTTCATTTTTATAACCAGCCATGATGTAAATGGTAACATATATATGGTAGCATATCCCATATATTAAAAAGGGATTTTACAAGCACTTGTTTGCACTGATGAAGAAACTTGTGTTTCCCTGGCTCCAAGAAAGCATAAACAAAGGAGAAATGGAAAAGACAAGTAAGATTAACAGAGATTCTTTTAGCACAGACTCATTTTAGCTTTCCTGAAGCAGTATAATCCAATGCAGATGTTCATTTGCCTCATTCTTGGCAACTGTGTTAGATGAACTTCCTCTCCCCAGTAACATTTTCTCAGGGATTTATTGTCCCTTTGTTAGTTTGCCCTTAAATTGCTCATTCCTTTCATGTGACACTGAAAACACAAAATGGTGACAAATCAAGCTAAACACATGAAAGAACTACAAGAAAATAGTAACATTATGTAAAAGTAAATGCAATATTGAAGTGATTTAAGTACCAAGTATAATGACCTCTGCTTTTGTTTTATCATTTCTGATAGTGGACATGATAGTGGTAATGAGTCATTTATTAAGTCAAAATAAACCAAATAATTACATAAGAAAGAGAGTAGAAATAAACCAAGTGATGTGGACAAGGCTTACAATTAGTAACAAATGTATATAAATGTGCTTTCTCAGAATTTTTTCAATAGTCTAAAGCATTAGGTTCTCAGATAAATGATTTTTACTCACAACATGAGTATGCAGCTTCTGATAATATGAGTGTGGAGGAGAAGGCAGTACTGCCAAGTTCTTTAGCATTCAAGTTGTTCTTTTAGTTGAAAACTTTCCCTTTGCTTTGATGCAGAAATGTTACAGATGGTCAAAGCTTTGAGTGAACCAATAGTATTAATCACACTAAGAGCCTCATTAGGGACTTTCACTGTACCGAGCTCTATCAAAGATCAGGGGGTTTCAGTCTCTGGGCTGCAGTGCAGATGTAGCTATTTGTGCTCCTATTCCTGTTACTACTTTGACTCCAAAAAACCTGTGCTATTTTATCACAATTCTATCTCCATAAGCACTAACTGAAAATGTGTCAAAGAATTTTAAAAATGTGTATGTTAGGCTATTTTAGGGAAATATCTGCTTTGGGGAAATTCAGTTGGAGAAAAACAGTCAGGAATCACTAATTCTCCTTATGCTAAAAATAGTTTAATCAAGCCCTGATTTTATGAAACTCTAAAAGGAAAACGTTTTACATTAAGCAATCTTTATATTACCGTGTTGTTTTTTTTTCTTGAAAGTCCTGACTGGAGTCCTGAATCCCAGGCTCTTATCTCGTATCTCCTCCTTTAAAAGGGACTGAGAAATAATCACTTCACATTGTGACCATTCTGGGAGTTTAATGTAATGAATGTCTGTCAGGGGCTGCCAGATCAGGCCCAAGAGAGGCAGAAGAGCCATTTCCCCAGGGCCTGCCTGTGGTGAGGCTGAACAAGTATTCCCCAGAGTGCACAAACATACACAATATTGGACTACACCAGCCACACAGACCAAGAAGGACAGAGCACAAAGCACTCCCAAAGAGCACCATCCCGTTCCTTCCTGTGACTGATTAGGCTGGAAGCCCACCCTAACATACAGCCTGTCCAGTTGCTGTCCTCTTCATCCTCTGGTCTTTCAGCTGCCTCTCACTTAGGGATACACACATGCAAACAATTCTCTCTGACAGCTGGTCCAGTTCTGTGGCCCTGCCAAAGAACAATCCCCAGCCCCACCTTCTGCTCACTCCAAGAGCCAACTCACACACCCTCTGGTCTCTCCAGTGTCCAGCTCAGGCTTAACAGTCTCAAGTCCATTTCCTGCCACCTAAACCTCCAGACACTCTCATCCACACAGACTGACTGCATTAACCAGGAGAAAGACATGGCCAGGAAAACAGACCAGACATCTATTTACACACTACTGGTCCCTTTTTTCTGCTTTATCCAGCTATTTTCCCATGACTGTTCCTCCCCAAACTGTTGTGAGTGCCCCACCTACCTCCACCTTTAGTTCTTCCCTTTACCAATCCCAATAATTAGTCCCGCACAGCTGTTGGGCAGTGACTTCCTCCACTCCAGCTTAAAGCATATTTCATAAGCAATGGTTGACAGCAGTCAAAGGCTAAAAGTATGAGATGGAGGCTGGTGGTGACATTACATGGCTGTGCCAGAAATGCAGCTTCCTTTGTAGACAATGTCTGCTCCAGGATTCCTGCACTGACACATAGTTCGAATGTAGCATAAGCAGTGCCTGCAGTCACTCAAACTAAAATATTTTTAAAGTGTGGTTGCAGCTGCCTCACTTGCAAATTCATTACACTGTTGAATATAAAACAGACTTAGACAGGTCTAGGAGTGCCTGCATAAAGATGCTTATCATTTTAGGAAAAATAATTTAAACAAACTTCTTGTGTGGAACTAATGAGAATGCTTCTCAAGAATAAGACATTTGTCATTCCAATATTTATGTGTTCCTACATGCTTTGGCCCTCAACATTAGCAGTACATCCTGAGAGGGATGGATGATACTCACCATTATACAGAAATCACTGTCAGTACTTCAGTACTGACTTTTATTTTATTTTTTGTTTGTTTGTCTGTGTGTGTGTGGTTTTGTTCAGTTGGTTGGTTTGGTTTGTGGGTTTTTTCTTTTCTTTTTGGTTTGGTTTAGGTTTTTTGGGGGGGCAGTGTTGGGTTGTTTTTTAGTCTTGTTTTGTAGTGTTGTTGTTTTTAATAAGAATTCAGATTTCTGAACAAGTACTTACCTCTCATGAAACTGTTGTGCTGCAACAACTAGAAACCCATTCTTGTTTAATCTTGAAAAGTTACCATATCTGATCTGAAAAGGGTGACACAAAAATGTAGAAAATCTGCTCTACACAAAATCCCATGGCACATTCCAAAAACTGAACCTGCAAACAAATTAGTCATGTAAATCATAACATAGAAAATGTACCAGTAATTAATTGCTGGTATGAAAATCTATATTCTTTCTTACCTGGGGGAGTTCCAAAGTAATAACTCTGGATCAGTTTTGGTATTTTTTAACACTTTTATCTGATGCCTAAAATATTAACCAAAGTAGGAGCACTCTTCAGTCTAATTTCCTGTGAGTGGAAGAGAATTCCCCAAAATATATTTACAATGCAGGATTTTGTGGCAGTTCTAACTGTACAAAAAAAAACCTTTGCATTGCTTATTCCACAATCTGATACCCTTTGGCTGTTACTCCCATCTCACATTGAAAGTTTTGATTCAAATAACCAACACCATTTTACATTGACTAAAACTAGTGAGCAAAAATTTTCTAGATAAAGTAAGATCTTCACATACAGTTGCCTTGTTATTTTACTGGGCAATGTGAAAGATGATGTGAGAGCACTCTCAATGTGAGAGCACTGTGAAAGCAAAAGGATAGTACTAGGGTCAGGACTAGGGCCACTGCTGACTCGCATCAGTGAGAGGTATGGGTAGCCCTTGTTGCTGTGGAAGAGACCATGGCTCCAGTGATCCCCCATTTTTCCACCTGTTACACAGAAATAGTACACAGACTTTTATGCCTCATAAGGAGGTATTCAGAACCCTGGTAAACTTTTATTTCATTAAAATAAGGGGAGAAGTTAAATTAACTTTATGAAGCCTTTTAAATAAGCTTGTGCTGGCAGAGGAATTACTTCCAGGGGATTAATTTGCTTTCCACTGAAAAAAAAAGCGGTTGTGTACTTTTAGTGAACCTTTTATTTTTGATTAAGGAAAGTAATAGCAAAAATTTTCATAGAGTTTAATGAGCACATTCAGGGCTATATCCTGTGAAAAGACAAGCTGACACACAAAATTTCCTTTCCACTACCACTGCATATATTAGTTGCCCCACTGAGATTTAGGAATAGGCCAACAGGAAAAATTTCAACATGCATAGTTTCTCAAAGACTTAAGCAACTGAAGACAAAGAGCAAGACCAGAGTCAGGTGGAAGGTAAGGACAATAATTCACAGCCAGAGGCAGCAGATAGGCAAGACTATGACAGTCAGCACTATTTGGTTTCAATTGCTCTGAAGCAAAAGCCCAGGTGAAACCCAAAGCCTAGAAATGAAGTTTCCATCAGTACAAATCTGTCCATGGTCTTTCATCAATTCTCATGCACATGACTCTTCTGTGAGCTTACAAAACTGGCAAAGAGTTATTCTGTTCATTTCTGCTGTGCAAGTGAGAACATATGGCTTGCAGCATGAAAGCTGAGAACCAGGGTCAGGAAGAAGAATTTGTATGGATGTACAGCCAGGGGCAGCAGGAGAAGGATGGAAAGACAATTTACTTTCTTTATTTTGACCAGTTTTGAACACCACAAGAAGCCCATCATGCCCAAAACTCTGCCCACATATGAGGCAAAATGAAGAGAACAACAGAAAACTTCTTCCAATTTAAGCTGATTCTTTCAGGCTAGTATTTAATCTTCCACTGCATATTTACAAATTGAATAAGCACAGTAAAATGAGTAAAGAACTATGGATCATTTCTTCATGTCCAGTAAATCTGTAAATAGTTAGAAAAAATATTTTTGAAAAGTGTGACTGGTCCCACCTTCCCAGTTCTCTGTGGGAGTGTGCAGTCTATGACAGAAGAAGGAAAGATCTCTGAAAAATCAAACAGGTTACAGCAGAGGCACACATTCCTTTTACAATCTGTTCTCCCCAAGATCACTTTGAGGCACAGGAGCAAAGCAGTGCATGAGAGCTGCTTGCCTGCAGATAAACAGAAGGTTTCTTTCACTACAGCTAATGCCTCACATTTTCTTGATATGAATATTAAGGATATAGGAATTTACTGGCTCGTCTGAATAAACACCACATGTGCAGCTGTACTAAATATGTCAGCAGTGCACAGAGTAGAGCAGTTTTGTTTGCTCAATACAATGTGTTAGCCATGTATAAAATACAGTCACTATACCTATGTATAACTCAATGCATAATTTATTAAAATGGTCATATATTTTATTTTGTAACTAAGAATTAAAAAAGGTTGATCACATTTAAAAATCATAAATAGGATTTCACCCCCATGTATACTATGTATTAGTTATTTGTTCTTACAGGTGTTTGTGATCAGAAAAATCCATGAGTCAGAGTCATTCAGTCAAGAAATACAGTGACAATATCACTGGTGCTTGAGATAAAACAAAGGTGATTCTCATGGACTAGCTCTTCCTGGGCATCTACAGAAGCAATATCCTATAGCTGTAGTTGTTATAACATCCACTTATTCTGTCACTTCACAGTGGCTTGATATACTTTCAGGATCTAGACTTTCTGAATTTCCAGAACAAAACTTAATAGGAAAAAACCAAATATTTTTCTTAATTCAGTAGCAATCTTTGTATTCCTTATATATGAACACAAATCTTCTTGCAATTTTTTGTAAGAATTGAAAAAAAAATCCTTTCAAAGAGATTTATGTTTTTTAATAAACTCATTATTATCAATAAATATGTTGATTAAATTGTTAACAATATCCCTGTACCTTTCTGCTATCATACTCCAGTCAAACAAAGATTTAATACAAGAAAAAAACAAAAACCAAACTAAATTTTAAGAGTTGGATTTCATCTTGAAATAAGTACTGGTCAACTACGGGTTTTCTTTGCATAGGGACAGAGAGGGCATTTTAAAGAGCATTAGAAGAAATCACATCATCCTTCTGCTTCTGTCCAGGTTTACCCTGGAGAAAAACTCTTTCCTGAACTAAGAAAAAGAAGCTCTACAAAAGCACAAGAGTGCATATTCAAAACATATATATGATTGCTTTGAGACAAGGACTTTTCATGAAGAAATGCGGTCAGAAAAGGATACAGAAGTCAGAGTGTGCCTAGCAGTTGGCAGCTCAGGTAGTACAGACACAACATGGTAAGGAAGAGTGAAATAAAGCTCCCTGGTTTTCCTTCAGGGAGGTGAGTTCAGAGTATATCTCCTTGTCTCCTTCATGGGCTTGCACCCATCTGCAGGTGATGAGGGCTCAAATTCCATTCCTGTGTGTCCACTGTGTGAAATCTCAGCAGTCTCAGCTTTGTAAGGACCTGTGTATTTGAGAACTAATTGCAAGAATCTGGTCCAGGATTGCTCTTCTTTAGGTGTGGGAGTGAGCAAATGCAGTAGGTAGTGGTGCTGATTGCTTCAAATCTTCTTTCTTTGGAGATGCTCCATAAGCAGTCTGACCTAAACTGGTCCTGCCTTGGGCAAGGGATTGGACCAGTTGACATCCAGAAGTCTTTTACAGTATGAATTCTTGGAAGGGTCTGTGATTCCACAGGGGCTTTTGGAGGGGCAGAAGAAGGTAAAAGCCATTCACCACACTGCCAACATGCAGTCCTAAGATCCATGAGCAGAGAGAACCTCTCAGCAGGAGACCAATACCAAATCTACCTTTTACATGTCCTTCAGAAGATGGCATTTGGATCAAGAAAATGTCCTTATGAAGCCCATCCACAACCATAAAGAAACAGATCTTTTCTGAGAAGTATACATTGCATGTTTGGAATGAGATAAACACAGAAACCAGGCTGGGATTGTGACAGGCTGGACTGTAACAGGCATCAGCAGATGTGAGAAGGGGCACTCACATGAATACAGCTGCAGCACTCTTTAGATAAAGATTAAATAAATTGTTCAAAACTATTTAACAGTCAGTAGCAAGGCCAGACATAGGGAATATAAAACTAGGAATGATCCAGCTCAAACATATCAATCACATTATCTGATTTTCTTTTTATAAAAATACTTAGTATTCGGTTGAATAAAGCTTGAAAAACATTAATGTAACAAGCCATGTGCAAATATTCACAGTAAACATACAGTTTTATTGTAGTAAGTCAATCAAAAGTATTTCAAATACTATAAAATGCAACTCAGTTAATCAATTCAGTATATGCTTGCTGAGCACTCCAGCTTCCCAGTTAATAAATGTGGATGGTTTAAAAAAGGAACAGTAACAGAGAATCTATGCACACCATACCATGCTGTTACAAGTACTGAATGCAAACTAAAGAACAGTGACTGAAGTGGTAGGAGAAGAACAAAGCTAACAAAGGGAAGAAAAAAAGTTGTATTTATTTGACAGGATGAACATTCAGAGATGAAACCTGGATCACCTCCCATTTATGTATCTAACTAATTGCCTTCAGAAGGTTTCAAATCTAGCCAAGGATGTGGAGAAGATTGTACATTAGACAAGGGTCCAAGTATTTGAACAATTGCAACAGTTGTAGGGCAGTTTGCAGGCAAACCTATGTTCATTGGAGATCTAAGTTTTTCAGAATGCAGACACCACACTATGAAGGACATCTGAGGTGGCATTTCTCCATTTAGCTGCAAGGGGCTGGTGCCACCAGTCAGGAGTCAGGACTCTGAGTGCTCTGGGGTCAACTTAATGGCACAGAGCCCTCACATGTGGGGCTTCACCCACAGTCCAGGATGGGGGTTCAATCCTGCTACTGGCTGGATGTGTGGACCTGCAGCTGCAGGAGGTTTGCTCCTGGCAGCTTGGGACAGCGGGATTTCCCCCAAACGAGAGCCAAAAATTGTCTACCTTCTAACGTACTCCCCCCCCAAAAAAAACAAAAAAAAATTGGTGTCTGTGTTTGTAGTGGTTTTCTGTTGTGATTTTTTGTTGGGTTTTTTTGGGTTTTTTTCTGGTTTTGTTTTGTTTTGTTTTGTTTTGTTTTCTGTGTATTGTTTTTTTTTCTCCCAAGCCAAAGATTGTTGCTCTTGTTCTTCTCATTTCTTTGATCAAAGCCTTAGCAAAAAGTTAATGCTTCCAGAAAAATTCCAGTTCTGTTGCTAATTATTTTCTTTTTTTTTTTTTATTTTATTTTAAATGAGAAACCTGTTTAATTTTATTGAGAAACCTGTTCATAGTTAGTGTCTTAAGAAAGGACTAAGCCTTGATGTAGATAATGAAATTCAGATTTGGAGCATAAAAACTTTAGGATAACTGAATCTGACTCTTGGTTTCCTTGTCAAAAGAGCCATTAGTCGACATGGATGTTCTGTTCCATTGAGAGCTAGATTACACTCCTCAAAGGTTCAGTGGTTTAGCTATATGAAAACGACATAACTTACTGTTACATTTAGAAGTGTTGGTCTGCATTGCATTTAATATTCAATCTACAAATAACTGAAAATTAGAGTAATAATTGGCAGCAGGTTAATGCAAAAAAGAGGGCTTTCAGAAAAGCAAATGCTGTTCTAGTTCCCATGGCACCATTCCCAATATTTGTTTTATACTCTTGAGAGAAAAGAGGAAAGCAGAACAAATGTTAAACCTCCCACACAAAATTCTCAAAGTAATATTATAATTCCCCCTAAGGCTCCAGCCTTGCTGTCAAATTGCTTTTTCTGTCAAGTTTCCAAATTCTTGTATTAAGAAAGGATAATAATTATAATTATCTGTCAGGATCCGTCTTAGTGAACGGATGACCTGACGGTTCATAGGGGTGATCTCAGGGTGCAAAAAACCAACATGGTACAAGGGGGTTTGCAGTGAAAATCAAAACAAATACAGTTTTATTGAAATAACCACAGCAAAATGCAATAGAGTGATTAAGGGAGAGAAAAGATAGAGAAAGAGAGAGAAGAGAGAGAGGGAATATAGCTGCCAACGCAGAGACGAAGTCCTTTGGTTCAGTCCAGTCGAGGATTCGCCTGTTATGCTGGGGAGATCTCAAAATCTCTAGCTAACTCAGAGGTTTCTATTATTGAAAATTTTGAGGGGGGGGAAACAGATACAATAGGGAATAGATGCAACAGGTAGTCTATGTTCTCAGCAGCAAACAAGAGCCATTGTTTTCGTGGTCCAGTGGTCACACCTGCAGGCAAACATGTCACTTTGGTCAGCTTGCCTCCCCCCAGACACCTCCCCCGGGTTGGGGGCTTCAGTCCAAGTCCTTGGAAGGAGCAGAGGGGCCTATTCACATAGGAGTTTCATGTCTCAGTCCTTGATGGAGAGGCTCCTTACATCTCAGTCTGTTTGTCACAGTGGTTGTAAAACAGATGAGGGTCTTCTGTGAGGGGACCACACAAAACTCAGGAGAAGTCCGGCCAGGCCGAGAGGTGGGACAGCTTCCAAGCTATTGTTGCACAGAAGGGCACTATGCCCCATTCTTCTTCTCAGTGTAGCATACGGCAAACACACCTGTGAAAAAAATAACACTGTGCTTTCAGGTCTCAGGGCCTTTGGCGTGTGACTTTCTCCTTCAGAGCCAGAGATTTAAGACGCGGGGGGGGGTCTTCTCTTCAGTGGTCCCCCAATGACAATCGTGAGGCAGATGAGGGAAAATTCGGAGAGACTCTCACATATCCAAAATTGAAGTTGGCGAATTTTTACTAAAATAGTTAAGCTGCAAATTCTCATTGAAAAAATCTTGTAGAGTCATTAATTTAATTTGCACGGTATGATTACCACAATGAGAAAGTCTCATATATATATATATATATGCTTGTGTAAATGCATTTTTTGCCTAATTATCACCTTCATGGGAAAATTACTGGTTTGTATCAGCAATCTCAGTAATTATTCACAAAAATTATCTCAGAATTTATTGCTTTGAAGAATTATTCACTTGTACAGAAATTCTCTTCTGCACTTTCTCATGATGTTGTACAACTTCTGATGTACTGCCACATCATTTTTCTTATCCATTGAACTGATTGTGCTTTCCATAATTCCTTGGGTTCAACAAGAACCTTCCTAGAATGCTCAAGAATTTTTTTTTAAGATTTCTGTTCAGCCATGTTTATGCCTTTGAGGAGAGGAATTGTTATCAAAGTTCCCTTTATCATATTTTATTTGTAAATGAGTTTTCAATCCTTCAGTCCTTGGTATTGACAAAAATGAATTTTTAATTTGGCACCCAAGTGGTGGTGCCACAGATCTTTAAACACTGAAATAAGACCATACAACTTATCTGTTGTATGGCATTATGAGGAGATACACTGAATGATTGAAGAAACAGAAAACAACAAAAGCAACACAAGTAAGTTACTAGCTGGAAAGACACCAATTGCTTCCTTGTGCATGCAAGACAATTCTGCTGTCATTTAGTTAGATTCCAGTAGAAACTCAAGTCTTCCCTGTACGAAGTGCAAGAGAAGCATGCAGAGCAGCTCAGATGAGATGCTTCACAGAGGATGTGTTAAATACATGCAACAGCTGCTTATAGAAAATTTGCTGCAAGAAAACTCTTTTAGACAGTCACAGTCTTTGGGCCAATGTCTTTTAAAAACCCTAACTTGGGCACCAAATTTTAAGCAGAGAAATAGTCTCCTGTTTCCCTGAGGGACTCAGGCAAAGTACTGAAGTACTCCAAACAGGTGCTTTTCAGGACTAGAACCCATCAAGGTTTTTGGAGTGTTCCTGTCACCAGCCATTTATTTACTTTAAAGCTATTTGACAGAAGTCTCTAACCCATAGATAATATTTCACCAGATTTGGTTGCCTCTAACAGCACCCTATAGACAGCTCTTTTACAGTCTGAGGAAGATGAGCCCACAGGCTCTATCTGAATAGAATTCACATTCTATCTGAATCCTTCAGCTGAAGGATAAACCAGTACACACTAGTGTCTGTACTATTGCAGGTTATTACAGACTAGACAGAGTTTAAAGGCAAGATTATTTAAACTACCCTCCAAAACCTCAGTCAACTTCCCAGCTTTATACCAATAAAATATATTTATGAAAATAGTTGCTAGAACTGGAAACAGTTGCAAAAAAGTTAAGCAACAACAAATCTTACTAAACAGCTAAATATTTGAGTTAGTTTCAAAGTCTGTTCTACATTTCACTCAGCTAGAAGAGCTGTCAGGACAATCTCAAGGCCATAAAATCTGGGGCCTACTTTCTTAGGCAAACTTGGTCCCCTTAGACACTTTTTTCTAGTGGGAAATATCAGCTGGGAATTGTTCCCTTTTTGGTGCACTTCTATTTATGACAGGTCCCAGAAATTGTGTTTGTGCAGTGAGTATGTCTTAGAATAAGTTTAATCAAAATGTTTAACAAAGTAATTTGATGTCTTCCCAGTCCTCTAAAGAAAGGCTGTTCTTCCAGGGTTAGTCTTTACTCTGGGGAAAAAACCCCCAAGATTACAACAAACAAGCAAATACCAAAACAAAAACCAGCAAAAACTCAAAAGTTTTTGAAGCTAAATCTCTTACTGGACAGCTCTAGAAACTGCAAGCACAAGAGGCTGCAACTAAAAACCTACTCAGGTGCTCTTCCAGCAAAACTGAGTAACCCCTGAGCACCTTCAAGAGGCCTCCACATTTGGAAGCCCTGCTGAGAGGGGCCAAGTGCTGTGCAGCATAAATGAGCTCTGAATGGATATTCTTTCCTTCCTGGGATTTTCCTTTCCTAGTTACTGTGACTGAGGAGCTGCAGTGGACAAGTGCAGGGAAGCTTCAAACAACCTCTGGCTCATAAATCCTTTCCCTGGACCAAGCCCTACCACAAAGCTCTATGAAATAAAAAGAATGACCTGAGCCTCACAGTGATATTCAGTCTTTCAGTCAGACTGGAGAATCACAGAACATTTTGGTTTGGAAGGGGCCTGCAAAGGTCATCCAGTCCAACTCCCTCAACATGAGCAGTACTTCTCACCACCAATGCCCTATTTTATAAGAATATCCTAATCTTTGAAGTATGCAGGGAAATGGATTAATAGTTATTGTAGTCAGTAAGCCTTTAATAGTCTGAAAGACCCATAAAGGTCAGAGCTACTATATTTCGTTTATTTGCATCTATCTGTAATTATAAGTTCAATTTTACATGGAAACATAGCAATATTTTACATGGAAATATAGCTCTATGAGATGTCAATATGTTTGAAAAAATGGGGTTCTGCAGTTTTGTTGGCAGCAGATGGTCAAAACCAGACAGTCCTAGTGTTATAGATAACATAGATAATACATGTTATAAGAAGTAGATATATGTCTGTATAAAATATTAGTAAAGGATAAGACATAAGTTGGTGAAAACCCCCCTCCCCTTTCTGTCCAGGGACAGAAACTATTTCACAATGTTATCAGTTCTAGGACAGAGTCAAGATTAAATCAAGCCCTGTTCACAATATGAACAGAGCAATTCCAGCCACAGCAATTGTCTGCACCAGGGCAGAGGGCAGCTTCAGCCACGGTGATTGTTCACGCCAAGGTAGAAGCTATTCACATGTTAACTGCTTTCCGGACTGGCTCCAGGGAAATTGGACTTATCATCGATTGCAGAGATATCATCTGGAATTTCCTGGGTGGTGATGAGAAGAAGTCGAACCTGGGCCTGAGATAGCATCATCTACTAGCACCTGGGCCTGAGATAGCATCATCTACTACATGTGAATAGCTTTTACTCAGACATTTCGTCCGGACTTTGGACACTCTCTTTGTCTAAATCTACACATGTATGGACTCAATTTTTCATGCCAAGGAAGACAAAGAAGTATGTGGTCATCTCTGCCTCGGGTGGAATAAACTGTATATAAACCAGCTGCTGGAGACGCTCGGGGTGTACCTCTTGGGGAGACGCTGCCACATGGCTGGCCAATCCCAGAGTGCACCCAGCGGCTGTCCCTGGGGCTGACACTGTCTTGGTTGCGGGGAAGTTTTTCAAATTTTCTATTTTTTTTATTTAATAAATTTTTGTCAAATTTTTCCAAAATTTGGCTCACAAATTGATCATTTATAACACTAGTAATAGAATGTCCTCGACTGGTGGTTTGCTTTGCATTGCTCTTGGTCCTCCCTAGGCTGTGGAGCCCAAATCCTGGTTTAAGACCAGGACCACATATTTGCAGGGGTCCAATAATTTGCATATGTAAGATAATGCTGAGCTGTCTTAAAATGAGAAAGTGCCAGCCCAAGTCCCTCAAGCAGCACTTTCAGTGATGATCCTATGCCATGGTGACACCCAGGAGCGTAATGCTCCAGCCCCTTTGGAATGGAAGCACAGCTGCATAGTTTTAGGATAAGGGCCTTTCCTGGGAGCAGAGTGATTTTTGCTTCATATCTGGATTGCTTAGGTGGCTGAGCACCTGCCTAGTGTTATTTCTCAAAGATTATCAATTGGAGTAAGGAAATGCCTTATTTAATGATCAATGATTACCTGAGATGGATTAATTTGATGATCATTGTCTCTAGCAGCAAAAATCCTTCAAGATATTTCCATGACAGCTCTTCACTTCTTCCCCAGAGCTGGAACTTCAGAGCAAACTACTGTACAGATATTTCTATAGTTCCAATGACTACAGCTTATTTCTGTGCCGTAACAAAATAAATCTGAGAGAAAGAAAATTTTCTTGGAAAACAGCATCTCCCCAGTCTAGCTTGCTGCATATTGCTGAGTGCAATACCAAGCCTCTGTTGATTTCCAAAAATTTGCTTTAAAATCATCCTATTGTTCTCAGTGGCCTCAGAGAGGCCTGACCTCTCCTACCCTGGGCTCTCATCCTTTTCTGAACTGAGAATTAAAAGGTGCAATGCTGCACCAATAGAGACCCATGAAAGTAGGATCATTGGAAATTAATATTTCTGCAGGTTCAAAGTTTCAGAGAGTTATTTAACCTTTAAAAGAAATTGTAGAAAAATCTTTGCATAATACCCAGTGAATAAATTGGGTAATTAAATCCTTCTGTCTTCAACCTCCTCAACCCCAATTTTTAAAATCATGTCAAAGGATGTAGATCAGAAATAAACAACTTTCACTGCTTGGAAAAACATTAGTAATGGAAACAGCTCATAAAAATAAGCTATGCTCAGCTTATTTTCTCAGTCTATATTTGCTTTTTCCAAGAAAAAGAAAAAATTTTACTTTTCTATTTCAGGATTACTTAACTCTTCTAAAATCCCACACTTTAATGTGCTTATGCTGAAAGTCTTTGCAT
Source organism: Emberiza elegans (assembly GCA_024865655.1). Classification (NCBI taxonomy): domain Eukaryota; kingdom Metazoa; phylum Chordata; class Aves; order Passeriformes; family Fringillidae; genus Emberiza; species Emberiza elegans. The sequence continues at coordinate 61,342,737 of JALJVW010000206.1, forward strand.
TCAACAGGCTCAATACTTCATCATCTATGCTTATAATGATCTAGATCCCAGACATTTTTCTAAACCCACCTGCCAGTGGATGAGAGGGTAAAAGTACACTACAAAATAACTTCTGCTGCAGCACAGAGAACTCACTGCTTCTCATCTCCAGATCAAATTCTGCAAGTGTTCTTTCATTAGGCAAAACATTTTAAATTCCAGAATTTTTCTGTAAGGCCAAGCAGAACAATTCTATGGTGCTACATTACATTACAGCTGACATTACATGTTAAAGAGGCATTTTTACTGTAGCAAAGTCTTGCTCATTAGGGCTTTCGAAACTTTTAGCCAGCATTCCCATTCTCACATGACTTGCTAAATCTCAAGGATTCATTTTTGCCATCTAGTGGTTTTGAACAGACTTAAAAGAAATTTGCTAATAACAAAGTTGAATATTATTGTTTGTGATAAAAGATGGCAGTTTTAATTTATGGTTATATTTGAAAAAAATACTTATACCTGGAAAAGAGGACTGTTACCTCCATGTAACCATTTAATGAGCACTGAAAGAAAACAGGATTAATGTGTGGCCACTGAGACTGTGAAAAGAACAGCTGAGGTTACTGCACTGGAGTGTGGGATGGAGAAGCACTGACTGAGGGGACGAGGTTACTCAAAGGATTCCTCATGTCCAATGTGTCTTTTCTTATAGCAGTCCTGGAAATTTGTAAAACAATCCAAGCAGATCTCTCTTCTGCTGCCCACCTCCCTTCTATTTTTGTGGGGTGGATACAAATAATATTTAACAAGTTAATTCCAAAAGTAGCATAATGAACAGACATTTAGGGTTAAGAGAGAGGCTCTTTTTACATACAAATAGATGCCATAATCAAAAAAATAATAGAAATTCACAATAGAAATTCCATTCAATTTTTTAACCCACAGTGTTCATTAGTAACTGCAACGCAGGATAAAAAAACTTCTTTTTAAGAATGTATAATATAACATTGATTTAAAAGATACAAATAAGGAAGCAATAAAATATTAAAGTATTTCAACATCAACAGCTAGGAGGCATCTCTGAACTGGATACCACCAACTGGAATCTGTCCATTTTCTCTTAAAAAAAACTATTCTGGAAGCTCCCTTAACATTCAGAAATATAGAATGGTTTGGGTTAGGACCTTGAAGATCATCTAGTTCCAACTTTCACCACTCCCATGGGCAAGACCCTTCCCATTAGTACAGCTTCTTTAAAGCCCCATCCACCCTGCCTTAAACAATTCCAGAGATCAAGCATCCACAGCTTCTCTGGGCAACAGTGCCAGTGCCTCACCACCCCCACAAAAAATCCCTTTCCAATAACTAATCCAAACCAACCCTCTTTCCATTTAAAATTGCTCCCCCTTGTCCTATCAGTACACACCCTTTAAAAAAGTCCCCGCCTCTCTTTTGTATAAAATAAAACCAAAATGTATTTGCATTTAAAGATAAAACATTGTAGCTATACTTCATGGAGAAAACATGGTCCACGGGGGTTCACATCCTTTCAAAAACATAAAACCCCCCAAATTTTACAAAATACAATTACATTATCACCTGATTTTAAATTTTTGGATCTGATGTAATTAAAACCCATAATTTATATTAAATTTCAAGATAAAGAGATGTCAGTATGTAAGATCTGGTCTGTCACTGAGCATTTTGAATTCTTCCCAGTTTCATGCCTGTTATTTCAGATGCATGGATAGAAAGTCAGTGGTTAAAAACAGGGAACAGAAGCCTGCCCACTTTTAGTAATAGCAAAAGATGGAAACTGACTTAAAACAAAAACCTTTTACAGTCCTTTTATTGAGATTTGAAATAAAGTTTTCAAAAAATATGCTGTGAACTTCCTTAGTTGTTTATTAACGAATATTTTGAAAAAAAATATTTTGAAAATGAGGCATTCCAAGTTTTTATAAGGTGAATTTTATTTTACACATGCATTTATTTTACAAATGCATAAAAATGCATTTCATGTTACAAGTGCATAAAAGTAACACAACTTGTACAAAAAATACAACAATACAGTCAATACAAAACAGCAGCGTATCACACGCAGTCTGCAAGATTCTTTTTTTCTTCAAATTGTTTGTCTACTGCAAGGGAAAGGGCCTGAAGAAAAGTTGTCATTGTGACACTGGGGGACTGAAAATAAGAGAACATTTTGTTAGACACAATCAAGGCAATAGGCAGACATAGTATTTTACATGCAAGTCACAGTATTTAAAAGAGAAATATTTTAATTTCATGTTACAAAAATTGCAAGATTCCATAAACCAAACTGCAAGTTTATTTAAATTCAGCTATCACAGCAAAGTCAAAGTCAACCTGTGCGAAGTCTTCAGTCACAATACTGTACATTTGCTTAGAAAAAGGTTTTTAACAAATTATTTATAAAGTGGTAGAGGTTTGGGGAATTCTTTTTTTCAGCAAGAAATTATAAGAGCATCAGTATTAATGTTCTTTTATTTAATTAAAAGTAGAATGCTCTAGGGCAGATCAATCCCACCTGTCTTCTTCAATCCCATTCTAAATTATGGACAACACATAGATGTTTTGGTCTACAAAGCTGCAGAAACAAGTGCAGTTTAGATTAAAAGGGAGGTTTGGACCAATCTTTCACTTCAGGCAGTGCTCAGATGTCTTCATGCCTGTCTCAAACTCAACCCAAAATATAATGAACAGAATAAACTCACTTGAATATGATAAACTTACTTGAATATAAAGTGCATGTGCTAGGAAAGGAAGCTTTCTCAGGACCCGGCCACCAAGACCTTCACTTTTTCTATGGTAAAACAGAGACAAGTGCTGCTTAAATGCTAAATATCCACTCTTAAAAAGATGCCTTTCCTTTTTCTGTGTTTCTCTATTAAGTTGCTCCAAAAGAACTTCAGATGACAATTCTTTAGGTCACTTGCAGCTCTTTTAGCAGGGAGTCAACAGACAAATTCTGCTTGTGGGAGGCTACACAGCAGCAGTACAGGCAACTGCTGCCTGCCAATGCATACATCAGGCCCTTCACATTGTTGTGCCAATCTCATGAATTTGGGGGGGATGTCTACCACAGCGTGGTATGGACACAACCACTTTTGGAAGGACTGGGAAAAAAACTGGTTTGAGTGCTGGACCTTATGGGTACTGCCTGTCTCCTTCTACCTACCGTTTACACAGTTTTCTTCACATCACCCACTTTGTGTATGTTAGCACCTTCTCAAAGCACTGCTCTGTGTACATAAAATGCAAACCTCTGTGCCTGGAAAAACTTACTTGCTTTTCCTTCACTCCTCACTGGTTAAGACTGCACACTTCAGGAACAGAAAGAAAAAACACTTTGCAGACTTTATGAATATTATTTTGTTCCATAGGGAACAGCACTTTGGAAAAAAAACATTGCTTGATATTGTGAATATAATTTTTATTGTTTCAAGAACTGTTATGCTGCAGTGAAAGACCATTTGCTCTACCAGCATACTCAGCAAACCACAACACTATCTATTTACACTTTACTCCTCTCCCCCTTGTTTCTGTCCACTTGTATCTCCACACTAAATACTGATCTAGCAGATGGCAAGACATTCCAAAACACTTTCTTAGCAGGACCTAAGGCACATGCTATTTCTGCCAAAGTGCATTACAATTCCCAATATCCACTGAAAACTAAGGCTAATCCAGCCAGCAACTTGTCAAGAGGACTTCAAATGGCAGAGCAAAAACCAAAAGCAGTACTAGAACAAGCCAGATCCAAGACTAAGACATGTTAGCAAACTGTGATTGCTTCCACTTTTTGTCCCCTGAAGGTTTTTGCACTTTCCCAAACATTAAAAAAAAAAAAAAAAAAAAGAGTTGTTTCAGATCTCCAGTTGTTGGGAAATTTGGTTACTTTAATACATTATTCCATAACTCAGTATGAAAAAAGTAGAATTTCAGAATCTTACCTTGAGATTTCCTTCAGTACAAGGCTTAACCTTGACACATTATTTTCTATGAAGCCGATCATCTCAAGCTCTCTGAGTGTCAGAAGCTGCTGTCGAGGATATATTATTTGACACTAGAAACAAGAGTTACACATTGTTGTATGAAAAATAAATGCATTCAAAATTAAAGTTTACAGTAAGAGTGGAAATACAGAAAAGGACTGAAATGTACGTATTTTTGTTACTTAGGAAATATGATTAAAATGCAAAATTTATTAAAATATGGCATTTTACAGTTTTGCTTTCAAGTATTACCTTCATCAGTTCTTCCAGGCAAGAAAGATATATTCTAAATATTGCTGCAGTAGATGGAGGTCCAATGTATTGTTTTATGTCAGCCCTGTCTACAAAGGCCATGTCAATTTTCTCTGTAATATTTGAAGTAGTCAGGATAACTACATTGGGATACCTTCAAGACAAAAATAGACTTTTAGGTCACATGTAAAAGATTTATCTCCTTTTATGACTGGCAAGTTGATACCTTCCTTCTTATGCTTCGAATAATTTTATGCAATAAACTGTCACATCATTCTTGTCAATCAGGAATTACATTAAATTATCTGAAGCTCTTGGCCAGGTATCACCAGACTATTTCAATGCATAGTCTCTTTCCTTCAGCTGTTTCTCAAGTGTCCACAGTTCCATTAATTCTATTTCAGAAGTGATATATGGTAACTACCTAGAACCGACTGGCATAGCTTCTGACGCACACAAAAAAGATTATGAAAAGAACTGTAAATGTGAACCTTTAATCAACATGTTTTACATTTCAATTTTGATGTCTGCTCTCCAAGCAGACATCATGATGCTTTTTCCTTTTTCTCTCTCTGTCTTTAGGGGAAGCATACTGTCCATAGATTCGATTGTCCACCCAGGTACATGTAAAATATTCTGCTGGATTACTCCTATTTCTTCTCAAGATTAGCATCATGAACAAAGAATAACTATTCACTAATTAATCTGGTTTAGTATTCCAAGTAGGAATTGAAATTTAGCAGGAATAGGAATACTGAAACTGTCAAGTACCTTTTGCTGTTGCAATAATATGCAAACAATACCTTTTAATCTGGTCTATTTGTGTCAGTACAGCATTGACCACACGAATAGCATCTGAAGGCTCTGTACCTGCCTTGAAGGCACTGCGAGCTGCTGTGAGGCTTTCCACCTACAAAAACCCAAACCAATCAACCAAAACAACAACAACAAAATCACCAAACACCAAAAAAAACCAAAAAGATTGCACTTTTGGAGTCTTGGTGGCAAACAGGTAACCCATGCAACACACCTTCAGATTCCTGCGCCTACTATCTAAAACTCCTTCAAAATCTTTTGTTAGGTAGGAATTTCCAGGGAAAAAGAAAGGCACGTCAAGGAAACAAAGTGCAGTGAGGGAAATTCCTTTTTGGACAGCAGAACGGAGGCTGGTTTGCATTTTCAATTCTGGAGGTGGAGGAATGGGACACCAGCAGAATAATGAATGGGTTGAATTTAGAGTGAGATTCCCCATAGGAACTGCAATATGATAAAGCTAATAAGGTACTTAGTAAGTTGCTTTTGTATCAAGTTTGAAAAAAATGTAACAACAATGAACTGAACCATATTCACGTTTTTTAGAACTTTACAAAAAATGTAAATAATACAAATCTGGGCTACTTCGAAGTTTAAAACAATATAATGTAAACATACAGCAGCAAGGGAAATTCCACCAAGAAAGGTTTCAATTCATTTTCAGCTGGAATTTGCCTGCTAAGTCACACTATGTTCCTTCCAAACCTCTCAAATCTGCAGCAGTCAAGACAAAAGTTCACTCATCTGCACAATCATGTAGCTTACGAAATAGCATAAATGTGCTTTTATTGTTCTTTATGAATGAGCACTATTGCAGCTCCTTCCCATAAATTTCCTTTCTGCTATATTTTATGCACAACAATGCTATTGGAATCATACCTCATCAATCAGTACAAATACAAGAGCATCTCTGTCATCAACTAACTCTTGGATCTTCTGGAACATCTTAGTTACAAGCTTGCCGCTCTAGAAAGACACCATATGCCTATGTTAACGATTTCCTTACCACACAGTTTTCTAAGGCTTATCATATTTAAAGGTGTAAATGCCTGGGTTTTTAAACAACTTTCTAATAAAACTTCTCTTAAAGCATTTTCAAACATATTAATTATTCTGAACAATCTCTGGTGCACATATTTAGGAAACAAGCTAAACAGAATAATTACAGTGTAATTTCTAAAATACGTAGCTTATTTTATTAGGTACATCAATACATACCTCAGAAAACCATTTAGAGAAAAGGCTATGGCTGTTTATTTCAATTAACTGTCCATACCTATACCTAAAGTATGAAGAGAAAAAGAAGTATCAACTCCATTCTAAATAAAAATCAGAGATATCAATAACTTCTGTAAGTGTCATTCCTGACATTCTGTCTCTGGAATTCTGTGAATTAGTACTTTTAATTACTTACCTTTCAAAATATAATACATATTTTACTGATATTATTTTTGTTGCTGGAACATGTCACATTGCTGAAAATGTAACTAGAATTCTTATATTAAATTGCTATTAGAATTTCTTCATTAGAACAGGGTAAGTAACTCTTCCCATGATAATTGCCTCATTCTTCTCTTTGTGTAAGATTTTCTTCATATAGCAAGAAGTGACAAAGTATCTCAACCACACATTATATAGCATATGATTTTCATACGTTCAGTTTGGACTAGAGTAGGATCATGACAATACACATTATTTATGCTACGCCTTTTATTTTATATCTTTGGTTTTTTTAAATATAGATTTGTTAGGTTGCTATGAACTTCCAGGCTATTTCTTATGATCTGTCTGATATACAAACTGACCTCTGCAGATTGCAGCATTCAGACAATCCAAGCACAAAAGAAATTAGTTTAAAAAACCATTACCTATTAAAACCAGGCTCTATCAAACATGAAGATACAAAACCCAAAATACTCCTTGATCCTCTGCCCTTTAATACTCATTGATGTACAAAGTGGGCAAAAATTACTGTACTGCCACTGGAATGTCTTTTACACACCTGAGACAACTATTTACACATTTTACAAGGCCTTATAATATCCTAATCAGTGTAGCAGATCAATTTTATTGCTAGCCTGGTGCACTACAAAAAAGAAGACGTAATAGAACTAAGTACAAGGTACTTGAAAATAAATATGAGATATACTTGAGCTAATGAAAAAGAACATTTAAGTATAGTACGCTAAAGTGAAAAATTTCCAAACAAAAAAATCACCTGTATGACAGCCGAATTGTCAGCTTCTGAGCCAATGCTTTACAGAGAGAAGTTTTCCCAGTTCCAGGAGGGCCTGATTTGAAATCAGATCCGTACATTACAGAGTCTGCATTAGATTGTTAATGACATCTAACAGATTTTTAACTATTTTATTTCATTACAGCACTAATTGTAGAGTAAAATCACAGCAGATAATGATTGTGTACACCAGAGTATTTTGAGAAAATTGCTTCCTTGACTACAATCCTAGAGCTAATGCTGGATTTTATATGTATGCAGACACCATACAGTTAAAACACTCAACAGCCAGAAAAGCAAAGAGTATCACCCCTGCAGGGCTAAACCTCATCAGCATTCTCTATAATCAGTGCTATACTCAAACTTGTATCTTCCTGAAATGAATTCTTCTAACATGGAAAACAGAAACATATCACAATCATGTCCACTCTCCCAGAAATTTCTTCCTTGGGGAAACCTGGACCATCTTGAGAACTACACTCTGAGACAAACCTTTTGGATCTGACTTAATATGCCATGGAAGAGCCACAAAGACTTCCTCCAAAGGGGCAAGTACAAGCACAGTTACCAGAGTATGAGTCTGAAATAAAGTCTTTCAAACAAAAACATCTAAAAAAGAAGCTTCTAAATTGTAGAAGTAAATTGACAGTTGTAACTTAAGTACAACAAACAAATATTTCCACTATGACCTTTTATTTTTGAATACCAGTCTTAATGACAAAATCAGTGCAAGATGCACTTTGCAAGAAAATGGATTCAGTTGATGCCAATCTCGTTTGTGGTATAACCTCTACAGTAAGCTAGAACTGACTGAAGATTTCAGCTTCACTAAAATAACTAAAAGTAACTAAACTAGCAAGTGTTGGCAACAGAACAGTGTCAACAACACAACAACGACTGCCTTCCCAGTTTCCCTGAAATTTTTAAAAAGCTGTAACTAAAAAAAATTTAGTACTACAATAGAAGTTTAACTAATATATGCCTCCTAGTATCTACAGTATCTGTATTATTTTTGTTCATTCTGTAAAAATGCAACAGTATCACTTAAAATCAAAAAATCCACAGATGTTACTGCACTGTAAGCTTTAGAATTTAAATTCATGCAAAGCAGAATATGTGAACATTGACTTGACTCCGACACTACATTTCATCCAAATTTGTACTATTGAGGTGCTGCTTTCATATCACCTCATTTCACTACATAGGATTGCAGTACAAGTCTTTCCAGAAGGAAAGTATAAACAGCTGGCCAGTGAATCTACTTGGCATAAAACAGATCATTTTTACCATGCAGCAAAACCACTCTGTTCCATGATATCAGGTTGCTGTCAACATTTTTGTCAGAAAATAATAATGTTGTCGTCACATAATCGAGTAACTAAATGAAGAGGACAGATAGAAAGACACAAATTAGAGTCATAACAGCAAATATAACCACAAATAGAATCAATCTCTAATGATGTCTATTGTGTACTCATAGCAACAACAAAAAAGAGCTCATCTCTTTTAGTCAAATTTATTTCTGCAAAGGATGGGAATTCATTTCTGTCCTGCCCTCAAGAATAAGAATAGCATGTACTTGGCACAAATGGAGTTCTGGAACTTTTAATGGATAAATTAAATGCTTCAAGAAAGGAAAATTGATTTTATTTTTTATTGTCCCACATACTGTGTGTCTATAAAACACAAGCTGCCTAAGCACAGAGAATCAAAGACTCAAATTCCAGGTCCTGTTTAGATGTTGTACAGATATACATTTGTACAGTTTGTTGTAGACAGCCCACCAAACAAAGCATTTCCTGTCACATTTATTTCCTTTTAACTGACGCATTTACAAGCAGCTTCTACAAGGAATTTGTAGATTAATTCATTCCTCCAAATAACAGAAGTTGCATGTATTTCCTGGAATGATTGTTTCTAAAAATACTGCAGTTTCATTTTAGAATTATCTAGAATTAGGAAGTAGAGAACTCTTTCAATAAAATGAATATGAACTTCAGGTGTGAATCTATAATGACTTTTACCTATAACACCTGATACCACATTATCTTCTGTTGCTCTTACGTGTAACGAGCTTTAGATCCCTGCAAGTTGATGGGACAATACAGTGGTGCTCCTGTAATATCTCATGCTTGAGATGGAGCAATCACACAACAGCAAAAGCAACTGAACTTAATCCACATATTTGTCAAAATTCTCACTGTGCTATTTTGAAAATTCACAGCAACTATTTCAGAGCCCATAGAACCCAAACATACTCAGGCATTCCCATGGTTTAAAGAAGGAAGATTTATCACAATTTTATGGTAGTAGTTCAATTTTTAGCCATTAAAAACAACCATTTCTTTCTACCCATATACACTTACACTCAACAGTGATCAGCTTGCTGTTATTTAGTACACCAGAAAGTCTAATGAAATAGTCTTGTCATTTCACAGATGACTTTGAAAACTGTTCCATAAATTACACAAATGTGGATGTATTAATTGATTTTTACCTTATAAATTAAGAAGTACCACCACTGGAGTGCTTCGCTTTTCTGTATTTGGTTATAAAGACTTAAGTGAGAATACTGTATCTATGGTATTACAAATAAGCTAATGAATTAATTATGCATCCAAGAACTTCAGTTAGAAGCTGAATTGAACTATTTGTGGGTTTTATTTGCATCACAATTACTAAATTTCAGATTACAGTATTACTGTTCTACAGTACTACTGTTCTACAATCTCTGGCAGTTATCATCACCTCTGATGAATGCACAGGACCTTCAAGCTAGAAAATGACCCCATGGAAGTGTTTTGTTTCTTTCCAATGTCTTGCCAGCATTCAAGTGTCAGGGCACTGAGCTTTGGTCAAATCACTGAATAAGTATTTGCATGAACAGTAGCCATGCTTGCCAACATTACTGCCAAGTCCATTAACTGTTTAGCTGCTGTCAGAAACAAAGTTAAACTCCAATTCCCTTCTGCCCAGCCTGCACCCATAGGATGCAGCAAACTTCAAACAGGTTTAATTTCAGCTCTTACTTCTCCTCAAGCAATTTTAATTGTTATTCATTTCCAACTTACATTTGATTTTACTTCAGTGTCATAGATAAGACTTTCCCAAAGGCCATGGAATTCAGCTGCAAAAGCAATATATTATATACCTGTTTAGTATAAATTAATCTGGAAACCTGTAACTCATCATTGCAGCACAAAACAGTTTTCAAATTATGCTCAGCTAAAATGAAGAATTAAGAAGACATATATGAAAGCAAGAAAAGCATCTGTGGGGAAAAAAAAAAGTTTTTCAACCTTTCAACTTATTTTTCTCAAAATGCAAACACCACTTTCTAACAGACAAATTCAGCAGTTTCCCAGCTTTTATTTCCTCCAATATCTGTGACAAGAAATTAATGTTAATTTCTTAACATGAAATGAAAAATATCCTTCCTTCCATTCTCAGTAGAGGATGAACTTACATTTCACCAGGGAAGCAATGAAAACTAGTGGTAGCAGAAGGGTTCTAAGGCAAATTTTATCATTCAAGTTTGCCTTTTTTTTTTTAACATCAAGATGTTAAAAGGGACCAAAAAAACACGTAGCTGAATAATGCATAAAAACCTAAAGTTGTCATTTGAGTATCAATCATGCCTAGGCGTTGGCTTCTAACTTTCAGCAAAGAAAAGCATAAAAGACTGAACAACTATAAACCATGAAATTGTGGCAATAATTGTTGCAGTATGTTTTCTTTAGTTTTTATTGGCATGCTCACTATCTACTTTGTGATTTTACAATCCCATTGTGTTGTCCTCCCCTTGCCTTTGGAGTGGCACAGGTTTCCTATTTTGCATCTCATGTTTCTAAATTTAGACTCGCTGCCTCATTGTTATTCAGTTCGGTTAAGTGTCAGTCCTCCCGTTTGTTACCCAGCCACTCCCTGCCAAGTTTCAAACCCCCCCGCCCCCCCCCCCAACGCTTTCCAGCTGTCAATCCCTCCTATCCCTACCCCTTTCACCAGAACCTTCCTTACTCCTCCTCCCCCTAGGTGTCAATCCTTCCCTGAACCTGCCCTCTCTTCTAGTAAATTCCTTGTCACTTTTGTATCCTTTAGAACGCCATTGTTTAGAACACAAGTTATTCCCTTCCCTAGTGATCTTTCATTGGTCTAAGTATGAATTACACCACCTCAGACCCCTCCCCAACCATATCCCTATTGGTTTGTTACCCTAAACCCCTCCTCCTGACAAATACTATAAAAACTCCTGTTAAACATGAAAGTCTTGGTTGTTTGGAGTCCTAAACTGAAGGGAAATTATCACCAAATAAAGCCACCACTCCAGCTCCACCCCAGGACCCGTGCTGCTGTCTTTTTGTTCCTGTGCCGAACCTCTATTGGTAACTGGGATTCTGCAGAGCTTGAAAAGGGGGTCTGTCACACCCTTGTTGTTGCTGAGCTGGTCACCCTGATTTTAGCACACCCTGACAATAATGTCAATGTATCAAATCTAATTATTCGTGAAAACTAATGTAACAGATAATTACGCATTTCACAACATGGAAAGAGTAGGAAATGTTTCAAAATTACTGTCTCTCTGAGCTAAAGCTCATACTTGTGCTTTTCCTTTTAGGCAGAGAATCAAACTTCCTCAAGCACAGGACAGTAACAGGCAGGTCTGGCTCTACCACAGAGGAAAGCCTGATTTTTCCTCTCCAGATGATTGACTAAATCTCTATACTTTGTCTGTTTCATGTATAAAAGCAGTACTCTCATGGGGGCTGGAAGCCAGCAATGAGCTCTGGAAAATGAATATTGAAAGTGATAAGCTTCTTGTGGATCTTCAAGTTCAAAAAAACTTGGAATGCAATCACCAGTGTTAAAAACTTGCATGCTTCTGATTATGACTACATGTTTTAGACCACAAGACCAGTTATTTCCACACATCCACAAGTATTACAGAAATAAAGGATGTGTTTTGGAATTATCTGCAGCATGTCAGTCAAAACCACAAAGGAAAAAGTCCAAATATATTTGTTCCATAAAGAAAAAAGTCCAAACATATTTGTTATATAGACAAACAAATACAAAAAGTACCTTTATAGGTAGCTATAAACACTTTTAGCCTTTGCAATATTGTCTTTATTGCTCTAGAGATCCCAGAAATGCCACACAGGTACCTGCTGGTAGCACCCAGTGGTGAGCTGCAGTGATATCATCATTCTCTTCTTCCAGGTTTTCAGAGGTTGGTCCTTCTTCATTCAGATGAAAAACATGAAGAGAAAGACTGCTTGTGCTCAGGTCAATAGGCTAGAATGAACATAAACATATTTGTTACCTGTCATATTTCTCATTCAAAGCTAGTTGAACAAAAGTTACAGTTCTCAGCTAGCATTTATCTCTGAAGCCTACTACCTCTGTTTCAGACCTTAATAAGCAGTAAAAAAAAATAGCCACCTTTTCCTAGTTATACTAGTCAGCCTAAGAGATAGTATATCATTCTACAGACCTTGTCTTGCTTCTGCCCTTAGGGTATCACGAGTCCACCTACAACTAGTTCAGGGGCACATAAAGAGAGGTCCACGTTTTTGACCAGGAATACCTGTCTGTCCTTCAGTTTCAGGTCCGTGTCCACAATTGCTACAGACTGCACATTGTTGTTAAGGAAAGGGTCGTCAAATTCTGTCCACTTGTAATCACCAAACACGATGTTGTGTCTGTTCAACAGCTTTAAGACACTCATCCTAATATCTTCTTTCTTGGCCACACTAACAAGAAAGAAACATCATTACTTTATGGCCAACTGAATGACATGCTGCTTTGCAGAAAAGGGCCCGTGGGTACTGGGTGGACAAGCTGGCAAAAAGTCAAGTGTGCCCCTGCTACAAATGAGGACAACCTTATTTGAAGCTGTGCTACCAAGACTACAGATGTTAGGGAGAGCAAGCGTTTCCATCCACTGGCTTTGTGAGACCACATCTGGAGTACTGTGAGCAGTTGTGAGCACAGACACAAAAGAGACAAGGATAAACTGGGGCAAACCCATAACGTGGCCAACAACTTTGTTATGAGACTGGATGACATGACCCACAAGGTGAAACTGAGCAAAGTGTATTCGCTCAATCTTAGGAAAAGACACGGGTGAGGAAACTCCCGGGAGAGCACAGAGAAGGCAGAACTGGGTCCTGCGGGAGATACGTAGAACGATGCCGAGAGGAAACAAGCACAAGTGGCAGCAAGCCACGCTTTGATCAGAGACCTGCTCGACTTCTGGTGAACTTCCACATGGATCTGAACGCTGTCACACACGTTTGGGAGAGCTTGCTTCAAATCTCCAGCAGCGTCTTCCATCTTTCTCGCTCCTAGGGGAAAAGCGATACCAAAGAGAAGCGACTTCCAGCGACTGCTACATGCCCACAGCACGGACGGCCCTTTCCCGGTGCCCCGTCCAGGCGCACACCGCCCCCCGCTAAGACCAGCTACGTGATCGGGACCAGGATCAGGATCGGCACCATCCCTCCCTCAGGAGATGGCGGCGACAGGCTCGGGACACGCCGCGAGCGCGGTCGCGCGTACGGGCGGGCGGCTGCTCCCGCCTCAGCGCTGGGGACAGGGAATCACCTCAGGCAGGCACGGCCTTGGGAGCGACGCGCCGGGGCGACGGGGATCACGAGCGCGGGCGAGCCGGAGGCACCAGGCACCGACTGCAGCAGCCGCAGTTTGTAAAGGGCGCGCTGGGCGAGGCAGGGCCGGCCCCTCACCCGGATCTTCCTCCTTGGCGGGCGGGGGGCCGCCCGCCCCAGCGCTTCCGGCGAGGCCGGCTGCGGCTCCGCCATGGGGAAGAAACACAAGAAGCACAAAGCCGAGAAGGCAGAATGGCGCTCGACCTCCGCCACCGCCTACAGCGGTAAGGGCCGGGGGGGCCTCTTTGTACCCGCGACCCGCCCGTCCCTTCCCCCGGCGCGGCTGTCGGCGGGGCCCGGCGTCCCTGCGCGGGCTGGGGGGCCTGGGCAGAGACCTCGCTCCGAGTGCCGCACCTGCCGGCGGCGGGGGCGGCCCGAGGAACGCGGGGCGGGCGGTGCAGTGTGAGCCGGAGCATCTCCGTGCTTCCCACGGCCGCTCCTGAGGGGATCCGGTCGCTGCGGTGCTTGAGTGATGCTTAATTTCACCTTGCTCTGCAAGGACTTGGCGACGTTTTTAGGGGAGGCCGAAGAGCCGGTTTCTAATGTCTTGCAGGTTTGTGGAACATCACAACGTAAGATGTGCAGAACGACTGTTTGTTAGCTTGGATTTGTTAGCCTTAGCTTTTGTTTTTCTTTCCAAATGTATTGTGTATATTTTTGATTTGCAGCGAATTCTTATAATCAGTAGTTCTAGAAGAAGTTTTGGAGCTAAGGTTGTTTATCCTGAAGAAAAGGAGGCTCGGGGGGGACCTTGTCACTCTGCAGCTACCTGAAAAGAGGGTGTAGCCAGGTGGGGGTCGGTCTCTTCTCCCAGACAACCAGCCACAGGACTAGAGGACATGGCCTCAAGATGCACTAGGGGAACTTCAGGATGCGCATTGGGAAAGAATTTCTTTACAAAAAGGGTGATTATGTATTAGAGTGGGGTGCCAGGGAGGTGCTGGAGTTTCTGTCCCTAGAGGTGCTTAGGAAAAGTCTGAATGTGACACTCAGTGCCATGGTCTAGTTGACATGTAGTGTTTAGTCATAGATTGGACTTGATCTCAGTGGTCTTTTCTGACCTAATTGAGACCGATTCTGTAATTGCTGTGTGCTGTTGGCTCCCTGTGCATTTATTAATTTTATTTTTTTTAATTTAGATTATGTGGACAAGCCTTTGGAAAAACCCTTAAAGCTGGTTCTTAAAGTTGGAGGCAGTGAAGTCACTGAACTCTCTGGGTCAGGGCATGACTCTAGTTACTACGATGATAGATCAGATCATGAGCGAGAACGACATAAAGAAAAGAAAAAAAAAAAGAAGAAAAAGTCAGAGAAGGAAAAGGAAAAGCATCTAGATGATGAGGAAAGAAGAAAGAGAAAGGTAAGCTATGATTTTTAGAATTCAGGCACACCAGCCTTCATGCTTGCTTATCAGTCCTAAAATCTGGTGCAGAACTTTGTTTAAATCACTGTTACAAGAAGCTTATTGTCTGGAGATAGCACTTCAGAAATGTGGAAAACCCTTGTGTGTGAGTTGGTGTACTTCTGCTATTTACAGGAGATACCGTTTGTAATGATTCTATGAACAAAGTAAAAGCTTTCTTCTTATAACTTTTTATTTTCCTTACTTATTTGCTTTGAATAAATGTTTCTGTTTTTCAGTTGGATCTTTTGTATTTAAGCCTGGTCACAAACATGTTTTGCTACTGTTTTAGGGAGGGTCTTTTCAGCTTTTCAATTCCAGGCTGTGTTTACATTTTGGAGATGTGCCAAGTTACTGGACATTGAAATTGATATGTTTACTCAAAACAGCTTCTGAACTCTTGAGTACTGTGATACATTACATTGTCAGCTCTTGGAATAACCTGTGTGCTGGACTTTGTGACTTTGTTAGTAGTAAGTAGGGTGGTCAACTTAGTTGTCTGTGTTGAGGAGTTTGTTTAAAATCAGTAGTGAGGCATTGACAGCACAGTTACTTGTACAATTCAATTTTAAGAGTATTTATTTTGTGTAATAATGGTTCTCTGACCTTTCTGCTTTTTTAATTCTTTCCTGTCACGTAGTTTTACTATTCTTGTGTGACGGGTTTTTTGGTGCTACTTTGTGTGTGTTTGTGGCTAACATCTAACAGTTCCAAGTAATACAAGCCTAACAAAAAAATCATCTGGAAGTGGCAGATCTCATAGAATCGTTCAGAAGCTCTTAAATACAGCACAGACAGTGCACAATTTTCTTAGTACAGATGTTTCAGGCTGGGACTTGAAATGTAGCAAAACCAGCTGTTCTTCATAAAAGATTTTGCAGTATCAGTTGCCTTTACTGAGTTGTGGGATGGGGGTTGTTTGGATTTTTTTCACAGAACTTCATGATTAATGCATTCAAAATAAGCTAATGGATCTTTAGCTAATACAACCATAGTCTAAGCACACTAATGAAAGTGTGCTTTTCTGTGCAAATGTGGATAACGATTGTCGAATTTCAGGCGTGACTTAGGTGTACCTTTGCTTTGAAACTCAGGAAGAGATCATTAATTGCCACCACTGTTTTTTATGGTTCTTTTGTTGGCTGAGTTTTCATATATTTTACTCATTTCTGTTTAATGTGACAAACAACAAAAATACATTGATGAGAGCGGAGCCACAGATTGATTTTACTCAATAGTCAATTAACTTTCTTTGCTCTGTGGTGTAGCTTATTATCATGCAGTTTTACATACGAATAGCTTCAGAATTTTTCTTTTCAATAAACATACAGGAATGATAGAACAATACTGTGTCAAGTACAAAGTAGCAAAAGACAAACAGTTTTAATTGGAGAAGAAACTTGAAAAAGTGATAGTAAAAATATATTCAGTATTGTTTAAACCGTTTTATGACTTCGATATTGAATGAGTATTCCAAATTAAAAACATCATTGTTCCTTGCCTTTTGATGTGTGGGATTGCACATCCCTCTAAAATATGTCTTCTCTCTACTGTCCTAGGAAGAGAAAAAGAGGAAAAGGGAGAAGGAACAGTGTGACACTGAAGGAGAAACGGATGACTTTGATCCTGGGAAAAAGGTGGAGGTTGAACCTCCTCCAGATCGTCCTGTCAGAGCATGCAGAACTCAGCCAGGTTAACAGTGTGAAAGATTAAATTATTTTGGTTGTTTTTAAAAGCACACAAACCAAAGCTTTTGTCAGAGATAAAATTTTCATGAAGATTTACTGAAATATAGGAACTTGACTTTTTCCAACATCCAGAACTTTCTGCTATCTGAAAAGTCAATATTCCTCTTGGTTGTTCCATGTTTTAGTAGGTTTGTTTTCAGGTGACTGACAAGGACACCTGTCTCTGGCCTTTGTTCCATGGCAGGGTAAACCTCATTATGAAAGTGTTACTGCACGTAGTGCTCCCCTAATTCCTTCTCCTTAGCATTTACACCATAGTGATCAGAATGTCTGAAACTAAGTTTCATTTAGTTCAAGGGAAAAAACTCTTGTGGAGACTTCTTAGGTGACTTTTGTCTTTTTTGGTTTTCTAACCTATGTGGAGTTTTAGCATCTTTATTCTCATGGAAAAGAAGTTGTGATAGTGTATCTCTAAAGACTGTAGACACCACATACCAGCCCTGTTTTTAATTTAGAAATCTTCTATAATTCTTATTACCAGCCAGAATATTTGTCAGTTGTGTGTGGCAACTTCTGCATGTTTGATCCTTTCAGATTTTGCCTTGCTTTTTCTACCAGTAGCCATTGCTTGATGATTAAAACTCAGCATTGCTCAGTGGAAACCTTTACTTTAGAAAATTTTCAATTACATCATGATCTCAGTAATACATAAGCCTGAAAATGGAACCTAGTAGCAAAAATTGTGTCATTAGGAATATTGTGAGTCTTGTCTTTGGAATACTGCCCTTTGACTAGTCAAGTAATCCCAAGGAATTTTGTAATTGTGACCATGCATTAAATTGAGGAATAGTGGCCATCAGCTGTCAAGGTAACTGAAATTTTCAGGTCAGAATTTTATGTCTCTGGGTAGTCAGGAGCCTTAAAAGCTGACAAGATAAAAACTATTCCCATTATTATTCTCTTTTCTGGTTGTAAAATGGTATTGGAAAACATATAAATTACCTGACCCATTCTGTTTAAGAAAGGAAATGTCTTTCCTTTATCATGGAGAGTTGCATTTTCAATTCTTGATGGTTCATTAATGTTTCAAGCGTCAGTTAAAGCCAGTCTCTCTGAAGTAACAGGTCATTAACATGTAGTTTTTCTTGTGTGATCTGTTCAAGAAGTAGAATTGTAGTTGTTACCTCTCTTGCCAGTAAATCTGTATCTGTTTGTCACTCTGTGATTGAAAGGCTTATAGAATTGCATGGAGTTTATGGTGAAGAAACCATGAAAATTGCACAGCGAACATGTTGTAAGAATATGGATTTCCCAACTGCAGTATTTGAGCAACCAAGTTTCACTTTTTCTGCAGAAATATATAATGTAATTATTTTAATCTTATTAATACATACTCTTAGAGCTGCTAAATTTAGCACTACATCTGACTTAATGGGTACTAGGTTTTAATGTGATAAGAAAAGAAGCTCAGAAAATAAAGGAAGAAGAAAAAGGTACTGCGTGCTTAGATATCTGATGTGCTTCTGCTTTGAAATCCATGTTCATACATTCAGCTTCAGATCAGTACAAGCTGTACTTGTAGTGAGATTTTCTCTCTGGTACTTATATTTTTAAATAAAAAAAATGTATGCATATGTGGTTTCATTGCACTTATCTGGGTTTTCGTCTCAAAATGCAGCTGAAAATGAGAGCACACCAATCCAGCAATTACTGGAACACTTCCTTCGCCAGCTTCAAAGGTAGTAAATGTTTTTGTATCTTCAACTGTGTAGGCTGTGTCTGGTGCATATTTGTATGTGTTACCTGGCAACTTCATATCCTGGCTTTCTGTTTGAAAGTAGTGCCTGGTGACTGACTGTAAGATATTTGTTAACATTTGCAACCATGTTAGACCTGGTTGTTTTTAAAGATAAGTTGAGGATAATTATTACCAAGCTTGCAATTCTAGCATTGGGCAGAGAAATAAGTGTTTGGGGCAAATTATACATTGTGATTATAAATTTATTAAATATTAATGTCTTAGTTTAGGAATTAGAAGCCAGTTATAATTCTACATTACTTTAAAAGATTGGACTGTTTTAGTTAATTTTGTTTTTTTCAGTGTCCACTGTCAGATACAAAGCAAATTTAGACCTGGTTACTTGATAATCTTCTAAATTGGGAGAGGCTTTTTATTTTATTGTTTTCTCAAACCTGCACCTCATGTTTAAAAAAAACATTCCTTTTTTATTTTGTAGCAATAAGCTGAATTTGGAACCAATTTAAAAAATTAAACATTGTATTTATTTTTAGAGGACTTTATGAACGAGAAGAATTGAGCTTTTTCCACAAGAAGCCAAAAGACCAGGTTGGAGTGTAGAGACACAGAAAACTTAATTAAGAAATATGAGAACTAGCTTGAATTCATCATTTGATCATTGAATTGAATTGAAAGACATTTTTAATTAAAATTTTCAAGAGTTTATTTTTTAAATAAGTCTACATATGTGAAATCACAATACTCTCCTTTATCAGGAAATTTTTCTATGGATCTATTTTATGAGAATGTTTTTAGTTGTTTTTGGTTTTTTTAGTAGTACTATTGTGTTACTAATGTGATGCAAAAGCAAGGATTGTTTTGTTGCCTGCTGTAAATTTAAATTTATTGTTTTTATTTTTAGGAAAGATCCTCATGGGTTTTTTGCTTTTCCAGTCACGGATGCCATTGCTCCTGGATATTCCATGATAATAAAACACCCTATGGATTTTGGTACAATGAAAGAAAAAATTGCAGCAAATGAATACAAATCAGTCACTGAATTTAAGGTGAATTAATAAAGATTTAAATATTTCACAACTAGTACGAAACTGAAGATTCTTTTTAACTGTAGGAGCCTTTGTTACATTAATTAATGCTCTTTTTTTTCAGAACTGAGCACTTTTATATATTCAGTGCGTTACAAATAACCTGTCATATTCTACTATAGTCTTCTATAAATTATGATGGAAACCAAGAAGATCTTCTAAAGTTCTGTGGAATTTAGTTTTTTGCTAAACTTCAACAGGTGTTGTAAGACTATCACCAAGACTTAAGCCACTGAGCTCTTTTTTTTGGTCCTTTTTTTAATCTAGACCTTGTTAGATTGATTTAAATGTAATTTGGACCTGTCTGCAAGAAACCTGCGGATATACTGGAGTGTCTTGTATACGAGTAAATAGCAATTACATATTTTTTATGTTTAATTATTCTGATTTTTATATAACTTCATTTGAAATTGTCTTCTGGCAGAAACTTACTTGGCAAGTTTATTTGCAGCTTAACTTAATAATTAATCGTATTGTTATTGCTGAAATAATTTATTAGATACATCATGGTTTCACAGACAGTGCAGTAAGAAATTTTTTCATAGTATTGCTAGCTCCTGAAGGAGAGGAGTTTTCTTTCACTGATTGGTGAAGATCATGAATTATTAGCAGCTTTTGGAATTGCTTTTTCCTAGACTGATGTTGATACAATGGTAGCCTCAGCAAGAGAGCATTGGCTTGTTTCTCAGGGTTAATCTTTTTTTTTAAAGGTCCAGCGAGGTGAGCAAAGAATGGTTTACATTTCTTACAGTGCTTTGACAAGGATTATTACTCTGTTTTGTTAAATATGCTATAGAGATTTATAGGAAATAGTGAGAAAGAATTTAGACACCTGAAGGCATTGCTGATGGCAATGCTATCATGAATCCTGTCTTGCTGGATTGTCTTATTCATCAGCTTAGAAGGGAAGTTTGGGTGAAAGCTCTGTGACTGTTAAGTAACAGGCAAGGTTGCAGTATTGAAACTGGTGGGATAGAAAGCTAAAAAAAAATAAAGTGGCATTCTTTTTTAGACTGACCTTTTTTTTTTTCTTCAAGGACTTAGCTTCTGCTGGTAGTCAGAGGAGTGATGAAAGTTTTCTTAAAAGTCTGCCCATGTTAGAGCAAAAAAGGAATTGGATTCCCTTTCTAGATACATGAGGGTACCTAATTACACAGAACTACAGAGCCATAACCTTAATACAGAAATGAAGTTTGTAGGTTTTTAACCTTTGTAACAAAGTCTGCTCAAAAGGTTACCTGTCTGATCTAACTAGCTGAGGCTAGTCACAAGACAATAAATAATCTGTCTAAGAGTAGAGTCTGAAAGAACTCTGTCCTGCATTTAAAAGAGGGGCAATTTCTGCAGAACACTCATTCGTTTTGCTTCAGAAAAAAAAGGGTCTGCTTCAAAGTTGGGCAAGCAAAAGACTGTCTGTTTCTGCAACACTTGAAAGGCCATCACTGGAAGTGTAGCTTACATGCACTTCTTTGCTTCTTGGGCCATAGTTTGCTTGTCCATGCCACCTTCTCAATTTCTGTCTTTGCCATGGTCTTGGTAATTGGAGGCAGAGGGCTTGTAATGCTGTAAAAAGTCACCTTGGTAGCTTGGTCCAGTGTTTGGTCATTTGGTCCACTTGGTTAAAGAGAAGATGTTACGTTTGGCATTCAGGAAAGAGAGTGGTTTTTATAACCAAAAGCGAGTTCCAAAGGAAACTGAGCATCTTGGAGACGTAGAAGAGGCTCAAACCTTTGCAATTCTGCTTGTGTTCATGAGCCTGCTCTAGAATATTACTGTGTTCTTCAAAGAGCTGCCAAGATGGAGTGGTATCTTCCAGTCATTTAACTAAGGACCTGATATGTTTACAGTTCTTTGTCTTGTATTTTACAGGCCGATTTTAAACTGATGTGTGATAATGCAATGACTTACAACAGACCAGATACTGTTTACTACAAGCTAGCCAAGAAGATACTGCACACAGGCTTTAAGATGATGAGCAAAGTAAGAGACCTATTAAAAACAAAAAGCAGAAACTTTGGGGGTTTTTATGTTACTGTACTTAAAAGGAGCAAAGTAGCAATGGTAAATGTTGTTTCATCCATCTGTGATGAATTACAGTAGTGCCAGTTAGTGCTGCTGTATTTAAGGGCTTGATGGCATTTTTGTTATAACCCAGTAATTTTTACTTATTTCTCAACCTTACCTGCACCACTGAAGTCTGTAAGAGCTTCTTTCAGTGGAAGCAGTTAGAATCCACATATATATGCAACTCTACCGAAAATCCTACTTCTGGCTGAAACTTTGGAAGCAAGATCTCATTTAAGTTTTATTCCTGTGTAAACAAGAAAGCACTACTTTTTTGAAGGTGTTGGGGAGTTTTCAGCTGTGTCACAAATACTTTTTACTCAGATACAGTTGTTGGCTTGTCAAATGAAGGTTTTTTTGTGAGCTGCTCTGCGTGTGCGCGCGCGTGTGTGTGTGTGTGTGCATGTGTTACAGTGATGGTAAGTTTTGTGTAAAATAGTTGTTTTTGCATATGCAGTTTGCTTGTTTGTTTGTTTGTTTCTCTCTTGATAGTTGGGCTGCAGAAATTCTGATGCCATGCTACCATGACCAAATCATGTTGCATCGCCATTGGAAACGAGACATTAAGAACAAAATAAGGCCATGGCCATTCCCATCCCATCCCATTATCATAGCATCTTGGCTATGAGGGAAAGGTTAAGTCCCTGCCGCTCTGTCCTTTCTGATTCTAGGAACGGCTGTTAGCTTTGAAGCGCAGCATGTCGTTTATGCAGGACATGGATTTTTCTCAGCAGGCAGCTCTTTTGGGCGATGAAGACACAGCAGTTGAAGAACCTGTTCCTGAAGTTGTTCCTGTACAAGCAGAGACTACCAAGAAATCCAAAAAGCAAAATAAAGAAGTTATTAGGTAAAGGTTTTAGTGGGCATGCTTACTGGTTTGTTGCAGCTTTTGTAGCATTACACAGCAGGAAAGAACTGAGGGAAAAAACTCTGCATTTTTCCTTGAGGTCCATAGGATAAATTGGCAATTTTATTGTATTTTATTTGTTTATTTATAGAACTTGTTTAATAACCCAGTGATTCCTTACTTGAAGCAAACAATTCAAAAGATGACTGCATATACTTTCAAACACTTACAATTAATATCTATAGAGATATTTTCATTCTTCTTTATATCTGTATTAAATAATGAGTGATTTCTTCTCATGATGGTTTAAAATGTTATTTTGCTACAAATACCTTTTGCATTTTGTTCCTTTTTTTCCTTTCCTAAAGTAGTCTCATCAAAATCTAAGAGGTTCTTCCCAGGAGGGCAAAGTGGCCCCAGATCAGTGAGTGATTTTGTTTAACTTTAGCCTTGTCTGGCAGGTTATGAAAGTACAGGAGATTATTTCTGGAGCAGATGATAGCATATCCCCAGTGAAATCTTATTAAACTTCTTGGTAAAATAAATACATTGCTAGTGCAATAGTAATCCTCCAGATAATAGGTACCTCCATGTCACAAATTCATATTTTTGTGACTAAAATCTAATGTTAATAATTTAATTTTTTAAATCTGAATTTAGCAAATTTATTTTATGAGATTTTACCAGAAACCACGATATACAAGCAACTTGTATTATTCAGTGTTCTTGCATAGGCATCCAAAGATAGACTGAATTTAAATTTTAAAGCATTATACCAGTTGGAATTTTATGGGAAAAAATATTGCAACAGAATACCACTAGTCATGTTGTAAATAATCTGATCATGTAGATATGTTCTGCAGGTTTCTTTTTAAATCCTCAAAGTAACAATATACCTTGTTTCATGTTTTTTTTAAAAGTGAGCTTTAGAGTTCTCATCAGCCACTTTTTTACACTTCAACATTTTTGTAATCCTTGTTGCTGACGGAACAAGTGGTATTCTAAATTAGGGGTTTTTTGGAAATAGAAGACTGCAACATGTATCTTCAAAAATAATGTTCAAAAGTAATTATTTGTGGTGGAAGCTATTCTAATGATAACATACAGAAACTAATCTGTTCCTGTATCATAGAGAATTGAGAAGGTATAATGTCTCCTTTGTTTAATGGATTGTGGATAGAATTCAACTGAAAGCACCTTTTTGTAGACAAGTCTTGAGGGGGAGGTGCTTTGGTTTCTCGTTGTTCCTGTTTTTTTAGAAGACAAAATAATTTGGTTTGTGTGGTGTCCAGCATTAATTCTTGCATAAACTACCACAAGAGTAACTTTCTTCTTTGTCACAGAACAAGAAATTGAGACTGCCATCTACATTAACATGCATCCTGGTACCAGTTTATAAGCAATCAGATGTAGTATAAATCTACTTTTCTGTTCCTTTCAATATCTGCGTAACTTTAGTAGTTGAAATTAGTTTTTTTCTAAGTAACATGAACTTTTAAATACTTGTATTTTTGCATCTGTAGGATTGATACTGTATTTTTTGATGAAGCATAAGACCTTGAGAGGGGAAAATCAAACCTAATAGCAGATATTTTTGCTCTCGTATTTATGGTTACATACAGAGGAATTGAAGTCAATGTTTAAAAAGTGTTAAAGTAGCTTAGACCTCTATATAGAGGAAAAAGTGACTTGATCACTTGAACATCCTAATGTTTAAATGGTTTTTGAATTTTTTTTTAGGATGTTACAATCTTCTGAACGTTCTCTCAAAATTCTTGTCCTTTAAGTATTCTGTAGTGTGTGATAGGAAGTGCCAGTTGTTGAGGAGTTTCCTGCTGTGTACACCCTTTCTTAAAGTTTCAATGAAACAAAATAGTATAACACATTTGTCTCGTAATAGTATGATCCTGTGATCTTTTTATTGTCTTTGATTGCAAAACTTACTTGTGTATCGGATCTGAATCTCTATACAGAGAGAAATTCTTAGCTAAGCAAATGGAAGAAGATAACCCAGGAGAGAGAAATGGATTTGGTGTGAGGAGATGCTCTACCCAGTACCTAAGGTGTTTGGCCCTAGTGTCTAATGTCCATATAATGTCCTGAAATACTTTGATTTACAACATTTATTTTATATATAAAATATAATGAAGACTTCCATATTCTATGATATCTTCACACTTCTCTTTATGATACTACCTTTTTCTGATTGTATGTGATAGCTATGTCCTGTTCCATCTTTGGGTATGCTTATTTGCTATGATTTTATTGGTTTGGAGCTCTAATGAAAAGGGATCTAGTGAAAGATAAATGTTAAATTCCATAATTTCAGTTACAAGCAGTTTTGTGATTGATACAGATTAGGAATGCTAACTGCTAATACTGAAAACATAGGAATTAAACTACTCCCTTTTAGACTGGGAGTTTGGTCCTACTTCTGCAAGCAGCTATATGACATAATCATCATAAATGCAGCCTGTTGGGTTTTTTCTCTGATAAGCAACAGTTTTTATCTCTCATTACATAATTTATTTTCTGCATCTTCCTGTTTGTAATTTTTGAAAATAGTGTATATGTGCATGTGGGAGACTAAGGATGCCTACAGCATTTACCCTGAATAATTGCCAGTTTTACTCCCAATCTCTGTTTTGTGCTTCATTTTATACTTCATTTTCATCAGGATACAGAAACAATTAAATTTTTGAAGTCAGTAGTTTGGTAGTTCACAGCTTCTGCTGCAAAACTTCATAATATGGTTGTAATGATTATATGATTATAATAATGCCACTTAAATGCTGAAGTAGACTGACACTTGGAGAAGAGTGGGACTGATTGCTCTATTAAACAAAGCCAGAATTCAGCCCTTTGTTTTGTTTTAGCTTTTAATTGCTACAGCTCCTCTTCTCTTTTTTAGCTGCATTTTTGAACCCGAGGGGAATGCATGCAGCCTGACAGACAGCACTGCTGAAGAACATGTCCTGGCACTAGTGGAACATGCAGCAGATGAAGCTCGGGATAGGATCAATCGATATCTACCCAACAGCAAGGTCTACTGCACATGGCAGTTTGCAGTTCCAGTTTGTGCCTGACTATTGAATGCTTTGTTTCACGTTAGGAAACAGGCTTTACTGTTAGGCTGCCTGGGACTGGAGCATCTGGGATGTATGTTCTGTGTGGCGTACTGATACTGCTGTTGTCTATCTTTAGTTGCCACTGAAAGCCACTGTAGGGGGTCCTAAGTCAATCTCAAGTTCTATCTTTGGAAATTCACTTGCAGGAAACAGTGAAGTGTTCCCTCTTGAATTGCAGCCCTTAGCACTGAAAGTGATTAAAATAACATCACACTTCTCTTATTGTTGCAACCTCAGAAAAAGCAAACTATGGCATAGGTTGAAGAGCTATTAGGATTCCCCTTCTCCCCTTCCTCCCCCCCCCCCCCCCCCAGGAATTAACATATTTTTAGTATTAAATTATTAATTTTAATGAGGAGAGTCTGTAAAGTCTTGTAGTTTTGTATTTGCAAACAGTACCTGTCAGCTGTAGCATGAGTACCAAATACGAAGATCTTTCATTGAGTAGGTTTAGATAGCAAGTTTTACGGTCCTGAAAGTGATGCTGATGTTATTCCATATATCTGGGGTTTGTGCTCTTCCAAGCACAACCTTGGCGGTGCTGTTGGTGCCATTTTCTCTGAAGGATCAATTTTTTTACCTGTGGGTTTTTTAGCTCTGTGATGATAGCGATGGATTCCTTCATTTCCTTGTGCTAGGATCTGAGTGAATGCTCCAGGCATTCGCTACAGATCTGTACTGAGATACCTTTACTCTCTTTCCCTTGAATACTTGGAGACTTATTCCCACCTTTGCTCCCATTTCTCATCTGTCATTCTAGTGGTCACTGCAGTCAAGAAAGGAATCAGGATGTGTCCACATCTGCATTTTCCACCTCTTTAAAAACTATTGCAGAAGAAACTTTACTTTGAAGCAGAAGTGGTGTTGTGTCTTCAAACTGAAATGTCCATTTCTTGGGCAGTGGCCCTGATTATGCAGTCAGTTTAGTCTCAACTGGATTATGAACTAAAACTGCAAAGAGTAGTGGGTGGAGGCTTAGTTTCAAATATATTTCTGTTTCTTTGGATAATGAGAAGACTTGTTAGACTTAAAGTCTATTTGAAACCTTCAAAGTAGAGTGGCTTTTAAAATCCCTTCAAAGCAATACCATTGACTGATGCAGTCAGTTTTGCAATGTTCAAGGAAGTTTCTCAAAGTTTGCAGCTGTTGGTTGCTAAGGCTGTTAAGTCAGCTTAACAGCCCCACTGCATGTCCCACTGATTCTTGGTAACCCTGGCATGTTCTTGGAATTCAGCTGTTGTTAACTTTTGCCATCACTCGAAGATGTTGTTCATTCTCTTTCCAGCACCTCTCACCTCTGTTTTTATTGTATGCCAATATTAGCTTTGGCCTCCTGTACGGAGAGAGTTTTAAACTTCTTCAGATGGAGGGGGATAGAAAACAAAATAGGAGAGATTTGTTGTTCATTTCCTCAGAAGTATTTATTAATATTTTTGTAGCGAGAGAACAGTTTTCATTTTCCCTTTATATTGAGAGGTTACAGTGGTTTTTTTCTCAAGTCATGTGTAGTTACTTTCTGACATTAGCTTTGCTTGTTGCATCAGATCTGGCTCTAACTTTATACAGACCCTGGTGTGCTCTGTTGTCTTTCACATTTGTCTTTAGCATTGTGCTTGTCTGCTTCAGTGGGTCTGTCACAGCACTTCTTCCTCTTAAAGAATTTGGTAGTGTGTTAATAAAAGTACTTCTAATTAGAGAAAGTTGTGGGTGAGACATGAAAACAAGCAGTTCAATCTATATTTGAAAATAAGCAGTGACTTTGTTTCTGGATAGGAGTTACAGATCTGCTTCTAAAAAAATGTCTGTTCTGGACTTTGCAGTCAGAAAGGCTGGCTCCATGCTAATGACAATGGAATTGGGTTTGTCTTGGGTGAAAACTTAGATCTGACTTAGAAAGATGAAAAGGGCATTGTATATATGATGTATGAACTTCTTCTCCTAATTCTCCTGTTCTGAAACACTGGCGAAGTGGTGTAAAATAGTTGTGACCCAAGGTTCTCTGTATGAAAAAGGGAATACCAAAGTGCAGTGCAATACAGCTAAAAATGCTTTTTATAGTTTTCTCTGTAAATGGGCAGCTCCTTCTTTGAGTGTGAACATTTTTGAATGATTCCTCATGTATTTCTCTGGTTCTGTCCACAGATTGGTTATCTGAAAAAAAATGGAGATGGAACTTTATTATTTAGTGTTGTAAATTCATCTGATCCAGAAGCAGAAGGTAAAAGCCATAGTCTTTGAAGCAAACATTTCTAGTCTTAAATGTTCTAAGAGATTTTGAAGACTTAACTGTAGATACAGATCCTGCATAATATAGATGAGTTTTCAAATTGTTTTTTATTTTTCAAAAAATTTCATTAGTTTCATTAATTATTTCCCAAACCATTTCCCCAAACACCCCAAAGGTGTTTCTGTGTGCCTTCCCTATTTTCACACTTCAGATGCTTTGTTTAACTGATGCCAGTAGTGAGAAGATAAAATAATATCTCTTTATAAGCACTTACGCATTCCTACAACTTTAAAAAGAGCTTGGAAGACAAGCTTTTACTGCAAGTACACTGTAGTGTTAATACCTAATGACAAAAAGTGAATGAAGATGCTGCAATTCTATGTAAATGTGCAATGCACAGATGAAAATTTAGAATAATCTTTTACCTCTTTATTACCTTGTTTCAATCATTAGCTAAATTTCAGTTTTAAGTTTATGAGATTTTGCTCAATTTTTTTTCTTTAGTTCCTTGATATTTTCTTTTTTTTGTTCTGTTACTATTATGGTGTTTATATTGTTTTATGCTTTCCCTTTGCTTTAATTTCAAGCTCAAGATGGAGAAGTACTGAACATTTGTAATGAATAAAATGCCATCGTTTTTTGAATCATCATGTTGATTTAGCACTTCTTTACACCTTTTGAGATTATAATTTTTTCACAGCTTTCCTCTTGTTTCACTGATGAATATATGAATGCTTTTGACTAATAACATTGAGAGATGCAAGCCTGCTAAATTCTTTTTCGTTTGGTAGTAAATTTTTCTGAAATTTTTCTGAGCGTTTTGGCTGCTCTCATGCCTATTACCTATTTCTAAAAAAAAAAAAGTGATTTAATGCCCGTGAAATTATGCCACTGAAAATTTAAAGAGTGATGATAATGAATTTCTATAAACAAACAACCACTTAGTCAACATAAGAGGCTGCAAGAGACTGCTTTTATCACTTCAGTAATATCTGGATCTTGAAGGCTTTTGAATCGGCTACAAAAGTAATTACGGATGCTACTGTATACTTTAAAAGTGAAATAAGTTATTAAGAAATAACTTAAGCCATAGATCTTGTGAATATGACATGGAAGCATATTTATAGGTTGTGGTTGAAATTTAAATGGAGGACCTGAATTACAGTACCTACCCTTAATGTATTGTTTAAAAAACATTTAGTCTTTACGTTAATTACAGCTCTAAAATATCATTCTAATTATTTGTCATAAATTGTAAGCACAAAATACTTTTCTAAGCCATCTTTTAAATCAAATTATTAGAGGAAGAAACTCACCCAGTGGATCTGAGTTCATTGTCAAGCAAATTATTACCTGGCTTCACTACACTGGGCTTCAAAGATGAACGAAGAAATAAAGGTAATTACCAAAGACCATGTTTTAACTTTGTGTTTATTAAATATTCAAGTAATTACTTGATATAAAATCATTTGGTTTGTACCTGTTTATACTATGAAAGTTCACTTGGTTATTTTATAATATATAATAATTCCATTAACAGCAGAATGCAGCTTTTATTAAATTGAATATTTGCCTATTAAACATAATTTAATTAGCAGTTTATGTATTAATATTTTACCATAGTGTTATAGCCACACTAGAAGATTTCCAATAATGGTAGTCCATTTCCTCTGGGGGAAATAATTTTTCCATAGTAATTGCACTTACGGTTGACAAACAAATTCCAGTCACTTTCATTTTTGCAATATATGACAAAGATTTTGCAGGCTGTGGATTTTTTTTCCTGGTGTTATTGTCAGTTTTTAATAGTTTCTATTCTGCTGTCCAGAAACTGACTGGCAACCAACATGTGGATGCACAAAAAATGTAGAAATACAAAAGGGAATGTGACCGTGAACGTTTTTCTTCTCGGAGTGGGGTGGATAACTTAATTCTTGATTTTTCATTAGTATAAGTATGTTTGTTTATATGGTTAAAATAGTGCTGATTCTAGAGTCTGGAAGTGTCCTTGAGACACTGCTCTTGCTTTCAGTTGGAGGAAAAACTACATGGCACTTTCTGTATCTGTTTCAGAAAATACAATCTTTTTTTTCTTCCCCCAAGTGATCTTTGACACTTGTGCTAATAATTTGTTGTGTCTTCTACCTGTGTAGTCACCTTTCTTACCAGTGCCAATACAGCACCTTCTTTGCAAAACAACTCTATATTTCATGATCTGAAACCAGATGAGATGGAGCTTCTGTACTCAGCATATGGTGATGAAACTGGGATCCAGTGTGCCTTAAGGTAAGGTCTTCCTTATTAGGAAGGCAACATTCTCATAGCAATTTTTTGCAAAGAAATTTAAACTAGATCTCAACGAAGAGCCTCCAAATGCTCTTATTTTTTTTTCTAAAATATATTTTTAAAATAATCACTATAAAAATTGAAGCTAGGCTTTCATCCTTCTTGGCTTGGTTTTTTTTTTGGTTGTTTGTTTGCTTTTGGATTTTTGGAGGTGGGAAAGGTTTTTTGCAGGTTTTCCCATTTGGCCTTTTAAGCTATTCTATTTTATTGCAAGGTTGGTATGGATCTTGTTATTAGGGTCTTCAACAACAGTATGTTATAGGTTGATGCAGATTTAGTGTTACACCGCAGTAAATAATTTTAAAAGGCAAGTAATATATTTCAGTGGCTTTAAAACAATTACGTTTTTCAATGGGTTTCAAAAGATTTAATGCTGCTTGAAAAGAAAAATGCCATTTAACATTAAGTTGTTGATCTTGGAGGGAAAGAAATAATCTCAAGCTTTTTATCTTTTGTGGATTTTTTTTTTCAACCCACTACCCTACCATCAGTGATAGCTCAAGACAAAATTTGCTGGTACTTCTGAAAAACAAGTTGTAAACCTACTTTACTATTAAAGTAAAAGAAAAAGCTCTGTGTCCTGGCGACCTTAATTGCTTTCCTGAAGAAGCATAAAAGAGTTAGAGGAAAAAGAAAATGTAGGTGTAACTCAGTGTATTTGGAAACACATTTTAAGTTGAAGTAGTTTTTATGAAAGTAAATGTTTTCTGTAATGCTTATCTCCATTCCTGCTAGCTTACAAGAATTTGTGAAGGATGCTGGAAGTTACAGCAAGAAAATAGTTGATGATCTTCTGGACCAGATCACTAGTGGTGACCATTCCAAAACTATTTATCAGCTAAAGCAGGTGTGTCCTGGGTGCACTGAAGTGTCACAAATTCATCAGAATAAAAATTAATCTATTGGCTTTTTAATACTGTGTGAGATGCTTTGTTTTCCACTGCCAGTTTAAGCAGTGCAAGCTTAGCTGTTCAAGCAACCATAAACCAAATTAGAGACTGAATTAATTAGAGACAGAAGGAGGAATCCTTTTCTCTGGCTAGGTCAGTTCTCCAGTGTGGTTCACTATGTGACTGTAGAAAGGAGGAGACAGGAGATGCAGCATCGCAGGGTCCAAACAACTGGATGGAGTTTGGGCAGCCTTGTCACTTGATGTCATGACTTACATACAGACTTCTGAGTTACATTGCAATCGTTTTGTTAAAGTTTTGGGTTTTTTTCTTAATTGAAAAGCAAAATATATTTCTCATGGAAGGATTAGTTATTTGGAACATGGAAGTAAAGTTAAAAAGCAGAGTAATTACCACTGTACCAGGTGTCTGTTATCCTCCAGTGCTAAATTTCACATTAATGTAGTGTGTCTACAGGGAAAGCTTTTAACTTATTTCCAAAAGCTCTTTCCTGAAGAGATGCATACTAAGATTGGAGAAGAGAGTTTTCTCAGAAATGTGTATGGTTCTAGTGAGAATGTTTGCATTCCCAAGACAAAATAAGCTAAAAAATTGCAAATTTTCTGATTATAAGTTTCATGTTATCTTCACTTGGAAAGGCAGTCGTAGTTTGAAATAATTGTCTGCTATTTAAAATGCTGACACTCTGAAAGGTTGAAGAATAAAGAAAGGGAGGCAGGGTGGGAAGAGGGAAAGTACTTGGGCTTCCTGACATGGTGGAAATGAGATTATGCTACATCTTTGCTGACTTAGAAGTGGAGTAGGGTGGGTGGTGTTTGGAAATAAGGAAACAGTGGAATGAAAACCACTGATAATTGTTTAGAATTTTCTGGGTGTTTTTTCCCTGTGGAAAAAGATGGTACATATAACAGGAAGAAATGTAAAGGATTAGTTCAAAAAGTTAAAACCCAATATTTTGAATACTTTTCTACATATGGAAATGTGTGTATGCAACATAGTCAACGTAGCATTAAAATAAAATGTGCCTTTGCTTTTTACCATGTTTTCCTATGAATGTCGTTCCAGGTGAGAATTTCTGAGGACCTTCCAATGGTCAATGGCTATTTACACTTGAAAATGCTGTTTAGTTGTGACATATATGGATATACACTGATTTTACACAATTACATGTGTTTCAGTGATCATATACATGGTGTTCTATGCTTGAGCATTTTGCTCTGCTGCATTTGAGTAAGAATTAGTATCTCTGGAAGTACAAACTTGAATGATTTGTGATCAGAAGTTACTGAAGTAATGACAAAGATACTGCATTTGAATATAAAGTTTATGAGCAGAAGAAATAGTATAAGGGGACTCAAAGATTAGTTAAAATGAATAATATTAAAATATTTAAGAACAGCAATTGTTGCATTCTAATTATATTACAGATATGTGAAAAAGTTAGCTGTCTCTAGCCTCCTTTTGTATGTGGTTTGAATATACTTGAGATGGTACAAGAAAGATGTCTTTCTCATGTGTTCAATATAAGCAGTTACTGGTATTCTTTCATTCCAGAGGAGAAATATCCCAGTAAAACCACTGGATGAAGTTACAGTAAGTTATGCTAATACTGTGTTTGTTTGGGGGTTTTAACAGGGAAGAGTGTTTTGGCGTTTAAATTAGAGAAAGTTACTCAGCTCTCTGAGCTTGCAACATTCCAATTCTTTATTTTTAATTTAATGTGTCTCTGTTCTGTATGGTAGTACAGAAAATATTGATAAGTGGAGTATATGAGAAAGGAGAGGCTTTAGGTTATTCCTGGAGAGGCTGCCCTGGTTAGTTACAAATTGTTGGCATGACTGTATGTGATTGCCCTAGAGAAAAGCTGGTCTTTAGTTTTTTGTGAAGGTTCTATTCAAACATCACAGAATGTGGCGGTTTTCTATGATGGCCCTCAACCTCATTGTGGAAAACCAGTAAATTACACAAACATTCTTAGGGAGTATTCTTAGTAAATATAAGCTATGAAATCTAAAGTATTTCTTTGTTATTTAGGTTCTGCCAGTTCTTATAAAAGAAGAACACAAGTTGCGCAATACCTGTCTGGATTCTTCCAAACAGATTATGGTAAAATGGCTGAGGGGCAGGGGAGGGAAACAACAGGGGAAAAAACAGAAAAAAAAAAGTAGTATTGAGACGTTATTTCATTTCAGTGCACAATCTGAAGTCGAATATTAAAATTACATTATCTGGAATAAGGTTGCAGTACTGAAAATGAGTTCTCCAATATTCAGTCTGTTTTCATTTGTGGCTTTATTGTTCTTCAGCTTATTTCAGCATGCATAACTAAGTCTCAGAGGCAGAAAGATCACATAGGAATCTGAAAAAGTTACTTGATCTGCTGATCAGTATTTGAGGTTCAGCCTGCTGTAAAATTGGAAAAAAACTCATTAATATTAATTGGTTTTAGCATATCCATTGAAAATGTCTATTAGAAAGTATGGGTAAATAACCATATCTTATGCTTTTACAACTACTAATAAAATCTTTCTTTAAGTGGTACTGGTTTTATCTTGCAAATTGTTTGTGATAACAGAAGATATGCACTATATTCCATGCAATTGACATAAAAATTATATGGATCACATTATAACAACCAAAAAAAAAAATCATAGTTTTATAAATATTCCTTATGTTTTGTGGAAATGTGTAAATATCTCTAGAAGGTGACTGGTTAAGTTATTTGATGTATGTGCTAGGTTTCTTTTTCATATTTCTAAAAGATAATGTCTGGTTGTATGTTTACCTGAGTGTCTCATTTCTCCTGCTGGATCAGGCATCCTCAGACTCTGATTTCTTCCTTTGTGCCATTACATTAGCAATATTGCAACGGCTGTGGAAAGGGAGTTGCAAAGTTTAGGCTGTATTTAATTATCCAAATGTATAGGAAAAATACTAGAGTGACCAGTTCCAGCTGATACTGTGAAGAAGGAGGCCCACCGTACGAAAAATTTCAATAAATCCAGTGTTCACATATGGGGAAGATGAGGGACACTGGTAATACTTCCACCTGCTGGGGTTCTGCCATGAGACATGGATGAGTTGATGTTGTGTAATTGAGGTTCAGCAGTCCTGGATCATGAGATAAAAGACTTGGACTACTGTGCACATCCCTGGCCATTCATGTCCAGGAATATTTTTGAGCTGTCTCTGCATTTCAGGTTAGCCAAGATCGTTATGGATACTCCAGTTTCAGATGTTGAAGTAACACTTCTGAGAGAATGGATTTGTGCAGTAAACTTTGTGAAGTTAACATCACAGCTTGTCACTCTTGCTAATCTTTCTGTTTCTTGTATCTTAATAGGTTGGAGAATCTGCTGGAGACAGTAACACTTCTGACTTGGACTTTCTCTCCATGAAGCCGTATTCAGATGTATCTCTTGATATTTCTATGTTAAGTTCATTAGGTAAGTAGCTAAATATACAAGACATCAGTTATGGTTTAGTTGTACCATTTAGAGAAAATGACAGCAGGATTTGCTAAGACTTTAAAAAGGTTTTGAAAAGTAGTAATAAATATACATTTAACTGTGGTAAAAGTCTAGGACTGATAAATGAAACCTTGTTGCTTTTCCTTTGAGACATCCATGTGTTATACAAGCTAACAGAAGAAAACAAAGTATTTGTACCTCACTATTTTGATAGCTTTGCTTGTATTTCTTGTGTTCATAGTAATAGAAATTTTAAGAATCTGTGTGAAGCTTTTACTCATAAATTATGTTGCTTCATATAATGTCTTTTAAAATTCGGGAAATATGTAAGTTTAGGTTTTAAAACTTTGGAATTAGGTAAGTATGTGAAACCCTATCATATTGCTGCATGGAATATCCCAAAACAAAAGTGGGAAGAAACTTCTGCCACTGGATAGACTTTATCTTCAGTTGTATGAAAGAATTTGGACACTGTTTCAAATATATGCCTTTGATAGTTATCCTGTAAGTACCACAACAAGTATTGTTACCATTTCTGCAGGCAGCTGAGTTAGTCAGATGTCCTCAAAAATGTCATCCAAGCAAACAACTTACTTATGTTTTAAGGTACTTTTGGTTCTGAATGTGAAAGAGGCCAAGCTATGTATTATAAAACACAATGAAACGAATTGAAGGCTTAAAGGGAAAAAAAGATTTCTACAAATTTCTCACATAGGTGCAGTTTGAAAAGCAATTGTAAGCTCTGATTATTCTGTCTCACTCTAATTTTACTGCAGTTCAGTAAAAAATGAATAAATATCCATTTTGTTTAGATATATCACTCTTACTATAAATTTCATGCACCACTGAAAGCTGTTTATATTTTCTTCTTTGGCCTTTCTGTAAATAATCATACTGCTTGATTAGTTGGCTTCCAGAGTGAGTTAATGAAATTACTTCTTATCATAATTCTTGCAAAATTAGCATTTAAGAAAGAGAAGGGAAGGAGTTTATCTTCCTGTTTAAAGTTGAGGGAATTTTTTTTACGTCTTCATATGAAAGAATAGCGTATGTTGGCACATACATGCAGTTCTTTCTAGTTTCACAATTTCATTTGACTTGGTACAAACTCAATATAGCTGGAGAAGATACTGTTCTTCGAACCTTCTGTGATGGGGATATCTTTGCCTCCATAGATTTCATGTTCTGTTTTAACTGTATTTTGAGTTAGATATTTAAATTATCTGCTTGCTGACTCTGTTTTGCCACAAACTAAGTATGTTATTTACTGTGAGGGTAGTGAGGCACAGTTGTGTCAGTTGTGGGTTCCCTGTTCCTGGAAGTGCTCAAGGTCAGGTTGGATGCGGCTTTGAGCAACCTGGGCTGGTGAAAGGTGTCTCTGCCCATGGCAGGGGGGTTGGAATGAGATGGCCTTTAAGGTCCCTTCCAACCCAGGCCAGTCTGTCCATACCTGGCATTTCACAGCTAAGGGAGACAAATTAAGCTCTTACAGTTGTTTAGGTACTGGTAGTCAGTTCAGTTTTAGCCATTTCCTTGTGGCACTTTCCTTCATCTTCCAACACTCCACAGGTCTGCAGCTGTTGCTTTTTAGAAGTGTGAGGAAAAATGCAAGATTGAGGTCATTTGGGTATAGACAATGCTTGTCTTAGTTAAGTTTAGAACTTTTTTATAGTGACTCGGTAATTCATGGATCAATGTATATGTGCTAATTATGGGTTTTGGTTTGTGGCTCTTAGGAAAAGTGAAGAAGGAGCTTGATCATGATGATAACCATCTACATCTAGATGAAACAACTAAACTGCTTCAGGACCTTCATGAAGCTCAGGCTGACAGAGTGGGATCCCGGCCATCATCCAATTTGAGCTCCCTTTCCAATACCTCTGAAAGAGACCAACATAATCTTGGTAAAGTTAGCTGTGTCACAGAAGTACCAGTACTTGTGCTGTATTTGGAATTGGTTTAAACTTACATTGTAATTTAGATAAATCTCTGTGAGAAACTACTCTGATAAAACAGTGAGCACACTGTTTTATCAGAGTCGTTTCTCACAGAGATTTATCTAAATCATGTTTTAGATCTAAATCTAAATCTAGTAGTTTCTCACAGAGATTTATCTAAATCATGTTTTAGACTGATCATGTTTTAATTTTTAAATATGCCTGGCAGAGATAACTAATAAGACATACTTTGAACTTCCAGAACTAAGACCCCTAATTGTAATTTCCTATATTTTTATTAGATGTGATTAAAATAATTGTGAAGTAAATTGATAATTCAATGGCAAATTCCTGTAAGCATTTTCATTTGATGTCGTCAGTTACACTAAGGAGTATATAATTATTTTACTTCAGCACAGTTGTGTTCAGCAAGTAACAAGTGGGATTCTACAACAGCATTTCATTGTCAACTGTAAAATTCAGTGATAAGATGGAATGTACTGCTTAACAATTTGGTGCCATTTCTGAGAAAGTAGATGATGTTGGATGCATGATACTCAGTTGCATTTTGTATAATTAACTCAGAGTAATCAACTCAGAGTAATAGCATAATGATTACTATTCCAAAAATTATCTAAATTACTAAGAATCTTGTGATTTATTTTTCATAATCTCCTGTTTAAATATCATTTAGATGTCTTACTTTAAAAGTCTAAAAGGAAAACGTGAAATAACCATCCCATTTATATGTATAAATATCTCTTAATTTTTTCTGTACTTTTAAAGTTTTGATTTTTTTTCTCACATTCAACAGGAAGCCCCTCTCATCTGAGTGTTGGAGAACAGCAAGACATGGTTCATGATCCCTATGAATTTCTTCAGTCTCCAGAAACCTCAAATGCTACTAGTAACTAATCTGACATGTACTATATTTATTTTATATTTTAATTGTATTATGTTTTTATAAAGTTTTTGTCCATGACAGAAACTGCATTTTTGTCCTCTTTTCTGTGAGGATTGCTGTATAATATTATCATGTATACAGGATTAAACAAACAAACATATAAAAACCCCAACCCCAAACTAATTAGTGCATCATGTTGTTAGCAATGTACCAAGAACTGCTTTCATTTTGTTTGTTAAGGGAGAGTGTTATTTACTGATGTGTGAATCTTGACTGAAAAGCAGCAAATAATGTTTTAGAAAAATTTATATTTTGTAGACACTGAAAAGTGATAGTTTTCCCAGAATCATGGCAACAGTCGTTAAATGTTTGCAGTACAATTATCAACTAGTTCTGTAGATAGTTGTTCTGTTACCTGCTGTTCAGGCTAAGACCTGAACATCTCCAAGGAAGAACAAAGAACTGCATGAATCAGGATCATTATTGTGTTTTCCATCTCCAAATACTAATAATCTGTAGAAGTTGTTTTAAACATTTCCCCATATTTTAAAATCTTTTTTTAATCACTGCAGAGAGCATTAATTTGAGAGTAACAGTACTTGGTAATTCCAGTAGAATGCTCATTTACAAAACTTCTATGCTGGATTTGAAAAAGATGTATGTTTTTGTGATCCCTTGTATCTTGAAACACAAAGAAAAGATAACACTTGTATTTTTTAATATGATGTGTATATCTCATAGGGTGAGAAAAATACTGGATTAAGTGTGCTTTTCAGTAATTCCAAAATAAAACTTTTATAATACATCAATACTGAAATTGAGGGGTTTTGTACTATTGCTATTTGCAAGGAGAAAAATGTTATGAATTTACATTATTTTGTAAATATTAATAAAAATAGAAAAGCAGTTTTGATGTACAGCAAATCTGTTATCCTTGCCAGGGAGAAGTTTGCTTCTTTATACTAAATCTGAAATACTAAAGAGTTGGCTTGAATTCATGTGCTGCTTCAAAAGATTAATTTCATCATGCCACATGGAGCTATAAACAAAAAAAACATTTAGTTTTAGTAACCTCCTCAGTTTTTAGGAGCCATTAAGGAAGTCAGATAACTGGTAGTAAAGCCTTGATAAATTCTAAATAGGAAGATTGTTTCATTCCAAGTGGGAGTGCTGAAGAAAGAACACGGTGAGGTTTTTCTGTCTGGGAGTTGTAAGGAATGTGTGTGGCACTGTGCTAGGGCTCCTTTGCTGCTCCTGCTTTCTGATACATCATGACTGTGGGTTCTTGGAAGTGACATGGATGATCTGCCGCCCTGTGGCAGTGTTGTTGGTGAGGATTTGCATGGGCACACAGCCTTGTGTGGGTTTGCAGCTTCCCAAAACGATTTCAGTTGAAAAGTGTCTTTAAATGTAATGTGCTTTTGATCTCTAGTAAATCTCTGATTTCTCATATAGTAAATATAAATTGATTCCTGTAATAGACTCTAAATTATAATTACAGTTGGTGAGGAAATCTTTATTGAAACACTTGCTGTTGAATTGCCTGCCTTAGCTCTTGAATAAAATTCCACAGGAGAATGTTTAAAATACCACTTTAGAACAGTGTGCTGGTTTGTTCTGGTTTTTGTTTGAACAGCAGTGTTTACTACTGAAAACTGAAATAATGTGCAGTATCTAATTTGATACCTTGGATTTCAGGCAGAATGCATTCAAACTCTGTGAAATTCTGTAGATCAGCCTTTATGGGCTCCATGAGCTGGTTGTACAAAAGGCTGGATGTTGTTCGCATCATTACTGTCCCAGAGAGCACTTTGTGCCTGATGAAGGTTTGCTTATTTATTCAGCCTATCTGGCCCTTAAGCAATGTTAGTTACGCACAGCAATCTCCAACTGCTGTTTCATGGGTGCTGGACAATCCCTTCACTAGGCTTACTGCCTGCATTCCCCAGAGAAAAAATGCTTTTAGGACAAAACTTCTTCCTAGAAGCAAATATAAATACTTTTGCTGTGGTGCCTTCTCAAAAGTGGCATTGACTTGTAACCTGTTTGCTGAATGTACTGAGCCATGTGATTAGGATCACTAAATGCCACAAGAAAAGCTTTCATGTTTCTTTGAGAAATCTTGTTCTAAATTTTATAGAAAGATTGAACTCTTGAGGTTGCAGTCTCTGGTAAAAAAATGCTAAAATGTTAAAGTAAGTGGTTGAAGTAATGTCTTTCAGTTACTTGTTTGTCACAGTGCATTTTTACTGATTCTTGTGCTAAAAGAGAATCTCTTGCTGCTCTTCGTTGTTGGTGTATGTGCCTATGCTGGTACCAGTGGTACACTGCTGAATCTTCCAAATGATCCTGGTTTATTTGCAAAAAAGCCTTAAGAAGAAATCTGTCCTTTCTTTACTTAATTAAAGGGTAAAAAATTCCCTAAGACTTAGTTGCTCTTGTCTCTGCAGGTGGTACATTCATATACACAGAAAAGGTTTGAACTAACCAGTAAAGGTCTCTAGTCTTACAGTTTTATTTAAATACTAAGAATTTTAAAAAATTGATTTAGTTCTGTGAGTTTATATAACGTACATCATTATTTATATAATCCAAGATAAACCATTCCTTTCTAGTGTGTTTGATAGATATTTCCTGTTTGGTTCATTTGGGAGACGACTCTGTGTCCATGACGCCCTGTTCAAATCTGTAATACATGACATGTAACATCTTCTAGCTAGGTGGCACCATATGTCAGTGAACTTTATGTGAGTTCCCATTCGTTGGAATATGCTACCATTGAAATAGAGGGGAAATTCCTAGGGTGTTTGGTATA
This sequence comes from Emberiza elegans, assembly GCA_024865655.1. Lineage (NCBI taxonomy): Eukaryota > Metazoa > Chordata > Aves > Passeriformes > Fringillidae > Emberiza > Emberiza elegans. The sequence continues at coordinate 61,383,287 of JALJVW010000206.1, forward strand.
ATCAACCCAGGGTCTCTATAAAAAATTGAGAAAATTAAATGCATTTTTTCAATTTTTCCCTCTAATAACTACTGTATGAAAAAGGGTATTGCGCTAAGGATGTAAGCAATGTTAAGAGAAATCTTGGATCTGTTCTTCCACAACATAGAAATATATCAAATAAAATGTAAAATGGTCTAAACAACTGTGATTTTTTTTTCTCTTTTGTATGTCTATCATCAAACTCATGTTTTAGCACAGTCATCTTCAGTGGTAGCAAAGGGAATGTTGAGACTGTATTGCACACATAGCAGACATCTTTGTAAACAAAAATTCAGCATGGAGCAACTTTATTCCACTCTCTGAGATACACAAGTACAGGGACAGAATTTGCCTGTAAATATTAGGTAAAAAATAAAAAAATCTTTTTGTTGTTCCTCCCTTGCTCTTTATTAAAAAAGAAGAAAAAAAAAAGCACAAAGACATTTTTAAAGCCATGTAGTTATTTTGCTTTCTGGCAGATGCATTGCTATGATGAGATATTTATACAGATGAGACCTGAACAGTTGACCAGCAGAAATAACCTGATTTTTCCACCCCTACGTTCCAAACTGAAGGGCTGGTTCTTACCATGCCACTCGTTTTTGTGTTTGTTGCTTTGCTGTTGTTTATCTACCTGGCCACTGTAGCATTTGGAGTCTGCGCACCACTATTTCCATATGGATGGAAATGCGCTGCTTTCTCTGGTTTGGTTTTTTCTGCCCTTCTACCATCGTTGGAATATGTGTTATAAATGCTGATCTGTGTGCTGATCAGGGGAGGGGAGAAGAAGCCCATCCACCTCACAAGGAAAGCTAGGGTGCCTCCACGGGATGGCATTTACTCCTGGTGCATTTAAACTTTCAATTGACTGTTGCAGAACTCAGTTTATGTAGATGAGTTGGGTTTGTGTTGCAGGAGGATATGTGTGTATGTAACTGTAAATGTGAATTGTGTGTTTAAACACACGAAGTGGTGGCTGCAAGTAAAGGGGCAGGGGGTGGGAGAGTGAGAAGAGGCACAAATATTTGGAAGCCACATGGCAGCGCTTTGCAGTTGAATGATTTTTCCCAGAATGATAAGAAATTACTATAAATTTCAGAAAGTAAGACCGCATGCTGCTTCTGCAAGGAAAGACTCCTCAGAAACAGCCCTGTGAGAAGCAGAATGCCCAGCTTTCCATTTGCTTATGGGGGGTATTCAGTCCATCATTGCAGGATTAAAACTTGGTGAATCTCTCATGGAATTATGAACTTACACTAACTTTATTTTCAGAAGGGTCAATTTGGATTACATTAAATACCTTGTTTTATGTTAGGTTTGCTTCTTTGGCAGTTCATTACATTACAGAGCACAGTCTGAAGTTCTGCATAATGTCCAAATAAGACTCTTTTCATTTTACATGGGAGAGGGAGAAAGGTTTAACAGCATAATGAGAAAACACTGATAGGCAGTATTTCATTCGCTTTTTTATGTACAAAACATAGATTGTTGCTAGGAAATGGTATAGTGTCATTTGAGCACTCATGACAGCACTGTAGTTCTTGTTGAAACAGAGGTTGAGCAGTCAGCACAGCTGTAGATCTAATGCCTAAGGTCTTTTGCAATGTCTTTAAGAAAACAGTCTTAATTGTGTGCCTGTTTTTGCTTTTGAGCATACCCTGGGAAAAAACAGGTTGCTGATGATTATCATGCCTTTATAGATGAGTAACAGCATTGCTGAAGCTCTGATGTGCCTGCAATTGTTTTTTTTTTTTTGTCATTTGCATTCTCTGTATTATCAGCTGAGGACATGTGTGTCAGCTGTGTTGTGTCCCATAACCATTCACAATGCTGGAGAGATCAAGGAAAGGAAGACAGAGACCTGTAAATCCAGCAGCATGCTGCATTTCTTGTTCAGGAATTCTTGGAGGAGATGACAGATGATGTTATCCCATTCAGAGGTCGTCCCATATATCTCTTTCTCTGGAGGAGGAGATAGGTCTAAGATAGGAAGACATGAAGAATTCTACCAAATGCTGTGAAGTTTCTTTCTGATGGTTATCTTCAAAATATAATTGGTCTATACCAGCTGTAGAATGTAGTAAGAGGTTTCCATTCTAACACTGACAAAGGCATAAAAGAAAAGGCAGCCAAAACAGGCATTTCTCACCTATTTGCCAAAGTATTTCTATGTTCTAGCTGATAGAGGATTTAAATACAAGAAATATTGAGTCTTTTTTTTTTTTAAATTTCTGCCTCTTTTAGCAAATATTTGAAGAGGAAAAATCCTAAAACTTTTGTATCTTTACACTGGTCCTTTTTGAATTAGATTTTTTTTTCTCCCACTCAGCTGTGGTTCTGTTTCTGATGAATAATAACTTCACCTAGTCATAGGAAATAATTGTATTTGGGCACACAATGAGACTTCCTGGACTGGTGAAGAAAACACCTTCTCATTGTCCTCATGTTGTGTCAGTGAGCAGTCATTCTCTTCAAAATATTTGTAATTGCTGTCATGGTAACAAAACAAAAACATGGTGTGGCAACTATTTTCAGCTTTGCACATGTGTTATCTCTCCTGGCTGTAAAACACTTCAGTTTTTAATCAGGACAAGAGGAGTCCTCTAGTTTAAGCCTGGCATGAACAATTTTTTTCTGATCAATGGTCCAGGTGTGTGTGTGTGTGTGTGTGTGTGTTTTGTTTTGTTTTGTTATGTTGGGTTTTTTCAGGCAGATGGGCTTAGAGGTAGGAGGGGAATTAGAGGACAACCACTGCAGAGTGATCAGCTTATTCTTAGTTTGTTTGCACTACTCGTGAGCACCTCTGCAGCTAGGGTGGGGTTGGCAATAGAATTCTGGGGGCTCTGGCAATACCAGCCCTTGTGTTCTTTAGCACAAAACGAACCAAGCAAAAATGACCACAGGAGCTTCACAGGAAGCTGTGGTCATGCTGCAACTTCCAGGGAAAAAAGGTTCCTCAGATCACTACAGCAAAAAAGCCAAGAAAACAGTGGGAAGGAGAGGAAGATAAGCTGACAGGGAGGGAACACTTTTGGAGGAATTGGGGCGAATTATGAACTGAGAATGCACAGCTTTCATGTGTAACTATTTTTCTTGGGCTTTTGCAGTAACAATTTATTGCAAACATTTAATGCACTTCATGCATCTTTTCTTCTTTTTCTCTGCCTTCTTTGCACCAGCTAAGGACTTGGAAGAATTGTAAAGAGCACCCAGAAATAACCAACCCTGAGAAAGGCCCTTCATCTACTTCTAAGTATTAGGGAGCATATAATAGTAAGTGATTCTCTTAGCATGTAATTCTGAGTTGGGGAAGAAAATGGAGCATGAGGGGTTTTTTAGAGTGTAGATTTACTTTCTGTTTTGAAGAAGGCATGTTGACCTTGCCACATTTGGGTTTGATTCCAGGGAGGAAGATTCAAAAATGTGGAAGAAAGAAGATTGTAATGGAGGATTAATTCATTCAAAATACTAATAATTTGATTTTCACCCCACAGTGTTCTGTGGCATGTCACAGGCTACCTAAAGTTTGAGAAAGGGTAGAGAGTGATATTTAGCTTTCAGTCAGTATGCATTAAAAAATTTGAAAAAAATATTCTCCCTTCTTAATATTGAAAATCTACTTTTGCCAGTGAGAGGGAAAGGTGCAAAATGAACATAGGTCTAACTTGCACAAGAAGAAGATAAGCTATGCTGGATAATTTTTTTTCATTTTCTCTTATTATACTGAAGCTCTTACCAATAAAAACAATATAAGTAATTTGATACAAAACTATGTTAGAAGGAACACATACTTGATCACAATTTGTTCTCCTTTGAGCAATTTTGTCATTAATACACTTGATGCTTTCTTAACTTTTTTTAACACATCCCTGGTATTCCAGTCATCACCTTATTTTCTCACCCTGTTGCTGCTACAATTTATCCAGCAGTGAAAAATGTACTAAGAAAAACTTGAATTATTCTGATCCAGTCTTTGACAGAAATAAACATTAGCATGTCATGAAGAATCAACACTTATATCTGCAAAGACAATGTATAAATAATTAGATTAAGGAAACAAGTTCCAGGTTTTAGGGATTTTTTTTTTATTCTTTTCTGGCCATATTAATGAAACTTTACAATCATTCTAATTCTTCATACATGTACTACCATTATATATATAAAATCCCATATCTTTTATTAAAGCAACCTTTTGTTACAATTTGTATACTCACAAGGAGAGAGAAGATATTCTGCTCTTAAATGTTTAGAAGTGCTTTTCTAAAAATAATGTTGCTGCTTCAAGGTACAAAATAGGCTAAAGCACTGCTTTTATCTGTCTTATGGATCTCTACAAAAATTTTTTTAGGAGTCTGTTACACTCTCTTATGTGTAGAATTAGTTTCAAGTAGCTGCCTTGAAACTGACTCAAATTTAGTCATGTTTTTATCATACTTGTTAAACTAAGGCCAAATTCACAAGTGTTTTTTTCTGTAGTTCATAAAGAAATCAGCTTTGAAATTTTCACTTCCTTTCTACATAAACTTCAGGAATTTCCAGCTCTTACTGTGCTTCCAGTTTGTTTCCAGTCTATCTGTAAATATCTTTAAGTTAGGTACCAATGGCTTTGACTTGTTTTAGAATAATGTTAACTCATCATTAGGGTTGGGAGTTAATTGTTCTGAAAAGCAGGGACTACGAAACTGACTTGAAAGTACAAAAGTGATCTTTTGAAATTGGTTTTCTCAAGTAAGTGTTTAATTCAAAACCTTGTCTTTTCCCCGGTCCTCCTATTCCTGCAAGTGGGAAGAGGCTTTGTATTTCTATCTAGCAAGGGTTCACATTTACCCTGATAAGCAGAGCCCAGTGCCTTCTGAAAACACATGGACTAGCACAAACTCTGCTGCGTTTGTGCTCCAGGAGTTCACAGTCATCCTACCCCAGTTCTCAACAGTGTGGTTTAGTCACAATGATGTGAAATATATCTACTAGGCATATGTTGGGATGTACCTGTTGCAGACATCTTTTGTGAAAAATCCTTTCTTAGGATTTCTTTCTTCTGAGAGCTGCAGTTTCAGCCACAAATGTAAACAATGATTATCTGCTGCTGTGGAATGCAACAAGTGCATCTGTGATTGGCCTTCTATGGGTGTTTGGATTTATTAACCAGTCATGGCAGAGCTGGCTCTCGCTCTCTGTCGGGACCAGCTCCTTTGTTATCATTCTTGCTATTCTATTCTTAGCTAGCCTTCTGAGAACTTCTTTCTTCTATCTCTTTGTAGTATAGTTATAATGTAACATATATATAATATAATAAATCAAGCCTTCTAATTATGGAGTCAACCTTCTCGTCTCCTCTTCACCTCAAAACCCTTGCTTCCCCAAGCAACAACAACTGGTGAACCCCTGACTGAATGAGAACAATGAACAACTGGACCTTCGACTGAGGAGGACAGTGTGAGACTCCCAGAGGAGCATTTGCTACATTTGGCCAAGCCCCGAGGTGTGGCATTGATGGTTGCTTCACAAGCGACCACAGAAGTGGATTCTAGCCAGGAGCTGAAGAACTGAAGATCCTGATTTGGACAGAGTTCACAGCAAGGCTGACCACAAAGAGAACCTTCTGAAAAGCCTCCAGGAAGATGTCTGGAAAGCCTAGCAGGACCGTTCAGATGGCCAGAGAGTGCTGGACATTGTTTAAAGGTACTGTTAGTTTTTCCCCTCCTGAAAATGTGGCCCGTCATAATTTGTGGCTGCTTATGTGGAGGACTTCTCCCTTGGGGGATGAGGTTCCTTTCTCCCCTTCAGAGGAGAAACTTATTGCCCTCTGGCAAAAATGGGGTGAAGAGGATGGACTTCTCCTGATGGAGACAGATTTCTATGAGTTCTTCCAATGGCCGAAGCTCTTTGGGTTCTTTACGAATGTGCTCTATGCTCTCGACCTGTTCGTATGGGAGTGCATGGACTCCATTTTCCAATCCTGCTTGGAGGCGTGGGTTTGGTTGCCCTAGGATTTATCCAGCCTTTAGGTTGCTTTTTCAGGTCTTGAAACGGAGAGCAGCTGTTTTTCCCTGGATTGCTCACTGCAAGGGGAATGCCCTGTTCCCCCCGATTCCGGGAGACGACCCTTTGGAGGAGGACGATTTGCTGCTGCCCAGCCCCCCTGAATCGCAGTGGGGATTGAAATTTCGTCCCGAGCCGAAAAAGTTTTTTTCTCTGCGTCTTCGGAGCACGCTCAGATGTCGCCGCTTTTTTCCCCCCCCCTTCCCTCCGGGGGATGGGGAGCCGCCTCTGGCAGCCCTGCCGGCACCGCCCCGGCCGGCCTCTTGGGCCCTGCCCCGCTCAGAGAGGGGGGCGGTACTGGCCCCTGAGATCCCGCCTGCCGGGCCGGCAGGGCCGCCTCCTGGACCCGCCTCACGGCTGCCTGCCCGGGCAGCCCTGCCCGCGATCCCGCTGGCTTCCCCGCCTGTGCCTGAGAGCCCAGAAGCACTGCTTCCTGCGACTGTGCCGATGTTGCTAGGCAACAATGATCCACCGCCGCCTCCTCCTTCGCCCGTGCCGGCTCCTCCGCCGCCCGTGACGAGCCTGCTGGCTTCTCCGCCTGCGCTTCCACAGCCGACCCCAGAGCCAGGGACAGACGATGCTGGCGACTCCGTGCCGCCTCCCGCCGAGCCCGCCCTGGCTCAGGATGCTGCTGACACCAACGCCGAGCCTGCGGGGCCCTCGGAGCAGCCTGCTTTGCCGCCCCCCCCGGCGGAAGCAGCTGCAGCGGCAGTTCCTCCATCCAGTGACACTCCTCCCCCGAGTTCTTCGGGCTGTCCCGGGGCTGCCCCTGCGGGCGGAGCTGGGACAGGGAAAGAGGGCGTCAGCCTCTCCTTTTGTGGGGGAGGCATGGCCCGCCAGCTGGCTGTGGGTGCAGCCCGGCTGCCTGTTATTAAGATCGGCGTTCTTGCTGGCTTGGGCGCTGTTCGCTCAGGGGTTTTCCCTTGCGAGGTGCGCATCGCTCTGCTGTCCCTCGCACGCCCCGGCGGCGGCGGGGGGCAGGTGGGTCCTGAAAGTTCTGCCTTTGGTCCCCAGCTCGGAGGGGTTGGGGGTGATACCGGGAGGCAGATGGGAGCACCACCGTTTGCATTTGCATTGCAGAAGCAGAGGGCACAGCCGAAACCGATCTTGGCTTGTCTGCTGTGGGAAACAACCATGATGGGAATTCCTGCCACAGCTTCTGTCCCTTCACTGCTGGCATGCCTCAGTGATTTTGGGGACAGGAAACCTTTGGCCACCCATTCTGCCATTCCATCGGCAGTGTGATGCCAGGCTGTGGGAAGGCAGAGCCCACCTGGCAGGCTGGGCCTGGGCTGTCTGGCTTGGTTCCTTCGGCCAGGGCCACCGCCCAGCCTCCTGCTGGATTTGGGGGTTCTGCTTCCCCCTTCTGGGCCTGGGCCACCATTTTGTGGGCCAGGTCTGGGGTTCCTGATCCTTCCACATGGGCCAGGGCCCCCCAGGGCATCTCTCTGGCCCCTTTGCTTTGCTGCTGCTCTTTCTGACTAAACAAACACACAAACAAACAAACAAAAAAATTGAATTAAATAAAAACTAGTGAAAGAGCTGGCAGCAGCTCAGAAGCATTGAAGAGCCAAAAATTAGCTTTAGCCCAAGTTGTTCAATAAAGGGCTGTGGCAAGACATTTCAGAGATCTTCCAAAATTGTTTGAAATTGTTTGATAACTTGATGGACTTTTCTTCAGCAGTTTGTTGTTTCAGGAGTCTGCAAGCCAGTTTCAGGACCAAAAGGATCTTCCAGAGATGGCAAAGATGGACATCTTCAGTCCATGGACTTTTCCTGAAACTCAGCTGCTTGGACTTGAATTTCTTTGCATTGTTTTTTGTATTTTCTTATATTATAAGAGTGTTTTAGTGATTTGATAGAATCCTATGTTCTACAGGTGAAGAAATTCCCTGTTCATTCCACAGGAGCACTTGACTGAGGTTTTGACTGGCAAAAGATAACCTGTCAGGTGTTTGTGCTTTCCTCTGCATGGGCCCAGCAGAGAAAATTACAAACACTTTTCTTTTTAATTTAATTAAATTTAAAGGGTGAAATGTCTCAGACATCTTTTGTGAAAAATCCTTTCTTAGGATTTCTTTCTTCTGAGAGCTGCAGTTTCAGCCACAAATGTAAACAATGATTATCTGCTGCTGTGGAATGCAACAGGTGCATCTGTGATTGGCCTTCTATGGGTGTTTGGATTTATTAACCAGTCATGGCAGAGCTGGCTCTCGCTCTCTGTCGGGACCAGCTCCTTTGTTATCATTCTTGCTATTCTATTCTTAGCTAGCCTTCTGAGAACTTCTTCCTTCTATCTCTTTGTAGTATAGTTATAATGTAACATATATATAATATAATAAATCAAGCCTTCTAATTATGGAGTCAACCTTCTCGTCTCCTCTTCACCTCAAAACTCTTGCTTCCCAAGCAACAATATGTACCTCCTTCACCCTCAGCATTTTTCCTGAATATACAATAATTGAACAACTCACCTTCTTGACTGATGGAAGACAGTTTGAAACTCCCAAGGAGCATTTGCTCATTTGAGCCATGCCCCGAGGTCAAGTATAATTTTTTCACTTGCGACCACAATCCTGCCTTCTAGCCAGGAGCAGAAGAAATAAGACATTTGAACTTGGACAGAGTTTACTGAGTGTTGAATGCATGTAATGAACAATACTTCTGAAAAGACTCCTGGAAGATGTCTGGATACATTTGGACCGTTCAGATGGCCAGAAAATTATCTGGACATTGTTTAAAGGTATGTTAGGTTTTCCCCTCTGAAAATTTCTGGCCCGTCACTCATTTTTGGCTGCTGAATGGATTGAAATATCCCTTGGGGATGAGGTTCCTTTTTTTTCAGAGGAGATATTTGTCTTTTTCAAAAATGGGGTGAAGGGATGGACTTCTCTAATGGAGACAAATTTCTATATTCTTCCAATGTCCACAGGCAAGATTTTTAAGAACAGCAAAATGCAGTTGAAAATGTTCTTATGTATTCTGCATGGACTAGATCTTTTTTCTGTCCTGCTTGGAGGACAAAATTTTGATCACAGTGAAGATCCAGCCTTTGACTTGCTTTTTTCAGGTCTTGAAACGGAGAGCAGCTGAATTTTCCCTCTATTGCTCAAACTATGAACAGTATGAATGCCCTGCTCCCCGATTCCGGGAAAATACCTTTGAGGAGGACGATTTGATGCTGTATTAGGAACCTCTGAATCGCAAATGGGGCAGGATATTTCGTCTTCTCTTCCGAAAAGTTTTTTCATTTTTCTTGGAGCACGCTCAGATGGTGATTCTCTCTTGTTCCCATCCTCCATCTAAGGGAGAGCAGCCTCTGGCAGCCCTACCGTAGTAAAAATCTAGGTTGGCCATTATTTAAAGGATTGATATTTGAAAAATCAAACAAAGAGATCCCGCTGGAAAGGGCCGGCATGCTGTTATAAAAAATGCCTCAAGGGGCCTGAGAGGCAAAAAGAGCCCGCGATTGGTAAAATAACCTGTGAACAGTCCCTCTTTCCTTCCTGCATGTTGTGCCGAAGGCTGGAACTGAAATTATTTTATTGCCGCCTGCCTTTTGAGACCTGGATTATAACTCCGCCGCCCGTTTGAGATCCTGCTGGCTTTCCGCCTGCGCTTCCACAGCCCTATTTGGAGCCTCTGCCCAGACGATGCTGGCGACTTTTTCTGCCTCCCGCCATTTAGCCTGGCTCAGGATGCACCACCAAGGCCGAGAAAAGCTGGGCCCTCAGGTCACCTGTTTATTTGTCAGTTTTGTTAAGCTGCAGGTAAAGTTCCTCCAAAGTGACACTCATCCACCCTCTTAATTCGGGCTGTCCAGTTGCCCCTTTGAAATCTCTGAACAAAAAACACTGCACTCAGTTTGTCAGGCAGAAATGGCCCTGGCTTTTTGGTGCAGCCCGGCTGCCTTCCAAACAATATCGGCGTTCCATTATATACTAAATGAAGTTCGCTCAAAGGTTCTTTTGTGCTTTGAGAACAATCCATTTGCTGTCCCTTTAATATTATTGAAGCGTTTTTGCAGGTTGTTCTTCTCCAAGTTCTGTTCTTTTACTCCCCAGCTCCAGGGTTGGGGGGTTTTGTTCTCATCAGATGGGAGCATTACCGTTTGCATTTGCATTGCCTGTCCCAGAGAGCTCACACAATACAGGTCAATCTTGGCTTCTGATGTGGGAAATAACCATGATGGGAATTCCTGCCACAGCTTCTGTCCCTGATGGATGGCATGCCTCATTGATTTTGGGACAGGAACATTTCCACCCATTCTGCCTTTCCATCAAAGTGTGATGCCAGGCTGTGGGAAGGCAAAGCCCATGAATGCTGGGCCTGGGCTGTCTGGCTTCCTTCTTTAGGGCCACCGCCCAGCCTCCTGCTGGATTTGGGGGTTATTTGTATCTGGGCCTGGGCCACCATTTTAAGGGCCAGGTCTGGGGTTCCTGATCCTTCCACATGGGCCAGGGCCCCCCAGGGCATCTCTCTGGCCCCTTTGCTTTGCTGCTGCTCTTTCTGACTAAACAAACACACAAACAAACAAACAAAAAAATTGAATTAAATAAAAACTAGTGAAAGAGCTGGCAGCAGCTCAGAAGCATTGAAGAGCCAAAAATTAGCTTTAGCCCAAGTTGTTCAATAAAGGGCTGTGGCAAGACATTTCAGAGATCTTCCCGAAGTTGTTTGAAATTGTTTGATAACTTGATGGACTTTTCTTCAGCAGTTTGTTGTTTCAGGAGTCTGCAAGCCAGTTTCAGGACCAAAAGGATCTTCCAGAGATGGCAAAGATGGACATCTTCAGTCCATGGACTTTTCCTGAAACTCTTTCCTGAAGCTGCTTGGACTTGAATTTCTTTGCATTGTTTTTTGTATTTTCTTATATTATAAGAGTGTTTTAGTGATTTGATAGAATCCTATGTTCTACAGGTGAAGAAATTCCCTGTTCATTCCACAGGAGCACTTGACTGAGGTTTTGACTGGCAAAAGATAACCTGTCAGGTGTTTGTGCTTTCCTCTGCATGGGCCCAGCAGAGAAAATTACAAACACTTTTCTTTTTAATTTAATTAAATTTAAAGGGTGAAATGTCTCAGACATCTTTTGTGAAAAATCCTTTCTTAGGATTTCTTTCTTCTGAGAGCTGCAGTTTCAGCCACAAATGTAAACAATGATTATCTGCTGCTGTGGAATGCAACAGGTGCATCTGTGATTGGCCTTCTATGGGTGTTTGGATTTATTAACCAGTCATGGCAGAGCTGGCTCTCGCTCTCTGTCGGGACCAGCTCCTTTGTTATCATTCTTGCTATTCTATTCTTAGCTAGCCTTCTGAGAACTTCTTTCTTCTATCTCTTTGTAGTATAGTTATAATGTAACATATATATAATATAATAAATCAAGCCTTCTAATTATGGAGTCAACCTTCTCGTCTCCTCTTCACCTCAAAACTCTTGCTTCCCCAAGCAACAATATGTACCTCCTTCACTCACTCAGCATTTTTCCTGCACTATACAATATTTGTTCTGTCTCATTTTCTTGAACGTATATGGAAGTATTTTTGAAATAATAATAGCACTCCTTGAGCCATGCAAATCTTCAAGTATAATTTTTTTACTTGCCTTTCAATCCTGCCTTTAGCACAGTTGCAGAAGAAATATGACATTTGAACTTCTAAGGTTAGGTTAGCTGAGTGTTGAATGCATGTAATGTAACAATACTAAAACTGACTGCCTGTAACTTAGTGTATACATTTGGTTTATATAGAGAAAACTGGAAAATTATCTGTATTCTACACTGATTACATGCATGGTATTGGATCTGAAAATTTCTGCTTCCAGGACTCATTCTTTAAAATATGAATCTGATTGAAATATCTGTTATGTATCTTATGCAAATTTTTTAAGAGCCATATTTGTCTTTTTTCCCACTCCGCTGAAGGATGCTAATCTAATACAGAAAAAATATAATATTCTGTGAAATGTCCACAGGCAAGATTTTTAAGAACAGCAAAACAGTTGAAAATGCTATCTTATGTATTCTGTACCTAGTTAGATCTTTTTTCTGTAACAATATGGTGGACAAAATCTTGATCACAGTGAAGATGATTTGACTTAAGTGGAGGCAAAATTTGCTGCAGGTATCCAGAATGTTCTATCTATTGCCAAACTATGAACAGTATGAGGAAACTGCTCAGAAGAATTTGAAAATATCTATGAGAAAGATAAAGATGCTGTATTAGGAACCTCTGATAGGGAAAATAGGGCAGGATATGCCTCGGTCTTCTCTTCAGAAGAGTCTGAGTCATTTTTCTTGTGAACAACCAGATGGTGATTCTCTCTTGTTACCCATCCTCCATCTAAGCAGAGCAGCAGTTGCCTAAAGTAGTAAAAATCTCTAGGTTGGTCATTATTTAAAGGATTGATATTTGAAAAATCAAACAAAGAGTAAAACTGGAAAGCAATTCATGCTGTTATAAAAAAATGTAGGAAGAAGGGGGAGAGAGAAGAAAAAAGAGTAAGTATTTGGTAAAATAACAGTGAACAGTCACTCTTTCCTGCCATGTTGTGCAAAGGAAGAACTGAAATTATTTTATTGGAATTTGCATTTTGAGACCTGGATTATAACTCCTCAAATTTGTTTGAGATCATGTGAATTTGTATATTTCCTTGGCCCTATTTGGACCTCTGCCCTTTGGGTGTGTGCTTTTTTTCTGCATATATACATTTAGCCAAGCTGAGTGGGCACCACTAAGGGTAGAGAAAGCTGGTTCCAGGTCACCTGTTTATTTGTCAGTTTTGTTAATGCAGGTAAATAACCCCAAAGTTAAACATCCACACTCTTAATTGGGAATATGTACAGTTGCATTTTGAAATCTCTGAACAAAAAACACTGCACTCAGTTTGTCAGGCAGAAAGAAGTTCTACCTTTTGAAAGTAGTGGCAGATCTTCCAAACAATACTTTGCCATACCATTATATACTAAATGAAGTTCTAACAAAGGTTCTTTTGTGCTTTGAGAACAATCCATTTGAAGCTTTTAATATTATTGAAGGTTTTTGGGTTGTTCTTCTCCATTTTCTTGTTCTTTTACTGCTGCCTCAGAGCCAGAGTTCTGAGGGTTTTGTTCTCATCACCTGGTCATTAAGCTACAGTGTGAGACCTGTCCCACTGAGCTCACACAATACAGGTCAAACTGCTTCTGATGTAAGATATACAGCAAACTTGTAACACCATTTCTGATGGATGAAATTACTGATTAACTTTGGGAGAACTAACATTTCACTTCTACCTTTAAAACAAAGTCAGAATCTTCTGGGTGATGACAAAGAATGAATGAACAGCTTATGTGTGCACAACCTTTCTTTAGCAGTAATGTGGAGTTTCTATTTCAAATTATTTGTATCTCTAGGTCCTCTGTTTTAAGGTGCTTCTTTTGTCTTAGGGCTTGGCCAATGTTAATAAAATATAAATATTTATACTGGCCTTTGAATTGTTAACTGACTCAAGCAATAGCTTAGCAACTGAGATAACAGAGGAGGTTATCTCTAGCATTTTGTTCTTACCACACTATTTTGCTGCCAGAATTGCTATGAAAGGCTTCAGAAAAAATCATTTTGTGGCCAATGGTGCACAGGGACTACAACATTTTTAACGTTGACTACTAAACAAACTGGCTTGCAGTGACTTGTTTTGCTGTGCAATAGTATTCCTGTTGTGATTCAGGATAACTTGATTAAAGAATGAAACAAACTGATGAAGCTATAACACTATGGGTGTGATGAGTGCAGAAAGGTTTGTTGATGTTTGCACTAAACCATAAAGCTGCAGACATAATTTTCTCGCAAACTGAGTTAGTGGATCTTCATGCTTTAAATGAGACCCTGCAATGTACGTGTGTGTGTGCCAGTATACATGTCAGTATAGGTGTGTGGCAAAAAATAATGCAAATGATTCTCCATTTTAAAGTGCTTCTTTTGCTGCTCTTCTTTGTGTTTTGTGTATTGAGGGGGGTTGTATGTTTTTGTTTGGCTAGTTTTTCGGGTTTGGGGCTTTTTTGGGTTTTTTTGGTTTTTGTCTGGGTTATTTTTTAAGAAATTAGATATGTCTATAATTTCATAGAATTCTAGAATACTAGAAAGGCTTGTCTTGGAAAAGACTTTTAAAATAATCTCATTCCAAACTCCCTGCTGTGAGCAGAGACACCTTCCACTAGACCAGGTTGCTCAGAGCTCCATCTAACCTGGCCTTGAACATTTGCTAGGGAAGAGGCATCCACATCTTCTCTGAGCAACCTGTTCCAGTGCCTCACCACCCCCACAGTAAAGAACCTAATCCTACTCACTTTCACTTTAAGGCCATTCCCCCTTTCCCATCACTACCTGGCCTTGTAAAAAGTCTCTCTCTACCTTTCTTGCAGGCTCTCTTTAGGTACCAGAAAGCCCCAGTGAGGTGTCCTTGTAGCCTCCTTCATGCTGGACAATCTGAACTCTCTCAGCCTTTCCTCATAGGAGGGGTGCTCCATCCCTCTGGTCATCTTGGTGGCCTCCTCTGGATTCACCCCAACAGCTCCATGTCCTTCCTATGCTGAGGAAGGGAAAATGGTATATTATGTATTCTGGATGTAGAGCACGAGATGGGGTCTCATGAGAGAGGAGTAGAGGTGTATTCCATTAATGTTTTTTTAATTGATGGGGAAATGTAGGCATACTTTCTTTTTTATGGCTTACAGATAAATCAGAGAAACACATTCTGTTTTCTAATTAAAAGCTCACAAGTTTGGGGTTTTTTTTTGACCCCTATGCCTAGGAGGTAGATATTAGTATCTCAGTAAACTTGGGTTGTGTTTTGTAGAGTATTAGCTGTGAATCCTCCTTAAAAATTAAACATCACCTGCACTTATTTAAAATTGTTTTGCACTGTTACACAATCAAGCAATATCTAGTGCACTAAAAAACCCTACAACTTGTAACAGTTGTGAAAAAATAAATGATTGTGTTTAGCTGGAGATTCATTTCATTTACAGTATCCAGTTCTGAAGGATAATTTGCGACGCCTCTTTTTTTCTGAATGATATGATGGGTTGTAGTTTGCTGCTAAAGATTTCCGAGGATAACTCTCAGAGGAAGACAGCACAACAATGTACTTGCCGAATAGTAAGTAAGCAAATTACAAGCAAGGTAGAGTTTGATTAATGCTACTCTAGAATGAAAGCTTTTTCTTTATTCCTCTCTAGAAGTGGGTTGGCACTTCTGTAGCCAGACTGAAGCACTGATTAAGTTGACTGCTCTATCCATTTATAAAGTGAAGGAAAGGAAGGGAATAGTAATAACACAAGCCTCCTAGTGTTGGACCTTTTTACACCTCATAGTACTTAATTATTGTCTGTTTACTTCAGGTACTTCTGGATGCCCAGCTGCTTTGGTCTTTGCAAATTGCCAAGCAGCCTCAGTTACTGCCCTTGGCTGGTACTACTGGTACTCTGAATATCTGAATATTAACAAGAACTAGTGCAGTTTCTGAACTAGATTTCAGTTTGTGCTTTGCAGCTCCAATTTAGGAACTCTATCAGTTTTCTGATAACAGGTTCTTTCCTCATGTTGCCATATTTAATGTTTTCTGGCCCTGCAAATTTTATCATTTAGTGTCTCTTATGCTTATCTCTATTTGCTGCGCCTGTTGTATGACACATGTGGAATGTATTATGAAGATTATTTACAAAAAGGCATCTGTTAATTGGACTCTGGTGATGGTTGTTTTGATTGATTGACCAGTTAGGTCAAAGCTGGGTCATGACTCTGATTAAGGGTCATAGGTTTTTCTTTAGTATGATATAGTTTAGTATAGAATAGTATGCAATGTAATATAGCATAGCTTAATAAAGCAATTGTTCAGCCTTCTGAATCATGGAGTCAGAGCATGTTATTTCCCTGGCTGGGGTCACCCTGCGTTGGTATTCTAGCTGCAGACTAGAGCCCCTAAAATCATGAAAAAATCATGAAAAAATCAAGAAAGGCTGTTGTGTCCTTCAAAGGCATTTACTCATTTTTGGGCCGTGACATGTCATAAATTAATTGCCTGTACAAATAGTGTATTTATTACTATACTGGGACCACTCCTCACTCAAAAAGTAATACTACTATGGTGCTTTTTATGTAAAAATATTTTCCACCTAGAAATGCAATCTCGTAGCCTTAAGCAGAAAGCTGAGGGAAATTAGCACCCATTAGGGGTGCTGTATGAAATCAGGCTGAAATGAAAATTTCTAATGTTTAAAGATTGAGCCAGTTCCAAATAAAAGATCAATGTCAGCTGTACCAAAATTTCAGAAATGTCATTGCTTGCTTTACTGGTTTCTCTCCAAGTTCTCAGGTTATTCACTCAGTAATATTTATATGCAGGGTTGGTGAATTTTATTAGAAATGTCTTATGAGATGAAACTGAAGTTCTTCAGCTCTGAGCTTTATTAAGCTAAGAACAAGCCTGCACTACAAGTGGGTTTTTGGCTTTCAATTAAAATTGCTCATTTTCTGCAATAATCCAGGATACCTTTGCTTACCTTCTCTTTCAAATAATATCACATGATATCGTTGTAGACAAAATGACATGGTATGGACAAAGGAAGAGGTCAGCAAGGTCCTGAAGGGCTGGAACCATGCACAGGGTTGTAGTCAGTGGCACAAAGTCCAGTTGGAGGCATGCTGCTAGTGGTGCACCCCAGGGATCAATACTGGGTCCAGTCCTGCTCAGTATTTCCATTAAAGGTCCGGATGCTGGGACAGAGAGAAGCAGTGTTGCAGATGATACCTAGCTCTGAGGAGTAGGTTATGTACCAGACAGATGTGCTGCAAATCAGAGGGATCTTGGCAGGCAGGAGAACTGGGCAGAGAGGAACCTCATGGGGTTCACCAAGGGGAAATGCAAAATCCTGCAACCTGGGAAGGAATGACCCCATGCACCAGTACATGCTGGAAGCCCACTGGATGAAAAACAGCTCTGCAGAGAGGGACACTGGCATCCTTGGTCTACAAGTTGCCCATAGGCCAGCAATCACTCTCACATCTAAATCAGCCATCCGTGTTCTGGGCTGCACAAAACATCTTTGTCAGCACTGGGGAAACACATCTGGAATGCCATGTCCACTTCTGGTTTCCCCATGTACAAGTGAGATGTGGACTTCCAGGAGCAATCCTGGCACAGGCTGACAAGGATGGTGAGGGGATGGGAACACCTCTCATATAAGAAGAGGTTGGATGAGGTGGGCTCTTTGGTCTGGAGAAATCTCATCAATGTGTGCAAGTATCTAACAGGAGGGAGATAAGAAGAGGGACCCTGATTCTTCCCATCCTACTGACAGGACAGGAGAAAATGGGCACAAATTAAAATATGTTTTATCACTCTCTTGGGTTTTATACTTCCTGTTGGGTTGAACCATGTACCCACTTCCCCAGTGCTGGTCTGGCTGCCACAGAGTGCTTTTCTCTCCACTAGTCACCTCAAGGCATATAACCCAATGACCCACTCATGTGTCTGCACAAAGAATATCTTTTAGTGCCCTTTGTGCTGAGATAACTTTTTTTTTTTACAATAATTGGCAATCATTATTTATATACTCCCTGAGAGATAATTATTCTTTTGGTCAACTGCTCTGATTCTTCTTCTGTTGCCAGAGGGTTTGAATCAGCTACAGTGGTTGAAGGTCAGAGAAGCTAAACAGCAAGGAAGAAAGGTCACTGAGTAAAATGTCAGGGCTTGAAGACAGACAAGATAATTTTCATTAATATTCAAGTTAAGTAAAATGCTTCAACCTGCAGATATGTATTTTGAAAGTTGCAGCTGCAGACTGTCATATATTGCTCACCTTTCCTGTGTCATTTTGCTACATAACTACCAGATTTCTTTTGCCATATTCTGAGTAATTTACTCTCCTCAGTAGTTTATTTTTTTATCCTGATTTATTAACTTCTAAGATGTCTTAATGAGCTCTGTATTTTTATTATCTTGAATAGTCCAAATTGGGAAAAGTATTTTATTTAAAAAAAGCAACAAATGTATTTTATTTTAGGGATATGGAGATGTTTGAAACTAACTAAGCACTGCTATTTTTTCCCCAAATGGATAGATTCACTGGCTGACTATTGGATTACGTAAGTTGATATCAATTTCCATTTTATAGCAAACAGAATCAAATTAATTTATTTTGTTCAATTCCTGATCTATGAACATGAAGAAAGATGTTTCAGTTTAGACAGTGCTTATTTTTTAAGGAAGTGGGGTGGTAGTGAGGTGTAGGTTGTGGTAAGAGAGTAAGAAGATATAAATTAAATTATTTAACATGAGATTTAGATATGTCCCACACACTTGTATGAAAACTCAGCAGAAAGCAAGACTTCTTTTTTACATTTCTAAACCAAATCAGAACTAAAATGAACTTTTTGTAGTAAAGTGTTGAGTTGAGGACATGAAGAAAACAAACCATGAAACCGTAAAGGTATGATTTTTTAACTATAAGAATTTGTTTTCCAAGTTTAACTTATTAATATTAAATTATCTTTTTTAACCTAATTGTTATGACTTTCACTGTGTTTTAAGGATTTCATGCCATTAGTTCAAGATTATTTTGTCATTAAGTAATAATTTTAAAAATTCCCTGTCATTTTGCACTTCCTTCTAGAAATCTGAGTTTTAAAGCTCCTGACTGCTGATACATCCTAATTCTGTTGATTTTGAGATCCAGGAGCATTGGAGGCTCTGTAAGGCTTCCTTGCTGAACTGCTACCTAAATCTGGGGATGGTATGACAAATTTTCAGGAAAATCTTCAGCTGAAGTATGGCAAAACACTAAAACTCAACATCAAACTTGTCAAGATGTAAGCTAAGAATTCCATATAAATATGTGGCTAAAACAGCATATACATGTGTATTTTAAAATTAAAAATATATATAAGAAAATATATTAACAAAATATTCTTTTTAACTTATTAGTGTTTCATTAATCTTCATTAATTAGAAGAAGGAGAATTTTTGAAATTTCAAACTGAAAAGGAATAGGGTTTAGGGCATTTTTATTATATTTTTTATGGGAAGAGGACAAAGCAAGATCTTAGATTAACTGTAAATTGACATTGGTATGTTATTTGATGCAAACAAAAAATATTTACTTTTCAGTTAGATAACATCAAGGTTTGATGTTGATATTTAAATAGAAATGTAAATTTAAAACAAAGTTCCAGTTGTATGAATTGATCTGGTACTCTCTTTTCCATTAAATAGAAGGAATGAAATTTCACTTTTAGAAGTAAATATACTCCTTTACATGCCTTTCAATTTTCTGTTTTCCAAAGATTTAACTTCGTTAAAACCCGAAGGCAGAGATAGGGAAAATATTGCTTTTCTTGATAGGGATGGTAGAATTTTTTTGTGATTTTTTAATTTCCAGAGTCTAGCACTCTGTTCTTGTAAATACAGTTTACAGTGGGCTTGAGGAAGAAAATAACTATTTTCAACACTTGACAAAATTATGAAGCTCAGCTTTTTTTTTTTGCTCTGAACTATGTGCTACAGCAAAACCTTACATGGCATAGAGAAATAACAAATGTATATTTTCTTTCCTTAAACTGATGCAGCATTTTTAAATGAATCTAGTAGGAAACATATGCATGATCTCATTATAACTTTGTGATCATTGCACAAAACAATAACACAATGAATATTTTTAATAAGACCAGAAACCTTAATTGCTTTAAGGTTTTATTTCTGTTGCTATAGTGATTTTGAGAAAACTCTAATGCAACAACCGAATCAACTTCCTGCCATGGAAGCAATCCAAAAATCAGAACAAAAGCCTTCTACAGACTGGATGTGATGTCCTGGATTGTTATCATTCAGCATACATGTCTTAGCAAACTAGCAGCCTTGCCTAGTCCTAGTCCTAGAATGCTGCAGCTTCTTGTCTAGGGGAGAGAAACCAGGTAAATGTACTCTGGAGGGAAAGTGTCCAGATCTTGCTTTGAAACTTACATTTACAACAGATTTAGTGGGCAACTGGTTCTGACAAAAGAGCAATACACTCTTCTTCAACAGTTTAATCTTAAAGAAAAATGCAGTGTACCTCTCTGAATATCTTCTTGTAATGAACATTACTGACCTTATTTCCATTCTTTCTCTCTTCTGGTCTTTGGGGATATGTCCTTTGGCTGCTGCTGAGAGAACAGCTGAGATGAGTGGCACAGGAATACAACATGGCAAGGAAAGGGTAAGGAAAAAGCCAGTTGTTGCCAGCTGTCCTAGTATCCTTGTCCCCCAAACAGCAGCAGGAAAACTGAGCCAAGCATCCCAGGTCTTAGCCACATGTTTGCCCCATATTGCACCATCTCCTTTTGTTGTTTATGGGAGCATTTTAGATCCATTCTGCTCATCCTTAGAACAGCTGCCTTCAATCTCACCTGGGCCATTGAGAAATCTCGAGCCAGTTTGGAGGCAATTTAATGAGGACACAGTAATAGAATTGAAATAATGGATAGGCAGTTTTTGCGTTACTGGTTCTCTAGTAAACTGAGAATTATTTTATTTTTTGAGAGACATACCCATACTTTGGTGAAAAGAACAGATTTGCTTTTCAAAAGGTTAGGTGTTGTCTGAAAAATAATCTCTAGAGGTTTACAGCTACAAAGGAAAACTGCAGACAAAATGTCTAGTCATTTTCTGTGTTAAAAAAAAACAGGTTTGAAACTGTCAAACTGTGCTCATATCTTCAATTAATTACCCTCGGTAAAGGGTAAGAGAAATATGGAAAATCACCTGGGTAATAACAGAAGTGTTAGAAAGGTGTTAAATCCATCTTCAGAGAACTTGAAGCTAAACATATCAGTCACAAAATTAAGTGACATAAGTCTGCTGGGGCTTTTTTGCTCCTGTACCTACAGTACCAAGATGGTTTGACACAGGCATAAATATTCTTCTTGGCTGCCTTGATGTTGAACACTGGCCTTGTGGGTGGCAATGCTTAGAAAGATGCTTGTTCCAGTAACTGCAGTGCAGGAGGAAGAGGGCAAAATGTGAAAGCATTCTTGCATCCTGGCAAAAGAGAATGGGCACAAAATTCAGGAAGTGTGTTCAAAATTTAGATTAAGTTTCATATTATCCTTACTAGAAAAAATAGTAGCAGCACTTCAGGGGAAATAATGTGTATTTTGTGGTGTTATAGAAAAGATTTAGACAATCCTTGAGTTCAGCACAGCCTGGAAACACTTTTTTAGCCTATGCAAGAGATTTCAGTGGGCCTCTCAGCCTAAAGGAATCACTTCATTCCACAGAAAGTGAAAGGCATTGGTAAGCTTTGGCAATCAATTTAACTACAGTGGGTATTTTCCAAAACACTGTTCTTAGATCTGTTGTGATCTTAGATCTGTGTTTCATGACAAAGGTATTCCAATAAAACAAAATCTTTCTAATCTCAGAAGATCCATTTTCATTTGTTAATTCTTTATTTTCCTCCTGGTTACTGGCAAGCATTTGAAATTTCCTTTGTTAAATTGAAGGCATGTTTCACAATTTTTTTTTTCAGAAAGAGAAATTTTATGTTTTATATCAAATTTTTCCCACCTTGCCTAGTCCAAGACATACTGAATTGAACAATTGCTTTAAAATGAGAAGTAAACAACTACAAAGAAGGTTTCCATGTAAAGAGTGGCAAAACACTGAGCTCTCTGCTTTCATGTCAGCATTTAAAAATACATATTTTAAATCTGTGGAACTATAATAGTTTCTGCATATTCTTCTTACAAGGCAACAAGTGAACTTTCTTCTTTCCAGATCTTTGATTCAAGATTAAAATCTTATTGTGGTAAAAAGTCTTCATTCTGGAGAATCACATAAAATTTTGTAAATGCCCTTTCAATCTAGACCATGTTTTTTTAACTTTGAAGCTGCAGCAAGTGCTTGCATAGGTATTTTGTTGTAGTGCAAACAGAATTCTGAGAGGAAAATGTTCCTTTTGTATCTGCAATCTGGTTCAGTGTTGTTTTGTTCACGTATAAATTCCATGTGGCTTGTAGGGAGTGGGGCATTGTTCCCCCAGGAGAATGCGAATGTCTGTGTAAAGGAGTGGCCAAACTTGTTTCTTGTCACCTGGGTTGCTGTAAAAGATAAGAACTGTCTTAGCTGCCTCCAATTTTGCCTGAAGGGTGTTGAGATACACAGTAGGTGTGCTTATGCACACTCACCTAAACTGAGTGGTTTTTGGCCCCCACTGAAATGAAACTGCATTTTGATTATTGATATTCCTAATAAGTAAGTAATTTGAGCAGGTACAAATGCACTATAAAATTAGTGCACTTCATTTATTAACAACTTGAATAGTAAGAAGGCTGGGCAGGGAGCAGCTGGTCCACTTACCTGAGCCTTGATTTGGGCTGCTACAGCCTGTTTTGCTGTAGATCAGGAACCACATGCTTTGCTGGTTTTCAGTTCACAGTCTTGAGTATAAATTAAGAGTTAATCAGAGTAAGTGTAAACTACTTTAGAAGAGTGTTTGTCAAAGCACTGAGAACTTGCAATTACAAAATTATTATGGAGTCATCAGGCACATTTGAGAGTATCCTGTAGTTCTGTCTGCCTTTTTTTCCTGCTACTTGTTATACTCCACACATGTATGGTGATGGAACCAAGGGGAGCAATTTTCTATGTTATGAGGATACATACTGGGTTTCTCTGCTTGACTTTAAGTACCAAAACAGCCATTTCAGCCTCTCCTGAGTCTCATTAAAACCTCATGTAAAACAGCGGGTGATCATGTAGCCATACAAGCTTTGTTGCCTTGATAAGTGACACTCTTTCCATTATGAAAAATTGGTGGGACCAGAAGTTGACATTTCTGTTTGCTTTTTCTTAACAAGCGACCCATGTGTGATCTGTTCCAGTATCTATAACTTGGGAAATAACTGCTGTGGGAATGAAGGAATAGATTTGCGCATCTTTCTCTCACGTTAAAGGTTGTTGTCTGCAGCCAGACCAGCACCAAATGGATAGCAGAGTTTGCTGTGTTAAATATGCCTAAAATATGGGGAGTTGTTAGTGGTCAGTGTGTGAGAAGTACATTTAGTGCTCATGTAAGGAGTACAGCTCTGAGTGCAGCTGCAGCTGGCGCTGCAGGTTGGGCTCTGGGTGTGGGAGCCCAAGCCCCAGGCAAGAGGCCATGACCTGCCCAGGGTCCTATGGCCCAGCCAGGGTGCTGGACACTCAGAGACACTTCAGGAGCCGATGACTCCAGACTTCCCATGCTTAGACTGTGAGGGTGTAAAAGCCCAGGGGTTCCTTTGTTCAGGGTCCCTCCCTGGAGGCACTCAGCTTGAACTGTTATTTTGTTATTGCTCCAAGATTTAATTATTTTAAGGATCTGGACATCAGAGAGTCTGCTAAGGGAAACCTGGGGTTGAGCCCATAAGGAATCCTGGTCTGACTGGGAGTATAGGGGTTGTAATTGCAAAGGGGCCTTGGTCCCAGATTAGGTGATGCCAGAGTGGCTCCTGGATGGTGAGACAGGGAAGTCTCTAACAATTGTCCTCCTTTGACCCTCCAACAGTTAACTGAAATTATCTTATAGCATTGAAAGTTTTAGTTGGTTCTGCAACACCTTACCTGTCATCAGTCACTTTTGCCACATACATGGGCAAGAACTACTGTCTGAGTGGAATGGGGTGGAGCAAGTGGATATTTCAGTGAGAAAGATCTGGAGGTATCAAACTAAGAGTAAGGTAGTAACAGGTTACTTTGCAGGGTCTTTACATTTAATTCCTTGACGTTCTACTGCCTTTCCAAAAGTGATAAGATCAGCAAGTCCTAATTAACTTCAGTTAAATGCTATTTTGAGAAACAAACAGTGCAGAAGACACTTGCACATTTTGTGCTAGTTAAGTGCACAGAATTTGTCAGCAGGTTACACACTGCTTTGAGTAGTCTCAGTTCAAGCCACTTTGATTGGATAAGGGTCTGGAGTTTAATTAATTTTGTCACCATTTTGATGTCTTTTTATATATTTACACCATTACTATATGATTAAGATCATGTAACAGCCATAGGAATGTAAGCAAAAACTGTATTTTCAGTGTTGCCCTGCTTTTTGTAGCCTTTGTATCTGCTTTGACAGGGCTTTCTGCCAAGCTCTAAGTGGCTGGAATATTCACTGAACTGAAAACTGCTGTCAATGTTTGTTTAAATATGTAAGTATTTGTTGTAAACACCTGTGATGGTTGGTTAACTGTAGCACTTCGTGCAGGATCTGCTAAGATTAAGGACACAGTTTACACTGGAAAGAACTTAAAAAAATTAACAACAACAACAGAACAAACATGTAACTTCATTTTCTAGTGTCTTTTCCTTTAATTACTGTTATAGAAATTACTAATGTGTTTGTTTTCAACATCTAGAATGAAATTTTATTTGATAGGTTTTTTTCATGCATTCATTTTTTTTGTTTTATTCCCCCCCACCCCATGTACTGTGTGAGTCAGATCTGTTAGTGCAAGGTGTGGATTTCTGGCAGTATCTCAAATAAATACACTTTTAAAGAATTTTGGTGGAAAATTCTGGTATTATAGGCTATTTTTTAGTTGTAGCTGGTTCACAGACTTCTTGTCATAGTATTCTCATGCCTCAGAAATATTGCCTGAAAACTAGATAAAAGCAGAACAGCTCGTAAAGAAACATGGAAGCACTGAAGTGTAGATTTTATCATTCTAGAATGAGTTTAAACCACAGCCACCCAACAACCATGTGAATTAAAGTTTGTTCAGCAGTTTGAAGCTATGTGTCATATAGATGTCAAAAGGTCTTTGTGTGGTAACTGTTAGAGGTTGTTTTTTCTTTATAAGGAAAGGCACCTGGCAAGTGCAGTACTGAACAATTTAATTGACAAAGCCCTTAAAGAAGACAGATAAATCTGAAAATGAAGATGTGTTATTTTCAATTGTGACATTTATTAATACTTGTTTTAATAGAGACTCATCAAGTTTTTCTTATGAATAGTTCTCATAGCCTTCATATGTAGCCCATAATCAGAGCAGTAATGAGGAGCCCTGACATCTTTCTTAGTATTGTTCTTAAAAGTAGTCTTTGCCCTGTACCCTCTGGGACTATATGTAGTTTTAATGTGCATAGAAGGAAGAATAATTTATCAAGAGCGTGAAGTAAAATTTGCAAGGCAACAAATTTTTTCACAAATTTTTCAAGGGAAACCTGAAAACAAACAAATAATTGCTTGCAGTTTTGTTGGATTTTTTAATGAACTGTTTATTGGTGCATTGTATTGTGACCTATTTAGCTCGCTACATAGCTGCCCTTTTTACTGGTTCAGTAGAAATGCTAGTTTTCTCTTGTGTATGCACATACTGGCTCTCATGAAATGCTGCTGGGGACATTATTCTTCCAAGGGACCTGTTTGACAGTCTTTTCAACTGAAAGGTTGGGATTTTCTACTGAGCAGTGTCTGGAACTGGACTGCTGTGGAATGCATGCAAAGATAATGTCAATTTCTCTATAATAATTAATAAAGAGTCCAGCTTAGTGTCTGCTCCTGCTTTGTGTGTTCTTGATACAAATAAATGAGGAATTCTTTAAAAGGCCTTGTAAAAGCACTAGCCTCTCTTCTGCACCAGCCCCTGATGGCTTACCCTTCACTTACTCAATTGTTTGGGTTATGTTTACTAGTCATTATTGACCTCTTTGTTAACATAGCTACTGTTGACATCACTCCCTATCCAAGAGAGATAAGGCCTTGTGTTCTGTTGCATCGTTACAGGGCCGCTGTCCAAGTGCAAATTGTTCATCTGTATTTGAAATATTTATCTTTTGGGCTTTGTAATGAGACTGTTTACATAGGGAGGGAGGAGAAAAATTCTTCTAAATGAATGCAGTTGTCTCGGTATAAAACCCCACAATAATTCAGTGAAATAGCAAGGAGAATGTGTTTTCCAGCTGCTGTTTGTAGATCCCTGTTGCTAGGGTGCTTGATATCACAGAGTATAACCCTGTCCCATGGTTACGCTTTGCCTATCTTTGCTTTTCTTGACAACAAGGTTAAAGACTTTACCCTCATTACTTATCTGATTAGAACCAGCTCAGAAAATTAATGCTCAGAGAAAAAATCTTATGAATCTCATGTAATCATCAGGATGTTGGATTTCATTAATGAACTGCTAAACCCATGAATGACTCATTGGAGAGGTAGACTTGAAAACCTGCCTTGCTCTTCTTGTCATAGTATTCTCATGCCTCAGAAATATTGCCTGAAAACTAGATAAAAGCAGAACAGCTCGTAAAGAAACATGGAAGCACTGAAGTGTAGATTTTATCATTCTAGAATGAGTTTAAACCACAGCCACCCAACAACCATGTGAATTAAAGTTTGTTCAGCAGTTTGAAGCTATGTGTCATATAGATGTCAAAAGGTCTTTGTGTGTGGTAACTGTTAGAGGTTGTTTTTTCTTTATAAGGAAAGGCACCTGGCAAGTGCAGTACTGAACAATTTAATTGACAAAGCCCTTAAAGAAGACAGATAAATCTGAAAATGAAGATGTGTTATTTTCAATTGTGACATTTATTAATACTTGTTTTAATAGAGACTCATCAAGTTTTTCTTATGAATAGTTCTCATAGCCTTCATATGTAGCCCATAATCAGAGCAGTAATGAGGAGCCCTGACATCTTTCTTAGTATTGTTCTTAAAAGTAGTCTTTGCCCTGTACCCTCTGGGACTATATGTAGTTTTAATGTGCATAGAAGGAAGAATAATTTATCAAGAGCGTGAAGTAAAATTTGCAAGGCAACAAATTTTTTCACAAATTTTTCAAGGGAAACCTGAAAACAAACAAATAATTGCTTGCAGTTTTGTTGGATTTTTTAATGAACTGTTTATTGGTGCATTGTATTGTGACCTATTTAGCTCGCTACATAGCTGCCCTTTACTGGTTCAGTAGAAATGCTAGTTTTCTCTTGTGTATGCACATACTGGCTCTCATGAAATGCTGCTGGGGACATTATTCTTCCAAGGGACCTGTTTGACAGTCTTTTCAACTGAAAGGTTGGGATTTTCTACTGAGCAGTGTCTGGAACTGGACTGCTGTGGAATGCATGCAAAGATAACGTCAATTTCTCTATAATAATTAATAAAGAGTCCAGCTTAGTGTCTGCTCCTGCTTTGTGTGTTCTTGATACAAATAAATGAGGAATTCTTTAAAAGGCCTTGTAAAAGCACTAGCCTCTCTTCTGCACCAGCCCCTGATGGCTTACCCTTCACTTACTCAATTGTTTGGGTTATGTTTACTAGTCATTATTGACCTCTTTGTTAACATAGCTACTGTTGACATCACTCCCTATCCAAGAGAGATAAGGCCTTGTGTTCTGTTGCATCGTTACAGGGCCGCTGTCCAAGTGCAAATTGTTCATCTGTATTTGAAATATTTATCTTTTGGGCTTTGTAATGAGACTTGTTTACATAGGGGAGGGGAGGAGAAAAATTCTTCTAAATGAATGCAGTTGTCTCGGTATAAAACCCCACAATAATTCAGTGAAATAGCAAGGAGAATGTGTTTTCCAGCTGCTGTTTGTAGATCCCTGTTGCTAGGGTGCTTGATATCACAGAGTATAACCCTGTCCCATGGTTACGCTTTGCCTATCTTTGCTTTTCTTGACAACAAGGTTAAAGACTTTACCCTCATTACTTATCTGATTAGAACCAGCTCAGAAAATTAATGCTCAGAGAAAAAAATCTTATGAAGCTCATGTAATCATCAGGATGTTGGATTTCATTAATGAACTGCTAAACCCATGAATGACTCATTGGAGAGGTAGACTTGAAAACCTGCCTTGCTTGCATTGATTTTATTGACTTTAATTAGGGGAAACATGTCCTTCAGTGTGATAACTTGTTGCTGTAAGAACAATGTCTTTGCAGAAAAGGGAAGCTTTTGCTCCTTAGAACAAAGCTGATTGTTTGTGTCTTGCATTAAAAGCATGAGCCATTTAACCATGTAGTCACTGAGCACCTGGATGATACATCTCATTGCCCTTATCTATGGTACTAGGTTGTAGAAGACTGCTCCTTCTCAGTTCACTCAAACATCTTGGTACTGATTAACCAGTGTCAAAATGTTTAATAGAAACTGCAGAAAGTAAGAAAGCAAGGGTTTTTCCAGCAAAAATCCTGATGCTTTTTGCTCTAAACAAATAAAACAAAAAAAAGGAAGAAAGTAACACACTAACACCTGTGTCCACAAGAAAAGAAAGCAGAGGTTGGAGAAAATATCACAAGTTTATTCACAAGTTACCAAAATACTCCTTTGGGCTTCTCGTTTTCTCTACTTGGTAATTATGTCCCATTGTCTTCAATGGTAAACCTTGTTTACAATTCATGAGCTGAATCAATCCTTCCCTGACCTCATTAGTCCAGCTGTTGGCTGTATTCTAAGCTATGCGGCTGCCTAGTTGCATCTGACATGTTATTCTTTCTTTTTCTACCATCAGTCAGGACCAGAACAGCTCAAAGGGCTTTAAACTCCCAAAGAAATCCCGCTGCTGGCCTGTAAATCCCCTGCTTGTTATAATCCCTCAGTGCAGTGACATGCATGGTACTTGAAACTTTGAAGCAACAAGACTGGGGCTGTTACAAAGCTGAGAAATACACATGCAATCAGCCTTTTTAAGATGGGATTTTTTGATTAAAAATGCTTTAATGAGTCTCTCGAGTTTTCATTGCATTGGTGCCTTGCCATAAAGAATTTTTATCAATAAATTGCCTTTCTTTGAAAGATATTGTCTTAAAAGGTGATTTTCAAAAACATCCAGTTACCTTGCTATGGCTCCTCTGTTCTGGGAGCACACTGGCCCCAAATTTATTATTTGTGACAAGACAATCTCAGTGTTATTCTTGTGTTTTTACATGAGTAGTAAATGCTCTAGAAATGGCTGTTAAGAATGATTTATTTACTATGCCTCTTTGGCTGTACTTTCTCTTTTTTCTGCTTATGTCCAAGCATGGGGGCAGGAATGAAAAACTAAGATGCAGCTGTCATCTGCTGGTCACCTTCCAAGAAGTGACTTTCTTCACTTCAGTTAAGGTGGTTTATCACCTGCATACAATCACTTTAAAGGATAGATAGTATCAGACTGTTATTAAGTTGTAGTTGTGCATCTGCCATACTAGGCGCATTTTGGTTAGAGGGCACCATTGATCCTTTTGATTTTCCATTTGTTTGGGCAACTAAAACCTATTTGAAGGGATGAATAACAGGCTACAGTCATAATGTGGCCTACATGTGAATGACCAAACAGCATGGTCCCAATTGCAGTGGGGACTTGAAAGGAAAATCCTTTAATGGGTAAGTAACTTCCACCACTATCAGTGACTTATCAATCTCCTGTTTTAGATAAACATAAAATACCTGTAAATGAGCTTCACACATTCTCTTAGCTGTATGTATGCAATATAAAGGTAAATTTAAAATTTAAGTGACCAGCAGTCATGGGCTTTGAAAAAATATTCCTCTCAAAATGTAGAGCTGAAAGAACAACCATCAGAAAGTAAGCAGTTCTGCAAGAAAGTTTCCAAGGTTTTAAGTTCCTATAATTGCCGTAAAATCCTTTAATACTTTAAAATGGTCCAGTTGCTTAAAACCAATCCTGTGTCAAATCATATGGTAACAGAGGAGTTAAATTACCAAATTAAATTCCAAAAGAGTTCCTGTCTGTACAGATGTGGCTAAAAATAGCCAACATTACCAGTTCTTAGTCTTATCAGGAATTGTTTGTCAAACTAAACAAACAAGCTTATTCTGGTACTTTTCCTGACATCAGCACAAAAATTATAGAGCAGGATCTGTGTAATTCATCTTGGAACAAGTTCACAGCTCTAAAAGAGCAAGACATCTTTGTTCAAATGATGTCTAAAACTTTAGCTATCCATGTTTTAAAGGGGAAGAAATGGGTCCTATTACACACCAATATTTATACAACTAAACAAGGTGAGAACTTGTACCAGATTGAAAAGTGAACATATCACATTATTTTTGCTAATTTCTTGTGGTGAAAATCCAGCAATCCTGAAAATGGTAGTTTACTTTCTTTTCTCCTACCCTCCACACCTGCTGACTTTTTTCCCCAAGATTTTCCAGACACATTCAAGGGCATCCCTCTAGGACTGGTTGGAAAGACTTCCATAAGAACATTCTTACAATAATGTCCACTGATAAAGGGTTGTTCTATAAAGAACTGTATAAATCATGTACAAGAGTCTAAAGCCCTCAAGTGGGTTTAACTGAAGAGATATCGTTGTGGTAAAGCACACTCTATTTTTTTCCATGTGATATACTTCTTCACTTCCCAGCTCCACTTTTTACTTAAATTTCTGTTCATACTACCTTTGACAAAATTATTATGATTTGGGCCCCACTGTGTGTTCTTTGTTCCTAGAAATGACAGAAAAACTTTGTTGAGCTGTGTCAACCCCCTTCAAGTCAATGTGTGAGAGAAAAATGCTGCCTTCTCTTTGCAGTCAGTGTTGTCTTTGTGGGTTTAATGGGTGTTTTTTTATTAATTCTGTGGGGAAGTAATAAGCATGGGTTTGTATGTTTATTTTATTACTGAACATTAGTATGCTGAGGGCATGATGAAGCAGATGATATTCTCTGCTTTGTTGCCTTTGGGAAGGACTCAGACTGTCACAGACTGGCAGCCAAACAGTTTGTTGGAACAGCAGCTTTAGAGAATGACATAATGTGCTTTAGAATCACTTCTGAGTTGGGTCAAAGGAAAAAAAAAACAAAGGATTGACCACAAAGAGAGGATTTGCCTGCTGTCAGGTTGCTGAGGGTCTCTGACCTACATATAAGTAGGACTCTGGCTTTTTCTTTCCAGTAGTCAAAAACATCTAAAGAGGGGATTCCATTTCCAATTTAAAGTGCACTTTGGCACTAGTTCTAGAACAGGCTCCATAACCCTGTATGTTCTCACCTAAAACTTGATTTTACTCTAGTTTTAAGCTTAGTCTTGTGAATATTTTCGTGTGAGAGAGCAACTGAGAAACTGTACTAGAAATTACATAATTCCTCTGCAAATAATGCAGCAACTATTTACAATATGTCTGTTAAGTAATTTCTTGTGACTTTTAAAGAGAAACAGTTGTGGAAATCAAGCTCCTATGAGTAATGCTGAGGTGGTGCTTTGTATGTCTCAGATTCTTCTGTAAAACATCTTTCAACTTCATCGATAAGATTTTACTATATCATAAGTTTTTTATTAGCATAATTATACTAAATAATTAGCATAAATAGCTAAATATACCAGGAGTTGAACTCCATGACCCTTGTGTGTCCCTTTCAACTCAACATATTCTCTGATATAGTTTCCTAGGAGAAAGTAACATAGATTTTTCTAATGGCAGATAATATGGCACTGGGAGGAAGTGTTTTCAAGAACAGAGCTTCTAGCCATTCTGTGTTCTCACATGAAGCTAAAAAGATCTTCTAAAAGTGATAATTTCCATGCCATTTTTCACTCTCATTTCAGGCCAGGTTTTCTGATAATCTATTGCCTTGGTGTGCTGATTGCAGCTTTATTTTCCCTCCGAAATTCAGTTTAGAGCTCTGATACTCCTTTGTACCCTAATGTATTCCCATTTGATCCAAAGGAGCGAACGGTTTGGAGGTGATGGGGAAGCTGACCAGCATATTAGGAATGGAATTCAGCATAAATTAAATGAGAGAATGAATTTGGGATTACATCCCAGCCAGAATCCATCCTCTTGTAAATGCCGCTTTCCCTTGTTGCTATTAAGGGGTTTTTATGTATTTAAAAGAGAAGTAAATTTGAAATGGCTTGAGATATTTATATTTCTTGTTCAATCAGATCTGTGTAGGAATGGTGGCTGGTATCATTCAATAACTGCCTGGGATTTCCAATGTATTCCTGTTCACTAGAATGGCCAGGCACGCTTCTGGCCAGCAGAGAATGGTGTAGCCATTATTGCTGTATTTTGGTCCACGACTTGAAACTGGTTTGTTTTTTTCTAATTGTGACACTCCCTCATGTATAACACAGTTAGATCTGGTCTGTTTTCCTATCTCCATGGCTGGAGGTATGTGCTACTTTTTTATTATATCCTGTTATGTCTAAATTGGCAAATTTCAATGGAGGAAAAATTAATGTGGTATGTAATGTAAGAAAACTCTGTGTGCAACCATACAAAATGGGATGGTGATTTTTATTTTAAAGCTCATCTCACTAGCTCACTCACTTATATTTCACACATTCTGTCAGAAGAACCAAGCTGTGTATATTCAAGTGGCGTGGCCAGGGTTACTTCTGGCAACATGTCCTGGTTTCTGCTGAGATATAGTTAATTATTTTCCTAGTAGCTGGTACAGGGCTGTGTTTTGAATTCAGTGTAAGACTGATGTTCATAACACACTGATGGCTCAGTCATTGCTCAGTAGTGCTTACCCTGAACCAAGGACTTTTCAGGTTCCTGTGCTCTGCCAGTGAGGAGCTGCACAAGCACCTGGGAGGGAGCATGGCCAGGACAGCTGACCCGAACTGGGCAAAGGGATATTCCAAACCACAGAATGTCATGTGCAGTATTTGAACTGGGGGAGTTGGCTGTGAGGGGCTGATCACTGCTGGGAGATGGGCTGGGCATCAGTCAGTGGGTGGAGAGGAATGGTACCATGCATCACTTGTTTCTCTTGTTTCTTCTCTCTCCTTTTGTTATCTCAGTTTTCATTATTATTATGAATTACTATTACACTTAAATTTATTTTGATTATTAAACTGTTCTTACCCCATGGGTTTCATCTTTTGATTCTCCTCCCCATCACGTTGTGGGGGTGAGGGGAAGGGGAGTGAGTGATTGGCTGCTTGGCGCTCAGTTGACAGCTGGGATTAAGCCACAACATAGCAGAACAAGGAGCACTGCTTACTAAATCCTGAACACACTCTGTGTGGTCTTGGATTATTCATTATCAGTAACTGTATCCTGGTTCTCCTGAACATACTTTTTGTACCTTTCTGAGTTCACAGTGATTGTTATCATTCAATTTTTTCATCATGTTTTACCTCTGAGTGTTATTAGCATTACAATTTTATTAATTAACCTTTTGCCTCCTTTTCTAACAATAGTCTATTCTTTGTTTGCCTAATTAGATATCTTGATAAGCTGCCTGCTTATGTGCTGAGACTGTGATGACCTGCTGTTCTGCAACAAGGTCTAGAGTGTGGATGAGGTTAGAAAGAAGGTGCAGGGCACCTTCTGCAGCTCAGTATGAAAGACATGACAACAAATGAAATAAATAGCTTAATAAATAAAACCGCTTAATAAACAGCTGCTTTAAGAAGACAGAATAAATAAGATAGAATAAAACCAGAAATATAAGTAGGGAGTAAACCTTTTTTCCCTTCAGATGCTGAGAAGAACACATGCACACAGCGTCAGGTGGACCCTGGGCAGACATAGGCACAGCATGCTAGGCAGATACTATCTGTGGACAGAAGTTCCTCCTCTTTGGTCCTTCAAGATAGTTCATAATGTTCTTACAAGTAAGCAACTCTACTCCTGAAGGTTATTGAGCTGAGAACTTCTGGCTGCACCATTGGACACGGGCAAAGATGTACAGGTGGAGCAGGAGCTGTCTGCAGGCTCCTCTGCTGCAGCCAGCTGCTGAAGTGACCCTGCAGAGATGGGGACACACACACAAGAACAGCACAGTCTGGGGGCCACACTCGTGTCACAGCACAGCACAGCTTGAAGGCCTTGCTGGGTAAGCAGCACAGCACAGTGCAGCTCTGTGCTTGCTCATACAAGCTGAGATGTGGATCACCAGCTCCTCTATCTAAAGAAAGTGGTTTCCCAGGCAAAATAAATATGCCCACTGATCTAGGTGTTACCAGCACTTGTTGTTTGTTTTTTCTTCTCTGTGTTCTTCTCTGTATGTATTTGCATTCATACTTGATTAATACCAGTCCCAATATTTCTGTTTCTCTTCAATGCTAGTTTTGTATGTTGCTCCCAGAAGCATAGTGGAAAAATCTGTCTCTTTCTCTCAGTGCTTTTTTCCCCCTTTGACTCAAAAAAGGTAAGAG
This sequence comes from Emberiza elegans, assembly GCA_024865655.1. Lineage (NCBI taxonomy): Eukaryota > Metazoa > Chordata > Aves > Passeriformes > Fringillidae > Emberiza > Emberiza elegans. Next base: position 61,417,460 of record JALJVW010000206.1, read on the forward strand.
AAGGGATTTACTTTAAGAAACTTCTTGCTATCAGAGGAAGAACAAGGCTGGGTTATCAGACTGGTGGCCATCAAACACAGTGCTCTGATTTATTTTGTAAAATACTATTCTGGACGTGAACTGACAGAGGTGTTCTGAGACAGTCATTATGTAACCTGAGATTTTTTTACTTGCTTCTGGGTGTAGTTCAATATATGAAGAATGACAGGGCAAAATGTAGTGGCTTTATTGAAGGCTTATTTTGTTGGGGAAAAAAGGTAGACCGTGTTACATACTGTAAACCTTTGCCAAATAATTTTCACAGAGGTTTCTCTCTATCGTGCATGATGCTTTTTTTTTAACCCTTGTATTTCATTTTGGTTTTTTGCTAGCACTTTTCTGTTTTACCCAACTGGTAGACCAATAGTGCTTTGAAAAAATATTTTCCATCTGTACTTAATAAAACAAATCAATATTATTTTAAGCCAATTATTTTTGAGTCACTAGCTGTAACAATTCACAGAACCAGAGCTTTGGAAACTGAGCTATAGAGCTCTGTTGAGATGGTAGCTGCTAGATCACAGCTTTGAGTACATTGTAGTCAACTGCCTTAGGGACTTTGATATCCTTAAAAACCTGAAGAATCTGCTCCTTCAATTCCAGTTATTTTGACATCTCTTTGCCATATGAGACCAATTAATTATTCTGGCTCATATGAGACGTTCATCTACTTTTACTGTAACAAAAGTGTGTAGGAGCATTGAATGAATTTCCAATGTTGAAAGGCTTTTTGTTTGATAATTTAGTACTAATGGATGGGTTTCTGTTGATGTTTGTGGGGTTTTTCCCTTATAGCACATTAAGTATTTTTGTTCTGCATCTTTGTATTGCAATCAAAGAACTAGTTACTGTTCTTATCCTAAATAGGATATACATCCAATATAAAAGTACAAAGCTGACAAAATACATCATGTTTGCTCTGAGTAACTCAGCTGATATGATTTTAGTGATCATTCAACCATGAGCATTTAAATGTGATCTGAGACTATTCTAGGAGAAGCCTGATCTGCAGTGTAGCTTTGTTTTTTGTCTGACATGACTTGTATGGCTGCTCCATGTGCACACACACAAAAAACACAAACAAAACCACAGCAGCCTCCCCCCACCACCAAAAAAAAAAAAAAACCCAAGGAATATAGCACAGCATTTGAAGCTTTGAATGTCCTATAGCAATGCATGCCTGATTTAACCCCATTTTAATACCTGAGTTCTTTTCCTCCTTATACTAACTTGTTCTTGTTCACTGCAAGAGTTTTACATTCCTAAAGCAGAAGTAGCAGAGTGCATTTTCCTATCTCAGGTATCCCCATTCATAGCCTGGCACAAAATCATCTACCTGTAGCAGTACTTTGACACATCTGAGTATAAAATTTGTTGTTTGACACGTGGACAAATACTCTACTCAGACATCTTGTTACAGTGATGATAGAAGGGGAAGAAGTCTAATCTAAACACCTGAATACAAGAATAACTTGATGAGCTTCAGCAAAGTTTACAGAGCATGTGCCTGAGTCTTTTATGTGGAAAGAACAGCCTCCAATTCCACTGATTATTAGGAAACATTGCTGTATTAATCATCATTATTGACCAGAAGATACTCTGATTTTACTCTAGTTGACTGTTTACTTCATATTTTCTAGTTCCTTGTTTTTTATTTGCAATAGATGAAGATCTAAATTAGGAGTGGGATGCAGCTATTCAGACACTTCTGGAGAATAAACACCAAGTGGCCAAATATGATATTAGACCTAAATCAAAAACAGCTCAGAATTTGAGAACTATTTTTGCATTTGACCCTTTGCTTCATGTTGAACTACAGTCTTAAGCAGTACTAAAAAGATTATGTTTTGATGTGGTTTGGTTTGGTTTCATTTATTCGGGCTTTAATCTGAGTTTTCTGATTTCTTTTAAGTAACAGTAACTGAGAAGTAAGGGAATTGCAAATCAAATGCTACCTCCTTTTATGTTAATGATAAAGGTCTTAAATTTAATGGGGCTAGAACTTCATTTGTTGATTTTAGGTTGAACTTCAATAAATCCATCTATGGTGCCAGTACATATTCACACTGATCAGATGAGCTCTGACAAAGATCTGTTTGTCTTAACACCAGTAGAAAAAAAAAGTATCACAAATAAGTCTGTTGGATAGGTTCATGTTTTTTTCTCTAGACAAGAAAGAAGATGACATGTGGTAGCTGCTTGGATAACAATCACTTAGTTTTAACACAAATCTACATCTCTTATCAATGAACACTTGTTAACAGTTGTCTGTTAAAAATGTCACAGTAGAAGAATTCTAACTTTCACACAAAGAATATACTTGTGGAATCTAGTGCCGGGGGCAGTCAGCAGCATTTGAGATGAACAAATAGGTGACTTTGAGCAATGCTTCATATATTTTGTTATTTGCTGACACAAAGTAATTAAAGCTAAACTGAACAAAAAAATACTCAGCATCTCAGATTCCAGCATCTAACTGCTGCAAGTACCTCTTCAGAAAGCTTCTGCTCTGTGGTCAGTCTTGCTAAAGTTTTCCTCTTTCATTTTGACTTTCCCAGCTCCTCCTGAAGCATTTGAGAATGTAGGTCATGTAAGGCAAAGCAGTGCTGAAAAAGCCTTGCACTACAGAAACAGCATGGCATGGCCATTTCCATCTAAATTCCATCAAGCTTTTTTGCCATCTTAACTGCAATGCTGAATCTTAGGTATTAGGCTTTACTGAAGCTTACCCTCTCAGCAGTTCCATTTCCTGGCCATTTCCCATCCTGTCAAAAAGAGAAGTGTGATTTATATGCCTTCCTAAGAATATTTTAGGGCTTTTAAAAGAGTATACAGTGTTAATAAAGATAGAGTGAAAAGGGGACTATACATGATAAATTGAATAAACCACCAAAAAGGGACAACAAAATGTTTTTCAATGATTAACTGAGGAAGAAAGAAATCAGAGAATTACTAAGGCTTCAGCAAGTACTTCAGTCTTTGTCCATTGTATGAAATTATATGGAATATAGATACTTAGAAATGGCTCAGTGGTATTGGCTTTTGAATGTGTTGTCTTTAACTACAAAGTCAGTGGCTTTAACTACAGTGTCACTTCACATAGAGTTGATATTCAGTGGATGAAAGACCTGTCTTGTTCTTACAACCTCTAACCCTTACATCCCTCAATGCTTCCCTAATAAGATTTTTTTTCCTTTAAGTAATGACTTTGTGCTACAATATTCTATGTTGCTCAGATTCCTTACTGCAAAATGGACTATCCCCAATTTATGTGAGCAAAACAGGTGCAGAGGGAAACTGAGAATGTTGATAGCTTCTTCATGGAAAGCCTGTACAAAATACACTACTGGAATCCATGCTTCTTAAATCATGATCCAAAGCATTGGATGTGCTGCAAAGTTTACCCTTTCCTACAACTGTTCTGAATTGTCCTACTTTCTGTTAATTTTTAACTTTTTGGAAGGGCATTGGGGAAGTGAATATAAGAGAAGTTGGAACAGCATTTCGTCTGAGAGAAAGATCATGTGATGGATGAGTTCTCCCAAAAAGGGTTTATGTGCAACAGAGAAGACTAAGTGAGAAAGGGTGTTTCTTTCAGAAAGCTTCTGAAGCTCTGATTACAACTTAACTTTTCATTACAATTTTTGATGGAAGGCTTGGCAATGAAAATTTTATCATGGTTAGTCATTTGTAGGACTATGCTCTGTACTGTTAGAGTGATCAAGTTATTTCATTAATACATGTGCACATCTCCTGCAGTCTGGCTTCCATATCTGCATGATTTTATCAATAATTTATATTTCTGTAAAAGTGATGAGCAGTCCTGACTCCTTAAATATAATCAGATTAGCTTTTATACAAAGTTACAGGACTGCATATAGCAAAATACAGAATGTCCTAAATCAAACTTTCTGTGTATGAGAATGGCTCTTTATGCTTGGCTACCAATTTGAACTTCTGCCACACTCTTCATGCAATTAAATATTCTTTGAAATTTCATATATTTAGAAATACATTTGCACTGCTAGTGGGTATCTGGCAGATAGCTAGTTTTGCCGTCCTGTAAAATGACTACCACTATACATGTAGTTGTACATAAATTGACTGTGTGTAACATAGTATGACATATTGACAATATGTATGTTGCACTTAGATATACAAATTACATTATTTATGACTATTGGTATAACTTAGAAAGCTGTACATAATAACCACAAGATGAGTAGGCTTGATGGATTTTCAGTTTCTGTAACTATTCCAAGAAGTAGAAACAAGGAAACAAGGAAAAATCTGAACAACCTCTATTTTTCTACATGAACTGACTACTAGGCATTTCAGAATTATTCCATAATTTTGATGGAAGTTTCAACCAAATTAATGCTCTTTGATTCACACAGATTTTTGATTAAAACTTATCATACTTGAAATTTATAAGTGAACTAAAGTGACCCTTAGTAATAATTATGTGATCTTGGAGATACATTTCCCTACCCAGGCCTGATGGCTCAAGAAATCCCTTTATTTACTCTTTGCCAGTTCTGGCTCAAGATAGGATGTGTCTTCTGATTCACTGAGTAACATAAGATTTATGTAATCTAACATTTTGTCACTGTTACATCACATGTCTCTCAATCTGGGAACTAATGTTGCCCACAAAGCTTTCCAGCTCTGGTGGAACTGGCTTAAGGTATTAGCAAAGAAGCTGTCTAAGCAGGAAAGAATTCTGTGTCTTGTGGAGAACCAGGCAAGGAAAGAAGAAATAAGGAAAAAAAATTAAAATAACAAAACCTTTGAACAGAATTCATATGAGGCTAGACATAGAAATAACAGAAATGGGCTGTAAGTATGGAAGCTTGAAAAGAAGCTGTGTCAAATGCAGGAAATAGACCTGCATCCCTCCCAGAAGACTTTGTCTTGAAACAGAAGAAGTGGCATGTTAGTTGATGGAAAGAATGAAGTAGGGAAATATGCACAGTTTTATTTTGAATAGATTTGTGTTCTTCTTGCAGTGTTAATATTCTTGAATTCAACATGAAATCTGGTTGTGTTTTATTGTGTAGCTCTGGAAAGGGAAAAGGTAGAGCAAGTTTTCTACTCTCTGTAGAAAGATGTCTGTTGCCACCAGACCAGAGGCAAAAAAGTCTATCCTTAAACTGCAGCTTGTAGGAATTTTGTTCTCTGAAAGTCCCAGTGGGACCCAGATTATAGGCAGTGCCTGCCCTCTGCTCCATTCCTGGGTTCTAAAGATATCTACTCCTGCTGTAGTAGCTTGGGAGTATTTAACGAAAGTGTGTCAGAGACAATGACATTTGATCAGTCATTTAGTCTGTTTAGAAGAGCAAAAGAGAATTTAAATGCTAGGTCACACTGAAAAATCATCAGGTCAGGTCTCATGGGACCGCACACAATTGGCTTGTGCTGAGAAGAAAAGATGATATCCTTCATCCTCATCAACAGCCTACAAACACAGCTGTACTGTGTACTAGCCTCTTGGGGAAATGCAGCTAATCTTAGGATAAGACAGTGAGATCTCCAGGTTGTGGTCAAGGGTCTTTTCTCTTGTGAGAGAATAGACTTCCGGAGGAGACTGAGATAATTAAGGGTTGGACTACTCTCCGGGTTTTCTGCAAGGCCCTGTTCTGTGGCAGAGCACTACTGTCTCATCAGTGTACAACTAAATAGATTAATCTCTGGACTGAGAAAAATCACTCTGTGCAAGGATGAGAGAGGGCTTCTGGGAGCTCTAGGGAATTATTTGAAACAGTGCAATTGTATTATATAACATAAGTGTACTGAGTGCTGTGGAAATCCACAACGTACATGATGGCATTCACATTATTTCATTTTCTGAAAAATGTCCAAGGCACACACATAGGACCCAATGACAGCATTGTCAAGACAAAAATTAAAATAAATGCAGTCAAAGAAGAAGCACCAAATTTGTTTTAAAATATGGAAGAAGTTAATTTCCATACAGGATTAAGATGAACCCAAAGTTACATTATTTTATTAAGATAGTATTAAAATATGTTGGGTTGACCTTGGCTAGCCTGCAAGGCACTCACTAATCCCACCATCAATTCCCTGCCTCAGCAGGAGATGTGACAGAAGGCTCGTGGTTCAAGATAAGGGTAAGGATATGACTCAATAATAACTGTCTTGGGCCAAACAGACTCAGTGTGGGTAAATTAATTTAATTTATTGCAAATCAAAAGTAGGATAAGATGAAATAAAAACAAAATCTTAAAACACATTCCTCCCACTGGTCCTTCCTTCCAGGGTTCAACTTCACTCTTGACTTCTTTACTTCCTCCTCCTGAACAGTGGATGGGGAATAGGGGTTTAGGTCAGTTATTAATGCTTTCTCTCTCCCTCCTCATGCTCTTCCCCCAGCATGGGGTGCCTCCCATGGGAGACAGTCTTTCACAAAATTATACAACACAGATCCTTCCCATGGGCTGCAGTTCTTCATTAACTGCTCCAGTGTGGGTCTTTTCTGCAGGGTGCAGTCCTTCAGGAACAGACTGCTGCAGTGTGGGTTCCCAGATGGAGTCACAGGTCCTGCCAGAAAACCTGCTTCATCATGGGCTCCTCTCCATGGGGTCACAGGTACTGTCAGAGCCAGCTCAAGGATGGACTTTTTCTTCTTTGATTCACAGGTTCCTTCAGGGAGCAGCCACCTGCTTGGACATAGGATCCTCCACAGGCTGCACGGTAGATATCTGCTCCATAGGCTGCAGGGGTGTTGGGACCATTAGTTTATCTGAGTGACCCCGAGAAAGATTTGAGAGTCTCTTTTCCCAGCCCGGCGCTTAAAGGAGTCAGAGCTCTTCATTTTGCGGTCTCAAGAGTGTTTATTATTTCTTATCTATAAAGCTTTCTCTCTGCCCAGCCAAGGTCAGCTCAGCAGGGCAGCCACAAGCACTCTGCCCGCCCACGGGGCGGCCGTGTCTTCTTATAGTGAAAACTACGTATAACATATTTACCTTTTTTCCCCAATACCTTTCACCCTTGTTACACAGTGAGCTTCTACTCTAAACCAATCTGTAAGTGCCAACATCACACAGAAGATGGATGCCAAGAAGAAGGAGAATAGACCACGAGACAGGCCCTGATTCCTCCATCTTGTCTCCAAAACCCCCCTGTACCAAAATCCCAAAATCTACATTTTCACCCTGTGAACAACCCATTCAAACCCAAGTGATTCCTATGTCCCCACAAACAGGTGGCAGATCCCTAAAAGGGTCAAAGTCAAGCCATCAGGTGCTTTTGGTAACATTCCAGGACCTCCGAGCCCCCCAAGGGTTCTCTCGGCAGCTCTAGACATCCCGGAGGGATGTGCTGAGTTCCCACACAGGGGCACAGCTGCCTTACCAGAGGCTGCACCACAGGCTGCAGGGAATCTCTCCTCCAGTGCCTGGAGCACCTCCTCCTCCTCCTTCTTTCCCTCCAGACCTTAGGGTCTGAAGAGTTGTCTGTACCATTCTCTCACACATTGGCTGCTGTTATGCAGCACTTTTTCCCCCTTGTTAAATACGCTGTCACTGTGTGCTGCCACCAGCAGCTCAGCTTTGGCCAGCAGCGGGTGCGTCAGTGCCAGCTGGAGCTGACTCCTTCTGGCACAGGGGCAGCTTCTGGTATCTTCTCACAGAAGCCACCCCTGTAGCGTGCTTGCTACCAAAACCTTGGCACATAACCCAAATATGGATAATCCAAAAATGGGCTTTTGTGATTTTATACTTGAATTTTCTAAAAATTAGTTTGGGAGGTGTAAAAGACAAGCATCTTGAACAACAAACACCAGTTGAAAGAATGAAACAAAGGCTCTAACATTTTGTCTCATCTCTATCCTGGCCACTTGAGAGGGAGCTACTTGGTAGACTGTGAACTGAAGGGTGGAAAGGAGGACAGTGTGGATTAGGTTGGCATCACATGTATGCCCTGAGGTATCACTGATTTATTTCTGTGACCCATTTGTCTTTGCCAAAACTTCATGATGCCACATTTTCAACAGTATGACTCCAGGACCAGGAACTAAATTACTAAATTCCATTAAATTAAATTGCTAAATTAAATCTCTAAAATCTTCTCCATCTGAGAATATAGGGTCTTCAAAGTGTGATCAGAAATTAAGTGTTGTTAGGTTCTTTGATAAAAAGCTCATGTCCACACTCTAAATTTGGCACAGAACAACAATGTCAAAGAGAGGAGCCTTCATCTTTATGGGGACTCAGAAAAAAGATTCTTTGTCCCAATCTCAGGAGTGTCACAAAAGAGAACTGATGATCATGATCCAGGTCTGAAACACACCAGATGAGTCTGGATAGGCCTTCCAGACAAACTTAGGGGTTGAAGTCAGGGATACAATTGATGGCATTTGGGCTTTGCCTTTTTTTTATTTTAGATGTTTTCTGTATTCTTCACACATATATTTGTAACTATGTCACCTATTGTATTAGTACCTAGTTTTCCCAGTAATTTTCCATGACTTTTCCCTAAGCAGAAAGACAAAACAAATTCCAGATCTCCAAGACCTGGGGGGTACAACGATCCATGCTATCTTGGTTCTTCCTAGGAACCAAAGCTCAGAACCACTCTTCCAGATATATTTCATGGACAAAGTACAACTAGTGCTGAAGGGGGGGCTTGGCCGGGGGTGGGGGGGGGGGGGAGGAATTGCATCACCACTTGTCCTCCTAATTGGTGTTTTTTATCCATTATACTAACCTATAAAAATGTACTGACCCCTAGGAGAGGGTGGGTGGGCTTTTGTGGACATCTTTCCATAAATGCCTCTGAAGGCCTTCAAATAAAGTTCCCCTTTTATATTACCTCCTTGCTAAAATTATCTCGAGTTTCATTTCCAGGTTGGGCAAAAGGCAACACTAGAGGATATAACACACACTGTGGATGCACGGGAATAGAATAGAATAGAATAGAATAGAATAGAATAGAATAGAATAGAATAGAATAGAATAGAATAGAATAGAATAGAATAGAATAGAATAGAATAGAATAGAATAGAATGTTCATCAAGTCCAACTGCCTGATTGTGACAGGGATGATTCAAAGTTAAAGCTGTTTTTAGGGACATTTTCCAAATGCCTCACACACTGACAGCACAAGGAATCAGTAACCTCTACAGAAGACCTGCTCCAGGGAATGATCATCCTCTTGGTAAAGAAATGTTTCCAAGTATCATGTCTGAACCTCCCCTGACATTCAGGGAATCTTAGGATTACACAAAATATCTTTTGGCTGGTGTAGGGGACAAAACTAAAGACAGAGGAAGGAAGGCCTTATCTTGGCTTGGAGAAAATGGGTTATAGAGGGCTAGGAGGACAAAAGCAGTTGCCCATGTATAAACAGGTTGCTGGCCAGTATGCTTGTCTGGCCATGACCCTCACCCGATGATCACTTGTTGTCCTACATTCTTCCTAAATTCCATTTCTAGCTATTATCCTCAATGAGTGGACTCTGTTCTGTGTGGACGTGATTGTATGGATGTCTAAGAGTCAGCAACTGAAATCGGACAAGGGATTATAGGGCTTGCAAATCAGCAGAGTCATCAACTGAAGAGACTGGAACGAGTAAAAACAAGCACCAATAATTCCACTGCAGGTAAGGGATTATATGTGTCTGGTGCAAGCAATTGGACCAAGTGAGAGTGCAAATATCAAGCCAAACTAGGTGGAGAAGAGATTAAGAGGCTTGGGAAGGAAGTATGTCTCTGGAAGTGGGGCAATTGGAGAAGGTGACTTCCAAAGGGACCAAGAAGTCTATGCCAACTGATGGAGAGGATGTAAAATCTGAAGGCCAGCAGAGAGACTGCATGTGTCTCTGTGTGTGTGTGTGTGTGTGTGTTTACATGTGTGGGAAGAAGCTGGGGACAACAATGATCCAGGCTGGAAGGAGGGCCTGTCTAAGATACTGGGTATCAGCAGGAGAGATCAGCAGTGTGCATGCTTATGTGCTGCTGTATGCAAGGAAATCTGTACCAGCAGCTGGAGTGGGACTGTGGGGTGTGGATAGACGCCAGTATATAGTGTGTCCAGACGCCAGTAACTGGGTGCCCTGGGATCCACAGCCAGTTACTGGGTGGACTGCAGCATGTCTAAGTCCAGCTATTGAGAGAACCGTGGTGCATGTGAGTGACGAGGGCTGCACTAGCCCTTGGAGAGGTGATCGTTTGTGAAGGTACAGCTGCTGAGAAGATCAGAAATCTAGCTATCAGCAGATCATGGTGTGTGTCTGTGGGTGACAAGTGAAGAGCAACTACAGTGGGACTGCGAGTCTTAGGAGCTCGTATGTCCAGGGTATAGCAGTGGTGTACATGGTGGATCCAGGGGTAGACTCAGTATCTAAGGTCAGCTACTGGAGGAATCCACATTATACATAGCATATATTTCCTAATAATACACTTTCATCCTGATTAGCCAAAGGGCAGCAAGATGAGGCCATTGGTGCTGCTCGTGCTTGTGTGACTGCTGAGTGTTTTTGGCTGTACTGATCTGTGTAGCTGTCCACGGGTGTATGCACATATGTATTGCAGAAATGAGTTTGTATGTCTGTGCCTACCAAGAACACGCTTAGTTTCACTACTGAGTACCAATACAGGCAAGGGGATGAAAGGATTTTGAGCAGCCCTGGGGAGAAGGACTTGGAGGTATTTGCAGATTGATTTGCAGATATTGATTTTGCTCTTATGAGAGAACACAATTTCATTTGCCCTATGCTACCACAAAACCTTCACTCATACTACAGCCAAACTCAACCCTAACATGAAAGGTCATTTCAAGTCAGTTTATGACATTCTTGGTAATTTCAATAATTGCCTTGAGTTACTGAAATTAGAGTTTATAAGCTAATTTTACAATAGTTTGTAAACTATTCTGTATCCTGAAGCAAGCATACGTATATAACCAATCAAAAAATTAGCCATATATATCTCCTGCATTTGAAAAATTGAGAATCCATTGCACATTAGCATTTTGCTCTCCTCCCTCACAACTGTGGGTAGGTTGGTTTAACTTCATTCCAGCACAGCAGAAATCAAGTTAAAATCCACCAAGGATGCTCTGCAGGATCATTGGACTCTGGTTAGAAATTCACAGATGAGGGTGCGTAACGGCTGACGAGATTCCTGCTGACTCCTGGACCGTGGTCTGTGCTCCAGGGTTTTGGATGGGGTTGCTCTAGAGTAGGTTTGTGGCTGCGTCTCTCCACTGTGCCGGCCTCAGGCTGCTCCCAGGCGAGAGGCAAGCTGAGGGAAGTTGAGGCTTTTACTGACCGCCCACTGCACCACACAGCCCAGTCTTTCACACGGTGTTCATTTACAACGACGATCCCAGCTTCAAGCACAGCCGAGCGGCCAGCCAGACCCAAACCTGCCAGGGCGGGGCAGAACACAGATGACATTGGCGCCTCTCGGTGCATCGGCAGCGGGAGGCATAGGATGCGCGAACAGGGCGAGGCTCCGCCCGACGCAGCGCACCTGCCGGCGCGTTTCGGGCGACGGGGCAAACGAGGATAGCAGGAATAACGGGGGAAACGGAGCGGGTGGGAGCGCGGCCGTGCCAGCGGGCCATGTATGGCAGCGCCGGCCGCGGAGCCCCTCAGCCGCCCCGCGGGGCCGGGCGCGGCCCCGGCCGGACGGCGCGCGCCGCCTATGGGCGCTCGCGGCGGGCGGGCGGCGCCGCGCGCCCGCCAATGCCTGCGCGGGGGGGGCGGTGCCGCTGCAACAGCCGCGCCGGCTGCGGAGACCCGCGGCTGCCCCCGAGCGCGTCGCACAGAGCCTGGCCAGCGCCGCCAGACCTGCCGCCCTCCGTAGCCGGCGGTGAGTGTGCGGGCTCCGCTCCCGGGTCGGCCGAGCACCGCTCCGCCGGGGGTGGGTGGGTGGGTGGGTGGGGGGCTTGCCGCGTCCCGTGCCCGCTCCCTCTTTCCCATCGCGTCTCTAATCGATCGCAGCTCGGCTGCCGATGGCGCGAGGGGAGGGGGCGGTGGAGGCGCTGCCGGGGGTCTGGTGGCTCCGGTGCCCCCTTCTGGTGCCAGCCCCCATCGGAGGGGCGCCCGAGCCCAGCCCGGCGCGGCCGCCGCCGTCGTTATGTAACGCCCGCGGGGAGCTGCGGGCAACGGCGCCGTGTCCCTCCTTGGGATTCATCTCCGTGCTGTCCCCGCGATGTTCTGCGCTCTCCTTCGGGAACCTGGGACCAGCAGCTGGCGGGGAGCGGGGCTTGGCGAGGAGCTGCGCGCCTTTCCCTGCCATGGGGATGGGCTCCGCCAGCCTCGTCCCCCGATCGCCATCGAGGAGGTACGCGCGGCCGCGGCCAGCGTGGGACCCGGGCGGCTTCGTGACTCCCGGCGGCAGCAGGTCTGTGGCTGGGCGATGCTGGAGGCTGGCTGCGGGCAGCCGGTGACCCCCGCGCTGCGCCTGCGGGCGGCTCCCGGAGGAGCCGGGAAGGAGCCACCTTGCGCGCACGCACCAAATGCTCCGCAGTCAACAACAAAGCCTCGACCGACGCTGCTGCTGCTGTTTCATGCGCTCGTTTAGAGGCAGCGGCCCCCTTTTATGGAGACCGATGCGGAGAGACTATTTGCTTTTTCTTTATTTTCTTTTTTTTTTTTTCTTGAAATCCCCAAGTGGTAGCTGGAGGGGCTTCGTCTTCAAGAGTCGCTGCTGTATAGCGTCCTCCACAAAACCAGCATCAGGTGTGGGAGACCATTTATCGCCTGCGGGGTAATACCCGTAGGTATACAGCCATGTACTCAGGGGTGGAAATCAAGGACGAGACAAAATCCTGTGGTTTTATCTATAAACCCGGCCAGCTCATTTGAAAAATAAATACAGCCCTTCCTCTGCCAGATCACCATCAGTTGCAAATATTTCTCCAGTCCTGGGTAAAAGCTCTTGTACATTGGTGAAATTATTCCAAGGGGAAGTTGGATGTATGCTACAAGGTGCCAAACGCACATGTGAATAGCATCTTAAACGCTGACAGCTTCGAATCATGTAGGAGATGCTGCTGACAACCCGTTTCCCTGTTCATGTTTTGCAGGCTCTACACGGGCAGGTTTGGGAGGGGACAATTTTTTTTTTTTTTATTTTACAGAGGATTGCATAACCTCTCATGTTTATTGAAGAAAAGAGAGAGGACGAGCAAATCAAAGCCCCAGCCTGAAATGAAACACATGATCTGAGACTGTATTTTACTGAGCCGTCCTGCTGTTTTCTCTGCTAGCATCATTAAATAGTATGCTTTAGATGGGTTGGAAAGGGTTAGCATGATAGTAAAACATTAAGGTATGGATTTTTTTCCCCTCTAGTTTTTTAGGGTTAGCATGATAGTAAAACATTAAGGTATGGGGTTTTTTTCCCCGTATACACTTTCATGGTCTTAGGCTTAAAATAGCATCACTGTTTATTGACCCTATGCAATATTTTTTTTTAAATGGCAATGGCCATTTTTTTAGTCCTTTAGTCATGAACCACTTCTTTATGTTTTTAGAGACCCCTATCCCAAATCGACCTGTCATCTCCCCAGTCCAAAATAAAATGGTCTTTTGAATGCCTTCGTACATTTCTGGGTCACAGTTATATGCTTTTAAATAGTGCATCATTTGTAACTACTGAAGTGTATGTCCAGTATTAAATTATAGTACAGTGTAATGCTTAGACAGCATGCCGTGCAAGGATCAAATTGCAGATAAAGTTCACATAGGAATCTCCTGCAATGCTTGCACTTGACCCTTGTAAATCTAAGAAAAGATATTTATAAATGGAAATATACATCCAGCAAGTAGCTCTTTCTGTGTCATATTTAATCTGTGGCTTGACTGTGATGAAAAAACATGTCTTTTTATTTAATTTTTATTGTAGATATATTAATTCCAGTTACTTTCTGGAGGCAGCTGTGATTGTAGTGGTTTTAGTATTTGGCATTTTTATATTAACTTGGTATTTGGTAGTGGTATTGGTATTTTTGGTAGAAGCTACTTTTGCTTCTTGTATCTTGAGCTTAATTTGAAAAAATAATATAAGGGTCTTTCAAGGAGAGAGGCAGTCAGTTATGTCAATTTATGTTAAGGTAAGTATTCTCATTATAGGTAAAAGCAATTAATTGTACTCAATTTTTCTCATAGCACTTCAGAGAATAAGCCATGCAATGTTTAACCTTGATAACTTGTTTTCAGGTGATAAGCTAAAATACAAAATAAAATCAGATGTTTTTCTTGCTTTACACACTTTAATTATGTAAGTCTCCAGTGTGAGGACCATACTCACAAGCATCTATCTCTCTATGTTTACATATTACTGTATATATTTCCTATATTACAAGAACAGTCATTCTGTGGCATAGTCAGTCATTCAATGATGCAATGTCCTTTTATTATTTGTACATGTGTACTGATTGTAGGCTTGGATAAATGGAATGGATTCTCTTCAGCAAGCAGCAAGTTTGTTTTTGTCTCCCCCCTGAAACCCATTTTTCTGCTGTGCCTAACTGAAATTAAATGCAGGTATATAATTTCCACACCTACTGTTTCTCTGCTGTACTGGCATGACTACTGTGGGCATAAGTACTTCTAGAAGTCTCTGCCAGTTAGTTGAAAGGAAATATTTTGGAATACTGTTTGTATTGCCATAGTGTCTGGAAGCTGTGGTCAGGGACCTTTACTAATGTGTTATGTCCAGTATAATGGAACAATAACTTGGGCATGGCCCCCTAAATATTATGATCTAAAATAAAGAACATTTTCTTTCTAAAGAAAATAACAAACTGTGAGTGGTGCAAAAGAGAAATCAAGTTTATGCTAAGAAGGATACATTGGTATGTGTGTGCATTATCAGCTGTGTACTTTCTCATTCCCATGTAAGAGCAATGGGAATTGTAGAACTTAATGTAAGACTGCCACTGTTCTCTGAGGGTTATCCTTAGGACATGAGAATGGCTTGGGTTTGGGGGATTTTTTTTTTTTGGAAATGCATCTAACTTGACTAAATGCTGAAAACTAAAGTAAACAATCTACATCAACCTAATAGGAAAAATTTTTTCTTCAGACCATCTATTTTTTACAGTTTTTTAAATCTAAGGTAATATTTTAAAATTTTGAAATGGAGTTTTCATTTCAAATTCCAGTTGTACAGGAAAAAATGTTTTTCCTGTATTTCCCATTGTTTTTCCTTTTCCTGAGTGATTTCTGTGAGCTGTTCTAGCTCTTTCTTCATCTCATCCCCCTCATGTGCCTAACCCCCCTCAGAAAGACATAATAATAACTACACCTTCAGCTAAAAGACATTTCTGAGTGAATGCATCACTTTGCCCACCCCAAATTGCCCATACATGGAAGTATTGCAAGAATTTCCCATTCCATTTTTTTGTAGGCTGTTTTTTGGGATACTTTGAAATAGTGATGAAAAGATCTGTACAGTGAAAGGATGTTACTGGTAAAATACCCCTATAAAAATATGGTCTTTAAGTGCCCAGGGATGGTACATGTGTTACAGGACAAGTATGCATATCCTGCTCAGGTTTCAGGACACTCTTCCTGAGTGGGTGTTTATCTCAAGTGCTGACAGAGCAGAACAGACTGATTTCTGTGCTACTCAGTTTTCTTGGCTCACAGTGGTGTGTCCATCAAAACAGTTGGGAAGTTTTTCTTTGTTGTTAGTTGTTATATGTGGTGGGTGGGCAATTCACTTTGCTGCTGCTGCTAAGAGGGATTCTTAACTCTGTCAGGACTCTGAGGCAGCTGTGGAGAAGCTTAGGCTCTTACTCTTGCTAGTTGTCTTAAGGTTCCCCTTTTTTTTCCTCCTCAAACTTCTCCTGCCTTGTAGTGTCCTGCATTTGTGGTATGAGTTTACCTTGTCCTGGATGGAAACCCAAAAGGTGACAACCAAGAGTTTACAGCTCAAAGGTTCAATGCATTATATGGCTGATGAAATGATAAAAATGAATCTGCAGTGTTACTGTTTAAAATAATCATATTAAGTTAATTTTTGCTCAGTTTGGCTAATCTCCGGAAAATGCGTCTGTGTCAGTGTTCATATATTGGGAGCATTTGACAAAATGAGCACAAAGAAACTTGAAATTAAAAAAATCAACGAGATAACAGTTTTTGCTTTAGTCTCTGAGGGTTGCAGTCCTAGTTCAAATTCTTAAACGGATCAATGCTAAGAAAATTCTTGCAGTAGTAGTGAAAATGCTATGGTGTCTTGCTCACAATTTTTTTTCCATTGTTGATGACATCGTTTAATTTACAAACCTGTTTCGGCCTGTCTCTTCTGATTTGAGTATTGGAAGGAGTAATACCCTAGTATTTAATCTTAGAAGCATGTATAGATGTGAAAGAACTTACTGATTTAGCAAAGTAAGTATTTCCCTTCTTATTTTGGACCAGGCTGTGGGTGGTTGCAAAAAATCTGTACTCAATGGTTAGTTTATTTTCGTGGATTCAGACAAAAGTGAAGTAGCAGATTTTAAGAACATAAGGGATCTTTAGGTAGTCTAACCTGATTAATGTATTGGTTATATTGAGTTAGTTATCCAAGAGCAATAACCTAGGTTCGGTAAAATTCTGTCTTTCAGAGATGTGTGACTAAATAGATCTTCTTTATTAAAGGCAGTCTAATGTGCGGACGTGAGGATGTGAAGTATTTGCAGCTGTTCTTGGGAGTTACCTTCAGTCCCTGATATGGTGAATTGTCTCTTCATAAGGAAGTCAATATTTCTAATTTGCACTGACGTAGCCTGAATTTTCAACTGTTGAGTTTTTTTGATATCTTTGGTAGTAAAAAGCAATTTAGTAGGTGATTCAGTTTCTCTGCAGGGGTATTTGGATCTCTCAAGAATTCCACCAATGTAATTTATAAAGTGTCTTATGGTAAAACATCTTGTCTCATGATTTTGCATCTCTTGTATCATCTTCCTTTCTTGTATCAGAGGTGGTGCTCAAAGTCCCCCATCTTAATGGAGTTTGAAGTGATCTTTCTGTATACAATCTTTGATCTGCTTTCATGGAGTGGATCTTCATTACTCATGGCTTTTCCAGAAATATTTTGTACGGGTTCTGTGGAAGTTCCAAGTCTGGTCTGGGTGGGGGTGGTGTGAGGATACAATGTACAGTGTATGAAGAAGTGAGGCGAAGCAAGCTCTACAATTGTAGTGGAACCTGTATTCAACTAATCCTAAAGTGATGACAGGCCCAGCATGTTATTTGGAGCTGTAAATAAATTGTATGACTACTGTGGAGAGCAGCTGTTGTCTTCCATTCTTTTCAGATCTGTGATTTGAAGTCTTTTTTTGATACACCATGAAAAAATACCTCATCTAAACACTTCAGTCTCCTCTTTTGTTGTTCTTTAATTGGCGTCATTCAGTTTCTCCTGCGAAGGCAGTTCTAGACACTGGCTTGTATCCTTGCCTGTGTATGAAACTGCAGAATTTTTGTGTCCAGAATGTTCATCTACCAGTGACAGCAGCCTGGCAGAGCTTAGGATGAGTACTTAGAAAGTGGAAGTCTCAAATGGAGTAGTGGCATAATGAAAAAAAAGCATAATAAGTGTTTACCAGTACATGTCTATGTTGTGGATGCCTTATTTATGCTTTTACCTTCATAGATAAAACCTTGTGTAAGTGACACAGTGGTATTACACGATATTGTGGAGCTAGTTAAGAGTTAGCTAGATAGAGAATGTTTGTGTACTTTTTAAGTGTTGTCAGAGGAACATGTTTTTTGAAAGAAATAAGTTGCAATGGATCTGTTACTGATAAAGGTTTGCGTGTCTGTGTACAAATGTTTTGTTTATATAAAGAGGCGATATTTATGGAGTGGTTCTTTGAAATGGAGGAGTGTAATTTACTAAGAACTAAACTTAGTTTTGTATCTCAAGCAACATTGTAGAAGTAAGCAGCTGAATAGCAATAGTTTTTAGAAATACAACAGTAACAATAATTTGTCAGTAGTCAAAATAATCTCTGTGCTGGATAATATGTTTCTAAGTTAGATTCTTTAATGGCATATGTGATGGCATATGTTCACAGTCTGAAATACTGTTTTGCTGAGAAGAAACATCGGACAGGTTAGGTAGGTACCTTTTCTGTTACTCTGTGTGTGTCCTGCTGAAGATCTAAATGTATCTGTATGATCTGGCCAGCCTTGCCCTTGTCCATAGTGCTAAATTCACATATTTTGTTAAGAGAGCTCGAGGTTCAGCCATGCAGTTCTTCATAAAGCCTGCAAAAGGATTTAATTTTCTTTAGGTAAAGATAGGCTTAACTTTAGATAGAGTTGTTAGCTTTGCTTGTTTTGCAGTGGTCTCTGCTCATTTGCCTTCTATGTTGTATGCTAGGGAAAATGGGTAGCTGTCATTCACTTCAGCATCACATGTAGAGACATATAACCAGGATAGATCTCTGAAGGGAAATGCTTTAACTCTGGTTCCTGCAGGTAGCTTAAGGGAAGCTTTAAGAGTGGTTAAGCATTGCTTTTTATTAGGAGGATGTTGCATTTCTCCATCTGTTTGTCCTTCCCTAAGTTTGAATGTTTATGCAAAAACATGGGAAAAATATTCCATCTGCTGTGCTTTGTCTCTGCTGTTTTTATTTGGCATAAATAATTACAGAGAAAAAATAAATAAGAATTCCCTTTCATTGCAATTTTTTAAAGTTTTTATAACAAGGGGAAGATGGATCAAGTACTAAAATAAACCAGATACAGTCAGACAAATTCAAATGTCTTGCAGAGTTTCATAATTCATTAGGCACTCAATTAATTCATAAAAATAACACCTCCTATGCTCGTTGAAAAGTTGCTTTCTTGTTTACTTGGATTGGCTAGAAGGTCTTAAGAAATTCTGGATGACAACTACTTGTGGTGCATTGGATGAGTTTTACCAACAGTGCAGTAACAGATTCTGATAAAAATTGTGCCCTAAGCACCTGTATGCTTGCCAAAACTTGGTGGGCAGGAAAAATGAGCAGGAGAATGGAAGGTAAAAACAGGTAACACTGAACATATAAAACTAGTTGCCTGGGGTGTATGGTAGAAAGGATTAAGAAATGAGGGAGGTATCAGGGCTAAGTCTGAGACCCTGAACAGATAGTGCATTTTAGGTTGTAGGAGCCTGAGGTATTTACACTGCAGACTTTGGTTGCTAGCTAGATGATGGCCTTGATGCTCAGTGTAAATGTAACTTTGTGTTGTCGTGTTGTGGGTATTACACCTGAGAAATAAAGCTAGCCTGGACAAAGGTGAGTGTTACAGGAAACAGGAGATGCTGGTAGTACCATTATTGCATTGCAGCTGGGCCATTGTGCTGTCAGATTCTGAAAATTCATCAATCTTAGCAGTCAGAGGTCTGCTTGATTCTTGAATGATTTCTGCTGTTTAAAAGTGTGAATTGGAAGTTTTCCTTAATTCATGCTAGACTTTTGACCTCATTTTAGCAAATTCTTGGATGATAAGTATTGTAAAGCTTGAACAGTTTTAAAATACAATGCCTTTTAGATTAACGTGAATGTATTTGAGGCTGTAATAATGCTGTAATATTCTAGTCTGTTGTTCTGTCTTAGACAGTTGCACTCATATTTGTTTCCATGGCAGTTGATGTTGTGAGATGACTTCCATTAAAAGTGTTTTTTAACACTGTCTAAAACTTCCTGCAAATGAAAGCTATTAGAGGTGAGCTAGACAAAGCAGATGAAAAAGTACATGGTATAGCACAAAAAAATAGACATTCAGATTTTTGTATCCTGCTGATATGTGTATCAGTCTTGAACTGAGCCAAGGGTGTAGGAGCAAGGGTGGTCGCAGCACGGTCGGGATGGTCGGAGACAAGAGATCTCTGAATCCAGGTCGTGGGTTTTATGGTTTACTGCAAAGGGCGTGGGTACAGGGTCCCGCTGGGAGCTGCCTGCGCAGCTCTGAGCGGGTCTGAGAGAAGAGAGAGTTAGAGAGGGTAAGAAAGAAAGTTAGAGTAAGAACTAAGAGGTAAGAGGTAGAGAGAGGGATACGGACGGTCCGGGTACCTTTTTCTGGCACAAGCCCGAAAAAGGACCTCGCTAACAAAGGATTTAACCCTTAAAAGCAATAGCCTGTTGCATATTCATACACTTCATACATGATGCATAAATTCCATTCAAATACAAGATTTTATCTAGTTAGTGTCAGTTTTTTCGTAAAGTCCTAAGGCGCCTAGAAGACGGAAGAAAGTTTATTTCTTCTAATAAGAAGGCAGTAAATTCTTTTCCTCTAAAAAGTTAAAGTGTCCTGTAGCTGCTTATCTTCTGCAGCATGTTTTTTACAGCCTACAGCTTTATTCAGTAAGAGATCTCAAAAGCTGCTTTCATTTCAATTTCAAAATCTTTTGTCAAGCAATCATATTTAGAAAGCTGTCTTGTTTCATCCTGCCCAACACAAGGGAAATACAGATTCGATATTAGGAAAAAGTTTTTCATTGAAAGAGTGATAGAGTACTAGAATGGTCTGCCTGGGGAGGTAGTAGAGTCACCATCCCTGGATATGTTTAAGACTGGATATGGCACTCAGTGCCATGGTTTAGTTGAGGTGTTAGGGCATGGGTTGGACTTGATGATCTTGAAGGTCTCTTCCAATGTAGTGATTCTGTGACATGTATGTGTGTGTATATTTTTTTTTTCAAAATTTTTTTTAGTAAACAGTTTTTTTAATGTGGACTTCCTATAAGGGTTTAATAGATTTGCAGCTAGTAAGAATATATTTTTATTTCCTTTATCAAGTCGGAGAATGTTGGCTCTTAGAGTAGTCATTGCACTCATGTATCTGCTTTATGTGACATTAATAATTAAAGTATTGTAGAATATGGGTTCCAGGGTCCTCATGGTGTTCTGAGTACTGCAGAATGGAATAGACATGTTTCTTCATCCCTCTCCTTTGGTTTCCCTATCCATGGCATGGCAGTGATGATAATTTTCATTACAAATACTAAGCTTTCTGCTGAGCAAATAAGCCATGAATTAGTTGTCAGGGATGGGGCAGTGAAGGTGCTGTGGTGAATTCTGACCTGTTAGGACACATGCATATTCAGAGTTGCATACGCTTCTGAAATTGTTGGAAAAATACTCTGGGACTTAGTAAGTCTTCCTTGCTGCTGAGAGACAGATTACTTGTAAGAGCAATTCCCACAAATTTAAATCAAAGCAATACCAGAATTCCTGCAGTTTCTTGATGCTTGGAGAGGGTGTGGATAAGTGAAAGAGTGTAAATTAATATAAGTCCTTCAGTAGAGTTGGCACTTGGTTAGTACTGAGGCTTTGGGTATTCACACAGCTCTAGAAATTGACTACTGAAATTTGCAGAAACATTTACTTCTTGTCCCATCTTTTATGGAAGAATCCAGGTTAATAAGTGACTATCTAGTGGAGGCCTTCCAGCTGTCTCTCTGCAGATGAGTATGTATTCTAGTCTCTGGCTAAAAGGAAATTTGATGATATTAGTAAACTTTTTCTAATTGCTTAGGCATGTGCTGAGAACACAGATCTGCACTTTCAGTCTATTTAGCACAAGATAGTAATGAAGTCAGTGGCTGGCATCAGTTAACATGAGTTAGTTTGATCCCTGGCTTAATCTCCGTATAATGTGCTGTATTATTTACCTATTGCAGAGTGAGGGAAGGGACAAGAACTGGTTTTTTGTTACTAAAGGACACAGGCTATAGCAGTTCATTATGCAGTACCTAACTGTCTAAATATTCTGTGGGCTTCTGAAACTCCATTTTTTGGAGGATAGTTGTTCTTTCGCAAACCTCCAAAACTCTAGCATCTGCTTGTACCTATTTCTTATCTGGCTGCTTTTGGTGATGTGGACCTGCTTGGTTGGAGGATGCAGCATTTGGAGAGGATTGTATTGGTGGCTAGTCCCACCTTCTTTCTGCTGACTCTGGAAATTGGTATTGTCTAATTTTATACATACGAGACTTTTTGGATGGTGATGAAAGGCATTTCTTTGGTTAGCTGTAGTTGTTGTAGTCAGCATCTACACAGCTCATGCTTTTCAACAGTGGTTTAATTTTGTTTTACTGTATTTTATGTTTGGTATTCTAGAGTAATCACTTTCTTTCATCTTTCACTTATCTTCTTACTGTGGCCCTGCCCCAACTTACTTGTAATCTTTACTTCTAGCAGAATCTACCAAGCACCTTTTGATTCCTTTGTCCAGGGAAAAAGGGTAAGGAAGACTCAGAACAGCATTTGATCTTGAATTTTTGTCAAATAGGCTATTCTTTATTTCTGTTTGAGAGATTGTTTCTTCAATATGTCATGATCTCCTTCCTTATCTCTAATCACTAAAAAAAGTTAAAGGAACTGGCCCCATTCAACATCTAATTTCATTTCCTGTGTTGTGTACTTCTTTACCTTCTAATTATAGTATGTTAACAAACACTTCACACTGTGTTGTTTGTAGAGTTAAGAAAGAAAAGTTTAAATTGAGACTAGATAATTTTTTCATAAATTCAGGTAGCTTTTTAAAAATATATTTCATGCTATTACATAGGATTTTAACAAGTAAACAGTAATTGTGATTCGACAAGGAGTGTCCATAATAATATTTGGCAACCACTGCAGAGCCCTGGTTTTAATCTCCCCTTGACTTTCTGCTTTAGATGGCAAGGATTTATTTGAAATGAGTTTGTTTTGCATACCAGATTTCACTATTCAAAACTAAAGCCTTTTCTGTAGTGTGTCTGTTCTGCCTGATCCAGAACTACTCAAAAAACCCCAATACAAAGTTCATTTATTAATGAGTGAGAGAAGTTATTATGGAACTATCTTTCTGAAGGCCAAATATGTTCCTGAGCATTTTTCCTATAGCAAATTTATAAAGTTTAAATTTATTAGCTACTGAAAGTAAGTACAAAATTTTTTCAGTTGCTACAGCTATCATATTAAAGACTGTATAAGATAGTAAAACATGATTCTGCTGTGCTGTGCTGTGCAAAGTTGATTTGTGGTTATACACAACAAAGCATTAAGCAAAATTGGCCAGCAAGACACTGACACTGGCTAAGGGAAGATTTTGTTCAGGAGATACTTAAAAATGTAGGCATGTGGTTATATTTTACAATTTCAGATGAGACAGAGTGATGCAGATGTTTTCTTGTTTATAGCTTGTAAACTGTGCTGTTGTTGTATCTTTTAAAGATACTCACTCTGAGTATAGCTTCTTAGAGAATTGCTAAGAGCAAGAAGGA
This sequence comes from Emberiza elegans, assembly GCA_024865655.1. Taxonomy (NCBI): domain Eukaryota; kingdom Metazoa; phylum Chordata; class Aves; order Passeriformes; family Fringillidae; genus Emberiza; species Emberiza elegans. Next base: position 61,440,726 of record JALJVW010000206.1, read on the forward strand.
GCTATCCCTGAAAATTTCTTGGTAAGTTTATTTGCCACAAGATAAAATTACAAAGTGATGGAAAACATACATACCTTACCATTGCAAATTTCCACCTTTTCCTGTCCTGTTTCTTGCATACAAAGGTAACTTTGGTTTTTAATATCCTACACAGACTTTGTTTTTTGCTGATCTATACTCTCTTTCTCTAGCCAGTTAGTATTAGCTTGGAAAATTTCTGGCTCTGTATTTCAGCTCCAGTTGATTTGAAATGCTTCAAGCTTGGAAGAGACTTCTGCTTTTGGAAGTCAAGCTTCCTTGAATATAGAGGTCATAGATCTTCATGATCTGATTTTTAATGAAATACTCTGTTGTATAATGTTATGCCAGGAGTATTTTTTGGTTTTTCTTACGTTCTTTTACTGCTGTTTTGGTGGCAAAAGAATATAGCCTGATGAAACAGAAGATTTGATCTAGACACATTTTGGTAAAAGTGTGTGTGTCTTAATGTTTGTAGTAGCTTTCAATTTACTGTGCATGCTTTTTGTTTTAGAGTTTCAGTGTTGGAATGCTTTCAGATAAGGTTTTTGAAGTAAAATTCCTCTTTGGACAGTAGGCAGAATGCAAAGGAAATAGAAATAGGTTACTTTTTAAACTTTTTTATGAATTTGACATTTTCAAATTCTTTTTCTCCCTCTGTTCTTCACTTTTTATTTCATAGGTGCACATACAATTCTCAGGCTACAGTTAGTAAATTTCTGTCATAATAATTTTAATTTAGCATTTTGGTTTGTTGGCCAAAACTTGTGCTGTCTGTGTAAACAAACAGAAGGATCCCCTGGCTTAAGATATAGCAAGGGATTTAAGTATTTACATGTTTTCAAAAAAGGAAGTAGTTCTTTGACCATGCTATGTTTGCTCAAGTGTGAAGGACAGAGGTCCTTTTATTATGTTTTTAATTAAAAGATTCTTTCTAATAAAAAACTTCAACAATAACTGCTGCATAGCAAGTAGCTATGGTTGGTTCTGGTACAGTGTGCAGGGAAGGGTATGTCATAGCTGTTTGAGTGTCAGAGTTTAAACAATATAGGAAGAGATAGAATTTTAGAACCCTTTCCCTTGCTGAGGCGTTTGTACTGATGTACAGTATATAAATCCAAAGAACTTCCTATCTGATGAAAAAATAAAACCTTAACTAGAAATACCCACCCATCTCTGCGTATGTTAAATCACATCTCACATACAGCCGGGGCTTTAGAAGAAAGGCTGGGTAAGTATGATGGGCTTTCCAGCCTTTACCTAGTATTTGCCAGATTTCTGATACTTCAGCCATCTCTTTATGGGTTAAAAATTTGTAGCAGTGCCACTGATGTGATGGTGGTGACAGTCTGTGTGCAGCTTGTTGGGGCAGGCAGGCAGTGTGGCCTGTGCCTAGGCTTCTTAGGCTAGTTTAGTGCCTCTTACTCCTGCCATGCCAAGAGTGCATGGGCAGAAGACAGAGGTTTCTATGACGTTTCTGGTGCTTTAGGGTGTGGTTTTTTTTGTGAAGACACCTGAAAATAGGATTCTATTGCACAGTTTAAGGTTTCATTTAAAAGACAAACCTATACTATATGTACTTGGAGTACTCTCAAAGTTCTTGTCTGAAGTAATGACATCCCTTCTCAGTATGCCTACATCATGGATGTGTTCATTCCAAATGAATTCCACAGCTATAGTTCTTTGGGCATAAACTTGATAAATAAATGGTCTGGATAACAGGAGAGACTTGTCTTGTACTTGTTAGCCCTTACATAATGTAACATAAGGGTTCTAGCATTAATATTTTTGTTGTGTTTCAAAAATATTTTTCAGTAAAAAATAAAATTAAAAGTTAAAGTCCAGAAAATAAAGGGATGTCTATTTTCCCTTCAGAAATACAAGTACAAGTAATGCCTACAGTGTAAAGGGCATACTTCTATTCAAATCAACAAAGTGACTGTGATGACTGCCATTAAAAAAAAAAAAGGAGCAAATATTACGTGTTCTTTTGGTGGCTGATGTAATTATGGTGAAACTGGTTTTGTGTCCCTAGTTTCTTGCTGTACCTTTTTTTTTTTTTTTTAATGTACTAGATTATTTTTTCCCAGATGGGCAGAGAGTTATACAGTTCTCTCTTTAGACTGATGTTTGATGGTGGAGGGTAGTGAGTTCTTTCTAACTTTATAGACCATTTATTCTTCATATGGGCTTCATAGGTTGACATGAACTCTAGCGTGTAGATTGACAGAAAGTAATCTAGTGCTAATTAATGCAATAAGTTTACCCTCCTTTTCTTTGTAGCACAATGGCTGAAAAATCGGCAAAACCAGCAAAACGGTTATCCTCAGACTCAAACTCTCATGAGGGAGCTGTGGCAGGAGAAATAAGTGCTCTGGAAGAGGCCTTTAGAAAATTTGCCGTCCATGGTGATACAAGAGCCACAGGAAAAGAAATGCATGGGAAGAACTGGTCAAAGCTATGTAAGGACTGCAATATCATAGATGGGAAGAATGTGACAACCACAGATGTTGACATCGTCTTCAGTAAAATCAAGTAAGTTCATTTTAGCCATAATTTCATTATCTTCCCTCTTCCCCCACGTTTGGTAGATACCATCTAAATTTAACTTCTGTTGCTTCTGGTGTTGTGGGACACTGTTTGACAAAATCAATCTCTTTCTTGTTCCTTTACAAAATTTTCTTGTTTTGTCTGAAGAAACAGCTTTCAGCTTCTGACCTATTATATTAAATTGACTTCAATTTCACAGGTGTTATATTATTCAAAGACTGTGATGTGATCAGAATAAATGCAGGCTATTTCAGTGAACTGGTCAGCAGTAAGTGCTGTCAATATTTCTTGAAAGATATCTGAATGAAATCAAAATGTCAGGATGATCTTGCCAAAGCTTGGCCTCAGAGGACGGAGGCTAAGGTGGGATATGTACTAAAAGTCAGTATTCTAACAGCAGTCATGATGTCCAGCACAACACCAGCTCAGGTTTGAAGTGTAGGACCATGCCAGACTTATGGTGACCCTTGGCTATGATGAATTAGGATTGTCTTGGTCATCTGATCTTATTTTTGTGACCGGAGCTTTAGTGAAACTTTCTCCCCAGTTGAAAACCTAGTCAGGCTTAGAAACTTGTCAAACCTAAGAGAAGATATTAAAGGAACTATGTTAACAGGGGATTAATCTGTTATGACATGTTCTGTATGAAGTCCCAAATAATTTTTTTGGTTTTGCTTTATGTATGGAATTGGATTATTTTTACCTTTCGTATTCCCCTGGCATCTGATATGATAGTCTTGTCTTTTCTGCTTTTTATTACCACACTAATTATTTAAATTGTCTCACACATCATTGTGTTGATGGATATACTTTTTAAAGGGGTCTCTTAATTGTACTTGTAGCCTGTAGGAACACTTATTTGGCTTATGCACTCAAATGTTGTGGTGTAATGCTGGGAGAACATGCAGACTGCATTGCTTACAAGGTAGTTGGAAAATCTTGCTACAAGCACTGACCATTTAGACTGCATCAAACTGGAGAATGGCAGAGAAGAAAAGACCTTTAAGCTTGAAAGTTGTCCGCATAACACATATAGTTAGAATAACCTTATTTATTTGATTGATTTCTTTCTTTGTTCCTTTTCTCCTTGGGAATCTTAGCTAACTGTAAACTGTAACTGTAAACACTACATATGCATGTTCCCACCTTCTTGTCCTTGTATCAATCCCTCCTTGAATGGAGTTAGGTATACCATCAGAGAGCTGGCTTACTTGAAATGGATGTTTAGGTTGTAGGATTTTGTTTCTTTCTTGATTTTCAAATTTATTTTTTTTTGCTTTCATCAGCTTAAAATTTTGTTTCATTATTTCCTGTAGATAAATATAATCTTACTGCTGCTTTCTCATATCATTTTCTGGGCTCTTTAGTGACAGGATGACCCCATGATATAGCATAAACAGATGTGCAGCATTAGCAGATATAAAGAAGTATCAGGTTTGGTGACTGGGGCAGAAGGAATCCTGTCCTGTTGCACAGGAGTGAGTTGTAAGGTGGCAGGTACCTGAGCCTCCTGGGAAATGTTAGCAAATCCCCTTGCTGCTGTTGAATGCTTCCAGCTGAGCTTGAAGGTTCTTGTCTTTGGCTCTTGAGGGAGAGGGTTAGCTCAGCAGTTTCTCAGACCTCGCTCCTGTGACTGCTGTTAAGTGTTGTAATTTCTCTTGGAAGAGGCATACCATCTTTTCCTCTATCCAGTTGTCCTGGTTTAACCTCAGCCAGTGGCCAAGCCCCATGCAGCTGCTTGCTCACTCCCCCACCAGCAGCACTAAGGAGAGAATTTAGAGTAAAAGCTGGAAAACTCATAGGTGAGATAAAGACAGTTTATAGGAAAAGCAAAAGAAAACAAGAAATTAATTCAGTGCTTCCCATGGGCAGCCAGATGTTCTGCCATGCCCAGGAGAGCAGGGCCCCATCACATGTAACAAGTTGGGAATACCAACACCATCACTCCAAATGTGCCCCCTTCCTCATTCCTCCCTCCACTTTATTTACTGACCATGATGTCCTGTGGTCTGGAATATCCCTCTGGTCAGTTGGGGTCACTTCGCCTGTCCTGGCTGTGTCTCCTCCCAAGCACCCCCACATTCATTGCCAGCATGGCAGTATGGAAAGCAGAAAAGGCCCTGGCTCTGTGCAGGTCCTGCTCAGCAATAACAAAAAGATCTCTAAATTATCAACCCTCTGCTCAGCACAAATCCAAAATACAGCCACTATGAAGAAAATGAACTCTACCCTAGCCAAAACCAGCACTCCAGTATTTAATAGCTTAGTAGATAACTAACTTTGCATCAAATGCAAAAGTATCTTAGTTTTAATTGTTTAATTTTTTGTTCATTACTCAGCCTGTACATATACTTAAAACATATATTTTATATATTCTTCTCTTTTAAAGTGATTTTATTTTAAAATTATATTGCTTAAGTGGCATATGGGAGCTGAGATTTACCGTCCTTATTAGGAAGGTCTGTATTTTTTGAATGTATGCTTTCAGTAGGTATACTTCCACATTTTCTTAACTGTTGGGGTTTTGTGGGTATTTTTTACATTTTTATTCTTGAGTGCATGTGTCAGCAATTCTTTTTAGCCTAGATCACATTTGTTTCCCATATAATACTTTAAGTTTTAAAAAGGGAAGATCTAATGGCTGTAGGAACTCAAGTGTCAGTAATATGATTTAGCTTAAGAGGGTTAAGCATAATCTGGGTATACAGGATTTCTTGAGCATGTTCAGACAACTGTTTTTCCTTGCTTTCTCTTTTACTTCACATTTAATCCTAAGCTCAAGGATAATGATGGATTTGGTAATACATCAAAGCAAGCATACTCACATAATAAACTCACACTCTTGCTTGTAAAATAAAAATAAAATTTTTATTTTACAAGCTGCTTTTTCCTAGCAGAGCTTTGTGGTTTTTTGATAAACCAAATTTTTCCCCATCTATGTTAAATGTAAAACCTTAACCACTATAGAAGAATCTCCAACTCCCTCCAAAAGTGCAAAGTGCAGCTTCCATGCTTCAATTAGAATTCTCCTTATGGTTACCAGAAGGCTTTGTGCATCACTCTTGGTTTTGGGCTCTTAAGCTAAAGTGTGTCTCACAAGATTAGCCTCAGCCTGGAATTCTTATGATCAGCCAAAGTGATGGTTCAGTGGAATGGGGCTGGTGGATTTTAGGAGTTGTAGGGAACACAACAAACATTAAAAAGAAATGTTTGCCATACCCAACTACAGTTGCCATCTGCATTGTATTAGAACTTCCAAATATATTTTCTGCTGGTTCTGTTACTGGGAAGCCACTGTACCTAGGAGGGTTCTTTTCTAGCAAGCTATACTTGGACTTTATGACAATGGCACATGTTGTTCAGACACTAGAAAATAATTAATCTAATAGAAATGTTCTTTGGATTTATGAGTTATTATGTATGAAGCCCACATTTCTTGTCTTGCTACCTTTCCCAGGCTTTATTTATTATTCTAGTAGATACTGGCAAAATAGGTAGGAACTAAAAATTGCTGATAGGGTAAAGTAACAAGGAAAATTAATAAGAAATATATTTACGTAAGAGCTACTGAAAGATAATTCACCAATTGGCAACTTGCTCTGCTCCAGGAGAGATTTTACCTCTGAAATTAATGAACATTTTTGTAGACTTAACACTCCTTCTCCACCTCTGCCAAACCAAGTGAACAAAACTTCTGAGAGTTTTAAATAGTCTGTGATACTTCTTGAAAGCTGGGACCTATGTGTCTGTCTTTCAGAGATTAGTTCATTTGAAGTTAAGTTTACCGTTGTTATAAAGGTTGAAGAAATTCCATTGAACCTTTGTTACAAAAAGAAAATAAGTATAGAATGCTTGAGAATGTCAGGTCAGACTGAAATGTAGTTTGTCTATTTATCTTGCATAAAAGGTCTATGAAGGCCTTCATGTGAGCACAACATTTATATGTATTTGAGAATAAGAAAGAAGAAATAGTCTAATGCAAAGAATCCACAATAGTAGACATGAAAGAATTATTGATAGATTTGCATTCTTTGGTAAGAAATTGGGTGATCTCTCCCCTGCTCCCCCCAAATGTTTTTGTGTAACAGTAATTTGTAGGGTCCCACAAGTCCTTCCAACTTGGTGGATTGTAATACAAATTTATGTTTCTTAAAATTGTTAGCTCAGAAAATTCAAGACATGAAAAAGAATTTTGCAGTGGAATTACTTGAAAGGAAAAGCTAAAGCCTGCCTATGAGAGTAGCCATATGTATGACTATTTATGATTTGCTTCCCTAGAGAGCAGAGTTAAAACACCTACATTTATGCCAAATATTTGGATTGCATTAATGCAGTTGGAATAGTCTGCAGTTTCTGTAATGAATAGAAGAGAAAACTTTTCTTATTTTTTAGGTTTTAAAGCATACAATAAAGCTATCTCTTATAATATCATTAATTTTCCATTAATCCTATACTTGGAAGAGCAAAAGGCATTGTGAAGAGTGAATGACAAAAGTTCTACCATATCTTATGGGATGAAATCTGTTAAAAAATGCACCAAAGCCAACAGAAGTGTACATAACTGTAAATGTAATTATGAATTATGCAGTAAGCTTTCTTTTTTGTAGTTTCATAGTCAACACTTGAGATGTTGTACTCCTTTCTTCATATGTTCCTTGGACTACAGTAACACCAGTTGCTGGGTAAATTTTAATTTCAAAGCTAGCCTAAAGTTACTTGCTTAAAGTTATGTAAAAGTCCCTTCTGCTAATTGGTACTAGGAAAACATTTTCTCTGTAAATGGCAAAGGAAGCAACCTCTTCTCAGAAAAAATGGCTTATGGGATTATTAAAAAAAAAGCCTGAAAATGCTTCCTAGGAAGTGATTTTTTTTAACTGGTCCATAAATTCACTGCCATACTTGAAGACAAAGAATAAGTCACAGTCATATTCTGTGGGAAAGGTAGTTTTCATAAATTATTGCAGCTGAAGTATTTGTGACAGGACCAAGACTAGTACTTCTGACTTATTTTGTTATGATAATATCTTCAATTTCCGTGTATCTCAGGTTTCTGCTTAAATGTAGGAGTTTAGTATAAATATCTTAGTAATTTTAGGTCATTCAAAGCATTAATTTTTCACATACTATGTGAACCTTATATAGACATCTTTCTTTTATATTTTTTTAGTGAAAAGCAATAATGCAATCTGCAATTTAGAGACATACAATATGCAGGCATGCAATAGTCTTTGAATGAAGATGTTTTTCATGGCAATGGGAATTCCATGGCATATTTTCAGTCACTGAAACACTTGCCTGCTTTCTTGGAAAATTTCTTCATTAAATGTTTCTTTTCTGGTACTCTTCTGGATTTCCAAAAGTTTGTAGGCTGTGTGTCTCGTATTTTGCTTGCAGAGGCAAGTATGGATTTAGTGAATCTTGTTGCCTTGGAGAAAGCAAGGTCATTGGTGACAGAGGAGAAGGGCACTGACGAGTTCTGTGTTTGGTATGAAAAGCAACATGTGGCTGCATTCTTCTTATTCCAGAAAGATGGTGAGACACAACAGTCTAAGAACTTCAGGATTTTTGTATTAAGGAAAGCAGAACACCCAAGAATAATAGATGCTACTGAGCTCTTACCAGCATTCCGGCATGTTGCCTTAGGAACTTGAATTTCTTTGTTTATTGAGGGTCAACAACTGCTCTGGGAAATTTGATATGTTAGCTATGCTGTACACATACTCCACTTGTTGTATGTAGTTAACATGGTCATAGTAATAGCCCCTATATAAATATCTCTGCTCTTATTTTAGAAGTGTTACCGCTCAGCACTGCAAGAATATGCTTTAAGCACTGCCATAAAACTGCTGATTCTATGACATTATTAGATAGAAAAATAAAAATATTTCTGTTTACACTGGCATGTTACTATGGTTGCAGGCAGGCCTGGGTGACATCAGCCCTTGGATCCATTGTGAGCATTTATTTAGGTAGCCATCTCCATGGAAACATTTGTTTGTTTTGATGTTACTATGTGTTAAATTTTAAACAAATTTTTGTGGTTCTATACTGGATTGTTATTGAAGATTAATTAAGCTACAGAAGCTTTGTAAATATACCTTACTCCCTGCCCTCTAAAATATTCTTGGTAAAAGATCAAGTGGAAACATAATTGTCTTCCGAAATTCCATTAGTAGCTCCTGATGTTGCTTTGACATGTCTTCTTGTTGCTGAGGAAGCCATGTATTCTAAAGCCCAGAAAACTCTCCTCCATCTTTTTGAGAAAAGGTTTTGTTCCCATGGAGAATCTTCGCAACACACTTTATTGTGCCCTGACTTTTGAGCAGACCCACCCGTGCACTGTCCTCACTGTTTTGCACACTTGGCTGTTTAGCCTAATTCCCACAGCCTGGATCAGTCAGGTCTCCGCAGGAGCACTTCCACCTGAGAACAACTGGGCCTTAATGCTGCAATGGTTCACTGTGGCTGCAAGACTTGGGTAATGGGTAATGTTTGCTCTGAGAAGCTGGCAAGAAAACTCTTGGCAAGAATGAGTATGTGCTTTCCCCATTTGTCAGCTGTAATATAATTGTCGTCTTTTCTTTGTATTGAATAAGTATGATGCTTCTTGCTTTCTTTTTGTATTTGAAAGGACTAGTACTTTGGCACCTGAGCTCATTCAAAACAAATATCTGTTCATGAGGTTTCTCTGAAATAAATAGTCTTTAATGGAGATTTTGACTGAAGTCTCTCTTAAAGTTTTCAAGTGTTAAAATAGGTATGAAGTGGTTTTTATATATAAATGAAGTACCCAGCAGTTGCAAGCTATGTTTTACATCCCTGTTGGAGACATTCTTTTGATAGTGACATAGAAAAGGATTTTTGTAATCCTACTTCATGCATGAAGTAGGCATAGCAGCTAACTTTTGTACTTCAGTATGCCTGCATCAGGAAATAAGTTTTAAGTAGATATAGAACAATATGTAGAGCAAAATCTTTTCTGGTAAGTCTCAGGCAAGCTGTGAAGCTGTGCATTTTCAGGTAGAAATGTAGGTAAGTATCAACAGGAAGTGTTCTTTTTTGCCGCATCTATATTTTAATTGAAATTAAGAGTCAGTTGCCTTTTGCCTAAAAAGCCAAATGTAATGTTGCCATTTGCACTTTATCCTTCAAAAGCTTTTTATTTAAAAAAAACAAAGCAGGTCTTCTCCTTCTTCTGCCAAGAGGCATAAATTCTAAAAGTGACAGCATATGAGAAGTAATATGATTTTAAGTTCACTTGCTGTAACACAGGCATGTTTTATGCATGTATAATGGGTAAATTTTATACCTGTGATGATGTTTGCTGATTAGGATTTTAAAAACACGATTTTACAGGCCATCACATGAAAACCTACGGATAAGGTGGTGAGTGATTCATTTCCCAGCTGATACGGAATGCTGCATGATGTCATACACAGTACTATACATAGCAACTTGCTTGGTATTTGCCACACTTTGTGGCCTATTCCACATGTGTACTACACAAACTTTTACTGGCTTAGAGTAGAAGTCAGTTGTTGTTTTGGTTTTGGGGGTTTTTTTGCAGGTCAGCCTATTGCACCATAATTTAAAACTACATGCTTTTCACTTATAAAAGCAGCTATGTGAAATCTGCCTTAATTTTACTGACTAAATAAACTAAGTAACAGGCAAGTATTTTCCAGATGGTTAAATATCAGTTTTGATTTCATGGATTGAAGTAGAAGATGATTAAGACACAGAGCACAAGGCAGCCTTGTCTGCAGCAACCAGGTGATTGTAAAGTTAAGATCCTGGGGGGTGATCAGGATTAACAACAGAATTACAAACCTGAACTTCAGAAGGGAGATCTGGGCCTCTGTATTTTCTCTCTGGAAGCTGCCCTGGAGAGTAGAGGTGTCCAGGACAGCTGGTTGGTCTTCAAGGCAGCTTCATCAGAGCACAAGAACGTTTCTTTCCCCTGTGCAGGAAGTCAAGAAGCATGGCAACGGGCTAGCAAGAGTAAGCATGGTGCTTCTGACTGGGCTGGACCATGAGGAGGAGGTATGCAAGAGATGGAAGCAGGGACAGGCTTTGTGGGAGGAATAAAGCCCATGCATGAAGAAACAGAGTGAGCAAAGTTGAAGTTCAGGCCAATCAGCATAACCTCAGTCCCTGGGGAGGTTATGAAGTAAATCCTTTTGGAAGTCCTTTCTTAAAACTCAAAGGACAAGAACATGATTTGGAGCAACCAGCATGGATTTGCCAAGGACCAGTTATGCCTGATTGACTTCATTGCTTTCTCTGATGAAATGACTGACACTGTAGGTAAAGGGGTGTAGTTAGTATACATTGATTAAGTCAAGGACTTGACTCTAGTCACATTGTCACCAAATTGGTGAGGCATGGGCTGGAGAGTGGGCTGTGCAATCTAGGGGGCAGCTCTAGAGGTGGTGATGGTGTCAGTGTTGTAGTTTAATAACCCCAGCTGGAAAATAAGCCTCATGTAGCCACTCTGTTTCTACCACCAGTGGGATGGGGAAGAGAATTAGAAGGATAAGAGTGAGGAAACTCATGGGTTGAGTAAAAATAGTTTAATAAGAAAAGCAAAAATTTCTCACACAAGCAGAGCAAACTAAGGAAGTAATTTACCCCATTCCATGGGTAGGCAGGTGTTCAGCCATCCACAAAAAAGTAGGGCTCTATCATGCAGAATAGTGACTTTAAAATATGATCACTCTGAATATCCCCCACTTCCTTCTCCCCAACATTTGTATGCTGAGCATGGTGTCATATGATATGGAAGATACCGTGGGTCAGTTGGGGTCAGCTGTCCTGACTGTATCCCTTCCCAGCTCCTTGCATACCCCCAGCCTTCTCGCTGAAGGAGCAGCAGGAGAAGCAGAAAAGGCCCTGAAGCTGTTTCAGTGCTGCTCAGCAATAACAAAAACATCTCTATGTTATCAACACTGTTTCTAGCACAAATCCAACATACCACTTCATACTAGTCACTTTGAGTACTAGTTAACTCTAGTTAACATACTAGTTAACTCTACTTCAGCCAAAACCAGCACAGATGAGAAGCTTCTGAAGGTGAGGTGACAGCAGTCCTTGCAGTGAGTGTGAGTTGTGGCAGCAAGGAAGGGTAGCTGCATCCTGGGCTGCGTGAGTCAGTGTGTGGTCAGCAGGTCTGGGGAGGTGATCCTTCCATGCAGCTTGGACTTGTAAGACTGTATTCGGAGTGTTGTGCCCAGTCTGGGGCTCCCCTGTGTAGGAGATAGATTGATACAATGGAACAGGCCTGGTGCAGGGCCACCAAGATAGTCAGGGGTCTAGTTGTGGTACATGGTGACATGTGGAATAAATATAAGTTTCTTTGTGCTCCTGTATAGGCAGTAGAAATTAACTTCAAGAACAAAAGGTTATGAAGTTAGAGTGGAAATCTTATAGGGAAAAAAATGTGTGTGTATGGATGCTATTTACTCCTAAAAGTAGACGTGAGCTAGAAATCCTTCATCTCAGTAAGAAGATTAATATACTATATATGTTGCAATTAGATATATTTAATCTACGTATGTATAAAACTACTTATACAATTTAGATGTAGTCTGCTTGGATTCTGATATTTGTGAATGGAAGTGTGCTCCATCTGATGTGGTGTTTATCATTCTTCAACCTTTTTGTTTTTTGTTTGTCTTTCCTTAAAAAAACAACAGTGGCTTCACTTGAAGAGCCTAATTGATGTATTCTTTCCATTATTATTTCCATTATCAAGATGTTTAGGAGGAATTTTTTGCAACTGAATTGGAGCAAGTCTCATTGAAGACTGGAAATAAAATCCTCAACAGGATTCATTAAAATGATGCTACTTTCCGGCATTATTGAAGTGGAGTTGCTTATCGTTTACTTTTGTGTGGGTGTGTCCGTGCATGTGCTACAGCAAAGCAACGTTAATGAAATCCAAATTTTATTTGAAGCTTGATCTCTGTTTTCTGACTTTCTGCAGACCTCTAATGCATGTGCATGTATTCCCATGAATTTTAAAACAAAGTAAATACAGTTTTGGTATGGAGTTCTGGTACAATGCCCCCCACACCCCCAAAAAGGGCGGATTTTCCCTTTGAAATTTTTTTCCATGTTGCAGTCACTTTTCATTTCTTATTTTTACAAAGGTTGTGGATATTACCAGCAGATTGACAATTTTCAAAACCTTGCTGAGACTTTGAATGTTGGTGCTGATTCTGCAGGCTCCCAGAACATTTTAGTTGCATAAATAAATCTCCATGGCAACTTTTTCTAGGAGGATGTGCTGTTAGATAGTGAAGTTTTACGGTTGAAGGAGCAGATGTTGGAAAGCATTCAGTTTCAGCGAGGAAGGCTGACTGCAGCTGACAGTGTGGCCAGGAGTACTGTGGCTAAGGTGTTGCACCCCTGTGGTGAGGAGCAAGAGGTGCAGCTCACCTCCTGTCTGTCACCAGTGTTTTTGGCAGTGCAGGCACTCCCAGCACTGATTGCTGAAGGGACTCAGTCAGTCCCTCAGGCAGGCAGGGACTGTTTCTGTACTATCTGGACATTTGTAATTCAGGAAGGAAAACCAAGCAGAAAACCCAACTGCAGGGTTTTGCATCATTAAGTTTCTGCCTGAGCTGTGGAGCAGCTTTAAGTGAAGCCCGAATCTTTGTCAGCGATGGCAAGCGGTGGAAAATACCTTGAGGCAAAGTTGTTTGAGTGGAGCCAAGAGTTCATTGTGGAAGCCAGGGCACTCGGTGGTTGTTTGGAAGGTGTGATATTCCTGAAGTCCAGGAGTTTTTCTCGGTGCTTTTCCTTCCCAGGAAGTGGTTGTGGAGAGCCTTTTGGGAATGGTGCCATGCTATGTGCAGGGCTGCCCAGCACAGAGTTGCTGCAAGCTTGCCAGGGGCTGTGGTGCTGCTGCAGGAGTGAGCCCTGTGCAGCTGCAGGAGCATGGGCTGCACTGCCCTGCTCGTGGAGCCCTTTGCACTGTGCTGGGTGCAAAGCCTTTGTGACATTTGCTTGGGTCTTGAACTGTGAGCTTTGAGGAAGGGATGGTAATGTGTGCTGACAGAAAATGAGGAACGCTACTTTGGCAGCACTGATTTGTCTTTCCTCTTCTGTGCCTCAGCTTTGTTCTGGAGAGAAAAGTGTTGAAAGTGTGGGGAATCTTCCAGTCTCACACTGTTACCTTATTTTCATGATTGTGGCTTCACTAGCTTCATGTGATGCTTCTTGCCTTTTGACACAAGAGTTGATTTTATGGGGTCTTTGGAGTCTATAATAGTCATAGTGTTTTCCTGCTGCAAACAAGCCAAGCTGGTGCAGCTGCAGAGCTTTCAGTTCATGTATTTTTTCTTTGGCAAACTGCTATATACTTCTACTACAGTAGAGAAAATTAATGTTCTTGACTTCTGTGCTCTCATTTCCTTTTTACAGTAGTTCATTTCAGTTTCCTAAGGGCTCATAATGCATTTCTGGAACTAATTCAAATCCTTTAGTATAATGAAATGGGTTGTGTTGCTCTGTAAACTGGTCCTTGATTCATTAGTTATCTTGAGGTAGCAGGCAAAATCTGTGTAAGTTTGCAGAGTTGTCTTTCTCAAGAGAGGGCAAGGGAGGAACATGGCATTTGTTAAGGTTTCCAGAGTTTAAAGACAACAGCTTTCACTTTCTGTCTTTGGTATGAGGGCTGCTTCAGACAGAAGTTGCACTATTGGTAATAGGGAATTTGGATGAGATGTTGGATTATTTTTTACTTACCTGCTGTATGGTCAGACCCTGGAACAAGTTGCCCATAGAGGCTGTGGGACTTTGGAGGTGTTCAGGACTTCACTGGAGAAGTTTCTTTGTAAGCCTGTTGGAGCCTTGCTGTGAGCAGGGCCTTATGCTAGATAAAGACTCATACACAAAGAAAGGTTCTTTCCAACCTAAATTGTTCTGTGACTTAGTCATTTTGAGTTTTGATAATCCTCAGGAACAGAGAATCCCCCCCTCTTTCCAGGCTTGACCAACCACAGTGGTGAAAAATTCTCATGTGTCTAGTTGGAATTTCATGTCTTCCAAATCACGCCCATTATTGTTTACTTCCAAACTGTCTCTGTTTCTACTATAACCACTTTGTTGAGGACAGGAATACGATTTGTCTCTCGCTTTTTAATTCTGAGTCTTTATAAACACATTCCCATCATCTTTTCCATGTATGTCACATGCTCCAAGCCCCTTGATATCTTAGCAGCGCTTTTTTGTATACACTAACACAGAGTGAGGAAAAATACTAAATTTCTAAGAAAAAAAGCGCAAAAATTAATAAACTAAATTTGGAGCACTAAATGATTATGTTTGATTCTGTTGTGCTAAGTAAAACTTTCTTCCTAAGGCGAAGTTTTTTTAAAATAAAAAATTGAAGTTCATGGGCACTTTCTGTGATATGCAAACTTTGTGGTTGATTGTATGTGCAAAAAGAGATGGAAAATGCAGGCTTCTATGGTCTCAGAGAAAAAAAAAAGAGGAGGTTGGCCCCAAGGAATTTATTTCTTTTACACTAATGTAACTAGAGAGATTATATAACTTACTCTAGATAGTAAACAGTTCAAGCAGAATTGCTGTATGACAAGGCAGAATCATTTGTATGTGATTCATTGTGAAAAAGAAGGGAGAGTGGAGTAGTAACTTGCTGTTGTGGAAATTGTTCTCATCCAGCCCTTTGTGCTCTTCACTGTATTTCTTCCTACATTTTTCTTTACTTAAGAAGGATGGTCAGCTTTCTCCCCCCACCCCCCACTTTTTTTATTTGCCTCCCCATACCCTTGTGCAATAATGAGCAGATGGGTTGTAGAGAATGAGCTCACGGCCACCCTTTCAATTGGTTTTGCCTTCTGCTTAATACCCAGTTTAATCTGCATAGTTAGTTTTTTTTCAGAAACAGAAAAAAAAACATTTTGATAAGAGCAATTGGTTGCACATTCAGTTTATAAAGGCTGTTCACTAAAAATAAGTCATCAGCTTATAGAGGAATCTTTATGGATAAACTTTTCATGTTAAGACACTGAAAGTAATGGTACAGCTAGTCCTAGAAATCATATCCAGGCACATGAAGGAGAAGAAAGTCATTAGGAGTAATCAGCATGGTTGATCACCAAGGAAGAGTTGTGCTTGACTGACCTATAAGCTTCTAAAATTAAATGACTGCCCAAGTAGACTGGGCAAGAAGGGAGTAGTACAGTGTCTACCTAGGTTTCAGTAAGGCTTTTGATGTCATCTCTTGAAAGAGTCTCACAGCCCCTCAGGCTGGTGCTGTAGTGGCTGGATGGGCAGACACTGAAGTGGATTGAAAACAGGCTGAATGGTTGGGCCTTGAGGGTATTGATGAACAGTGCAAAGTCTAGTTGGAGGCTAGAAAATAGTGGTGTACCCCAGGGGTCCATACTGAGTCGAGTCCTGTTTAGCATCTTGATTAATCATCTTCATGATAGAGTGTGGTGTACTTTCAGTGAGTTTGCTGATGACACAGAGGTGGGAGGAGTGGCTGATAGGTCATCCAGATGGGATGGTTGCCATCCAGAGGGACCTCACAGGCTGGAGATCTGGGCTGACAGGAACTTCAGCAAGCTCAGCAAGCAATGCAAAGTCCTGCAACTGGTGAGGAAGAGCCCCATTCACCAGTATGTGCAGGGGGCCATGCAGATGGAAGGGAAATTGGTTGAAAGGGACCTGGGAGTGTTCATGGACACCAAGCTGAACATGAACCGGAGAGGTGTTCTTGCTGTATGGAATGTTACTGGTATCTCAGCTGCACTAGAAGTATTGCCAAGCAAACAGGGTGTTCCTTCCCCTCTGCTCAGTACTGGTGAAATCTCATCTGAATTCCTGCATTCAGTTCTAGGCTCCCTGGAGAAGACTGATAATCTACTGGAGAGAGTCCAGAAAAGGACCATAAAGATGATGGAGGGATTGGAGCATATCTCCTGTGAGGAAAGGCTGAGGGAGCTGGGACTGTGTAACTTGGAGAAGAGAAGGCTCAAGGGTGAATCCCATATCCACGTATATAAATACCTGAAGAGAGGGTGCAAAGATGATGGTGCAAGGCTTTTTTTCAGTAGTGCTCAGTCACAGGACTTTTCTATGATTCTGTGATATGTGGTACCACTAGCTGTTTCTGGTTGAGGAGCCCAGGATGGGTGTGATGTTGTTGTGTATTCTATTCTGTATTTACGAAGACTGTTTTGAATGAAACCATCTTAGCACAACCTTAAAAATGTTCACCTCACCTTAAAAAGAAGGGAGTATTTTCTTTTTAATGTATACATGTTCATCATAACAATGATGGAAAAGAAGGAACAGGGGAAATTAGGTGTTCTGCATTGCCTTGTAGTGGCATCTCATCTCTGATCTTTTATACAGATACATCAGTTCAGGGAGTGAGAGCATAATGTGCAAGGAATTAACACTGCTTGGGTTTTGTATTGTTGAAAACAAGGTGAGTCTCTCATTTTATAAGATTTTTGCCAACAGCAAATCAACAGTATTTCAATTGTAATAATCTGTCATATGTAGGAAGGGGCACATCAGTGACTTGACATGCAACTTAGGAAAAGGCTGTATTTCTTATTCAGTAAAAAGCCATTAATAGAAAGAATGTTTGCCTTGCAGCTACTACCTTTAATGTTCATTTCACATATTATGACTCCTGCGATGCGGGAAGCGTTCTGATCCATCTTGGGCTGAAAGATCACATGATGTGGGATCACTGTTGCTCTTGCTCTGCATTTGTGCTGTTCCTTGTGCTGCAGTTTTAGGTTTTGTTTAATTGTTTTTTGGGACAGAAATATTATATTTTTTAACCTGCCAAGCTGTTGCCTATCCTCAGTTTTCTTTGTTGGTTTGAAACGTGTCTGCATATTAATAGGAAAAGGAAGGGCTTGTGTGGCATGCTGCTGTCTTGTTGTAAAGATGCACCTTATAAGGCATGTGTGTCGAGGTCTTATCAGAATTCAGGTATCGTGATATAAACACCACATTTCTCAAGTTTACCACTGGGAATAGTTTCTGGGAACATCCTTCATTATTGACATGAGCCATTCTATTAATCCTCGTTTTACTGTTTCTTCTTGCATGTTAATATGTGTGCATTTCCATCCACTCACAGAAGTTTTAGTATGTATGTTACTAAATATGTTGCTGTACAAAAATTCTCATATGTTTTTATTGTAGTTTGTGTATTGAGGAAAACTTCATACATTTCATGCCACACCTTTGAAACAGAGGAGCAGAAACTGCAGTCTTTCTTTTTCAAATAGTGATTAAGTTTACCATTACAAATTCTCAGAATAGCAGTCTGTCCTGAGAATGAATTAGGTAAAGGAAAGGGCAGTCAACTGGAGTTTCTGAGACTTCTCTGTGGATGTGATGGTAGAGAGTGTATGCACATGTAGACAAAACTGATTTTCTGTAAAGTAATGGTTTTTTAAATACAAAGAAAACAAATACCATTTAAGTTTAATTAACTCCGTATTGAATATTGCCCTTGTCTTTCATTTGGAGTTTTCCTTGTTAAAAGGTGCTACCAGGTCAATGTGAGCAAGTAAACAGTATATATTAGACCAATACTTCTTCCTAAGCATTGTCTTGATATCTATTTTTTCAGTACAGGAAAGTAGCCACCTCTGCAAATAGTACTCCTAAGACTGCAAGACAGAAGTCCCTAAAGGTCATTTAGCAATGCTGTTTTGAGCTAAGAATGCTCCAGTGGTCATTTTCTTTCAGATAGTGACAGGTGGTACACATTAAAAAATGCCCATATTTTAGCACTCTTTGTTCAAAGACAAAAAGTCTTCTGTGTTTTTTCTTCACATGATTTTAAATAAATAAATAAAATTAAAATATAATTTAATTAATATAAATAAATAAAATTAAAATATAAATTTAAGGATCAAAGAGGCTGCTCCTAGTCCAAGCACAGAGGTTATCATGCTTCTATATTGTTATGTACAACAATTTTTTTTTCTGTTTCTGTAGTCAAATATTTTTTGTCTCAATGACAACAAAATTGTTTTTTGAAGAGCCTGATATGACTCAGTGGAAGAAAAGTCTTTGCTCAGTGCCATTTCATAGACTGCTAATTTTCTAATATTAGGAATTACTTTCGGTCCTTCCAGTTTGTTACTTCTCTCATGAATCCTAGAGTTTAGAATGAAATTGTCTTTTGAAGCAATGAATTCTAGTTGTATTGGAATACCTTTTCTATATTGGTGGAGCCATGCTTTTATACTTTCATGTTGACATAATGGATTTTGAACATGGTTCAAAATGTGAAATCAAGATGAAACTTCTTTGTATCATTGGTGTTTAGAATTTGATTATTATTCAAAAGTATCTTATACTGAAAGTCTTTTCCAAAAGGTTTTGACATAATTTCTGCTATTTCCTTTTCTGCTCTATTATTATTGTCATTGTATGTAATGGCAAGAAACAAACATCTTTTATATCCTATTGCTGGGAGGGAGTAGTATTTGCATAGTCTTTGTCATTAGCAAAGATTTAAGTCTTGGTAGCATGTAAAAGTATCTGTATTAAGAATAGCTGATTTCTGATGTGTCTTTTTTGTTTTGTTCCTTTTTTTTCTTCCAATAGAAAACCGTTGCATCTCCAACTGTTTCCCGCCTTACAGATACTTCAAAATTCACAGGTTCTCACAAAGAGAGGTTTGATGCCAGTGGGAAAGGAAAAGGCAGAGCTGGCCGAGAAGATCTGGTGGATAACTCAGGATATGTATCTGGTTATAAGCATGCAGGCACATACGATCATAAAGTACAAGGAAACAAGTAAGGCCGAGGGTTTACAACACAGAGGGAATAGAGTATATATTTGTAAGGATGATGTTATGAATCCCACGTTTCAGTTATTGTGAATGTTGAGACTATGTTGTCAAGAAGTTGTCTTCAGAAACTGGAACTGATTTCAACATCTGCTGAGCTACTTGCAGCACAATGCCACTTCATTACATTCCTCATGCATATATTGGCAAAAAAAAAATATGTAGGTATAAAAAATACATTATTTTGTTGAGCTTTAGGAAAAAAAAAACCCAAATCAACAAACAACAAAGCCAAAGTCAAGAGCAGTTATACCACACTTTGTCAATTCAAGCAAAATAACTCAAACATTCCTTGGTATTCAGTTGCCCTGATGATGTCAAAGAGAACCTCTTGGAAAGAGGATCTTTTGTAGCAGTCTTTCTGAAGAACATCCCATTACTTAATGCAGTTTCATTTGACTATTATTTTAGGGGTTTTTTTTAAATGTCTTATATGGGATCTAGCACTTTTCTTAAATAAACTATGGGGAAGTAAGTGGTAGTAATATACTAGGTTCTAGCCTGTGATTGTCATATACCACTCATTGAAAAACTGAAAAAAAAAAAGCTATTTCTAGGACAATATAGGCTCTAAAGTATTTTATGTCAACAAAAAGAGTTGGAAAATACCAGCCCTTACTTTCCTCCTGTCTATACTCCGTGCTTGTTCCTGTGTCTACTGTAGCATGGTTCTGACTGGCTGGATTTGGGTGGAGCTATTGTACTAACCTGAGAGGTGAGGAACAAGACATTACTAAGAAAGTATAGTTAAGAATTTTCACAGTCTGTTTTCAAGTTTGCACTGCCTCACATTGGAAATGAAGGGGGCATTAAGCTAATAATACTTTAAAATATTGTTTATGACTTAACACTGCCAATCAGATTCCTATTAAATGAGCGTTGTTTTGCACATATGTTGGCACATAGTCCCTTTAAGTTGTAACATATGTAAGGAAAGCTTATGGCCCCTTGGAGTAAGGACATTTACAATTAGTATCTATGTAATCAGGTGCAATTTGTCCACCAAAAACCCCCAAATCATTATAACTGGGCTGCATTTTATTAAATTCATTTGAATCCAAGGGATTTGATTCTCTGTTCACTTTTGCTACTAGACTTGGGAGCAATAGTATTGCTGGGAATGGCTTTCCAATGTTACCAGGAGAGCCAGTCCCACAGGGTTAAGGTACAGGCAGCTGACTGTGACCTAGCTGGGGTCCAGAATGCCAAAAGAAATTAATTGGAATAAAAATAACTTTTTTTAATATTGGTTGAAAAGGAGAGAACAGGCCATTCCAGTTTTCTGCAAGAGCTGAACAAGTACCTTGGTGTATTACTCTGTTTCTCTAAAGTTATGAAAGATGTTCAGTATTCAAAACCAGCTCTTTGCAGTTCTGCCTTGCTTTCTTTCAAAAAGAGCTTGTGCCCTGATTTTCATGTTCAACTCTTAATAAAGGTTAATAGATGTATTGCTCTCCCTCCACCCGTACCAACATGCCACTGAGAGTACATAAACGTGGGTGAGCAGTGTGTGCTGTCGTGTGCCACACAGGTGAACAGTCTGTATTTGGCCAATGTATGGAAAGAGAGCTCTGGTTTTCAGCCCTTAAACTGTTCATGTTTTATTCTGCTGACATTGTGTGGTAGCCTGTCCTGTAACTTTGTCCTCAGTGACCCTTTGAGCCCAGACATCAGCCTAAAACCAAAACAATAGCAAACAAAAGGCAAGGTCTTCCTTATGGACTTGGACATTCTTTTGTTTGTTTGTAATTCATTTTGATGTTTGTTTTTAAGTGGGAGGGAAGTTTGCCAAAACACAGCATATGCTCCTGAAGATTTAAATTGCTTTTCGCACAGATGGCTTTGGTTACCTGTGAAGAGTTTAGGTGTATGTAAATATGCTCAGGATGCAAAGTGTTCAGCTTTGTGAACCCTTTCCAAGAATTACCCAGTGTTCTGGAAGAGTGAAAGGTTATCCACTACTGTATTGCACTGGGGACCTGTCATACTCCAAAGCAGAAAATAGGATACTTGATACCAACAGTGGCTAAATTATTCTGGCATGGTAGTAAACTGTCTAAATGTAAAGAGCCTTCTTTGTCACTGGTGCCTGTGCACCTGAAGATGGCTCCAGGGTGGTCCTGGTTTTTCTAATGAATAAAAAGGCTGAGCCTACAACCTTTGATGAATCCTTCAGCTGAGTTACATGCAAAATCAGTGTCCCTGCTTTTTTCCTTTTGATTTTAAGACTTGACTAATAACTCACTGGTAACTGAAAAGTTCTGGACCCAGCCTCACTAGCGGGTGACGCCCAGCCTACTGCAGAGTCTAAGAGCACACTGTTGACCTGGGTGTATGTTGCTAGCTATTGTCTGGCACATTGGGTGACACTTTGCTTTTAGGTACACAAAAGACAGGCTTTCTCAGGTGCCCAAATACAGAGTCTGTAATGCCAGAATGGTTCCATACAGGAGGAGTGATTGGTTAAGAAGATTTTAAGATATAATGAGGTTTTAAGCTGTTGGTTCAAAGTGAGAGAGAGATCAGCACACGAAGGCATGCAAGGGAATTGAGAGTGTGAACAGATCCAAGCTGACACTGTCTAGAAATTGAGCTGTAAGAGGCTGATGGAACAAGCAGAGGTTCTGCCAGAGTTTACTTTGCATTGCTTGTGCAGTATAAAATCCCTGCCATGAACTAAAAGCACTTTATCTGTACCTGATGCAAAATTGGAAGTTCTTTCAATGCCATAGTAAGCTTGGGATCAGAACCTGAGAAGATGGTTCAGATAGCGGTATTTTATTTTGAGGAACACACTTCTTTTTTCTACTTTGTTTCTACAATATGATAGTTTTAAACCTCAAAGTGTTACATAAAAAGAAGTCATTCTTATGTAACAGTTACAAAGGAAAGTTGTTACTGGGAAGATAGTAAAGGTTTTTCTCTTTTACTATGCTTGGTGTGAAAGATAATAGCTATGAATAAAAGCATCTTATGCAGCTGTGTATTAGGGGTTCACTACCTACTTAAGCTCTTACTATTCCACTAATATTGATAGGAAATTAAAAGCCTAAGAACTTGCCTGATTATTAGCTTTGAAGTTCTGGGCCTGCTTGGGAATGAGGCAAAGTACATTTTCTTACTCATCTGCTATTCCCTCAACTCTCAGGACAGTAAGTACAGCTTATACCTCAAAGATGACAGGAAAGGATAGCTGAGGAGGTGCCCCATTTTCAGCCCTTAGAGTGTTGTTGAGCATATTCTCTTCCAATGCACCATGCTGCAGACTGTAACTAAATGTCATGTCTGAAATAAGGACATGGGAACCTAATAAGATTTACCGTCCTCTCTCTTTTGGGGGCATCTCAATTGATTCCATCTAAATTTCCAGCTTGATTTTCAGCATCTTCCACTATGTAGCACTGTCTTATGTGACATCTTATATAAAAACCTGTTGTTCCTAGTTATCTTTGTTTTCATTACTCAAGTAGATGCTACCAAAAGAAATGTGATCAGAAAGTCAGATAGCTTTTAGAAATAACCGCCTTAAAGAACAGAATCAAATATCATTTAAATACTGTGGCAGTACACAATCCTTACCTGTGTGTCTGCTGAAGCTTAACCTGACCATCAAAACCTGAGAAGACTGAGGGCAAGAAACTAAAATCATTACTGAGGCAAATGAATAGTCATTACAAATAATTTTCTAAAAAGAATGTTGTTTTTAAGTAAAATATGCCACAGTCCAAAGGAATTTTCTTATTAGGGCTTGGTTACTAATCCTGTTTAGTCCCTCCATGAGCTTTAGTTCAGAGTTTTGCTGGGAGTTTTGCAACCATTAGTATGGAAGTATCAAAACCAAAAATGGTTGTCCTGCTCTTTGTGGTTGTCAAAGCTATCACAATAGCATTACTGAGAAGCAGACATTAAAAAACACACATAATTTCATGGGTCTTATATGAACAGTTGTAATTAATTGTAGTCAAAATATTTGGAATCCCAAGGGAAATGTTGAATATTAGGCTGTAGACAAAATTTAGCCCCTGTTTTTTAAAACTATAATACTTTTAACCTCATTTTTATATAGGGAAGGGAAAAGGAGATTTGAAAACTACATACGTGTCACAGCTTGTGTTTTTCATCAGCATAGAGATCATCTTTCAAAGATATTTTGAATTGAAGTATGTATTTTACTGACCTTACCTAAACTAAAAATTCTGACAATTAAATTTAAAAGTCTCACAATTTTTTAGCATTTTACAAAGCTTTGGTCACAAAGTACCATTTCAGTCATCCTTTTTTCCCTTCTGTTGGCTCAATTAATATTTTTGTAGTAGCTGGAATTAGGCGGAACAAAAAGGCAAATGACTACTATGGGTTTGACTTGCAAGTGATAGATATCCCAGCCATCTGTAACCATCTGTAGAGAAAATCCTCATGTATATTCCTCCAAAACCAAAACTTTAAAGTTGTAATTGATAGGTTTTTTCCTTAAGACTTTTCATAGTTATGAAATAAATTTTAATTCTTTGTGCCTGCATGTATGATAGTTAAAACATAACCCTGCCTTCAGGGATGCATGTATTCTGGGGGCATGTGCCTGTCATCTGTGACTAAGAATTCTGTGTTTGCACTGGCCAAAAGCAAACCTTATACCTTCATGATAGAGCAAATGTAATGTTGCACTGGTACGTGTCCTCTTAACTGACTGTCAGCCTTGCCTGTGTGCCAAAATAACTACACCTTTGTGTATGTTGTTTATAGTGTGAATATTATGTTCTTGGCTTGTCACTTAGTTGGTATTAAGTAATGTAATGCACAAGACTTGTGTAGGTTTGTGTGTGTACACATGGTCTTTGGATCCAGCTTAAGTAATTAAACTGTGTAAATGTTGATGAAAAACTTAAATCTTATTAGGGCCAAGCTCTAGTCCTGCAATCAATGCTGTTCAGCTTGGCTGGTTGGGGGTGTTGTCATTCTCCCTTCATACCATAAAGGTGAAGATCTAAGGAGGCTTTTATGGTTTTACCTGTCCACTCTGTTCTGAGAGAAATCACTCTTCAGCAATTCTAACACAGACCTAGTGTGACAAGAGGAGTTTCTCTGTGGTGAGGAAGTAGGAGAGAGAGAAAGAGTGAAAGCAAGCTTTCCTCTGAGTGCTCTTAAGAAACCATTTAAAACTATGCTCTTGCATGGGCCCTTTGTCCCAGCTTTTTGAAGCAAGGTGACACTCACTGTGTAAACACAGAGTTGTTCATCATCTGTCAGTAAGTATAAAGCTGTGGTACAGTGAGATGGGAACAGGAAACAGGAGTGTCATACATTGCCTATGGACTCAAGTCTTGCTTAAACCTTTATACAGTTAAATACCAGAAGCATAATGACAGCTCTTAAACTTGTGTGAAATTCCTAAAGTCTGGAGTACCTCCAATTAATATATGTGTACCTCCTGTATTTGGAGTGTTTGCCCATAAAATACCATTTAACATTCAGTTGCTCATTTTGTGCAACCCCAAAGTGCCCATTTGGCTTACTTAATATTACAGTCAGGGTTGTTCTTTTAAAGTTTTCAGAATCCTACAACTACTAAGAAACCTGTAGTTGCTTTCATGCTGGCTCATTAAACTCAAAACCAATGCTTTGAATGATGTCCCAGCTAAGAATAATGCTTCTAGAAGTAAAAGAATATTGCAGATAGAACCTCCATGTCTTAATTGTCCAAGTAATTTATTCTTGCAGGGGAAAATATCTGTTAATATATTTGGGGTTTTTTTCATGTTTTTCAGTATATTAACCTTGGTATATTGCTTTAAAAACCCTATGGAGAAGGTGGATTTCAGAACAAGTTTAAGATACAACTCTTGACTTTGTTGTCAGAAAACACTTGAATTGGCTTATTTCATTCAAACTGATTGATCATCCACTCAGGGTAGACTTTGGCAAGAATAAGCCTGATCATAAACAAAAGGGGGGAAAATCAGCCTCTTGGCTGAGAATTCTTGACACACATTTGCAGTTCTGGTAGTCTGAAACAATTTTTTTAAAAAGAAGTTATCTTTTCTGTTCATGCACATGCATACTGGCACTATCCGGGGACATGGGTATACATGAGGGCAAAACTACAGAAAAACTACAAAAGAGATTTCTTTTTTCTCTTTAAACCTTGCATTTAGAAATTGGCATTGAAATGCCCAACTGATTAACCTGATTTGGAAAAATGATAAGCTACTGTCATATTCCATTGCAGCTAAATAGCCAATGAATTAATTTTCAAATACAGATATACAGCATCTCTTTTTTGTGAGTTACTGTAAAGCTTATGGCACTGTACAAAGTGAGTTTTGATGTAAACATTTGCAAAGGCCTCAAAGATAATGCTCATAATTTGTCCTTACCTCCAGTTATCTTTATGCAAGGTTTATCTACAACTTTGCACATTTTTCTGAAAAAATCAGAAATACGAGTAAAGCTACACTCAACTAAATTAAAAATGTGGCCCTAAAAATACACTCAGTTCATCCATTTTGATCTTTGTATTTTGATTGGGAGCTACATTATAGATGAAAAACAAAATAAGAAAAAATTGTAGCAGTCTGAATCCCCACAGTGGTAAATTATTTCAAGTTCCAGTTTACATCAGATGAGTTTCTGTATGCTTGCATTTTTTCAAATGCTATTTTTAAACAAAGCAATTAAATAATGTGAAATAATGTAGCCTGGGCTCTGTTAAATAGGGTTATATTAATGCAGCTGAAATGCTGTGTATGTCTGTAATATTCAAGCTCAATATGTACTAGATCTTTACAAAGGCTTTGTGTAAAGTCAGTTAACCTACAAACTGATGTCCTGTATAAAATCATGTTGGCAAGCTACTTTTGTTAGCACTGTAGTTTATGAAAAGGTAAGATCATAGGCAAAACCAAGTTATAGGGTGCAAAAAAGTGTGTTTATTTTTAATCTTTGTGCTGGGTTCAGAATATATCAGCTTTGGAAATTCTTGCAGCAGGGAATTTTTTTTGTACAATGCTTATAATACAAAGTAATTTGTCTTTACATTCATTCTGTAAAGCAGAGAAATGGTCAATGTTGGATAAGTGTATTGAAGTTTATTCTTAGCAAGGTGTGATGTTTCACAGATTTAATTATTAGAGGAGAAATATATATTTATACAGAAGTATAATTTTTGAATGAGATTGGTTTTGTTCAGTCATAAACCATTTATTTATCCACATTATGCTTTATTCCTTTGCTAACATTTTTATCAATCTATGCTGTTCCAATATCCATTTCTAATTTGATTTAGATGTTTTGATTCGTCATTTGCACAAATCTGAATGTGCATGCTGTCAAGACCTGATCATAAAGGGTGAAGGCAAAACTGTTTCGTCTTTGATTTCCTAGAGCACTAAGTAAAATTTAATTGTTAAGCGATTGGGATGTGGAGATAGGTCTTGACATAGTCTTCCTTGAAACACTGTACACTATGATAAAAACCTTCAGTGAAGTTTATTAGTTTTTGTTCTTATTTGCATTTGTCTTTCATCAACCAGGAAGCTGCTGTGTACTAATAATTACCTGCAATATTTATAATTGCAGACATTGCAAACATTAACATGCAGCTCTACTAGCCTACTGTGTTCACTGTGAAATTTTCAACACGGTAAAAAATTTTATGTGATCATTTAACCTTACAAGTTTACTTTTTCTCACTAATTTAACACTGAATCTTCTTTTCATTATTGCAAATGAACAACTTGATCATAGCATTTCTAAATCTTAACTATAGTAGAAAAACATGACCTAAGCAAAGATTTTTAACTGCTTGATGAAGGGGGCCGGGCACCATCCAGTGCAAAGCACACTGGGCAAAATCTTGCCCTACTGCAGCCAGTTCCAAAATGCTAGCTGGTGTTAGCAAAAATAGAAACACCATTGCCAAGGGGGTAATATGCTTAGTAACCATGACAAGAGGTTATGGGGGAGCACAACAGTGATTCTCTTATTTCCATGTCTTTGTTTCTGTTAATTAAAAACTACTACTCTTCAATCTTTAAAATAAGTAAAAGAAACTTGAAGGGGGGATCATATACTAGTTTGTACTAGGTTTTTTCAGGAAAAGGAAACAAATTTATATATATATATATATGCAATATATTTTTACACTGTTTATTAATGCTAGAAAGTATTAAATGTATCACTTTATCTGTGTGAATGTTAAAGTAATGACAATGTTACAGATGTTTTAAACCTTTTGAAGTTGTCATGTTAAATTCTAAACCCACATTAACAATGGAAAAGCTACTTTGTCTGCAACATTATTGTTGATGTTTTAGGGGAAAAGTTCAAGTGCAGCAGTTATTTTGATTAGCACTGTAAAAGCTTGGCTTGACAAGTTATAGTGAAATCCATATTTTAAACACCATTTCGTTAAAGCATAGCTTCTCATAAAGTATGTTACTGCTGTTGACTGACTGTATAAAATTGTATTTTTAGTTGGTAAAGTGATCAATAAATGTGTTACTACATCGGTTCTGGCATTTATTGAGTAAATTATATTTGCTGATAAACTTTGTAAGCAACATTTATTTCACAGTTGAGATGTTAATTTAGTTGCTGCTGAATTTATAAATTACATGAAAATACTCTCTGAACATTCAGCTGTCTGGTTCTGAGCAGAATTGTTTTCTTCTTTACCATTTATTTTCCTAGTTTGAATAATGACTAAAGCTGACCATTAGTATTTTGAGGATTCTTGTATGATGCTTGAATAGCCATCATAATGGTAATACACCAAATGACATCTGTCATCGATGAAGCCATTTTTTCTTAACTAGCTACCTTAGATTGATCCTCTGTGCAAGAGCCTGAGTTACTTCTCTCAGCTTCTTTAAGTGGTGTTGAAAATATTTTACTTGTAAGGAAAGAAAGTAATTCGCTACATAGAACATTGTTTCAATGCTGTTACATCCAAAAGCAAATATGGACCTTCTGTTTGTAAATAACAACATCACTCAGCTTTCCAGTAGCAAATACCATGATTTTATTCAAGAAGCAGAAGGCTGAAGTATTTAACTCACAACATTGTAATAGCATAATTAATAATGTGACAAAACAAAGAGTCAGAGTGCTGCTCTAGAAATGTGGCAGTGTCAATTTTTAATTGACAAAATGAGCAGTCAGTTGCTAATCCAGTGGTTAGCAGCTGCAAGGAGACATAACTTAATAGCTTACAGCTACTCTGTTTCTTCACCAGTTGTTCCCAAACTGGAAATGGTATTCCTTGTTCTCACACACTAGACAACCTTCTTTAGAACTGCCTTTTAAGTGAAATCTAATACAGCTGTGTCCTGAGATAGCTTTTCTTCCTGCACAGAGACCATGGACTGTGCCTCCTTATACTTCTTTTAACTCTTAGTATGTATGGGTACGGAAGCTGTAAAAAACATAGTGAAGCAGAACCGAAATGAAAAATCAAATTCTTTACTATTCAAAAAGCCTTTAAGATAGGGGAAGATAGTACTCTTCTGCCCTATGAGAATATAAGACACTAAGATCTGTATTTTCAAATAAGGTTTCCTTCTTTGGATTCCTCTAAGAAGGAAACTAAGATCTGTATTTTCTAAAGAGGATTCCTTCTTCCTTCAAATAAGGATTTTTTATTCTTTTCCTATAGGGCCTCTAGAAATGCCCACTCACCCCTACAGACCACTTTCACATCATGACTTTAAAACGAAAATAACTCCCCTCTGCCAGGATGTGTTCTCTTTACTCCAGGAATAAAATTATTTCAGCTAGTTTTCAGTCTGTGTAGCTACTCTTGCTGTAAGTATGCATGCCTGCTCTCGTGTCTGTATGTCACGTGCAGGCTGATCTTTCCTGGCTCTGTCAAGCTATTCTACCACAGCCAGGACTGCACAGACAGAGGTGTGGAGGCAAAGGCTACCTCTGCCAAATCTGAGTCTTCAGGGGACTTAACCTGGTCTTCTAATTAGCCTTTTTTTTTTTCTTTTCCTTAGCTTTCTATTTAACTCACAGCACTGATTCATTAATAATGTAAAATAACCCAAGCACATTGGTCACATACTTATTGATAAGTATTAATTAAATCCCCTCTCAGTCATCTCTTCTCCACAACAATAGTGAACATGTATGGAAGGAACCAAAGATAGGGATGTAGGTGGTCTGGGGAGGAACAAGCGCAGGAAAACAGAGGGATAAGGGACTAGTCCCTGGTCCATGCAGTTATTTGGTGATGTCCTGGATGTCCTAAGTGCCAGCTGCCCTGTCTTATTAAATTAAATACTTACTATTTTCTTGGGTGAGGGGATTCTCTGTTCTGTGTACATATGTGCTTATGGAGGTCTAATTGTTACCAGCTGGAGTCATACCATGGGTCACAATAGCCAGTGTTACCTATGGTGCCAGCAACTGGAGTGGAATCTGTGGGTGTCAGGAACCCATATGCCTGTGGTGCTAGCAGCTGGGCCAAGTGAGGGCATGTCTAGCACCATTTGGCTGCCAGCAGATACTGAGCTGAACCTAGACAGCAAGCAGGGGCTTTAGCTCAGTTACCAAAGCATTCTGGCTGGGCCAGATACATGCGTGTCTCTGAGACAGCTGGAAACACATGCCAGAGAGACCAGGCAGTCCATAACAATTACTGGGGAGGCTACAAGGCCTGATGGTGTGTGTCTCTACACACATAGAATTTGTGGGATAGTTACTCCGCTGGCTGCTCATCTAATCCCGGTTATTCAAGGGATCCAGTGTGTGCTTTAGGTGGGAAGGGAATGATGACGTGGGACTGTACCAGCAGATGAAGTGTAGCTGTGGTCTTTGTAGACTTGCATGTCCAGATTCCAGCATCAGAGGAAAATAGTCATCTAGGCACTAGCCATTGGATAGGCTGGCTGGAGGGAATCTCATTAAATATTCGCGTGTTTTCTACTAGCAGCCCTTCATCCTGGTCAGCTATAGACAAGTTATTGGAACTGATTTTGGTTTTTTGGTGGTGCTGGCTTTGTTTATTTTAAGTATGGAGGATTTCTGTCCATCAACATTACCATCATGAAACAACTTTGCCTTATTTGCAGTGGTACTAACATCTGTTGTTGCCTGTATTGTTACAAAAATGGTGATTTGTTGTGTTTCTTAACTGATACTAGCTCCCATTAATTTGCTCAAGTTGAGTCTCAAGGCATGTGCATGTCTGCTAATTCTTGATAGAAATTAAAGTTCTTTACATTAAAACAATTCAAACAACCAATTTTGTTCATTATACCATCTAAATTAATTTTTAAAAAATATTTCCTTTCAGTAGTATTTTGGTAGGTTTATTCTATTTTAGTACTACTAATTTGAACTTTTGCTACAAAGCAAACACTTTAAAGGAACATTTCTTAGTAGCTTCTTAATGGAAAAAATTCTTGTAGTCATACACTGACATTTATTCAGTGAGATTAGGTTTCATATGTTGATGTCACTGGACCAGATAGAGTATAAAATATGAAAAGTAAATACAGTTTTTTTAATATAAGATTAAAATTTCTTATATTTCTATATGTAAAACATATCTATATATCTGTATATCTAGATATATGTACACATATTGAAATTGGTATGAAATGTTTCCCATTATTTGAAACTCCATCTCTGTTCTTAGGTACTGTCAGCAGTATGAGGCGATGTTGTATGTTAATTTTGGGATCCTGCTTTAGCTATTTGCCATGACACAGAAATCCTGAAGGATGTAATCTTTTACTTAAGTAAATCTTGTCTGCCTTAAAACACATCAGTGTCTTGTCATCTGTGCCTTCTCATTCTCATCATCCTCATAAACAGCGCTTGACAATGGCTTTCATCTTGAGCTGTGTCTCATTCTGCTCTTTGGGGTTTCTTGTCTGTTTGCTCTGTGATGTCCCACTGTATGGGGAAGGAAGCACCCAAGATTGGTAAATTCTTGTGGTCAAAAGGAATGACAGAAGTCAGAGGGCCCACAAAGTTTTATTAGTAAATTACACACATGGCATGGAAAATTGATGTGTTAGTCCCTGACCTACTCTGTAAGCCAGGTGAAGGGGTAGGATCAGAGGGAACAGAGAAAGGAAAAGATGAATTAAAGAGGGGAAGAGAACATGAGAGATCATCTCTTTGGCCAATGGGATGTGCAGAGTCCTGGGGGTGTGTCCCTGGGCTTTATGTGAATACCTTTTTACAGAATAGTTTTGCCTGCCCTGAGGACAGGTTTCTTGTTTCTATGCAAATTAGTCATCATTGGCAGACTGTTGTTTCAGACCTATCTGGACACAGTTTGGATGGTCACAGGGGTCTTGGGTGGTCTGATATCCTCCTGCTGGATTGGCTCTTGGTTGACAATTCATGCCTATTTGTTCATTGATGCTGTCTTTTGTTTGTTGTGCCTCCAGGGAGTAGAACAAGGATGTTTCTCCCTGCTCTACCTCCACATGGTCCTGTTCTCCAAGCAAATCTTGTTCTTGGTACAAAACCCCATGTCTGTCCAGTTATTGGTGTTTGAGACGTACACATTAGCACCTTATTGTCTGGGCTTCTACATACTCCTGGGCCCTAGCTTGATCTCATTTAAACATTACCTGAGATAATTTTGGACCAAGTGGTGTTTCTGATTCTTTCTAGAAGTAATATGAGATGTCTTAAAAATTTAATTTTAACCAAAATTTTTACTTCTTTGCAGAAGTAGACCATATAACAACTCTTGTTTTAATTACTGAATAAGTAGCTGTTTTCCTCAGATATTTTACACCAAACAGAATGCCATTAATTATTATTGATGCCATATGTTAAAGAACACTTTATGATGTTGCTAAATACAACTGGATGTTAAACAGAAGATATTAATTAAGCCTTATCTGTGATAAGTTAAGAAATATTTTTTCACCCAAGTAATGGGGTTGTGAGTTTACTTTTTGGAAACAAGTAAAACCTGTATTTCATGGACCTGTGAAAGAATAAGTCTTTGGCAGTATGTTAAAAAGAATCCAGTAGATGGTGCACAAAGCATAGGAGAGAAAGGCAGTGTTCTGGAGACCTAACTGCCACCTAGAAACTGTTTTCGATTAAAAAAGAAGTCATCACAAAGAATCAAAAGTAACCCCAAAATCAAAGTTTAAACCTTTGATAAAAAGCCTCAGTTGGAAAACCAGGATACAAGCAAATTTATCTTTGCTAATGAAAGTCTTCTGTGCAGATTCTATGCAGATTCAATGACTACATCTGGAAGAAAACCGAACCTTACTGATAAAAAGACAAAACCTTTTGTCCTAAAGCCTGCACAATATGATATTGATAGAGTAGAGCAGGGTGAATGTGAACTACCAAATACCTAATGCATGACATTGAGCTGAACCCTAAAGGTCACATCCATTTCTCCTATCACACAGGAGGAAGGAAAAGGCTTGTGGATCAGTTCCCTGTCATTTCCACCACAGGATATGTGTCCTTTATGTCCTATATTACCTCAAGATACTCTTCTGCACAGCCCATGTGCATGTCTTCCTCCACAACAGCACCTCCAGTTATTAAATGCCCTTATGTTTACCTAAGCCGTTACCTCCCTGTGCCATGGAAGCACTCTCACATGCACTGCTTGCTAATAAGCAAGAGGCAATTTTTGGCCAGCATGCACAAAACTTAGCCAGCCACCCACCACAGGTACACACAAATTACTAAAGACTGCAGCCTTTTTATCTTCAGTAAAGACACTATCAGAAATTTCTATCCCTGTTCTTGTGTTGGTCATCTCTGTGTTGCAACTTCCATTTTATAAATTGGAGACGTCAATCATCATTTTTTCTGATTTACAGTCTGTGTCATTTTTCACCACAGTTCTGCATGTGACTCCACTAATCCATATTACAACTTCAGAATAGGATTTAAATGAAAGACAATTATGTATTTGCTAATTTTCCAGTACCATCTTCAGAGAATAAATCAAATTTAAAATACTACACTATATAACTTACTTGTATCTTAGTTAAAATCATAAAATAACTCAAGCTGTAAGGGACCTCTGCACATCCTCAATTGTCTAACTTATGCTTAGATGAGCTCTCTAACTTCAATGTCAACAAAGCTGCTGCACAGTGTTGTGTTGAGTCATATATCAAAGTCATCTCTAGGTGCTTGACCAGTGGAAAAAATCCTTCTTTTATGTCCAGCTGGAATTGCCTTTGTTGCCATGGAAATGTTAGCTGCCTCTTGTCATTTTACTATGTGTGTTGGTGAAAATCTGGTTTCATCTTTCCATATACGCCCATGTGAAAGACAATAATTAGATTCCCCTCCTCTTCACTTTTCCCTAATTCTTCTCCGGAGTAAACAAAACCATATCTCTCAGCCTGTTCCTAGTGTATGTTCTAGCCTATACCATCTTCTCTGGACTCTTATGTTTTATGACCTCTCTTTCACGTGGGGAACCCCAAAGTGGAATACAGTACTTCCTCATAAGTGTTGAGTAGAAGGAAATAATTTCTTCTCTCAATCTGCTTTCATTAATCGAGCCCAACTTGCACTGCAGTCATGTTCAGCTCATTACCCAGGAAAAGCCCAAATTTTCTGTAGAGCTGGTACATAACCTGTCAGATCCTGCACCTGCTGCAGGGGTTTATTCTACCCAAGGTACCACTTTGCATTTGTCTTTGCTGAACTCAATTATGTCTGCCAACTTCTCAAGCTTGGTTAAGTTCCGTACTAACAGTAAGCCATGTCCAGTTTGCTCTTTGCTATACATTTGTAAACATGAAACACCTTTCAATTTAGAAATCATCTTGTTGCTTTGGGATTGGAATAGGAAAAGTAATGTAAGTTTACCCAGAATACATTTATTCAGAATAACTTGCTCTATTGACTCACCTTTTTAAAGACATCTGTAGAATCACATGATCATATTAAAAAAAACAGTTATAACTGAAGGTGATGGCCCTGAATATAAGTTGATGAGTCCATTTTAGACACCTAAGTTTGAGCATGCTGAGGAATGTAATTTTAGTAAATGACAGTGTTTTTTTCTTGTTCCACAATCTTCTGGCTGCATGTCCAGAAAAACAAGTTCCCAAGATGAGCAAGAATAGAGATACTAGAGTTTATGGATTCTCCATGTGAGCAAGTTCTACATACAACAGATGCTGGAGAGACATTTCAGCTGAAAGAAAACTAGACAAGACAAGTTCTTGTTAGAAGGTTTATATTGCTTAACTTTCTATGTACTACCCATAGCTTTACAGAAAGGAAGGGGATAAAAGTATTTCAGACAGTGACAGGTCTGGTAAAAATGATGTAAAGCCATTATTTTATTTACAAGTAAATCATTGTGAGAGCTTTTAAAATGTAAAACTAAAAGCCTGATGAGCTAGCCATCTCCACAATTAAAATCAGTTGGCTAAAATAAGCCTGCTAATTTAGACCAGTTAATGGCAGCATGGTTTGCCTGAGAACAGCTCAGAAAGCTGCAATCTGCTAGGTGAGAAGGAAACAACTGCTGATCTGGAAAACACTGGGCAAGTTAAAAATTATATTGTGCCTGTATTTATGTGAGCATACATATGAAAAAAAAAAGTTATTTTAAAAATTCACAGAAATACACTAAAAACAAAATACTAAAATTACTCTAATTGTAATTACTATAGTCTAATACTGTATCTTGGCATAACAAAGTGATAGTACCAAAGCTAACATTCAAAACATAAAATAAATTTGGTTTTTATTGACAAAGTGGTGCTTAAAGGCACAATATGCAGTTACATAAACACAAAGAACCAACAGAATGGAAATTTAAATGCAACCAAAGAACACTCAAACCTCATGTTTCAAAACAGCAGACCCATTCTGAATGCATCAAAAATCCTTTCTCCTCTATGCTAACTAGAGATATTCAGTTCCCAAAATGCTTACAAACCCCTTCCAGGTTTCCAAACAAGCTAGCAGGACTATAGGATGCTAGTGTTGAAAATTAATGTCTTAACAAGCCCAGCAAGGATGTATGAATGTCAAGAGACTAATTGATGACAGAGGATGCCAGCTGAAAAGTGAATTAATGCCTCCAAAAGTGAATTAATGTACAAGAAACTGACAAGACTTGTTAGATGTCTCTGCTATATCTGTGCTGCTGAACATGCTGCAAGACAGCTATAATGAGACATGTGATGTACCAGAAACATTCCAGCCACTGAAGCATTAAGCTGTATTTAACCAGTTCACCACACTGCAAGTCTGCAGTACTGTATGTGTAATTATCTTTCCAAAATATTTAGGCAAAATTCAAATGTTGACTGAAGTCTTGTTGGTTTTGTAAGTATTTCACTACAGGTTTTTCCTGAACTCACCTAACTGGACTATTCACTTTTGAATGATGCTCAAACTACTGTGACAGCATTGCAATATCACTGTTTCAATTAATGCATTTGTGCCTTCAATTGTTTGATTCTGTTGCTCAGGAAAACCTAATTTTAATGCATTATCTGTACTAAATTGTACCAAAGATGCGTTTCACTCAATTATCACTCACTGGACAATCATCTACAAAAGGAAATTATAAAATTAGGACTTGTACAAGTGTTCAAGTCAGGAAGTCTGAGCAATGCCCCAAAATCTCCAAGATTTGATTGATAAACTGTCTTTTAATTCAGTAATGTCATTAATCAATACTGAGGTGGGTAATAAATGTTAATGAAAAATAAGCGCAGTCAAGACATCATTTTAGGACATGAACTTGATGCTGACATAGTAGCTGTACATAAAACCTTGACAAATTATGTAAATCTAGCCATTTTTCAGAGGAAAGAAGATTTTAAAAATTTTTAACTCATGTGTCATGAAAAGCTTACTTTGTGATGGCCATTTTGAAAAAATTCATTATTTTACATAAGTTGCTGAAATTCATCTCCCATTGACAGCACATGTTAGAGCTCTAAAGGAAGCATTAGGAACAAACTTGCTGACTTTATTTTAATGATACTTTTAGAATATCTAGGAATACAAAGGAAGCATGACAAATTTAGACCAGCAACATGCAACAGCAAGGCATGTAGAAAATTTAGGTTGATTTTGAACAATAAGAATTTTTGGCAATAGGCTTTGTGGCCGAAATTGATGACTAATGTCAGTAGCATTGGTACTTCATGTACGACTAGGAAAGCTTCTGAATACTGTTTGAATATGATGACTGTCCTTTAACTTAGTCTTACACATGCGATTTCATTCATACAAAGGTAAGCACACAAACTGTCTGCTTTGAAGTTTGGTAACAGGGAAGATTGAGCAAAAAAACAAAGTTTACTTGCAAAAAATAGTACAGAAATAACTGTACAAAAGTAATAGAAAACATAAAAAGGTTTCACAGTTGATTTGGTTTCCACTCCAAATATACCTCTTGCTATATTGTTTAGTCAGTTAATAGTGTTAGTTATACTAGTAACTATTAATAGAAGTAGCTATCTTCACAGTGGCCTTTGATATCAGTGATAAAGCAATAAACTACAATATGGATGACAGAAGTTTACAAAGCAATAATATGGCAATTTGTTTTGCAGCTCTAAAGACAATTAAAACAGAGACAAAGACAATTAAAGACAGTCCAGCTTCCCAGGGGAAACAGAATCTAGTTTTCTTCCCTGATGCTACTGTGAGCACAAGATCAGACAACATTTCCAAGGAAAAAGAAATAAAGCTGTCATCTCAAAAACATTTGTGTATACCATCAATTTGTCACATTTGTGTATTCCTGTGAATAGCTGTGAATTAATCAAGTCATGTCCTCATAGGACAGTAATATATGTAAAAGCTTAAGTGTAAAATATAGTACTGTTTTGTATTTCCTAAGTTTTACTTTGATGCTTACTTCAAAACAACTGTAGTCTGAACTAATTTTATATTTCCAGAGTAGACTGTGGAGTAATAGAAATTTGGTATTTTACAGAAGCCAGAGTAGCCCAAAGCAAGAGCCTGTTAATTTAGATGACCATAAGGTTAGAAGAGAAACAATACTGAATTACAAATTCTGTTCTCCTTTAATATTGGCATTCATCAACCTGAGACTGTGACATGTCAAGATGACCTGATCTAAAAGCTAACATACCCTGAAAGAGGGTGAGATGACAATCCTTTCCCCCTGTTTTTTCATTCTCTTTTTCATGCTTTCAATCAGAGGTTGCCTGTGCACTTATTTTTTACCTTGCACAAACTCCTGTGTTTTCTGGATTCCTCTGTGAGCTCATGTCATATGTCAACTTGCCAGAAAACAAGTGGATCAGGAAAAAGAAGACTCTCTTCTCTGCTAGATTAATGAACTGAACTGACTTGAAGAATTGTCTCATGAGTGTCAGAGGGACAACAAAGGAATATGTGGCCAGGAGCCATGGATCAGGGAGTGAGGTAGGATCTCTGCCATGACAAGGAGGATACAGGAATAAAAGCTTTTCTTTGCTGCATCAGCAAGGCATTAATTTCACTCATTTTTTTCATGAAAATATTCTCATTGTTACAAACTTGGAAAAAAGAATGGATTTACTTTTGTATTACCACTGCAAAAAGCTATAAAAAGTAGAAGTAAAACTTACAAGTTTCATTTTAATTACAAAAAAAAAAAAATCTTAGTGTAATGCATGACAACCAGGTTTTAAAGCAGCATGTGAAACCTAAGTGCTATTTCTCCTTTCCCACTTCTAGTCAATAGTTCAAGCTCTCACACCATTTTTTACATTATATCTCTTGAATATGTCAGGTGTTATATCACTACAGTTAACTGGAAAGCTGGTCTGGCTGAAAGATAACCAACTGGAGTATTTTTTGGTGTTCAAATGTATATATAAATTCTTTTAGATTTATTTTAGCCTCCAGCCATACAAATGTCTTAGTGTTTGTGATAGGAAGCAGCAGATACATTTGTTTTGTCAGTTTCAGTTAACATACAGACTTAATTGCTATCCCACCTGAGTCAGAAAAACTTCAAAAGTACTAAAATAGTGATGCCTTTTTTTCAATAAAAAGACTTAACTAGCTAAAATAACCCTAGAACAGAAACCAGTGCCTTTTCCTTGGTCCTGAAACTTAAGAGTCAGACACGCTCAAGGGGTAAAGGGCTTTTACTTCAGTATTTCAAAAGGATCTTTATGGTACACCACTTTGCCAA
This sequence comes from Emberiza elegans, assembly GCA_024865655.1. Lineage (NCBI taxonomy): Eukaryota > Metazoa > Chordata > Aves > Passeriformes > Fringillidae > Emberiza > Emberiza elegans. The sequence continues at coordinate 61,479,299 of JALJVW010000206.1, forward strand.
GGTGGAATGTGTCAAAATGCACACCCCCATAAAACATGCATACAGTTTTACAGACCTTGCAAATTAGCGTATTTAATAAAGATGCCTCAATACCAGGCTTGAATGAATAGCCTGATATCTCCCCATCCCTAAGAATTCCCCCCTGGAGGGGCCTAATCCTAATTTACAGGATGTATTTTACTGCTTGGTTTCTCAAGACAGCACAGGGCCTTCCAGCCTCCAACTGCGAGACCTCTGGGATGTTTGGTCTAACAGAATACCAGGATTATGCTAAATTATCAGACTTAAAGAATTACAAGTATGCATGCTGAGAGTGCTGAAGATACAAAAATGGTATATAAAATATTTTTTTTTTAAAAGCAAAAAAACATCATGGCATCAAAACAACTATTCAGGATCCCCATGTGAAGCACCTGGGATTCCCATGATGGTACCAAGAATTCTGTGGTTTGCTGTGTTTGACTTCCTGTGAAATCACGTTTGCTATTAAAGAGAAGATCCTTCAAGTGTTGTCAGTTTAACATGCAGAGGCAATATGCTGTTCTGCATGCTCACCCACTGGTGCAATATAAAAAGTTTTAAATACTTACCCAAGCTCTAAGTCTACTTCACTCAGACTACTGCCGAAGGTTGGTTTGTTTCAGGTGCTCATTTTGAAATACGCTAAATCCATGCATGCATTCTGAAGTGCCTTTTGAGTAGCTACAGGAAAATAAGTTTTAGATGCTGATGGATCAAGTGCAGAAGTACGGTTACCACCTCAGCATGAAACCTACCCACTTCTTAGGATACAAGTCCCAGGAATCACCACCTCATTTACAGTGATATGTTGTAACTGAATTAGGCACTGAAAGTGCTTCATTTCAAAAATGTTACTGTTGCAATGTTGCTCTGCTCAGCTAACACTGTTGTAACCTTGTCTTCCATTGGCTTTCAAGACTTGGTGTGTATTGATTACATCTTTCCTAACTCTAGCTGTTAAGAAAACTCCAACCAACCAACCAACCAACCAACCAACCAACCAACCAACCAACCAACCAACCAACCAACCACCAACCAACATCCTTACCTCCAAACTAACCAATGCATTATGAGAGAGATCTATCAGAGAATTATCAGAGAATTTCAAAAAGGAGTGATTTTCTCCTGTGAGAAAGGAGCAAGGATGGTGCATCACCTACTTCAGAGCAAAAGGGCAGGCCAGGTGGGGGCATGACTGGGAACATCCATAACCTCAGCATATTTATAAGAAAGGCAGGTAATATCTTCTACACATTTTAGTACTTAATTGGGTTAATACAAAATTCATGATGAAGCTATTCTGCAGTATATCAAGAATTTGGTATTAAACAAAAATAGGAAACTTTAATTTTTTGTTGCTGTTTGAGGGGCTTTTTTGCTGGTTTCTTAAATGGCAGAACTAGTAATAATATGTGGTAACCATTGCAAAAGGATACTAGAAAGAACTATTACATCTTTCAAATGCCACTTAATATGAAACCAGCCCTTGCTCAATAGCCTGCATATCTACTCTCCCGGACAAAATAACCTCTATGCTTCCAGCTTTTCCTTGAAAACAAGTATTTATAGTAGATGCAAATTATCTACTATGGGAAAACACGCATCAGGTACACAAATCAGAGTTTGGTCTTCCTTAGGAAAGAAGCTATGGAACAATAAAAATTCAGTTTCTAAATATATTAGGGTTTTGCCCACAAAGAACATTTTAGATGTGTCATATGAGTTATAAATATTTTTTTTAATGTAGAGGTAATTTATAAGAAAGAAAGTTGATTGTGCATTCCCTGGGTTTTGTGGTGGTCTTGGGCCTATCTCTGCTGAACTCTATGACAGTATATCTGTAGGAACAACTGTAAAGAAAATTAATACAGTGTCAGAAGCATCTAGAGTAAAATCTAGCCAGGATACAAGAAGCAAAGAATGTATTTCTAAACTGGGAACCCTTACTCTCAGTCTGTGTATCAGGCATTACCTTTATCCCTCCCCTGACTTAACTCCACATGTAGCATTTTCTTTTCTGAAGAATTTATAAGCCTTAATGAGCTTAGTTTCCATATCTGAGAATGCTGTTTCCAAGTACCCTGGGATATTAAAGCATTACATAATTTTTGAAAACTTTCAGTTTTCAAGCATTGAATTATGAAAAACACTTAATATTTCACATTACTCAAAGTTCAATAAATAATTCAAAATTTACTGAAGCATGTCAGTGGCACATCTAAATTAAGTTAGCTCTTAAAGTCAGCTGCATCCTGGGGTGCATCAAAAGTGGTGTGGCCAGTAGGTAAAGGGAGGTGATGGTTTGTTCAGGTGACATCCCACCTGGAGTGCTGCTCTGGGGTCCCCAGCACTGAAAAGACATGGACCTGTTGGAGTGATTTCAGAGAGACTACAAAATTTATTAGAGGTGGAACCTCTCTCCTCTGAAGAAAGAAAGAGAGTTGGGGTTGTTCAGCTAGAGAAGAGAAGGCTCTGAGGAAAGTTTTTTGTAGCCTTTCTGTACTTAAAGGGAGCTTATAAGAAAAATGGGGACAGACTTTTTACCAGGGCATTCTGTGATAGGAAACGGGGACACAGTTTTAAACTAAAAGAGGGTAGATTCAGACTACACATAAGCAAGACATTTTTTATTATGAGAGTGGTGAAACACTGGAATAGGTTTCCCAGAAAGATGGCAGGTGTCCCACCCCTGGGAACATTCAAGGCCATGTTTGGGCAGGGCTCTGATCAAGTTGAAGACGTCCCTGGTCCTTGCAGAGTATTGGAGTAGATGAGTATTAAAGGTCATCCTTTAAAGGCCCAGCCATCACCCTTCTGTGGTTCTGTGATCTACTAACAGAGGTAATGTCAGCTCAGCCAAACAAATAACAGCTGCTGCCACTACCTGCAAAGAGATGAAAGGAGTTTGAGAACCAATGGAAATTCGTATGCAGGAATTCCAAGCCTTCTGGCATATTAAAAGCAGAAAGATAAGGCAACCTGAGGGGTTTTTACCCGCAACCTACAGTTGGACACTTAAATCCTGCTCCTCCCATATCAACCTTCCTTCCAGGTATGTTCTCCTGTTTCTTTATTCTGCATTGACTCTGGTAGTAATTTAATAAATTTTCATGGAATAACAGACAATGAAACCAGAATTATGCAAGAACTTTATGCTGGATTACCAAATTAATTGTAATACTGCATGAGATAATAAGCACCAGAGATGGTGTAAAGTAGAAAGATACAGCACTAGAAATGAGGAAAAGAGAAGAGCAATGAGGAAAGACAACAAAACCAAAACACCTCTGTATATCAACTACCTTTTAATTTACCATATTAAGAAATCAAATTGAAGAGCATGTTTCTCTCTTCTAGTACTTTTATGTGATATATGTACATCTGACTAAGAATTTACACATTCTGATTTTGTAGAGATTTATATCCCTTGAGCACACAAAACAAACTACCACATAAAATACAAGGTGACAAGGGACTTAAATTAATCAGCAAACTATAACTATTCTGGCGTATGGTGTACACAGCAGCTAAAAATCAGTGTGTTCTTGTGGTGTGGTTGGGTTTTTTCCCTGCTGACTCTTGACCAACAAAACACTATCTGTAATTTCTTCTGTTTGGAACACGTTTTGCTTGCTGCATTTGAAGGCAAAATACAGAACAGTGCTTACGATTAAATATTCATAGAGGACAGTTATCTGTGGTGCCAAAACCCCAAACCTGGGTTTAATGGTCTGCTGACATGAACCACTGCGGTGTCATTTCATCAATGCATGAATTGTTGGTCAGGGGAAAGTGACGCCACTTAAATTTTCCCATATTGCAGTAACTGCGGTCGCTCCGGTTTGCAGCGAGCGGGAGCCGAGGGAGCGCTGGGGTAGCACGTACCCGTCTCTGCCTCCGCCCGCTGCGAGGGGCTGTGTGCGGGCACGCCGCATCGGCCGCTCGCTCCTTCCTGCTTCCCGTCCGCCCCTCCCCGGGCACTCCCGGCCGGAGCCACCCTCCCCCCTAAGGCCCTGCGCGCACCCGGCCCCGCGGGGCTGGGCGGGCTCCGTGCGGGCCGGGGAAGCGTGTGGGCTCGGGATGGGCGGGAATGGGCCGGGAGCGCGGCCCTGGTTCCGGGAGGAAACGTGGGCGGCCCCGTCTGCGCCCTTGGAGGCTGTCGGGCCTGGGACGGCGCTTCCAGCCCCAGCAGCAAACTGGGCCGGAGCCAGCCGGTGCGGCATCCCTGCACCCGTCCTCCCTTCGGCACGCGTGCGTGCTGCGCTGCTGCCCCTTGTAAACTGTTCACTTGAAATGTTTGTCTTATTGGTGGTGAGAAGGTAATTACATTCTGGTGTAAAGTTGCATTATGACAGGAAATAAAATATGTTTTAACTTTATGGCCTTCCTGAGTTTTTTAACTGCTGTGAGGACATTTTGAGCTGTAATATGTGTATAGTCTGTGAATGCAGCCGATCAGTTTTTCACAAAGTTTCAGTTTAAAACAGCAAACTTACACCCAATGTTTGTGAAGAAGTCCATAATGTCCTCTAAACTGTAACCACGTTGCATTACTATCTTCAGCCTTGAAAGTGTCTTGTCTTTTTACCTGCCCGTACTGCCAGCCTTTTAAAAAAATGATGTAAACACAAACTCCCTTGAGCACTTATTGTCTAAATGGTTTTATCTCCATTATCCTCCCAGAATATTTACATCATGTTGATTATTAATCTGATATATTTTCTTTAGTATAAATAGAGAGTCTTTCTATTGGATTAATGATAAAGAACAGATAAAAAGCCTGAGTATTGGTGAATTCCTTAAATAGAAGAGAAACTAAATGTCCTCACAAGATATGATCTTCTCACATTATCTTCAGCCTTAAGAACTGCTAAGTGTAAAATCTGTAGAGGTACTGTGAATTGAGACAGGGGGCCAGAATGTATGTAGTTATGTTAATGTGCAGGTGCACTTCTATAACTTGAAGATTATATAGTGTATGTTTGGCTGTTTATGGTTTTTAAGGGGTGTTAGGAAGAAGGAAGAAAACAGACTCAGAAAAGTAGCTGCAACATGAGCATCTATCATGGTGTTAAACATCTGACTTGTGTGCTTTTTTCTCTTAATTCCTATACATTAAATAGCACCTTTATTTGGATTATACTCTGTCACTCAAAATACCTGTCTAGCAAATCCAAACCCACAGAATCATTGGATATCTTGATTTGGAAGGAACCCACAAGGATCATCAAGTCGAGCCCCCAACTCCCCACAAAGCATCCTCAAAGCTGATCAGCATGTCAGAACGCTGCCCAAACACTTGCTGAGCACTGACAGCTTGACCACCTTCCTGGGGAGCCTGTGCCAGTGCTTGGCCACTCTCGCAGTTACAGTCTCTTTACTAATACCCAACCTGAATTTCCCCTGACACAACTTTATGTCATTTCCTTGCATCCTGTCTCCTATCATTCTTTCTGCTTAGTAGGAAATGTTTTTTAAAGATTTTTTTCCTTAATTTCATTTTTCATAGTAAACATAATTGTTCCCTGTAATATAAGACTTTTTGTAGTTCAAACATCTTACCTTTTTTATTTCATCTACTTTAGGCTACCTGCCATTCTTTATGTTAACTGTTTATAGCCTAATTTTGTCACCACTATGTTATATGGCTGACTATGCATGTAGGCTTTTCTCAGTTCTTGTTCAGTTTTTGAAAATTAGATAGTATTTTATTGCTAACAGAATATACTCATCAATCTATTAAAGCCATTATTAGTTACTTTGAGATTAGTGTGCAAGACAAAAGCTCAAAGGTGAAACTTGAAAAGCAGAAGGGTCAAATAAATATAATTGCCTTTAAAATAACTTCTAAAAGTGGAGTCAGGGTTTTTTTTCATGTTATCTTCAAAGCAACCAATCTGAGACTTTTTTGCTAGTAAGTCTAGGAAGGATTTCTTTCTCTTTTCTTAAGGTCAAGGAAAACTTTCTGACTAAGTCAGACAGGAGGCTTTTGTCATAGATCTGTCAAAGCTTTGTCCAGATTTTAGTCTAATGCTATTCTCAATTCAAGTTCTGTAAGTATTAAAAGGGATTAAAAAGAGAGAGTATATTTACTATGTACATTGCCCATTCACCCTAAATTTAGGTATATTTCCCCCCCCATTTTATTCTAACCATACAAATTTTGCCAAGAATGAGAGGAAAAGTTTCTATAAAGTAATGACTATAAGTGAATATACCAAATACAGTAAGTATGGTAGTCAGCAGCATTTTCCTCTACAGGTCTTCTGATTTCCAGCAATACTTGATAATGTAATGTAGCCCATCTGATTTTTCATCAGTGGAAGTGGTAATCCAATAATTTTTTTTCATGTTCAATGTTTCCATGGTTCATCATAGTAATAGATATGAAAACGAAGAAATTTGCAGATCATAAATATCTTTTAAATTAATATTGTTTAGACATAAAGAGAACAGTAACTTATCTCTACCACTAAAGAATGTTGCAATACAAGTTTGTTAAAACAAAAGCTACTCTCACAAGTTTAAAATAGTAGAGTTAGTTCCCAGAATACCTCCAACTGGACATTAACCAGGCGGAAGTGAAATGTCACTTTCCCAAATTCTTTTTGCCATCCAAATCCTTTACATCCTTATTGAAAACAAACCCTACTTCATATAAAGCTGCTAAGAAGTCCCTGCAATAAAACAGTCAAAAGAAGATTTTGAGTAACTGTTGAAAGTTGCTGATAGAAAAAACAAGATTCACAAGAAAAGAAAGTGGTTTTATGCAGAGTTCTCTTTTTTTTTTCTAGATTGACTCAGAAAAAGAAGTCTCCTGCATATGTGTAAAAATTGCATTCTGCTCATACACTGAAGGGTTAATGTGTCTAATCCATGTTCTATTCAGTGGTATTATTTTTCATTAATCATAGTTGTAGAAATAATGCAGATTTTAGAAGAAATTAATGCTTGTTGTTCTGTGAAGGAAGCACAGGAGAAAGTCTTTTGATGTTCTGCCAGTGTTCAAAAGCTTATCTTTAAATATAGTTTTAATATGATAATATCTAGGATTGTTTATATTGTCTTAAGTAGGATTTCTTCAACAAATACATAGGAGAACTCATTATGTTAAAACAGACATTGTAATGTATTTCCATGCATTGGGAAGATTTTTTTTTCACAGTGGAAATGTGTTTTTGTAAGCATACACAGTTCTGAACCAAGTGCTAAATGCTAGATTTTTTCAGAGCAGTATAGACAGTTTGTCTATAATAGTCAGAAATTTTTTATTGCAGGCACATATTCTCTACTATTATGGCAAGAAAAGGAACAGATTCATTATACTGCCAAAGAAGAGACTGAAACACAGTACTAAGTACCAGAATTTTCACCCTCTGAACATCTCATTCTAATGTCAGTTATGTTAGCCCCAAAATAACTGGCTGTTGATGGTGCTCATGTTCCCTCTGATCCAGACAGCTGCTGTTCATGAGGTGCTGATTTCCTATGTGCTTAATTTTTTGTTCGGCCATCAAGAATGATGCATAGGCATTAGAAATTAATCTCTGTCTGTTATTCTAACATTCATTTGCAGGTCTCATGCAAGTGTATTGCAAGGAAACTTCCAAAGGCACTGCTGGAATGTGGGACCCAATGGACAATATTTTTTCTTGTTGATTGATTTTTTTCCTGCTATTTTTGCCTTTGAAAAATGTGCCTCAAAGAATTTCTTGCTGTGGAAGGCCTACAGGAAAACAATTTCTATATGAAGTTATAGTAAACCTAGAAAATACGCTATATTCAAGATAAAAGACTATATTTTTCTCTTAAGAGTCTAATTTAGGGGTGAAATTAGGAAGATCCTAACCCCAGATTTATTGACCAGATGAAAAAGAAGAATTGGAAGATAATGGGGAAGGTTAAAAAAGTCTACAAAATGTTTTGGAAAAAATCTGTGGTTTGAAAATATTAGCATTAAAACAGCTACAAATGTTACCTCAGTTTTGAACTCATTGAAATGTTTTTGATCAGACATCGCATGTTCCAGGAAACAATTACCAATATAGGTTGGAAAAAGAAAGACAGGAAGATTAAGGGCATCTAAAACTATCTGACACTACAAAATCATAAAATCATGCTACAAAGTGTAGCAACTTTGAGGACTGTGTAAGTGAATGGAATTCACTCTTGTGTCTGTTTCTGAGCTTTGCCATACCAGACTAGGAGCCAGTTCTTGCTTTGTGTAAGGCTGTTTCTTGAATGTCATGGAAGGGATCTCTTGATGCCATGTGCCCAACCCCCATCCCCCATGGTTCAAGGCATGGTTGGCTAAAGCAAGTACCTTAATACCTTGTCTGGTCATTTCTGAACATCTCCAAGGATGGAAACTCCATAGCCTCTCTGTGCAACCTTATCCAGTGTTTGACCTCACCATAGCAATGAGGGTTTTTTTCTTGTGTTTTAAATGGTATTTCCTGAATTTCAGTTTATGCCCAGTGCCTGTTGTCCGTCCAATGAATACCACTGAGAAGAGTTTGGTTTATATACAGTGGGATTCTCACTCACCAGTTTTGCAGATGGCACCAAGATGAGTGCTGCAGTTGATGCAGGAGGGAAGGGATATCATCCAGAGGTACCCTGACAGGCTTGAGCAGTGCGTCTCTGTGACCCTCATGAAGTTCAACAAGGCCAAGTCCTACAAATTGGTGTGGGCATTTCCCAGTATCAACACAGACTGGAGAATGAAGGGATTGAGAGCAGGCCTGTGAAGAAGGATTTGAGGATAGATACTGGTAGATGAAAAATAGGATGTGACCCAGCAATGTGCACTTGCAGGTCAGAAAGCCAACCATGTCTTTGTCTGCATCAAAAGCAGCATGGCCAGCAGGTTGAGGGGGTGGTTCTGCCCCCCTGCTCTGGTCTCATAACACCCCACTTGAGTACTGCACCCACTTCTGGAATCCTCAATACAAGAAAGACATGGATCTGTGGGAGCAGTTCCAGAAGGGGGTATGAAAATTATCAGAGGGAGGATGGAACACCTTTCGTGTGGAAAAAAAAAAGAGCTGAAAGAAGTTGTTCAGTCTGGTGAAGAAAAAGTTCCAGGGAAATTTTTCAATATATAAAGGGGGTAATAAGAAAGATAGAGAAAGACAAGACTTTGACCTAGCAGATGTGGTAAAAGAGACCCTTCCATTGGCAGAGTGTTATTGGATCTCTGAAGGTTCCATTCAACCCAAATCATTCTATGGTTCTATGATTCTATGATGCTATACAGGCAGCCAGTAACAGGACAAGGGGCAATGGCTTTAGACTAAAAGAGGACAGATTTAGACTAAATGTTAGGAAGAAATTATTTACTCAAAGGGTGGTAAAGCACTAGAGTAGGTTGCTCACAGTTGTGAATGCCTCATTGCTAGTAGTGTTGGAGGCCAGATTGGGTGGAGGCCTGCAAAACCTGATCTCGTGGGTAGTATCCCTGCCCAAGGCAGTGGGCTTGGAACCAGGTGATCTTTAAGGTCCCAGCCAACCCAAACCATTCTGTGAGTTTATACACCATTCAGATATACATAAACACTTGATAAGATCTCCCTTGAGCCTTCTCTGCTAAACTAAATCCCAGCTCTCTTGGTCCTTCCTCATTTACAGATCAATATATTTCCTTGACTCAACTGATACAAGCCTTCATTTCAATAAGGGATGTCTTTGCAAGTCAGTGATACAGTGCAAAAAATAATTCAGAGACTTGAGAAATAATTTTAGAATTTTAAAACCTTCTTCCAGTTGCAAAGCTAAGTGTATAGCTTAATGTGTTGTGTTGGGTGTCTAGAGAGAAAGAAATCTGGAATGTTGGGGACTAATTCTCAGTTCAGATCTGTATTCTCCACTGTGGTAAAGAATTGGTTAAAAATCAAAGTGGGGTGGTTTTTTTAGTTTCTTTTTCTTTTTTTTTTTTTTTATATTTCTGTAAGTTTAGTATGCCTAATTCATCTAAAAATCTTTTAAAATCTGAATTTCATGACTGAAATCATACAGGAAATTAGAATTCACCAATTTCCATTAAATTCTGACTTTAGTTCTAGTATGTATATATATATTTTATATGAATATGTATGTGTAGATGTATGTAAATATAAATCAATAAAATCCTTATGTCTTTTCATTGTTATTTTCTCTCTTGAGTTCTTTGGCAATTTCAGTTGCCTACCAGAGATAATACTTTACTTTGATAACTGCTAATGAAATTCTGTATACTTTGGTGAATATGAAGTCAAAATTGATTAAATTTTTTAAAGGACTGAATGCATTTTCAAGAGTGAAATGTAAAAAACCAGAAAGGAGTGGTATAACTAGAGTATTTTAACTAGCTAAAATCCAAAAGAGCTGTTTTTTCAAATCAGCAGCATACCACAGGTTTTACTCCCTTTTTGAAGTAATTTGACAGAAGCTGCAGGCTAATTAAGGCTATTTATAAGAACCCAAAGAGGTCATAAGACATTTTGTGCCATATTGCTTCAAGATAGAATGGGAAGGGAAAATATTTCTTACTGAAATTGTGAAATAGGTGGTTAGAAACAAATGTCACCCTAGAATCAGTTATGAAAAAAATGATTGGATCATGTGATCCTTGTGGCAAGGATTTTCTGTTGTAAATGTAGTAATCTGGACTTGATGAATACTATTCTTATCTTGAAAAATTGTAACATTTGAAAAGTAAAGTCACATCAATTAATTTCTTAAATCTCAGTAATAAGGTTTTACAGATATCCTGTGTTGTGCAACAATCAAGAAATCCAAAGTAGGTTCAAATAAATGTTTGTAATTTCTGTTTCTTCATGCAAGTTTCACCATTCTACTCTGCAGAACTGCTGCACTTACCATCTAGCAAGCACACCGACAGTGATTTGTGAGTAGTGACAGTCTCATCTTCCATGTGAGAGAGGTGTTTTTCTGATGTCTGCTCAAGCCATATGCTCCCATCCAAGCCAACAGAACACCATGTTTAGCTCAGTGTTGACATCATTACCAGGAGTGTTAATACACTCTGCCTGTCAGCACTGCCTTAACTGAAGCTGTGCAGCATTAAATCTGTAATCTGAACTCTGAGTGGTGTGCTGAGTTCAGTGTCTTTTGTTTGCAAATGAAATAATTGAATACCACTGCATTTAACCTTACTGTGTTTTTGGTGTTTATTGGGATAATGAAAAAAGATTGGGCAGGATTGGATCTTTGTGAGGAAATCCCCAAATGCTCTTTTGTTCCAGTTAGTTGTCAGACAGTGCCATGTCAGGACACTTGGTGGTTTTGTTTTTTTTTTTTCTCAAGCAAAACCAAAGTCCTGGTTAAAAACCTGATCAGAGAATGGAAAGTGTTTCTTGAAAAATAATAATAATTTTTAAAAATTAAAATCAGATCCTTATGTGTAAGACTGACAACTGGAAAATTTCCACTTATAGTTAGAAAGAAACCAATTTATGAGTGTCATGCAACTAGTAAATTAAGAACTTGATTTCCTTGGGAATACTGTAACGTGAGATACTTAAGATCCTGCAGCATTTCAATGTATAAATTTAGATTCTGAGTGTCACAAGTCAAGTGGAAGCACAGGGATGATAGGCAACAGAGTAGCAGTCAGCACAGCTGCATGGGACAGAGTATGGGCATGAAAGCAGTTACAAACACTTAGTATTTTAAAAACAAACTTTAACAAGAGTTCTGAAATGGAACTAAGCTAAAATTCTTTCACTTATATGTTCATACCTGTAATGTACCTGGATCTAAGCTAACAGTCCCTGATAATATTCTTGTAGCAGTTTTCATTTGCAATAACTTGAGAATTTATTTCCACAAAGGATATTGTAGTCCAGATCCCTTGCTGGCAGTATAATATAATTTTTTGCATTTTAATAATGTTTCCAGTAGATGGCTGTAGCCGCTTATTGGCTGAATGAACACCATCATAGTGCACTATGTGAACATACAGCAGTAAAACCCAAATATGTTCCTATGTACTTAACACACAGCTGATCTGTAATTATGTCTGCTACAAGTTTGTCACCTCTTTGCTGTATCTGAGCGTGAAATCTTTCCTGAATATTTTCCTTTTGAATCTGTTGGTTTCCTTAGAAATGTGTGATAGTATAAAACTAATAAAACTGTTGCAGGGCTACGAAGGGTTAGGGACAAATAAATCTCAAATTGTGCTTGTTTCTGAGGTGATTGGATTATGCCTACATGTGAAAACTGTTGTGGGCTACTCTGAGTTAATTTTACAATGTCTTACATTCAGATTAAAATGCTTTACTATAAATTATCTGATACAAATTGTGCTTTTATGATTGGAATTTTGCTCAAATAATATTATGTGCCAAAATAATATTGTGCCAAAATCAGTATGGATGATTCTGCATTGCAAAACATGTCATGTTGCGAGACTGTCAAAACCTACCATTGTTTTTCTATTTTGTTTTGCTGCTTCTAGGCTTTCTGTCCATCCATGTTGCCTTTTCTGACCTGGAGACATGTTATAGAAATTGGTTTTTGTGCTGTTTAAACACCAATCAAAAGACTTTTATGTGGTCATGCTGAATTCATAAAGAGTTCACAAACCAAAGCTCTTGGTGCTTCATCTGCCATATATGATGTTGGATGGAGTCAAATTCTGAAAAGCTTGGAGAGAACCTGCATTCTTTTAACTGATCTGCAGTTGTATAAACAGTCACCATTACACAGATGAAGGAATACATGGGATTAAATCTGGATTTGCCAAATACCTCAGAAGTAGATTTTGGATAAGAATTACAGTGATCTGGTATCTTTATGGAAAGTTTGATGGTATCTTGGTAACTGGGCATTAGCATCTCATTAACACAAACATGAGAATGTCAAACACAGTGTCTCAGAAACCCCTAAAGAGATATGGGGAACCAGAAGACCCTGGAAAACACTGAAGAATCAACCTGAATCACAAGCAGAGGACAAAATTAATGCATGGGTTCAAATCCAGTAAATAGAAATTAACACAGTGAGAGTCAGCTTCTGTGTAGGAGGTCAGGGAGGTTTAAATAACTTAATGGCACTAACGCATTTTTCCAGCCTTTTTTTGTTTCATGGATTAAGTGCCTTGCCTACTACCTTGCCTGCATCCTGGCTTCTGTTCAGCTGTACTGCACACGACCTGTTGGCACTTCCCCATTTCTCTTAAGTACACATTAGAAGAAACAGTGTCCCACTCTGTCCCAGATGTTGGTGCTTCATCTCTTCCTTTCTGCCGAGTTCACTCTGAATCTCTGAAAAGGGTGTTCTTCAGGTGATAAGGACAGACTTATAGAGAATAGTGAGTGATATCTTTGAGAGGATCAAAGAGCGCATGTAACTCTCAGCTTTCCACAGATACACTGTAAATATGTATCTTCACAATATTCACAGAAGCCTCCAGCTTATCAGTGGTCATTAATTTCTGTGGCTTGGCAGGGCTACCAGTTTTCAGTGTGAAGCTTCATGTCACACCTGGGGAGTAGCTATGCATGTGAAGAAACTAACTTTTTCTCCTTTTTTCCTTATAACTCTAATGCCATGGAAAAGAAATGGTGGGGTGTGGGAAGGGGTAATGAATGATGATGCAAAGGCCAGCAACTTCTTCACATACATACCAAAGTAGTCACTTGAATCTACATAGTGCTATGAAAGCCTATGACAAGATTTTTATAAGATGAGTTATTTTTTGGTATGGCTATCTGATGAATAAAAGACTTGATGACTGTTTTGGATCATTGATCCTCCTTTTATTTCATCATCATAACATATTCAAAGACTCTGAAATAACATGGAAATGTCAACCTTGTTAAAAGGTCTGTTTTCTAAACTTGCATGAATGTGCAGAAAAATAACATTAAATGTGATAACATTTATCAAATCTAATTAAATTATGACAAACAGTACACTGAGCCAAGAAGACATGTAGCATTTCTAAGACGTGTCTTCTATGAAAAAATGTATACTGATGAAGAGCTGAAATTAGTATCAGTATGTGAGTATAATACATTCCTCATTTTCTGATTTTGTCTCATTTTACTGAGTTCTCCTTTCTGACTTACCGGGCTTGCTTTTCTTCTACTCCCTTTGCAAGGTTCTTTCTTACTTGCTTTTCTGACCTTCTGCAAAACACATCCAGCAGCAATCAAAGGGAACATGGAGGTTTTTTTCACTTCTGGAATCTTGGTCTTTCAGTCTTGTGGATGTGGCACTGTATTACCTCTTGGTCTTTCCTGTGTATCTCATTACTGTAGGTGAATTTTCCAAATGCCGACCAAATGCTAGTATACCACAGAGGAATATTTTTTTCTGTTTATGGACATTGGGGTATAGAGTAAAAAAAAAACCTCAAACATTTTGACAAACATTAGACTTCTTTGATTTAGAGACTGCCAGCTCTGTAAAATGATTTGGTTTTGACTGAGCCTGAAGCCACTGCTTTCTTATGCACTTTCTTTCTTTCACAAGTTACTCTCCACTTTGTATATGTTGGCAACAACTACCTGTGTTCATCATAATTTGCTCCTGACTGCCTTTCTTCACTATGACAAAGAAATAGGGTAATAGAACCAAGTGGGCAATAAGACCAATAGAAGGGAAACTTTGCTAATGACAGAGGAGCTTCAAGGTTGAATGAATTTGTCCCACTGGGCAGTGGTATTGTGCACAACAAGCTTTGTACAAACCAAGTCAGACAACAAAAAATGAGCTAGGTCCAGCACAATGGTCACAGACATATCACATGGTGTCCTGCCCTATCTGCTGTGGGAAGCATGACAGAGACAAGGTGGGTCACTGGTGAGCAGCATCCTGTAAAGGGTCATTCTCATGTGGACACTGCAATTGTAAAGGCAAAGTCTGGCTTTGGACCAGTTGACTCCTGAACAGTGACCAGCTGTCCCACTCTCATAGGTATATTCCACATCCCCAGCAAATACGGATTTGTTTGCTCCTACTATTTCAGGTACAGTGCTGAAGATTTGCTTCTCTGAGTGGAGAGATAGAGAGGAGATAGAAAAATTGTGCTGGCCTTGCCTTGAACTCTGCTTGCACCTGCTCAAAACAGGCCTGTAGAAAGCAAAAGTTCTCCTAGGCAAAATCTGGCAAGCTGCCCAAGATGTCGAAATGATTTGCTGTGACCCTACTCGGTTACAACTCCATCAATTCTAGGTCCTGTGCAACTTGCCAGTCTGGATGAATATTTCAGCATCAATGACATATTTCTAGTGAACACTGTATCTTTGAAGTTGTTGTTGGACTAAAAATATGACAGGTCATTGGCTTTTAGACTAGTCCTTTCACACACATTCTACATAGTTGGCTGTCTGACCTTCCTGACACTGGTAATGTCAAGTTCCTGAAACACAAAGAGAACTTAAGCTCTGGCAGACACCAAGAAGTTATCCACTGCCCCAACATACAGACCTTTCCCACCCTAGGTAAGTATTTGTCTCATGCACATACAAGTCTTGATTTCCTGGAAGGAATATTTAGAATACATGTAAACTTTATTGGAATGCACTGCTGTTCTGGAGATGATACATTTCTTTAGGTGTATAAATCCATGCTTTATGTGTAAATAACTTAGCTGTGAGATAAGCAAGTAGGTTACTACTTCCAAGCAAGAGTAGTTGGCTTCTAGTGGTCAGTTAGCTCCTGTTGCTATTTAAAGCCTCTAAAATCTGTTTACAGAGCTGTTTGTATGAAGGCTCCCTATCCTTTTCACTCATACGTTTTGTCCTGATCCTAACTGTGCTTGTTTTACTGTGAGCTTTACACTCACTGTGGAGTATGTGAACAAACATACTGTTCCAGGGAAGACAGAATTTCTTATTTTCCAAAAATTGGCTGTGTAATATGTAATGTAAAGTATTTCATGCTTAGGGGGGAAAATGTATAAAAATATAATTGTAAAATAAATCAAACATCCAATGAGCCTCTGATCACAGACAACCTGGAGACAGATTACCACACTGAGGTTAGGAAACTCCTGGTGGCAGCAGGAGAAGAATGCCTTGTTAACTAATAAAAGAACGTGGCTGGCACAGAGATGGGCTTCCCCCAGAACCATCAGGGAACACCCAAGGACGATAAGCACTTGATAGATACCATCAATCAAGATAACTAACGTCCTCCAAAAAACATGCATCTGAATACATTACTTCCCCTGACATGATCAGTGCCTGCCACTACTCAAGAAACAGAAATTGTCCAGCCCTGCACAGTGAAAGAAAACTTCATACATATGCAGAGTTACAAAAGAAATAGGGGCACCTCTGCCTCAGGCATAAAAAATTGTAAAAATAGCCTTGCTGGAAATGGCATTCTTGAACAGAGGGAGATCCGGTGCGATAGAGGTTGGATCTAGGTTCACCCAGTGCTGATCCCGGGCTCAACACTGTCTCTTTGGCTGTGGGTTCTGAGGACCGTATTTTGGTTGCTGTTAGAAATGATCAATCAAAAGCTAAATTATCAAAAATGTGAAAAGATTTATTTATCTTTTTCCGTGACCAAAATAAGGCCCTCAAAACCACCACAGCCAAAGAGACAGCGTCGAGCCCGGAATCGGCGCTGGGTGAACTTGGATCCGACCTCTATCGCATCGGACCCTCCCCCGTTCACAAGAGCTGCTTCTAGCGGGGATGTTTTATACAGTTCATTATGCCCTAGGCGAAGGAGTCCAAGTTTCTTTTGTAACTCTGCATATTCATAGTTGGTTCTTTCACTGTGCAGAGCTGGACAATCGCTGTTTCCTGGTTGATAGCCAGCGTTGATCGAATCCCGGGAAGTCAGGTATTCACATGTATCTTTCTGGCGACTTCGGCTATCTTGATTGATGTTATCAACAGGGCAATGATCGCTCTTAGGGGTCTTCCAATGGCTCGGGATAGTGGTGATCATCTGCACTGAGTGCGTCTATTCATAAGCTAAATGACGATCTTTATGCTGCCTCCTTCAGGAATTTCGGAGTTTGAATAGACGTTCACCTCTTGGGCTGCTTGTGGTCAGAGACTCGTTTGGATTTCACAATCTTTATAAAATACATTCTTTTATAGCATGAATTATTTCTAACATATATTACAGTCGAGAAAATATTTCACATTTATTAATTTGGCTTTCTCATTGATCATTTGTAACAGCTGTGTGATAAACATTACTTAATTTGAATCAGAACTAAAAATTCTGCCTTAGTGCTGGAATGGTATGAGTGCAAAAATGCCATAGAAGTGTTTCATTATAGTAATTTGAAAAATTCATTCAGGTCGTTTTTCTTTGCCCTCAAAAAAAAAAAATCATTTTATAGCAGCTCTGAGTAGTTTTATGCTATAAAAACATGGTTTCTTCCTAAATGTCACAAGTCAAGCAGACAAGGCAGAAGGATGGCTTGGCTGAACAAGGATCTTCTCTTGAAGATGTAAAAGGAAGGTTATGTCCGGTGGAAGCAAGGACAGGTGATTTGGGAAGAATACAGGGATGTTATTTGACAGCATAGGGAGAAAATTTATGCAGCCAAGGCTCAGTTAGAGATGAAGCTGTGATGAAGTTAGAGATGCACTGTGGAGGGGCAATAAAAACAGTTTTTTTCAAATATGATAAAGGCAAGAGACAGTTAAGAATGGTCATCTCACAAACAGGGACTAACAGAAGTGTATAAAGCATTCTTTGCCTCTGTCTTCAACACAGGCCAGGAGTTGGACTCAATCACCCTGATGGCTCCCCTCCAACTCTCCATATTCTGTGATTTTATGATTCTAAGTTTTTCTGTCATTCTGTGTATCCACCTAGCCCCAAGGTGTGGAGACATAATGAACAGCTCTATCTGCAAAAAACACTTTACACTTTAGTGTTTTTTAGTTTTTCTGTAATATATTTTGACTAAAGGGCATGAACATACCAGAGTTCTATGGGGCATAACTAGCAAATAATTGTGATCTGTGAGTAATTGTGAGGCAGACAAGTGTCCTGTGATGAATCTAGATATAATCTGCTGCTCTGTGCTAGAGCATGTGTCAGTAGATGGAAGCACTCAGTATTGAACACTATGTATGTGTTAATTGTGCTATTTGCTGTCACATAGTTCTTTAAAAAGCTATTCAGACACATTGGGACCAGCGTGAAGAGTAATTAAGATTGTATCCTTCCTCTTTCATTGTCATGTACTCTGAAGGTTCATGAGATTGGCCCAGGAAACTGATAATTCCTAAGGCAGAGCACCTATTTTGTTCCTAGGGTCCTTGCAAATGGATCTGGAGCCTTATCAAATCCCGTTTTTTTCTTGACTACAGAGAATTCACTTGGGATAGTTCAGAGATGAGCATTGTCTTTCAGGACTGCGCCTGCCTTTCAGTTTGAATGCAGATTCAGCAGGTGTTAAACAAGTGAAAACAGCTCAGCTGACAGCAGTTGCAGACTTAATGAAAAAACGGGTGGGGAAAAGGAGTATTTCCCTCAGTTAAAAATATTTTTCACTAATCAGTTAATATAACTGTGAGGGCATGGTATTTTGTCTGCAAAGAAACTACTGAGACAAGATTCATGCAAATGCTGACTCCTGAAAAAATAGATTTGTCAGATATGATGTTCAACTCAACTAGTTAAGTAATTCACTTAGTTTGTTAAATCCAAAAGCAGTCAATGACTTCTGCTTGAGCTATAAATTAAGGCTTTTCTTTAATTGTGAGACTCACATGTTCACAAAGCTGCAACACTGTTTGGAACTACATTAGGGTTTAAAGACAGTCTCTCTCCATCTCTATGTGGAGGCGAAATGTATGATTTTTAGTTTTGTTTAACAAAAGATCTTTGTTTAGCAAAATTTTCTTTAGCAAGATCATAATTACAGAAATGCTCAACAAACCTGGTATCGGAGTTTTTCATGAGACCTTGAGATTTTAACTGATACTTTTTCCATCCTTCAATAAGAGGCAAAGTCTTATGAGCATTTCTCTGTGTCGGATGTCTGGTTTTGAATCAGAACTTCTTGATTTGGTACTCTGCGCAGAACAGATCCAGCAGTCCAGACATCTCTCCTAGTAGAAACTTGGGATCTTAATGGAAACATTCCACCCACAGTGAGATTTGATGAATCATGTTGCTGGAAATTTAATGGTCATCTGCAGCCAGAAGGCATGAGATTTGAGAAAGGGGGAACTGATAAGCCATCTTAGCTAAATAAGGTTCTTCCCTACTATCCTGTCATCTTATAAAATAATGTATTTGAGGAAGTTCTCATTCCCATTTTCTAAAAGGCCTTCTAAAGTACACAATTCAGTTCAATTTAATATGTGTTTAGCTAGCTTGAAAAAGAATGCATTTTTAAACTTCCACATGAACTGCATTTAATCATTGCCAAGTCTGCACAGACCAGCTCCTGCTGATCTGAGGGTTTCATTGCAAGCTGTATGAATTGTTACAGGGTATTCTCTTGAGACCACAGTGTAGGTTAGTTAAAATATCAACATGAGTATGTTCGTACATGCCAGTACCAGAAATATAATTTACTAATGTCTAGTAAGACAATTGACAGCACATTCAGCGATTCAGACAGTAAAACCAAGACTATAAAACCTGCTGCAGAGTTTAATACTTTCAAAAAGAAAATACATAAATATTAGAAACAGGAAACTACTGTTGTGCAAACACTGTTATAACCTCTGCAACAATTAAGAGATAAGAAGCACTTAGGATTTTACTCACATGTGCACATAGAGACACAGGCATATCCCCTCGTATAAGAGTCTAAAGGTCCTAAGAATTCTTCCATTTTTGGCTCAATTTGTTTCAGATGCAAGCTTTGAATACCCCACCTAACTTGCGGGAAATCCTTTCTCTGTGTTTACAGATGGGGGGTTTTTGTGTTTACACCATCAGCAAACCGAGAACAATGGTGGCTTTTTTGTAAATTGTTTTATCTCTTGGAATTGTTAGAGGTCCCACAGCTCTGCTAGTCAGTAGGTCACTTAGACAATTTAGCTTTTCCCCATTGTGTGTACTGTGACAGAGCACCTCTGCTTCCATACTTAAGGTCAGACTTCAAAGGATTCATCCACATCTGAAAGCTGGCTGATGCACTGCATTTTTATAGAAAAAGTAAAAAACAATTTCCTGTTCTAGACACAGTTTTTCAGCTGATATAACTTTACCAGAATACCTTGGCTTGCTCTCCTAAGGTGCATAGTAATGGCAGAGAGATGCAGTTTCACTGCATTTGGTGACAGGGATTCCTGTCAGATGTCCTGCATTAAATTAAATGACAGCGTTATGCGTCTGCATTGCTTAAGACCACAGACACGTCCTGAATGTAGCCATCCCTCCTTAGGACCTGTAGTTTCATAAGCAATGACTGGGACAGGGAGCAGGGCTTGTCTGCTCTCAGTTTTTGAGGTAGTCAGTGAATTTAGATAGTCTTCTCTATGTCATTGTATCTTGATGTACAAATGATAGTGATTTAGATCTCTTTCCACAATGTATTAACAAATTCCATATAAGATATGAGTATTGTTCAGTTTCTCTTTTTGTAAAATCCCAGGGTCTAAGTATGCTCATCATGGCAATCACAGGCATTTTTTATCCCAGGGACTTTATGTTAAATGAAATATAGGCATAGGCAGAGATAGAAACAAATCACTCAGACACTTATTATTTATTGATCACTTATTAAAACTTTGATTTTTAATGGGATTGTAATGTGAATTTGGCTAAAACTTGATGTGATGTGTACAGATGGTGAATGGGAAAATGCTTGTGTTCAGAAGAGCTTGTCATTTACAAAAGAATATTTATAAGCAATGGCATACATATAGCCTTGCAAGAAATAATTTGTTCAAGTTTAAAAATAATTTATTGCTCAAGATTAAATTTTATTTTTATTGCCAGTAATTGTATGTATAGTGCTAGAACCTAGATCATGAAACAGAACTTCAAATTCATGTTCATTCATCTGTTGGTGAGCAGTATTGTGCAATTCATCTAGGAAAATGGAAAGTGATCTTAAAACTTTCTAAACTATTAATAACTCATGTAGCTAATGTACTCTAGAGTAAAGTAAAAAAAATAGCTGGCTAGCAAATGTGTAAAGATAACCCATGTCTTTTACTTGTAGTTCAGTTTAGTTATGAGAGAAAAGCATCATTTTGGGAGATGGTATTTAAAATATATTGAACATAATATACATTATTTCTCCTGCATAAAACAATAACTTTTTAAAACCTGATGCTATGTCTTTTCTTGTGTGCTAGAATTTTTTAAACCTGAGTTATGTCTTTGCTTGTGTGTTAGTGCCTGGCAAGTGTTTTTTTTGTTGTTGATGTGTTTGCTTTTAGACATGATATTATGGGGGTTTGAATATGTCTTGATTGGTTTTGAATCTGATCTCTTATTTCTAACATGTTATTTTTCCTTTTATGTAGCATCTCCTAAGTGTGCTTGATATATCCAAAATCTGGGTCTGGTGTGGTTTTCCTGGTGTTTCTGTTGTCTTTTCAATTCTTCATCATAAAGTTTGCAACAATGCTAAACAGTAGTGAAGAGATGTAAACCTGTATTAACTTGCTGATTTCCCATGGAAATGTATTGTTATTAGGTGGTTAAAACACTACAAGTCACTTTACATCTCTGAATATGATGATATTGGTGGACTGAATTCCATAGACCTGAAAGTCCATTCTATAGGACTTCACACAATAATGCCTTCTGAAAAAAAAACCCAAAATAGGTGTTTGGGTTAGCTTGAATGTTCTTAGTGTGAATTCCTGCTAATAAATGGCATGTTTAATATGCAGTAAAAACAACAACAGTATCTCTGTTTTCAGCTTGTTGTGAGTTTTGCATCCTGTACATGATTCTTTTGTGCAACAAGGACTATCAGGATTTCTCTCTGGTTGATCACACTGAAATATCCTTTCCTAGATATTCTATCAAAGCTTCCAAGTTTTTTTTTCAATGA
Organism: Emberiza elegans; assembly: GCA_024865655.1. Classification (NCBI taxonomy): domain Eukaryota; kingdom Metazoa; phylum Chordata; class Aves; order Passeriformes; family Fringillidae; genus Emberiza; species Emberiza elegans. The sequence goes on from JALJVW010000206.1 coordinate 61,501,281, forward strand.
ACAGTTTGGGCCCCTTTTTTCAGATTTTACTCAACAGTTCTGTCAGCTTTAATGGTAGGGAGGCTGCTTTAAAATCACCTTTCTCTTTTTGCTTCTCTGTTTATCAGTTTCATGATTATAGTCTGTTGTTGTGGTGTGCAGTGGTGGTGGGCACAACCTTCCCCAAGAGCGTCTTGTGCCAGCGGGTAGGAGCCATGAGAGCACCAGCACACACATACACCCGCAGAGGCAGCAACTCAACAGTGAAGACACAGGAGGGTCCAGGCATGGAGTTCCAACAAGAGTTTATTAGGGTCCACTGCTGAAGGGGTCCAGGGGCCAAAGACAGGGAACAAAGGAGGATCCAGTGTATAAATACAGGAAAAGAGGGGGTGGAGAAGAGCATCAGGGATCCAATGGTCTGCGGGCTCAGGAGCAGTACACAGGGAAGGGACTAATAGGGAATGCCAGGGTGGATGGGCAGGGTTACACACCAACGGGATTACACAGAGTGGAGAACTTACATGAACATATAAGGGTAAAAGGCATCAGGAAGGCCAACAGGCCAATGGAGAGAACAGAACTGGGATAAATTAACATAGTGCTGCAGAGCACCATGGGGGAAGGTTCTTTCCTCACCCTGAACTGTGAAGAATGCCCAGAACTTAAGGGGATCTCTCCAGGGGATTGCTGTTGCTCTCTCCCCAGCAGGCTTTCAGGCCTCCATTGTTTATATCACTCATATTTCCACTGGACTGGTGGTTAATGTATTTTACCAGAACAAGTAATGTGCTGAGCTAGTGGACTATGAGAACTCCTTTGAAATGCTGTGCCCATCCACTTATCTGCTTTATCTCAACTATGAGTAAGTTAATGCTGCCTGAATAATTACTTATTACCAGTAAATACATGCTACATGACTTCTCTCACATCTAATGAGTCCCTGACTCCCTTAGGACTCTTTTAAGTGCTTGGGTTGTACTGTTTCAAACAGCAAGCTGAGATGAACTTGCAACATGGTGCTTTCCATGGTGCACTTAATAAATGGCTCATTACATGGGCAATAGGCTCCCCCGGATAATAGTGCTGTGCAATGGAACTTTATTTGGATGGTAAAGCAGACACTACTGTCCAAAACCTGAAACTTTGGGTATGTCTCCATCACAGAGGGCAGCTTTACACATGAAGCTAGAGCTAGTTCTGAGTAAGCTGGTGTGTCTACACAGAGCAGCTCAGTGCCATACAAAAATATGAGTCTTGACTGACATTGGCTCAGACTCCACTCTCTCTCCGTGCTTTGCAGTTAGAATAATTGCACAACAACAGAGCTTTACACTGAGATAGCCATCATGCTGACCCCTTGGCCAACTAGTTTTCAGTTAGAATAAATATCTTGGAAAGTCTGTACCCTGTGCTGCAGAGAGGTATTCTATACTGCAATGCTTATATATTATGTCATCTTGTTTTTTTGAGCATATATATCAGAAGGATATGGGATAAAAGTGTAAACCTTTCATAACTAATCCAAATCTGCTTGTAATTTCAGACTTCAAATATTTCCTGGAACGCATCTCTTAAGGAACATGTTTATTCATGTCACTGCTGGTAAATAAGTAATTCTTCTTCTTCCCCAGGAACAGCATGGACTCAGCTATCACAATCCTGGAAGAGCAGAGCCTACCTTAATTTTATTAAGGTTGCAACCTGCTATCTCCTCACTGCTCAGCACAGGTCTGTTCTCTGCTCTTTGCCTCGAAAATAGTACAGTAGTTGTGCTACACTCTGACATATATAGCACTTAAAAGATATAAAAGCTTGACCTTGACCTCAAGACCTTAGAGAGGATTGAGCTTTAAGAAGTCATCTATGGGAAGGTAAAAGAAGAGTTTTAGCCCATTATCTTCTTTTTGAAAATTTTGTTATCAATATTTCAGGAGACACACTCACTAAATACCTTATTAACTGTTGTATTTTATGTGCATTTATTTAATAAGCCAAGGAGCTGATGGGTGCTTTGGTGGTTTTGTGTAAGTCTGCTTCTCTATGTTGAATATTTATTTTGACAGTTTGTCCCGTTAACAATAAAAACTCTTTCCCTCTGCTTTTCCCCACCTAAACTCTTTATAATCAGCACAAACGACCACAAGTCTTTTCCCATTTTTTAGGAAAAGATTACCGACACAGTACTGGATTACATGAAGTTTGTTCCAAAATAAACTGGCAGGGATTGACTTGAATGCTGTTGGCAGTTGTTGTAAAGAAAGCGAAACAAATTCTATCCAAATCTAGACAAGATTTTTTAATGCAAAAACTATGTAGCCATGATGTGTGATAGTAAAATCAACAACAACACAGTGCTTTGCTCCAGTAATAACTTTGCCCACAAGAAGAAGTTCAGTAATAGTAAGTTTTCATGGAGATTGTGTGTGTTTATGTGTGTGTCTAGACTGGCATCACCTTGCAGCTGATATCTCTGTCTCTGCGCTCTCGATTGTGTAGTTGCTTCTTCCCAGCTTTTGACACTACTTGTTTGATCACATGCTAGTATGACTCAATTCACTAACTGAGCAAAAATATGTGTGTTTAGCTTGAATAATTTCACAGTGTAAGCAGACAAGTGCCAGCATTAACTGAAGATGAAAACAGTGCGTGATTAGACAAGGAAAATGGATGAAAAAGGAAGTGACATCTCTCAAGTGCTGAAAAAAATATTAATTTGGCTCCCTGTAATAAAACTCCATATTTAGCTATACAAGTAGACTGCAAGTACAATAATGATTCTGCAGAAACAAGAGAGCATGCTCTAATGCACATTTCTCATTTCTTTAACTTGCTTGCTTGAGAATTTATAAAACAAATTTGCAGAATGGCACAATCAGTATTAAGAACAGGCCAGTTTGAACAGGTTTTTTTTCTGGAGGAAAGTTACACAAAACTGTTCAGTTTTGACGGTTAAAATCCTGTATTTTGATCTACATCTACATTGCAAGTATTGCCCTCACCAACACCAATTGGTAATGAAAATAGGCATGAATTAAATGCCATTAGGCTGCATATTGCTAAACTCTGTTTCTAAAGAGTAAATACAGTTTGCTAGGAAAAAGGAAGAATGTCGGCTGGAGGTCCATTTCTAAAAATGATCTCCAGAACTTTTGTTTTTAATTTTTTTTCACAAATCATTTTTATGTCTGAAGTAGAGAAATATGTAGACCTTTCTTTGAGTAGCCCAGCCACTGAGAGCAAAATAATGATCAGAAAAATGTGTCTAAATACAGTGTGACTGTTCACTCAAATCTTGCTCAAATTCTGGCTGTCACACAGCCAAAATTAGACTTCATGCTAAGACCATGCTGGGAGCAGTGCCATTAGCTCAGAATGAGGGCAACACGTAGGCGAGGTATGATTAAGCAGAAATGGATAAAGGTAATTGTGCAGCCACTATCATCCACAGCTTATGATCTCCTGCAGAATCCTTGTATTAACAGTTTTCTGGAAGTTTCCTCAGAGTCCAGTAAAAATGCATGGAAATAGACCAGATTTCCAAACTGGAAGGTACAAATACATCAGCTTACCCCTCAAAAAATTTGAGGTGGATCCAGCAGCAACTGGGCTTTCAAAGTTTTCATGCTTTTTGGTGGAATATAGGGAGTGTCTGCATCATGGAGAAGGAGAAGGGATGAGCATTCTCACCATCAGCTAGGTAGCTACTTTGTTCATAGGTGCATGAGTTACAAGTTGATTCATAGGAGCATCTGAGTTACAAACTTCATTAATTAAGTAAGGAGTTAGTGAATTCCTGTGTTGGACTATTCTGTACAAATCAGATTGAGCTCTTGTTGGTCATGTTTATTAGTTTTCTTCATTATGAGCTTATAAGATAAGGTTTGTTTTACAGAGTATGTTTTCCCCTTACATGTGAGACATTTGGACAGACAGTGACAGATGGTCTAAGTAGAACTCTGGGACATTTGACCTTACTTCAGAAAAGTTACTAGCAAGTGAGGAAGAGCAGGCAGATATTACAGAGGGATGTAAATTTATGTTGAAATGTGCTGGACAGATCTGTTTGAGCCTGACCAAGTCCCACTGTGTACTGGTGTGATCTTGTATCCTGTAGGGCACATAGCCAGGTAAGAATATATGGAACGCTGTCGTTTCCATTGGTGGAATTACAAGTCAAATTCCAATGCTTGTAGTTAAATCCCTTTAGGGACAACATGTCTGTGTATTCAGAAATAAAAGTTTAGCAAAGAATTTTTTTTAGTCATCTTATCTTTAAAATATGAAGATGCACCTCATCCTAATCTGATTTCAGTTTCTGTGTGAGCCCAGATTCTCAGTATCTTAGATCAGAAAAAGATCTCTTGTCAGCAAGACTTTACTTCCTTTATCACCACTTTAATTTGCCATCCCACTGCTTCTCAAGCTTAGTCCTTCATGGAAACATCCAGCTTCCCTGCAGTGTGGCAACTGTCAGCAATAAAACACATTAATTGCTGCAGACAACATAATGCATACATTCAGCATAAAATACAAAATAACATTTATAATTTTATTCAATCTTTTCTCCCTCTGGCCTAACCTCTTCTACTCCAAGCCATTTTTCATAGTGTAAGTGTAGCTGTAGGTGCTTCCCCAGAGCACTATATTCTGTCAATTCAGCACACTCTCTGTTGAATTTTACTTCTTCTTCTTATCCAAACTCATGTACTTCAGGTAGTTAAACTTAACAACGCTGCCCCCCTCCCCCTCGCCCCCCCCCCAAAAAAGAAACCCGAATAGTAGAGTGATTATAGCCTAACAATATGTTTTTCCTTTTACACCTCTATAAGAGAGAAGCCTTAAAGCAGAACACTAATGGTGGAGTTTGACATCTGCTCATCACAAGATGGCAAGTGAATAAAGAAAATTCTGTCTTACTGGAATTTGAACAGGAATATGATGATCTACCTAATGGAAGAATCTTGGTTTCAAGGTTACCAGTCCATGGTGTGCTATCCGATCAGGCAAAGTTTAATCAACTACTTCCTGTCATGCACCAAATCTGGTATGGGGAAAGAATTTAGGTGCTTGGAGAAAGACAAATAAATGTAAGAACATTCTACTCATCCAACTGTACTTTTGGTATCTAGATTTATACCTGAAGTGAATTATACACCAAAATAAAGACTATTTTGTACTTTTTTTCTGGTCACTGATATGAGCACAATGAAACTAGTGCTAGTGAGTCTAGATGAGGGCCATGAAAATGATCAGAGGTCTGGAGCAGCTCTCCTAAAAGAACAGGCTGAGAGAACTGGGGTTGTTCGGCCCTGAGGAGAGAAAACTCCAGAGCAAGCTTCAATCAGCCTTTCATTATGTGAAGGGGGCTACAAGAAAGTTGGAGAGGGACTTTTTCCCCATATTAGAAAGAATTATTCCTATGAGGATGGTGAGGCACTGGAATATGTTGCCCAGAGATAGTTGCCTCATCTCTGGCAGTGTTCAAGGTCAGGTTCGATGGGGTTCTGAACAACCTGGTCTAGTGAAAGGTGTCCCTGCCTGTGGCAGGGGGTTGGAATGAGGTGGTCTTTAAAGTCCCTTCCAACCCAAACTGTTCTATGATTCTATATTGCACATGAATTACAATAGTAATGTATTGTATACATTTTACATTCAGAAAGAGGCCAGTGTGTTACTTGAGACATTAAGTTTCTGCATTTTTTAAGAATGGTCCTACTCCAGCAATGCCCAGGCTCATAAGCTCTCCCACTACAGCTAAGTTGGTAAGCTCTTGAAAATAAATAAAAGGATAAAAGGCGTCCTTCCTTGATTCTTGTTAATGGAGGTCACCAGTATACAGAAATATTTAAAAAAAAACCAAGATTCTAAATTACCTAATTATAAAGCCTGTCCTCACCTATTGGTTATAAATCTCTTTCATAACTATTATACATATATATAACTTTCCATACCTATTGCATTACCATAATTGTACTGCTTATCAAGTTGCCATGAAGTCTGTATGACAAGTAAAACAGCAATTTCCATCAGTCTGAAGTATATTTTGTTCTGGTACAAACATGAACATATATATGACTAAATGAAGCCAGGTTTATTCATAACAATTCCATTCCTTTTAGAAGGAAATTAAATTGTAATATCAGACCATGTATTTTTCTATTGTTGTATTGTTAGGTTAAAACTTTAACGCATCCTGCCATATTGTACTTAAGATTTCATGCCCCCTCTGCATTATTTAGCTCATCAGCTATTTTCAAATTTCAAAGGATAAGAACAAGATAAGGAAGAGAATGAAAGGGATCAATAGAAAGAACAAGGAAGGCCTAAAACCTTCGGTATAATTGTGGGTGAACAGAGTGCATTTTGAAGGGAGCCACACCTAGATAAGACAAGAGCAGTATACCAAAATTTCAGAAACTACTTAAATGACTCATAGACTAATTTGGGTTGGAAGTGACCTTGAGAATAATCTAGTTCCGTCTACCTGCTATGAACAGGGGCACCTTCCACTAACCAGATTGCCTTGAACACATCCAGGGATGAGGTATTTGCAATTTTTCTAGACAATCTATTCCAGTTCCTTACTACCCTTCAAAGCAAATAATTTTTTCCTATTATCCAATCCAAATCTACTTTTCTTCAGCTCAAAGACATCACCTCACGTCCTATCATTATCCCCTTGTAAAAAGTCCCTTTCCAGATTTCTTGTAGGCCCCCGTTAGGCACTGGAAGCTCTCCTCAAAGCCTTCTCTTCTATAGGCTGAACAGCTCAAATTTTCTCAGCCTTTTCTCCTTGGAGAGGTGTTCTGTCTCTGTGGTCATCTTCGTGGCCCTCCTCTGGACCCACTCCAATATATCCATGTCTTTTCTCTTCTGAGGACCCCAGAGCTGAAGGCAGTACTCCAAGTGGGCTAAAACAAGAGACTAGGAGCAATGATAGTTTTGAATCCCATTGTATTTGAGCCAAATTTTGTCCAGGAACACATTCTGCATGTCTGTAAAGGAAGTGCAGTTCAAGAGAATGAGAAACTCTAAAACTAGAGGCAGGTGTTGAATAGTAGAAACAAGTCTGAGAAAACAGCTCAGTTCAGGTTAATAGAAAAATTTGAAGTACCTTCACTGTCTTTAGGTAAAATAGAAGCAAGTCTTTTTCATGGAAGGAGAATTTTTATGAGTTGATGAGTTTCAAAGTGAACACCAAACAAGGAGCCAACAAAGCAAAAACTAAGGCAAATTTCTAGATGCTAAGGTATCTGGCTAAGTTTTGAAAAGACCTTAGTTTAATCAATACAATCAATACTTCTAGGATTTCAACTATTTCATGAGTGGAGTATGCAACCTTTTATAAGCTTTCTCTTTAGTTTTTCAATAATTATTTCTTCCTAGGATATTGCAAACTAATTTTTGGACTATTTCTACACATAATAAAGTCCAACATATAAATTCTTTTGAGGTTATTTATATGAAGCAAATAAAAGGAGCAGAGCAAGTATTCTTTTCTTCTCTCCAAGCCTTATTTGATTACCCTTTTCCAGGGTATGTATACTGCCTTTTATTCCTTTGCCTACAGCTAGGTAAAACAAGGAATTACAAAGAAGCAGTAAATCTAAATTATTCAGAAAAAGTGAATATGTACCATACAGAAATGCCAGGTCTTGTGGAAAACGTCTAAATAAATTCAGGTGGAGATTCAGTTCTCTGGTGACTTATCTGGACCAGGCACTTGCAAAAGTAATTGTGGAAGAAAGACTGTCTCTTACACACTTGCATTCCTTTCTGTGTGCAGGCAACCTTCCCATGGCAACATTCACAACCTTCTCAGAGCATAGGGACAGACAGAAAACATGGAAGAGAGGCATGTTCTAAGCCTCACATTGCACATGCTGCAAGATGATGGGCAATGCTACTGATTGAGTAAATTATTACCCCCCTGCAGTAATGAGGAAATAATGTATTTAAGTTTGGCCCCTGAGGTGTGACTCCCACTGGAAGATTAGGCACCAACCTTTGCTTAGGGCTGTGCCCAAGGGTATCTTTTGGAAGCAAATGCAGGCTTTTATTTCTGCTCTCAGATGTATGCAGTCAGGCAAGAAATGGACTGGCAGCCCTATATTCTGCTGTAAAGGTGCAAAGCAAAGCCTGACCACTATTCAGATATTCCTGAATCAAATTTGCATCATTGCACTTGGTTGTAGGTGAAATGCTGTGGCTTCTGGAGCTCTAGTTTCGTAAAGATGCAGATGACATTTTAGTTTCACTGCTTTTTTTTTTTTTTTTTGGCTGCTTTGGCCTTTCCAGAGGTGGGCTGAGCTTTGAATACCAGAGGCAGATAACTGATTCAATATGATGGTGGTAACCTGAGCTGCAGAAAACTTTCCTTTTCTAAGACATATTCTCTGTAAGATTAATAAATAAAAGCATAAAGCATTCAGTGTTTGGGTGATGGGCTTTTGATTCTGCTCTGCTTTCTGTATGTATATGGTTGTGGAGGCTAAATATAATTTAGTATCTTGACTTTTCCAATATTTTCTCAGATTTTAATGTGGCTGCTAATGTGGATGTTGTAGTATATCTTAGTGCCATTGTATAGTGTCATTATTTAATACATCACATATGGGGGAAATCCTTCTAGGAGTTTTCGACTGACTGTATATGTGGCCAAATAAAGCTCAAAAATAATGTGAATGTATTTTTCCCATGCTATTTGTTACTAAGAGTATTCAGTAATAATTACTTCTTTGCCATACTTTTCTACAATGTTTCTGTGGGGCATTTCTACATTATAGGAATTTTACTGTGTAAAAATATGTCTGCGTGAAACTAGGAAGCATGTATAGGCATCTGCCTTGCTTCAGGATTCATTTTGTCCTGTTTATTCTGTATTTCAAAGCTACTGTATAGTTTGGGGCAGGCATTAGGAAGTCCTACGTCTTAATATCTGCAGTGTCACTGGCAATTTGGATGTCCTAAGCTGATGGTCACTGAAAGCAGTGGAGTTAATACTCTGTATTTTTCTGTTTGTACATCTCTACCAGGCATAGTCTTTAAGCTTTGGGGCACATTGTAAGTATTTTCTTGAGAGGTAGGCTGGACAGGATTTCACATAATGCCATGTCTTCTGATAGTATGCAATTAAGGAACTTACAGGCTATAAATAGATATAATCAATATGAAAATTAGCATTCTAGAACTTCCTGAAAGTTGTTATTAAGCTTCCACATGTTCAGTTAGTTTATTCAGAGATTCCCACGTAGGAGTCAAAGGTCACAAAAATGGCTCTTTGCTCCCCCTGGTTAATGATAGATCATGGCCAATAGGACTCCCTGATTCACTGGCAACATTAATATTCCAGTGTCCTGAAATACAGAAGATAATGATGTGGTAAACAACTCTGCACAGTGGTAGGTGATAATACACAAATAGAGACACATCCCTAATGGGAATATCCATGAATTTACCATCAATGACAGCAGCTGGAGAGCAATTTCTTATTATTTTGATGTCAGAATTATTATTAAACAAGTAAGTACCCCCATTTGGCCAATGCTCTTTATAGCAAGTCTGCCCACATATATAAAAGGGTTAGAGTAAATGACAAATATGTATATCTTGTGTACCAGTTTGTGCAGGTTTGCTGAAATGCTGGCAGTAGCCCACACAAAAAGAAACTGTAAATTGTCTGTTAATAATCCTGTCACAAGGAAGAATGTGTTTCTGCAAAATGGGAGTAATTTTTAGAAGTGATTCACCCCACAAGAGTCTTAGTAACAGATAAATGGGGTTTAACAACAAAGACACTATGGTTTAATGTCCTCCTTTGGCAAGTTACTGACCAGTTACTAATGGGTACTGAAAGAACACATTGCATCTGCCGATCTTAATTCAAGAGTCTGGGTACTAGCTTTAAGAAATGCAGTAATGTGTTTTGTCTGGTTTATGTGTACTTCTGTTCCTGTAGAAATAGTGCATTGAAGTGTTTTCCTCCCGGGCACAGTATAAAGACAACCATAGATGTTCACAAGTAATTCCCACTTGTTTGTTAATGAGTGATTCACAGGAGTAGGATACATGGGCACTAGAGATGAAATACAGCACAGGACCCAAATAAATAGACTCTGCTTATTCTGGAGTACAGTTCTGTCTGCACCCAACATTGCTGTGTTGAGCAGCACAGTGCAGGGATACAGTGAGCGTTCTGAGCAGCATTAGTTCGGCCGTGGAAGCCAGAAAGTGACAGCAGCAGCCCTGGAGCAGTGCAAGGTGAAGGCTCCCTTCAGGAAGCTGTTCCCAGTGAGTTCAAGAACACTGGCAGTTGCTTTCATATTCCACAAACAGATTCAGAAACTACAGCCTGAAACTCTGCTGGTGTTAAATGGTGTTCTAAAGCAAGCAATTGTGTGGCTTGTCTCTCTGACAGTAACCATGTTTTTCCTTTTTCTTTTTGCAAATGTAAAAGCACTTGTCAGTATTTCTCTGTTCCGCAATTTGAAAAAATGTTTCTCCTCCTCTGTTGCAGATTCTCCCAGCACACCTGCAATATGTCAAGACACTTATACACATTATTACATTATTTTTAAGTAAAGGTTTGAGTGTACATGAATACCAACATCAAAGTGCTTTCATTTGTCTAGGCTTTTTGCAGCCAAAAGACTTGAAGTAATTCACTCAAAATCTCAGTCCAATTAGAATACTTCCATAATATTAATCTAAGGTTGTTTTAAAAGATAGATTGACTTAGATTGTGGTTAATTAAGCTCTTAATCTGTTATGGTCACAGGTGGGAAACATTACCACTGAAAAAGGTTTAGTGCTATTTCATTTCTCTTGTAGCAGACCATGTACACACCTCTCTTTCTTCAGTGACAATAATTTCTTTATCTACTGCTAATTTTCAAAATTCTGACTTGACTATGAAGAATAGGAGATGTCAGATGAATAGCAGGAGTCTCAGGAGCAACAAAGTTTCCTTCTGGAAAAGCAAAAACATAGTGCAGGCTTTGCCTAAGGGAATTTAAGCTAGTTTTAAAAAGAAAAACCATTAGACTGAAATGGATGGGTGAACAGTGACCAGCAAATATCTGTACTTGGTATTCTTTATGCTGTAAGACCCCTTTTTATTTGATTAATGAGTAGTAGAAGAAAGGATAATTTAAATTTTCTAATGTTATTTTTGTAATTTAATTTTTCAGTTTTACAATTTTTAATAATAATACAAAATTCATCCTTTCATTTTCTTGATCCCTTTGTATTTGATGCTGTCCTGTTTTTGTTTTGTTTTGTTCTTGTCTAGAAATCCTTTATTCAGGTAATTTTTTCTGTCCAAAAAATGTCTACCTGACAAGATCATACTGTTGGATAGCTGTCATACTCACATATGCAGTTTGAACTCTTCTGGGAGTGGCAGCTAAGAGGAGTTTAAACAACAATGCTTGCTAAAGATGTGTTCTCATGGCTATGAGTAAACCAGCTGAGAAATCCCAAATGCAAGTAAACCATTCACAAAATACAATGTGTGTGAATGGGATGGCTGAACTCTCTTGCTTTCATGAATAGCTGCTCTTAATGGGCTCCTGAGCTACTTTAGATAAGAACCACAGCAGTAGAAGAAACAGACAGCAAAGCCTACTTGTGTCTTTCAAACAGAAGCATAAAACAGCATGTTGATCCACCCTCTTGAAAATAATGAAGTTACAGTAAGTTCAAATTAATATAAAAAAGAAAGAATCAAATATGTATGTATTGACTTTTAAAGAAGACTTTCCTTCCTGTAGAGTATCAGAAGTAGTATACAACTTTTCCTAGTAGAAGACTAGTTTTGGATTACTGAATCCTGCTTAAACCTTTAAAAGTATGATTTCTTGCATTTGAAGAGAGTTTGCATGGATAGCAGGATTCATCAAATCTGCCAAGATATTCACCTCCTCATTTATATTAATGACAAATAAAGTAAAAGAAAAAAGCAAAGAAAGTAAAAATCAATTGTTGTCCCTGTCAATTCTGATTATTAATTTGTTAGAAGAAAACAGATAGCAACTGAACTTTAAATTCTTTGAGTGGCTGCAAGGCACTTGGGGCATTTTCCATACAGCTTCAGGTTCTGGGAATACATGTAAATGAAGAGAATGTCAGACCTTTTCCAGCTAAATGTAAACAAAAGTAAGAAAACTCTGCTTTTCAAGGAACTTGACAACTCCTTGTACTTCGCACCTGCTTCAGAACGGACAGTTTTAATAGTCTGGACAGCAACATTTTGAAATTAACTTATTCTGTATTACGCTAAATCTTAGCTCACTTACTTCTTCACATAGTACTGTACCAGAATAACAAGTTGTACTTAATTAGAGGCCTATCATAAATTGTAAGAATTAAGTGATATGTGTTGGGGGATCAACATTTGGAATTAATATAACAGAAGTCTGTTTTCCAAACATTACTGTTCCTATTGGTCAGTGAAATTTTATTTTCCTGTGTATTACAATCAGTAACAGGAAAACTTCATTTTCTACTATATCCAGTGGAATAACACTGGAACACTTTGATTCTTAATCAATTTTAATTGCCAAAAATGAACTCAGTACAGAGCAAATCAGCTTCTGACCAAGTTATCCCACAATGTTTACAAACAGCTGGTGAAAATGCAAATGGAATCTGGGTCCTACTCAGGTATAAGTTTGTAATCCGAATCTATCTTATTAATAGATAGATACCAAAAAGCTAAGATTCATGGCAGGAGAAGAATAAAAACCAATTAATTTTGTTTTTAAAAAAATTTTTAGGGCAATTCAATAGAATGATTACTTTATATGTGCTATTTCCAATCTTTGTTATTTACAGTTAAATACACATGGATTATTTTTTTAAGGGAAATTCAAAGGTAACCACTAGAGAAAAGACCTAATTTCTAGATACATTTAAGATCCCAAGCAAAAGATTGCCAAAGTCTACAAACAAAAATACTGCTGTCTGCCTTCACAGAGTACCCAAGTGCAGAATTTGCTTTCCTGCCATGAGCCATCAATCTGTTTTGAAATGTATTTTCTATTAAAAGTATTTTAATGGTTATGATGGAATATATGTGTATGTGTGTATATACAGTATAAAATTAAATGCAATAAAACACTTTTTCTGAGGAAATGTCATAACAGTAAAGCCTGAATTTTCTTTTGATTGGGAGTGTTATAAATGATCAAATCGGCAGCCAAATTTATAATAAAATTTAGCAATGATTTATTAGATTTTTAGCAAAACAGAATTTTGATCAGAAAAAAAAACCAACCACAACCTCAGGCAGCGCTGGGTGAACCTGGATCTGACCTCCAAAGTGTCAGTCTTCCCCTTGGTTCACACCCACTGCTTCTGACAGCGAGCTTATATACAGTTTATTCTGCCTGGGGCAGAAATGACCGAATGTTCCTTTGTGTCCCTTCATATACAGAGTTGGGGCAATACATGGGCAGAGGTAGACGAAGGTCTGGTTCCAGGTGTCTAGATGATGTCAGAACACTTTGGAGGAGTCGATATCCACATGTAAAGAGTGGCGCCTGGTAGTAGATGCAATCTTCGATGAGCAGATCACTCTTGAGTGTCCCAGACATTCCAGAGAAGTCAGTGATCATGGCCCATGAAGATTCCATTCATATGTTAACAGGGTCGAAATCATCTCAAGTTGTCCTGGAACTAATTGAATAAAAATAAGACTCTGCTCCCAGCCGAGGTGGCCAAAAGACATGGCTTGGATTTTACAATATTTTATACATAAACAGCATGAATTAACTCTCCCATATACTACAGGAGCTTTCAATTTCTGCTAAAACATTTCAAATATGCTAGGTAACAATATAGCTTCAAAGGGATAACATGTAGGAAGAAAAAGAAGTCCTACAGGTAAACAGATGTTTTTGCTTAGTGTGTATTTCCCACTACCCTGTGATATCTTTGGTGGGGTAGTTACTGTATTCAGTTTCCTAAAGCAATACAATTTACAAAGACCCCCAAGAGGGAGAAGAACGACCAAGATTATATTAGGCTTTGTGTTTGATATATGGGAAGTAACTCAAAGCTGCAAGGAAGAACAAGAAGTGACTTTGTTGTTGTTGTTGCACTTGTTACATTGCCAAATTTGAGTTTACTGAGGACTACAGTTTAGTTTGAAAACTAAAGCAATGTCTTATTTGATCTAAAATAGGATCATACTCTCATCAGTTCAAAAGAAAATACAAGTAATTTTTATATAACTATGAAAATGCAAAGAGATTTTAGCTTTGCAAATAGTGCTTTCTATTTCAAGTTTTCAACTGATATGGTTTTCTTTGTAGCAATTGATTAAGAATTTTTGTAAGTAGAAATTAAGCCTATTGAAATCAATCACTCCTTGGTTAAAGATGCTTTAAGTTCAAATACACTTAAATTGTAGTAACTTCCAATTTAATACACTTTAAAATATCCAAGTGACATTATGTTACAGAAACTAGTCAGGGAAAGACATAACTGTGAGGAACAACTCAGAAAATTCTGAAGTAAATCTTATCATCTTCTGGACAGGCTTTATGTAATCATTTCTTGGCAACTGAAAAAAACACCCCCTAAACCAACAAATTTGGCAAGCATGTAAAAGACATTAGAATTGTTCTAAAAAATAGGAAAAGGAGAAGAGAAATTACAATCTTATTTGGAATATTTTATTCATTATCTTTCACTTCAGTCCACATTTTCCTCATGTAATAAGAGTATCATCAAGATAGCTGAATTATGAAAATAGACAACTTAACCCTACTTTTAACATTAAGAGGCATCTCCAGAAATAAGTTAATTTTTATTTTGGAGTATCCTGAGTTTTCCTATGGATTGCCTGTGTCTTTCCATTGATATGAAATGCTGAAGTGAGTATGGTCCTAACTTTAGTGAGGTATGTAACATGAGGTTAAATTAAATTGTACCCCACTCCAAAATATTGATGTAGTAATTCAAAATGAAGCCACACTGAGGAAGCTGGGAAGTGTGGCAAAAATACTTGCATTTAAAGAAAAGGTTCAAAGCATTATATGGTTTAAGAGAAAAGTGAGTAAGAGTGTATATGCTAAAGACACATTGTAGAATAACACAGGAAACAAGACAGCAGAATCTTTTGTTCTTCCTATCAATAACAGGAACAAGGAAATATTCTGTGAAATTGTAGAATAATAAACTCAAAACTCACGAACAGGAAAAGTCACTCAGTCTGTAACTACGATCCTAATAATTAGAGATAGGAGTGGCAGAGAGGTTAATCAGTTCTTGTAGGCATGAGTCATGTTATTTCAAGTAAATAATAAAATCACTGAATGCTCTGGTCTGTAAATATAAATCCTGTGTTTTAAATTTTTTTACAACTCTCCAGGTTTTAATGCCTCTTATTTTTATTAAAAATTCATCTTGCTTATGTAAAGTTTAATCATTCAAAATATTGTCTAGACTCAACCCCTACTGATGATTTAAAATTTTTTTAAACTGTATTGCTCATACACTAGTGCTTTATATTTCAGAAACTTTCTGACCTTTCAGAAACCTCCCCTGTAATGAGAAACTGACACTGTTTAGCTTCTTTTTCCTTTGTTAGATTATTTTCTGGGTCATGAAGCTTCATGTTAAATGTTATTGATAAGCACCACTGCTAGAGCTAAATGAGATATGAATAAGAATGTAAGAAGAATGTAAGAATATAAGAATATAAGAATATAAGAATATAAGAATATAAGAATATAAGAATATAAGAATATAAGAATATAAGAATATAAGAATATAAGAATATAAGAATATAAGAATATAAGAAAGGTCACCCTGATTCAAACCAGTCACCTAGTTCTTTTACAGTGGCAAATACCTGTTGCTTAGTAAGGAGTTCAAGAATGGGACAATGATACCCCTGGTATTTCTTGTTGGAAGGAAACTGTGTGTTTATTCCTGGAGTTTTGTTTGACTGCTGTTTTCCAATTCTTATTACAATTTTGAGCAGCCATCAGGTTTTGAAGGTGTTTTGATAGAAGTTGACTGGGATTGACTTCTTTCTCTGTAGCTTGTAGTCTAGAGAACATTAAAAGAATTTTAATGATGTAGTTCCATTGAAATACATTTGGGCCTCTTCCTCTTTCCTCTCTCCCGCAGCCTACAAATCATTATAAACACACTTCCATTCATATAACTGAAAAATAAATATGATTTTAGGAATAGTGCTCCATATTAATATCAGCTAAATTATAATAAAACTATTTATATATAAAGATAGCAAAATTTAATCTACCATAATTTATTATATGAGAGAAAGAAAACACATTTGTTCAAGAGAAAAATAGGAAACAGAAATGTTTACTAAAATTTCTTGTAGATCTACCATCATTGATAACCCAGAGTATTCAATCTTAGACTAAAGACTGTATATACCAGAATAAATAAAGAGATTATATGATAAGTAGTTTCATTCATCCTTAGATTTGGTGAACAGCCTATAGTAGTCAAGGATGCAGTGCCCTTATGCACTGTGTGTTGTAACTAGAAATTAATCCAAATTAATTAACACACATGCTTTGATGTAGAAGAGAGATAAGTTTTTATCTTACACTACTTACATATTGATATCTGCTGTTTAATGCCACTAAGGTTGTATATAAGGATTTTCTCAAAGAAACACAACATACACATTGGGGCATCATCATTTCTCCTAGCAATTTGGGATGTCTGTGTGTGTAGGGCCAGAAAATCAAATAGTGTCCTTTGGTTAACAAATATGTCATCATTGAGGTTCAAAGAGATTTAGCTGAAGACTAAGAACTTTAATATGCAGCTGGTATTCGCATCTATATGGGACAACAGTTTATAGTGCATTAAAGATTCTGAGCTTGCTTACTGGATTGCTTTAGAAGCTACTTGTTGCTTCAACATGGCTGTGGTTATTTTCACCCATGCTCTGACATGGAGGAATGGGATAAGGATTGTTGTTGCAATGTTAGTGGGACAGAATCTGATGATGCAAGGTGATGCAAATTGATTTAGAATAAACCCAGATTTATTGCCTGACCTAATAGATGGACTGTCATAGCTGTTGTACAAGGCAAAACGGAAGTAAAAACTTGTAGCTTGTGTGGTTTCTTCAGATACAGAATACTGCACTGTTGAAGTGGCATTCTCCCTTTCTCTTTGCCTCTCTTAAACAAGCAGTGTAAAAAGAAGGTAATAGATTAAGGAAAATTAAAATAGATTAAGGAAATTTTAAATTTGTTTAAGAGGAGAAATAATTAAAGTGCATAGAATATTGAGATCATAATTTCAAATGTTTTAAAATCATTTTACTGAATCTCAGTAAGGGACATTAGCTGTACTTCTCAGTGATTCCTCTTTTCACAGTAAAATTTAAGTGAAACATAAATAAGCAGAAACAAAAATGAAAAGTTTAATTATGCACTGTTTCCTACTCTGTCTTAATATTCATATAGAGGTTCTATAACAGTCAGTCTATAAATTTATCTGGATCTCTGAAATAATGTTTGATGCTTGCTTTGACAAACACTTAAGAGCTCTAGGATTCAGAGAAGGAAAAATTAAGAAACATTTATGAGACAAGAGGCACAGGGAAAAGTAGAATTTTGTTGATGCCCAAGTGTGATCCTGATTTCCCACACATGCAGAGAATATGCTTAGGACATGTCAACATTTACCTCAGCTTGATGGAGGTACACCACATTCTCAGTGTTCATCTTGTCAAGGTACTAAGCTATTTTTTGTGGACTGCAAGGATCTGTAGGGACAACAGCTATTGAAAAAGCAGAAGGAGAATCAGGCTGGAAGAAGGCCCAAAGAGGAATACCTCAACCCTACAATTTGCAGCCCATCTTGTTTCATATTTTCATTAGTGCTTTTGGCATCCACAACTGATTGCTGATAATGCGAAGTTTGGAGTTGCCATCCATATAGACGAAGGCTGTATTGAAAGGATATGGTGATACTGAGGACTCAGGTAATTTTAATATAATGAAAAGAAAGATATACAATAGCAATACAATAATCAACTAGCTATAGATTCACTCATTGGAATCCATCAGAAAGAGTAGGACTTGCCTATATTATTGGATTTCTGGGTGAACATTGTGAAAAATTCTGGGATGTAGCCATTGAAAACAAATACCATTCACTTGGGCTTCAGGCCATATTTTTGTGATGAGGAAGTATTACTGCCAGCCTACAAAACTTAGCAAAACTTCATTTGTGTGTGTCCTGTTTGGCTCTGTTCAAGAAGGATTATTTAATACTTCTTTTCAAGTGTATTTTTACCTTTTTAAAGGGTAAAAAACAACAGAAAAAGAAAGCGTTAAAGGACAATACTCAAGAATAAATAAGTTATTAACTTTCTGATTAAGTCTATGCTAGAAATTATATGAATATGCTTAGCCAGCAAAAATTATTTGAGATAAAGTTTTCAAGACAATGTGTGACAAACATATGCAGGAAATATGCAATGTGGTGCCTGTAGTCCCAGGAGACTGGATTTAGTGACCAGGGCAGTCCTCACAGTCTCATCCTGTATCTCTCTTCATAGCATCATCATGTATCTCTCTTCAGTATTACCTACATTTCTATGAGGTTTCTTCTCATATTTTAAGATGAGAGTACGGTCCATAAAACTTGATGATGTCCTGAACCAAGATTAAGCTAGTGAGGGCCTTTGAGTACAATTACCTCTGATTTTAATGTCACCTCACTTCAGCACTACAGCACTGCAGTGAGAAATGGCTTATCAAAAGGTCCAAAAAGGAAATAGAAGGAAAACTGTAAGAATGTGCACCCAGGGGCCAAGTGATAGGATTGAATTCTTGGTCCCAGGAGAAAGTTTCCAACAGTTCCCAAAACTGGATACATGCCTGTGTCATCATATCAAACAGAGTCAACAAGCTGGTACAACAGTTAAAATTTAGAAAGTTTTCCCAAAGTATGCTTTTACTACATGGGTTCTTATTTTCATCTAGGAGATGAAACTAATACTACTTCTCTGCAACTGTTCAGCTTATTTTTCTGTATTTTCAATAGTGAGACTTTGTAGGAAACAGCAGTTTAAAATACATTAGTCTGACAAAGCCTGGATCCACTGTCTAATTTTTTTGTGCAGCTTAATGAGAGTAACATTCTCATCATTTCCTTTCTTGTTTTCATTTTAAAGTTATCATGTTTTGATTCTATATAGTGTTCTTGAAAATTCATTAATAATATTTCTAATCAAGGCTTCCAGAGGCCAAATAATTAGTCATAGCAGAGTGATAGTTTAATTATGCACTGTTATACATATTATATTGTTAATACAATATAATAGTGTCAAATTATTTTGCATATTTGGACAACATCCCTTTTCCTGTTTTTTTTACTTACCCATTTACTGCCTTAGTTAGTTTATGACTGCTATTTTGGTAATGTGGAAGGGCATGCTGTGTATACTCTGCACCTTGTGGCCTTTGGAACTTCAGTGAGATAAGCAGCAATCCAGTTCAGATTCCTTCAATTCAGTGGAGTGCCCTTCGACTTCAAAGAATCTCTGTCACTTTTTACACCAGTAGCAACAGACCAACCCAACCGTCTCTTCTTATTCTGCTCCACTACTGCCCAGTGGACAGCAAAACAAGTACACCATTCCCTCTAAATTGATGTTTGAAATAAAACCTGCAAAATTCTCCAAATTGATTATAACTTTTAGTGATGGTTTGTGTAATAATATAATAACTGTTTTTAATAACCCAAACTGGAGGAAAAGTAGTTCTCTTTTTTTTTTTTTTTTCTCAAGCATTGAAGTTTCAGCAATTGCTTTTGCTTTGGTGCAGAATAAAATAAAATCAACCATGTTAAAATCTTCTGAGTCATGATCAGGGCATTCACCTGAAATATATGAAATTCAAGGTTGTGTCTTTGCACTAAACTAGGCAGATTCTTGATGTTGTCAGTTCTGAAGTTTCTCCTTCCTCTGTGACTTTAGCCAGGAATACCATTCTGATCATGTGAAGACTTCCAAAAGAAAGTTTAATAAAAATATATATGTTCCACTTAAATGTTTGGATTTTAGTAAACTGGAATTAATTAACAAAAATACATCTACTACATCTAATGCATCATTACTAAATAGCAACAGGTTTTAAAGAACACACCAACAACAAAGTAGTATCACCTGCCATTTATGTCTTTTTGTGTTGATAAAATTGCCATAATCAATACCTTAAGTCATAAATTGTGTTTGCAGATTTTTTTTGGCATTGTAATTAATTTAGTTATTTGACTCTTTGATTTATGTGATTTAAGTTCAAAGGAATTGCTAATTATTACAAGATTATTGCTGCTCCTCAGCCAAGGTTCACTTTACCCTGTATCCCCTTAGATAAAGAAAAAAACATGAAATTTTGCACTCACAAAATCTCAACTGCCTTGAGATTTAGAAATATTTTAGAGGAAAATTCCTCTATGTGCAATGAAAAAGGGGAGGCTTAGGTTGGGCATTTTGATGTTGGGAAGCATCCTAAAGGTAGGAGTAGCTTTAAACTATCATCAGATCCAAGATGCTTGAGGAAGTCCTGTCCTCACAGGTTACTGAGTGTCCTCAAGCCCAGGTAGACCACTTCTGCTGGACTTAGCTTTGGATTGCAAGAAGGAGGTAAGTTTATTTGTGTGGCTAGTTTTCACATACTGGTTAAACTGCCCATGTCCACCCCATGGCCTAGCAGTTAAAACAAGCATGAATCACCGCAGGGCAGTGGCTGCTGCCAGATGAGCAGACCTCAGCACACAATTCATGGAGGGCAGGGACAGCAGGACGCACTTTGGTGAGGCTGGCTGGGTGTCTCCACCTGCAGGTGTCACAGGTGATTTTGAACAATCAATGTGCCTGCCAAAACAGGAGCACTGGGGATGGTGTATTGAATCTGGAGCAGCTTTTGGTGAAACCAGCTGAACTTTTTCACATGAACATGCACACATTTAGCTAGGCAGGGGAGGCATGAATGATGGATTTCACAGAGGAATGGTATATGGAGAATCAAGAATCAGAAAGATTCCCTCTCCATAGATCAGCCAAAAATTAAGACCAAGAAATATCAGATCCTACTTATAAACTTCTTAAGTGTAAAATTATCATGCTAGCAAT
The DNA here is from genome assembly GCA_024865655.1 of Emberiza elegans. Taxonomy (NCBI): domain Eukaryota; kingdom Metazoa; phylum Chordata; class Aves; order Passeriformes; family Fringillidae; genus Emberiza; species Emberiza elegans. Next base: position 61,522,408 of record JALJVW010000206.1, read on the forward strand.
TGAAATTATCAACTTAGCAGCCTTTGTTATTTAAGAGTCTTCCTAGTTCTCCTAAGAAATTAATCTGTTTTGCTTTTCCTCTCAGGTTAAGCTACAGGAAGCTGAATACCCATACACAGAAACATTGCCGAGGGGCACCTTTATTTTCCTTTTCCCCCCACTGGATCTCTGAAATCTGTGGTTATAATTTCTGTCCCAATCTTCCCCCAGCTTTTTTAGTGTAAAGCAAAACAATGATTTTTAAAGATCAGCAAAGACAACCTCACTATAGCTAGAGGAATCAATTGTGTCTTGTGTCTAGTATAAACATTTGTGTTGGTCAGGCTGATGTGAGTACCTGGAAGGGGTATATATGGTGAAAAATGACAAAGCTGAATTGGAAGGGATAGAGAAAGAATCATATCTTAAGTATTGGGTTGAAACATTACACAAAAATTGCATTTTGAGTGTTCCTTAGATCTCACTAGTAGGGATTCTTGGTAAGTATTAACAGAAGATATGCATGAAAAGGAAAGACATTAGAGACACGGAGAACAAAGAACAGAGAAATCCGAGTGGCATGCCAATAACATAGGAATGAGGTGAGTACAAGACAGAAAGTGTGGAAGATGCAGGCTGTCACAGGTGGAAATATCTGTGGCCATCTGTCATGGTTTGAGAGGAAGTGAATTTTTGGAGATGTTGTGGTCAAACCACTAGGTGCTCAGATTTGACTATTGGCATCTGGTGTGGCCACTGAGGACATGGAAATGTCTCTGAGAACACAGGGGTTCAAAAGCAGAGAGCTCCCAGAAAAACTTTCTCTTGCTTCTGGTCAGTCAAAGGTGCAGACCTCTCCCCTGCCCAGCTGCTGCAGGCTGGGCAGGGGAGGGGAAGCCATGTGGCCGGGTGAGGTAGGCTGGGCCTTGGACAGAGAGGGGATGTGAACAGGCCCTTGCATGGATGGAAGGGTGGAGGAACATTGGAGACTCATCAGTTCTGGACAGGCAGAGCCTGAGATTTTTAACCCTTTTCTTGTATGATGGAAACCATATAAATGCTGATCCTCCTGGAGTCGAATGAGAAGAGAAATAGAGACGAGATAAGAGGAATTGGGCCACGAGAGAAGTTGAGAAGAATCTTAGGTGGGCGGAGGTGATGGAGTGGCCTTTGGCTGGACTTTTCTTGTATAGCCATGGACAGAACCATTTTTCCTGTGACACAGAGACTGCATCTAGGGGGAGGCAATGGCTCGGAGCCAAGAGAGTTCAGTGTTATGTGAAGGAGTGTGTGAAGAGAGATGACAGGTGAGGAGGGTGGTTGGTGCCCTTGATCTTCAGTAGACGAGAAGATCTCTGTTGATTGGGGTCAGAAGGGTTGCAGGATGAAGAGAGAGACGAGAAGGTTGACTCCATGATCAGAAGGCTTGATTTATTATGATATATATATATTTTACTTTATGACTATACTAAAAGAGATAGAAGGAAGAAGTTCTCTCAGAAGGCTAAGGCTACGAATAGAATAGAAAGAATGAAAACAAAGCAGCTCTCCCAGACTCTCTCCGGGATAGCTCAGTCCTTAATTGGCCATTAATTATAAACATCAGAGATGGGCCAATCACAGGTCCACCTGTTGCATTCCACAGCAGTAGATAATCATTGTTTACATCTTGTTTCTGAGGCCTCTCGGCTTCTCAGAAGGAAAAGATCCTAAAGAAAGGACTTTTCACAAAGGATGTCTGTGACAGATCTCTGTTCCTGAGACCCCTCGGCCCTAGGGGGTGAAATCTGGGGGGGACAGTTGTCCCGAAAGTGAGAGACTGTGCTCTTTTTGGAACTGGACAAAGCACCCTTAAAAGGAGAACCCTAGAAGCAGCTCTGGTCCATGTGCAGTGGTGAGAGCACTGGGAATGGAAGGAAGATGTCAAGATGGCAAATGATCTCTGGGCAATGCCACGTGTGACATGGAAACACAAGAGGTCTCAACTGTGTTTCCAGGGGAAGCCTATGGTACAAGAGGGACTCCTCACTCCTTGATGAACTGAGAATTGATTATCTAAAGGGTGGTGATGGACTGAGAGTTGGTGATCTGAGGGATGGATGTATTGGAAATTTTGTGGGGGGAGGAGGAATGTTTTTGGAAGGTTTTCATTCTTTCTGTGTGTTTCTTTTTACACATAGTTGTAGGTTAATAAAGTTTTCTCTTCTTTATTCCTAAGTTGGAGCCTGCTTTGCTCTATTCCTGGTCACATCTCACAGCAGACGCCAAGGAGACCACCAGGGAGAATGTATTTTCATGGGGGCACTGGCATTGCACCAGCATCAAACTGTGACACCATCTTTGACTAATAGCAAGCCTAGAAGAGTCCTAAGGAACAATAGAAGAATTTTCCTTGAAATTGGAACTGAAATAAAGAGTACTTTTAATACACATGACATTTTATAAAAATAGATGGAGTTTTTTCCTAAACATAGATGATAAAAAGTATCAGTTGTCTGGTAATATGTAAGAACTTCTTTTTCTCTCCCATTCCCTTTTCACATGGCACTGAGAGCTCACACAGATATAATCTCTTATGGGGGGGACTCTTCTTAGTGAAGGTCCTAGTCTGTGTCAGTTTGTCATTCGTACTGTCCTACTCCTACTAGATTATCTTCTAATCTAATATAAATGTGGAGGTTCATTAAAAACAGTAATAGCAACAACAATACATCAAAAAATCTCACAATCTGCCTAAAATATTTTCCAATTTTAAAAAATATTTGAGGCTAAAAATGAAGGTTCTGGTAAGAATCGTTGCTATCCTTAAAGTGAGTCTTGTCTTGAAATGAGTCATGAAGAATTCAGTTAATTTCCTCTTCCACCCTCTTCCCAGCTAAATCTATTTCCAGCTACCTGTCTGATCAATTCATTCTCACTCTAGTCTTCATCTTATTCACCTTAACTAGTAGTAATGTGTGTGGGCTGATATATATATATGTAATATACTTTCTAATGTAATTTCAGAGGTTCATATTTATAATGTTGTAACACAGTGCTATGCAACATCACTTAGTCCAGCAGTATTTGTCCAACTCCTTGCAGCATACACTTGCACAGCGGCACTCATTTCACTTGGAGAGTGGTTGGTAAAATGTCAGCTGTTGTATCAAGTAAATTCACTATAAATTTGTGTGGTTCTCCATTCATCTGCATTATTTTTTGCCAAATTGTGCAGTTTTATTGATGCAATTCCATTCACAATAATTACTGTTCTATTTAACTTTGTATATAGTTGGCATTATGGCATAAAATTATATACTGGAACTATATCCCATTCAAATCTTAACCTGCTTACACATTTAATAGACATTCATATAAAAAAGTGCATTTTCTTGAGGACAGACAGGAGTGATAATAAGTGATTTATGATAGTTTATGTTGCATCAGGAGATTTTTCACACTTCACTTGCCAAATATTTGCTATTTATTAATTTATTTTTCCTTTCCTGAAATTTCTCAGTTTGACAGGGATGTGCTTCTTAATTTCATATCACCTTAAATAGATTTTTGGCAAATGCTAATATTAAAAGTTAATTGTAGCTTCTACATCTAAATTAGCATAACTGAAATACTGTGTGTACTTTCTGGAGAAAACTGATACAATTTTAGGGATTTTTTAAACTGAAATAATCTTTTACCTCAGCTTTGAAAAAATTGCCAAGAAGTAATCTTTACAGGACACAGGTCATGTGAAGGGTATATAAGATACTTGTATAACAATTATACTAAGATACTCATAATTCTTTTCTTTAAGCCATTATGTACACGATATTTCCAGAAATTATAATGCTGGTGTTCAGTCAATTGCCAAAAAAAAAGAAGGCTCAGGGCACAACACCATTATTTCTTCAGTAAGTAGAAATTTTCCTTCTGCAAACTTTCTGGAAGTCCGGAAGTATCAGCTGTTGTGTGATATGTTATCTTTATTGCAAGCATAATACTCAACCAATGGTTTTTGTTACTGATACAGAGTCAGGTTATTGGAAACTATGTGAGGGCTTCCATAAAGAACATACAAGAAAATGGACTCTGATAATAAATGCATATATGCAACTGTATTCTTGTACAAGTACATATTTTGTACATGAGCTCATGTATACTCAGTGGATTCTTGGTTTATTGTACATGTACATCATAGGAAATTCATGATTGTCAGTCCCTTCTTCCATCCTCTCTGTGTCCTGCTGAAATATTAATGAATCACACAACAACTCCCTGATATCTACAGTCATTTGATACCCTGCCAACTTAAAAAAATTCCAAGCAGTCACAAGTGCACTTTGAACTATTAACTTCTTGTTAAAAGAAATACAGTGTTGGCATTTTAACAGTATTTTAAACCTTGTTTTTACAAGATGGTACTGACAACTTTTTTTCCGTAATACTGGTTTCCTCCACCAGCAAACTCAGAATTGATATGTAACTTTGGTTACTGTTGTCATGGGCAGAACATTGCCTACAGGCAATCAGAGGCGTGATCTCAACTGGTGCTCCTCCAAGCCTTTGATTATCTCTGGAAAGGATCCACTGGAGAAGGCTTTCTCATTTTTCTAGCTCTGCTGCAGGTATTCTTGATCTAAGACACATTTAATAATAACCATCTGGACAAGGCTAGCTTCAGGACATTCAATAGAATGCTTTTTTCTAATTAGTCAGCATTTTTTGGAATTAGATTTGAGAAAAATCATGAATATAAGATGGAACACTGGCAGCACTGGTGCCCTTTCATTAGCTGCAGCTGAAATGTTTAATTGTGGTATGAGCACACTTGGAATAAGTTGTGACAGTAAAAACGCTGCTGACAGATTGTCTCTTCTGAAGTTCGTGGTTCTCCTAATAGTAGCAAACAGAATTCATGTTCGTGGCTAGGAACTAATACTCTCCACGGGGCTCAGCAACAGGTTACACAGATGACCAGCAGCTACCTAATTCCAGCTACAGTTTTCTCTCTCAACTGGCTATCCACAGAAATGTTACTTAGGCATTGGCTACAGCCACCTGTAGAACAGTCACAGAACTTAGGAGCAAATTCTAAACAACATTTGGGTGCCCAAGTCATGCTCTGAAAAAGATAAAAAAAATGTAGATAGAATTTATTGTTAGATACTGAAGAATTCTTCAGGTCTTTGTCTACAACATTTACTGAATGTGAGGGAGATATTTTGCTGTCTGTCATGCTTCCTAAAAAGAGTTGCCAATTCTGTCTTCAGATTTGCTCCCGCTTAAGAAACTTCCCACATAATTGCCTTTCACTTAAATAATGAAGAAGGAAAGAAAGTCCGCAAGATGTTTTATTGTTTGAAGACAGTTGGTCCAATTTGGGGCCTGCACTTGCTTTGAGGTAATAATGACAAGAACATGCCATGGAAATTTATAGATTTAATTAACCAGCTAATTTATTTATGGCGTGTCTGTGCAGGACAGATGACTGTGGAAAAGTGTGTGGGTTTTCTCCTTAGTGATTATAATAAAATAGTGAAATAATAAAAAATAATTTCTTTATCTTCCAATAATTTTAAAGGAGTTAAAGGAGCCCTGTTCAATTTTGCCTATAATAAAACCAGCTGTTATGTTAGGAAAACAAAAAGGTAGTGTTTTTCGGCCGAAAGTCACAGAAGGAGAGGACTGCACACAGATTGTTTTGGAGCACACAAGAGCGGAGAGGAGTTGCTGCTGCTGTTGCTGAGGTGTGTGTAAGGGCGCCCTCAGCTCTGCCCGTCGGGAACACGATGCTTTGCTGTCCTTTTACTGCAAGGTGATGATTATCATGGGTCCGTCTGCCTGCAGCATCATGGTCCCGTGATATTATGGACCACGCAGGATAGCAGGCAAATGTTATCAGCAGGAAAACAGGCTTTAGGGAGAGAGTAGAATCTCCTAAAAGGGCTCACGGTGTAATCATTAAAAAAAAAAAAAAAAAAGCAAAATAAGCCAGATAGCTTTTTTAGTACAGTACATTTTAACAAACAACTGCAAGCAGACCTAAGTGGAAAGCCGAATGTTGCACGCTGCTGTCCTTTCCCCAAGCATCATGGGAAGAGGTGCTTTCTGGTGGACAGAAGGAAAAGCTGGTCTGAGGAAGGTGCTGCTGTGCCCTCGGTGAGCTCGATCGAGCTCGGAAGGGGACTCGAGCCTGAGAAGCGCAAAAGAGTGCGTTTCCTCTGTGACAACCTGTCGGGAGAGTGAGGCTGAGGGAGGGAGGCTGATAAAAAAACATCCAAAGCGCCCGAACGGAGACCTGTGGATGTCCCGCGCACCCGGCTCCGGTGTGGGCGCGGACCCCGGGCTCCCCTAGGACATACCCGCGGGAGCGCTCCCAGCGCCAGCTCCGAGCGCCAGCAACTCCGGGCCGCTGCTGTTCGCTGCCCAGCTGCCCAGGGCGGACACAGCCCAGAGCCTGCGGAGCTGCCCGCCGACCCCCGGGCGCTCCGTCAGTCAGGGCATCGCCGTCTCCGCACGGCAGCCTCTGCGGGAGCGGCGGGAGGCTCCGCCTCCGCCCGTTCGGGAACAGCCTGATAAAGGCAGGTGCGAGCGAGCAGCGGGACCCCAGCTCGAAGCATCTGCGTGTGCGCGGAGCCTCTGACCCGTCCTGTGCCACCTCGCGCGAGGCGACGCCTGGGGCAGCCGGTGCGGGACGGGGCAGGAGGGGACCCTGCCGCCCTCGGCCGCGCGCGCCGCCGTCCCGCCGTCCTGAGCCGTCGGGCGCGTCTCTGCGAACGGACAAGGACCTCGCCCCCAAGGATCTCCGAAGAGGCGGGATCTCTCCGGGAAGGGGAAGCAGGGTTTTGTTGTGTGGTTTGAAGATGAGGCCGGTATCTGGAGTGGCGCTCCTCCTGGGGCTGATGGCTCTCCCAGCGGCGCTGGGACAGAGAAGCTCGGAAAGCCATAAAAATAGCAACGAAAGCTTTGCCATCGTCTCTTTCAAATGGGATCACGTCAAGGAGCCGTATATCATTGCACTCTGGATACTTGTGGCCAGCTTGGCCAAAATCGGTGAGTCTGGAGTTACATATTAATACATGTCCTCTCCTTTTCCCTCCCCCCTTGCCCTTCTCCCACTCAACGTAAATGAAGAAAGCTTATCATAGGTCCGCTGACCCGTTTTCAGGGGGTTTACTGTACTCTGTCCTGATTTCATAATACTGCCCTACACCGTGCTTAGCAGTGTGATTTTCACCAGCCTCGAGGGGTTACCTGGTTCATTTTCACCGCCCACGACTGTGGCTTCTGCATCTGACTCCTTGAAAACCCTTTCAATTCCTTGAGACCTTGCGTTCCCCTTGCTCCCATGAAAAACTTTTTTGCAAAAGTGAAACAAAAATCGGGCCTTACTGCTTACACAATATCTATCGCACTTTATGATATGCTCTTCTCCTGCCTATGGTTGTTAGCTATATCAGCTGGTAATATCAAAACTAACCAGTGCAAACTGCACATATGAACTTAGCATTTTCTGCTTTGAAGTGCATTGCTGGATTAGTGAAAGAGCATCGTTTATAGAGAAAGGCAACACATATTATCAGACCATCTGATGTAGCTGAAAAAAAAGAAAAGCTTTAGAGCACCCAGAATTTTCGTCAAGAAATTGGAACAAGTGAAAAGCCAAGACTTAGCCTAACTTCAGTATAGTTTAAATGAATTTATATGAATGCTCCAACTCTTGTGTTCTGAACTTTGTGACTTTTTCCAAAAGCAATCTTGTATCAATAATGCAGTTTGCTGAATGAGAAAAGTCACTGTTTAATTAGAATGCATTTTACTTGATTGATGCTATTACTTTCAGACCTTTTGCCTAAAAACACACCTCCAGTTTGGCTGACACTGTAAATGCCATTTTAATTTAAAATAAATATTTTCTATAATCAGTCTTCTCTCAGAAGGTCAGCTGAAAATCCTACTGAAGACTTTTCTGGACTTGTACTGTTAATACTAATTTGGTATACCAGAATCACATCCCATAGATTTTTCATGCTGCAGAGAATGAAAGATGTAAAAAGGTATACTTGGGTATATTCTGTCTAGCACATAAGAGAAGCATAGTAAGACCTGGATGGAAAATGCTGTCTCCAAACTCCAAAAAAGTATTTTAAAAAGGAGTAGTATGTTACAAGTCGGGGTGATATTGTACATAATTTTTCAGCAGTATTTGCATCTTGGCTTTTACTTGATTAACCATAGATATATAACTAAATACATTTCTCTGAACCTGTTTGACTACACCATGTAAATAGTTTGTCTTCAGACTGTTGCTGAATCACCGAGATTACAAAACAGACAATTATGTTTTAATTGACTTTTATTGATGAGTTTTAGCAGTTAGAAAGCTGGAGAAACCATATACAGGAAACAACTGACAACAATGAATACCTATAAAATTGTACTTAACAAAGTAATAAACAGGCTGCTTGTTTGAACCTTCTTTTTGAGATAGTCTTCTAAGTAAGTATAGTTATTAAGGCCTTGTGCTATTTAGGCTTTGCTGTTCTGTACATGTGGCCCAGTTGTACAGTGTAATATTAGTGGTGCACAACCAAATCAGTTTGTGTCTAAAGCCGCTGAACCCAAGAACAGGACAGTTAGATTGTACTATATTTAAATTGCAATGGCCTGGATTGAGATTAGTTAAGATTAATATGAGCTATTTTACCATGAAGTTCTTGATATAAACTCTTGATAAAGCGCTTACTGTCAGGAGCCGGGTGGTGCTGATTCTGTTTTTAAATTCTTTGTACTTCTTTCATAGCTGCACAGAGCATGTCACTTATTAGTAGATCATACCTATCATCAGCTTCATCACTTTTCTTTGCCAGAGCTCTCAAGCTTTGTATGTTTCTCTCTTCACATTTGTATTTTTGATCCTATACTTCTCTGGACATAGTTTCTGAAGAAGCAGTGGATAACTGCTGTATTCCCCTGAGAGCCTAGGAATGTCTCTGCTTTCCCCATCAATTACAAATAACACAGAGAAAAGCAAGAATGTACTCTCACTGTTCAACACCTTCTTAATGAAGAAATCATGAAGGTGTTCATGTAAGTCTGTGAGAAAGGGAACCAAAAAAATAGCTTTTCAGCCTCCCGTCTGCCTTTGTGTGTCAAGGGTTCTGGAAAGTAGGTCAGGAATCTATGAAAAGATTTTGAATTGCAAAAGTCTTGTGCTGCATCAAAGAAAGTTTACATATTCAAAAAGCAGACAGAAAAGAACCGAGAAAGAAAATATGGAACATCTATCCTTGGGTTTCTTTACCACCTGAAGCAGGTCAGTTGTAGTGGAGAGAAGGTGCTGGTTTTGTTGTGGGTTTTTCAGCAGGGAAGGAGCTGTTCTTACACATGCAAGCTCACTTCTCCATGGCTACAGGGATTGGGAGTTGTTTTACTGATGGATGATAGACAATTGGGTCAGCAGTTCTAGGAATTGCATTTGGTGCCTGGGGATAAAGGTATATGAGAATGCTTTCTCTTGAATTGGAATAGCTTTAGTGGTTTAGTGCTTATTTGGATTTTTGTTGTTTTTGGGGTTTTTTAAAAATTTGTTTTGTTTCATTTGTGTGGAATTTCAGGGTTTTTGTAAAACAACAATTTTCAGTTCATGATATTATATGACTGGGGGAAGCATTTTGTATTAGGACATTTTTGCAGATTTTCTGGGGCTTGATGTTCATGTTGTGTACAAGGTATTCTGCAACATAAACTATTGTATGTTAAATCTCATAAGGATCCCAATACATGAGGAAGTGACTAGTGTTTTGGACTTTTGGAGAAGGTAACTGCTTTTTTAGTTTTAGTTTGGTCTAGTTACTGGTTAACTCTAAATATTGCTACAAATGAAACTGTGGAAAAGAATCTTCATACAACTGGCTTTCATGCATTTTAGAAAATAAAAAAATACATGCCTTCCATAAAACTTCTGATGCATCTTGGTCTACTGTTTAACATATTCTAATTGATTTGATTTGACCCTCTTCATCTGAGATATTCCAACTTTTCATTCTTCCACTTCATGTGAAACATTCTTAATGTTCACAATGTTCTGCTTTGGCTAATGATCTTTATTTCTTCTTTTGGTAGGCTGCCTTATCACTACAGAGGAGTATCCTTGTGGGATAGGGCAAATAAACCACTTAACATTTGTAAATCTAAGCCAGAAAATCATCTTATCTACATGAAGAAGTACATGAGGTACAGCTGAGGACCCTCCTAGTGGACTTCAGGAGTCCACATCCTGGTTATCTCAGTGCTCCAGAAGAAATAAGCAATACCACTGAAAAAGAATAACCTCCAAATGCACACATGTGTGCATTTATAGCTACAGACAGTACAGACATTTCCTGCTCTTGGTAAAGGATGTACCAGTTTTAAACAACATGCTTACACAATATAGTTCTGGTTTAAGATGAAAGACACTTGTATGCTGACCAGACTCTCACATTCTTTTTAAGCTCACTTGGCCATGTGCTCTTCTTCTTTATATGTCTGTCACAGATAACATCTTGTAAATAAACTTTGAATAAATAGATGCATAGAAGACACAAAACATTTCAGCGGGAAAGTCTCCACAGAAAGAGGTAGGAACAGGTGGAAGATCAGAAAACTTTGGAAGTAGAAGAAAGAAAGGAATAATGAGCTCAGAAGCTAAAAATGGCTAAGAGAAGAATTTTTTTAACACTGAAAGTTGTATACAATTTTGTGACAGTATTTCTCAGACCACGTCAGTGCAAAAAAAAAAGTATGCTTTCTATTTGAGGGATGTCTAATACATGTTTCTACACTTGTTCAGAATCCTAGGAAACAGAGAGAGATTGTATTTATATCTTCATTGGAGTTTATATTGGGGAAATTGCAAAATTCCTTCTTGCCGTTTAAATCCCTTTCTGTACTCTAATATTTTTATAACATTTTTTCAACATTTTTACAGAAGAATAGGTAATTGTGCCAAACTAAAAAAAAAAGCCCTTCAAAGCAGCCTTTCTGTCTGTCTGGCCCCCTGGGTTTGGCTCAGTGTATGCAGATAAGCAACTGGAAGAAATAGTGGGTGAGTAAGTGACTATGAACAGGAATGAGGAAGGATACACAGCCTTTTCATTATCTGAGTCAAACCTCTTGCCAACCATTTTAGTTGGTATAGGTTATTCTGAGTCTAAGAATGTCACAAAAGCTTTTTTCGCCCTTAATTTCTGTGTAGTTGCATACAAATTCTAAAGCCTTTTATATAAGAAATTAAAAAGTGGGAGTGAAATTTGAATCCAGGGCAGCTGGTAAATCTGTCCTCAGGAATGCCACAATGCTTTGGAGGAGGGGGAAGAAATGATTCAATAACAGTGAGTAAACACATAGGAGAAGGCTGGTGAAGATACTGTGTCAGATGGAGTTGTTGAGTCCATCAGCTCTTGAGACCCCAGGTGGACCTCGAGCTTCAGAGCACAATGCATCTCTAAGCTTAGAGATATGGCTCCCCACAAGCAGTCTAGTTTCTGCATGCCTGGGCTCCTTCACATTGTCTCAAACTACCCTGAGAAAGGAGCTCTTTAGAATATTTTGTTAACACAAACAATTGCTGTGGAGAATTTTAAGCATGCTAGGGATGGGCTGGGGAAGGAACAGTGAAAGGCAGGTCTAACCACCCATCTAATTTAGACTCCTGGGGCAATATTTTCTTTGTTGAAATCAATAACCCTCCTTCCAAAGCAAACTGTCATAACAAAAGCCCATTTGACTCCCAAGTTTCTCCTGGCGGTCTAGCTACTGAAAAGTGTCAGTTATGTAGAGAAAGTGATTTAGGGTATTGTTTTAATAAAATAAAAAATGTGAGAGCAGATCTTCTGTTGGCAATTCTTCAGTAAATGACATAGTTAGAAAAAATGTTGAAGGGTGCTTAGCAGAACTTTACTGGATATATTTAACTGAAAACAGAGTCAGAGATTCAAAGGTGATGATATCACCAGATCCTGAAAAGTTTAAAACCTCCTCATGATTGTAGATCTTGTTAAAAGTTGCCTTAATTAGCAAGTGATAATATGGAAAGTCTTTACATTGTGACTTAAGAAGTCTGGATTGGCTACCTTCCCCCATATCCTGACAAAGATAAGAAGGGAAAAATGCTTCTTTTGCCTTTATTGTGAAGTCAGTAGATGCTGAAACAAGTTAGCACACTTAGAACAGAGGCATATGCATTTTCTCCCTGGATAGTCACAGAAACACTATAGAATTGTGCTGGCAATTGTTACATATCTGCAGTGTCTTCATTTTTGTATGATGCTGTATTTCCTTTTCCAACGTGCTGTTTAAAATACCTGTGAGCTAGGAATGTTAAGTACTGTATAATCTCTTATCTATTTAAAGCATTACCTTTTATATCTAACATTTTATAAGTTTTGGGCATCTGAAAAGAATATTTACAAAACTGAATAATAGCTTTGCATTTCCAATGTTAGGAACAATTGTGTGAGCCATATTTTCAAGTGATAATGTGTGAGCCATATTTTTAGGTGACTGCCTATTCCCACATTTTAATTCCATTTTACTCTTGTGCCTTACTCATAATTTTCCTGTATTTCCTGTCTCCCTGTAACACACATCTATCTTCTTCCCCCTCCCCCTCCAAGTCTTGCAAGTCTCAAGTCTTAATTATTTAGAGCAGGGAAGAAGATATCAGGATAGTATAATTTGACAAGATTCAGATTACATGCCCTGGCAAATAGCAAATGTACAATGGCAAGTTGTGTGAATTACATAAGAAAACAATGGCATTTTGAGAATGGCCCTGAATTGAATACAGTTCAGGCATGCATACCTAAGGAAGGATCTCTGCCATCAATAACTTTCAGGCACCTGTGTGCAAAGTGCTCGGAGTTGTCTGCAGAGCAATGGAATCCTTTTAATACTGTAGTCTTAGGATTGTTGAAACCATTGATTTACTGTCTTCAGAGCTCAAGCCACTTATTACCAAGAGTGATCTACAAACCACCGAAGTGACTGTAAATCTCTTATGTGGTAATGCAGCCGACCACAGCCCCACAAGGAATTAGACCAAGCAGACTCTGGGTGTACAGAGGAGGTGTACACTTGTTCTTCAAGTGGAAGGCTCTGAGGTCCCCCTTTGTTTCATGTGGACCTTTGTGTGTTAGAGATGCTTAGTTGGGAAGCTGGTACTGAAAATCCTGAATTATTACTTTATTTGACACATACAACCAGAAGCCTGCCAAAAATCAGTAGTTTTACCTCAAGTTCGCTTTAAGAAATGCTTGGAATCCAACTAAAAGAGTTCCCACCCCTATTTACCTGAGTTTTAATTGCTCTGAATTAACGGCCTAGTGGATTACTTAGTTCTTCTGTATCATATGTCTCGCTCTATTCCAAGATGAAATGTTGAGTCCAAGGTCAAAGAAGAATATTTCTTATCTGAGTATTCTTTTTTCTTTCAGGAAAATGTCTCTGATTTTTCTCGCCTCCCTGCAGCAATTAAGTTAGACTAATGGCCTGAACAACTAGAGTCTTTATTTGTTTGTTGACAAGTGGCAACCCTTTAAAACTAGAGACCATTAAAACTGTCCTGGTAAACCACAGAGCATGGTGGATTGGCTGTGTCGCAATACTTTGTTTCCTTTTGTAAAGCAATTTGCAGAGTATTTACCCCTGCGGAAGGAATGACTTAAAACCCAATTGGCTGCTATGTAAAGCATTGTAAAGTCGTAAATACTGAAACTACAGGCTGACAAGGAAGAGCTGACCAAGATGGAATGCAAGACATCAAGTGGAAACACTTTTAATTAAGGCACAAATATTTAATGTTCATTCATAGAAGAAGAAAACTGGAAGGTATTCTGAAACGCCTGCACAATAGCAGGGGTTTTAAGTAGTTGGATCTGGAGAGTTTTCTCCTTCCATTAAATGAAAAAAGAAGCTGTAATTCTGGATTCATTAAAATGTGTCTAGGAGAGAAGTTCTGCTTTTATCTATTGAAAGAAAAAATGCCTTGGTTTTTGCCAAAGCCAAACATAAAATAGCAGTAGTCACATACCAGGGAAGAAAATCTCAGTGTAGATTGTAGATTGATTTTTCAAAAACATGTGGTTATGGTTATTTCTGCTTTTTAAAAATTGGGTGGAGGGGAAGTTTGTATTAGTATCTTTATGGATTCAGCCACTTTCATAAGTTAAGCTTTGAGGAAAATATTAAATATTAAGAAACCGGTAAAGGTCTTGAAACTGTGAGATTCCACAATGAAAATCTCCCAGGTGCAAATAGATTGTAAACTGATGGAGAGACTTGCTAGCTCCTTTATTAAAATTAATATTGTTTCATTGGTTTGGTGATATAAACATATTCCAGGGACTAGGTGATACCAGTTAGTATAAGATAGCTTTATGTTAATGTTATGTTATTGATACATTAACAGTTGTACCGGAGGTTGAGTTGTTATGTGATCATACATAAAACTAAATATAGATATAGTTTGGCGATATTACAGTCCTACTCCAGTGAAATACCAAACTGGTGAATATCTAGATGTAAATTTTCAGACCTTGGCAGCTTAGATATATGCTTAGGAAATTCATTTAATAAATGCTACTTAGTGGTTTAAGTGGTTAAAATATTCATTCCAGAATGAGTGAAGCAGTTTCTGAATGCTTGCTCTTCTGTCTGTGCACAGTCTAGAGTTTGAAGTGCTCTAAGACCTGGTTTGAATTAAATATCCAGATTTTCTGTTGAAATAATTCTGGCTCTAAGCTATTCCATCCTATTTAGTTCTGGGAATGAATTCGGGACAGTAGTGAACTGGGGAAAACTGTTTGATACTGGGTCTCCTATGGAGTTCACAGAATCATAAAATAATAGTGTCACAGGCTTGTTGAGGTTGGAAGGTGCAACATCTGGTCCTATGCTCCAGCTGACCCAGGGTGACCTACAGCTCATTGCCATGATCATGTCCAGAGAGCTTTTGATTATTTTCAACAACCCTTCAGGGCAGCCTGTGCCAGTATTTGGCCACTCTCACACATCTGCCATGCTGCTCTGCAGCTGGGTGGCTCCCTACATATACTGGTGTGGGGGGTTGTTCCTCATCAGTTGCAGGACTCTGCACTTCTCTTTGCCAAACTCTATACAAGGTTCCTGTCAGCTCATTTCTCTGGCATGTCAAGGTCCCTGTGGATAGCAGCCCGACCCTCTGGCCTATCAGCCACTCCTCCAAATTTGTGCCATCAGCCAAATTGTTGAATTGCTCTCTGCCCCATCGTTCAGACCATTAATGAAGACGTTAAACAGGACTGGACTCAGTTCAGACACCCCCGGGGTTCACTGCTAGTTACCAGCCTCAGACTATACTTTGCACCACTGATCACCACCCTCAAGGTCTGTCCATTCATCCAGTTTTCAATCCACCCCACAGCACCCATCCAGCCCCTACAGCAACAGCCTGAGGCTGTTCTGGGAGGCAGCATCAAAGGCCTCATTGACAAAGGCTCATTTGAAACTTATCAGGCACTGCTCTCCCCTCATCTTCCATGTGCACCACTTATTGTTATCAGGTTGGTCAAGCACTTTCATGTAGTGAACCATGCTGACTCCTTCTGAGAAATTTCTTGTCCCTCATGAGTCTGTTTACCGAATTAGTTGCTCTGTCAGATCTGCAGAACCTTGGATTAGCAATGGTCATGCATGGGTAGACCTTCATCCGCATCTTACCTGGTCAAAGAAAGCAACATTTGTGTATGCAGTTAGTACACTTTGGTTAGCACAAAATTGCACACTACAGAGGAGAGAAAAATACAAGGTGGTCATATAGTAGCCACATAATCATGCCATGAATTAAATAAAGGAATGACAAAGTACCAGCATAGTTGATCTCTCCTCTAAGCTAGGTTCTCTCTTATCAGAGTGGCTTCAATTTTCTGTTATCAATGGCTTTCATTCATATATCACTCGCCCTTCTGCCTTCCCTTACCTGATACACTGTGAGTTTCTTCTCTTGTTTTAGCCAAACCTTTCCCCAGGATGAATTGATATTCTAATGAGAATTATCATTAATACTTGATGGGAATGTGCAGTAAGGTCTGTTAACTGGTAGTACCAAGCTCAAGCAGCAGCTAAATGAGTCAGCAGGAACATGTGTAAACTCACAGGTGGTGTTTGTAGTGTACCCTGTTTCCTACAAATCCCTTTCCTGCACACAAGCTGTATGCCAGAAAGCATACCTCTGTGGCTCTCCGTACTTACGGAGCTATTACTTCTGCATCTTCGACTTGCAGCACTGGCACTTTGCAACCTTGTTTGTCCATTTTTAGTGGGCTTTTCTCAAGAAGACTGCCTTTGTCCTTCTAAAAAAAGAACCCTAAATTATGGCCAAAATGGTCTTCTTTTCTTTCCCAAAATTAAACTCATTTAGCTAACTTCATTTCACTTCACAAAGGACCGTGAAAACTCTGACTCTGGATAGGAGGGCATTTCAACTGTTGAACTGGTATTGCGTGGAGAAACATTATTGAATTGTAGATAAAGATATTTTGGACTCAGTTACTTGGTCGGATGAGCTGCTGTGGATGACCATTAGTGGATAATAGTGCATTTTTTTTCTAAGTAGAACTACTGCTTAAATGCTGTGTTTATTCTCATGCTTCTCCATTGTTTCACTTGCTACCATAGAAGCCATGTAGAAGAGGAATCACAAATAACTTTATAGGCAAAAAAGTATTTGAAGTTGCATGCACAATCTTTCTGGTGTAATGAACTGAGAAAGATAGTCTATGTCTAAAAAAATGAACACTTTTGAATTGAGCAGTGCTCTGATCAAGAATGAAAATAATACAATAAGAAGTATGAGATGAAGGGCAGAATGGAAGCTACAGATGAGGGTGCTATTACATAAGCATAAAAACATTGGAATTAGATTGTGAAAGAACAAGAAAAACTGCAGAAAGAATCTCCATATTTACATTCAAAGCCTAACAAACACATAAATGTATTAATTAATTTCTCAATTTCTGCTGCTTTATCACAAAGAAAAGCATTTGACTGTCATTAAAGGTTTTCTGTTAAAATATTTTTTATTCATTGAAAGGATTTTGTCATAAACTACTGTCTGACAGATTCTACCAAGACTTCTGTTAATCATAATGTCTTATAATGAGTTAGCAATGTAAGATTTTTGGGACTTTGCTCTACAGAGCTTCAAGAGGATTGCTTTTGCTCTTGGGCAATCTGTCCTCAGGAGGACTCATCCAGTAGCTCTCCGTGTTATCCTGTGGAATACAGTGTATCTGCTGTACAGGCAGCATTTTTTAGAGAAGATGAATAGGCATCAAATCACTGAATATCAATTTTTTTCAGCTCGCTGTCATGTTGAGTATTCTTTCAAATGAGGGAGCCACCTTTCCACCTGCTCCCTGAAATTCTATAAATCTTCTGGGATGTTTGAAGCTGGATCTGCCAATTGCTGCATGGAGCAAAGTCTTATGATACAAGGCAAGAATAAAAGATAGGTTAGTGGCTCACTCAGGCCAGATATCTAAGTGGCTGTGTAGCATCTTTAACAGAGTCTGAAACTTGTACCAGTGAAAACTTACACTTTCTTATGCAGTAGAAGTGCCTGGAAAAGGAAGGTGGGTTTTATTACTTTCTCCATGACAAAATTTTGAAAAAAATTTTTGTTAGAAATGAAGAATATAAGTTCAGAAAATTCAATTGTTTTTCAGTATGATAGATACGTCACTGAAGTCAGTGAAAAATAAAATTTTGTATTTCACCTTCCCCCTCCTCTGCTCAAGTTAATTCAATCAATTTTCAGCCATTCTCTGATCTGAGGGTGAGGTTATTACAATTTACATGAGCTTAAAAAAAAGGACTCACATTTACCATGGACTTAAGGGGAGCAGCAATTCCTTAGTACACAATACATTAATCTTATTTGAACCTTATGTTCTCTAGCCTTTCAGTAAACAGAAGAATATGTTGTTCTCATGTCTTGAATACTTGTACTGAAGAAAATGGCAATTAAGGGATAAGCTAAATTTTTTTTGAATCAAAATTATTACTTCCAAGCACTCAATAAGGCATCTTAATACTTTAGCCTTTCTTAAGGAATACAGCACAGTTGACCTTACTAAAAACCATAACTTTTAAAGCATGTTCACTTGAATAATGCTCTTTGGTGTTTGAAAGTATGAGGATGTAAAAACAGCAGGAGGAAGTATGAAGTTTCCTTCTGTTTATTGTGATTTATGAGTAAAGATTAAAAGCAGTCTGAGACAAATCTGCCACTGCAAGTGGAAATTTAGCTTCTGTGGGTGTACTGAAGTGCTTGTGTCAGGAAAGACCCATGCAAATGCAAAAGAGAATGGTCTTATATTTTCCTCTTGCTGCCTAGCCTAGCATGTGTTGTCTGTTGCATTTTGGAGGACCCCAATGTCTTGAAAGTCAGTAGAATCTTGTCAATATGCCATCATGTGATATATGCTTTCTGATTATAGGGACATGAAGAAGTACTACTGCCAATGGTAAGGTTTCTAGTTTAGTGCCTAAAACACAGAATCCTGGATCCAGCCAGGACAGGATTAATTTTTGCAGCAGCCAGGAGGGGTATGGCAAGGAGGTGATTCTGTATCCCTTAAGTAATTTTCTGTGGAGGGTTCCCACTCTGGGTTGGGTTGTGAGGCAGAGGGGGGTCAGGGTGTTGACAGGGGCTTTCTGTGACGGGTGGACAAAAATGTGTGAATCAGTGACCATTTTTCTTTTACTGCTCTGGCATTGGTATTGCTCCTTGTTTTATTTTATTGTTGCTTCCTGGGCTGCATCAAAAGCAGCATGGCCTGCAGGTCAAAGTGGGGCAATTCTCTGCTTTGCCCTGAGGAAGCCACCCAGATGACCAGAAGGTGAGACCACCTTTCCTATTAAGACAAGCTGAGAGCATTCAGGTTGTTTGAGAAGAGAAGGCTCTGGGGACACCTCATTGTTGTCTCTCAGTACTTAAAGGGTGCCTAAAACAAAGACTGGGGCAGACTTTTTAGCAGGGCTTGTTGGGATAGGACTAGATCTAATGGTTGTTAACTAAAAGATTCAGGATACATAGAAGGAAGAAATGACTAGGATGGTGAAACACTGGAGCAGATTACCCAGAGAGGTGATAGATGCTCAGTCTCTGGAAATATTCAAAGCTAGGTTGGATGGGCCTTTGAGCAATCTGGCCTAGTTGAAGATGTCCCTGCTCCTTGCAGGGGGATTGGAGTAGATGATTTTCAAAGGTCTCTTCAAATTGTGACTACTTTAGGATTCAACTGAAGTTTAATTCTTATATATGTGGTAATAAAAGTAAAAAAGAGGCACTACTGTGGATAGTTTAGTAATACTTGTTTCATACTGAATTCTTACTGCTCCCAGAGTTTAATTTATGCACAGATATTTTTAGGAATAGATGCAAAATCTTTCCCATGTTGGACGGGATCTAACTATATGAAGCACATTATTTTACAGTGAAAAGAATCCTGTGTTGATGTGACTTTATATCATACAATAGGATCATGCTTAGTCTAGGTATGTGGCATTCTGGGATTTTTTTTTACTTAGGAAGGGATTTGTGTCTGGTTTCTACATTTCTTTTTTCTTGTAATAAACAGTCATGTTAAGTACCCAGAATATTTGATTTGTGAGCTAGCCTTCAGATGCAGCTTTAGCCAGTTGTTTTGTTCCCTTCCTTTTTATTTCTCAAATGTGGAAAGTAATGTTAAACTAATCTCCTTGTGAACTTCTTTTTGCACACTGTCTTTTCTCATTTTGCCTGTGCATGCACTACAAAACACAAATAACTGGTTGAAAAAACCAGCTGTCTTACCACCTTCCTACTGCATTTCAAAGCATCAAAGCTATTTTCCATGTACTACATTTTGCAGTATAAGGACCCTAATTAAACTACGTTCCTCCTGCTGCTACCATCGTGTACATCATCTCTCAAATGAGATAATTAAGGTATGAAAGTTAACATGTTACTTAATTGGAGAAGCTGTAGGGACAAAAATCAAAAGTCAAGCTAAAGCACATTGAATGATAGCAGCATCTCAGAACCATTTTCAGGATAAGATTAGAGTGGTATAAATTAAAATGCCTCTTGCCCTTAAGTCCAAGGGAAAATAAATCACATATCTGGATTTCTGAGCAAATTTACTTTCTTATGGGCAGGAATGAGTACATTCAGTAACAAAGCATGTCACATTTTCTGTTTTCTGTTGCCTAACCCAGAAACTTACAGGCTTGATTGGTGAAAATGGTGTTTTCTTAATAGACAGAGTACTGTGTAACTCTTGTAACATGAGAATTGTTGCCTCTTTCTTTCCCACTGATCACCTTGCTCAGTTCTTTACCATATTCTTTCTGACTAGTTCTAAGTAATGTTAGAAGAGCTATTCTGTCATGAAGTAAATTCCATAATGTATTCTCCATAATAGTATATGGAGAAACAGGTAAGTGACACATTATGTCTAGAGCATTCTTAAAGACAAAAGTTTTTACTTGCTTCTCCATTTTCTGAAAAAGCTCTGGGATCCTAAACCATTCCAAAGCTCTACAAAGATGTTTCCAAAGCCTTAAAAATTAGAGAATTGTGGAATCATAGAATAGTTTGGGTTGGAAGGGACCTTAAAAATCTTGTGCCAGCTCTCCTGCATGGGCAAACGCATCATCCCCTAGACCAGGTTGCCCACAGCTGCATCCAGCCTGGTCTTGAACACCTCTAGGCATCGGGAGTCCACAACCTCTCTGGAAACTTGTTCCAGTGCCTCGCCATCCTTACACCAAAGTTTCTTCCTAGAATCTACCCTCCTTCAGTTTAAGGCCATTTTCCCCTTGTCCTTTCACTGTGTGTCCATGGGAAAAGTCCCTCTCCAGCCTTCTTGCAGTCCCCCTTTAGCTACTGTAAGGTTGCTATAAGGTCTTCCTGGAGCCTTCTCTTCTCCAGGCTGAACAACTCCAAGTCTCCCATTCTGTCTTCATAGCAGAGGTTCTCCAGTCCTGTGATCAACTTAGTTGCCTGCTCTGAACCTGTTACAACAGATCCATGCTCTTTCCTCTGCCAGGGACCTCACAGCTGGATGCAGAACCCCAGGTTTGGTCTCACCAGAGCAGAGTGGAGGGGCAGAATGTCCTCCCTTGCCCTGCTGCCCATGCTGCTTTGGATGCAGCCTGGGATACAAGTGGATTTCTAGGCTGTGAGCGCACACTGCTGAATTGTGTTGAACTTGGGAAGAGACTCCATCTGTTGTCATTCTGGACAACTTATGTCAATAGGGAGTGTTTATCTTAAAAGTATTTCTAACTTTTTGGTTAAAAATCTCACCTAGAAAATCTGAGATGACCAAATTTCTGGCACATATAAATAGTATATTTGAGTTTCTGAAATTATGTATGGGAGTTGTAGTCCACCATGAAACTCTTATCAAGCTGCTGGAGACTCTCCTCCAACATATGACTGGCAAAACTTTGACACTTTTCAGGGGGTGCAGTAGTATTTACTTTCAATGGAAAGTAGCCTGGCATATTTTGTTAATTCTCTCAAATGTATTTTCAGTTTTAAGCAAGAGCTACTTGACATGTGTGTTTGCTTCGTTGGTTTGTTTTTTTTTTTTTATCTGTTGGCATCGTTAGGGAATTTGAATACCATAATACTTATTTAATTTGCTGCTGTAATCAGGAATACTTCCACTGTAATTCCATGCTATTCCATTTGTATTATTAAAATCTTACTGGGGTGGAATGTAAGGGGCAGGAAGCAAGCCAGTCTGCCAGTGCCTGAAAAAAAGTACTTTCCTACCCCATGACTTGCAGCAGCCTTCATAGCTATTTGCCCTAGCCCTTAGGGTTTAATTATGTCCCTCATGCCCTTCCTAGCAGCAGCAGTCCTTACTGGAAGCAGTACTGGGGAAGAAGATGAAGTCCCTACCATATAAGGACATTTACAGAGTTTCAGCCCACTATTGGTATTCATTAAATTATTTCTTCCTCATCTTCTTTTTCTTCATTTACTGTAGACCTCGACGAGGGAGAACTGATTCTGGTTTTTATTCAGGCTTTGAGAATTCCTTACACAATTTATCATACAACAGAACAACTGGTTCCTATATTACTAGTAACCCATTTCTGTGCAGTTTTTTATCTTTATGAGCAGATGCCAAAACATTCCCATGAGGATGTCTTAGTTTCAATTAATTTATCATATTAAAACAGAGGTTGAAAGGAAAAAAGAAAATTAAAATTCATGGTGTGAAACTCAGCTCTTGGCATCTCTTTATTTAACCCATATTACTGGAAAATTGTTTGGTATTTTAAAACTAAAACAATGCTTTCACTATCTGTGAATAACTTTCAGTGAATCTTTGAAAACTATTTTAAAGCTGGAGCAGTTGCAATATATTGCAATTTAATTATAATACCTTTACATAGCAAGTGAAGCACTTTTATGATTCTTTTACTGTCCTGTTTTATATCCTCTACTATACTTCAAGGTGTTTCTAATATGTACTTTGCTCTCATTTTGAAATATTATTTTTGACTGTTCCCATTTTTCTTTCAGTGTCGTTCAGTTCCATAAGGGCCAAATGCTACCACACTTGCGCTGCAGTGGGACTGCCCCTTCAAAAAAGAAATATTTAGCATAATTATGATAAACTGTGCCTGACTGTTAAAACTTCATTATGTTCTAAGCGTTTATAGAGGTAATAGTTGCCTACTCACACGCTTCTTTGAGTTTGGCTTGAGGCTATCTTACTATGTTATGACCTATCAGCTGGGAACCTTGACCTGTATGTTGGTTGCATTTTTAATTGCTAACATATTTTGTTAATTGTTCACCTACAGAGACCAGCTACCTAAAATTTCCTCCTTAATGAGCTCGTTACAATGCTGTGCACTTTGTAAATGGTGACCATTACATGTGTGACAAATAAAGCAAGGTTTCTTGAGCTGGATTAAACCAAACTCAAACCAGTCCATATGAAGGACTTTTGTGCCTTGCTTAGGAAAAATATGTCCAAGATTAAGTATAAGTCATATTAATAGACATGTTCTTGTAGTATATTTTAAGGCAGTACCAAGATCCAATACTAAAAGTGGATTTTACCTCTTGTACAATATAAGTATATTACATCTCTGAGTTTCTTCAGATATAAAATAGCCTCATTTTTTTCAGTAAATCTCTCGTGTTTTTTCTAGATTAGGTAAAAGCATAAAGTACTGATTAATAAAATAATTTCATGTCTGTCTAAGGAGTATTGATACAAGAAATCCTTAAAATCTGTTTTCTTAAGAGATTTTTATCTGTTGTATATAAACAATTCCAAATGGCAACATCAATTCACAACACTTGTTTTGTTGTTGCAAGGTCCACAGAACAGAATCCAAAGGACTATAAAATATGCTATCAGTCCTCTGAGCAGGAAAAAAAGAACTGAGCACACTGTTGATAAAGATTAGAAAGGCAAATATAGAATAATAATGATCAGCTTCAGTTCTGACAAGTCTGCCCAAACACTTCCTGGACAAACTAGAAATGCAATTCCCTAATGCTTTCAATCTTTGCTTCAACTGAAACACTCTTAGAACACAATGGAAGATATTTTTTCTTTAATTGATGTCTAAATTCATCTGTAGATGAAACAGGGTAAAATAGTTTCTGTGTAGATAAAGAAACTAGGAGATAAATGTATGAAACTATAACAGGATTATTTTTCAGCCACAGGAAGTCACTAGAATTTAGTTTTTGGACAGTTGTTATGCAGGGCATTGGTTTTGCTCTCTTTTTGATTTACCACTACACAGATGTGGGCCTTCCTACTGAAGGTTTCTGGTTACTCATTTCTGCAGGCATTATCAGTATTCATGTAGATCTGATTATTGTACAGGGAAAAATAAATAGTCCTGATACTAGGGGAAGGTATGCAATACAGTAATAGCAAGGGCAGTTTCACTCAGAGGCCATGACAGGAATTGACATGAGAATGGGAAGGGGAAGAGAGGTACATCTGTACAAGGTGAATACCAGGTGACTGTGAGTCACCAGTGTGATAAAGAATCCAGGATGTAGCTGAACTATAGATTGTAATAGGAAATTATTAATGCTGTTGGACCTGCTTCTACTATGACTCATGCAGAATGCAATCTATATTTCTGGTGGTTCTAAATCCACAAAGGTGAACTCAGATTGAAATAGACAGAACTGAAGACTGAAAAGCAGTGGAAATTAAGGAATTAATATTAGGGAAACCCAGTCAGTTAAGAAAATTGATATCACTTCTGCTAAAGAAAAGGAACATAAAATATCTGTGAATAAGTTCAGACTAGAAATCAGAATGAAGTCTCTAACTGTGATCAAGGCTGGTGGTGTACCTTCACACAGACTTAGCTGGGGCAATAATCCTCTGAGATGAGGATCATTAAATATGATGGTGTGATAATGAAGGTCTGGATAAACAGCCAAATAGCCCTTCTAGTATTTATGGTTCTTAATGAGAAATCCCAGATACTCTGTGCAGGCTGCATAAGCAGCTGTAATTACTTGAAAGGTGTGCCTATGGTAAGAAATGCTGTGTTTGCTAAAGTAGGAAACTCAGGAAGTCAAGTCTTGAAGGATATGTTGACAAAAAGATCCGCTACAACTGTGGTCAATGCACTGAAGGATGCAAAACTGGTGCATCTGTGAAAATAACAAAAATTACAAGGATAGAACAGAAAATGGAAGACCTGAGATTATAAAGAAATCAAGTATAGCATGTGCAGGAAGTTTATTGGGGAACTAGTAGGTGGGCATGACTGTTGAGAAGTTAAGGGAGTCATAATAAAAGATAAGAGAATTATAAACAAGTAAAAGTTCTTAAACAGGAAATGGTATCAAAAACCTTCTCTTAGTAAAGAGTGGAGTAAGTAGAGATTAGATTTATCAGCAAAACTTCTGGAGAAATTCAAGATTAAAATGGTAGTATAAATAAAATTGCCCAATAAACAAAAGTAGCATTGACGAGAACTACTTTTAGAAACTGCCAACATGATTAAAAATGAAACCAAAAACGGTCATTATTGTTAAGCAATTTTCTAAACTGTCGTTATGGGGAAGTTTGCTAAGGATTTTGTGCTATCCATTTTATAAGAAAAATTCACTGTTAGACTAGATGAGGTGATGTGTATGACATACACTGCCCTCAGTGTCATGAGAGGACCACAGCCCACACCAGAAGAAGCCAATTAAACTCAATGAATATATGAGACTCTTGGTAAACCAAGAGTGAGAAGTAATTTTAGAACAGTGAGTGCTCAGCTGCTTTTTAGATGTCAGGGCTCCTACTTAAACACTTTAATGGGAAACAATCTCCAAACAATCCTAATCTAATCTAATCTAATCTAATCTAATCTAATCTAATCTAATCTAATCTAATCTAATCTAATCTAATCTAATCTAATCTAATCTACATTAGTCTGTTAAAGGAGTTTGCAGACTAAAAAAAAAAACAAACATAGAAACTACACAATTGTCTCTAACCCAGCATCTACACACAGTTCCTACACCACGAATGCTGCAGTTTCTTGCAGGGGTGTGTATTGGCTGTATGTATTTCTACAGCACTGCTGCTTCTTTCTTGGTGTTGTAGATGCAGCTGGTCAGTCTGAGCTGTGACCCACCATATGGCTGCAAATAAAGTGTGGGGCTAGGGAGCAAGAGTGTGCCCAGGGATCCATGACTTAGGCATGGGAGAAGTAAAATGATCCTTTCTTGAAAATGCATGCTGTATATTATATTTTAGAGGGTTTGGCCATGTCTTAGTCAGGTAGACCAACATAATAGCAATGGATTCTTTTGAACTACATTATGACCAGCTAGAGTTGATACAATTTAGGTCACAAACTGGTATTTGGCTATACTTTAACCTATTATACAGGCAACATAAACCAGATTTTTCTCCAGGTATGCTATAGGAATGGGGTTTTTTTTGTTGTTGTTGTTTTGGGTTTTGTGTTGTAAATAATAACATATATCTGCAGAAGGCACCACTGAAAAATTGCAAAAATGGTAGAACTAAACAGTTTTTGAATTGAATTCCTTTATAATGCTAAGGAGAACATGAACAGGTACATAAGGTAAGATACAAAAATTTCATGATTGCCAGTCAGTGTCCAACTACTGGAAGATATGTAGAGGGAAGAGTACTCTTTGGGCAAAATATTCTTCTGTGTAACTTATTACGCCTTCTCTTAAGAAGTTTCTTGTGCTATTAAAAAAAATCTTATTGTGTGCTGCCTTGGAGATCCCGTTATTTGTATCTCTGAAAAGTAAAGAAGCACAAAGGAGCTTGATGTGTTTTGCTCTCACTTTGGTCAATGGCAAGGGTTTTCACAGCTGCAGAGAATCAAGTCTTGGAGCTCCAATTAGAAGCACCCATGGCTTGATGAAATATGTTAACTTCAACTTTATAAGTGAAAATAAAAAGTCAGAACTGGAAAACAGGGTAATAAGGGAGTATCAGTGCATATTTGAACCACTAGTAAAAATGCATGTGGGAGACCTCATGCCTGCCACTAACCCTGATAGGAGGAGCTTAGAAATGTTTGTGGATTCATATCTATGCTTTCACAGAAACTATGGAAATGATAGGCTGATCATATTTTAATTTTCTAAATTATTTTATGTGTCCTTGGATTTTATCCAAAGATACACGTAAAAAATCATCAGAGAATTATCATTATTATTATAGGTCAGTTCTTGATTTCTCTGGATGACACATTGTGTACTGTGCACGTGTGGTAGGTTTGTGATTCA
This sequence comes from Emberiza elegans, assembly GCA_024865655.1. Classification (NCBI taxonomy): domain Eukaryota; kingdom Metazoa; phylum Chordata; class Aves; order Passeriformes; family Fringillidae; genus Emberiza; species Emberiza elegans. Next base: position 61,549,211 of record JALJVW010000206.1, read on the forward strand.
CTGGAACAGTAATACTAGCTGCAAAAATAATTTCACTGTTTTCAGAGACTTGAATTTACACTATCAAAGTTAATAGAAATGTAATTATTCATTTGAAATAGTGTTGAAATGACAGCATAAATCCTGAAATTTAGCAGTATTTTAAATAGGTACTTTTAGATTTTTGTTTTTTGCAGTGGTGTATTTTCAAAAGGTTGCAAATCTATCTCGAATTGTTAATTTTGGCTGGAAATAATACAAAAATATCCTAGCTTTAGCTAAATTAAAATATTTCCTTTGATAAGAAAAAATCAGTATTGATTAAAAATAGGTTTTGTTAGAAATAATTTGAAAAAACAAGTGAAAACCCTACTTCAGAAATTTTTTTAGGTGTCTACAAACATTACAACTTGAAGATGAGTTGTACAGTATCTCTTCTTTATAATGTTTAAATTAATTTTTTCTTTCTTTTAGCCAGTCTTCCTGACTTCATTTCTTTAAGTGAGAAAAAGCTTATTCTGTTGAATCACATCTTCCAAACCAGTCACAGATGGCCTTAGAAAGTAAGAGATAATTCACTGAATCCTGTAAATTCCACTGAAGGATTTACTCTAAGTTACTGCATTTATAAAAGGCCATAAATGCCAATTTACTTCTTAAAGTATGTTTTATTCTTTTTGTCAAAAGAAAGTGGTTCCAGCCACCACATCATAGATTGCTAATTTGTTTTGTCTTTCTCATCAGACAGCTTAAATGCCACAAACCCTTTTCCTGGATCTCAAAGGAAGCATCTGAAAAAAAAAATCACAGGATGCTTATACTATGCAACCGTTTCTTAATTTTGTAGAAAGCTTCTAATTTGGTGACGATCAGCTTGAATTTAAACCCAGTTTACCCAGTAGCCAGTCCAAGCCACTTTCAAACCAGGTATAGCATGTACTGTAAGTGAGGCAGTTGTTTAACTTTTTCTTTAATACTGTATCGAGACATAGGTAGAAGAATTCCAGATTCTAAAGGTTAAAATGTTAAATGTTAAAATTTGTGGATCACAAATTTGCCTTGTGCACAGTTATTTCTTTTATGCCATTAACTGTCTACAGGTGTTCTTCCTTTACTCTTTCCCTCATTAGCAGTGGTGAAAGTAGACAATTTCATCTCTGGGTCTGTAACAGAGCAATTTATCTGAGCAGCACTTCATGCTATCCTCCTTCCTGACAGTTGAAACTTCTTTCACATCAGAACCAAACTAAACTCTTTGTCCATTAGGAGTTTACAAACCTTGCTGGATTGTATTTTCCTCCTCAGTCAGGTGAAACATGCAGTCATGCTAGACATTTAGGTGTAATTAAAGCTTCCAGTTCTACTTTGTCATGGGGACACACAATTAATTTTGTGGGACAGTTTTTGGACCTCTTTTAGACAAGTAAAAGCAAACTTTATGACACAGCAGTCACTGTGTGAGTTTGTAATACTCTCAGAATATATCAGAGAAGTTGCTTCAGAATAATGAATTACATAAGGAATGAATTTGGAATTAACCTATCTCTATCAAATTCCACAAATGTAATAGCTACTCATAATGTACAAGCTTGATTAAATATATTTTTTACACATAGCCAGAAAAAAAAATCAATCTGTGTAGGTGGAAATATGAGCTCAAACATTAATCTAAGTTCTAATTGCATCTCAGTCCAAAGCTATTTTATTGAATTTCATCAGTTGTGGTATTTTCCTTTTATTTATTTCTATACTTATAGACATATTTCTGTTAATCATATATCATGCTATCTGCCTGAAGAGTTAGCTAAGCAATTATCTTAAAATAAATACAGTCTGGTTTTCAGATTTTGCTTGGGCCATATACAAAAATGAAAAGTTTCTCTAGACCCCATTCATGCAATAACTTTCCTGTCCATGGCCTGCATCCTTAAACTAACAGAGTAGAAGAATTTATTGCTGATAGTATTGAAATCTGTCACAGATAATCAGTGGGTTGGAGTTAAAGGAGACCAAGACAGATAGACAGGGCTGATTCACTGGAAAAATCCAGCTTTTAGGAGGAGACAATGTTATAAACAAAATCAGATTGGCTTCCCAGCATTCAAAACTGGTTTTGGTTGTAAAGGGGAGAATTCTACAAAATATGAAATTTTAGCTGGACATTGGTTTTTTTTTTTCCAAATGCCTAGTTTTGAAAAGTCTTCACAGGTTCGTTTTAAATTTTTAACTTTAACTTCTCGTAGTCATGGCTTATCTGCTAATGTAAAAGTAGGAAAAACAGACTTTGGTTAGTAAGACTAGCTCAGCAACATTCATTTTCAGGGATAAGGAGATAATCCCTCTCTGTGAGGTGATAAATTAGTTGATAATTCACTGACTGGAAATTCAAGGAATCAAGAATGACTAGTAGGAAGGACTTTTGAGAAGCTAAATGCCCCAATTTGTACACATGGAATAGTAGCTAGTTTATTTTTCTTCATTTAATTTCCTCTCTCTCCTTTTCTACTGCAAGCCCAAGGGATTTTATAACAAAAAGAGGAAACTTAACAGAAAAAAGTGTTTCTTTCTGTGAAGTGTCATTCATCTTTTCATTACACGACACCAATGACATAGAAAGCTGGCATGGTTTAGTCAGCTTCACTAAATGCAGTTTGTTTTCATGTCTGATTGCATTTGTATTAATCCCACTTTTCAGCTGTGTTCCAACATGTTTTCAAGCCTTGTCTGCAAACACTCAGGAACATCTACATTCATGCTCATTATTGGCATAAGGAGTTTGTGGTCACTTTTATGTTTTCTATTCTGATGACACCATGAAGGTTCTATAGCTTAAGGAAGCACATTATTGTGGGGCTGCTGTAACGATGGATGGTGCCTGTATAGATGCAGCCAAGGCAAAAGCTGACAGTTCAGGAGTGGGGCCCTTAAAACACTCTAAAAGGTAACTAGTAAATGTTTGACAAGGACAAATACTTGGATGGGAAGAAAAACAATGCTCTTTCAGTAAAGTAACCTAGTCTAAGATCTCCGCATGGTCATTGGAAAGATTCTTCCATTATGGCTTAAGAGTCTGGAATTCATAATGATGGATTTTTGTCCCAGCTAGTTCTTAGCTAAATTGTGTTAGCATTGTAACAGCTTCAACACAGCTGATGTTCAAACCAGGAGGAACTTGGTGGCTTTTGCTAAAATTTTCTTCCTGAAGTGTGACTTGCGTTTTCAACACAAAGCTATGTAAGTAAAGCCACATTTATTGGGTCAGTTTCACAAAGTACCAGGGTTCAGGCCATCTGGAGCACATCATTACTTAAGATAAACTGAAAGACAAGCTTACAGAAATCCCATGAAAGTCAATTAAACCACCCATCCTTACTTATTATCAAACACTTCTGCCTCTTCCTCCTATTTTATGTTCCATCTTTCTTTGTAGATTTGACTTCTCTCTGTTCTTCTCTCTGCTTTTTTATTTTCTTTTATCTGATATCTATCAAATGCACTGTAAATATATGTTGCCACATGTGTTTGCAGTCTTAATTGTGTTTCTGTCACCTTGAACAGTTTGTTTTTTCTGTCTGGTTGTGCCATCTCTCTGTCTCTTTAGATTTGCTCATGGAGCTCAGTAATTTTCCCTCCTTCTAATCATTGGCTAGTTTATATAATTTGACCACACCATACTGTTACAGGTTTTGCTGTGATAAATACCATATATTCTTTGCCTTTATTAACAGATTTTACAGACTATTGTAATATACAAATTTTGTGACACCTTATACAAAAGAAAGAAGCCTGCTGCAGAACCATTTGGCACAAATACATATTTGAAGGAATCACTAAAGCCTCAATTCCTTCAGAAAGCCTCTGAATTATAAGAAATCCTTATTAGGCACGTCTTGAAGAAAAGGCTCAAAAGGGATCTCCCATGATATAAGCTCCATTTTTTTCCTGCTGCAGGCTACATTATGAGAATATTTATACATTTAAAAAGAGTTGTCTTGAAACTAGTTCTTGCAGCATCCTTATAATATCTTCCAATAAGCCTGTTAATAAACTGATCATTTTTAAAGACAATAATTAGCAGGCTAGATGAGTATTTTTAGTTACAGAAATAAACCATAATATCATACATTTCCAGGATTTCTCCATTGCTTTTCAGCCTTGCACTTACTGCTTTGCATAGAACATCATCTTTCTCTAAACAGATCTTGTTAAGAGAAGATAATCCAATGAAGGATAAAAATGTCATGGAATATTGGCTTCATATAAATTAAAATATGCTGGATAAAATCTGAAGATTGACTCCTTTTTTTTAATTCTATAAGTGTCTGTTTCCCAAACATTCCATGCACGCTTTTGCATCTAATCACAGTAAGAGCAAAAACTTTGTATGGATTCAAAATTGCCAGCTAACAACGGTTGTTGCTCAAATTGTTTCTCCATTTGATTTCTGACTCACTGTTTTTGTGTTACCTTGCAGTTTTCCACTTGTCCCACAAAGTCACTCGGGTGGTTCCAGAAAGTGCTCTGCTGATTGTCCTTGGTCTTTTCCTTGGTGGCATTGTATGGGCAGCAGATCACCTTGCCTCCTTCTCCCTGACACCAACTGTATTTTTCTTCTATTTGCTGCCCCCCATTGTTTTGGATGCTGGATATTTTATGCCAAATAGATTGTTTTTTGGAAATCTTGGCTCCATCCTTTTGTATGCTGTCATTGGGACAGTCTGGAATGCTGCCACAACCGGTTTATCTCTCTACGGTGTCTATCTGACTGGAATAATGGGTAAGTTTGATCAGTGAAGACACAATTATGAATGCCATTGTATATGCTGTTAGATGGGTGGTAAGTTACAATGTAACAACTCTTTCTAGCAGAAAAAAATTTATTTTAATGGGAGCAATTTGTAATATCTTTATCAAATTTAAAAATGACCTTTTCCTTAGGGAAAAATCTTCCCTAACAAAAGTATAAAAACTACTTGAATCCATGCCTCCTATATTGTCCTGCTCTAAATGTGTGTGAACACTCTCAGGATAAAGCTCAGGATTCTTTCTCTAATGGAACCTCTGGACAAAAATGCACACTAAAGGGCTTGCTTCTTTCTGCTGTGATAGAAACCTTAAAAGTTACTCTGAAATTAAAGTGTCTTCCTGAAGTCGGATTTATATTATGTGTTATTTTTACTGTTATTTAATATAAAATGTTATTATTGTATTTAATATTATTAATGCAATTAAGTGCTATTTATAGTAAGTGTTATCCAATATTAAGTGGCTACTGAATGGATATATATGCATGACCCATCTACACATGTCTTTTGCATTTTCTGAGTCTGGAAATTGTAACAAGATCTATAAGTTTTACAGAATGAAGTGGCAGATGTCTTACTAAAAAAAAAAAAGAAAAAAAGGATGCCATTTTAATGGGAGCAGTCCAAAGGGGCTTGAAAGGGTGGCTGACACACAATTTCCTAGACCACAAATCCAAAAAGTGAGGGTTTCCTATTGCTTGTGCTTTCCCCAGAGGAGCTGTGGATGGCCCATCCCTGGCAGTGTTCAAGGCCAGGTTGGATGGGGCTCTGAGCAACCTGGTCTGGTGAAAGGTGTCCCAGGTAGTGGAACTGGAGGGTGTAAGAAGTTCCTTCCAGCACAAACCATTCTATGATTCCAAGATGCATTTGGTTTAATTACACTGTGATGTAAGGGCACAGGGCTGCCAGAAGAGGCACAGAACAGCAGTATTTAATCTCTACTTTCATTTAAGACTCATGTTATGTAATTGCAGATGTTTGTAATATAGACAGCTATGATGGATACATTTTAGATATCTACCTTATTATAGCCCTTATTTTAGAAGCAGTAATATTTTCTGAAGAGGATACAGAGGAGACAGCTCAGATGCAAAAATCTTTGACATTTTTTAGGTAGATAAGAGGTTTACTGTGCTTTAAGCAACATATTTAATCCACAATTTCATGTTTATAATTAAAATCAGGTGTTCAGAAAGAAAGTGTATAACAGGGATATTTGTACTGCAAATTGGAAAAGGATTTCTTTATTTAAATATCCAAGATTCTTGGAACAATTTCAAAATAAGACCAAAAATATTTTCTTTAAAAATGTTCTTGGAAATATAATGTATGATAATTACTTCAAAAACATGTTGCTATAAGTCATTAAACGGAAAGGATTGATTTCCTTACAATGTGTGAAATAGAAAAGTTGACTCTTTTCCAAAAAAAACTATTTATCAGGAAAATTCACTTAAATTATTCTTCTCCACCCAATCTGTAAACAACTCATGACTAACTGCAAAAGCTGGATTTGATGGTTATATGTTCTGCTTCATCAGTATGAGAATCTTTTAGTGACAATGCATACTAGAACTCTGAGCTTACAGCTACACAGGGCAATCAGCCCCTACCACAGGTCATAGCTAAAGATCTACAAGATAAATATGGGGATGTTAATAAAGGTGAACAATAAACTGACATGTCTGGCAAACTTTAATGTTTAGAAAGAACATTATTTGTGTACTGTGGGGACCTGTCTTTACCATGAAGACCTATGAGAGTTCTAATTCCAGCTGTGAAAAAGGCCAGACAAGGCTGTCCCTGATTCAAACTATGTCATTCTCAAGCAAAGCTGAGTAGGAGTGTAAAATATTGACATGACGCAGACTTACTAATCTACTAAATCGATTGTGTTAACCTCCAAGAGGTCAACAAGATCTAACCGCCACACTGAAAAACCTTTCTGTTATTACTTGCTTAAGATAGGAGAATGCTGAGTTGCTCAGTTTCTAGAAGAGTTCATAGTATCTTCTGGTTGAAACTCCATGGCTTATATTTATTTCTATCCCTTTTGTTCTACAATTAAAGTGAATAATGATAAAAGTAATATCATTAAAATGTAGAAATGTAAATCTGCTGCAAACTAAGATGAACTAAAACCAAATGACTTCTAGTTTTGCCATTCAGTGGGCTTGTAGTACTGTCCATCAATAAAAGAATGCATAATCCAAACTGGATTGAATAGATTTCCTACATAAATAAACATAAAATCAGCTTTGTTGGCATTCAATACCCTTGAGATATAATAATTTGCAGAAGGAAAATGGAGAAGGTGATAATGATGAAGAAATCCTTCTTTGGAACTGAAATAAAAAGATTAGCACATTAATTTTTAACCATCAGTTGTATAAGTCTGCTTCCACAGAATAGGAAGAATTACATAATTGCTGATTGCAGTGAACTGGTCACTGTCCACTGGAGAACTAACACTTGCAGTATTGTGGTTGTGACTAGTTCTTAGAACAGTTATTCCTGTACAATCTAGGGTTGTAGCTGCAACATGCTGAGTGTGTCTAAAAGTCTTAAACTGGACCCAGTGAACATATCTTAGGTGTCACTGATGAGCTGGAGGAAGCCATGGTCATGTACCAATTGAAAATAACTGCTGCTAATACTCTAAATGAAAGTATGATTTAGAAACTACTGGTCTCTTGACAGTGCTTTGTAGGAATTATAGATGCGTCCTAATCTCCCCATAAATGTTTGCTTACTAGATTTGCAAGTCATGAAAGAATGTACCAGTGATTATAATTGGTAACACATAAAAAAGATAAGCAATCTCAGTGACCCAATTTATTTTCAAACCTTGCGTTCTATTATACTCTGATATCTGATAGTTATTGTCATTGGGCTTGCTCCTTCCTTAGGCCTGCATGAGAAGGACAACATTTGGTGGAACCATTGCTTAGATTTAGGTTCAAGGCTGTTCTCAGAATTTTTGGCACAGACTTAAGGTCACTGCCTCAACCCCATTCGCACACTAAAACTGATAGGCTCAGTCCTTATTCACAGCCCCATAGGTCCAAGTGTGAACAAGACTGTTTATCTTCTTGAAAAAATAAGGTAGTTATACATCTGTGCAAGATATGAATTTCTGTTTTCAGGGCCATACCAAGATCCCTACAAACTGTACGGAAACCTTGTAGATATTCTGATTGGCAGATAGTAGCTAAAACAATATATACATCTGCAGCTTCACCAGAGTATTGGGCATTGTCACATGTAACAGGGTGTTGTTTACTCCTGCCTCTGACTGCCCATACAAGTATCCTTTTCTTGAGTAAATAATCCTATGCCATTTTGTATCAAAACTATTTGGAATCTGGTTTCTGTTTCCTTTACATTCTAAGCACAAACCATTTTGAATTTAAAAAATTACCTTTCAGTGTTCTTTCTAGAGGGGTAGCCATGTTGTTCTGGAAGTACTTTACAGGCACTATTGATTCTGTGGCTATGGCTGCTGACTATCATTGTCTGATTCATGCTTCAAAACCATTTAATTAGATGAATTTATTCTTTACCTGTAGAAATCATGCCTGATAATTTTGGGCATGGGCCAATGCATTGTGTTTTAATGAATGATTTCTCAACTTGTTCCTTCTTTGCTCTTCCTCATATAATTTTTGGCAACATCACTTCTTCATGAACCTTGCTTCCTCCATCCATTAATGAACACAAAGGGAATTTTGCTGCTCAGAAATCTTTTCCCTAGAAAAAAATGACTAGGTTTCCACTTTTGATTTCATGAAGAGGGTAGATTTTGCTAGGTAGTTAGGGAGCTGAGCAAAGCAATTTTTGTGGCTATGCTACTTTTCTGCTACTTTTAAAATGACAGTGAATGCTTGCCTTGGTGTGTTTGCATAACTGAACAAAATAACATTAATAACTAAAAGCAGGTTAAAAAAAAATACTGGGTTACACTGTCACCAGAGTTTTGTACCTTCAAAACTTTTGAAATCATTGCCAAAATTCCTTAGGGGCTGCAACACAAACATGTTGAGGTACATTTTGGTCCTTCATCTATTTTTATGGTCTACTTGCAGACAATTTAACAGCCTCATGAATCCTAATTTGGGAACAAGTAGCTTAACCACACCTATCGGTGAGTAAGGAGGCCACAATTGGTGTTCAGTTGTACTGAGTGCAGTTAAACACCACTGTAGCAGTTCTTAGGAACCAAAACTCAAATTTGACCTGTGATATGAAATATTTTGGAATGTTTACTTTAAAAGTGCTGGTATGGTCCTCTTAAAATCTTGTGAGTTCTCAGTTATCCTGGGGTAATTTAGTCAAGTTAGACAAACCATGCCACATACAAATAGAAAGCTAGTTTAGATCTGGAACTGTCTTGTAACAACAAGAACAGGCCAGTACTGGTCCTGCTCTCAGAAGTAACTATGATCCACATGGGCCAATGCTGAATCCAACAAAACTTGCAGGATAAAACATGACTTGGTGCAGAACTTTTTAAGGAGTCACTGTAACACACTTTCAAGTTGATACCTTGGCATCTCGATTTTCCAGTATTTTGAATTATCTGTAACATCCCAGTCTTTCATTGCTAATGATAATACAGAGATTATTCTGCTTATAATTTGTTTGCTTTGTTTTTTGAAGGTGAGTTGCATTCTGGGCTGCTGGACTTCCTCCTTTTTGGCAGCTTAATTGCCGCTGTGGATCCTGTAGCTGTTCTGGCAGTGTTTGAAGAAGTCCACGTCAATGAAGTTCTATTCATCATTGTTTTTGGAGAATCACTTCTGAATGATGCTGTAACTGTGGTAAGTAAATTATATATCCCAAAGTCAATGTAACTCAAGGGGATTTCTTCTGAAATGCATTTTCCCCTTTAAAGAAACACTGTAGTCTCTATGTGTATCTACTCATTGGCTACTGCAGTGCAGCTCATAGTGCTTTCTGTCTTGCTTACAAACATCAGATATTTGAGCATGAAAGCTATTTGGAGCTGGTAAGTGACATAAAACACACAGTCCTGGGTTAAACACTCCAAATGAAGCTTCAGGGGTGTATGTTTTATTTGCCTTTGCTGTTTAAGTAGGGCTTTCATGACTTAATGAAATCAGTTCCAGGGATTTTAAGACTTCCTTTGCTGTTATTTTTTAAAGCACATACATTTTCCTCTATATTTGTTTTATGCCCACAATTTATATGCATACCTCAGCCAGTGAGAGAGAGAATACTCTCCCAAGTGTTTATGCCTGCTCCCTTAGTTTTACTTTGATTAGAGGTTTATCAAACACATATATAACAAAGAGCCAATTTGGAAAAAAAAAAAGTATGACATTTTAGAAAGTTTCTGGGTTTTTTTTTTGCAAACATTTTTTTAAATTTAGAAAAGCTTTAATGGATGTAGCAGAATCCCAGACTTCTACTGATTTTTATTTTGATTGAAACACCTTTTCACACTTTTTTTTCCCCCTGAATAAAATTGTGAATAATTTTGTAGCGCAGTACTAGTGGTCAGGGACGAGGAAGTCCTAAGGCAGAAAGATGCTATGCAACCAGTTGCTGTGCCGCTTCAATTCACTTTTGGATCATTTACAATTCCTGCTCCTGCCTATCTGCAAGGGAGGGTAAGACATGTTCATGAGGCTCAGTGACTTAACTTTTTGCAGCCAAGGAGGTAAAGAACTCCAAGGTCATTGGCAGCAGCCGAACTGTTCACATGAGTTTGAAGATGACAGTATGGCTTCCAGAGAAACCTAGTTGTATATCAGTATCATTAATACTTCTGAGGTATTGCCAAAATTAAAATAAAGCTCTGATGAACTCAAGTATCAACATCGCTGGCTTTCAAAAGCAAAGGAGATTTTGTTACTGTGAAATGAACACAAACAGTCTACAAATAAAAGAAAACTTGATTGTTCATTGATGAAAAAACAGAAGAGCAAGTGTGATCCACAGGTAGAAAGCTCAGCCTATGAGGAAATTTGAAACAGTGGAGTTACTACCTTGAAAAATGAAAGACTGGAAGACAGAAGAAAGTGGATGGTATAGCTTTCTTTAAACATAAATATGTAAAAGACTACTGTTACAGAAGAAAAGTAACCTGTATCCCATGACTGGCTGAACACGATAAGAATTATCAAGTTTAGCTGCAAGAAGGATAGCTGAGAAAGCCATAGTAAAGTCCTTATTCACCACTGGAGGAACTAAGAGCAGATAAAATTGGTATGTCTCAAAAATTATACTCACATAAACCTCCTTAGGCACAAGTATGGATAAGGTGAATTCATTACTTTCAGCTCAATCACTCTTAGTCAATTATTTAAAAAGTTTTAGCACAATCATTATATTCTCTTTTATGTTCAACTTATTCAACATATTTCAATTCAGTATCTTATTATTAGCATCTTATTATTGTCTTATTAAAAATCCTATTAATCTTATACATGTGAGTAAATGAATCTTTCAAATACCTGGATTTTACAGTGAGAAGTGCTTTAGAAAACACATCTATATGTAACAATGCTTCTTATACATAGGGGACATATTGAAGGGGAAAATGTATTTCTATGAGGTGTTATTTTTTTATTTAAAAAAATTGTTTTTTCTTGACCTACTGCATTTCTTTTATTATGAGAAAATATAAAATTCTTCTTCGAGATAGAATTTCCTTCAGTCAAACTCAATTTCAGACTTCATAATGTTGAGGCCCCTAAGGAGATAATTTTAATAGGCTCAATTCAGGAGCAATTATTAAAGTAGTCTACTTTTCTTTCCAGGTGCTGTACAATGTGTTTGACTCTTTTGTTGCGATAGGTGCAACAAATGTGACGGGGATTGAATGTCTCAAAGGCGTAGGTGCGTAGAAATGAATTCTATATCACACAATTGGTGTATATATGCAGTACTTTAAACAAAATATTACTATTATGCTATTGGGAACAGTTATTTTTCAGCCCTTTTATTATTACTCATATTCACACACTCTTATGGCATAGGCAAATGTCTTAAGATAATAAATAAATAAACATTCCTAAATATTTGGGAAACTTAATCAGATCTGTTTTCTTTGGAGGAGACTCAACAGATGTGGAGTTCATTTGTTGAGAACACCAAACCTATATATGACAGCTATATATCTTTTCTTTGTATTTAATGGCATTTCCCTAATTTCAGCCTATGCTCTCCCTGCATTCCAGGGAGGTCCGTACTGCATACAGGCATTGCCACTCCCTATCACGGATGACCATCAAGCAATGTTTGCCAGTAACTATCAAGAAATTTTCCCTGAACAATTAGTCACTATTTCCCATTCCAAGCATTGCATGAAACGAAATTGAATCATCTTATGAATAAATGTTTTAATAGTGACTATGTCATATTCTATAATATGTTTTTGTAAAAACAATTGTTCACAGAACATGGAAAAAATAGTATACAGAAATGGAGTGGGTTTGAATAAAAGTAAAATGGTGAGGCTTAACAGAAGTAGCCTTGTTTTTCTACAGAATTCTACATTCATGTACCAAGTTCTCAAAAGCCTTGAGCCTAGAAATGAATTTGACATGTCCTCCAAATTTTTCTGTGATTTACTGGTCATTTGCTGTCCTCTCTCTGGAGGAGAACTAGTTCAAACCATTATATTTTGATGGTTTAAGTTGTGTTAGGTGTTTTGTTTTTCAGTGTCATTCTTTGTGGTGAGCCTCGGTGGGACACTGGTTGGCATTATCTTTGCATTCCTGCTCTCATTGGTCAGTCGTTTCACCAAGCATGTGAGGATCATTGAACCTGGATTTGTGTTTATCATTTCCTACCTGTCCTACCTCACAGCAGAGATGCTTTCTCTTTCTGCCATCTTAGCGTAAGTCTCTTTTTATTACTGCCTATGAAAGGGATGAGAAGGGAATGTGGTTTTTAAAAACATTGAAAGGAAATCCTAAATTATATGGGACAACTATAGAATATGACATAAGGTTTATGATGGATAATACCATGTTCTCACTCCACTATATTATAATTTGCCAATCCTGTCATTCAGCCTTGAAAAGGAATGCAAGTTTTTCAGTATCTGCTGAGCAACACGAGAACTCTTTTGCAAAATACAGACACGACTCTTTCCTCTTTGTTGTTAATAATACTTCAGACTTAACAGTTGTCCATTTGTGCTGACATCTTTCCCTATAACTTGAGACTAAAGCAATATTTTTCTAAGACACTGTGTAAATGTCACTATTCTCTGTCCTCTGTGTCTTGGCTGGCCATTAAGTTTTGCCTAAATGTTGCCTGTTTTGGCTTGAGTACTTCTGTGGTCTTTCTTCTCTTAGTCTCCATTGATTCCCAGCATACCTTTCTTCTCAGTTTTGCTTGCCATGTTTGTAGATGACATAGTAAGTGTATTCAAGTTCTGAAAATCTTTCTGCAAACAGATAATTAGTTTATGTCTAATGTAAACAAGTTTAGAAATTTGCATTGAAAGTAGTATGATAATCTGAAGAGAATTGCATTCTATTATGTTCTAATGAAATGCTGCCTTCAGGCCACTTAAGGTTACATCAGCATGTATGTTTGAGATATGCTTTTTACCAAGGGTAGACTCCACAGGTGCTCATGAATGTATCTTTTCTTAGGAATTAATAGTGGGTTTTTATCACTTTGTGACAGACAGACGGAAATAATATTAAATGTTGCAACACATCTTTTCTGAACAATTGCTTCTTTTTCTAGGATAACCTTCTGTGGCATTTGCTGTCAGAAATATGTCAAGGCTAACATATCTGAACAGTCTTCTACAACTGTAAGATATACTATGAAAATGCTAGCCAGTGGAGCAGAAACTATTATCTTCATGTTCCTGGGTATTTCAGCTGTGGATCCAGATATCTGGACTTGGAATACGGCTTTTATTCTGTTGACTCTGGTCTTCATATCAGTATATAGAGTTATTGGTAAGAGAGTGACCTTCCTGTTCTTGCATTGTACTGCTGATGCAATCACATATTCTTTAGCCCTCTCCCCAAAAAATATTTGGAGTTCTAGGTTTGCTCCTTTTAAAACATTCCATTTATTTCAGTTGAATTTATTGTTTGATTTGTAGAGTAAGCTCTATAGTAAGTTCTGTCCTATGCTGAAAATATAGCAGGATTTAATTTCTGATGATGTTTGAGAATATGAGTTGCCCAGCAGTTAACACAAATCATTCTGTGGCTAACCTTTGTTGACCCAGCAAATGGTACTGGCAAAATCTCCCAGTAAAATGGACTTTGTTCTTTAATTTGCAGCCTAACAAAAGATGCGACTCTTGTCAGCTGTATCTTTCCTTCAGCTCTTTCAATTTGGCAATAAAGAGATTGTCTTAAGCTAATGTTATGGTTGACTTCAGGTTTTGGGTACACAGTGATATCAGATCATACATAATAACATTGCAGGTTCTCTGGCTTAAGAAATAATTCTCATGGACTGATGAAAAACTCAGTAAATAAGGCTGTGGCAGGTAGAGATTACCTACTGTCAACTTACTGGGTTTATATAAGTTTGCAAACATTTCAAAATACCAACGATGATTTGCCCAGCTACATAGTTCTGTTGTAGTTTTGGTAAAATCACAAAAAAGTTGTAGAATGAAATACTTGTAGAGAGTAACACACATGGCAATTTGGTTTATGTACTTACGTCTGGGAAAAAATTAAGCCAGTTTATTTGCCTGTTTGTCTTGACTTAAATTCAAATGACAGGTCACATATCTATCTAGCTGGCAATTTTCCTAGATTCTGTGCTCTTATTCTCTCTAGAAGCTCCTGAGCTGAATGAAGTGCCTACCTCCTTGCCCTCCTTTTCTAAATATTCTGCAAGCATTGTTCATTATCTGCCTCTCAGTAACTGCAAATGTGACTGAGGTGTTTTAAAAGAGTTTTCCCTGGTCTTGTCTTTGACACTTTTTGTATTCCTCAAATGAGTGGTTAAAAATCCTGTAATAGATAAGTAAATAGTAAATGTTCAGCAATAACAATAAGCACCCACCAAAGTAATTGATCTTGGACATTGACAAATTACTAAATACTGGATGATATTGGGCCTTACATAATTGCAGTTCTCATTCTCTGGAGGAGTCAGATTGGTAGAATTTCCAAGGTCCCCTCCTCCAGAGGCCCTCCTTACAGTGACAAGACACTTCTTTTGGCACAAGTTCAAAGTTCTCTAAAAAGAAAAGAAACTGTTTTGCACTGGTTAACAGCCCTGGCCTGCTGCAGTGGGAATCACATGCCATGCCAATCACAGGAGTGGTGAAGCTGTTTTCCTTCTGCATGGAGGGAGTTCTGGGATACATTGAGGTAGCTAGAGCCTTAGGTGTCCTGTAGCAGGCAGCATCTCACCTGTAGGTGTGGAGACAGTGTTAGCATAACTAAACAACCCTTCATAAGACTATTACTTGTCTTACAAAATGTGATTTTCAGTGATTTGCCAAGGGAACGACACTTACTCCCTAAATCAGTGCTGTTTTAACCTGTTTCTGTTAACTGACCCTGTGCGTATCACCGCTTACAGTGCTTGAAAACCTAAAATTGAATTTCTAAAGGTCAGCACATGGCAGAACTTTCCCTGGAGTGCCTGTGCCAGAGGGCAGCACTCTCAGAAGAGCTGCCGGCTCACAGAAGCAGCTTCACCTAATTCCTTCGGCTCGATGTAATGCGAAGGCACCAAGTGGACAACACAGTGATAAGAGGGGGAATTAGATGGTGAAGATTGTTATAAAGGCAGTCTGGTAGCACCATTTCCGTTACTCACAGCTGGGATATTGACATTCAATAAGGATATTTCTAGACATTCTGAAATTTGTTTGTTACAGGCGTGGTTATACAGACGTGGATTCTTAACCGCTACCGAACCGTCCAGCTGGAGATAATAGACCAGGTGGTGATGTCCTACGGTGGACTAAGAGGAGCAGTTGCTTTTGCTCTTGTTGCACTTCTGGATGGGAATAAAGTAAAAGACAGAAAGCTGTTTGTCAGCACAACTATCATTGTTGTGTTTTTTACTGTTATATTCCAGGTAATTTAACTTCTTAGGTATGCTTCTTGCAAGGAGAAGGAGTCCCCCAAATGTACTGACTGCTTAAAGCAGTTCTCAGCTGAAGGTTGCATATTGTTTCACTGAACTGAAAACATAATTGAATTTGTAATTTTAGTAACAAAGACCCTATTTTATGTTTTGATGTGGGACCACATGGGGCAAAACACAATTTCCTCTGTGCTAAAAATTGTTCAGTCTTGGCTGCTTGGTATTAATAGTGCCAAGTTAATATCTGATTAAACATCCTTCACCTCATGTGAATAACTATAGGGAACAGTACTTTTAATGGGCAGATACAATCATTAAGCTGATCTACCTGAGCCTCAGTCCTTGTTTTAAAATATAGCAGCAAGCAGTGGGACAAGAAACTATTTAACATCCAAACAAAATAGCACTTTTGATGAAAAAAAGTAATTTAAATGAAAATATGTCAGTAGATAGCAGCTTACAATATTTTTTGAAGTGTATTACAGAAAATTTAGTTGTGTTCACAAACTACTGATTTGTGGAGAAAAGACCATATTCAGTGGCATAGGAAACACTTCTGCTCTACCACTACCATATTTTTCTTATAGATGATATATTTTTCCACTTTTGTCTTTTCAAACCATTGTAGTAGGGGCTAAGGGTACTGTATTATTTTATCTTCTAGAAGGAATATAAATCAACTGAGAAAGTATGAGAACCATGAAATAAAACACAAATGTGCTTTATTTCTGTTTAACCAGCTGGAGGAAAGTCTAAGAGGATTTCCAAGCATTTATTGTCATGTTTCGATCCTTAGGGACTGACTATCAAACCTTTGGTACAGTGGCTGAAAGTGAAGAAAACTGAACACAGAGAACCAAAACTGAATGAGAAACTTCATGGCAGAGTAAGATGTTTAAAATAAACCTCATGGTATCTCTTTCATTTTTACAGAGCACCTTAAGAGAAAAAAAAATTGTTACTGAAAATGTCTTTTTTTGTAACGGAGTGGGCTATCAAATTTCAAGAACAAAATCCTTCAAGCATTTCAAAACTTATTTGTACATTGCTGTTTCTCTATGGTTGAAGTCCTGTGAAAGGATATTAATATGAAAGTTCTGGTCTTTCACTTGAGAATTCAGTGGGGCTGGGAGTACTGGGGAAACAGCACAGATGGAATATGCTTCTTTGTCTTCATCTAAAAGAGGAGAATGATTGATAATTGCTAGGGCAAAGCATGTCCAAAAAAATTTATTTTTCCTTCTCAAAAATTTAATTTTCGGAAAAGGTATGAAAGAAGGCTTTTTAGCTTGCATATTACATAGAAAAATACTCTGTTGCCCAGTACAGAATAATTATATACTGAAATTCCAGACTAATGACAACAGTTTTAATTCAGAGTGAATGTTGTGTCCCAGGATTTCTTTACCCTTTTAGAATATTTTGAAACACAAACTCTTCCAATTGGCTTTCACACCACATTATAAAATTTTCTTTAAGCAAAAGAAAATGTAACTTTTCAATATAAATATAGGTTAAAGGATGAAAGACTATAAGACATCACAGAATCATCAAGGTTGGAAGAGATCTTCAAGAACATCCTGTCTAACCATCAACACACCACCACCATAGTCACGTCTAAATCATATCCCCCAGTAACACACCCAGACAGCTCTTGAACACTTCCAGAGACAGTGACTCCACCACCTCCCTGGGCAAATTAATTCCAGTGCTTACCACTGTTTCCGGGAAAACTTTTTTTTTAAAAATCTAATCTGAACTTCTCCTGGCACACTGAGGACCATTTCTTCTTGTCTTTTCACTTGAGAAATGGCAGAAGAGGCCAACACCCACCTGCCTACAACATCCTTCCAGGTAGTTATAGAGAATGAGCCTCCTTTTCTCCGGGTTTAACAACCTCAGCTCCCCCAGCTGCTCCTCACAGGACTTGTGTCCCAGTCCTTTCCCCACTTCGTTGCCCTTCTCTGGACACGCTCCAGCACCTCAATGTCCTTTCTGAAGTGAGGAGCTCAGAACTGGACACAGGACTAGAGATACAGCCTCACCAGTGCCAAATGTCGGTCCTGCTGCTCCAAACCTAGCACCTGTATAATTTTGCAGTAATCATTCCAATGTTCGGAGTGAAATGTTATAACCATACACAGAAAAAGGCCGAATTGTACCTGCAGCTGCCTTGGTTTGAATCAAGAGTTTCAAGCCTCCAGATTTCTATCAGCCAGAAAATGTACTCAGTATGAAATTTTGCCCTAGATATTAAAAGAATGTTGCATACTTCTACTCTGAGGGGAGTATCTACTCCCGAAACATCTAAAAAGAATTACAGTGGAAACTGCTCAACTGAAGCAATCACCTACACTAATAGTGGCAGATGTACTTAAAAGGGCAGAAACAGAGATGGTAAAATGAGTCCATAAAAGTTTTAAAATTGAATGTTAAAATGGGGGTTTAAGTACCTTCTCATTGAGACCCTTGTAATTCAAGAATACTTAGTGAATTCATGAAGAACTGCTTCGAAAGTTTAGGACCTTTGAAGAAAAGCTTATAGTAGTTAGTACTTCTGTAAATGGGGGAAAAGTTTTATAACAGCCATAAAATTATTCGGCATAGTAATCTGGTACAACTTGAAATAGAGCTATTTTCTAATTATGCTTTTTTATTTCTGTAAAGATATTAATTCCACTCTCACTTTCCTAGGCCTTTGATCACATTCTTTCTGCTATAGAAGATATTTCTGGACAAATAGGGCATCATTATCTGAGAGACAAGTAAGTAGCAACCAATTTAGAATTTGGAAATACTGCTAGGAAATATTATCTGTACATTATAACTTTTTAAGCCTGTGAGCTTAGCAAAAGCAGGGATGCTAAATGTAGTTAAAGAGGCACCATACTGAAAATACTGGAAATACAGCAAATGTCAAAACAGTGTATTTTTGTCCCCTTACAACTAAAATCTTTCCTTTCTCTTCGACAGCTCAGGTTATGCCTTTGTAGGTGCCTCAGTTCACATACAGGGGTCATTCTCTCAAGATTAGAGAACTGACTATTTGCAGAAGTTTTCACCTAGAATGTTAATGTTGGTTTTTCTTTGTACTACTACATTTCATGAACACTATTTATGTGTGGAGGCACTAAAAAAGCTCAGCTACAACTATGCTAGCTGTTTATCCTATCTCTACAAGGATGTATTCAACACCTGTGAAAGTTATGGCAGAGGGTGCTCTGAAATTGCTCTGACAGTTTCAGCCTATTAGTCTGAAACCAATAGTGAACCATATCCACTGTTTATAGTTGATTCATCTAGAGAGAAGCAGAATTACTCAGCTGAAAGATACACCATTTCCTTTGAAATACATGTGAAGATTTACCCTTGTGATGGACACACTTCCATACCTAGATGAATAAATGTGGAAAAAAGGGCATTAAATCTGGATATCCTTAAGAGTGTTATTTCCAGTTAGGCCATTCTCTCCCTGGAGTCAGGTCATTTCATAGGTGCAAACAGTCACAGTTTTGACCTGCTAACCTCTTGCTGACTCAACATGCCAATTCCAATCCAAAAGCTATGTGTTGGTGTTAGCTTTCTGCAGAGCACACCCGTAATGCTTTCTGAGAAGCTGAGTCTGTTAGCTTAGGTTTAACATTATCATGCAAAACAATACAATTCTTAGGCTGAAGCTAGCTTGTACTGGAAGTCAAAGAGAATTTCTCACCTGCATCCAGTTATAGAGACAATCTCCTTTTCCTTTTGCTCTTCATTGTTTATGCAATAAAAAAAATTCATGAGGCACTACAGAGAGAACATCTTCTTTATTTTGGTCTGAGTTTGTAGTTTACTTTTTGGGAATAAATTTCAGTAGGCTATATATAATATAGGCAAATACATCTCCAGTTTTGATAAATTGCCTCAAAGATAGAGCTATATTTTTTAAGTGGCAGATTAGCATGTGACCTCTTGCATGTCAGAAAGTAAGCCCCTTGAGTAAGAACAGAGGGAATAGCTTAATGTAGATTAATGGTTAAGTATGTGGCTTGATGATGAATGTATTTTGAATGAGACCATCTTCAGCCTGCCTTTTGGACCTTTATGTACATGAAAGTGCTGCTTCCACAAAGAAATGGCAACCCCTAGCATCCTCACCGATGGGTTCAGGTGTGGAAACCTGAATTAGAGCCTTTTGGTCAGATGTTCTGGCCAGAGAAGAGGAATAGTTATCAATTATGTGAATAATATTTAACAAAAAGTGGTTTAAGCAATCTGAATCAAAAGCTGTAAACTCAAAATGGCCATTGGGCGAGATGGATAGAGTAATTCTGTGCAGTAGTCTCAAAGCTGCCTCATGCCCTTTTGATGAAGTGTTGAGGAAGTTAGAAGAAAGTACAACAGCCTTTAATCTTTTGGACCCTAAACATGACAGAGCAGATATTCTACTATCAGACAATCTTGGAAATGCAATTGAAAATACACATGGCTACTATCCCCAGAGCAGAGCACATCAGTGGCATGAATAAGGCCCTCTAGTAAAGCTTCTGGAAGGGCACTGTCATTCTGAACTGATTTTCTGGTCTGGCTGTCTTACAATACACCTGGGGAAAAGCAGATTACTTTCTCAACAAGGGAAGAAAATTGAACATAATCAGAAGTAGAAAAATAAGCTATCATAATATCTCAAGGTATAAAATGTGTTACTGACTCTGAAATGGGATACTGTAATCGTAGCACTCTTGTAGTAGTGTTGGGTAAGTGAACAGATTAAATGCTTTGTGAAAGCTGCATAAGTCTGTAGCAGGCTTTTCCTTGACTTTCTTTACACACTAATTGAAGAGCTTCAAGACACAAATCCCTCACATTCCACCATTCACCCTTTCTTTCAAAGTGTTTAGCTAAAAAAATATAATTTATACTAAATTAAAAATGCTTTGAAACTAAAATTGCTTGTTGCCATTAACACAGTTTGTTTAAATTATCAGGTGGTCCAATTTTGATAGGAAATACCTCAGAAAAATACTGATGAGAAGGTCTGCTCAAAAATCAAGGGACCAAATCCTTAATGTTTTCCATGAGCTCAACTTGAAGGATGCAATTAGCTATGTGGCTGAGGTACTTATGAACACTTGTTGACATATTATAGCATCACTTAGAATTTGTTTTTTTAAAATTTGTACTATAACCTAAAGTTGATCTATTGCAGGAGATGCCTAAAGGAAAACTATTTCCATCTCAGCTCTGCTTATATTTATTTTTTTAATGTGTTTTGAGTGTCAGTATTGCTGTTTTGAGAAGCTGTAGTTCTCAATATTGTGCCTGATCACCAAATGCTAGTATATTGTACTTACTTCAGTGTATGCTTCTGTTGCATTTTACTGAATATCTTTGTTTTTATATTCATTACATGAAAAAAATAGTGTAATTTTGGAAGGGTATTGTCTTTCTAAATGCATCAACAGGGTTGACAGGACACTGGCTCCTGCAGGATAGTGGGTCTGTGTGATGACAAATCTGATTTGAAGAAACCCACTTCTCACATCACAAATGATGTGCATATATGGCCAAAGTTTGGGACTACTAATCTCAATCTGCCAGATCACTGCAACATGCACAAAAGAAAAAAAAATAAAAAAGAGTAACTTTATTCAATGGAATAATAACCCCCACAATTCAGTAATTAGGGGAAAATATAAGACAAATATCAATTTTAATCAAAGTGTTGTAAAATTGGGAAACTTAAGACTTGCAGCAGGAGAAGTTTTTAAAGGAGATTTGAAGAAAGTTTCTGACCTTCTGCAGGAGTAGTGCAGCAATGTTGCCCGATTGTGTAAGTGTTCCTAATCTTCTTCAGTATGAAACTAGTCACCTCAGTTCAAACAGCCATGAATGTGCAGTACTGATAAAATGTAAAAGATAGTTTTAAATGGAATATTTTTAAAAGTGGTCTTTGAAATTATAATCTATCCATGCTCATAATCTCCAATTGAATTAATTTTCACAGTTAGGTGATATATCAGTTAATTCCTTTAATTTAAATAAAAACTATTACTATCATTGATACTACTAGTACTGCTAAGTTCTTTTTTTTTTTTTTTAAATGAGCCACAGCCAGGCAGTCTTCTTCAAATGAAGCATATAATTTTGGAGATTGAATTCAGAAAACAAGATGAAATTCAGAAATTATGTTAGTATGGAAGATGGAGAATAGTTCAACAAGACAAGCAAATGTTTCCTTTTGAGATTTTGAAAATTATCCATTTGGTTTTTAGACCATCTGAACTCAAGAACTAATTTTCTTTCTTGTGATTCCTTCTGGGTCACAGCTCAGAGGAAGAAAGTTGGATAATGACTTTGAGATGGATGACCATGAAACTCATGCTCAGATTCATTGCAGAATCTGTTCAGTAGATTCATTGCAGTGTTTCTTATCTTTAACAGATGCAAAGGGCTTTATAGATCACTAACACATGCAGATTTAGAGTCAGAATTTTTATCCAATAATGTCTTTGATCCCATATAGTAAAGACAGATTTCTAAAAGATAGTTTAATAATTTTTTAGGAGATGAAACACAAGGGAACTGCTTTTTGTTACCTTAGTCCAAATCCTATTTGTGTATATTGTTTCTTGCAGATAAATTCTGTTGGGCAAATGTCTACTGATCTGATATAAATAGAAAAAGAAATTGAAAGTTCTCCAAGTTCTACAGAAGTTTTGCAACATATTTTCTTCCAGTAGAAATTAATTATGAGTCGTGAATCCTAAAGTCATTTCACCTTTCTCACTTTAATATTTTCTTCAATGATACATTGCTTTAACAACTAAAAAATTGTTAAAGCAATGTATCAAAAGAATGTATTAAAAGAAAACTTCACTTTGCAAATATATCTTTGAACTAAATATCTATGAATTACAAGCTGACATTGAAATTGAAGCTATTTCTTCCAGGACAAGTAAAGACCTGCCTCCCCCAGCTACTCACTCACTTCTTACTTGCAAGAAACTGAGAAGTTTAAAAATCATTTTACATCTTTTTCTTTGTTCAACTCTGCTGCTGCGGTGCATCTGTATAATAAATAAGAATTGAGTGAGTTCAGTCTCTATTTAAGTAAATTCCTTACAGTTGAGAGGGGAGAACCTAAGCCAAGAAAAATGAAAATGACCCAGAGCAACTGAAGAGAAGTGACTTAAAATACTCATGGTTCATAACTTGTTCTGGCTAAAAAACCTTCACTGCTGAAATGGTATGATGTATGTATGAAACATTACACTTGATTTGAAAAGAAAGTCAGATTCACTTAAGAAAATGGATGGGACGATGTTCTTCCAGAATTTAATTTTATTAACCTCAAGTTTTCTGCCTGCAGAGGCCACAGTGTATTTCTTAATGCCATTGGTAACTCACATACTGTGATATGTATGTGGGTTACCACATCAAACGAAAACATGTTTTTGGTTTGCTCCATGAATATGAAAATGTAAAGGGAACACAGTACAGTTAAAATTAGAGAAATGTAGATAAAATCTTTGTTCTGCAAGGGAGGTGATTTTTCTTGATTATTACTGCTTAAAATCTAGAGACCTGCTATGTGATTTCATTCCACTGATTCAATACCATAGATGTTTTCAGCCTGTGTAACCACAATGTCACCCAACAGATACCTTTTAGCTAAGCACTACTTAAGGTGTAGGGAAAAGTATGAAGACATAAAACTGAGCTTTTCCAGCAGTTCACTTCTGTGACACCAGTTTTAAAACTGAAAGAAAGTCTAATCTCTTCAATATCTCGTCATGCCATAACCTCTTTTCAATAGTCTTGTAGACTTCTATCACCACTTAATATTTGCTACTTCCAGTCTGGTAGAGAACAGAAAACTTAATGTTGTGTCTTTGATAATGCTACTAATAATGTGTTGAAACATAAACATCCTTATGTATGTTCCTATGCTCTTGGCTTGCAGCATTGTGCAAAATAACTGCAAATCTATTGAGACGCAGGAAATCATTCACTTCTTCAAAATCAATTTCTAAGAGTAGAGTAGATTTTCTCTTTGCTTTGTTTGTTGGGATAATGTCATTCAATATAAAGAAACCATAAAATCTAAAACTGGTTTTTATTCGTTACCTAAATACAACTCCTCCCATGCTTCTTTTGCCATTTGCATAAATACAATCTCACAAATTATCTGTACTCTGATATGCATTTTGTCCTAGGTTTTTACAGTGTAATATGTCTTGTTTCTTTCCATGACCAGGGAGAACGTAGAGGTTCGCTAGCATTTATACGTTCTCCAAGTACAGAAAACATGGTAAATGTGGATTTCAGTACTCCACTCCCAAGCACTGTGGAAAGCTCTGTCTCTTATTTATTGTAAGTAATGTGGACTGATGGGGTGGTGTATGAAAGGAAATCGAAACACTGCTAAAAAAGTTGAAAAATGCAAATTACAGGGGCTGCAGTCACTATTTTTTTGAACTTTAATTAATATTTTCTCCCACAGAAAATGGGTATGTATGGATTTATAATGACATATTTTGCACACAGTTTTTTTTGTAAAGGCTGGTAAGAAAAAGCAGACATCCACATTAGAGTTGTTTCATTTGCCTTTGGTTCACCAACTGTTACATATAGGGCTAGATGTTATTTCTGTGTTTGCTCCAGAAAAAGTAAGGAGAGAGGCAAGGAAAAAAATTGCCCCTTCCTTAACTTTTTAGTTCAATCTGTTTTTGAACAGATCATGTGTCATGTAAACTGTGAAATTAATTAATGCCACATCCCCCTGAAAGACAAAAACCAATGGTCTTTTCACATTTCCCATTAGGCTTTTACTTAGTCATTGTCATTTAGCCAGTTCTTATTCTTCCTTTTTTTTTTCTAACTTCATCTTGTTTTTTCCTTTTCATTCCTCATCTTCCTGTTTTTTCTTCCTTTTCAGCAATTACTGATTTTAAAAACCACTGGTTTTGTTTTTCATCAGGAGAGAAAAAGCTGGACCAGTTTGCCTTGACATGCAAGCTTTAGAGCAGAGACGGAAAAGCATCCGGGACACAGAAGACACCCTCGCTCATCACACCCTACAGCAGTACCTGTATAAACCCAGGCAGGAGGTGAGAGCCAGAGGCTAGCATTGGACTGTTTCCCAATCTAAAACTAAGAGGAAATAGGAACCAAAACTTGCGAATGAAAATCAAAAGGAGAGAACCCACTGCAAAATCTGCACCCTTGAGGAAGATAGGCTCTTCGTGTGATTTCTCATTTGAGAACATGGCATTTTAAAAGAACTAGTGCCTTTGAAATCACTGGGGCCAGTGGAATGCAGAAATGAGTCCAGCAAAGGTTCTGATCAGGATTAAATGAAGTGCATCAACTGAAGGGATTCAGACACTTACAGGGGAGAAGCTTACTTTGAATGACAATCCACTCTTACACACTTAAAAATCCTGGACTTGTTTCATGAGGAAAAAAGAAAAATGGGAGTTTCATTAATGCTTTCAGGCTAATCTTTAGTTCACTCTTTCTTAAGGAGTTGTTTACATTTTTGTGACACTGATTGAATGCATTGATTCAGGGCTTTCACCTGTATTTCTCAGTAAATGAATATTGTCTTCCCTTCCTGGCCACAGCACAAACACCTGTACAGTCGACATGAGATCATGCACAGTGAAGATGACAAACAAGACAAGGAGATTTTCCATAGGACAATGAGGAAGCGCTTAGAATCTTTCAAGAGTACCAAACTAGGAATAAACCATTCCAAGAAGCTCAATAAAATCCACAAACGAGACCGGGGCCAAAAAAGGGTAAAAATACTTTCACAAGGACCCAGATGTAGCCACCTATTATACAAACTAATGGGTGGGAAGGGTAGAGAGGACTCTGATGGATCCTATGTCCTCCACTTATCTCTGTCCTATTGAACTTAATGAATTTAGAGGACCTAAGAAAGAAGAGATAAAACTAGGAGGTAACTCAAGGGGCTTCTTCTCACCTTCTGCACTTCTCTATGCTTTGGGACTCTTCTTCTGGGTGAGAGATTTCTGATCACTTGAAAAACAACAGACCCTGAACCATGCTACTACACTGTGGGGAGATTTTGCAGGCTAGATATAGCAGGATAGCATGGAGCATTCAACCAAATTTGTGTGAAACTGAGAGAACACACAGTATAAAAAGAGCCAATGTTTCTTTTTATACTCTGTCTGTACACACTTCAGGTGCAGATGGGAAATTAGTGGCATCCACACTGAGCTTCAAACAAAGATTACAATGGATTTTAGGCTTTTTCTGCTGAACTCATCATTTCAAAGGGTATCACTGCCATTGCTATCTGATGACATTAGCATTTTTGGTCACTTTTTGCTTTCTTTTCAGAGAAATAGCAGTGTCATACCAAATGGAAACATTCCTTCAGAAAATCCAGTACAAGATTTTGCTTTGAAGGAAAAAGGTAAAAAGACACGTAGACTGTTTTCATTAACTGAATTTTACCAGCTATATTGCCAGTAAAGCATCACTAAAACCATTTTGTGATATGCCATAGCAAATTTGGCAGTAAAAAGGGACTTCTAGTCATAGCTCGGAACTTGGAGTGGTGATCTGCTTCATACTTAAATGTAATGTTAGAAGTTGGTTTTTTAGGAATCTGGATGACAAAATTTTAGTTGGCCTTTTTGCTCACATTTTAAAACTATCACATTTATATTCTGTAAACAAAACAATGCAGTGGCTACAATATAAATGAAATTTCAGCTTCTGTTTGGAAAAGGTACACAGAGCTGCTAATTTTTTTCATCACAGCAGGATATGTCTACATAAGATATCAGCCATATAAAATTTAGTAGCTGAGATTGCATTCTTATCTGAGTTAAAGTCCACTGTTTTAGAAGGGTCTGAATCAGAGCTGAGGCTAAGCACGCATGATATAACTCAAGGAAGGTGTAGCTTTGGAAGGAACACATAGTCAGAGGTCAGTTCCAGCACTGCTTCACCCTCCATGAACAGATCTGTCACATGGATCAGGTTTGGAAATGTAATTGGAAGCTGATCAGACTGAAGACTATCCCTAGTAAAAGCTGATTTTGCATATAAAGCCCAAAATTCTTTCCTGTTTTAGCCTTTTTTTTTGGCACTGGTGTCAGGCAGTGCCAGATGCTATCGTTGCTAACGTGTTTGTTATACAATTTTAAATTATATGTGTCACTTCAAAACTGAAATGTGGTTAAAAGCTGCTGGACTAACTTTGATTTGTGTTCCTTCCTCTGTTTATGCCTGTAACTCCTTGATCTCAAAGACAACTCAAGTAAAATAGAGAGGGATTTTTCTTGTCTCAATAGCTCCAAGCAAATATATTTTTCCTTATGTACCTTTGAATCCTTTACTGAGTGTTATTTTTGTTTGACTGAGAGAAGCAGTACAGGTTGGCTCCCCAAATGTAATATTCTAGAACTACTTTGCTTGGGAAGAGCCTTCTGAATACTCATTAGTAGGTCATTCAATATTATTAAAGAACTCTGCATAGAGATGTCATAATCTACTTAACACCAGAAAAGTTTATTTGGAAGGCAGACTTAGCAAGGGGTTTAGCAGCTATTGCAAAACTTATTCTACTGCAGTAAAAGCAGCAATGACCTCATTAGGTTTGAAACTAGTTATTACACTAATGCTCACCTCTGTCATGTTGAAAACCCTTGTTAAAGATGTATTTTTAATAACCATGACAGCATCAAACCAGCAGGAAATAGCATTTTCTATCAGAACTGGTACAAATCTCTAATGAAATTACATTTTTTTTCTTTCCCCCTAGATTTGGAGTTTTCGGAATCAGAAGAAAATAATGATTATGAGACTTTGCATCTAGGCAAAGGAGTTGATTTCCTGGCTAATGTGACAAAACAAAATTTCACAGATGCTCCTGCTGGTAAAAATATTTATTACCTACAAAGATTTTTTCCCCCTTCAAATATAACAAAATGTACTAGAAATGCTGATGAGTTAGCCTGGTTTTTAGGGGGGGGTGTTGTTTGTTTGTTTGGTTGGTTTTTTTGGTTTTGGGTATTTTTTTTTTTTGATTGAGTGATTTTATGTGTTCAATCTGAAAATACATTTGCTTAATATTAATGTTAACATACAGATTTTTGGATATTTGGAGGTATGGAGACCACCACATTTGAAACTGACAGCAGTTCTGAATATGACTACCTAAACCAGTTTTAAAGCCACTAATTATTTCTAGCAGCAGAAAATGTTATTTTAGAATTGTCTTACCTCACAAGACCAGTCAATACTAGTCCTCTGGAATTGTTTTTCACTTGCATTGGAACTTCATTGTGATAAATTTTGTTCTTCTTATTTCAGGCAAGATTTCTACTTTTGTGTTCACAATCCCATCAGATCCTTACAGGCTTATACAAGTCACTGAAAAGGGCAGGTTGCAGCATTTCTGGAGTACTCAATGCTCTTGATTTCCAGCCCTGAAAGACTCCAAAATATTAGATTGGAAGCTTATAACTATACATAATAGGAACCATATAATATGATTTATGGAGTTATAAAATTTGGTATTTCTCTTTAGCCCTTCTGTTTCTAAGTTTTTTCAGCATGCCACTGTTTTCTTCATGCATAATTGGTACCTACAGTGAAGACCAACACTTGTGTCCATACTCTTGTGGCAGACACACTTAAATGCAGTTTATGCATGACACTGTCTCTTAAATGCAGTTTATGCATAACAAATTCTATGTTTGACTATGTATAAATACACCTAGAAATAACTGGATGGTAAGATGCGAAATGTTTATGTAAAAGCTTGTCAAACTTGATAACTGTATGAACAGGCTCCTGTAGCTTACTTTTGACTGTTTCATGGCCTGTAATAGCTATTTCACACTCATCTGTTTATGGAATGGTGAAGCTGGGGTTTTTAAAATATTTTTTTTATGTATTTGATTTGATTTTTCTGCAGTTATTTTATGCTGTGCTATTTTTTTTTTCTTCCTCTTGCTCAGCACTTGTGGACTGATTAATTTATTTATTGATTTTATTTTTTGCCTCAAAATATCCCTAACAAAATTGCAAATTTGATGTGGCAACCAATTTTTTTTCTCTTTATTGGAATCCAGTATATGTCTAGCTATAACCAAGATATATGTGTGTGCAATGGTCTGTGTATTGACTTAGTCACACACATACCAGCATATCAGCCCATTTTTTCCAATAGCCTTCCTCCTTCTATAAAGCATCTTGCTGTATAATGAAGAAATTCTTTTGATTACTTTTATTTGTCACTCATGATTTTTTTTTTAGGAATTGATAACCCAGTATTTTCAGCTGATGATGACCAAAGCATCTACATGAAGTTCTCACCATGGTTATCTGGTGAAGACACTGTGGTACCCTCGCAAAGGGCCCGAGTGCAGATCCCATATTCTCCAGACAACTTCAAACGGCTCACTCCAATCCGGCTCAGCAATAAATCAACAGATTCCTTCCTGCTAGCAGATGGCCCAGAGGACCGACCCAGATCTTTTCTCCCAGAATCAACACATATGTAATATTTTAAAAGATATTATCACCTTTATTTTTTAACCAGACTTCTTATCAATCCTGAGAAGTACTTGTTCTCCTGTTTTTTCTTCTTTCAGAAAATGTCTTTCTTTCCTGATTTCTTTGTACAACTAAACATCTTTTATTTCCCTCTGACTTAATTAACAAAACACTTCTATATTTTCCTTCTGCAGAAGAGCTGTTCAACTATTTGCGGTCCAATGCCTTGCTACTTTTACAGCAGATAAGGGTCCTTCTCTTTGTTTTCACATGAATATTTTGAATGCTAAGAAAATACTATTCCAAGGACCAGAATACTGGGCATACATTTTCAAGAGGCTTCAGGTTTCCTGGTTAGTCAGTCCTAGATGATAAAATTGGTAACAGAATTCCCTAAAAGGAATAAAATTTTTGACTCTGTTGCTAAGAAGGCTTTAGTTAGCTGTAAACATTTTTCCAGATTATTTATCCAGTGCCCAGGAAGAAAAAATGCCCCACTGCTACAGTGCAACTATTCAGTGACACTACTGATGTACCATTAAGTTACATAAGAAAGGGGATTAAAATGAATTGTTTGCCAGCATCATATTCTCCTTGTGGGGATAATTACACAAGAGAATTGTGGAGAAGCAGAATTTCATTTAGAGCTTTATCATTAAACTGTGAATTACCTTAATCCATACCTTATTTTGAAACTAGAAAAAGGCATAGCTTTCTGATGCATCAAATAACGTGTTGCTTCTAATGTGCTAGAGGCTTAAAATTAAATTGACTCTGGGTTTAAATTAATATCCCAGTTGCCCTTTAACTTCTGCTGTGTGGAAATTTTCCACATCATAAAATCTGCTTTCATTTTTATAATCAAGTCAGGTAGTGCTTCAAACAAGGTAGGTCGGGTCCACAGTTCAGATGTAATTGAATAGAACACAGGGCACTTCAGGGATTGTGCAATGAAACACAAAAGTCAGTATCATGGTGAATACACATTTGTGGAATCCATAGTCACAAATATATGTCTTAGTGTCTGTCCTCTTAGTGTTCATCAACAAAAAAAGTGAGTTGAAAGTATTCTGTAGCTGGTTGATGAAACTTTGTTCAGACAAACACCTCCGGCCAAGAGTGAATACTGTTAATTGTGATATAAGAAGAATTTCACACCTCTTAAGAAGAAGTAGAAAAGGTAGTTCCATTTTTCTTCTGTTCTGGCTTCTGTCCCTTCAGAAGGAGTGCTAGTTCGAGGGTAATTAGAGAAATTAACTTTCTTTACTGGAGTGGCCCGTAGGTCTGTGTTTGGTTCCAGTACTGAGTTTCTTAATGATGTATCTTTGTTTATTTTTTAAATGATGTTTTAAAATAAACACTGGATTAGTTAAAGGACTGTGAATTACAGTCCAATATCCTGATTAAAAGTGTGAACAATGAACAGCATTCCAAAAGGAAAATTTCACCTTGACACTTATCCACATTGAAATTCTCTTCATTTTTTCTTCCCCACTGAGAACATAGTCACAGAATATTGACAAATGACCTGCAGAACATTTTCTTGCAAGCCCTTTGTTATTTTCCTCCATTCAATTGCTTTATTTATAATTAACTTTATTATTAGGAAGTGGTGTGTGTAAGTTCATTTGTGGGTATCTTTGATATGTCAAAATCACTGGATTTTTGACTACTGTGTTTCTTAGTAAGTGCTTTGCAAAGTTAGATTTCCCAAGCTAATAAGTATACACCTTGA
Organism: Emberiza elegans; assembly: GCA_024865655.1. NCBI lineage: Eukaryota > Metazoa > Chordata > Aves > Passeriformes > Fringillidae > Emberiza > Emberiza elegans. Next base: position 61,580,321 of record JALJVW010000206.1, read on the forward strand.
TTACTGTCTGAAACAGTCCTTTGAATGATCTCCTTAATGATACGAAAATTTCAATTAAAAGGTTTTAAAAAACAGTGGAAACTGGAAGACAAGAGTGGAAATATTAAGTTTCTCTACATAGCTAATGTCTACAGAAAACTGATCATAGGTTCTGCTCAATAAGAAATTGATTCCCTGGAGTGAAACACTGCTACTTGATTGAAAGAGTTCAATTTATTTCAAAAATTTCTGAAATATTTCTTTGCTGAGAATCAGGACTGTTTCAAGATACACCTTAGTGACCAGAGGATGGCTCCATCTCCTTACTATCTGAAACAGGCAGTTGTTTTCTAAACACTGAACTAAGTTTTGCCTGACATTCAGCAAGGATAAGAAGTTTAATTAACTCACTTCAGGTTATCCAAGATAGAATTGGATACAGAGTAAAGTTCTTCAGGAAAAAAAAATCTTTAACCACCCACATTCATAAGACTTTCATAAAAATAGCCAAAAGGAAAGCCCAATAGCCAGCATACTGACAGATAAACTGTGTACAAATAGAAAGCAAATGTTTCTATTTAATTATGCTTTCTAGGTGACATGGACCACGATGTTGAAATGACAGAATACTCCTCTTCAGATGATCAACTAAACCAAGATGGAAGTGTTTCAGTGAATCCCCTCCACTTCTTTCCCTCTTGTCTTCAAATGCCTTGGACACAAAACTATTCTTCATTGGAAAACAGAGGGAATATATCTCTTTCTGCTGCCTCTGAGTACATTGCTTCATGTGACCCAAATGTACCTGATCTCTTCTGGGAATCGGGTACAGATATGAATAACAAAGAGACAGTAAACTCAGGTTATTGTTCTGAAGTTAGCTTCAAATCAGGGAATTCACAAGAAGAGAATACTCTGCTTATGTTTGAAGGGCTGGAAGACTCTTACATGAAGGAGCCCCAAGAGAAGAAAATGCTGCTTGATATAGAAGGGAATTACAGGTCTGCTGCAGCCAGACGTGTACAAAGCCGACGTTCTTTCCACAGGCCAAAACCTCTGCATCACCCGAAGCTTCAGAAGCTGGCATCTCTTCCAGCATCTTGCCATATCCCTCCACATTCCTTGGAACAGGAGGAAACACAGCTGTGAGCCAGAACTTAATTGAAATAAGATGAACAAAGGGCTTTTGTCAAAATAGAGAGCAAACTTATTGGTTCATAGGATCTGCTCTAGGATGGCTTCAGATGGAAAGGGAATGGGGTCCTGTGATGTCAGAAACACTTGAGCTTTTCTGCTGCACTTACATTTTTAAGTCCTTATTCATAACGAAAGGGTTCATAGTGAGAGGGAATTATGACTCCTTGTTATTTTTTCACATAGACTGTTACAAATAATCTATTCTTTTTGGAGGGCTTAACCAAGAATCTTTTCAAATGGTAAATCCTTGATGTTTTTTGACATGGAGATGGTTTATTATGCCATTATGCCATAAATACATTTAAAGGAATAGGCTGCATATGCTGCTTCAGTAATGGAATTAAGCATTTATACTATATGAAATTAAAGTAGAAGAAGCCAATGGTTAGCCTCTTCCCTGCTAAGTTGACTCTGATTGAAATGGATCAGTGCCTTTTATAAGTGCAAGCTACAGAAAAATATTTTCCTGCTCTTGAATATTTTTGTCACTGAGTAATTGTGGAATATTGACTCTCGTGTAAAACCCTCCAGGGAGAGGAAAGTCCTGGAATCTTGACATTTAATCAAGTACTCCAGGAGGGCCATGTCCTTCCTTCACCTTCACTCCCTCAACTTGGTAGTACTGGAAAGAAAGAACATCCAGAATTAGCTCAGAATTTTAATTTTCGTGGTCAGAAGCAAATAATTTAATATTCTTAATTAAGCTGCTCTATTTTAAATAGCCTCACTCAGACAGAAGTGTAAATATTTTGTCATTTTTATTGCTGCTTTGGCATCACCTTCCAAATACTGTTAGATTATCTTGTTAATTTATGTATCACTTTCAATAGCTGATCAGGATAGTGGTCTCTCAGATGGTGTCCTGCATTTTGCCACATGATTTAAGTGCCACAAAGACTCAGGATGCTGATGGTTCAAAGTATTGAGCAGAGGCAGTTTGGCTACTGTGCATGTATATGTCTACTTGTATTAGGAATGTCCTTTATTTTTGTTCGTGGTTTCCTGTCAAATGATAGTTATGGTTGCACTAGACACTTACTGCATATTAATTAGATCTACATCACTTTGAAGACAGATGGAGACATCAGTGAAAGCCAATTCAGATGAAGACTACAGATACAAGTGAAAACTCTGAGACCTCTCATACATGTATAATACTACATATATAGTCCTCTGGCCATTTTGCCTTGGATGATTCCAGTCTTGAAATTTTAGCTTGAAATCCTCAGTGGTATAAATTGTAAAGGTTCTATGACATTAATAGAAGGAGAGTGCTTAGCCACTTCTGTGGTCCTAATCAGTGTAAACCATTTGTAAATGAGCTGTCACCTTCAGGGAGGCATCTGAATTGTTTAAGGCTGGATCGTGGACAGTGGCTTTATGTGCTAAATTTTACTTTATCTATAGAAATTAATGATTGTTTCACTCTACCTACCCAGATTTTGAATAGGTTTGAGATGATTCTGTGTCAGATATCAAAACTGAGATTTACCCAGACACACAATAGGAGTGGAGCAATGTGTGAAAACTCATGCCCACATCCTTTTTCTACCTTTGTCCTGTATCCAAAATCTGTATGTTAGGCTGCTGCAAATAGCAGAGATGTGATGGCAAATACCATATACAAACTTAGACAGATACAAAACATACACCTCCAGAGACTAGACTCAGAGAGAAGTGGTTCTTTTGGTATCAGCTGCCACAAGCAGCTGCCTCTTTGGTTGTCATTGTAGGCAATGATACAAATCAGTGTCCCTAACTGAAAAGCTTCATCACCCAGAGCTACTCTCATTAAAATTCAATAATATAAATATAATTTTTGTGAAACTGAGTACATGTCAACATACTATTTTGATGAAGTAGAGCATATTAATACCATTCCAGATATTATAATTGGAACAAGTATTTCAGTAATTGGCATAGATATGTAACAGAACCTTGACTGATCCCAAATGTTAGTACAGGTAAAGTGCAATGTGCCAAAAATCTACCCCTCTCATAGCATAATGCTGAAGTACCAATACCAAAATTGGCAAGATGCTCATCAGGTGTTGGCTTTTAAATAAAACTTTCATTTCTTATTGGTGACAATTTCAAATTGGTGACAATGACACAGAAGTCATTGCTGTGCAGAGAACCACACTGTGGACTGTTTTCTGCATGCTTGTTAGACCATTACCAATCTGGTTTTGTACACCTCAAAGGCGTACCTAGAAGGTAGGAACCTCAAAGAAACATTTTTAAGTTGTCATCAGCAGAAGGGAGTTTTCACCACATAACTGTTGCACAGACAAGAGTATGCAATTTTGGAAATCACATGATATGTTTTTATTGTTCTTGTAAGCTTTTAGGCTACAGAAAAGAGGATCCATAGACATCACCATATTTACAAACATAGCAGTCTCTGTGAAAAGTCAACAGGACCCTGTATGTTTTTGAGAGGGCTGTGGGCTGTAGTATTATAAAACAGAGGAATATCACACCATTTCAAACAACAGAAAGGGAAAGACACTATATGCAAAGGGCTTACCTCTCTGTTTCAAGGGCCTTAGGCATGTTCTGTATGTTGCATCACTACAGCTGAACAAATGACAGATAAAATGGGCATTCTGATAGGGAAGAATCTTGCATATCTGGAATATCTTGCATAATTCCTGAAGCTCTTCTGCCTCTGGAAGAGGTTTTCTAGTAGAATTGATTCTACAGCATGGTTTTGTTTGTCATAATTTCTCAGTTTGAAATGTGATGAAAAAAACTTTTATGTCCCCAGTTTCCACATTTGAGAATGTACTCATAACTCATAATACACATAATAGTGGATTATAATCCCTTTTTTTTATCAAGGGCAATTGATAACTAGACATTCCCACTCTCTACCAGGGTAAATAGAAAAAAGCAAGCTATAACAGTTGATCATTTGTCTATTTTTTTCTTTTTTTGCATTCTCTTTCATTGTGCATTCACATTTTCTGTGGTATGTGTACCTATGGGTGAAAGTGTTTGGTTACTTCTTCAGCACACTTTAATCAGTCAAGCACCACTGACTTCTATCACAGCAATATAAATTCAGAGCTGCTGAGAATACAGCCATAAGTATCAGCTATTTTTGCCCTGGTTTATTAGATTGGAAAGATCAGTTGACAACTCATTCACTTCTGAGGAGGCCATTTCAGTTCTTACTTCCCTGAAAACTGTACATTTTTTTGTGACATGCTCTGTAAGAAAAAGGAAAGCTTAGCATTCCACAGTTGCTATTTATTTAATAAGTAACTACAGCCTACCTTCTTGCAAAAACATGAAATGAAGAAATATTTTTTGTTCCTTCCACATATTTTGCTCCATGAATAAAGTTCTTTTTAACAATGTTTATTATGCTGCACTATGATCTAGCAATGTTAAAAAAACCCAGAAGTGTTGCCTGCGTTGAGGTGAATTCTGTCTCTCTGAGCTGTGAACCTAGTTATTGAAATACATGAAATTATGTTTAACGAATACATGGTCTAGTCAGAGATTTATGTAACAAGGTTGCAAAACAATCACGTGCCTTAAATTGTCACTCTTTGGAGTGCTGTTGTTTGGAGATACTTGTGTGTACTTTCCAAAAGGTGTCAATTTACTTCATATATTTTTAAACAAGTCAAGTTGTTCTGCTAATGTCTTTATAGAAATGTTTTAATAGTATATCATAATGAGAAGTTTGGCAATAAATTGTATCACTTTGGTGGAATCACACTGCTTTGGTAAGTGATTTAGAAAATCATTTATTAACACTTGGAAAAGACTTGGCATTCAAGACTTCTGAGAAGTATGTATTTCTGCTCCCAAATCAATGTCAAAAAGGACAATGGAGTGCTGCTGATAATTCATGTCATTTATAAAAGACAAATAATTAAAAGCAGCAACTGGCAGATTTCCTGAGGCTCATTCTGACAGCTGCAACACTTTTTGTATAGTTCTAGTCCACTGTAGTCAATGCCAGAATTCCAATTGACTTTATAAGCCACTATTTTCATCCATAGAACAGAAAGGCACATATTTTGTCAAGTTATGTATAGAGATGTAATCATAACAATGATTTATAATTTAAATTTTACATAAATGATATATGACATCTCATTATTATTATTATTATGTACCTGGATTGGGGCAATTCAACATCATAGAAGCAAAGTTCTGACCAGTCTTAGAAAATTATTTCATCAGTTTCATAAAAGTTTCAGGAAAGCTAAGTGATAAACTGGCTCTAGGAGGTATTTATGGTTTATTTTAAATCGTGATCTTCCAAGTGTTATCAACAAAGGAAGAGGCTTCTCAGACCCATCATTGAATACTGCAGTGCTTTCAGGAAGCACACGTGTGCAGGCAGGAAAGGGATCCTGGAAGGCAGTGTAGCCGTACTCAGCTACACTGACTGAAAAAATGAAGGAAGTCTGAAGAAGGATCACTTTAGTGCTGCTAAGATGTGAGTAGCTAAGAATGGGGAGAAACCTTATGTGTGCTAAGTATGTGCATGTGAATACTCATGATAGAAACAATGAAAACTGAAATGGGTAAAACTGACCTCAAAGGAAGATAACATAGAGAGGTGCACACACACCTATATCACCTATATAACCAATGCTTAATTCCTACCCACATATACATATTTTCAAAGAATAACTCTATAATGTGCAATTTTAGCTGACATCTTAATACTAACATTTCCTTCAGTGTAAAAGCAGTAGAAATGACAAATAATGTAGTCACAAATAATCCTGGATCTACATACCAAGGTGTGAGAAAAAAAATTCACAGTTGTTTTAACAAGGACATAAAACTCACTTATCCAGTGACTGCAGGAAGGTACCATGAAACAACAGGATGATTACACAACTTGTGGTCATCCCATACTCACTGGTTCAGAACATTACTGTATAGAGTAAAGAGAGTTTCATCTAGGAAGCAGAAATGGATTTTGATAAGACAGGATAGAATGCAGTGACCAACTGAAGGGTGTGACCAGATGAGCAGACCAGCAATCTGTTCACATGCAACCAGTCCCCTAAATCTCTCTATCTTAAAGTTGTTCACCCTCAAAACACTCGAATTTCCTCCTACCCCTGTCTCTGCTTCCTATTCAAAGCACTCTTATTCACAACATCTTGCAGAATGCCAAGATGTATCCCATAGGCAGTAACCCTCCTTATTCTGTAAAGTGATACAGAGAGCCCATCCACTTGACTGACCTCAATGGCTTTCACCACGCAGACAATGAGGCTGGTTGTCCTCCTGTGACAGCCCTGGAAGAAGCCAGATTTGAATGCCCCAGTTTCTCTTCTTCAGTTGTAATGGTTAGGAGACTATCACTGGCTCTCTGTGCTCCTCTATGTGTGTGAGGATGAACTTTGTGTTTCATAATCTAACAGTTTCATTGTAGTTTCCAGGGAAAAAAAATGTTCTATTGCCACCTGCTCAGGTTCAGTGTGTTACAAAAATTATTTTTTGAGTTGGTGGGATTATCAAGGTAAATAGTGTTACCTGCACCAGACTGGTTTGTTTTTTTTTTTTTGCTAAAAATTGGTGAATTCTATCCATCACCTGACATGCATAAAGAATAACAGCATCATTTCAAAAATGGCAATTAATTTAGTCAATTAGCCTTTTTAGATAACAGTCTCAGTAATACTATTTATAACATCACTCCAGCAAACTCCTACTTCTTTGACAAGTTTAAAAGCCAGATCAAGATGCCAGGTAATATACAACCCTAAATTTAATCCCCTGAACACTGCCTATATTTCTTAGGATAATGAACCTGATCAGAAATTCAGAATCATAGTCATTTAGGTTAGAGAAGAACCTTAAGATCAATGATTCCCACTGTTAATCTAACACTTTCAAGCCCACTACTAAACCATGTCCCTAATCACACATCCAGGTCTTTTAAATACCTCCATGGATGGTGACTCAAACACTTCCCTGCGCAGTCCCTGTCGGTGCTTGTCAACCCTTTCAATGAAGAAATCTTTCCTGTTATTCAATCTAGACTTCCAATCTGCAGCCTCATGGGGCAACTTGTTTCCACTTGTTCCATCACTGAGGAATGAGGCCACAATGCTAAGCTAAAAATGTTTGAGACATAGGTATGTTGGACAGCATCAAGTGTAGGATGACTGTAAAATTTCATGCCATAACACAGGTAGGTCTGCTGGGTTGCAGAAACAAAACCAACACCCAAAAGTGTCAATGGAAGATCTGTGTTAGATTCATCATTGGAGTGATTGCTGAAACACATGGGATAGGTAACCTTTCTGGAGCATTGTAAAATAGATTCTTTTGGCTGCATTGGCATGTGAATGGTCTAACAATAGATGTAAGTATGCTGAAGAAACAGCTGAAGTGAAACAGCCTTTATCATACAAGAGTAAACAAAATATTGAGAATATACATAAGGATTACCATATAGATGCAAAAATGTACCTAATTTGGACAGAAGAGAATCCTTTTTTCCAGTGCTGCAAGTCTTTTTACTGGTTTTAATCCAATTTTTACATTGCATAATTCCTTCTTGTTTTGGGACAAATACAGCTTTTTAAGAAATTCTAATTCTTATACAAATCATTAGGGGACAACCTTGTGTTGTGAATGTTTAATTTCTTTAACAGGTTTGCACTGTAAAACATTTAGACATTTTTTTAAATGGCAATTTTGAAATTACCAGAAACTGGTTTTGCTCATGATTTTGCCTAATGTTAGAATGATGCTTAATTCTAACATGAAATAGTCAAGAGATAGTTTAAGATAAACAGAGATAGTTTAGTCTATCTTCCCAAGCAAGCACTGCCCTTCTAGACAACTAATTTCATAAGGTGGAAAAGGAAGAGGTGTCCATCTTCCCCTCTTTTACCTTCCTCCATACCTTGAAACATGTAATTAATATCTTCAAGAATTTCCAAATCATTTGGTGATTGCCACCTGAAAAGAAATCTGAATTAATTTGTCTTGCTATGTTGGATCTGGATACACTCTGGACAGGCCTAGAAGCAAAGAAAATCTATCATGAAGGAAGGTAATGGTACTTTTGGTATACATGTGGTAAATATATGAAGAAATAAGCAGTTACTTTTCTGGGAACAACTGAGTGTGACCAATAGGCCCCTTTTTCTAGATTTTACTAGGATTCCTAATACCTATAGCTGTTAGCAACACTACCAGTTTGCAGGAATGGAATAATGAGTTTGAATAGCCAGTGACCACTAAATCAGATGTTGTGACAGTCTGTAGGAACCTTTGTACAGCATGGTCAGAAAAAAAAAGGAAAAAAAAAGACTGGGACTGAACACCTAGAAGTACTTTGAGCAAATTATCAGCTTAAATACCTGTCATGACAGAATACAGGCTCTTGACTGCATTTCTGCCATACCTAATGAGGAAATAATGGCACATTTCAAGCATTCACCTGACCCACCTGAGCTCTGAGTCCACTTCATGTTGTATGTTTGAATATGAATGTAACTTCATGTTACATTCATATTTAAACATCCTTGAATAGGTAAATAAGAAGCAGTTATGCATTAAGAAATTACCTACATCTAGATTATGTAAAGAAATGAATACTTAGACTTTTCTGCAAATAATGAACCTAGTTCCACATCCTCATTGTCAGTATTTTCTTTTGCTTTATTGGACTTCTTAGTTAGGCTCACTTTTAATGATGATAAATATGTATTGAACAATAGGGAGGCCTAGACAGCGAGATCCCTTGACAAGGGAGCATTGCAGAAGTACAGAGTACAGCATGTGACAGGTGTTAGCAATCTATGGACAGACAGTTTCAGAGAAACACTTTTTGAGTAGCTTTACAAGTTTATGTTTCAGTTTGCCTTGCAAACAGTTAGAATTTTACTACAGGAGACTGTATGAAAAAATTATTAGATTAGATTACAAAATCAGATTAGATTTGACTAGATTAGATTACAGGATCACTAGGTTGGAAGAGACCTTCAAGATCATCGAGTCCAACCCACGCCCTAACACCTCAACTAAACCATGGCACCGAGTGCCACATCCAGTCTTTTTTGAAACACATCCAGGGATGATGACTCCACCACTTCTGCAAGCAGACCATTTGAGAACTTTATCACTCTTTCCATAAAAATCTTTTTCCTAATATCCAACCTATATTTCCCACAGCTTAAGACTGTGTCCTCTTGTTCTGTCAGTTGCTGCCTGGTGGAAGAGACCAACCCCCACCTGACTACAACCACCTTTCAGGAGGTTGTAGAGAGTGATAAGGTCACCTCTGAGTCTCCTTTTCTCCATGCTAAACAACTCCAGCTCCCTCAGTTGTTCCTCACAGTGCTCATGTTCCAAGCCCCTCACCAGCCTCATTGCCCTCATCTGGATCAGCTCAAGCATCTCAATGTCCTTCCTAAACTGAGGGGCCCAGAACTGGACACAGTACTCAAGATGTGGCCTCACTAGTGCCAAGTACAGGGGAAAAATCACCTCCCTGGTCCTGCTGGCCACACTATTCCTGATACAAGCCAGGATGCCATTGGCCTTCTTGGCCTCCAGAGCACACTGCTGGCTCATGTTCAGCTGGCTGTTGACCAGTACCCCCAAGTCCCTTTCCACCTGGGCACTGTCCAGCCACACCATCCCCGGCCTGTAATGTTGCAGAGGGTTATTGTGGCCAAAATGCCGGACTCAGTACTTGGATTTATTAAACCTCATCCTATTGGACTCCGCCCATCCAACCATCTCACTGCAGATCCTTCCTGCCTTCCAACAGATTGACGCACACTCCCAGTTTATTGTTGTCTGCAAATTTACCAACAGAAGACTCAATCCCTTCATCCATGTCATCAATAAAGATATGGAACAGAACTGGCCCCAGCACAGACCCTTGAGGGGTACCACTGGTGACTGGCTGCCAGCCCGATGCAGCACCATTCACCACCACTCTATGGGCCCAGCCATCCAGTCAGTGCTTAACCCAGCAAAGAGTGCTCCTGTGTAAGCCGTAGGATAAAATTAGATTACGTTAGGTTAGATTAGGTTAGATTAGAAGCATTACTGGACCTGCTGCTCACAGAGATGGGCTCTTCAAAAGAGATGAAATTTCACAGGCAGCCTGGGCTGTATCCTGGGACCAGCCGCTGCGCCAGAGAGGCGGGATTCTGTCCCGGACGGATTGGGCTGGGCTCCGGGAGCGCGGGCAGGGCAGGGCTGGGCTGCTCGGGAGTCCATGCCTCTCCCCGGCGCTCCGCGCTGCTCCGGCCGTGCCTGGGGGCTATGGTGTCCTCCGGGCCGGAGCTCCGGCCGGCCCGGCCGCCTTCCGCCGTGCGCCCCGCGACTCTCCGGCCCGGTAAATCCCGCCGCGCGCTGGGGGCTTCTGACCGCGGTCCGCTCGGGCTCCTCCGGCTGCTCCTCGCCGGTTTCCGCGGAGAAAGGCGCTGGAAGGGTTGGGATTAGCAAATTTTAGAAAACAGTCTTGTCCTAGCTGGCAGGGTTTCAGACCTACAAAGCTCTGATAGAAAAAGGGATGGCAGGGCTCAAACCGCCCCTGTGTTCCGGTTTAGCAATTTCCCTAGACAGTGTTTTCTAGTGGCTTTCCAAAGATCACCGTCTGTTTAAACTGTGCTCCCTATAGTCCTGAACACGGTTGTGTTCACACCGAATTGTTAGGCTTTCTCGAGGTCTTATTTCTCTGACATGAACCTAACTTCACTGACAGCTAGTTTCATGTGAAATATTTAGGAAGCTGCACTGTGGTACGATGGCCTTTTGTTTGGGGGAAAAAAATATAAGGGCACACCTTTCTCCCATGCTCCAAGTGCCCGATGGAGAAATGGACTCCAATTATAATATTCAAGTAGCCATGATTATGGTACCACTTGCATGTTACAAACATCGTGACCTTCAATCTTTATGCTACCATCACTATAGAAAACAAAGTTCTCTTCATACCATAAGCCGCTGAAAGGTATGGTTTGGAGAATTACCATTCCGTATTCTACAAAAAATATTGCTCACCAACTGCTAGTTAATAACATAAACTTTTTCTCCCCTTAGAATAATTTAGAGTGGAAAAGATCTTTAAGACTGAGTCCAGCAGTAAACCTAATACTGCCACTCCTCTAAAACATGTCCCAAATCACCACACCTGTGAGTCTTGGAAATACCTCCAGAGACAGCAACTCCACCACTGACTTCCCTGGGGAGCCTGTTCCAGGGCTTGACAACCCTTTCAGTGAGGAAATTTTTCTTAATATCCAATCCAAACCTCCCCTGGTGCAACTTGATGCTGTTTCCTGTCATCCTATAATTTCTTATTTGGAAAAGAGCCCTAGATCTGCCTTGCTCAATAGTTAGAGAGTGATTTAGACCTTCCCTGTGCCTCCTTTTCTCCAGGCTGAACAACCCCAGCTCCCTCACCCACTAATCAGACTTGATCTCAAGACCTTTAAAAAATTTCATTGCTCTTCTTTAGACACCCTCAAGTTTAACATACAGATTCAAGGCTATTAGTTCTTATGTTTAAACTGTGAAAATCAAGAAATCAGAGCATGCCATATCTTGTTTTTTTTAATATTCTATAACCTGGCTATTTTCATTTTAATTTATCTTCCCCTTTGGCAGATTACCTGTTCTTTCCATGTCATGCCCACAGGTTTCAGTTGAGTCAGAGCTACCGCTTTTGAAGCTGCAGATTGCACATGCTCAACTAGTAAAAATAGAAAATATATTTTTAAGCAGCAGACCAGGTTGTTAATAATTTACTAAGCTGTCAGTAAAACACTACAGTTCCTTTTGATACACAAGACTTTTCTGCACTGCAAGAATTTCTGCTCTTCCTGAAGCTTTTGCATTCCATGGCACTTTCTAAACTCTCCTTATCTTGCTGAAACTTGATAATAATGAAGTTAATTGATCACAGTGCTTCATTCTGCATTCTGAAGTGATGCAGTTATGAGATAATCACTTTCCTCCCATCTTTTACACCCCTTTTTCATTTGGATGTTTCAGTTTTTATAACCTCTTTTATAACCTTTTTCTTTTATAACCTATTATGTGATTGCTTTCATTCAAATAAATCTTTTATTTTTAGTGGCTTCTAATTACTTGGAAAGTAACTATAGAATATGCTTTTAAAAACAATCTAAAAGTTTGAACTGCTAAATTACAACTGAATTTTAAGATTTAGTATATATAGGTTAACTCAAAGGATTAACCAAAACCTGCCAGAATTTGTAGATTTTTGTATTGCAAAACGAGTATGTCCAGTGACTGACAAACAAATGGGTATGATCTGAAAAACCTGAAACATATTGTGTCTTGAAGTAATCTTAAGTGGTAAGTAGTGAGTGGCAAAAGCATGAAAGACCAAACAGAGGTATCTATATTGTGAAAAATCAGATTAATGGAATAAGATATTAGGCTAGGAACTGTAAGAGATAATTATGTATTACTTATTCATTCACACACTTGGTGTGGAGAGGGAGTATCTTAATTTTAGTATAATATAATTCCATGTGCTGGTTTGCAATAGGCTTTTTTAAAACTCCCAGACCTTTGGTTCAGGAATGGTAACCTTGCATCCTGTTTTGCCAACAGGTTTGACTTTGTTGCTGAATTCTTAAAAAAATACTGTAAACAGGATGAATAGTCTTAAAGAAAATTTTTATTTCCTTTCCTAAAAAGTAAAATTTCGTAGACTAATTTGAGGTATATTTTTAGAATGAGTCTATATTGTGATGCAAATCTGTTTCTGTTTCATACCATTGACACTTAAAGAGGATATTATGTGCCTGGTACTTTTTATGTCATAAAAGAGTACAAATTTTGATGAAGGGTGGAGTTTAGCTGTCCCTGTCCAAATGAAAATGTGATACATGTAGATGTAACATGTTACATAGTTTAAAGAGTTTAAAAGTGCAGTTACCTTTGTCACTTAGATGCACAAGGGAGGGAAACCAGTCTTATGCGCAAGTAGTGTTTGTTGAGACTGTAAAGGAATACTAACAGAATTTTAGAATAACTAAATTTTCAGTGGTAGATTACAGATGTGATTCTATGTTCTAACATCAAGCTTCTAGCTTAAAAAAATGTAAAATAAATTTGATTAACTTTGGTGCCTTCACATAAAAGAAAAACTGTTACTGATGTATACTTAAATTGCTCAGATTGTAGACTGGATAACTGGTTTATAAGGCTGGCCAAATTTTTCAGATTAAAGTTTGTCATAATTTGATAGTATAAAATCCAACTTGCCACCTTGTGCCTTAATATTAGTTATCATTGTAAAGTGGACAAAATCACAGGCTTAGTGATAGTGAAAACTGTTATCTTCCATTTTCTGATTGCTATATTGCTCTTGAATCATGGAAAGATTTTTGTATCGTTCCCACCTGAGGCCATGTTTAATGCACATGGGTATCAGAGGTCTGTATGTGCAGATGGCATTTCAAATGCACTTGCATTTCAAGGCCAAACTGATTCTTTTATCCTCCCGCCCCCCTAAACTTTTCCCTGCCCTTTCTCTTTGCATTTAGCCTTTCCCTACCTTTAGCCTACCTGCTACTATCCATCCCCCAATGGTTCTTTTATCTCCTGGCCAGACAGTGGAACAGCTGTTTGCTGTATTGTTGTTGCTATCTTGGTTTTGCTTGTCTGTGGTGTATTTTTTGTGTTTGTTTGTTTTGAGTTTTTTTGTAACTGAGAAAGTTATCTCAGCATGCATCATGAAGCAGTAGAAGAGCATTTTTGTAGTATTTGGAAGCAGTTACTCTAATCTAGTGGAGGTGTGTGTGATTGGCAATGAGGAATGTTTCCGGGAGCACTTAGTGTTTATAAGACTACATAAAGAAGGGTGGTGTAAGCTGAAAGACATGTCAAATGAAATTTAGAGTGACATGGATATCAGTGGTTTGCATTGTCTTGACAAAGAGCCATTTATGCAATTGCTTTTTGCATTGAAATCAGGGTGGCGGAAGTCTCAAGGAACTTTGGAACCCAAGCTCCAAAGACAAGTGTTGATAGCTGTCAAAGCAGAAAGGTATATTAAATGTAAGTGCAGTCAGGGAAGTGATAGCAGATGTGTGTGTCCTTAAAAAAGACCTTGAGAACAACAAAAAGTGTTTTGATGGATGTAGATGATAATTTTATGATCATGATAAGTAATCAAGAGGTTCAGGTAGCATTTGCTAAATCCTGCATTTTGTATCCGGGTTTCCATTCTTCTATGAGAGGAAAACAAAATAAATATGAGTAAACATTTGCATTCTTCAAGAGTAACTTGATCCCTGTGGGTCAGTTCTGAGGAAGGGGCAACACGCCATCCTTCCTTCTGCCTTTTTTCCTCAGCTTTAGAACTGAGTACATTCAACAGGCTGCTTCTTACTGTTAAAAAAGAAAATTGAGATTTTCACACTTCAATTATAGCCATTGTGTTTTATTACTTAGGGAACTTTGCATTTGGCTTAACAAACAGGTATGACTTAATGAAGCAGAACAATACAATAGTGTTACTTGCATACAGGGTTTTGAGAAAGGCTTGGGTTGGGTGATATTTCAGTAAATGAAGATAGCTAGTCAACAATATTTTATATGCATTTCAAATTTGGAATACAAGAGCAGATGCATTTACACATGTTCGTTGGAGAAAAGTGTGTTGAGCTTTTTTTCTCTCTAAAATTTGTGCATAAAGTGTGCAAGTAAAATAATGTCAGAAAAATGCTTGAAAGGAAAAGAAAGTGCTGGTAGTATCAAAAAGCATTGCTATTAAAGAGGAAGTTTTAAAGAACAAATTCATTGATTGGTCAGGTGGTTTGACTTGCCTTGCAACTCTATTGCTATATCCCCGTAATTCACAAAACATTGTTAGTGTTCAGTGCTTGAAACTTCTTGTCACATAAATAGTGAATTCAAACCTGATTCAGGGAATATTTTTGCTATACAATATTTGCCCTGAGGAAAATTCAGACTCTTCTTTTATGTATAAGCAAATTGCTATTAAATAAAAATGCAAAGAATATCTGTAGTGATCTTCTGTGGGGTCACAGGGAAGCTCAGCAGCTTTCCCCTTCATCTGGTACACAGTGGGGAAGACAACATGTAGCAAGTTTAAAAAATCTGTCTGTTATGCCTGTTGAGAAACAGTCTAGGTATAGCAATACTCAGTTCAGTGGTTATACTCTGTGAGCCCTCTGTTCAAAATCAGTTCAGGATGGGGGACAAGTTTAAATTCAGTAGATCGTTCAAGAGACAATTGGAACATTTTGAACTTTTTTCTGAGTTCAACAAATGTCATGCTATGAAGACTGAACTTACCACCTTATTTGTCTTATTTGCCTTTGAGCTTTAATCAGCTGGTGAACCAAGTTTAATTCCTACTGCTTTGACACACAGAGAATTCTTGGGGTAGTGAGTGAATCATATTCAAGTGAATTGTATTTGATTGAGTGTTTTTTCTGCTTTTTGGTGCTAGCAGATAGAAACAACTACACATCCTTGTAGAACGGAGGCTAAGCGGATTGAAAAAGTCAGGCAATCAAAATCTAGTTTTCTCTCTCAAATACTGTTTCTAATTTGTGCATTTTCAGATTCAAAGTGTGTGCTGAAATAGCTGTAAAAAAGACTTAAGATTTAACTCTAGAAAATAAATCAAACTATTTCTTTTGCCTCAAATGACCTTTCTTTAGGAAAATATTATCTCAAGACCAAGCCTAGTTTTAAGGTTCAAAAATTACTCTGTTGCTAGCAAATACACAGAATTTCAATTAACTCTGAGATAAACGCAGGCTCTAAGATGCAGCTGATGAGGAGATGGATCCAAGGGGTCAGAAATACCTGAAACACTGTGTTTAGAGGAAGGCTAAGTCTGTGTAGCAACACTAGCAAGTGTTTCTCTGACTAGTACTTGGTATATGTCTATAAAGGTTTTCACTGAAATATGAGGCTGGCATAATCTTGTATGATTATCTCCAATCAGTATACTCCAATTTTGTGTGGAATTCTTTGGCATGCATGCCAATGAAAATAAGTACAATGTGCCAAAAGGAATTGGGAGGTCTGTGATTGTCTCATTTTTTCTCCCACTTCTAGATGAGTGAGCTAGTGGGAAAGTGAGCTAAAGAAAGTCTTATCTTTTCCTGTGACTCTTTGTGAGGTAGGCACCACTCTCAGGATCACTGTTTGCTCCTCTTTAAGGAAGA
The DNA here is from genome assembly GCA_024865655.1 of Emberiza elegans. Lineage (NCBI taxonomy): Eukaryota > Metazoa > Chordata > Aves > Passeriformes > Fringillidae > Emberiza > Emberiza elegans. The sequence goes on from JALJVW010000206.1 coordinate 61,596,694, forward strand.
GATCCTGAATCTTAGCAACTGCTTAGAGATGATTGCTTCCTGAATAGGTGCTCTTTATGGTCTGTGTTTCCGAATAACACTATCCGTCCCTTAATATTTTGAACCAGAAATTATGAATAAATAAACAAATTCTGGCATACTCTGTGTCCTGTAAAATATTCTGGGGGACACAATCCTGGGTCACTCTGCTTCCTGTGGTCCAGTTTTCTGACATTAAAATGGGACTTGTAAAACTCATCAGATCATTGCAGTGCCAGACCAAGCTCACTCTTCTGTGAAGCATCTGTAAGGCTGGGCTGGAGAACTCACTACTTCCACCCTGACCTGGAAGTGATGAATTCATTACTGGCTGAACTGCAGATCCTAGAGGGTCATTATCAGAGGCACAGGAACTAGTTGGAGACCTGTGGTATCCGGGGTTCTATACTGGGCCTGGTCTTGTTTGTTCATCAGTGATTTGGATGAAGGCGCAGATGCCTCCTCAGCAAGTTCACTGATGACCCAAAGCTCTGAGGAGTGTCTGACACCCTTGAGAGCTGTGCAGCCCTTCAGAGGGACCTTGATAGGCTGTAGGGATGGGCAGAAATGAACCTACAGAAATTCAACAAGGGCAAATGCAGGGTCCTGCACCTGGGGAGGAATAGCCATGACCACCAGTACAAGCTGCAGGCCAAAATGCTGGAAAGCAGCTCTTTGGAGAAAGACCTGGGGCCCTGTTGGACAACAAGCTGTCCATGAGCCAGCAGTGAGACGTTGTGGCCAAGAAGGCCAATAGAATCCTAGGGTGCATTAGGAAGAGCCTTGCCAGCAGGCCAAAGAGGTGGTCTTGCCCCTTTACTCAGCCCTGGTGAGGCAACATGGAGTGCTGTGTCAAGTTCTGTGCCCCTCGGGACAAGACATGGAGCTCCTGGAACAGTTCCAGGAGAGAGCTGCAAAGTTGATCAGGGGTCTGGAGAATCTCTCTTACAAGGCAAGGCTGAGCGAGCTGGGCCTGTTCAGCCTTAAAAAGAAGTGATTGAGAGGAGACCTCATCAATATCTATCAGTATCTAAGTGATGAGTGACAGAAGATGGAGGCAGGCTCTTGTCAGTGGTGCCAGCTTATAGGACAAGATGCAATGGGCAGAAACAAATGCACAAGAAATTCCACCTGAATGTGAAGATCTTCTTTGCTATTCAGGTGACCTGCTGAGGCACTTAGATACTCATATGTCTATGGGACCAGATGGGATTCATCCAAGGATACTGAAGGAGCTGCTGGAAGATTCACCAAGCCTCTGTCCATCATTTATAATCAGTTCTGGTTAACCAGGAGGTCCCAGACTACTGGAGGTTGCGCAGCGTGGTGCCCACCCACAAGAAGGGCCAGAAGGAGGATCCAGGGAACTACAGTCCTGTCAGCCTGACCCTGATGACCAGGAGGGTTATGGAACGGATCATCTTGAGTGTGATCACATGGCACATACAGGACCTGTGTGACCAAGGGCTCAGGCCCAGCCAGCATGGGTTTAGGAGGAGCAGGTCCTTTCTAACCAACCTGATCTCCTTTTATGACCAGGTGACCCACCTGGTGGATGAGGCAAAGGCTGTGGATGTTGTCTGCCTGAACATCAGCAAAGCCTTTGATACTGTCTCCCATAGCACACTCCTGGAAATGCTGTCAGCCCATGGTTTAGACAGGCACAGTCTTTGCTGGGTTAAGAACTGCCTGGATGGCTGGGCCAAGAGAGATGTGGTGAGTGGTGCTACATCCAGTTGGTGGGTGGTCACTAGTGGGGTTCCCTGAAGCTCAGTATTGGGCCAGTCCTTTTTAATATCTTTATTGATGACCTGGATGAGGGGATCAAGTGCACTCTCAGTAAGTTCCCAAATTACATCAAGTTGGGTGGGAGTGTTTATCTGCTGGAAGGTAAGAAGGCTCTACAGAGGGATTTGGATGGGCTGGATTGATGGACTGAGGCCAATTTTATGAGGTTCAACAAGACCAAATGCTTGATCACAACAACCCCATGCAGCTCCATGGGCTGGGTGAAGAGTGACTGTAAGTGGGAATATAGCTTTTCTAGTAATTTGGTGGTGAGACTTAGTGGCTATAAGCATTTATTAACAGCCCAAGCCTAGACCACATGCTTTCACACAGAATAAAAGACATGGATGATGAACTACTTTAAAACTCTCTGAGTCTTTTTCCTTGCAAATATTTTCAGCATTTGCTTTTGGTCTTGCCACCAGCTCTGAGTCTGAGAATCTTGCAAGCCTGCACAACCCATCTTTTCATTCTCTCTTTGATCCTTGGAACATGAAATGGAACAAGTTTTTCTGGCCAAATAAGTTCAAGGTAATCAGCCAGTGTACCAGATTATTCAATGTCTGTCCCACTGCCTAGATGAGAAGACGGTACATTCTACAGGTTCCTAAAAAAAACCCAGAGACAGCAAAATATTGCAATCAGGGAAGAGCTGTGATTCTTTGTGTTCTTTGCTTTGCCCTATTGACATTTCCAGGAAAAATTCTTTCAGTCCTTCACCTGTCCTCTGTTGCTCAGTCTCACTGGTTTAGTGTTCTTTTGCCTCTAATTCGTGCATGATCAAAAAAAAATAGGATATGGAAGTGCACATTGTCATGTAAGCTCAAAGCAGGAGAGAAGATAGTGGTCAAAGTAATACATTATTGAGATTCTTTGAAGAGTTACAGACTGCTATGCTTAGCTTCCCTTTTTTACAGAAGACTGGTCTCTGAAATGTACCATGAATATGAGGACAAGACTGTGGAGCATCAGTAAATATAGCTGCTCTGCTGCCTGGGACCAAAGCAGCACCCCAGACTTTCTAGTAAGTTGGAAATGGAGCACTGTACACTGCTTGGAGAAGTTACTATGGCCAATAAATATGAAAAAGCATTTTTTCCTGAGTTTGGAAACGACACCCACTCAAATATTCCTGTGCCAGCTAAAATACACAGCTGTAGATCAGGAAAGATGAGCTGTCTCTCTGTCAGTCCACATCCTGTTGTGCAGGTAAGCCAAATCAACCAAGTTAAATAAATGTTAGAGGAAAAGATTAGTTAACTAATACAGAGATGTAACTGAGGGATGAGTGGTTATTGAAAAAAAGAAAAGGACATGAAGTAAAGTACTGCAGATCTAGTTTTTGGCTCTAGTTAGTGCATAAGAGATTATTGTTGGAATGAAAATGTTCAGAAATGTGACATCTTTGTGAGACCTGATTAGATATCTTATTTTTTCCCAGCTTCTAGGTTTTTTCAGAGCTATGGTTAGCCAGCATAAACAGTAGGAGCAAGGGTTCATTAGGAGTTAAGGTTCTGTCTAACTATTCAGTTTTCATTGTTTCTTTCTATGGATGGACACAGTATGAAGTGCCATTATTTCTTGGTATTTCAGGTTAATGGGAAAGTGTTTTCCTTGTTCACTGCTATCTTTGCCAATATTTCAATGAAGGATACAGACATTCTTTGGCCTGGTTTTCTACAGGTGCTGCTTCTATAATGTATTTTAGATAATCTGTCTCTTGGCTGCAGAAACATAGCAGGATTCCTCAGTTATAGTAGGAGTTGTATGTTGTCTGTGCAATCTGGAGTATTTATTGCTTTACTCTGAGATACTGATTTTAGAACTGCAGAGCTGCAGGCAGATTTCAGTCTCTTCCTTCTCTGTGAAAACTGGGTTAACTTTGTCTCCCTGCATTCAGAGATCAAAAAGAGGCTTTTCTTGATGGGGAAATATAACCTTTTTTACAGAATATTCTCCTCATCCTTATTCAGTAGCTTATTTTGATTTACAAATGCCTTGGTGTCATCACAGCCTGCTTGGAGTGGCCAGCATTATCTTCGATTATGCTACATGTAGCTGTCACCCTCTAGTGTTACTATCTATTGCAACAGGGACATCAATCTTGATACAGGATCTAGAAACTATCGAATTAGCCTAGTAAGAAAGGAGGATGCTGGTGCACTTGGAGAAGGATAGATTTTTAAACGACACAAAGACTTCTGCATGTTTCTTCTGGAAGGCTGTTGCATCAGTGATGAGTGACATTGTGAAAACAACCAGTAAAATTCCCAGTAGATGGTCAGGCCAAATGAAGAGGCAGTACATGGAAACAAAAAAAAAACAAAACAAAACAAAGCCTCAGGTCAGCAGTTTAAGTCTCCTAAGCAGTAAAATCCATGCCCCCGACTTCCCACTAGTTAATGTGTGGCTGGATCAATGTCAGAGCAACAGGCTTTCAGAGACTCTTCACTGATTTATACAATCAGTATGTGAGGAGACTTATATCAGCTTAGAATGCTTACAGAATCAGAAATGTTTGAAATAAACTAGTAATTGTTGAGATGAATAGCATGAATTAACTTCAGTATTATTGTTAATATGCAAAGTGAAATTAATATAGAAGGTGAAATTTACACATTTTTTCCTTTTCTTTTTTAAGGAAGAAAGAGCATTTACTCCTGATCTGAAATGGAATTTGTCTGTTCTTTTGCCATTGCATAAGCATAGATCATAGTCTAATGCATAAATTAGCTCTAAAGCAACTAGTAGGAATAGGTAAATATGTAACTATATAACAGAATCCCAGAATGACTGACTGGGTAAGGTTAAAAGGGGGCTCTGGAAGTCATCTAGTCCAACCTCCCTGCTCAAGCAGGTTCCCCTCGAGCACATTACTCAGGACTGTGTCTAGATGGTTATATAATTAGTAGGCGACAAGAGAAATAAGATTTTGTAGATATCCATGAAATTATTAGTTTACAATCTTTATTTAAAATTTTGCATTTAATTAAAATACTTATTTTTGAAATCCAGGGGTGGCTTTCTAAGGAGGTTTATGAACACTGGGCGCTGCAAATATTCGGTATAGCTTTTCATATCACAGTATGGAGTGTATGATATTGAAAAAACCCAAACATGATGTACTCAGAGAAGAACTGCTGCATGTTTTGTTGAACAATTTTAAAATCCTTTGTATTGCTAATTGCATTGTATGGCATCCCTTTGTTATTAAATGCATGTAGGACTGGGTGGAAGTGTTGGTTATTTGTATCTGTTATTTCAAGAAAAGTAAAGTACTTATTAAGGTGTCAGTAACAGTGGTGTTTACAGAAAACTAGTATTAAAAATAGTAGTAATAGTGATAAGTAAGATGCATCTTAAGAGACATCTGTAGTTCTTAATATGACATTTTCTCATTATGTTAACTAGTATTTAAATTCAGCTAAAGCTGCATGAAGAGATTGTAGTTGTTATTTTTTCATTTGTAAGAGGAGGTATGTCACAGACATCTTTTGTGAAAAATCCTTCCTTTAGGATTTTTCCCTTCTGAGAAGCCGAGAGGCCTCAGAGACAAGATGTAAACAATGATTGTCTGCTGCTGTGGAATGCAACAGGTGCACCTGTGATTGGCCCATCTCTGATGTTTATCATTAATGGCCAATCAAGGATTTCAGCTATCCCGGACAGAGTCTGGGATAGCTGCTTTGTTTTCATTCTTTCTATTCTATTCTTAGCTAGCCTTCTGACAACTTCTTCCTCCTATCTCTTTGTAGTATAGTTATAATGTAAAATACATATAATATAATAAATCAAGCCTTCTAATTATGGAGTCAACCTTCTTGTCTCCTCTTCATCCTCAAAACCCCTGCTTCCCCAAGCAACAATAGAGGTATTCTAAGGTACTTTGAAATAATAAATAGTAATTATGTTTTACAATGAATGAACTTATGTAAAACTTAAATTTACTTCCATAAATGGGCATTAATTCTAGTAGGAATTTTTTTAGCATCATGGAATTTACCTGAAATTTATGGACTGAGGTGGTGTCCTGAACAGGCCAAGATGTTTTGGGTGAATTAAGTTGCTTTCTTGATGTTATTCTGGGTGACAATTAAACAGGGGAACTTCTTTCTGTTGCATCTTAACAAATGAGAGTCTGATATTCATAGTAATGAATGTAGTATACATAGTAATGAATGTGGTTCTGAGGAAGTACTTTTTAATTTGACAATTTGAATAAAATAATATATTTTGTAGTTACTGGCTTGTTTGCAGTGACATTCATAAAAAAAATAGGGATTGATGCCTCCTGAAGGATGCAGTTTACTCTCTGACATCAGATAAATTCTGTTGATTGTTGATCTTTCCTTCCCATTTAAAAGAGATACCATGGAGTTGTAACCAAATTGTATAATCAAGTTGATGAGGAAGTCCATGGACAGTTGCTGCTGTCCAATAAATGACTTTGGCAGCTGGGGAGTCTTGGAGAAGCATGAAAATCGGAGGAAGATTATGACCAGGTCATCATTACTTCTAAGGAATTTATTAAACAAACTACAGTTTTAAATATCTTTTTTCTATGTTTAAATAGCTGAATTTATCTGGCATTACATAGAGTGCTGCTCAGAGACAATTATGTGTGCAGTGCTATGAATAAGAGCAATTTATCAGCAAATTATTGTCTTCAGGTCAATGTGTCAAGCTGGCTGTCCAGATTTAGGGCAAATTTGGGAGAGAATCCCTCAAAGGAGCTCCGGTAGTACAGCAGATCCAATCAGCCCCTCCCCCCAACTGGTCCAGGAGAAAATATCTCCTTGGAGAAAGGTGGAAAAAACCTGTTTATTAAACAGTAAAACCTACACAATATCGAACAATAAAATCCCTTGCCACTCCAAAAGAGATGACAAACTCAGAAAGTCCCTCCCCAGGTTGCAGTTCAGGTCACTCAGACTCTGATCAGTCCCTCCAATGCTGGGAATGTCGCAGGCCAGGCCCAGCCCGGTGGGCCACAAGTGCAGCTGCCGGTGCTCCCCTGGGTGTTCAGTCCAGAGCAGGTTTCAAGAGGTCCAAAGGAAAAGGAAGGGAAAAAAACCCCAAAGGTTCAGGGAACTTCTTTGCCTCAGCCAGCTAACTAAAAGCAAAGGAGAGCACTGTCCTGCTGCCTGTCCAGCCGCAGACAACACAGCTCGCAGCAGGAATGTGTAGGAGTGAGTACAGTTCTGAAAAAAAACCTGCTGCTTCTTCTCTTCCCCCCTTCACTCTCTGGAACACCCTTAAAGGTGCAAAACTTCTTATCCAGCATGAACAGAACAAGATGACTGGGGATAAAAGCATCATATAGTCAACCCAGGACACTGGCCCAATTCAGTTGTAATATAAGGAGATAGAATTTCTTAAGAGAGAAATATATGAGGTAATATATAACTTACTTAACAAACTATCTCATTTCTATGCCCTATGTCTGTGAATAGTCCGTGTTAGATTTGCTGAATGGGGAAACAATTTTCTTTGCATTTTTATGCAGATAAAACTGTAGTTTGTAAATGAGCAAGAGAAATATCTTGACTCTTTAGATCAAGGAGGACTTTCATTGGAGGAAGTGAGAAAGCTGCAAGGAGATTTCCAGGTTTTGATTGACAAGGCAAAGTGATGATCTCTTTCCTTCTACACCCACCCAAATCCAAACTAAAAAACTCAGCACAACAGACCACTATTTTAAAAACTAGATGCACAGAAATATGGTTTGGATTTTTTTCTCTTTCTCCCCTAACATCAGTATTACAAGAAAGGAGTGCAACGAGTGCCAGACAATTGTTCATTAAATATTGAAGAAAAAGATCAAATCTTTAACAAATACCTGATTAATACCTGAGTTACATAAACATTCTGACAGAGAGGAGGAAGGCTGAGCTGAAAAAATCAGTCAATTCATATGAGTGACTGTGTGGTATTTAATTGCTCTTTTCTTTTTTGTCTTTGTAATAAGTTTAATTGCATTTTTTGTAGTGAAAACCATTATTTTACTTCATTCTCATGTAAAATAATTGCTATGATGTTCATGTTATACTCTGTAAAACCTATAATTTTTTTTCAATCATTAGCATTACTTTTCATGTGCAACTATGCCTTTCATAATAAAATAACTTCCTTAGCTCCTTGTAGATGAAGCTGATGTAAAATCTCATCCACACAGATCAGATGGACTTTTCAAATTTTTCTTGATAGCTTGGCAAGTCAGAAATTTTCTGTAGAAAGTAGCAGAGATCTGAGCTTTACAATAATCACTCTTTGGAAAGAGAGTAACTGTATTACTTATTTACCTGTATATGTAAGCCTAATTTGATCTCAGGGCTATTACCCACATTCTCAGAGCTGTGTTATGTCATAGCTTATTGCAGTATGTGTTCCCTGATGTGTTGTTTATCACCTTTGGTACCTGAACTGAAGTTATAATTTTGTTGTACTTTGTATTAATGGCTTGTGAGGTAATAGAACCACTCGTCGTGAGCCTAATCCTGTCTGCCTGCTTGGCGTTGCAATGCCTCTGAAACTCGGGAGCCATCTGGTGGGAGCTAGATAACGATAACACCTATGTTGTCCCACATCTTCCGCTTCTCTAGGCTAATTACAGTTGCATTTGGGAATTTTGAAAAATTTGAATACTCTTGGGATGTTGAAACCAGCATGGTCCTATTGCTAGGAGATTAATGCGGTTCAGGTCTCGTTTAGAGGTGGGGTTTTCATTTTATCTTTTGTTTTGGTTTGGTTTTAATTGCCTTTTTTTTTTTCCTTTTTACTTTATTTCAATTTAATAAACTGTTCTTATCTCAGCCCATGGGTTTTGCAATTCTCTTTTCCATCCCCACAGGGAGCGAGTGAGCAGCCACATGGGAGTTAGTTGCCATCTCAATTTGAACCACAACACGAGGTTAGACAGACTGGTAAAGCTGGATAGTTTTTCATATAGAAATACCTGGATAAAGATGTAAGGGCTCCTAGACAGGTAAATACTGAAAGTCTAGACTCCAGGTCAGGTGTCTCCAGAGGAGAGAGAGAGAATCTTCTCCTTTGCCCTGCTGGCTTCACTGCTTTTGATAGAACCTGGGATAATGGTTGGCTTTTTGGGCTGTGAGTGCACCTTGCTGGCTCATCTCCACTAGCACTCCTAGTTCTTCCCTTCAGGGCTGCTCTCATTCCTCTCATGACCTTGTTGATAGAGGGAGTGGCCGCAGCCCAGGTGCAGCACCTCACATTTGGTTTTGTTGAACCTCATGAGATTCCCACGAGGCCACTTCTAAGCTTTTTCAGGTCCTTCTGGATGGCATCTCATCCCTTGCACATGTCAACTGTAACACTCAGCTTGATGTCATCTGCAAATTTGCTGAGGGTGCACTGGTTGCCAGAATGTCATTGATTAAGACACTCCTTGTCTCAGTATGGACCCCTGAAGGACGCCACTTCTCACTGATCTCCAGTCAGCTCTTGACCAATACTTTCTGGATACAGCTGTCCAGCCAATTCCTTATCCACCAAACAGTCCACACATCAAATCCATCTCTTTGCAATTAAAAGAGAAGGATTTTGTCAGGGACCATGTCAAAGGCCTTACAGAATTCTCAACAAATGACAGCCACAGCCCTTCCCTTTTCCACTTATGCAGTCACTCCACCATAGAAATCCACTAGGTTGGTCAGGTGGGACTTGCCCTTGGAGAAGCTGTGTTGGTTGTCCCAAATCAGCTCCCTGTTCTTCATGTGCCTTAGCACAGCTCCTAAGAGAACCTGTTCCAGGATCTTCCCAGGCACAGAGGTGAGGCTGACAGGCCAGTAGTTCCCATGGTCATCTTTGCCCATTTTAAATATGGGTACAATGTTTCCACTTTTCCAGTCACTTGGGACTTCATCTGACTGGCGTGAATTTTCAAGTATCATGGAGAGTAGCTTGTCAACTGCATCAGCCGATTCCCTCAGGAGTCTGGCATTCATCTTGTCAGGTTCCATGGACTTCTGGACATTCAGGTTCCTTAGGTGGTCACAAGCCCAATCTTTTACAGTGGGAGGAGATTTGCTCCCTCAGTCCCTGCCTTGAGAAGTGTGGGGAGAGAGATTTGTCAGTGGGGACTGAGGCAGCACAATCAGACCTCAGCCTTCTCCTAGTTTGTTATTATCAGTTTCCCAGCTATGTTTCTTTCTTTGACCTCTCTTTTTTGGCTGAAATACCTATAGAAACTTTTCTTAATGTTCTTTCCCTTGCCAGGTTCAGCTCCAGCCAAGCCTTGGCCTTTCTGACCCCACCCCTACACAACCAGGCAGCATTCCTATTGCTGTATTTTAATAAAATCTGGGACAATAGTAGAATACTTTATCTTGGAACTTTTGGACCACTAGTCCAAATATACCAGGTAAACAGATAAAGAGGTCCAAATGTACTAGGTAAACAGATAAAGAGGTCCAAATGTACTAGGCTGGGAAATAAAGAGGTCCAGATGTACTGGATAAATAGATAAAAACTTAATGACTAGCTTATTCCATTTTGAAAGGCAATAAAACCAAACTGACAAAAGTTTCAATCAATTTTCTTGTCATACAGGGATCAGTTATATGTGGCCATAGAGCATTTATCAATATTATATTATTAATATAACAAACATTACATAATATATATTATATTATTAATATATAATATTAATAATATTTTCAGCATTTATTAAGTTGCACAAAGTGCAGTTATACCTACCTCATTATCATCTGATACACATGGAGTTGAAAATCAAAGGAAAATACCTAATACCTTGTCAAGTTCTATGTATTTCACCTTGCATGTTTTTTACCACTCATCTATTTGAAGGCAAAATTAAAACAACGCAAACCAAAAGTCTGCAAAAATAAAAAGCTTCCTCAGAATGACACAATCTAATAAAGATGTTCCTTCCTGTAATTTAAAGCATATTTGGAATTGTTCTTTTGTTTTCAATAAAATATTCAAATATTCCATGAGGAGTTTACTTGAAAAGAAAAAAGAGACCGAAACTTTGAACCATGGTGTGAATTTTTCACAGCAAAACAGATGTGGAATTATCTGGAAAAGCAGGATCAGCACAGCTTGAAGGAAATCTCCATCCCACTAGCTGCCTAGCAAAACACATGAGAGGTAAGGGAGGTGTCCATCATTGCTTCCCCTGGGAGGAAGTGCCAGATTGAAAGAAACATCATCTCTGCTCTTGTGATAGGTGTGTGACAGAGGTTTTTCTCCTAGCCTGGATAGATTTTGAATGTTTTCCCATTCGGTATCACAATGGAACCATCATTTCTTACATAACAGGAAAGAAAAGACTCTCTGTTGCTCAAAGCAAGAGCACTAAGATGCTTGCCTGAGAAGTTATGAGAGTTTTAACAGTGCTCTGTTTTATTCAGCTTGTCTTGCAGTCAGCATTCAGTCTCCTACCACAAACAAGTGTCCTGGTCACCAAGACTCTGAGCTCTTCCGGAGTTGAGACATAAACTTTAAAGAATTTAGGGATTTTAGAGGAGCTGAGGTTTTAGTTAGAAATAAGCTTTATTGGAGTTAATAAAAATAAATGGGTAGGCCTTGATGAAGTTAAGAGTTAGTAGTTAATTAATAATTGATTGCTTGTCAACACAATGTTTGGTTTGCTACGTTTATAATGAAGAATATAGAAACTGATAAATAGCCTTTAGGAACATAAGACAATTGTAGGCCGCCTCTGTTCTGAAACCAATTGAAGACGGGGAATGGCAGTTCTACCAAGGGTTCATTTGTCATATTTGCATTGAAAAGGTAGAAAGGTCAGAACGAAGAAGACGTTATTTACTTTCTCCTTTTGGGACCCCTCCCCATGAAAGGGACCACCAAATCATTTCAAGGAACAAACTGCGCATGCTTAACAGCTTTTGAACTAATTACCATATGAAGTGGGGAATGGGATGTACCAAAGTTATGAATATGCATTTGTATTTTGGATATTCAATACTTGTATAGATAAGAGGACTCTGTAATCACCTGTAAATCACAGTGTGTATTTGGGAGCTATCTGGCACGCTGCCCGGCTCGCAATAAACATACACTTTCTAACTTTAAACTGTTAGAGAGTCTTTGTCCGTCGCAGTTGGATATCGGTACTAGATCAATATCCATATTTTTAACAAATCAGAGTGTTTTGTCTTTTCCAGTGCAGCAACTGTATCAGCTATTCCTTGCTGACAGGAAGGGCAAAATGGAGGGACATTGTTGTAGTTCAATAACTGTAGTGCCTCAGTTTTTCCTTATGGCTGTAGTTTTTAGGAGAAGCTCAATGCTAACTTTGGGAAATCATCCCCATTGAAATCAGCATGTGAATCCCCAGCATAGCTTCTTTAATGGAAAAAAAATGGAATAGAGATCATGTCATTTGTTTAAGTGGAACTCTGACTGCTTTTTTGTATGACATAAAAAAAATACAGCAATATTCTCATGTATGTGTGCTGCACTGATCTTACTGTTCCTGCTGGGTAGCAGTCTATATTTACTTGAGTTATCTTAGATATAAATGTGAGGGCATAAAAGCTCTCTGACTAAAGATCTCACAGATGATTACTGCAGACTCACAGTGTAGCTCTAAAATAGAAAGCAGCATGTGACTCTTCACTCTGGCTTCCCAGGCTTCCGCTAGCAGCAAACAGCAGTTGCAGATAAAAATAGAAGGTTGTAAGCAACCAGGATCTTTAGTTAAATGTAGAAGTCACTCTCCATGACAGTAAGGAGTCCCGGACAACAATGAAGTCTCTCCAATTCATTAGTGCCGAAGCATTAGTGTCAAATGCAGAGTTTGCCAGGAAGAGTCTCGGGGCTGTTGCTCATGATCTTTTTCCGCTTCTTTTTAAAGCCAGCTATTTACTGGAGCAAGGGGAAGTGATTCACGACTTGGTAGAGAACTGGCCACTTCTTGATCTTAACATGGGAAAACTTTTGGGAGCTACTCTGGACTACGAGGAAGACCTGAGGCATAGAACATGCTCAGTGTGCTTGGAAAGCTGTCTGACAGGGCTGAGAGACTATGTGCTGAATCAGTCTTCTTCCTACATGAAAAAGTTGAAAGTGGTCGACCTGACGGGTATAAAAGATGTTGAAGTTCAATTTTGTAAATGCAAGAAGACAATGGGCAGGTGGGCCAGGACACAGCTACTCTGTAAGCTTTGTTCAGACCTCCTGGTTTACCTGCAACAAGCACAGTGCAATCCAGGTACCTTTGAAGTCAGTATCAATGTACTAATTGACTTATTTGTTACAGAGCGGAACTATGAGCTGGTCGTGCAGGCCCTGTTGAAGAAATGCAGTTGTCCCCTGAAAATCTGCTGTGTGGCATTCAGATCTGACAACTTGACCTTGCAGAAATTCTTCTATATCATAAAGCTCACTGATCCCTCCTTGTTGCGCAAACTGGAAATAGTTCATAATGTTCACTTGGAAATGGAACACTTGGAAATGCTCTTCAACCATATCCACTTTCCTCTATTGATGTCCTTGACCTTGCCAGCACGAACATTTAATGTGCGGAGGTTCACAGCTACAGACGAACAGACGCTTACTAACATTGGCGAGAAGATGGGTGAAATGACACAGCTTACTGAGCTGAGTATGTCATTTTCTATACTCACTGGAAGAATACAGAAACTTCTCAGGTAATTTGGTCATTCTGCTTTCAGTCTTTTTTTGTAAAAAAGAGCACTTTGTGCCACCATCAAGCTGGGAATCTCTAAGAGTAAGGGAAGTGAGTGTATCTTGGGATGTATGTGGGAAGGGGCAGCAGGAAGCTAGGAAAGATTATGTGTTGGGGAGAATCAGCAGCCAATGTATACCTAATATACTTTGAAAAATAGACTATTTTGATTAATCTTCCAGAGACCATCTGGTAAGAATATACTTTTAGCTACCACAGAAGAGACTGGTATATCCAGACATTTTTTATTTGAACTTATGTATTAATCAGCTTGCATTGGCCTTTGGTGCAAGTCCTGAGCTGTATTCCAAGTATTTTTTAGAGTATCTAGTGAATGTTTTTCCTCTAAAGAACAGTCAATAAATATGCTTTTCCACAGATACTGTATTTTAAGGAGGGCGGGGGAATAGTTGATTTTCATTTGAGACTTTGATTTGAATTATTTGTTCTGTCTCTTGATGTCAAGACAAGAGTTTTTTGTATTGCAAATTAAGCTGATATGTGAATATTCATTATGAATTCCAGTGGAAAATTGGCAATTTGCAAAAAGCTAGCAAACTACCAGTGAGCAATACTTATATTGGAACAGGTAATAAGTTAATTGTAAGCTTTTCAGAGCATCTAAAAAAAAGGCAAATAAAAGTTTCATCCAGACAAATGACCTTGGTCTAAAATTCTTCCCATACAAGAAGCCATTTTATTTAAAATTTGTGAGTAGCATACTGCATATATTGACTGGTACAATTGAAATGAATTGCAAGTTTCTAAGCTTGATCCAGCTGAGCCCTGTGGCAGAAGTCTCACTAAGGTGTAGTAAGTACAAAAGCGATCTCTTGCTTTTCATTTGTCAGAACTATTTTATATTTAACATTAATATCTGAATAAAATCTCAGTTATACTTCTTCCAACATTCTTCATCAGAATGTCTCTTTGCAACTGCAGAACACTACAACGTGTAAACTTCTTGGGCATTAAAAAATGTAGCAGAAAAAAACAGCTAGAAACAAAAACAGATATCCTGTCAGAATACTTATTTCATATTGGAATTAATCCTTCCTTAATGGAAATTATCTAAATCTCTGGAATAATTGCAGCTTTCTACAAGAAGCAGCTACCAATGCTCTTATGGTAGTAGTGATCTGCTGTTAAAGTCAGCAAGTGACAGACACTTTACAATATATAACTGGTTGAAAAATAGATACATAGAATGTTAATAAAATAATCCTCATTAAAATAGCACAGTGGACTCATGCATAGAAAGCGATAAATAATGGAACTAATTTCAGGAAGAAAATTTACTTGCTACTGTTGTCACATGCTTCTGTTTTCAAGAGAGATTTGAAAAAATTTTATGGTAGATGGCTGCATTCATAATGTGGCTAGATGCATGAAATTTTGTAAATATAGCTTTTCAACATTTTGTACCATAAAACATTTTTCTCTTTAATTCTGCAGCCCACTAAAAACTCCACTGAAGATGCTGGATGTTTCTAACTGCTCCTTGAACCATGCTGATATGGCCTTTTTAGCCAATAGTTTCCATGCCAATCACTTGGAAGCCCTGGACCTGAGTGGTCATGATATACCTGAGCTTTACCCATCAACATTCTTTAAGCTCCTCAGCCATTGCTCTTCAGTGCTCAGGAGTCTTACCCTGGAGGACTGTAATATCCAAGACACTCATGTCAACATGTTGATTTTAGGTTTAAGCCCTTGTCAGAAACTACAGGAGTTTAAGTTTATTGGAAACCCACTGTCATCCCAAGCACTTAAACACCTTTTCATATTTCTGTGTGAATTGCCAATGCTGAAAAATGTGGAGTTCCCAGTTCCAAAGGATTGCTACCCTATTGGCATCACCTACCCCATTGATGATGCCAGTGTTTGCAGATTTGATCACCAAAAATATGAAAGGGTAGCAGAGGAGCTTAACCTCATTTTACTCCAAGCAAATAGAGACGATGTGAAGGCTTCAACACCACTCTTTGGGAGTTATGATGCAGCTGTTCAGGAGACAAACAATGAACTGGGAGCTTACTTGATCAAGTCCTTCAAAGAGACTTTAGAGAAGTTCACTTCTTCATTTAACAAAATGAGTTAAATTTGTAAAATTGTGAAGTAGTGATGAGATGATCTGCCAAATCAGAACTTAAATTACTCTTTTCTAGATCTGCACCTTCAATCATTAGTTGTGAATTTCCTTTAATTTTTCAGCTGAATTTACTTTTATTTGAATAGCCTCTAATCACCCAAGGTACTGTAACTTATGCTATATCTGTTGCATATACCTTACACAAGCACTACTTGCTCACAAAAGAGGAGAGGACACTTAATAGTGCATTATTTAATACAAATGCACTTTTTCTCAGTAAATCAAATAGGTGTTTAAGCTTGGCTGATTTCTTAAACAGGTTGCCTTCGATTTGTCAGCTGGTCTGGTAGCCCTGCAGAAAAAACAGGGAAGTCCTTTCCCAAGTCCAGCAGGATGGTCAAAAGATTGTGCACATATTCTCATGTGTGACTCCCTACATTGATTTTTTTTTCTGCTCATGACCTGAATTTACCAATCTGTGTTTTATGTAGTATATTCCAAATAATGGAGAATGTGTAACAGCCTCCATATCCCTGTGCCTCTTTCTTCTGCAGAGGCAAGTGCAATAAACAGAATTTGTCTTATACACTGCCTTGGTAAGGAGTAAAATTCCACACTGAGGAGGCAGCAAACCAAATGGTTGGCTGACAGTAGGGGATCTCATCCCACTTACCCAGCAATATTAAGCAGACTGTGGGGACTCTGCTGATGTTCTTGCAATGTGTATTTGGGAAAGGCGGACCAGGACAGTGCTGCACAGCCATGCCTCTCATGTCATCTGGTCAGTGCCTCAAGATACTCCCTTCCTGGAATCAGCTTCTTCGCTGGTAGAATGTACCCTGCTCCTTTCAGCTGTTTTAAAGAAAGTCTAGGACTGTGGTAGTACTGAAAAAAAGACTAGTGTTGAAAAGACATGCAAAAAAAATTATTCCAATGCCAATTTAAAAAGTATGGAAAAGGGACAAGGCTGGTTGCTGAGTAACTTGAAATTCATCTGTGTAAAACACTGCTGGCTTTCTGTCAGGACTGTGTGTTCTGTACAGACTTGCAACCAGTATCCAGAAAAAATGCATTTATTTGTCTAATTTTAGTGCAAGGAAAGTATTAGAATGACAGAGTAGACAGTATACCAGACTCCACACACGCAGCATTGGAGCATAGGTAAAGGGGCCAACTGGATGTCAGGACAGTAATGGCCACAAGACACACATTTGGGGAGAGTACTTTAATTGGGGCCTGAGTGGTAAACAAGTGCTACTCATCTTCTCACCCGTAAAACTAGAGACTTGGTTAGCTTCTAGGTAATTAAAAAAATAAATATAATAATATTTTAAAAATATATAATAAATATACTTTAATAGTTCATGAAAACTTGTTCAAGCCTGACTGAAAGTGAATGTTTGTAGCAGGAGCTGAAGGTATCACTGTAGTATTGAGGATCATCATTAAGATAACCAGGACAGTTTATTTGAAATAATACTGAGCCTCATCATCTGAAGGTAAGGAAAACACTTTCTTCATTTAGGCAGTGCTGATTTGTCAAGCATTCTGTTTATCTACAGTAGGAATATGCAAGCAACTCTTAACCTAATTTATTTTAAAAATCCCCCAAACAAACCAAAAATTAATGGACTGAGTATTAAGCCGAACTTACAGGTTCCACAACATGCATTTCAATGATTTTTTTGATGTCAGCTCACATTCTAACGTGTTTTATTGATTAAATATATGATGGTAAATTGAAAGTGAATGGTCATTACCTGTTTATGTTTACAGAGCACTTGAAAAATAAAAAAGTAATCT
The DNA here is from genome assembly GCA_024865655.1 of Emberiza elegans. Taxonomy (NCBI): domain Eukaryota; kingdom Metazoa; phylum Chordata; class Aves; order Passeriformes; family Fringillidae; genus Emberiza; species Emberiza elegans. The sequence continues at coordinate 61,614,093 of JALJVW010000206.1, forward strand.
AAATTGCTAAACTAAGGAGTTGTGAATAGTAAATGACAGAATTGGGTCCCATATGACCTTACTTACACTTTGACGGAATTCCACAAGCTTCTTTATCCTTACCTCTACTGTACCTTTTCTTCACTCCAGCCTCGCCATTCTTTCCATCTCAGACTCGACCCATGACTTGTCAGTCAGATTTAAGTTACTTGAATTTTGCTATGCCAAATGTCTACTTCTTTGGGATAAGTGGTGGTGCTTTTGCTGGGAAAGGACACTGTACTATAGCTGTAAAAGTGTAGTGATTCTTCCCCCCTCCAATCTACAGGTTGTACCTGGAGGCTGGCCATTTTGGAACATGCTGTGGTACAACAGTCAGTCCTTGCCTTTTTTGGTACTCACAAAATAGACAATTCTTATTTCAGAATAATTAGATGCCTTGTAAAGTCTGCTGTCTGTGCAGCTCTCCTTCTGGTTTCTTCTTGCCATGCTTCACCCCTTTACTTTATTTCCTCATTTTTCAGAACCCACAAGCTCCCGCCTTTCTTCCATTTTCTATATGGAAGAAACCTTAATGTCTATATGCTGGCTCCTGGGCCAGCAGAAGCATGTATCTTTTGTTTTGGTGCAAAGTGACGATCATGACTATGACTATTTTAGAGCTTTAGCTCTCAGACATGCCACCTTCTTCTCTTTAGTTTCTTTCTTAATTATGGTTGCTATCCTTGGTTTTAAATACAGGTCAAGCTTTAGCATTTTGGCGTTTGCCTGACTTACTGCAACAAGGATTTCTGTGGTCTCTCAGAAGGGTTCCTGCCTGTCTTCTGCCCCAGCAGTGTGATTTTGGTTTGGACCTGCTCTTTCTTCTTCCACGTGTGTGGGACTTGGAACACAGCTATTAGAGAAGAGGGACTAATGCTATGATGACCTAGCCATATAAAGTTACCTTGTGCTTTGCAAGTACAGACAGATACTGATTGAGTCCTGTTTGGTGTTCCCTTTTCTTCCTTATGGGACTATTGTCAGCTTCACTGGGTTCAGACTGGCGTGGATCCAAGTTAATTTGTACTGAGTATCCAGAAAGCTGTCTGAAACCTTAACTACACACTGCCTTGAGAGGAGACAGTCTTCTAAGCTCCAGCTAAGGCTGCCCCGACAGAGACAGGGCAGGAGTTACCACAACACTGAAACCACACAGCTGTCAATGGAGAGAAGATGTCTGATGTGTTGTGAATGGAGTTAAATTCAATTCCCTCCTACCACATCTGCTCATTATGTTCCTTTAAGTGTCTGAAGAAGAATACTCAAAGTCGCTTGAGGTTTATTTGTGAAAGACACAGAAGAGATGCATGTAGGAAAAAAACCTGAAAAACAAAACCAGGATAAAATCAAAACCATTCCCATCATATTCAAATGAATGTTCTAAACACAAAATGCAATAATGAGTATCACAGCTAAAGGCTGAATTTTTAGTTCCAATGAAAAGAAAGAGACTGCTAATTTTTATTTTATTCACCATGCTTTATTCAGTACCATGTTTTATTTACTATATTGTACTTTTTTATTCATTAGCATATTTTAATTTCATATGATGGGACATATTTTGTTCAGCAGCAATTGCTTGCAAATCTTTCTCTTTTGCAGACTAAGGATTGCCAGAAGAGCTTTCTGCTGCTGAAATTGCTGAACTCCCCTATTCAGTAACTGTACTGAATTCAGTGAAATACCTAGTACATAGGAAATAAATATTCTCCTTTGACAAACTTCATGAAACTGAAGAACAGGCAAAAAATCTTTATAAATGACCTTTGCTACATCTGATCTCTTCATAATTTAAGTAATATTATGTTTCGGCCACACACAGAGCAGTTGAAAAAAGCAACAGGAAGAAAGATGATAGTAAGATTTTTACTGTAGAAGAAGCAGCACAGCAGCTCTGTACTTGGAGACAGCAATCTCAACAACATAAAAGCCTATCAATAGAAAAAAGGCAAATAAACACTACTGTTGCAGGAAAGTCGTTATACATGAAACTGAAGCAAACTTCCCAATACAATCCTACACCTTTTAAATTAATATTCTTAAACTCAAAAGTTATGTACTGCAGGTCAATTCTTCTGAACACATATGATTTTGCTTACAAAGCTCCTCTTTCTCTCCTTAAAATATGCATCAGTCAACAGCAGAGCAGGATTGTATGAACTACCTTGCAAAGAAACAAGGGAAGGAACATAGTACCTAATGCTCTCCACATACTGCCTTCAAGTAAAAGTACCCTGTGTGAAAATTATTTTGTCTCGGATAATAATTTATGACGTAACTTTAACACCTGTTTCAACGAATGTGTGGCCAGAGATTCAAAGCTGCCGCTGGTTAACCCTAAAAGCAGCAGCTGTAATCATTATTTTTTAGGGATTTTTAAAATAGTCTTATACCTAGACAAAGAAGCTTTACTTTTGAAGAAAACACATTGACTGTGGCTGATGATTGCATTATTTTTAGAAGTCTTTAAATTGCATCCAGCATGACCTTCTCTATCATTCTTCCAGGTACTAAGGTTAAAGATAGTTTGCTGTCTAAGGTACAACTGCATTGATATTTCTTAATTTTACCCAAGAAATTTTTACAAAATAATCCTAAAGATAGTTTTAATCTCAAGTAGAATGTGCAGACTTCATGCAGCATAGGATCACAGGATTTTAAGGGGAACACAACTTGTCTGTTCAGAGAAAGGAAAAATTATTTCTCTCTGTGGAAGATGATCAACTCTCCACCTTGTTCTCAACTTTAAAGTATTTTAAATTGCAGAAGTGAGAATATTCAAACATCTAAAACCCATATCTGTTCTGGGAATTCATAATGAAGATGGAGGTAATTTTTTTTCCTTCTCAATCTTTCAGTCAGAAGTGATTTTTTTGTTCCTATTGCCTCTGCTGTGAACTGTGGGAAATCATGCACTGAACTGTTGCTTTTTCCGTTGCCATGCTTTTCTTCACTGGGCTGAAGGTTTCTCTTTGCCTCAGAGCCACCATACAACATTGGTTTTACTTGTTAGAATTTTATTTGTTTGCTGTAGAAGGTGTTACAAACTGAAAGACAACCTTGGCTATGCTTCTCATTATTTTACTTTTTATTTTGAGCACCAGCTAACATGCTCTTAATGAAGCAGGACTATAAGCTTCATTAATGCTTAATAAAAGTTGTATTTGTTTTTGCTTGTTTGTTTCTTTTTGTTTTCTGCAGTGGTTTGGTATTTTGGCTCTCTTGCCCATTTCAAGCTTGGAATGGAAGTGAGCTCTGCTATTCCCTTGGCTCCATTTCTCCAGAGGTTCTTCCTTGTGCGAAAGAGCCTGTGCTTGAAAGGACTCCCAGTTTGCTGAACAGTTCACTGCTGCTGCTTCCAGTTTTCTCTGTGTCCAATACAAGTGCGGGGCAAGCACTAGAGTGGTTTTCATGCATCACTGGCCAAGATACACAGCAGCAGAGAACATTTTGGATGGCAAAATGTGTGCTTGTCATTGATGCATGACCTACTTTGGAAAATGCCTCATGGCACCACACATTTCTTCTTTTGTGTGTGGTTGGTATCAATCCTCACTCATTCTTTTAAGTTCTCATTCTCTTTCATAAACCAACATAAGGTCCTGCTTCCACTTGGAATACTTTGTGTATTTCAAAGTGCTTTTGGCTGCAGCATCCCAGATGCTAGGTCAGGACAGACTTGTTCGTCTGGTGGGTGAATTCCCCCTGCAGGTCATGTAGCTCACCTGGGGATAGAGAGCAAGTGATGGTTTCTGGCTCTGACTCTTCCGCTGGGTGCGACAGTCCTGCCACATCCTCATCAGTCACAATGCAGGCCGATTTGCTCTTTGATTTCTTCTTCTCAACGGGGGCAACTGCTACTGGTTCAGGCTGTTCTGGTTCGGTGATGGTCTATGTGGAGATGCTGATGACGCTTTTGGTTTCTTCCTCCTCTGTGACAGTCTGCGTAGACATGGATGCTGTTGTTTCACGTTTGGTTTCTTCCTCCTCTCTGACAGTCTGCGTAGACATGGATGCTGTTGTTTGGCATTTGGTTCTTTCCTCCTCTGTGGCATTCTGTGAGGACACGGACGCTGTTGCTTTGCTTCTCCTTTCCTCTTCCTCAAGAAAATGCTGCACCACACCATGTAGTGCTTTGTTTCTAAGCACGTTGCAGGCTGTGCAGGGAAGACAAAGCAGAACCAACAACACTATGCTGTCCTTGGCATCCAGAGAGAACTCAACATTTTCAAAAACTGCTGTGTCAAGCCTGAAAGACTGGAAAAAGGAATTCTTTACTCCTCCCTCCAGGGGCTGGGTGTGATTGTTGAGGCCCCAGACATAGCAGCCTACATTAGGACAAGCAAACAAAATTGAGTACATATTCCAAATGATGTTCATTGCCTAGGAGGTTATCATGCAATAGACATAACAGACCAATAAAGCAATTTTTATACCATACCCTAGTTTATACAGGAGCATTATAATTGGCAGATGATTCCCCATGTCTGGAAAAATACAGAGAGCTAGGTATAGGGCCCATATAAGCATGTTGAACATCACAGCGATAGGTGGCTTCTACAATACAAAATTGTAACTCTGACTTTCCTCAGTACCTCTGGCCTCACGTTGGGCAACAAAATTTTTGTTTGGGTTTGAAAGCAAACCAGTGAGAGATTCCAAGTCAGAAATACAATTTGTTAGGAAAAGGGGAAAAAACCCAAATACATGCAAAACAAAAGAAAATACCACTCCTCCCCCCTGGGCAGAGCATCTCACAATAGGCTAATATCGTTCTCAGTCATACAGTGGGTCCTTGATTGCCCGTTAAACAGAAATGCCTCCCAGAGGGAGTTATCTCTGAGTCATGAGGCAAGACGTTGATGGGCTCGTTAACAGGAGATAAGGAAAAAAACCCGATGCCCCTCCTGGTTTCAGCAGCTCTTGAGGATGGGAATAGAATACATCTTTATATAGTGACCTGGGATCATACAGGCTGCAGGTTTTTGCATTTGCAGCAAGTTTGTATGGATTAAAAAAGTATCCTCATACCAGAGGCACAAAAGTGTTCTCATACCCTTTTAAATCATCTTCCAACTCAGCAATTCTCACAATAACCTAACTCATGACTTGCAAGCGAGTTGAAGAAACATGGCAAAGATAAGTAGTGTTCAACTGCAGAGAATTGTTTAGGGACACCATACCCTAATATTTTAGATCAGGAAGCATGGATGGACTGGTTTTTTTTCCTTAGTTGACTGCAGAACCAGCAGACCTTTGCAGGAGGGTGTTTGGATTGAAGATGACACTGGCAACTAAGAGCATGGCTGCATAGATGGTGCTACTTTTAGACCAGAACATTCAACTCTTTAAAGGCAGATAGGAGAATAGCTGACTCGTGACAGCTCTGACAGGAGGAGTCTGAGGATTACCCCGTGGGAGCAATAGTAACACATTTCAATTTTAAAAAAACACTCATTTCAGAGGACCAAGCATTAGTAAAAATAAAAGGTCAAGTAAAGACATCCTAGTGCTCTTCTTATCAGAAGCATGTTCCTCCATATGAGAGTATTCAGGAAAGGACTGTGCATTCATAAGGAAAGTTGTGCCAGTTAGAAAACCTGTAGAACAAGGCAAGACAAATGTACACAAATATACATCATCAAATGCAAAATGAAGAAATAACAATTTCAATCTTCCATGGAATTAATTGCAATTTATTTGTTCTATTCATTTCAGCTGCTAAAAAATTATTTTTAAGACTGAATTTTATGAATTCAGCAAAGCTATCTTTTTGAATGTCTTCATACCCATATAAAACACTGAGGTGACAAAGAGAATGGCAGTGGAAGGAAAACCTGGTCCATCTCCCCCTCCTCGTAGCTTTAGGCTGGTGAGTGATTAGAACTTGGTCACTTCATTTGAGGTAAATAGTTTTACCAAGAGACAATATTATCCAGCCTTTATCTTTCCTTTTGGAGCTGATCCACTTTGTAGTCATAAATTCTTGACTCAGTTGGTGAGAAACAATGGCATTACAGCCATGGATGTTAAGAGTGCACTGATGGGAAATGAAGTTTTCATCTTCAGGTCCTCACTTCAGTAAATATTCCAAATTCATTAGAAGGAAAGTTCAAAGACCAGTAATCCCCATTCAAATGACCTAATTCGAATAGTCTGTATGTATAAGAGACATCAAGCAGGGAATAGTGCAAAGAGGAGGGAACCACTGTCTTTTCAGTGATGCTCAATGAAAAGACAAGAGGCAGTGGGCACACTCTGAAATACAGGAGATTGCCTCTGAACATCACAAAATGATTTTTTACTGTGAGGGTGACTGAGCCATGGCACAAACTGCCCAGAAAGATTGTGGAGTCTGGATCTTTGAAGACATTAAAAGGATGCCCAGATAGAATCCTGGGCAACAGGCTCTAGGTATCCTGGTTTAAGCAGTGGGGTTGGACCTAGTGAGCCCCACAGACCCCTTCCACCCTCACTCATTCTGTGCTAGTGAATTCTCTTAGAGATGCATTTCAAGGACTGTCATGACAAATTTCTGTGCAAAGGGAGCTCCAAATGGGCATGGGATTGAAAGTCCTTAAGTAGTGTTCAAGAAGAATGTAAAACTCTGGGATAAGTGTCCCTTCCATAACTGAATCCCTTTCATGGGAAAATTCCCCAGGGATATAAAGACCTTCTGACACACATGCCTAAGACTGACATTGGCTGAGCACATTTCTCCCTATGTGTGTCTAAGACCAGTTAGGATCTTCACTGAAAGTGTTGTCAACATAGTCACAAAAGGTATATTGTTAACAAGTGACCACTTAGATCAGAATGGCAAATATTGGTCCGCAAAATGTATTACTTTATGGGAATTATCTACTTGTGTTCAAAATAAAAATAAGGAGTTGGTCTTTATTTAACAATTTCATTGTAATATTGATAAGGTAAGAAAAAGACCTAAGTCCTTAACTTTCTTAACTCTAACAAAGATTTTAAAAATTCCTTGTAAAAAATGTATCATAATTATCAGACTATGAAACAATTTTAGGTGGGAAAAAAGTTCTAAAATTGTGTATAAAGTGGCAAAGAAACCAAGAAAATAGGAAAGAAACAAAACCAGAGAAGAACAGTCAGCTTGAGTCTGCAAGCTAGTTCTAGAAGTAGTCTGCTAGAAAAAGGAACGCCCAGTTGAATTTCAGATGTATTCATGCACTTGATTCAGTAACTGGTCAATTGGTAAAATCCAATCCTTTTGTACAACTTCTCCCAGCAGCAAAACCTCCAGCAGGTTGACACCACCATCATGACTGTCCCAGATGTATTTAAAAGAGAAATTATGATTTTCTTGAAAATCTATTTGCATAAAAGTTACAAGACATTGGAGGGATTCGCCACATTCTCATTCCTCCATGTGGCTTGAAAGTATATTTGAAAAAATATGCAACAAAGCATATGATTTATAAGGTAGAGTAAAATGGATGACTTGGGAATTGATCTCTTGTTGATATTAAACTTCATATCCACTCTCTGTGAAGTTTCTAAAACAAATTATGGAGCTGAGGCATCAATCTGCCACAACAAGTGTTAAGCAAACATACACACTCCCCTTCACATGCCCTCCTTCCACACACACCTAGGCACATACAGAGATCAGCCTAGCAGATCATAAACACCTTGGAAAAGACTGAAACACTAAATACCTCTCTTTGTGGGCAAAATAGCTGGTATAATAATTCAAATAACTGGTATGAAAATTCTGTTTAATTTCTACCTCCTATTTAAAACACAGTTTTTCATTTAGTTGTATTTGCAGAATATTTTCATTTCATTTGTTTCTTTAAAATTACTTAATTCTCGTGTGCAGCATGGCTAGGAATATTTTCTTCTCAAAATAGAAAAGAATTAGATTATATCTTTTCAGAAGAAAACATTGGTTTATACCATTTTAAACCACATGACATGGAAGAATTGATTTGTCCCTCACTAAGGTGGAAGAAGAACTTTAATCACAGATCATTTACGATTAAATACTTTATGTTTTTAAGATGCTTTCAATCAATTTTGATCCTCATTGCTTATTTTTTGTAAACAGTAATTTTTCAGTGAATGGAAAGTGTGTGTGATATATCTACATTAGTTCAAACACCAATTCCTACTAATGACCAGGCTGAATGACAGTAAATAATGTCCTGAATGATATTATGCCGTCTTCTTTGGCACTTCGTGAAATCCTAACATGGTGAAGGGTTGAAATACAGAGATTTTCTCTTAGATAGTGTCTCATGTTGAAAACATCCCATGTATTTTATGTTGTAATTCTTATCTATTTTAAAATTTGATACCTTCTGCATAGTTTTCATGAACCTTTCTGTTACAGTAGTGAAAATCACAGATAAATGCAATTTTGTACAACTTTGAATTTACCCCGAGCTGAGAGAAAACTTGCTCCTATACTTCAATCTGAGTTTCTTCTGTATTCAGACTTTGTTCCTCTACAATCAAAATTCTCATTTGTTGCTGCTCAACCTGACCTTGAATACTTTCAGGGTTGGTGAAATCCACAACTTCTCTGTGCAACCTGTTCCAGTGTTCCAGCACCCCCACAGTAAAAAATGTCTTCCTTTTATCTAATATATTAGATATTTTAGATTGCATATATGTCAGAAATAATAAATCCAGGCATATAAACTTCGAGTAAAGGTTTGAAATTCTTTTGATTTGAAACACATTTTATATGAATACTAACTTACAGATGACTAAAATATGTTGATGAGCATTTGAGCTTGACACTTTTTAAAAAAGTGCACGGAACTTAAAATTAAAACCAATAAAATTAAAAACTTCTTGCTGCTTTTCCTCTGATATTCAAAATTGCATCCGTCAAATATCTGTGCTTCATACAAATCTCTCAGACACACTCAGAAAAAGGTTTTTATTTCAGACTACAGTACATTTTGTCGGGAACACTAGTACTAGTGAATGTTTTTCCGGGCATAGGGGGAGGACCCTCTCATTGATTTTGTGTGCACAATACATTTTATCCAAATTGTAAAATTCATCCCAGTTGTGTTCTATTCATCATTCTTACTGCATCAGGCCTCAAGATTCTGTGAAAAGTAGCCTGTGGACCTTGAACATAGCTCATATGAAACAGATGAGAGGTGATGGAGAAGTTGAGGGAGAAAATAAAGAGCATATGGCCCAGTACAGACACCACAAAGTACTTTTTCATGTAAAAGTACAGCCTGAACAATTGTTTAGCACTATTTAAAGACTGTGTTTGACAAACTTGGCCGAAGCAGGTCTTCAAAATACCTGGTAGATCAAAAGCAAATTACCCTGGCCAGTCACCTTGCTGCTAATAATTCACCCTCCATACCAGCTGATCAGGCCTAACAATGCTGCTGCAAAAGTATTGTAGAAAAGGTAGGCACATTTTCACAGATGTGGGGGAAAATCCCCTTGGATGATGATTGCAAGGGATAACTTGATGGAGCAAGTTATGTACCCTTGTCTACTGTGCAATTTCTAAGTTGGTGAGGTCACCATCTGTCAGCATCACTTTAGAAAATAAATGCTTGGTCCACAAAAAAAAATTTTCATATATCCTGTCTACCTGCTTCATTTCAGCTAATGAATAGGCTATGTTCCATCAGCAAAGTGTTTATGGTCACATGTTTCTTTAAACTGTGATAATTCTTTATTTTTTTCTAAATCAGACACTGTCCATTCATAAGATTTAGATGTAGGGATTCAATTAAGTTTCATGTTCACTGTTAAAAAATATCCTTCTTGTTATCTTTTTATTAAATTACTGACATGTAACATCAGTCTGAGAGCTGAAAAAAACCCCTTCATTTGCTGTTTGCCAAGTATCATCTATGTGATACAAATTCTACTTGAGAAATCACACCCATCCATTGCCATATAATACTACTAGTAATGCCTTCACAACCTTGTCTTCATTGTTAGGTATTTTGGTGAAGTGATGATCAGAACATAAGCAAGGGCATTTGTTCAAGATGCTCCAGAAAGAGCTGCGCTCTCTTCTTTGCTGCCTATGCTAGCACTGAGCTGCAAGAAAAGAAAGATTACTAGGAAGAGTGTGACTCTAAAGAGTCTAAATTTGTAAATGATGTTTGGAATACCCTGTTAAATGACAAGATGCTATTTTAAAATATGGCATCTTAAGGGGAAAAGTCATCTTTAAAGAGGTGTTGAGACAGTTGCTTCTGGGGAAAAAATATTGGAGGCATCTAAGGCCTTTAGCCATACCATTTTGAAGATTGATTCAAAACACAATTCCTTCATATAGGACAAACAGAGGACCATAAATGCAACCCATTTCAAAATGGAGTTACGTATGTGTCTGGTTGGGATTACTGGACATCATTCCTTGTAAAGTCAAGGGACTGCAGTTAGCTCTCCAATCATTTCCTTCCCTGAAATTCATCTGCATTTGCTCCTTTGTCCAGAGTCCCCATTTATTAGTGATGGCATCCTCCATCTATGCATTAGAATACTCAACTAGAGTGTGTGTCTCATACTTGCTAGTTAAAATTGGCTGGAACAGAATGGATAGTTACAGTTGCTTCTATACAATAGTCTTATTTTGACAAGTTTTCTTTAGACAAAGTTTAAGCAGCACTAGCAAATGGGAAGTACAGCTTGCAGCAGGGAAAGACACTCTTCTGCTTTCTCAAGCTTCCTGTAAATAGATGCCAAAAGGCTTTTTGTAGTACTACTACTGTCTTGTAGGAATACTTGATCTAATCCTACCTTTGATAAAATTACTAATGGGCTGCTTTTCCACAAGGCAGAAAATTTTAATAATATGCTTTTTGTTAGTTGGAAACATGAGCTTGTGCGCCAGTCATGTGGAATGTACTCCTACTTCTTAATAAGTTTCACAACCTTATTTAGAAAATATTCACTCGGTGTAACTTCAAAATAAGAATTCTGGCCATCTACATTCTATTGATGTATTTTTTTTCTACCATGCTGTAACTTTTTTTATAATAAACTGATTTTTACCAATAGAAATATTTTTCCCTGACACCTCTGGAAAATACCTATGTTTGCTCAATATCACAGCATCAGTACATTGTTTAGAATTATTTCAACGTGGTCCTAAACCTTTCTGACAGCTAGACAGCAGAGGTTAGCAACAGTGAATAGGAATAACTTCTGAACCATTTCAGTAGACTTCCCAGGAAGGGCTTGCTTTCTGCCACAGCAAATCTTCCCAGAGGTCTGGTTAACACTTGCATCAAAAAAGTATTTTTGCACAAACCTTGGGGCAGCTCTGTCTCAGATTTGCTAGCGAATGCAAAGAGGGTGAAAGTGCTGCTTCAAACCCCTCTGTGCACTTTCTCTACCAAGAGAAGGGTGACCCCAGAAATAAGTTTTTGATCTCTCTTCAGAACACAAGGCATGTCATCACCTCATTCATCTTTTTCTGGGACTCATAGCATCTAAAGGCTAAGAAGCTCTCTTGCTTGCTGAAGTGCATTCAGCAAAAAACCTAGTCCCACCTGCAAATTTGAACACAACTACAATTGAGTAAATTCCAATGCTGGCAGGGCAATACTCCACCCCAGTAGTAACATGCCACTATTAGAAGACTGTGTAAAAATATTTGTATACAAAGTAATCGGGGAGGGAAAAATAGAATTGGGAAGAACTGTAGATTTTTCTGGAAGAAACCTCCTGCCACAGTCATACAGACATAATTTGCTGGTATCATTTTTAATAGTTGGGTTTTTAAAATTTTGTATAAGATAAAATATTACTGCACCTTTTTGTTTTCTTAATATAAGTACAGCAATTTCTTAATAGAATAGAAGGAAGCCATTTGAATATGTACAACTGGCCTTTTAAAATACATATGCTATAGCACACTGTGAAAGGAATTAGCTATAAATAGAAATTCAAAGGTGTAAAACAATTTTGAATAAAGTAAGTCTAAGGTGACAGAAGAAAAAAAACCTGAGGAAATTGTACAGTGCAGGTGTATTATTTCACTTCCTAAAAAGCTGAGTAGGTTTGCTATTGTCAATGGTTTTCATTAGGAAGGAAGAGGTTCCTTTTGAAATAAAGATTTCAAATTGATGTGACATAAATGTTATGACACTTAACTTCACCAGTCATGAACAAAAATTCTCATCACTTGATATGGAAATCATGATGGTAATGGAGACAAGGATGTCCAAGCCGTGCCATCCGGAACATAAAAAGGATTAGAATGCAGGTAAGACTGAGCTCCTGTACTAGTGAGAAGAGAATGCAACATTTTCCTTTAAGAGTCTTCAGGATTAACAGCAGATCGATTTTTTTTCATGTGAAGCATTTATGAATAGAATTAACATTTAAAATAACATTGTTTTCAAAGACCTGTTTATAGTATCTCTTAGAATGATACACTGCTCTTATTAATAGAAAAAGAAAAGCACTTTTTTCAACCTGTTGTGCGCTCTTAAACAATTTACAATAAAAATAGTATTTTTTCATGCTGGGAATGATGTTAGTTACAAAAATGCCTTGTAGCACACTTGGCACTGTAGTCTTTTGATTAGCATAGTTTTTTATTCATCGGGCAAGTTTCATATTGACTATTTTTCAACTTTAAATAATGGCGTCTTTGTACTTATGCAGCATCCATGAAGAATTTCTTGGGTGGCATTTTGTAGTTGATCCTAAATGGCAGGTTCTGCATTCTGCCATCTGTCTAGCTTTCCCATTTGATGCAGCTTCTGAGAGGTATTTTCAGAATTGAAGACTACCTGCAAGAATGATGCTAAATACATGCATTTTATTCCTTGGTTAATGCAAAACTATTTTTCCTTTACAGCACAATAGTAATAGGAAAATAATGATGGTAGATTCAATTCTTATAGTAATACAAAGAGGACTATTGTCATCATTAGAAACCAAGCAAGTCATATTTATTGCACATGCGGTACAACCACTAATGCAAATTACCCTGTAAATTCAAAATGAATCTGTATCATAGGAGTGGATTGAATGTTTTGACTGATATTTTGCTTAAACCAGAAAATTAATTCTTTTGACAGCCAACTCCTAATTGCAACCTCCCTTTCAACTGCTGCTTTCAAAGAGTTGAAACATGTCTGTTTATAAAACAATACGGTACAGTACACAATACCAAATCAGGTCATAGACATTCGAAAGAAAATTAAGTGTTAAGTTTATTTATTTCCTATTTAATCCCGTCTAAGCATACTGTAACTTTCTGAAGTGAAATATGTCAGGTATGTCACCTGTATTTTTCCTGTTAGTTCTGCTTCACATTAAAACTTCTCACAGACCCCTGTAATGCCTTACTGCAAAAATATATAGCTGCAAAGAGTAGCTGTGGGAAGTTAGAATAGCCAGAAAACTATGTAAACAATCTAACAATAGAGCCTTGGATTTCCGAATATAATTGCACCATGTAAAGTCAAAATATACTATTTAAATTAATTTCATATAATAATGAATGTGGGGAAGACAGAATCCAGATAGACTTCTTTTTTTTCAAACAGTTCTGGGAAAAAATAGCCTAAACTTGGAAGTATAGCATTAAATATTTTTATACAGCATGAGTTCTGGTGTAGACCCAATGGATTCACATTGGGAAGGTGGACAAAGAGCATCGTGCAAATTGAGGGACCAGGCGGAAAATTGGCCAGTGTCCGTCCATTTGTTACTAATTAAAAGCTCCCTTGTGACGTCCAGAAACACCCATGTCCCCAGTGGAATTGGTCAAATTGGTCATCCCAAAGACACCCCAGGATTTTAAAAGCGGCCACTGTCAGCGCCTGCCCACAATTAACATGGCTGGATGATAATCCAGTCTGGGTTAAATCCCAAGCCTCTAACAACTGAAAAAGATAAGCATCTGTGGTGACAGGGCTTGGGCAGGACCCCTCCCGCAAAAGGACACATTGAAGGTAAACATCTACTGCTGGAAAATTCCCCTGTTTTGTAATAAAAAAAAGGGAAGGATAAAACGCCAAAAAGCTCCTCCATGAATTTGATGAAATAAACAAAATTGATCATTGAACAAACCGGGTCTCTCAACCAGGGTTTTTACCATGCCCTCCCCGATGATGCTCCCCAAAATTGGCAATTGGCTGTCCTCAGACATCAAGGACTGTTTCTTCATATTCCCCCCCCGGAGGATGCACCAAAGGTTTGAAACTTCAAGACAAGCTCCCTTCCAGAATCGAGCAGCCCCAATGAAGCGCTACCACTGGAAGGGCTGTGAGGCCACGGGGTTAAAATGCAAGTCCATCCATCTTCCGATCGGAATCCATCCATCATTCCAGAAACCCCAGATCTCTTGAAGAAAAAAAAGCAATCATATTCCAGACATGGATGAATGAACTTTTTGGGCATTGGGGATGACATAGGATGGGCAAAAACACACTTGGTTAGGGAATTTTGCAGATTTAAGTTGTGATTGATTCCATGTTCAGGAAGATACTGTTTTAAAAGAACCTTAGGGAATGCCTTTTAATCACTAAAATTGTTCAGAAAGGGGAGTTGTAGTGAACCCCAAACCCAACAGGAAAAGTCTCCTTGTGAGAATTGAATGCTGGGTCATTCCTTGAGCTGGTTGTCCTGTTCCAACTGACCCGACCTAGCTCCCCTTCTAATTTACTGAAGGACAATACCTATTGTAACCTTTCCCTATTGGTCTGTTAAGGAATATGCTTAAACCACCCTCAAAGGTGGTTTTGGATCCATGGCCAAGGCATAAAATCAGCCCTCTGTAAGCCCCTGCTGTCCTTTGAGAAGAAATGTTTTGGGAAAGTTACCACACATCTCCTGGTTAAACTTCACTGGTTTTGAAGTACTCTTCCCCTCTCCTAATCTGCTTGCCACTGTTCCGGCGACTCCTCCTAGCAGCGATCTGAAACCATCAAAGAGGAAATCACTAAAGCTGAATATCACTGGCTTGCTAGGAAGGTTCAGATTGCGGGTCCTGGCGGTTGTGACCAGTCTCTTGCTAAAGACTTGATATACTGAGCTAACTGGGCATATATTTAATCTCAGGGCTGACCATCAGAGGTTCAACAATTATTATACTGACTTACGCCAGATTCCAAAGATGTTGATGGACAGCTACAGTGGACATTTTTCAAAAAGTCATGGAATTTCAAATTAAAGCTGTTCAATTAAAAACTTCCACCTTTTCCTGGCTCCTGATATTCAAAATTGCGACACTCAAATATCGGTGCTTCAGTGTACGGGGCCCTCTGGACATCCCACAAAAAGTCGGTGACTGACTTGGAAATCTAGAACCCTAGCATTGGGAGTGAAATGTTTTCTTTGTGGAGGGGATCACCCCAGGATTTGTGAACTAGAATGCAGTTGTCCAAACTGGAAAATTGAGAACTGTTTCTATTCATTAATCTTGGTTACCGATTCAGCCTATGATTCGGGAGTAGTGTCAGGACCTTTGAAGGCAGTTCTCAAAAGAGATTGAGAGGTGGGCATCTCCACGGTTGCTCTCAAAGCTAATTCCCAGTGGTTTCACCAGAAAGTACCCTTTTATGTGATCCATTGGCCTGAACAATTGTTTAGAGATCTTTCAAGGTACAGATATTTGCAAAGCAGGGCTGAAGCAGGTTTCATCAAAATGTTCCAGATCTAAATCCGTCAGTTCCAGTTTCCATGCAGTCAGGCTCGAGCCATTGATTCACCTGTCCCAGTGCCAGCTTCAGGCAGTGCCATCCTGGGTGTTGGGTATTGTGGAAAAGGTGGGGCATATTTGGCAGACAGACATCACCTGATGATTCCCGTTTGGTTGATGGATGAAATTACGTACATGTCTCTACTAGACACATACTCAGTTGGGTTGTTCCTCTGCCCATCACAGGGAAATATCAATGTTTGATCCAAACAGCACTTGCTGCAAGCCTTTTCTGTATTGGGGTCCCTAGGAAATTAAAACTGACAATGGCCCAAGGGTTTATGCCTCAATGTTTCCTGGAACTCGTCAGCAGTGGGGATTTTTTTTCTAAATCAGGCGTTGTCTCCCCCCAAAAATGCCTCCAGTGTGACAGTATAATATAAGACAAGTCCAGCCTAAGATTCATCCAATTATACAGAGTAAAAACATATTGACAGTGGTTCTGTCCAATCACCTAAAAAACACGTAATTAAGGTTAAAACAATAGCGTTCTATTCTTTAAGACAATGGTTCGTTCAGAAGAGACACAGCACAGAGCTCTATTCATGATCGGCCTTCTAATATATACTTAATATATACTTTTTGCAACTTAGGAAGCTCAGTTACAGAGGCTTATTGTTATAGCTTACTTGATTTTCCCATGGCCTAGAAAACATGTTCTGCTGTTTTAGCACTATTTCCCAACCTGCTGTCTGAGGCCTGTCTTTTCTACCCTATCCTAAAATCCTCTGGTTTTAAGGATTCCTGCAATTCCCCCTCTCTGTTGACACAAAAGAAACCCTCATAATCGTGTCGTTCCCTACTTGCGTTTCATAGCTCTACCATAGCTCATGTTGCTTGAGGCCTACTCTTGCTGCCACTAAAGAATGCTATGTTACAGCACAGCAACTTAATGCTGTGAAGGCCCAGTCATTGAAAAAGATATAGTCCATATCTGGCAACAATTATGTGTCATTGTTCAAAAAACTCTGGTCGATTCCACGGTCTTAACTCAAAAACCTTCGTCTATTGCTATACCTTCATCAGGCTTCTCTGTAAGAGTTTGAACACTTTCTGTACTTCTACTTCCTACTTCTCTCTCTTGTACAACAAAGACTTCTCTGACTGTTTTGTTCATCGTCCGTCGTGCACACTGAAGTATACATGGGATTACTATCAATATTATTATCAAGACACCCAGTACATAAAGACCTATCTTACAAAGTTGCCTTAGCCAAGGTGCAAAGCTCCATTCTTTGAACAAATCATCCAACCAGGTTCCACTATCTTCTTTAATTTGGGCTGTCAAATCTTTCAGCTTTTGTATACTTTTGTGAATAGATTCCGAATGATCGGACAGGTTCATACAACACAGTCCTTCAAATTCTTCACAACCATGCCCTTGTACCAGTAAGAGAAAATCAATTGTTGCTCTATTTTGAAGGGTAGCATGTCTGACACTATCAACATCAATTAACATATCACTGATTGCGGAGGATGTGGCATTAGTCTGCTTACTCAGCCAGCATCCAACTCGGTCTAATTGTTTTAAAGCTACTGCTGAAGCCAATTGGGGTAAAAATATACCTGCTGAAACCCTCCTTGCAGATTTCCAAGGCATGAAATCACACTGACAGTTCTCATCATAATGAGGAACAGATCTTGTTTTCCTTTGTTTCTTTTTCACGACAGCTTTGGCAGAGGGTGCGATTACAGTGAGCATCCCAATGCTACAAGGACCACCTTCAAGGTGTGCTGGAATGCTTTGCCAAGCCCTGTCTCCACAGATGAACCAATATCCCTTAGGCAATTGCCATGGATATAGGTCAGCCTCAGAAAGCACATCCCAGCTGTTTGAAGAATTACACCAAAAACTCAAATTTCTGTATGCAAAATAATGAGGAGTAATATTGAATTTTGGAAGATCACCTTTTCGCCGAGTACTAGCTATGAAGGTAAAGTAAAAATCCATTGTTAAAGAACCAAGGATTTCCAATTCTTGGGGTTCAGGAACTGCCCTAGGAAGTGTTTTGGCCCATACGTTCCAATTCAGTGTAGGATTGTTTCCATTGCCAATTTCACCTGACTTACCATTGGATTGTTTTTTGACTACAGGCAACTCTTTTACTGGTACACCAACCAGACAGGTTGAGAAAGGTTCTTCTGGTTCCGAATTGGATAAACATATAGTATCCGAGCCGGCTGCCTTGGCTAAGGTCACCCAAACATTTGTCTTTGGTTGTCCCACAGGCAGATCTGCGCGATAAAAAACAATTAAGACCCACCAAAACCAACATACAGCTTGCATTTGCTCCATCTTCTTAATGAGCTAACTTTTGGCATAATCCTTATATAACAATCTTAAAATTTCGTCTTAAACAAAAACAAAGTTTTGAACTTTCGTCAAAAGTCAGCTCTCACAAAACAAACATTTGACATATAATTGACACACTTATAAATAACATTGACACAAAATCAGAAACTGCAGGTTCCACCGAAGCACAAGGAACGTCAGTCGTGACCCGGGATCCCTCCGCTCGGCTCACGTCTGCGTGCTTGCTTCCTCGGTTCTGGATTCTTCAACACATTCTGAGGTGTGGTATGGCTTGACGTTCTTTGCGGGAACCCACTTGATTCCGGCACCTGTAGAAACAGAAGCATACCCTTTGCCCCAGGTTATTAATCGGAAAGGACCTTCAATTTGGCCAGAATCAGGGTTTCTAATTTAAAACAGGTGGATTTTCCTTCAGCTTCGCTTGCGTGTTATTTGAAAAATGCCTAAGAATTGGTGGATCAGGTTCTGCAAACGAGCTGTTCAGGAAGTTAATAACATACAAAGCCTTGTTCAGCCTCATCTGAGGTGTAACCTCTGCTCCCCCTCTCTGTTGATCTAACATACGTTTTAATGTTTGATGAGCTCTCTCAATAATTGCTTGGCCTGTGGGAGAGTGAGGAATACCAAAGATGTGGCGAACACCCCATTCCTGTAGAAATGTGGCTAATTTTTGAGATGTGTATGCAGGACCATTGTCAGATTTTACTTCTTGGGGAACACCCAAGGAAGCAAAAGCTTGCAAAAAATGATGACAGGCGTGATTGCCTGTTTCACCTGTGTGAAGAGAAGCAAACATTGCACCAGAGAATGTGTCCACTGAAACGTGAATATTTTTAAATTTACCAAAGGAAGGATATTTAGTGACATCTGTTTGCCATAACTGCAGACTTTGCAACCTTCGTGGATTGACAGCTCCTGTAGAAACAGGAGGTTGCACAAGCTGACAGTCAGGGCAGCTATTGATGATAGCTTTAGCTTGGCCTTTCGTAATTGGGAACATTCGCATAAGTGCTTGTGCATTTTGGTGAAAAAAGGCATGACTCAATTTTGCTTGTTCAAAAGTGTTTGGCAGAGTGTTTGAAATAACCATGGTTAATTTGTCAGCTCTCGTGTTTCCTTCCACTAAAAATCCAGGAAGCGAAGAATGAGCCCTGATATGAGAAACAAAATACGGATTAGTTCTATGTTGCAAAGTTGTATAAAGACATAAAAGCCAACGATATAAAGTTTCATTACTAACATTTTTCAAAATTGACCCTTCGATTCTTTTGACTACATTAGCCACATAAGCAGAATCTGTAATTAAATTAAGAGGTTGAGGGAAGAGCTGAAAAGCTCGAACTACAGCAGCAAGCTCAACTATTTGAGGAGACCCTTCTACTGATTGAATGTCTGATTCCCAAACATTGGTTTCTTGGTTCAACCAAGTTATGACTGGTTTGTGACTTTTGCCAGAGCCATCAGTGAAGAGAGTGATTGCATTTAAGGGTTCTTCACTTTATTTTGGTTTCTCCCTGAAACTCAATTTGGCCTGTAATAATTTGTGAGCTGGATAGTGAACAGAACAAGCGCCTGGGAAACCCAAAAATGCATACTGCAAATCATCAGAATTTTGCATGGCCCAATTAAGGTAATCATTTTTCAATGGCAAATAGATAACTGCAAATTCTTGGCCTGCTAAAGTTAGCAATCTGGTTCTGGCTTTAATTACTATGTGTGCCATCATTTCTAAAACCGTGAAAATAGTTTTTGGAAACCTGTAAGGAATAAAAACCCATTCTATTATTAGCAAAGGATCTGATTCAGAAGGGTCCCACTGAAAAATAAGACCACAAAGTTGCATCTTTTCTCCTAAAACTGCACAAAAGAAAGGAAAGCCATTCTGGAATGCCACGATGAGCTTGTCGTCTTTGAAGAGTTGATGTCACAGCTTTGGATCTTTGTTGTAGAAATGTCCAGTCCACCATTTCAGATTTCAGTCACGAGATGAGCATGGGTTGATTTCATCTCTGTCTGCGTCGAAGCTGTGATGAGTAAGTTATTCCTGTAGTGTAGAATCTTGGATCTTGGAAACTTCTGTTAAACTGGAGACAAAACTTTTACAACAAGATATTAACAAATCATGTACATCATGACAACAATATCTTATGACAGGTACAAAGCTGTTTTGGTTGGAATGTTTACACATGACATGGTTTACAACAGGCAAAGAAACACAGGTTTTTTCATTGTAATTCTTATAAAAGATATTGTGAGTTGGTTAAAATCAGGTTAAAATCATAATTGCTGTCTTTGGTATGGAAAGGTTAAAATTTTCACTGACACTAGCTGATCCGGGAACTCTGCCAATGTCCGAATTCTTATCAGGGACACTATGTGTGCAACAAGCCTTTCCGGGAATACTGACAGAATAGGCGGGGAAACCAGTATCCAAATTTTTAACAGACACACTAGAGCAACACGCCCCTCCTGGAGCCCTGCCACAAGGGACAGGGGCAGGCTCTGCCGAGTACCTTGCCCCCTCCAGCGCCCAGCCCATAGGGGCTGGACAGTAGGTGTGTTCTCTACGTTGTGAATTGAAGCCAAAGTTTGCTTCATCGCCAAAACCTGACCTTGAACTTCTATCTCTGATAACTTCTGGAACAATACCACTTTCTTTTGCCTGCAAAGGCTCAACTGGATAACTGCCAACATTAGCTTGCACATTCAAAAAACCACCTCTCCTTTCCCTGACAAATGGAACAGATTTACAATCTTTAAAGACCTCAGTCTGAGTTTCAACAAAATCCTTAGGAAAATTTCTAGCTTTGTTTTCAAATCTCTGTTTAGGCACAGCCCCTTTAGTTCTGACCACAACCTCTGCCTGTTTCCCTGTTCTGTCTATTGAAGACAAACCTGAATTCACATCATTCTTATTTTTAACATCAAAAGTCTGACAAGACCAACTTGGCAAAGGCTTCTCAGAACAAGGAACCAAAAAGGACTGTTTCGACCGCCAACACACGTCCTTCTCCGGACCCGAACTCAAAGGAGTGGCTCCCACTCCCCGAGCTGGGGAAGCAGGGACAGAAGCACCCCCCACAGCAGCACCATTAGACAAAACAGATTCCAAGCTTGATTCAGCCCCCCTGGCATGTACAATTTCAGAACTCATATTTCTCTTATCACAAAACCTTTGCAAATTCTCCTTTTCCCCCTGCGCGCGGCTTTCACCCTCCCTCAATCCAATATCACGAACTTTCACACTCCCGGGACTCAACAAAAAGTCCGTGCGCACATCACGACCTGAAAAAAGTTCATTTCCTGGAGAGGTGATAGGGAGAGTATTTTCCGCCGCAGGAGAAGAGAGAGACCCGGAGGAGGCAGGAAGCACGACCTGAGCTGGAAATTGTTCCGGTGCATAGTTCGTAGGGCGACGCGTCGCTGTCAGGACCAGGAGACCCCCCAGACTCCCCCGATGAATGGGAACCATCCCGACCGGAACCCGGAGCCTCCCCAGAAAAGGACGGTGATTCAGTTTCATTTGGAGTTAAAGAGTCTGAGCAGGGCATTTGGATTGGTGGCTCTGAACTGTCTTGACTGTCATCAGTTTTTTTAAAGCAGTCCAACAGAGCCCTAGAAGCAGGAAGAAGCCTGCACACACTGTCATCTATTTTGAGAGTGAATGAGTTGAAGATTCTCCAGGTTATTTGATCCCATAGTTCAAAGGTAAAAGCATCCTGTAAATCTATATTTTGAATGTTGGCTTTTACCCAACTAAATAAGTCTATTAATTCAGTCCTGGAGATATCTACTCGTCCTTTATCTTGTAAAAGTGTCTCAAGCCGGTAAATTACGTCCCATTCTATTTTAGTTAGATGGGACTGCCCCATCTGTGATGCCCCAAGGGACCCCTGAAAAAAGATTACTTACAGAAGCCGGCTATTTAGATGTCAGAGGTTAACCCTTGGGACGCCGTGCCCGTTAGCGGAGTTTTCTTCTTTTCTTCTTTTCTTCTTTTCTTCTATTCTTCTATTTTTCTATTTTTATAATTTTTATACTAATCTCCGATCCTCACTGAGGAGTCACCATTTGACACGGGGAAACTGTACAACACGAACAGGACGGGACACGCAGAAGCAGTGTCTTGAGCTTTATTTTTCTAGCATCAGTCTCAATACATTGAATACAATGGAGACAGGAGAGATGCTAACAGCTCACTGTTCCCAAAGCATGCCAAAGAATTCCAGTGTGACAGTATAATATAAGACAAGTCCAGCCTAAGATTCATCCAATTATACAGAGTAAAAACATATTGACAGTGGTTCTGTCCAATCACCTAAAAAACACGTAATTAAGGTTAAAACAATAGCGTTCTATTCTTTAAGACAATGGTTCGTTCAGAAGAGACACAGCACAGAGCTCTATTCATGATCGGCCTTCTAATATATACTTAATATATACTTTTTGCAACTTAGGAAGCTCAGTTACAGAGGCTTATTGTTATAGCTTACTTGATTTTCCCATGGCCTAGAAAACATGTTCTGCTGTTTTAGCACTATTTCCCAACCTGCTGTCTGAGGCCTGTCTTTTCTACCCTATCCTAAAATCCTCTGGTTTTAAGGATTCCTGCATGGAAGTATTTAGGAAAGGACAGTCCATTCATAAAGAAAGGTGTGCCAGTTAGAAAACCTGTATAATAACGCAAGACAAACTTACCCAATATACATCCTCAATTGCAAAATGAAGAAATAATAATTTCAATCTTCCATGGAATTAATTGCATTTTATTTGTTCTTTTCATTTCAGCTTCTAAAAAGTTATTTTTTAAGACTGAATTTTATGAATTCAGCAGAGCTATCTTTTTGAATGTCTGCATAGCCCTATTAAACCCTGAGGTGACAAAGAGAATGGCAGTGGAAGGAAACCTGGTCCATCTCCCCCTCCTTGAAGCTTTAGGCCTGTGAGTGATTAGAATTTAGTCACTTTGTTTGAGGTAAATAGCTTGACCAAGAGAGAGTATTATGCAGCCTTTATCTTCCCTTTCGGAGCTGATCCACTTTGTAGTCCTAAATTCTTGAGTCAGTTGGTGAGAAGCAATGGCATTACAGCCATGGATGTTCAAGTGCACTGATGGGAAATGAAGTTTTCATCTTCAGGTCCTTGCTTCAGTAAATATTCCAAATTCATCAGAAAGAAAGTTCAAAGACCAGTAACCCTCACTCAAATGACTTAATTTGAATAGTCTGTAGTCATAAGAGACACCAAGCAGGTGCTGTCATCTGTTAGGGGAATACCCAGCCAGGACATGATTGTCTAGTTAGGCGGCAACAATTTTGGAAATCATTTAATTTTTTGTATTGCAAGTGGATGGTCAATACATTTTATGACTGGATAAGGTAAAAGAATGTCTTCTGCATCCTCTTAGAGGGGAAGCTTCCCTAGATCTAAAGCTGCTCAGCTCCATGATAGGATGCTTTGTCTTAAAAGGGAGCTCTAGTCTTAGTCCTTTTGGATTGCTTCCATAGCTTTTCACTCACTCTTCAGGTAGCTGTTAATATGTCCTGTTATCCCATGCAAACTTTGATGGGCACAGTCACTGAATTGGTACGTATTCCATGAAGTCCACAGGCCCCATTGAGATGGAGCCACAGGTCTCAAGGGTGTTAGCAGATGTTATTCTGAGGCCACTCCTAATCACATTTGATGGATCATGGTGACTGAGGAAAGTGCCCAAAGACTGGATGAAAGCAAATGTCACTCATCTTCAAAAAAGGCAAATAGGAGGACTTGGAAAAGTACAAGCCAGCCAGCCTCATTTTATCCCCAGGAAGTTGATGGAGCAGCTATTGATGGAAAGCATTGCCAGGCACATGAAGGAGGACAAAAGAATGTAGTCAGCATGGATTTACCAGGGGAACTTTATGCTGAACAACTTTTCAAACTCCTCTGATGAATCAACTTGCCTGGTCGATGAAGGGAATATTGTCTGCCTGGGGCTTCAGGGAGGTTTTGACATTTCTCTACATGGCAGCACACATCCATACCAGAAGGAATAGTGCAAAGAGGAGGGAACCAGTGTCTTTTCAATGATGCTCAGTGAAAAGACAAGAGGCAGTGGGTACACACTGAAATACAGGAGATTGCCTTTGAACATCACCAAATGATTTTTTACTGTGAGCATGACTGAACCACGGCACAGACTGCCCAGAAAGATTTTGGAGCCTGGATCTTTGAAGACATTAAAAGTTGTGAAGATATAATCTTGGGCAAGAGGCTCTAGGTATCCTGGTTTAAGTAGGGGGGTTGGGCCTGGTGAGCCCCACTGAGCCCTTCCACTCTCATTCATTCTGTGCTAGTGAATTCTCTTAGAGATGCATTTCAAGCACTGGCATGACAAAGTTCTGTGCAGAGCCAGATCCAAATGGACATGGGATCTAAGTTCCTTAAGTAGTGTTCAAGAAGAACGTAAAACTCTGGGACAAGTGTCTCTTCCGTAACTGAATCCCTTTCATGGGAAAATTCCCCAGCTCTAGAAAGATCTTCTGATATGCATGCTTAAGACTGACAGTGGCTGAGCAAATTTCTCCCTATGTGTGTCTAAGACCAGTTGGGATCTTCACCAAAAGTGTTGTCAACATAGTCACAGAAGGTATATTGTTAAGAAGTGACAACTTAGATCAGAATGGCAAATATTGGTCCACAAAATGTATTAATGTATGGGAATTATCTACTTGGGTTCAAAGTAAAAATAAAAATAAAGAGCTGGTCTTTATTGATCAATTTCATTGCAATATTGATAAGAGAAGAAAAAGACCTAAGTCCTTAACTTTCTTAACTCTAACAAAGATTTTAAAAATTCCTTGTAAAAAATGGATCATAATTATCAGACTATGAAACAATTTGAGGTGGGAAAAAAGTTCCAAATTTGTCTAGATAGTGGCAAAGAAGCCAAGAAAATAAGAAATAAACAAAAAGAGAGCAAAAGAGTCAGCTTCAGTCTGCAAGCTTGTTCTAGAAGTAGTCTGCTAGAAAAAGGAACCCCCAATTGAATTTCCAATGTATTCATGCACTTGATTCAGTAACTGGTCAATGTAAAAGCCAATCCTTTTGTAGAACTTCTCCCAGCAACAAAAGCTCCAACAGGTTGACACCACCATCATGCTTGTCCCAGATGTATTTAAAAGAGAAATGATGCTTTCTTGAAAATCTACTTGCATAAAAGTTGCAAGACATTGGAGGGATTCTCCACATTCTCATTCCTTCATGTGGCTTGAAAGTAGATTTGATAAAATATGCAACAAAGCATATGATTTATAAGGTAGAGTAAAATGGATGATTTGGGAATTGATCTCTTGTTGATATTAAACTTCATATCCACTCTCTGTGAAATTTCTAAAACAAATGATGGAGCTGAGGCATGAATCTGCCACAAAGTCTTAAGCAGACATACACACTCCCCTTCACATGCCACCCTTCCACACACACTGAGGCACACACAGAGGTCAGCATAGCAGATCATGAACAGCTTGGAAAAGACTGAAATGCTAAATACCTCTCTTTGTGGGCAAAAGAGCTGGTGCAATAATTCAAATACCTGGTACAAAAATTCTGTTTATTATCTACCTCCTATTTAAAACACAGCTTTTCATTTAATTATATTTATGGAATATTTTCATTTCGTTTGTTGCTTTAAAATTACTTACTTCTCATGTGTTGTATGTCTAGGAATATTTTCTTCTAAAAATAGAAAAAAATAGATGATATCTTTTCAGAAGAAAACATTGGTTTATACAATTTTAAACCATCATGATATGGAAGAATTTTTTTGTGGAAAAAGGTGGAAGAAGTATTTGGACTGCAGATCATTTACAATGAAATACTTGGCATTTTTAAGATGCTTTCAATCAATTTTGAGCCTCATTGCTTATTCATTGTAAACAGTAATTTTTCAGTGAAGGGAAAGTGTGTGTGGTATATCTACATGATGTTCAAACCCAATTCCTACTTAGGGCCAGGCTGAACTCCAGTAAATAATGTCCTGAATGATATTTTGCCGCCTTCTTTGGCACTTCATGAAATCCAAACATGATGAAGTGCTGAAATACAGAGATTTTCTCTTAGAGAGTGTCCCATCTTGAAACCCATCCCATGTATTTTATGCTGTAATTCTTATCTCTTTTAAAATTTGCTATCTTCTGCATAGTTTTCATTAACCTGTTCCAGTAGTGAAAATCACAGATAAATGTAATTTTGTACAACTTTGAATTTACCCCAAGAGCTGAGAGAAAACTTGCTCCTATACTTCAATCCACGTTTCTTCTAGATTCAAACTTTGTTTCTCTACCATCAAGATTCTCCTTTGTTGCTGCTCCAAGCCCCATCCAACCTGACCTTGATTACTTTCAGGGATGGGACACTTACAACTTCTCTGGGCAACCTGTTCCAGTGTTCCAGCACCCCCACAGTAAAAAATGTCTTCCTTTCATCTAATATGTGTCAGAAATAATAAATCTAGGCATAGAAACTTGGAGTAAAAATTGGAAATTCCTTTGATCTGAAGCACATTTTATGTGAATACTGACTTACAGATGACTAAAAGATGTTGATGGACAATTGAGCTTGACACTTTTTGAAAAAGTGCATGGAATTTAAAATTAAAGCCAGTAAAATTAAAAACTCCTTGCCATTTTCTTTTTCCTCTGATATTCAAAATTGCATCTGTCAAATATCGGTGCTTCATACAAACCTCTCAGACACTCTCAGAAAAAAAGCTTTTCTTTCAGACTATGTTGCGGTTTACGTAGAACACTAGTACTAGTGAAGGTTTTTCTGGGCATAGGGGGAGCACCTTCTCATTGGATTTGTGTGCAGAATGCATTTTATCCAAACTGGAAAATTGATCCCAGCTGTGTTCTATTCATCATTCTTACTGCATCAGGCCTCAAGATTCTGTGAGAAGTAGCCTGTGGACCTTGAACATAGCTCATGTGAAAGAGATGAGAGGTGATGGAGAAGTTGAAGGAGAGAATAAAGAGCATATGGCCCAGTAGGGACACCAGAAAGTACTTCTTCATTTGATCCACAGCCTGAACAATTGTTTAGCACCCTTTAAAGGCTGTGTTTGCCAAGCAGGGCTGAAGCAGGTCTTCCAAATATCTGGGAGATCAAAATCCATTGAAGCAAATTCCCCTGGCCAGTCACCTTGCTGCTGTTAATTCACTCTCCATACCAGCTGATCAGGCCTAACAATGCTGCTGCACAAGTATTGTGAAAAAGGTAGGCATATTTTCACAGATGCAGGGGAAAATCCCCTTGGATGATGATTACAAGGGATAACTTGGTGGAGCAAGTTATGTACCCTTGTCTACTGTGCAATATCTAAGAGTGTGAGTTCACTCTCAGCATCACTTTAGAAAATAAATGTTTGATCCACAAAAAAGTATTTCATATGTCCTGTCTACCTGCTTCATTTCAACCAATGAATAGGCTACGTTCCATCAGCAAAGGGTTTATGATCCTATGTTTCTTTAAACTGTAATAGTTTTTTATTTTTTTCTAAATCATTTGATCAGATTCAGATGTCCATGGTAGGGGTGTAATTAAATTCACATGTCAAAAACTATCCTTCTTGTTATCTTTTTTTAAAATTACCCACATGTAACATCAGTCTGAAAGCTTCATTTGCTGTTTGCCAAGTATCATTTATGTGATACACAAATTCTACTTGAGAAATCACACCCATACATTGCCATGGAACACTACTAGTAATGCTTTCACAACTGTTTCTTCATCATTAGCTATTTTGGTGAAGTGAATGATTAGAACATAAGCAAGGGCATTTGTTCAAGATGCTCCAGAAAGAGCTGTGGGCCATTCTCTTCTTTGCTGCCTCTGTTAGCACTGAGCTGCAAAAAAAGAAAGCTTACTAGGAAGAGTGTTGCTTTTAGTCTAAATTTCTAAATGATGTTTGGAATACCCTGTTAAATGACAAGGTGCTCTTTTAAAATATGGCATCTTAAGGGAAAAAGTCAGCTTTAAAGAGGTTTAGAGACAGTTGCTTCTGGAAAAAAAAAAAAAAACAACAAAAATTGGAGGCATCTAAGGTCTTTAGCCATACCATTTTGAAGATTGATTCAAAACACAGTTTCTTCATCTAGGAAGAACAGAGGACCATAGATGCAACCCATTTGAAAATGGAGTTCTATTTTTTTCTGGTTGGGATTACTGGACATCATTTCTTGTAAAGTTGAGGGACTGCAGTTAGCTCTCCAATAATTTCCTTCCCTGAAATTCATCTGCATTTGCTCCTTTGTCCAGAGTCCCCATTTATTAGTGATGGTATACTCCATCTATTCCATCTATGGAATATTCAACTAGAGTGTGTGACTCATACTTGCTATGATAAATTAGCTGGAACGGAATGGATAGTTACAGTTGCTTGTATGCAATAGTCTTATTTTGACAAGTTTTCTTTAGACAATGTTGAAGCAGCACTAGCAAATAGGAAGTACAGCTTGCAGCAGGGAAAGACACTCTTCTGCTTTCTCAAGTTTCCTGTAGTTCAATAAATGCCAAAAGGCTTTTCGTAGTACTACTACTGTCTTGTAGGAATACTTGATCTAACCCTACCTTTGATAAAATTACTAATGGGTTACTTTTCTACAAGGCAGAACATTTTTCTTTTAATAAGATGGTTTTTTGTAAGTTGGAAACATGGACTTGTGCACCAGTCACGTGGAATGTACTCCTACTTCTTAATAAGTTTCACAACCTTCTTTAGAAAATATTGACTCTATTTAACTTCAAAATAAGATTTCTGGGCATCTTCATTCTATTGTATTTTTTTTTCTGTCATGCTGGTATTGTTTTCTATTTTTTTACCAATAGAAATATTTTTCCCTGACACCTATGGAAAAGACCAATGTTTACTCAATAGTGCAGCATCAGTACATTGTTTAGAATTCTTTCAACATGGTCCTAAACATATCTGACAGCTAGACAGCAGAGGTTAGCAACAGTGAATGGGAATAACTTCTGAACCATTTCATTAGATTTCCCAGGAAGGGCTTGCTTTCTGCCACTGTAAATTTTCCCAGAGATATTTTCTGGTTAAGAGTTGCATCAAAAGAGTATTTTTGCACAAACCTTGGGGCAAGCTCTGTCTCTGATTTACTAGTGAATGCAAAGAGGGTGAAAGTGCTGCTTCAAAGCCCTCAGTGCACTTTCTGTACCAAGAGGGGGGTGACCTCAGAAATAAGTTTTGATCTCTCTTCAGAACACAAGGCATGTCATCACCTCATTCATCTTCTTCTGGGACTCATAGCATCTAAACACTAAGAAGCTCTCTTGCTTGCTAAAGTGTGTTCAGCAAAAAAAAACCTTGTCTCATCAGCAAATTTGAACACAACTACAATTGAGTCAATTCCAATGCTGGCAGGGCAATACTCTACCCCAGTAGTTACATGCCACTATTAGAAGACTGTGTAAAAATATTTGTGTACAAAGTAATCAGAGGGAAAAATAAAATTGGGAAGAACTGCACATTGTTCTGGAAAAAGCCTCCTGCCACAGTCTTACAGACATCATTTGCTGGTATCATTTTTAATAGTTGGGGGTTTTTAAATTTTGTATAAGATAAAATATTACTGCACCTTTATGTTTCCTTAATAGAAGTACAGCCATTTCTTAACAGAATAGAAGTAAGCCATTTGAATATGTACATATGGCCTTTTCAAATACATATGCTATAGCACACTGTGAAAGTAATTAGCTACAAATAGAAATCTAAAGGTTTAAGAAGATTTTGAATAAAGTAAGTCTAAGGTGATAGAAGAAGAAGAAAACAGCAGTTTTCTTCTAGTGAAAAAAAACCGGAGGACATTGTACAGTGGAGATGTATTATTTCACTTCCTGAAAAACTGAGTAGGTTTGCTATTGCCAATGGTTTTCATTAGGAAGGAAGAGATTTCTTTGGAGAAAAAAAACTTCAAATTGACTTGACATAAATGTTTTATGCCACTTAACTTCACCAATCCTGAAGAAAAGTTCTCATCACTTGATATGGAAATCATGATGGTAATGGAGACAAGGATGTCTAAGCCGTGCCATCAGGAACATAAAAAAGCATTAGAATGCAGGTAAGACTGAGCTCCTGAACTAGTGAGAAGAGAATGCAACAAAGACATTTTCCTTTAAGAGTCTTCAGGATGAAGAGGAGATCAATTTTTTTCATGTGAAGTATTTATAAATAGAATGAACCTTCAAAATAAAATTGTTTTCAAAAACCTGTTTACAGTATCTCTTAGAATGATACACAGTTCTTATTAATTGAAAAAGAGCACTTTTTTTCCGAACTGTTGTGCACTCTTAAACAATCTACAATAAAATTAGTATTTTTTCATGCTGGGAATGATGTTAATTACAAAAAAGCCTTGTAGCACACTTGGCACTGTAGTCTCTTGATTAGCATAGTTTTTTATTCATCAAACAAGTTTCACATTGACTATTTTTCACCTTTAAATAATGGCATCTTTGTACTGATGTAGCATCCATGAGGAATTTCTTGGGTGTTATTTTGTACCTGATCCTAAATGGCAGGTTCTGCATTCTGCCATCTGTCTAGCTTTCCCATTTGATGCAGCTTCTGAGAGGTATTTTCAGAATTGAGGACTACCTGCAAGAATGATGCTAAATGCATGCATTTTACTCCTTGGTTAATGCAAAACTATTTTTCCTTTACAGCACAATGAGAACAGGAAAATAATGATGGTGGATTCAATCCTTATAGTAATACAAAGAGGACTACTATCATCATTAGAAACCAAGCAAGTTGTATTTATTGCACATGCAGTACAATCACTAATGCAAATTACCCTGTAAATTCAAAAGGAATCTGTATCATAGGAGTGGATTGAATGCTTCTATTGATACTCTGCTTAAAGCAGAAAACTAATTTGTTTGACAGCCAACTCATAATTGCAGCCTCACTTTCAACTATGGCTTTCAAACAGTTGAAACATGTCTGTTTATAAAATGATATGGTACAGTACACAATAGCAAATCAGGTCATAGACATTCAAAAGAAAAAAAAGATCAAAGGACAGATTCATTCACATCTGCAAGCCCTCAAGAGTGTACATGTCAAATGTCCCGAGAAAACCAGGCTGGTGGTGCAAATTCTCTACGTTGGCACCAGCAGAAGTAGCTGCTATCTTTATAGGATGCAATTTTGCTTACATCACCCTTCAGAGCAATCTTCTGTACCCCTGCCCAATACACCTTCTGCTCTATTCCTTGGACTTCCCCTTTGCATTTCTACAGAGTCCTGTCCTGCAAACTGACTCAAAGTTTAGGTAATAGATTTCCAAGATTTAGAAATGTTGTGTTAAGTTTATTTATTTCATATTTCATTCCGTCTAAGCAAACTGTAACTTTCTGAAGTGAAATATGTTGAGTATGTCACGTGTATTTTGTATGTTAGTTCTTCTTCACAATAAAACTTCTCACAGACCCCTGTGATGCCTTGCTGCAAAAAAATATAGCTGCAAGGAGTGGCTGTGGGAAGTTAGAAGTGCCAGAAAACCATGTAAACAATCTAACAATAGAGCCTTGAATTTCTGAATATAATTGCACCATGTAAAGTCAAAATATAAGATTTAAACAATTTTCATATCATGAGTGTGGGGAAGAGAGAATCCATATATAATTTTTTTAAACAGTTCCAGGACAAACATGGCCTTGACTTGGAAGTATAGCATTAAATATTTTTATACAGCATGAGTTCTCATTACCTAATAATCTGATTTGTATAACTGAATTGGAAACCAAGAAATAAACAAAGAAAAATATTCAAGCTATAAAATATGTGAGTTTAATATTTTCTTCATATTTCCGATTAAAAATATTAGGTGGCTAAATGGTCACCCATTCTTTTAAAAAGCATCTGGACATAAAAAATAGATAAATTTCTGTGGAATTCGGATGTCAGGTATTCCTAAAAAGCTTTATTTCACTGCTTCCCAACCCTGATTCAATCCACTTAAACACAGCTGTATTTCAGATGCTCAGTGAAACTGTCCATGTAATGCATATAGTTTACAAATGATTTGCAAAAAAAGCTAGATAGATTTAAAGATCTTTTTCTGTAAATGGCATTAAAATTATTTGTACAAACACACAGATGGGATTTCTGCTGTCTTCTTCAGGCCACTTCCTCCAGAGACCTCTCCATTAAATCTCTCTAGTTCTACTCTTCTGGTGATCCAAAGTCAGCCCTGGGATTGCCCAACTGCATGGAATTACTGTATGCTATAACTGCACACTGAGGGCTTCTGGGTGCAGCATCATGTGAGCCATACTAAGGTCACTGTTGGTATAAACTGAGCTAGCTCAGCTGGCTGACAGCTGGACCTTAAGGGACAAGATTGTGCACTGATTTTGTAATACCCATTAGGTACCAAGAAGGAGGCTGGAGGATTTAAATATTTCTGCCTCCAGCTTAAGCAACACTAAATCTTGCTCTTTATCTGACAAACTAGGTGAGTCAACCCATTCGGCATTCCTATGCCAAAAATGTCAGTAATACACTAAGAACTGTCAAAGAGTAACAATTACAATCATTACTTTATAAAAATAATTTTTGAAAAAGTAGGGAAGAAGGATGCCAAATATCCTACCCTGAGAATCCTTCTGTTGATTTGCACAGGTTTCTTATTATATTTCCCATCTAATGCATTGGACATTTCTTGTGATGACACAAATACTTGCAAAGTTTACCAAGTTCTGTTTCTTCTCTTCAAACAGCAAAACATTTCTTGATGGTTGCATTTCTCACAGTAATTACCATTTAGACTCAATGTTCTTATGGGGGGGCACTCTTTTCCAACTCAAACCATGACATCAATTGTTTTTTAAACAGTTCATCCAAAACATGCTTGACCTGGTTTATAGGGAAAAATTTTACAGAAAACCTCTCAAAGGGGCATGTCCTGGTTTGAAGAATTGGAAACCAGGAAAGAAATGAAGAAAATATTCAAGGTTTAAAATTTGGGAGTTTAAAATCTTTTGTGACCACTAATGAAAACTTTGGACAGCCTCTGGTCACACATTATTTTAAAAGCATCTGGACATTAAAATAGGAAAATTTCTTGGGACTTGGATGTCGGGAATTCCTGAAATCTTTATTTCCTGCTGTCCTGCTGGGCTGGGATCAATCCACTTAAACACAGCTGTATTTCTGATGCTCAGTGAAACTGTCCATGTAATGCATATAGTTGATAAATAATCTGCAAAAAAAGTGCTAGATCGATTTGAAGAACTTTTCCTGAAATGGCATTCAAATTATTTGGCCCCACAAACACACAGATGGGGATTCCTGCTGTCTTCTTCAGGCCACTTCCTCCAGAGATCTCCATCAAATCTCTAGTTCTGCTCTTCTGGTGATCCAAAGTTTGCACTGGGATGGTCCAACTGCATGGAATTAAGTGTCTGCTAGAGGGAACCCTGAGGGTTCTGTGTGCAGCATCACAAGTGAGCCCTACTAATGTCACCCTGTTGGTATAAATGATGGAGCTAGCTGGACCTTAAGGGACAAGATTGGACACTGATTTTGCAATTCAAAGACTACTAAGAAGGGGCTGGAGGATTTAAACATTTCTGCCTACAGCTTAAGGAACCCTAAATCTTGGTCTTTATCTGAAAAACTAGGTGAATTAACCCATTCAGCATTCCTATTTGGAAATGTCAGAATCCAATAAGAAACCCTCAAAGCAGCTCTGGTTCCCTGTTCATTGGTTTATAAAAACTAATTCATTTGAAAAGTAAGAAGAAAGATGAATCATGCCAATATCCTCCCTTGATGAATCCTTCTGTTGATTTGCTGCTTTCTGATTATATAGAGATCTAATGATTTGGACATGTTTTGTGTTGTGAATTTGGTGAAATACTTGGAAAGTGTTACCAAGGTTTTCATGTTCTCTTCAGACAGCAAAACATTTCTTTTGATATTTGCATTTAGTAAATAAATTTTCTTTTCTATATTTCTTAAAGGTCTTTTCCAACCAAAGTCATTCCATCATTCGCTAAGAACACATCCTGCTTGTCATTTAGGGGCAAATTTGGCAGGCTCAAAACCTCTAAAGGGCCCCCAGAAAGCCCACCCACATGGCCCTCCCTCAACTGATTTGGGAAAAATTTCCTTGGAGAAGTGGAAAAAAACTGGTTTTTTTGTTTGTCTATCCAAAAGCACTCCCCCAGCACAAGAAATGAACAATACCAAATGGCAAAACTCATTTGCTGCTCTTAAGAGTCGACAAATTCAGAAAGTCTCTCCGGTGGGTGCTCGCTCTGTTATCTTTTCCTCCAGCACTGGGAAAGGCCGCTGCCCAGAGCAGGCCCCGGTAGGCCACAAAGTGCAAGCTCTCGCTGCTCCCCAGGTCCCCAGTCCGGAGCAGGTTGGAACAGTTCCAAGAAAGGGGAAAGAAAAAAAACAGTCCAGGGAAAACTCTGCCTCAGCTAGCTAAACCGACTAAAAAGCAAAAGAGCACTCTGTTCTGCTCCGTCAGTGCACAGAGAACACAGTCCAGCGCAGAATGTGGAGGAGTGTTGCTTTTAGAGGAACGAGTGCAGTCTCTGATAACAAAATCCCATGCTTCTTCTTCTCCCAACCTTGGCTGTCAGAACCAGTCTTGAAGGCACAGAATATAATATCCAGCATTAATAGAACAGATGGCTGGGGATACAAGCATCATAAAAAGCTACAATTCAACTGCCTAAGATCATCTATCAGAGAACTAAAAGAACTTCCTACTACTTTTCTTTGAAACTAATGTCTACTAATGTCTAAACACTTGCTTTCTTATGTCAGCCTTCAAAACTAATTTAACAGGAATAGATGCCATTAACTTAAATGCATGGCTTTCTTATGTCAGTGCCAAGGCTGAGCCCCCACTGCTTCAATCCTGTTGAAGTCACAGATGTGGTTCTGTTGGGTGGTGGTCCTGTAGAAGGGTCTGGTCTTCCTCTGAAGGCCCAGTGGTGGTTACATAGCTCTTGTCCTCTGGGAATCCAGTAGGTAAGGGCTGCTGTGGCATTCCAAACCTCAGATTCTATCCAGGCAGGAATGCTTGGTTCCTCCCCCTGGGCAGAGCATCTCCCAATGGGATGATGGAATTTAGGAGTCAGGCAGCGAGGCTCGATGGCCCATTAACAGAAGATATCCCTACAAAGAGAGTTATCAGGGATGAGTCATGGAAGAGATGAAGAACACTGCCCCACATTGTTTGAACAGATGGGGATAGAATGCACACTTCTGATTACATCAAATATGATAACTAAGACACTCTTATGAGTGATGTTATGGTGTGGTTTTTGTTACATTATTATTTTCAATCCTTTGTTTTTAACCCCCCACCCTGAGGCATTGCTCTAATCCCAGCTGGCAGTCCTCCCTCATACCTACCCCGCCATCCAGACCTTTCCCTCATCCCTGTTAATTTTGTATCCTTCAATGCCCCATTGGTTTCTTTAACCTGTTCCCCTGCCCTATAACTGCCTATTGGGTTAAACATTGTAATCCTCACCTTGTGTTCCGCCCTGGTCCCTTTGTTATTGGTTCTCCAGCCTGGTCCTGTCCCTTAGATGCCACTGCCCTGCCTTTGTTGGTGCCCCTTGCCTCTCTTCTCCACTGGACTTAGGTACGCTTTTGTCTTCCCTGCATAATAAACGCTCCTCGGATTTAGGAGCAAGGCCCATCTCGCATCCTTACGTTGATCCCCCGGTGACTGCACAGGAGGCTCAGGGTCCCAGGGGAGGTGTTGTGCCCCTGTCAGGCGAAAAACATCAAGGGCACCGTGCCAAGTGGAGCCCTGGAATGAGGCTCCTGAGGCTCCTGAATGCCCTGTGCAGAGCCCTGAGTGCCCTCCTGGAGCGGGACGGGGGCCGCACGGGGACAGCTGCAGCTGAGTGCAGGCCCTGCAGACGCTCAAGGGACCACTTGTCCCTCCTGAGCAACTGTTTCTCCCACCAAGTGGCCCTCTGGACAGCCTCCATTCGTCTGCCATACATCTCCAAATCTTCCATTTGGGACAGGCTTCCTTCTTCTGACTGCCGGCTGCTGGCGCCTGTGCCCATGTGCAGGAGCGGTGGGTGCACATGAGATGGGCAGATCAGGCCTGCCTCCAGCTGATCCTGACCATCCTCTGGGGCTGTGCAGGCTTCAGAGTCTGGGCTCTCTGCCCATGACTCACATGGCAGCAACCATGAGGCACTCTTGTCCTCAGCACTGCAGCTTCGGCCTTGGTCCTCTGCCCAAGCCTCGTGTGGCAGGGACACTAAGCCAATCTCCTCCCTGCTCCACCTGCCTGGCTCTGTGTCTTCAGGCAGTGGCTCACTTAGGAGGGACTCTGAGCTGCTCTCGTCCCAAGCCTTCCTGCCTGGCTTTGTGTCTTCAGGCAGTGGCTCACTTACGAGGGACTCTGAGCTGCTCTCGTCCCAAGCCATCCTGCCTGGCTCTGTGTCTTCTGGCAGTGGCTCACTTAGGAGGGACCCAGAGATGCTCTCCACCTCAGCCATCCTGCCTGGCTGTGTATCCTCTGGCAGTGGCTCACTTAGGAGGGACCCTGGGCTGCTCTCCACCTCAGCGCTCCTGCTCAGCTCTGCATCTTCTGGCCACTCTGTGGATGGGCCAGAGCTGAGCTCCTCGCAGCAGGAGCCCTCCTCTCCCCGTAGCTCTGCCAGGAGTGCCATGGCTTCTGGCCCTGCCCACTGCCCTAGATCTTCCTGCTGGCTGGGCCGTGGGCTGGGGGGGCAGCAGGGGCTGTGTGGGGCCTGGAAAAGGGGGCTGACCTGGGTAGTGTGCATGCTGACATCCTTGTTCTTCTTCAGCCACCACTCTTCAAACTTGCCGTCTTCCTCATGGGACACTGATTGATCTGTGTCTTGGAGAAACAGCTTTAGGAGTCGTCCTGGGCCGCTGTCAGACTCCACTTCATCTGGGTCAAAAGAACTGGACTCTGACAGGCTCTCTCCCCCATCACTCCAAGCTTGGAAATCATCAGACCAGTTCTCCTCCTCACTCCCCAGCTCTTTAAGGAGTGCCATCGCTGCTGGCCCTGCCCACTGCCCTAGATCTTCCTGCTGGCTGGGCTGTGGGCTGGAGAGGCAGCAGGGGCTGTGCGGGGCCTGGAAAAGGGGCTTGACACAGGTACTTTGGATGCTGCCATCCTCCATCTTCTCGTGCCACCACTCTTGGGCCTTGCTGTCTCCTCCATCGGACACTGATGGATCTGTGTCTTGGAGGAGCCATTTGAGGAGTTGTCCTGGGTTGCTGTCAGACTCTGGTTTGTTCGAGTCAAAAGAACCGGACTCTGACAGGCTCTCTTCCCCACTACTCCCATCTTGAAAACCATCGGACCAGTTCCCCTCCTCGCTCCTCAGGTCTTTGAGGAGTGCCATGGCTGCTGGCCCTGCCCACTGCCCCAGCTCTTCCAGCTGGCTGGGCCGTGGGCCGCGGGCGCAGCAGGGGCAGTGCGGGGCAGCTGCCCGGCTCTGTGCCCCCGCTGCGGGGGCTGCTGCTGCCGCAGCTGAGCCCGTGGCCCGGTGCAGGACTCTGTGTCCCCGGCTGCCGGATGGCAGCCGCCACCGCAGCCGAGGATGGCCCCAGCGGCAGCTCTGCCAGCGAGCGCCAGCAGAGCCCGGCCCACGGGCCCCTGGGGCTGCTGGCAGGCGCTGCCCTGCCCTGTGCTGCTGCTGCCGCCTGCGCCTGCCAGGGCCAGCACACAGTCCCGCTGCTGCTGGGCCTGCGGAGCTGCTGCCCAGCCACCTCTTGGGCTCTGCACCTGCACGCAGGAGGAGACACTGAGGATCTGGCCGCTTGGAGGAGCCATTTTAGGAGTTGCCCCCGGCACAGTGGCTCCCTTCATCTGGGTCAAAAGAACCCGCCCTGCAGGCGGCTGCGTGCCATCATCCCACCTTGGGCCTCCTCAGAGAGCGCAGCCACCTCTGCTTGGGCTGCACGCCCGTGGGTTTCTCCTGGGGTGAAGACATCTCTGCCTCGCCTTGGCGCTGCAGAATCCCGGGAGCTGCTGTCTCCTGACGGAGCTGCTCTCCTGGGAGTGCCACCCCCGGGCTCTGTGTGCCCTTTTATACCCCCTTGGCCAAGGCACGGCCCCAGGTGTCACAATGGGCTCTGGGCACACGCAGCCCCGTGTCACAAAGGGCCCTGGAAGGCGCTGCTGTTGCCAGGGCCACTGCCCAGCACCCCGAGGCCAGCGGGGGGGCTCCGAGGCAGCTGCAAAGCGGCTGGAACCAGCTGGGAGCGGCTGGGACAGGAGTGTGTGCAGAGTGCGGGGACAGAGCTGTCCCACCGCTGCTGCACTGACACATCAGTGACTGCCAAGGAAAGCAGCGCTTAGGCCACAGCTTTAAAAACGTGTGTTTCCACATCATGTACACCTGTAGAATTGGAGAAGGCATTGCAGCAGGCTGAGATTTATTTATTAATAACTACATATTATAAATAATTGTAGAAAAGTTTCTAAAAAAATTCAAGTATATGACTGTATTGGTGTCTATTAAGTGTAATAATTGCACACTCAACAAAAAGCCCCTTCTCAAATAAAATAGTAATAAAACCAACACAGAGCTCTTGGATTTTGCCTGCAGGTTACATCCTTATATTGCTGTATGTGGTAAATAGGTATGATTCGTGCTGATAAAATGGAAACAGTAATTGATACTTACCATTTAATAACATATACTAATTAATATTTGGGAGAAATAAAAATAGTTAAAAGTGGAAATGTCAAAAGAGAGAGAGGAGGGGCTCCACCCCCCCTTTTCTGCAGATGTCCACAAGGACAAGATCTACTATATAATAATAATTGGGAATAATAAAAATAGAATGCCAAAGGAAGAGGGAGAGAGGAGGGGTTCTATCTCTCTTCTCCTTCAAGTAGATGTTTTCAAGGTTTACAGGAAAGGCCGGGGAAGCAGATGCTACAAATGAACAAGAACCTGGTTGGCTCTCAGGAAAGTGTTAATTATAAGAGATTTATTGTTTTTATACATAGATGTAGTGATATGTATTCTTGGCTTACATTATATTAGCTTGGTGCGCATGTGTAACCCAAAGGTGAATTAAAGGACAAAGAGGAAGACTGCAATTCTTCATCAATTAAGACTCCCAAAAACTTGTGCGACCACCGAACCACTGACAGTGGCGGATTGAGGGCAAAGGTGTTCATGAGAGGGGAGATAGGGAGATGACCAACCGGAACTGGAGAATATGGTATTAACACATGGTATATAAGGGGTAATTTTCACTTGGCAACTTTGTATCACACTGCAACTTGGCACGGGTCCCAGAGCCCCACCACAGTGCAATGTGGTTATCCTTTTTTATC
The DNA here is from genome assembly GCA_024865655.1 of Emberiza elegans. Classification (NCBI taxonomy): domain Eukaryota; kingdom Metazoa; phylum Chordata; class Aves; order Passeriformes; family Fringillidae; genus Emberiza; species Emberiza elegans. The sequence continues at coordinate 61,653,496 of JALJVW010000206.1, forward strand.
AAGTCGCTATTACTGGAACCTAATTATCCTTTATTTTAATCATATATTGTATCCAATTATTGTATCCAATTTTATAATTTTTAACCAATTATTAAAATTAATATTATCTATGATATTGTTTGGTTCCTTTTTGATGGGATAATTGGGCAAACATAACACTGTAGGATAAAAATAATTCCACAGGGGGAAATACAACCAAAGAAGGTCAGATGGGCATTTAATTTCATCTGGTTCCATCAGGATTCTTCACCATAGAGAGCAGGAGCACATGGAAATGCGGGCAGCAGGTGGAAGAATCCTCCCCACGTCACCCTGGCCCAGGCAGCGCCTTTCTCCTGTGCCCCACACAGCTCACACTGCAACTTCAGCCTTCAGGATTTCCCCCCAAATCAATGACCACAGTGCAATGAAAACAACAAGCACTTCTGATTTATCAAGTCCATCATTTTATTTCAATAAAAGCATCTTATCTAACCTGTTCTAACTTAGCAAAAGCTACAATTCAACTGCCTAAGATCATCTATCAGAGAACTAAAAGAACTTCCTACTACTTTTCTTTGCAAACTAATGTCTAGCTTAAGCCTTCAGAACCCTTTTCCTTAAACACTTGGCTTTCTTATGTCACTGCCAAGGCTGAGCTCCAGCTTCAATCCTGTTGAAGTCACAGATGTGGTTCTGTTGGAGTGGTGGTCCTGTAGAAGGGTCTGGTCTTCCTCTGAAGGCCCAGTGGTGGTTACATAGCTCTTGTCCTCTGGGAATCCAGTAGGTAAGGGCTGCTGTGGCATTCCAAACCTCAGATTCTATCCAGGCAGGAATGCTTGGTTCCTCCCCCTGGGTAGAGCATCTCCCAGTGGGATGATGGAATTTATGAGTCAGGCAGCGAGGCTCGATGGCCCATTAACAGAAGATATCCCTACAAAGAGAGTTATCAGGGATGAGTCATGGAAGAGATGGAGAACACTGCCCCACATTGTTTTAACAGATGGGGATAGAATGCACACTTCTGATTACATCAAATATGATAACTAAGACACTCTTATGAGTGATGTTATAGTGTGGTTTTTGTTACATTATTATTTTCAATCCTTTGTTTTTAACCCCCCACCCTGAGGCATTGCTCTAATCCCAGCTGGCAGTCCTCCCTCATACCTACCCCGCCATCCAGACCTTTCCCTCTTCCCTGTCAATTTTGTATCCTTCAATGCCCCATTGGTTTCTTTAACCTGTTCCCCTGCCCTATAACTGCCTATTGGGTTAAACATTGTAATCCTCACCTTGTGTTCCGCCCTGGTCCCTTTGTTATTGGTTCTCCAGCCTGGTCCTGTCCCTTAGATGCCACTGCCCTGCCTTTGTTGGTGCCCCTTGCCTCTGTTCTCCACTGGACTTAGGCACGCTTTTGTCTTCCCTGCATGATAAACGCTCCTCGGATTTAGGAGCAAGGCCCATCTCGCATCCTTACGTTGATCCCCCGGTGACTGCACAGGAGGCTCAGGGTCCCAGGGGAGGTGTTGTGCCCCTGTCAGGCGCAAAACATCAAGGGCACCGTGACAAGTGGAGCCCTGGAATGAGGCTCCTGAGGCTCCTGAATGCCCTGTGCAGAGCCCTGAGTGCCCTCCTGGAGCGGGACGGGGGCCGCACGGGGACAGCTGCAGCTGAGTGCAGGCCCTGCAGACGCTCAAGGGACCACTTGTCCCTCCTGAGCAACTGTTTCTCCCACCAAGTGGCCCTCTGGACAGCCTCCATTCGTCTGCCATACATCTCCAAATCTTCCATTTGGGACAGGCTTCCTTCTCCTGACTGCCGGCTGCTGACGCCTGTGCCCATGTGCAGGAGCGGTGGGTGCACATGAGATGGGCAGATCAGGCCTGCCTCCAGCTGATCTTGACCATCCTCTGGGGCTGTGCAGGCTTCAGAGTCTGGGCTCTCTGCCCATGGCTCACATGGCAGCAACCATGAGGCACTCTTGTCCTCAGCACTGCAGCTTCGGCCTTGGTCCTCTGCCCAAGCCTCGTGTGGCAGGGACACTAAGCCAATCTCCTCCCTGCTCCACCTGCCTGGCTCTGTGTCTTCAGGCAGTGGCTCACTTAGGAGGGACTCTGAGCTGCTCTCGTCCCAAGCCATCCTGCCTGGCTGTGTGTCTTCTGGCAGTGGCTCACTTACGAGGGACTCTGAGCTGCTCTCCACCTCCACCATCCTGCCTGGCTCAGTGTCTTCTGGCAGTGGCTCACTTAGGAGGGACCCAGAGCTGCTCTCCACCTCAGCCATCCTGCCTGGCTGTGTATCCTCTGGCAGTGGCTCACTTAGGAGGGACCCTGGGCTGCTCTCCACCTCAGCGCTCCTGCTCAGCTCTGCATCTTCTGGCCACTCTGTGGATGGGCCAGAGCTGAGCTCCTCGCAGCAGGAGCCCTCCTCTCCCCGTAGCTCTGCCAGGAGTGCCATGGCTTCTGGCCCTGCCCACTGCCCTAGATCTTCCTGCTGGCTGGGCCGTGGGCTGGGGGGGCAGCAGGGGCTGTGTGGGGCCTGGAAAAGGGGGCTGACCTGGGTAGTGTGCATGCTGACATCCTTGTTCTTCTTCAGCCACCACTCTTCAAACTTGCCGTCTTCCTCATGGGACACTGATTGATCTGTGTCTTGGAGAAACAGCTTTAGGAGTCGTCCTGGGCCGCTGTCAGACTCCACTTCATCTGGGTCAAAAGAACTGGACTCTGACAGGCTCTCTCCCCCATCACTCCAAGCTTGGAAATCATCAGACCAGTTCTCCTCCTCACTCCCCAGCTCTTTAAGGAGTGCCATCGCTGCTGGCCCTGCCCACTGCCCTAGATCTTCCTGCTGGCTGGGCTGTGGGCTGGAGAGGCAGCAGGGGCTGTGCGGGGCCTGGAAAAGGGGCTTGACACAGGTACTTTGGATGCTGCCATCCTCCATCTTCTCGTGCCACCACTCTTGGGCCTTGCTGTCTCCTCCATCGGACACTGATGGATCTGTGTCTTGGAGGAGCCATTTGAGGAGTTGTCCTGGGTTGCTGTCAGACTCTGGTTTGTTCGAGTCAAAAGAACCGGACTCTGACAGGCTCTCTCCTCCATCAATCCCATCTTGGAACTCATCAGACCAGTGCCCCTCCTCGCTCCTCAGGTCTTTGAGGAGTGCCATGGCTGCTGGCCCTGCCCACTGCCCCAGCTCTTCCAGCTGGCTGGGCCGTGGGCCGCGGGCGCAGCAGGGGCAGTGTGGGCAGCTGGAAAATTGGGTTGTGCCCCCGCTGCTTTGGATGCTGCTGCCGCTGAGCCCGTGGCCCGGTGCAGGGACCACTCCCCGCCTTGGATGGCAGCCGCCACCGTGCCGAGGATGGCCCGGCAGTCTTGGGCGCAGCCAGCGCAGCAGAGCCCGGCCGCGGGCCCTCAGGCTGCGTCCAGGGGCCGCTGCCCGGCCCTGTGCTGCTGCTGCCGCCTGCGCACCAGGGCCAGCACGGGAGTCCCGCTGCTGCTGGGCCTGCGGAGCTGCTGCCCGCGGCTCAGAGCTCTGCACCTGCACGCAGGAGGAGAAGGCTGAGGCCGAGGCGGCCGCGGGGCACCCGCAGCGCTGCCCCGGCACAGTGGCTCCCTCCGTGCCAGCAGGCCCGGCCCGGCCCCGAGGCGGCTGCGTGCTGCCATCGCTTACCTTGGGCCTCCTCAGAGAGCGCAGCCACCTCTGCTTGGGCTGCACGCCCGTGGGTTTCTCCTGGGTTGAAGACATCTCTGCCTCGCCTTGGCGCTGCAGAATCCCGGGAGCTGCTGTCTCCTGACGGAGCTGCTCTCCTGGGAGTGCCAGCCCCGGGCTCTGTGTGCCCTTTTATACCCCCTTGGCCAAGGCACGGCCCCAGGTGTCACAATGGGCTCTGGGCACACGCAGCCCCGTGTCACAAAGGGCCCTGGACGGCGCTGCTGTCCCCGGGGCCACTGCCCAGCACCCCGAGGCCAGCGGGGGGCTCCGAGGCAGCTGCAAAGCGGCTGGAACCAGCTGGGAGCGGCTGGGACAGGAGTGTGTGCAGAGTGCGGGGACAGAGCTGTCCCACCGCTGCTGCACTGACACATCAGTGACTGCCAAGGAAAGCAGGGCTTAGGCCACAGCTTTAAAAACGTGTGTTTCCACATCATGTACACCTGTAGAATTGGAGAAGGCATTGCAGCAGGCTGAGATTTATTTATTAATAACTACATATTATAAATAATTGTAGAAAAGTTTCTAAAAAAATTCAAGTATATGACTGTATTGGTGTCTATTAAGTGTAATAATTGCACACTCAACAAAAAGCCCCTTCTCAAATAAAATAGTAATAAAACCAACACAGAGCTCTTGGATTTTGCCTGCAGGTTACATCCTTATATTGCTGTATGGGTAAATAGGTATGATTCGTACATCCAATCAAGAAAAATGGAAACAGTAATTGATACTTCACCATTTAATAACATATACTAATTAATATTTGGGAGAAATAAAAATAGTTAAAAGTGGAAATGTCAAAACCACGTGCAGAGAGGAGGGCTCCACCCCCCCAGTTTCTGCAGATGTCCACAAGGACAAGATCTACTATATAATAATTTGGGAATAATAAAAATAGAATGCCAAAGGAAGAGGGAGAGGGGGAGGGTTCTATCTCTTTCTCCTTCAAGGCCAGATGTTTTCAAGGTTTACAGGAAAGGCCGGGGAAGCAGATGCTACAAATGAACAAGAACCTGGTTGGCTCTCAGGAAAGTGTTAATTATAAGACATGATTTATTGTTTTTATACATAGATGTAGTGATATGTATTCTTGGCTTACATTATAATTAGCAAGGGGGGTGACAGTGATTGACCCCCACCCCAAAGGCAGGGACACATCAGTGACAAAGAGAGGAAGACTGCAATTCTTCATCAATTAAGACTCCCAAAAACAGTTGTGTTTCCATAACAATCATGTAGGGGAGAAACAGATGAAAGGTGTTCATGAGAGCGGAGATAGGAGATGACGAACCCTGAACTGGAGAATATGGTATTAACACATGGTATATAAAGGCAACTTCAGCCTTCATTTTCAAAAACTTTGTACTGCAAGGGGTGGCACAACAAGCCCAGAGCCCCGCACACCCACCCATTTTATTTCAATCCTTTGCTTCTATCTAACCTGTTCTAACTGGAACCTAATTATCCTTTATTTTAATCATATATTGTATCCAATTATTGTATCCAAAAAGAACTTATAATTTTTTTTGCAAACCAATTATTAAAATTAATATTATCTATGATATTGTTTGGTTCCTTTTTTATGATCCCTAATTGGGCAAACATAACACTGTAGGATAAAAATAATTCCACAGGGGGAAATACATCCAAAGAAGGTCAGATGGGCATCTAATTTCATCTGGTTCCATCAGGATTCTTCACCATAGAGAGCAGGAGCACATGGAAGTGGCGGGCAGCAGGTGGAAGAATCCTCCCCACGTCACCCTGGCCCAGGCAGCGCCTTTCTCCTGTGCCCCACACAGCTCACACGGCAACTTCAGCCTTCAGGATTTCCCCCCAAATCAATGACCACAGTGCAATGAAAACAACAAGCACTTCTGATTTATCAAGTCCATCATTTTATTTCAATAAAAGCATCTTATCTAACCTATTCTAACTTAGCAAAAGCTACAATTCAACTGCCTAGGATCGTCTATCAGAGAACTAAAAGAACTTCCTACTACTTTTCTTTGCAAACTAACGTCTAGCTTAGCCTTCAAAAGCCCCTTAACATGCATGGCTTTCTTATGTCAGTGCCAAGGCTGAGCCCCAGCTTCAATCCTGTTGAAGTGACAGATGTGGTTCTGTTGAAGTGGTGGTCCTGTAGAAGGGTCTGGTCTTCCTCTGAAGGCCCAGTGGTGGTTACATAGCTCTTGTCCTCTGGGAATCCAGTAGGTAAGGGCTGCTGTGGCATTCCAAACCTCAGATTCTATCCAGGCAGGAATGCTTGGTTCCTCCCCCTGGGCAGAGCATCTCCCAATGGGATGATGGAATTTATGAGTCAGGCAGCGAGGCTCGATGGCCCATTAACAGAAGATATCCCTACAAAGAGAGTTATCAGGGATGAGTCATGGAAGAGATGAACAACATGCCCCACATTGTTTTAACAGATGGGGATAGAATGCACACTTCTGATTACATCAAATATGATAACTAAGACACTCTTATGAGTGATGTTATAGTGTGGTTTTTGTTACATTATTATTTTCAATCCTTTGTTTTTAACCCCCCACCCTGAGGCATTGCTCTAATCCCAGCTGGCAGTCCTCCCTCATACCTACCCCGCCATCCAGACCTTTCCCTCTTCCCTGTCAATTTTGTATCCTTCAATGCCCCATTGGTTTCTTTAACCTGTTCCCCTGCCCTATAACTGCCTATTGGGTTAAACATTGTAATCCTCACCTTGTCTTCCGCCCTGGTCCCTTTGTTATTGGTTCTCCAGCCTGGTCCTGTCCCTTAGATGCCACTGCCCTGCCTTTGTTGGTGCCCCTTGCCTCTGTTCTCCACTGGACTTAGGTACGCTTTTGTCTTCCCTGCATGATAAACGCTCCTCGGATTTAGGAGCAAGGCCCATCTCGCATCCTTACGTTGATCCACCGGTGACTGCACAGGAGGCTCAGGGTCCCAGGGGAGGTGTTGTGCCCCTGTCAGGCGCAAAACATCAAGGGCACCGTGACAAGTGGAGCCCTGGAATGAGGCTCCTGAGGCTCCTGAATGCCCTGTGCAGAGCCCTGAGTGCCCTCCTGGAGCGGGACGGGGGCCGCACGGGGACAGCTGCAGCTGAGTGCAGGCCCTGCAGACGCTCAAGTGACCACTTGTCCCGCCTGAGCAACTGTTTCTCCCACCAAGTGGCCCTCTGGACAGCCTCCATTCGTCTGCCATACATCTCCAAATCTTCCATTTGGGACAGGCTTCCTTCTTCTGACTGCTGGCTGCTGACGCCTGTGCCCATGTGCAGGAGCGGTGGGTGCACATGAGATGGGCAGATCAGGCCTGCCTCCAGCTGATCTTGACCATCCTCTGGGGCTGTGCAGGCTTCAGAGTCTGGGCTCTCTGCCCATGGCTCACATGGCAGCAACCATGAGGCACTCTCGTCCTCAGGACTGCAGCTTCGGCCTTGGTCCTCTGCCCAAGCCTCGTGTGGCAGGGACACTAAGCCAATCTCCTCCCTGCTCCACCTGCCTGGCTCTGTGTCTTCAGGCAGTGGCTCACTTAGGAGGGACCCTGAGCTGCTCTCGTCCCAAGCCTTCCTGCCTGGCTCTGTGTCTTCTGGCAGTGGCTCACTTAGGAGGGACTCTGAGCTGCTCTCGTCCCAAGCCATCCTGCCTGGCTCCGTGTCTTCTGGCAGTGGCTCACTTAGGAGGGACCCTGAGCTGCTCTCCACCTCAGCCATCCTGCCTGGCTGTGTATCCTCTGGCAGTGGCTCACTTAGGAGGGACCCTGAGCTGCTCTCCACCTCAGCGCTCCTGCTCAGCTCTGCGTCTTCTGGCCACTCTGTGGATGGGCCAGAGCTGAGCTCCTCACAGCAGGAGCCCTCCTCTCCTCGTAGCTCTGCCAGGAGTGCCATGGCTGCTGGCCCTGCCCACTGCCCTAGATCTTCCTGCTGGCTGGGCAATGGCCTGGGGGGGCAGCAGGGGCTTTGTTGGGCCTGGAAAAGGGAGTTGACACAGGTGGTGTGCATGCTCCCTCCTTCTTCTTCTTCAGCCACCAATCTTGGGCCTTGCTGTCTTCTCCATCGGACACTGATTGATCTGCGTCTTGGAGGAGCCATTTTAGGAGTTGTCCTGGGCCGCTGTCAGACTCCAGTTCATCTGGGTCAAAAGAACTGGACTCTGACAGGCTATCTCCTCTATCACTTTCCACTTGGAACTCATCAGACCAGTGCCCCTCCTCGCTCCCCCGCTCTTTAAGGAGTGCCATCGCTGCTGGCCCTGCCCATTGCCCTAGATCTTCCTGCTGGCTGGGCAATGGGCTGGAGGAGCGGTAGGGTCTGTGTGGGGCCTGGAAAAGGGGGTTGATACCGGTACTTTGGATGCTGCCGTGCTGGTTCTTCTTGTGCCAGCACTCTTGGGCCTTGCTGTTTTCTTCATCGGACCCTGATGGATCTGTGTCTTGGAGGAGCCATTTTAGGAGTCATCCTGGGCTGCTGTCAGACTCCGGTTTGTTCGAGTCAAAAGAACCGGACTCTGACAGGCTCTCTTCCCCACTACTCCCGTCTTGAAAATCATTGGACCAGGGCTGCTGCTCCTCGCTCCTCAGGTCTTTGAGGAGTGCCATGGCTGCTGGCCCTGCCCACTGCCCCAGCTCTTCCAGCTGGCTGGGCCGTGGGCCGCGGGCGCAGCAGGGGCAGTGCGGGGCAGCTGCCCGGCTCTGTGCCCCCGCTGCGGGGGCTGCTGCTGCCACGGCTGAGTTCGTGGCCCGGTGCAGGGACCGCTGTGTCCCCGGCTGCCGGATGGCAGCCGCCACCGTGCCGAGGATGGCCCGGCAGCCGCGGCGCAGCGAGCGCAGCAGAGCCCGGCCGCGGGCCCTGGGGCCGTGCGGGGCCGCTGCCCGGCCCTGTGCTGCTGCTGCCGCCTGCGCGCCAGGGCCAGCACGGGAGTCCCGCTGCTGCTGGGCCTGCGGAGCTGCTGCCCGCGGCTCAGAGCTCTGCACCTGCACGCAGGAGGAGAAGGCTGAGGCCGAGGCGGCCGCGGGGCACCCGCAGCGCTGCCCTGGCACAGCGGCTCCCTCCGTGCCGGCAGGCCCGGCCCAGCCCCGAGGCAGCTGCGTGCTGCCATCGCTTACCTTGGGCCTCCTCAGAGAGCGCAGCCACCTCTGCTTGGGCTGCACGCCCGTGGGTTTCTCATTGGCTAAAGACTTCTCTTACTTGCCTTGGTGCTGTAGAATCCTTGGAGCTGCTGTCTCCTGACAGAGCTGCTCTCCTGGGAATGCCACCCCCGGGCTCTGTGCGCACTTTTACACCCTCCTGGCCAAGGCACGGCCCCAGGTGTCACAAAGGGCCCTGGAAGGCGCTGCTGTCCCCAGGGCCACTGCCCAGCACCCTGAGGCCAGGGACAGGGGGGCAGAGTGCGGGGACAGAGCTGTCCCACCGCTGCTGCACTGGACACATCAGTGACTGCCAAGGAAAGCAGGGCTTAGGCCACAGCTTTAAAAACGTGTGTTTCCACATCATGTAACCAGATTTGGAGAAGGCATTGGGACAGGATATTATAAATAATTGTAGAAAATTTTCTAAAAAATTCAAGGACAGTATTGGTCCCTATTAAGTGCTGCACTGATTGCACATCAGTGAAAAGCCCTTCCAAATAAAATAGTAATAAAACCAACACAGAGCTCTTGGATTTTGCCTGCAGGCCACCTTATATTGCTTTAAAACGTGTGTTTTTCATTTAATAACATCATGGGAGAAATAAAAATAGTTAAAAGCTGTCAGAATTGGAGAAGGCATTGCAGCAGGCTGAAATTTATTCATTAATAACTACATATTATAAAGGATTGTAATGAAAAATCTTCTAAGAAAGTCCAAGAATTTGACTTTATACATAGATGTTGATATGTGTCTTGGGGTTAAGTGTAATAATTGCACACTCACCAAAAGCCCCTTCAAAATAAAAAATAATAATAAAACCAAAATAGAGCTCTTGGATTTTACATTTCCTGCAGGTTACATCCCTATATTGCTGTAGGATAAAAAACAATAACCTTCCACAATCATATATTGTATCCAATACAAAAAGAAGGTTTTAATCAGATGGGCATTTAATTTCATCTGGTTCCATCATCTAATTTCATCTGGTTCCATCAGGATTCTTCACCATAGAGAGCAGGAGCACATGGAAGTGCGGGCAGCAGGTGGAAGAATCCTCCCCACGTCACCCTGGCCCAGGCAGCGCCTTTCTCCTGTGCCCCACACAGCTCACACGGCAACTTCAGCCTTCAGGATTTCCCCCCAAATCAATGACCACAGTGCAATGAAAACAACAAGCACTTCTGATTTATCAAGTCCATCATTTTATTTCAATAAAAGCATCTTATCTAACCTATTCTAACTTAGCAAAAGCTACAATTCAACTGCCTAAGATCGTCTATCAGAGAACTAAAAGAACTTCCTACTACTTTTCTTTGAAAACTAATGTCTAGCTTAAGCCCTTAACACTTGGCTTTCTTATGTCAGTGCCAAGGCTGAGCCCCAGCTTCAATCCTCTTGAAGTGACAGATGTGGTTCTGTTGGAGTGGTGGTCCTGTAGAAGGGTCTGGTCTTCCTCTGAAGGCCCAGTGGTGGTTACATAGCTCTTGTCCTCTGGGAATCCAGTAGGTAAGGGCTGCTGTGGCATTCCAAACCTCAGATTCTATCCAGGCAGGAATGCTTGGTTCCTCCCCCTGGGCAGAGCATCTCCCAATGGGATGATGGAATTTAGGAGTCAGGCAGCGAGGCTCGATGGCCCATTAACAGAAGATATCCCTACAAAGAGAGTTATCAGGGATGAGTCATGGAAGAGATGAACAACATGCCCCACATTGTTTTAACAGATGGGGATAGAATGCACACTTCTGATTACATCAAATATGATAACTAAGACACTCTTATGAGTGATGTTATAGTGTGGTTTTTGTTACATTATTATTTTCAATCCTTTGTTTTTAACCCCCCACCCTGAGGCATTGCTCTAATCCCAGCTGGCAGTCCTCCCTCATACCTACCCCTCCATCCAGACCTTTCCCTCTTCCCTGTCAATTTTGTATCCTTCAATGCCCCATTGGTTTCTTTAACCTCTCCCCTGCCCTATAACTGCCTATTGGGTTAAACATTGTAATCCTCACCTTGTCTTCCGCCCTGGTCCCTTTGTTATTGGTTCTCCAGCCTGGTCCTGTCCCTTAGATGCCACTGCCCTGCCTTTGTTGGTGCCCCTTGCCTCTGTTCTCCACTGGACTTAGGTACGCTTTTGTCTTCCCTGCATGATAAACGCTCCTCGGATTTAGGAGCAAGGCCCATCTCGCATCCTTACGTTGATCCACCGGTGACTGCACAGGAGGCTCAGGGTCCCAGGGGAGGTGTTGTGCCCCTGTCAGGCGCAAAACATCAAGGGCACCGTGACAAGTGGAGCCCTGGAATGAGGCTCCTGAGGCTCCTGAATGCCCTGTGCAGAGCCCTGAGTGCCCTCCTGGAGCGGGACGGGGGCCGCACGGGGACAGCTGCAGCTGAGTGCAGGCCCTGCAGACGCTCAAGTGACCACTTGTCCCGCCTGAGCAACTGCTCCTCCCACCAAGTGGCCCTCTGGACAGCCTCCATTCGTCTGCCATACATCTCCAAATCTTCCATTTGGGACAGGCTTCCTTCTTCTGACTGCTGGCTGCTGACGCCTGTGCCCATGTGCAGGAGCGGTGGGTGCACATGAGATGGGCAGATCAGGCCTGCCTCCAGCTGATCTTGACCATCCTCTGGGGCTGTGCAGGCTTCAGAGTCTGGGCTCTCTGCCCATGGCTCACATGGCAGCAACCATGAGGCACTCTTGTCCTCAGGACTGCAGCTTCGGCCTTGGTCCTCTGCCCAAGCCTCGTGTGGCAGGGACACTAAGCCAATCTCCCCCCTGCTCCTCCTGCCTGGCTCTGTGTCTTCAGGCAGTGGCTCACTTAGGAGGGACCCTGAGCTGCTCTCGTCCCAAGCCATCCTGCCTGGCTCCGTGTCTTCAGGCAGTGGCTCACTTAGGAGGGACCCTGGGCTGCTCTCCACCTCCACCATCCTGCCTGGCTCTGTGTCTTCTGGCAGTGGCTCACTTAGGAGGGACCCTGAGCTGCTCTCCACCTCAGCCATCCTGCCTGGCTGTGTATCCTCTGGCAGTGGCTCACTTAGGAGGGACCCTGAGCTGCTCTCCACCTCAGCGCTCCTGCTCAGCTCTGCGTCTTCTGGCCACTCTGTGGATGGGCCAGAGCTGAGCTCCTCACAGCAGGAGCCCTCCTCTCCCCGTAGCTCTGCCAGGAGTGCCATGGCTGCTGGCCCTGCCCACTGCCCTAGATCTTCCTGCTGGCTGGGCAATGGCCTGGGGGGGCAGCAGGGGCTGTGTTGGGCCTGGAAAAGGGAGTTGACACAGGTGGTGTGCATGCTGACCTCCTCATTCTTCTTCAGCCACCAATCTTGGGCCTTGCTGTCTTCTCCATCGGACACTGATTGATCTGCGTCTTGGAGGAGCCATTTTAGGAGTTGTCCTGGGCCGCTGTCAGACTCCAGTTCATCTGGGTCAAAAGAACTGGACTCTGACAGGCTCTCTCCCCATCAATCCCATCTTGGAACTCATCAGACCAGTTCTCCTCCTCGCTCCCCAGCTCTTTAAGGAGTGCCATCGCTGCTGGCCCTGCCCACTGCCCTAGATCTTCCTGCTGGCTGGGCAATGGGCTGGAGGAGCAGTAGGGTCTGTGTGGGGCCTGGAAAAGGGGGTTGATACCGGTACTTTGGATGCTGCCATGCTGGTTCTTCTTGTGCCACCACTCTTGGGCCTTGCTGTCTTCTTCATCGGACCCTGATGGATCTGTGTCTTGGAGGAGCCATTTTAGGAGTTGTCCTGGGTTGCTGTCAGACTCCGGTTTGTTCGAGTCAAAAGAACCGGACTCTGACAGGCTCTCTTCCCCACCACTCCCGTCTTGAAAATCATCATACCAGGGCTGCTGCTCCTCGCTCCTCAGGTCTTTGAGGAGTGCCATGGCTGCTGGCCCTGCCCACTGCCCCAGCTCTTCCAGCTGGCTGGGCCGTGGGCCGCGGGCGCAGCAGGGGCAGTGCGGGGCAGCTGCCCGGCTCTGTGCCCCCGCTGCGGGGGCTGCTGCTGCCGCAGCTGAGCCCGTGGCCCGGTGCAGGGGCCGCTGTGTCCCCGGCTGCCGGATGGCAGCCGCCACCGTGCCGAGGATGGCCCGGCAGCCGCGGCGCAGCGAGCGCAGCAGAGCCCGGCCGCGGGCCCTGGGGCCGTGCGGGGCCGCTGCCCGGCCCTGTGCTGCTGCTGCCGCCTGCGCGCCAGGGCCAGCACGGGAGTCCCGCTGCTGCTGGGCCTGCGGAGCTGCTGCCCGCGGCTCAGAGCTCTGCACCTGCACGCAGGAGGAGAAGGCTGAGGCCGAGGCGGCCGCGGGGCACCCGCAGCGCTGCCCTGGCACAGTGGCTCCCTCCGTGCCGGCAGGCCCGGCCCGGCCCCGAGGCGGCTGCGTGCTGCCATCGCTTACCTTGGGCCTCCTCAGAGAGCGCAGCCACCTCTGCTTGGGCTGCACGCCCGTGGGTTTCTCCTGGGGTGAAGACATCTCTGCCTCGCCTTGGCGCTGCAGAATCCCGGGAGCTGCTGTCTCCTGACGGAGCTGCTCTCCTGGGAATGCCACCCCCGGGCTCTGTGCGCACTTTTACACCCTCCTGGCCAAGGCACGGCCCCAGGTGTCACAAAGGGCCCTGGAAGGCGCTGCTGTCCCCAGGGCCACTGCCCAGCACCCTGAGGCCAGCGGGGGGCTCCGAGGCAGCTGCAAAGCGGCTGGAACCAGCTGGCAGCGGCTGGGACAGGAGTGTGTGCAGAGTGGGGGGACAGAGCTGTCCCACCGCTGCTGCACTGACACATCAGTGACTGCCAACGAAAGCAAAAAAATTCAAGCTGTATTGGTGTCTAGGCCACATAAAATAGTAAAAAACGTGTGTTTCCACATCATGTACAGCTGTAGAATTGGAGAAGGCATTGCAGCAGGCTGAAATTTATTTATTAATAACTACATATTATAAAGGATTGTAGAAAATTTTCTAAGAAAGTCCAAGAACATGACTGTATTGGTGTCTATTAAGTGTAATAATTGCACACTCACCAAAAAGCCCCTTCTCAAATAAAATAATAATAAAACCAACACAGAGCTCTTGGATTTTGCCTGCAGGTTACATCCTTATATTGCTGTAGGATAAAAATAATTCCAATTATTAAAATTAATATTATCTATGATATTGTTTGGTTCCTTTTGATGGGATAATTGGATACATTTAAAAATAATTCCACAGGGAAATCCAAGGTCAGATGGGCATCAAAATTGGTTTTAGTGGATATAAGCACAGTGGTAGGTAAAAGTAGACTATAAAAGATAACATTCAGAATGTATTTCCCTTGTCTTCCCATTAAAGCAAATGAAGAAAGCAGACAGGAGATCTTCAGATAACATACTCTGTGAATTGAAAAGAATCTGTCCTTATTTAAAGCAACTGAGAAATTCGCACAATGAAATACCATTCAGACAGATGAAAGGGTCAATATGATATCAAATCCATACTTTTAATGTTTGAATGAAACAAGATTTCTTTAAGTACAATCCTATAAAATGAAGGTGAATTTGCAGAAGCAATTGAACTGGGGCTGTTTTATAAACACAATGTTTTCTAATTAAGCTGAGGATTCAGGCAGGCAACCTTGGAATTAAAAGGATTTAGAAACATACAAATACCAAGACTGGCAGTTCATTTCCTTTAACAGTCTCTTTAAGATAAGATTTATTTTTAACTTCTGCTTGTAGTAGGTCTGAAGTCATTAGGAATGATGCAATATTAAAAGAAACCAAACCAAACAAAGCAACTTTCTCAAAAAGCTTTGAGAAACCAGAGAAATTATGATTTTTTGGATTTAAGTAGTCCTTTAAAAGTTGTCTCTGGCAAAAGAGATAAAAAACCGCTAACGACTGTGGAGTATATTCCAAAACCATACTGAAGCATGTAAGGGGCAAGAGCCTGTAATAAAAATATTATGCTGGGTTCATCTGTTGAAAGCATCCCAGAATGGTTGAAATTATGATTCACATGTTGTGTGATTAAAAAAAAAAATATTTTTAACATATTTTCCCATTCCAAGATGGTATAATGGCTTTATTTCATTTTGTTCCTAAGACCGGTTTATATCTTATGAACTGTTTTACAATTGGGAGTGAGAGTGTTCACACTAACCATACCATTTGGATGGATCTCTTTTACTTTATACAGCAGTAGATATGGTATAAATATGAACTCCACAGTTCAGTTCCCGAAAGAGAATGAGTGTGGCAGATTTAAGCTAAGTGCCCAGTCCAGCAGAATGCTTAATTCTCTTTAAAAATGCTTTGCTATATCTCATTATCTGGACGTGCCTCTTTAGCTCCACTTTGAGCTCCTTGATCTTTCATCTACAGGATGAGATCCAATTTAGCTTAGCAAGGATATAGCCTTTCAAAACCCCATCTTTTATCTTCTGTATTCTTACAAGTACATTTCTACCACAGGGAACAGTTTGGAAGCTCCTAATTGTTTTGTTTCTCAGATATGTTGCTGCATAAAATAACTCTTCTTTTAATTTTTTCCCTGCTAAAATATAGGGTCAGTGCTTAAATGATTGTGATGCTAACTCATTATCATATATTCTGCAGTCTTACAGAGTATGCAGCAAAGTTTTCTCTTCTTCTGAGAACATTTTACTCTTTGTATGAGAAATGCTGAATGTCTGACTTTAGTTGCAAAGGTCACTGATTGACAGGTTGCAAAATTGTTAAGTCTAGTAACAGCAGGAAAAGTGTGCTGTTTGGCAGCAAACAAAAAACTTGATGTTTCAACTTACTTTAAAAGTTTTTTGACCAATCACACAAAGCAAAATCACATTGACAGTAGTTCTATCCAATCACTATAAGCACACGTACCTTCAGTTAAAACAGTGCTTGCTTCTTTCAAATAAAAGAACTGCTTGTAACCCTTAAGATACAGAGCTCCATTATTAAGCTTAGAACTTCTTAACATCTGGCTAGATATACTTTGTAGCTTAGGGAGTTATTCTAGACAAGCGCTAAGAGACAGACCATTGTTCTATTCGTCCTTAGTTTTCTACTTCTTATATAATTTTTCTGCCGACAAACTTTATGACTACTGCTTATCTCCAGTCACAGTCCTTTTTGCAGCTTTCCCAAAACCCTCTGTTTTTAAGGATTGCCACAGGCAATCACCAACCATATGGAGTAGACCACGGGCAAGTACTGGTTTCAGCACCTGGGACAGGGCAACCCTGGTGTGTGTATAGACTAGGGAGAAAGAGGCTGGAGAGAAGCATTGCAGAAAGGGACCCAGGCTTCTGGCCAATGGCAGGCTGAATGTGCATCAGCAGTGCCCTGGCAGCCAGGAGGGCCAAGCCTGTCCTGGGGTGCATCAGGCACAGCATCGCCAGCTGGGCAAGGGAGGAGAGCTCTGCTCTGCTCTGCTCTGCTCTGCTCTGCTCTGCTCTGCTCTGCTTTGGGGTGGCATCACCTTGAGTGCTGGGGGCAGTTTTGGGTGCCACAATGAAAAAAGACATGAGGGTATTAGAAAGTTCTCAAATGAGGTCTACAAGGACAGGACTTGAGGAAATGGCATGCAGCTGAGTAAGGGGAGGTTTAGGTCGGGTATCAGGAAAAAGTTTTTTAAACAGAGGATGGCTAGGAACTGGAAGAGTGTCTCCAGGGAGTGGTCACGGCATCACACCTGAGTTCAAGATGCTTTTGGACACTGCTCTCAGGCACAATGTGTGATTCTTGAGGATGGTCCCATGCAAGGCCAGGAGTTGGGCTTGATGATCCTGATGGGCCTCTTCCAATGTAACTGATTCTACAACTCTATGGTTCTGTCCTGGCCAGTCAAGGTATATTGCTTGGTCTGACCAGATTTTGATCTGTTCTTGTTGGTCAGAATTTGTCACTACTGGCTAATGATATTTATCACAAAAGAAAAAGTGCCTTTTCTCAATTTTCTCAAGAAATTGGAGCATGCACCCTAGAATCCTAAAAAAATTTTTTCCTTGAAAGAACACTGTCCTAACCCAGCATTCTTTCCAGATCTTAAGGAGAAAGAAGGTAAAATGAGGGGATGTATTACAAAAAAGCATTGTCAATTTCCCAGTTCTTTAGCAGTATATTTGTACTTCCACTATTCTTTTCTATAAAATCATGGTTTTGTTCAGCATGTAATTTTCCAGCAAGACACATGTTGCAAATGAGCCCATCAATCTCTGTGAAAATATATTGTAAAAAGCACAAAACATATGAATAGGCAGTGACAAGGGAGGTGAAAAAAAGAGTATCAGAAGCAGCTCCATGACACTAAAGTGAGACAAAAGGTGCTCCAGTTGACAGAGCAGAGAATCCCCTGCAGTCCCTAGAGGACATCATTGTGAAGCAGGTTTTCTCCCAGCAGTCCCTGGAGAACTGTGAAGGAACACATACTACACTGCAGCCTGTGGAGGACTCCATGGCACAGCAGGTGAATGTGCCTTGAAGGAAGCTGCAGCATGTGGAGGGACGGCCAGAAACCATCCATGAGCTTGACGGAAGTGGAAGTGCAAGAGTGTGTGCAAATCTCAACCAGCTGTTAACTCTAATCAATTTCTGGCAAAGACAAACTGTGCCACTACAGAAAACATCCCTGATCTTGTTCTAGAGTTGCATAGAGGTCTGCAGACTGTTTTTCAAGAAGCAAAAGAAAAGTGTTCAAACCTCCTTCCATTCCAATGTTAATGTGAATGGAAAAGACAGGAGAGTGGTAAGGTACTGTTTTCTACCAGTTTGCAAGCTGCTCACACAATCCCAGTGTGGTGCAGCTTTGTTGTTCGCCTTTCGGAAGGTGCCACTCTCTCCGGCTCCTACAGGCAAAAAAGCGACTTCTTTGCATGAAGAGCATGGTGCCGGTCACAGAGCATTGTGCTGGTCGCAGAGAAGGGTGCGGGTTGTGTAGCGCTCAAGAGTGCAGCTTCTGCCGAAAGATGCCTGGGACCGGCGCTTAGCTTTGGCGAGCTCCGTATCTTCATCTTTAGTGTCTCTTGTTGCCAAAAGCTTAGCAAAAAGCTTTTCCAGTATGTCTCACAAGGAGAAACTGTGCCAGTGCAGAAAACATCTCTGATCGTGTTCTACAGGTTGCATGGAGGTCTGCAGAGTGTTTCTTAAGAAGCAAAAGACAGTTGTCCAAAACTCCTTCTTTTCGAATGGTAATGTGAATGGAAAAGGCAGGAGAGTGGAAAGGTACTGTTTTCTCTCAGTTTGCAAGCTGCGCACACAATCCCAGTGTTGTGCTGTCGCAGACATCTTTTGTGAAAAACCCTTTCTTAAGATTTCTTTCTTCTGAGAGCTGCAGTTTCAGCAACAAAATGTAAACAATGATTATCTGCTGCTGTGGAATGCAATGGGTGCATCTGTGATTGGCCCATCTCTGATGCTTATAGTTAATGGCCAATCAAGAACTGAGCTGTCCTGGAAAGAGTCCGGGATAGCTGCTTTGTTTTCATTCTTGCTAGTCTATTCTTAGCTAGCCTTCTGACAACTTCTTCCTTCTACCTCTTTGTAGTGTAGTTATAATGTAACATATATATATAATATAATAAATCAAGCCTTCTAATTATGGAGTCAAATTCTTGTTTCCTCTTCATCCTCAAAACCCATGCTTCCCCAAGAGACAATAA
The DNA here is from genome assembly GCA_024865655.1 of Emberiza elegans. NCBI lineage: Eukaryota > Metazoa > Chordata > Aves > Passeriformes > Fringillidae > Emberiza > Emberiza elegans. The sequence continues at coordinate 61,671,945 of JALJVW010000206.1, forward strand.
CTGGTGACCCTGACTGAAGAATGAACAACTGGACCTCCAGCTGAGGAGGACATCTCTCACTTGGTGAGACCCCCAGAGGAGCATTTGCTAAATTTGGGTAAGCCCCGAGGTGTGGCATTGATGGTTGCTTCATGAGTGACCACAGAAGTGGATTCTAGCCAGGAGCTGAAGAACTGAAGATCCTGATTTGGACAGAGTTCACAGCAAGGCTGACCACAAAGAGAACCTTCTGAAAAGCCTCCAGGAAGATGTCTGGAAAGCCTAGCAGGACCGTTCAGATGGCCAGAGAGTGTTGGACATTGTTTAAAGGTACTGTTAGTTTTTCCCCTCCTGAAAATGTGGCCCTTTGTAATTTGTGGCTGCTTATGTGGAGGACTTCTCCCTTGGGGGATGAGGTTCCTTTCTCCCCTTCAGAGGAGAAACTTATTGCCCTCTGGCAAAAATGGGGTGAAGAGGATGGACTTCTCCTGATGGAGACAGATTTCTATGAGTTTTTCCATTGGGCGAAGCTCTTTGGGTTTTTTACTAATGTGCTGTATGTTCTCGAACTGTTCGTATGGGAGTGCATGGACTCTATTTTCCAATCCTGCTTGGAGGCGTGGGTTTGGTTGCCCTAGGATCTATCCAGCATTTAGGCTGCTTTTCAGGTCTTGAAACGGAGAGCAGCTGTTTTTCCCTGGATTGCTCACTGCAAGGGAAATGCCCCATTCCCCCCAATCCCGGGTGAAGACCCTTTGGAGGGGGATGATGTGCTGCTTCCCACCTCCCCAAACCGCAGCCGGGGGGCGAAGTTTTGACCAGAGCCGAAAAAGTTTTTTTCTCTGCATCTTCGGAGCATGCTCAGATGTCGCTGCTTTTCCCCACCCCCTTCCCTCCGGGGGATGGGGAGCCACCTCTGGCAGCCCTGCCGGCACCGCCCCGGCCGGCCTCTTGGGCCCCGCCCCGCTCTCTGAGCGGGGCAGCACTGGTCCCTGAGATCCCGCCTGCCGGGCCGGCAGGGCCGCCTCCCGGACCCGCCTCACGGCTGCCTGCCCGCGCAGCCCCGCCCGCGATCCCGCTGGCTTCCCCGCCTGTGCCGAAGAGCCCAGAAGCACTGCTTCCTGCAACTGTGCCGATGTTGCTAGGCAACAATGATCCACCGCCGCCTCCTCCCTCACCTGTGCCGGATCCTCCACTGCCCGTGAAGAGCCCGCTGGCTTCTCCGCCTGCGCTTCCACAGCCGACCCCAGAGCCAGGGGCAGACAATGTTGGCGACTCCGTGCTGCCTCCCGCCGAGCCTGCCCTGGTTCAGCATGCTGCAGACACCGATGCTGAGCCTGCGGGACCCTTGGAGCAGCCTGCAGTGCCACCCCCCCCAGCGGAAGCAGCTGCAGCAACATCACCGGCGTCCAGCGTGACTGCCTCCCCGAGTTTTTCAGGCTGTCCTGGGGCTGCCCCTGCAGGCAGAGCTGGGACAGGGGAAGAGGGCATCAGCCTCTCCTTTTGTGGGGGAGGCATGGCCCGCCAGCTGGCTGTGGGTGCAGCCCGTCTGCCTGTTTTCAAAATTGGCATTCTTGGCGGCTTGGGCACTGTTCGGTCAGGGGTTTCCCCTTGGGAGGTGCGCATCTCTCTGCTGTCCTTCGCACGGCCCAGCGGCAAGGGGCAGGTGGGTCCCGAAAGTTCTGCCTTTGGTCCCCAGCCCAGAGGGGATGGTACCAGGAGGCAGATGGGAGCACCACCGTTTGCATTTGCATTGCAGAGGGCACAGTGGGAGGCAATCATGGCTCGCTTGCTGTGGCAAACACACATGATGGGGATTCCTGCCACAGCTTCTGTCCCTTCACTGCTGGCATGCCTCAGTGATATTGGGGACAGGAAACGTTTGGCCACCTGTTCTGCCATTCCATTGACAGTGTGGTGCCAGGCTGTGGGAAAGCAGAGCCCACCTGGCAGGCTGGGCCTGGGCTGTCTGGCTTGGTTGCTTGGGCCAGGGCCACCGCCCAGCCGCCTGCTGGATTTGGGGGTTCTACTTCCCCCTTCTGGACCTGGGCCACCGTTTTGTGGGCCAGGTCTGGGGTTCCTGATCCTTCCACATGGGCCAGGGCCCCCCAGGGCCTCTCTCTGGCCCCTTTGCTTTGCTGCTGCTTTTTCTGACTAAACAAACAAACAAACAAACAAACAAACAAGTTTAAATTAAATTGGAAAAAGAAAGAGTGAAAGAGCTGGCAGCAGCTCAGAAGCATTGAAGAGCCAAAAATTAGCTTTAGCCCAAGTTGTTCAATAAAGGTCAGTGGCAAGACATTCCAGAAATCTTCTTAAAATTCTTTGAATCTGTTTGACAACTATTGATGGATTTTTCTTCAGCAGTTTGTAGTTTCAGCAGTCTGCAATCCTGTCTCGGGACCAAAAGGGATCTTCCAGAGATGGCAAAGAAGAACATCTTCAGTCCACGGACTTTTCCTGAAACTCAGCTGCTTGGACTTGAATTTCTTTGCATTGTTTTTTGCATTTTCTTATATTATAAGATTGTTTTAGTGACTTGATAGACTTTTATGTTCTACAGGTGAAGAAATTCCCTGTTCATACCACGCCAGCACTTAATTGGGATTTGGATTGGCAAAGGATGGCCTGTCGGGTGTTTGTGCTTTCCTCTGCACAGGCCCAGCAGAGAAAATTACAAACAATTTTCTTTTTATTTTAATTAAATTAAAAGGCTGAAATGTCTCAGACATCTTTTGTGAAAAACCCTTTCTTAGGATTTCTTTCTTCTGAGAGCTGCAGTTTCAGCAACAAAATGTAAACAATTGTTATCTGCTGCTGTGGAATGCAATGGGTGCATCTGTGATTGGCCCATCTCTGATGCTTATAGTTAATGGCCAATCAAGAACTGAGCTGTCCTGGAAAGAGTCCGGGATAGCTGCTTTGTTTTCATTCTTGCTAGTCTATTCTTAGCTAGCCTTCTGACAACTTCTTCCTTCTACCTCTTTGTAGTGTAGTTATAATGTAATATATATATAATATAATAAATCAAGCCTTCTAATTATGGAGTCAAATTCTTGTTTCCTCTTCATCCTCAAAACCCATGTTTCCCCAAGACACAATATTGTGCGGCATCATTGTTCGCCATTCAGAAGCTACCGCTCTCTCCGTCAGCCGGAGGCGAAGAAGCGGCTTCTTCGCGCACAGAGCATTGTCCCGGTCGCGGTGCGCACTGGAGCGCAGCTTCTGCCGAAAGACGCCTGGGACCGGGGCTTACCTTCACAGAGCTTCGTATCTTCATCTTTAGCATCTCTTGACACCTACATCTAAGCAAAAAGCTTTTCCACTATGTCGTGCAAGGAGGAACTGTGCCAGTACAGAAAACTCCTGATCGTGTTCTAGAACATGAACGGAGGTCAGCAGAGGGTTTAGTAAGAAGCAAAATCAAGGTGTCCAAAACTCCTTCAATTCAAATGTTAATGTGAATGGAAAAAGCAGGAGAGTGGAAAGGAAATGTTCTCTATGAGTTTGCAAGCTGCACACACAATCCCAGTGTTATGCAGCTTTGTTGTTCACCATTCAGTAGCTGCCGCCCTCTCCGTCTCCTGGAGTCGAAGAAGCGGCTTCTTCAGGGTGCGGTCAAAGAGCATTGTGCCATGGTCGCGGTGTGTGCTCTGGAGTTTTGCTTCTGCCGAAAGAAGCCAGGGACCGGTGCTTAGCTCGGGCGAGCTCCGTGGCCTTCCTCTTTAAGCGTCTCTTATTGACTACAACTTAGCTATAAGCTTTTCCACTATGTCTCACAAGGACAAAATGTACCAATACAGAAAATATCTCCAATCGTGTTCTTGAAGTTGCACGGAGGTCAGCAGAGTGTTTAGCAAGAAGCAAAATGAAGGTGTCCAAAACTCCTTCAATTCAAATGGTAATGTAAATGGAAAGGCAGGAGACTGGAAAGGTAATGTTTTCTATGCATTTGCAAGCTGTGCACACAATCACAGTGTTGTGCAGCTTTGTTGTTTGCCTTTTGGAAGCTGCCGTTTTCTTCATCTCCCGGAGATGAAGAAGTGGCTCCTATCGGCGAAGGATGGTGCACAGAGCTCTGCAGCGTTTTTGCAAAAAAGAGCATTGTGCCGGTCAGAATAAAATGCCAGGGTCGTGGTACATTGTGCCAAGCAGCAGATCCCATGCCGAAAGAAGCCAGAGGACCGGCGCTTAGCTCGGGCCGAAAGCCGCCAGGGACCCTTCGTCTTTAGTCTTTTTAGCCTCTTGTCGCCTACAGCTAAAAAAAGCTTTTCCACTATGTCTCGCAAGGAGAAACTGTGCCAGTACAGAAATCATCTCCTATCGTGTTCTAGAGGTGCACGGAGCTCTGCAGAGCGTTTTGCAAGAAGCAAAAAGAAAGTAGTCCAAAACGACTTGCATTCAATGTTAGCGTGAATAAAATCGCAGGAGAGTGGTAAGGTACTGTTTTCTATCAGTTTGCAAGCTGTGCACACAATCCCAGTGTGGCTCGGCTTGGTTGTTCGCCTTTCGGAAGGTGCCGCTCTCTCCGGCTCCCGGAGGCGAAGAAGCGGCTTCTTCGCGCAAAGAGCATTGTGCCGCTCGCGAGCACTGTGCCGGTCGCGTGTGCTCGAGCGCGGCTTCTGCCGAAGAAGCCAGGGACCGGCGCTTAGCTCAGGCGAGCCCGTACCCTTCGTCTTTAGCGTCTCTTGTCGCCTACACCTAAGCAAAAAGCTTTTCCACTATGTCTCGCAAGGAGAAACTGTGCCAGTACAGAAATCATCTCCTATCGTGTTCTAGAGGTGCACGGAGCTCTGCAGAGCGTTTTGCAAGAAGCAAAAGAAAGTAGTCCAAAACGACTTGCATTCGAATGTTAGCGTGAATAAAATCGCAGGAGAGTGGTAAGGTACTGTTTTCTATCAGTTTGCAAGCTGTGCACAATCCCAGTGTGGCTCGGCTTGGTTGTTCGCCTTTCGGAAGGTGCCGCTCTCTCCGGCTCCCGGAGGCGAAGAAGCGGCTTCTTCGCGCAAAGAGCATTGTGCCGGTCGCAGAGCACTGTGCCGGTCGCGGTGTGCTCCGAACCGCGGCTTCTGCCGAAAGAAGCCAAGGACCGGCGCTTAGCTCGGGCGAGCTCCGTACCTTCGTCTTTAGCGTCTCTTGTCGCCTACACCTAAGCAAAAAGCTTTTCCACTATGTCTCGCAAGGAGAAACTGTGCCAGTACAGAAATCATCTCCTATCGTGTTCTAGAGGTGCACGGAGCACTGCAGAGCGTTTTGCAAGAAGCAAAAGAAAAACGAGTCCAAAACGACTTGCATTCAAATGTTAGCGTGAATAAAATCGCAGGAGAGTGTAAGGTACTGTTTTCTATCAGTTTGCAAAGCTGTGCACACAATCCCAGTGTGGCTCGGCTTGGTTGTTCGCTCTGAAGGTGCCGCTCTCTCCCGGCTTCCCCGGAGGCGAAGAAGCGGCTTCTTCGCGCAAAGAGCATTGTTTTCGGTCGCAGAGCACTGTGCCGGTCTTCGCCTTTCGGTGTGCTCCGGAGCGCTGCTTTCTGCCGAAAGAAGCCAAGGACCGGTGCGCTTGTGCTCAGGCGAGCTCCGTATCTTCGTCTTTAGCGTCTCTTGTTGCCTATATCTAAGCAGTGTCCCTGCATCTCTCCTGTAGGCGCCTTTTAGGAGACCAGTGAAGGCCACCATTAGGTCATGCCTAATCTATCTGTTCTCCAGGCTGAACAATCCCATTTCTGCAACCCGGCCTCGTAGTTGAATTCAGGATCCTTAGTTCTGCTTTCTTCCTCTTTATGCACTTACAACTGCTCTTTTCACCCAGGTTTTAGTCATTCTAGGAATTGGGAATATTACAGCCATCACCATGGAAAACAAGTAACTTTTGAGTGCTCTTTACCCATCCCATTATGTTAATTAGCAATACTATAAACTCTGCTGAAAATTAGCAAAGTTCAAAACTGTCAGCTGGGAGTGATTTTTCTCTCATCTCATTTGTCATCATATCTCAGCTATTATCAATATTTGGATTGTTTCTGAATAAACAATAAGTGGAAATAAATGGTTTTTTCATCTGTTGTTATGTAGAGGAAAGATTTTATTTTGAAGCTTCAATTCTCACATCTATAAAATGCATTTTAAAAATAAAGGGCAGATGAGATAAGTAAGTGAGTACAAATGTACCTCTGAAAGACAATATGATCCCAAAACCAGTTATAAAATAATTTTCACAACTACTGAAAGAGCTAACTTTAATATCTTAGATGTCTGAAAACATAAAAGGCTCATGATTAAGCATATATTGACATTATGTTTGAGAAACTTGTCAAAACAACCCATTTTTAATTTCATGATTTTTAGCTTTCCATTGATAAAAAAGCTTTTAAACAATGTCCTAGGTGGGGTCCTGGTAGTCACTGAAACAAACAGTCACTTACAGGCATGAAATACCACTTGGTAATCTAGCACGTTCAAGATTGCAAATATTGAATAATTGACATTAATCGATATTGCTGTTGACCCCATCTGTCTTCTTGTTTCAATCTAAGAGGGAACAAAACATTATCTAACTTCTGCCCACAGAATGGCAGGTATCACAGAAAGGAAAAATTTTAATTAAAGGCAATTATGAAAATGTGGTCAGAAAGATGATGGTTTCCTCTGTATGGCCTCATCAAGAGCACACACTCACTGGAGAAACGCCACTTAGTCAGTGATGAAATGCAGAAGCTGCATTAATGCAGATGTCGCCTTGCTCTGCTCCTCAACTTTTGAAGTCTTGGGAAGTCCATTTCCTTTCAGCATTGCTGCCTGACACCAGGTAGGAGCTGCAGAGGGGAAGTGCATGCTGGGCAGATCTTTCCGTCGGGCACAGATGTGGCTTCCAAGCACATCTTTAAAAGAACCATAGAAACATTCATGTAGAAACACACAAGGTTTCAGCCGGCAGCATTTTCTAGATCTGTCCCTAACACACTAACCTTGTTCCAGTTTCCTAAGCAATGTCAACAAAAAGAACAGTAAATCCTTTTCACATCATATTGTGCAGACACACTTTAGTTATACAAATAGTCTTTCTCAACTCTTTACCTTTTTAGAATTTCTGTAGGTTCTTAATGTTTCTTTTCAGCATGTGTTTTCTTCATTCTTCATTATACACAGTTTAGTCTAATCAGCATTAGTGTTCTGTTTAACATTGTATTTCATTTTCCATACACTTAACTTTATTCACTGTACACACATCTCTCTTAATCCATTTAATGACTAATAATCTTGATGTGGCTTCTGTGTCTTTGCAATGATTATGGTTATATGCATTGCAAGAAAATGTTTTTCTGTAAATATAATTGGTAGCCCTTGTTGTTTTTTCAGGAGGACTAATAAAACTGGTTAGCAGGCACATCTTCTAGTTGGAGCCTGTCAGAACCTTTACCTATGTTTTTGTCTTGGGTATGACCATGACTGTCTTGCAACATTTGTGAAGCTCTCTGCAAATTTTCCTATTTCATTCTTTCTCAATCACAGAATGCGTAAGGTTGAAAAGGCCACTAAGATCAAGCCCAACTATTAATTTAGTGACACCAAGTTCACTGCAAACCATGTCCCCTATCAGCACTCTTTTTGAACGCTTCCAGGGATAAGGATTCCACTGTTTCCCAGGGAGGACGGTTCCAGCGCCAAGCAAACTCCTTTTCAGAAAAGACATTTT